>OY660872.1:10345000-11610000 GCA_962446985.1 Xyrichtys novacula
GCTAAGATATATCCAAATGGCAAGTTGCTCCTCCTTTCGCTTTTGCCGAGAGAGCAGTGCGTTTGAGCCATTGAATGATGAACAGGAAAAACTTGACTTTATTCTCCTGCCATGGGGGGGCGCTCTTTTAAAGAGAAAAAACTCCTTCACAAATGTGTTGATGGCTGGACATTGCATCATCCTAGAAAACATGGAGGCCAGTGAGGACAAAAATAAAAAGTTATAAGACTTTTAAATATGTGGATTTTAGGGTTATATTTGGCGCCCCCTAGAACCTAAACCGTGGGGTGCAGCGTCATGATTTGAATAACTTTTAATGGCCATGGGGTGTAGATTGGCCTGAGCAAATGTGGTGCCGGTGGAACGAAAGCCTTCGGAGGAATTAGCGAAATTCCAATGTGTGCGAATCTGCAAAAAATGCGAAATAACCCTTTAACCGTACATTTTACAGATACGTGGCCATTGACTTTTTCGAAGATCTTATGTAAATACACGTGTATGTAAAATTTTGTGTCAATACGACAAAACATACAGGCGTAGCACTCAACAATGTGTATTTTCACCTTAGTGGACAAGAAAAAATTGACTTTTTTCTCCTGCCATGGGGGGGCGCTCTTTTGCCGAGTAAAAATTCCTTCACAAATGTGTTGATGGCTGGACATTGCATCATCCTAGAAAACTTGGAGGCCAGTGGGGACAAAAATAAAAAGTTATAAGCCTTTTAAATATGTGGATTTTACGGTTATCTTTGGCTCCCCCTAGAACCTAAACCGTGGGGTGCAGCGTCATGATTTGAATAACTTTTAATGGCCATGGGGTGTAGATTGGCCTGAGCAAATGTGGTGCCGGTGGAACGAAAGCCTTCGGAGGAGTTAGCGAAATTCCAATGTGTGCGGATCGGCAAAAAATGCGGAATAACCCTTTAACCGTACATTTGACAGATACGCGCGCATTGACTTTTTCGTAGATCTTATTGAGATACATGTGTGTGTCAATTTTTGTGTAATTTTGACAAAGCGTACAGGTGTTACACTCAACAATGTGTATTTTCACCTTAGGGGACAAGAAAAAATGGACTTTTTTCTCCTGCCATGGGGGGGCGCTCTTTTGGGGAGTAAAAATTCCTTCACAAATGTGTTGATGGCTGGACATTGCATCATCCTAGAAAACTTGGAGGCCAGTGAGGGCAAAAATAAAAAGTTATAAGACTTTTAAATATGTGGATCTTAGGGTTATCTTTGGCGCCCCCTAGAACCTAAACCGTGGGGTGCAGCGTCATGATTTGAATAACTTTTAATGGCCATGGGGTGTAGATTGGCCTGAGCAAATGTGGTGCCGGTGGAACGAAAGCCTTCGGAGGAGTTAGCGAAATTCCAATGTGTGCGGATCGGCAAAAAATGCGAAATAACCCTTTAACCGTACATTTGACAGATACGCCCGCACTGACTTTTTTGTAGATCTTATTGAGATACATGTGTGTGTCAATTTTTGTGTCATTTTGACAAAGCGTACCGGCGTGACAGTGAATAGTGTGAATTTTCACCTTAGGGGGCGCTATGGAGCCATTTTGCATTTTCTTGTTTGGGCGACTTCGGAATATCAAATTTTTCACCAGGCCCGGTCGTCCTGCCAAATTTCATGAGTTTTCGCCAGTGGGAAGTGGGCCATTTTCCAGTTCAAAGGGGAGGAAAAATAATAACTAGGGCCCCGGTGGGGCACTGTCGGGCCCGAGCCGCGTCGCGCCGCCCCCAGTGCGACCGCCTCCCCGTCCCGATCGAGTCACACTCAAGAACCAAAGATGGTGTGCGCACTTGTCTGTGGTCATTTCCCATTATAATGAATGGGAGGCGCAGTTTCTACCAAAACACTCGCTGCAGACAAACTTCATGTCCTATTTGAAAAAAGTCTGGACCATGAGTGAGGGCACAAACACAGCTATGATATATCGAAATGCCAGGTTGCTCCTCCTTACGGTGTTGCCTGGAGAGCGATGCGATTGAGCCATTGAGCGATGGGCAGGAAAAACTTGACTTTTTCTCCTGCCATAGGGGGGGGGATGTGGATTCTTTTAAGAATGTGGATTTTTGGGTCATCTTTGGCGCCCCCTAGAACGTAAACCGTGGGGTGCAGCGTCATGATTTTTACAATTTTGAATGGCCATGGGGTGTAGATTGGCCTGAGCAAATTTGGTGTCAGTGGGACGAAAGCCTTAGGAGGAGTTAGCCACATTCCAATGTGTGCGAATCGGCAAAAAATGCAAAATAGCCCTTTAACCGTACATTTGACAGATACGCACGAATTGACTTTTTTGTAGATCTTATTGAGATACATATGTGTGTCAATTTTTGTGTCAATATGATAAAGCGTACAGGCGTGACAGTCAATAGTGTGAATTTCCACCTTAGGGGACAAGAAAAAATGGACTTTTTTCTCCTGCCATGGGGGGGCGCTCTTTTGGGGAGTAAAAATTCCTTCACAAATGTGTTGATGGCTGGACATTGCATCATCCTAGAAAACTTGGAGGCCAGTGAGGACAAAAATAAAAAGTTATAAGACTTTGAAATATGTGGATTTTAGGGTTATCTTTGGCGCCCCCTAGAACCTAAACCGTGGGATGCAGCGTCATGATTTGAATAACTTTTAATGGCCATGGGGTGTAGATTGGCCTGAGCAAATGTGGTGCCGGTGGAACGAAAGCCTTCGGAGGAGTTAGCGAAATTCCAATGTGTGCGGATCGGCAAAAAATGCGGAATAACCCTTTAACCGTACATTTGACAGATACGCGCGCATTGACTTTTTCGTAGATCTTATTGAGATACATGTGTGTGTCAAATTTTGTGTCATTTTGCCAAAGCGTACAGGTGTTACACTCAACAATGTGTATTTTCACCTTAGGGGACAAGAAAAAATTGACTTTTTTCTCCTGCCATGGGGGGGCGCTCTTTTGGGGAGTAAAAATTCCTTCACAAATGTGTTGATGGCTGGACATTGCATCATCCTAGAAAACTTGGAGGCCAGTGAGGGCAAAAATAAAAAGTTATAAGACTTTTAAATATGTGGATCTTAGGGTTATCTTTGGCGCCCCCTAGAACCTAAACCTTGGGGTGCAGCGTCATGATTTGAATAACTTTTAATGGCCATGGGGTGTAGATTGGCCTGAGCAAATGTGGTGCCGGTGGAACGAAAGCCTTCGGAGGAGTTAGCGAAATTCCAATGTGTGCGGATCGGCAAAAAATGCGAAATAACCCTTTAACTGTACATTTGACAGATACGCCCGCACTGACTTTTTTGTAGATCTTACTGAGATACATGTGTGTGTCAATTTTTGTGTCATTTTGACAAAGCGTACAGGCGTGACAGTCAATAGTGTGAATTTTCACCTTAGGGGGCGCTATGGAGCCATTTTGCATTTTCTTGTTTGGGCGACTTCGGAATATCAAATTTTTCACCAGGCCCGGTCGTCCTGCCAATTTTCATGAGTTTTCGCGGGTGGGAAGTGGGCCATTTTCCAGTTCAAAGGGGAGGAAAAATAATAATAATAATAATAACAAAAGAAGGAAACTACAGGAACAAGAGGGCTCTCGCAGCTGCTTAGCAGCTACGCTCGGGCCCTAATAATAATAACTAGGGCCCCGGTGGGGCACTGTCGGGCCCGAGCCGCGTCGCGCCGCCCCCAGCGCGACCGCCTCCCCCTCCCGATCGCGTCACACTCAAGGTCCAAAGATGGTGTGCGCACTTGTCTGTGGTCATTTCCCATTATAATGAATGGGAGGCGCAGTTTCTACCAAAACGCTCGCTGCAGACAAACTACATGTCCTATTTGAAAAAAGTCTGGACCATGAGTGAGGGCACAAACACAGCTAGTATATATCCAAATGGCAAGTTGCTCCTCCTTTCGGTTTTGCAGAGAGAGCGATGCGTTTGAGCCATTGAGCGATGGGCAGGAAAAACTTGACTTTTTCTCCTGCCATGGGGGGGCGCTCTTTTGGGGAGAAAAATTCCTTCACAAATGTGTTGATGGCTGGACATTGCATCATCCTAGAAAACTTGGAGGCCAGTGAGGACAAAAATAAAAAGTTATAAGACTTTTAAAAATGTGGATATTTGGGTCCTCTTTGGCGCCCCCTAGAACGTAAACTGTGGGGTGCAGCGTCATGATTTGTACAACTTTGAATGGCCATGGGGTGTAGATTGACCTGAGCAAATTTGAAGCCGATGGGACAAAAGATTTAGGAGGAGTTAGCGAAATTCCAATGTGTGCGGATCGGCAAAAAATGCGAAATAACCCTTTAACCGTACATTTGACAGATACGCCCGCACTGACTTTTTTGTAGATCTTATTGAGATACATGTGTGTGTCAAATTTTGTGTCATTTTGACAAAGCGTAAAGGCGTGACAGTCAACAATGTGTATTTTTGCCTTAGGAGACAAGAAAAAATGGACTTTTTTCTCCTGCCATGGGGGGGGCGCTCTTTTGGCGAGTAAAAATTCCTTCACAAATGTATTGATGGCTGGACATTGCATCATCCTAGAGAACTTGGAGGCCAGTGAGGACAAAAATAAAAAGTTATGACTTTTAAGACTGTGGATTTTTGGGTTATCTTTGGCGCCCCCTAGAACGTAAACCGTGGGGTGCAGCGTCATGATTTGTACAACTTTTAATGGCCATGGGGTGTAGATTGGCCTCAGCAAATGTGGTGCCTTTGGAACGAAAGCCTTCGGAGGAGTTAGCGAAATTCCAATGTGTGCGGATCGGCAAAAAATGCGAAATAGCCCTTTCACCGTACATTTGACAGATACGCCCGCACTGACTTTTTTGTAGATCTTATTGAGATACATGTGTGTGTCAATTTTTGTGTCAATATGACAAAGCGTAAAGGCGTGACAGTCAATAGTGTGAATTTTCGCCTTAGGAGACAAGAAAAAATGGACTTTTTTCTCCTGCCATGGGGGGGCGCTCTTTTGGGGAGTAAAAATTCCTTCACAAATGTGTTGATGGCTGGACATTGCATCATCCTAGAAAACTTGGAGGCCAGTGAGGACAAAAATAAAAAGTTATACGACTTTTAAGAATGTGGATTTCTGGGTGATCTTTGGCGCCCCCTAGAACGTAAACCGTGGGATGCAGCGTCACGATTTGTACAACTTTTAATCGCCATGGGGTGTAGATTGGCCTGAGCAAATTTGGTGCCGGTGGAACGAAAGCCTTCGGAGGAGTTAGCGAAATTCCAATGTGTGCGGATCGGCAAAAAATGCGAAATAGCCCTTTAACCGTACATTTGACAGATACGCCCGCACTGACTTTTTTGTAGATCTTATTGAGATACACGTGTGTGTCAAATTTTGTGTCATTTTGACAAAGCGTACAGGCGTGACACTCAATCATGTGAATTTTTCACCTTAGGGGGCGCTATGGAGCCATTTTGCATTTGATTTTTTGGGCGACTTCAGAATATCGAATTTTTCACCAGGCCCGGTCGTCCTGCCAAATTTCATGACTTTTCACCAGTGGGAAGTGGGCCATTTTCCAGTTCAAAGGGGCAGAAAAATAATAAGAAGAAGAAGAAGAAAGAAGAATCCATCAGGAATAATAGGGCTCTCGCAGCTGCTTAGCAGCTACGCTCGGGCCCTAATAACAAAAGAAGGAAACTACAGGAACAAGAGGGCTCTCGCAGCTGCTTAGCAGCTACGCTCGGGCCCTAATAACAAACTAGGACCCCGTTGGGGCACTGGCGGGCCCGAGCTGTGTCGCGTCCCCCCCCCAACGCGCTGCCTCCCCGTCCCATTTGTGTCCTCTGGCCATCGCCCTCTCTGGTAACGCCCATCACTGCAAAGACCCTTTTCCTTCATCGGCGTTTGCTGTTCTTCCTGCCAGTGCGTGTTGCTTTCACTTACACTTGCCACAGCCAGCCTCGTGAGTGCCTAGCCTATTCGATATCACTGTCACCTACACAGGACAGTCATTACCTTTCTATTAATACTTTGTGTTTTAATTTCACATTAATTTCCATATTGTATAAACGACTGGAAAAAACTTGAGCCCCTGCCCCTGTATAATCATGTGCATGTCTCTGTTCTAGCTCCAAGGTGAATCTTCACTGCTCATGTTCTCCTCAGAAGCACTCACCTCACTCCCCTCAGGTTACTGTACACATGCACCAACTGCCTGCTTCAGGTTTGGATGGAGCTTCATGGTTGTCTTTTGGAGAAATGACCAGTCAAGTTGTGTTTGAAATTTGATATTTTTCAGGGGCAAAAGGAGCCTCTGCATTCTTGTCAAATATGTAAATAGCATGTTTTTGCAGGTGCTAAAAACCAGACTCTGAGTGTGTGTGTGTGTGTGTGTGTGTGTGCGTGTGTGTGTGTCTGTTTGTGCGTTCAAGTCACATGACATATTTAACCGGATGTAGCTGCAAGACGGAGCCTCGTTGACTCTCTGTTTCAACTTATCTCAAAAGTGAGGACCTCAACCTATATACCAGTTTTTAAATTGTGTTGATAGGCCAAATAAAACCAGAGTTATGATAAATTATGTCCGCGATACTTTTTTTCTGCTTATTTTGATCACGTTCGGCGCTCGATCGCGCTGTATGAGACAGGAAAACATAGCATGCAGACATTAGCGACAGGTCTTACAGGCGGAAAAGGCTTGCCAAAAGAAAAAAAAAACACACCACAACATCTCTCCTATTGGTGGAAAACTTCACCACAACAACCAATCCAAAATTATATGGTGACTGATTGACAAGGGGCGGGCGCTTACGTTCTTCCTGCAACATGAGAAGGGAGGGAGGGACTCTCAGCAGGGATGCAGTCTGGGACACGTAGTTGCAAACCTAGCGACTTTGTTGTTAGATTCAATGACTTTTCAGACCCCCTAACGACTTTTTTTAGAAAGAAAGGGACTTTTATCGACTTCTTCTGGAGTTTAGAGACTCTGACATGAAGCAGGCTTTCCTTACTGAGGAGTTAGCAACGCTGCTAAGGGTGCAGAGCCACACATGCGCTCAGAGCTCTGCATGGGAGACTGAAGCTGACAGAGCTGCAGCAGTTAGCAGGTTTCACCCTCAGAGACCACCAGGGGTTCATGTTGAGGCATTTTAATTTTTTTTTTTTTTGTGCCATAGACACTGTCAGCACAATCTGCAGTTACACTAACAAAAATGCTGCAAAAAACAAAGAATTATGGAAAAATTACACATGGACTGACATAGAGGAGGATCTACACAAGTTTTTTACATCATGTTTTACATCATGCATCATTTACATCATGTTTTTTTGTAGTGGCATAAATAAAAAGTGACATTTGTGAGACTATACAGTGTTTTGTAAATAATTTTACAAAGAACGCCTGGGCCATTGCCTGCATTTTGATGTAAATAGAGGTAAATCACTATGTTCTTTGTTAAAAATTTGCATATGTTTTGAAGTTTACAATTTTTATTTGAAGTTTAAGTTTTAAAAACAGTTCATCACACATATTTGTGGTTTAATTTCACATTAATTTCCATATTGTATAAATGACTGGAAAAAACTTGAGCCCCTGCCCCTTTATAATCATGTGCACGTCCCTGTTCTAGCTCCAAGGTGAATCTTCACTGCTCATGTTCTCCTCAGAAATAGTCACTTCACTCCCCTCAGGTTACTGTACACATGCACCAACTATCTGCTTCAGGTTTGAAATGGAGCTTCATGGTTGTCTTTTGGAGAAATGAACAGTCAAGTTGTGTTTGAAATTTGATTTTTTTCAGGGGCAAAAGGAAGCCTCTGCATTCTTGTCAAATATGTAAACAGCATGTTTTTGCAGGTGCTAAAAAACAGACTCTGAGTGTGTGTGTGTGTCTGTGTGTGTGTGTGTGTGTGTGTGTGTGTATGTTGGCGTGTGTGTATATGTGTGTGTATCCTGCAGTACTCTGTACTCCTGCAGTGGCCAAAAAGACTTTTAAGAATGTGGATTTTTGGGTCATCTTTGGCGCCCCCTAGAACTGCAGTACTCTGTACTCCTGCAGTGGCCAAAATGACTTTTAAGAATGTGGATTTTTGGGTCATTTTTGGCGCCCCCTAGAACGTAAACCGTGGGGTGCAGCGTCATGATTTTTACAACTTTGAATGGGCATGGGGTGTAGATTGCCCTGAGCAAATTTGGTATCGGTGGGACGAAAGCCTTAGGAGGAGATAGCCACATTCCAATGTGTGCGAATCGGCAAAAAATGCAAAATAGCCCTTTAACCGTACATTATACAGATACGCGCTCTTTGACTTTTTCGTAGATCTAATTGAGATACACATGATTGTCAATTTTTGTGTCAATATGACAAAGCGTTCAGGCGTGACACTCAACAATGTGTATTTTTATGTAAGGGGACAAGAAAAAATTGACTTTTTTCTCCTACCATGGGGGGGCGCTCTTTTGGGGAGTAAAAATTCCTTCACAAATGTGTTGATGGCTGGACATTGCATCATCCTAGAAAACTTGGAGGCCAGTGAGGACAAAAATAAAAAGTTATAAAACATTTAAGAATGTGGATTTTTGGGTTATTTTTGGCGCCCCCTAGAACCTAAACCATGGGGTGCAGCATCATGATTTGAATAACTTTTAATGGCCATGGGGTGTAGATTGGCCTGAGCAAATGTGGTGCCGGTGGAACGAAAGCCTTCGGAGGAGTTAGCGAAATTCCAATGTGTGCGTATCGGCAAAAAATGCGGAATAACCCTTTAACTGTACATTTGACAGATACGCGCGCGTGGACTTTTTTGTAGATCTTATTGAGTTACATGTGTGTGTCAATTTTTGTGTCATTTTGACAAAGCGTATAGGCGTGACACTCAACAATGTGTATTTTCACCTTAGGGGACAAGAAAAAATGGACTTTTTTCTCCTGCCATGGGGGGGCGCTCTTTTGGGGAGTAAAAATTCCTTCACAAATGTGTTGATGGCTGGACATTGCATCATCCTAGAAAACTTGGAGGCCAGTGAGGACAAAAATAAAAAGTTATAAGACTTTTAAATATGTGGATTTTAGTGTTATCTTTGGCGCCCCCTAGAACCTAAACCTTGGGGTGCAGCGTCATGATTTTGATAACTTTTAATGGCCACGGGGTGTAGATTGGCCTGAGCAAATGTGGTGCCGGTGGAACGAAAGCCTTCGGAGGAGTTAGCGAAATTCCAATGTGTGCGGATCGGAAAAAAATGCGAAATAACCCTTTAACCGTAATTTTGACAGATACGGCCGCACTGACTTTTTTGTAGATCTTATTGAGATACATGTGTGTGTCAATTTTTGTGTCATTTTGACAAAGCGTACAGGCGTGACAGTCAATAGTGTGAATTTTCACCTTAGGGGGCGCTATGGAGCAATTTTGCATTTTCTTGTTTGGGCGACTTCAGAATATCAAATTTTTCACCAAGCCCAGTCGTCCTGCCAAATTTCCTGAGTTTTCGCCAGTGGGAAGTGGGCCATTTTCCAGTTCAAAGGGGAGGAAAAAGAAGAAAGAAAGAAACAAAGAAAAACCCCTACAGGAATAACAGGGCCTACGCCCGGCTGCTCTGCAGCTGGCTCGGGCCCTAACTAGGGCCCCGTTGGGGCACTGGCGGGCCCGAGCCGTGTCGCACCCCCCCCCCCCCCCCAAACGCGCTGCCTCCCCGTCCCATTCGCGTCCTCTGGCCATCGCCCTCTCTGGTAACGCCCATCACTGCAAAGACCCTTTTCCTTCATCGGCGTTTGCTGTTCTTCCTGCCAGTGCGTGTTGCTTTCACTTACACTTGCCACAGCCAGCCTCGTGAGTGCCTAGCCTATTGGATATCACTGTCACCTACACAGGACAGTCATACTTTGTTTTTTAATTTCACATTAATTTCCATATTGTATAAACGACTGGAAAAAACTTGAGCCCCTGCCCCTGTATTATCATGTGCACGTCCCTGTTCTAGCTCCAAGGTGAATCTTCAGTGCTCATGTTCTCCTCAGAAGCAGTCACCTCACTCCCCTCAGGTTACTGTACACATGCACCAACTGCCTGCTTCAGGTTTGGATGGAGCTTCATGGTTGTCTTTTGGAGAAATGACCAGTCAAGTTGTGTTTGAAATCTGATTTTTTTCAGGGGCAAAAGGAAGCCTCCGCATTCTTGTCAAATATGTAAATAGCATGTTTTTGCAGGTGCTAAAAAACAGACTCTGAGTGTGTGTGTGTGTGTGTGTGTGTGTGTGTGTGTGTGTGTGTGTGTGTGTGTGCGTGTGTGTGTGTGTGTGTCTGTGTGTGTGTGTGTGTGTGTATCCTGCAGTACTCTGAGAAGAATAATAAGCATATTTCTGAGGTGAATTTTGAAGATTCATCTGAGAGTTAGGTTTGATTCGATTCGATTGACGCTCCCCAGCGTTCAAGTCACATGACATATTTAACCGGATGTAGCTGCAAGACGGAGCCTCGTTAACTCTCCGTTTCAACTTATCTCAAAAGTGAGGACCTCAACCTATATACCAGTTTTTAAATTGTGTTGATAGGCCAAATAAAACCAGAGTTATGATAAATTATGTCCGCGATACTTTTTTTCTGCTTATTTTGATCACGTTCGGCGCTCGATCGTGCTGTATGAGACAGGAAAACATTGCATGCACACATTAGTGACAGGTCATACAGGCGGAAAAGGCTTGCCAAAAGAAAAAAAAACACACCACAACATCTCTCCTATTGGTGGAAAACTTCACCACAACAACCAATCCAAAATTATATGGTGACTGATTGACAAGGGGCGGGCGCTTACGTTCTTCCTGCAACATGAGAAGGGAGGGAGGGACTCTCAGCAGGGATGCAGTCTGGGACACGTAGTTGCAAACCTAGCGACTTTGTTGTTAGATTCAATTACTTTTCAGACCCCCTAACGACTTTTTTTAGAAAGAAAGGGACTTTTATCGACTTCTTCTGGAGTTTAGAGACTCTGACATGAAGCAGGCTTTCCTTACTGAGGAGTTAGCAACGCTGCTAAGGGTGCAGAGCCACACATGCGCTCCGAGCTCTGCATGGGAGACAGAAGCTGACAGAGCTGCAGCAGTTAGCAGGTTTCACCCTCAGAGACCACCAGGGGTTCATGTTGAGGCATTTTCAGTTTTTTTTTTTTTTGCCATAGACAGTCAGCACAATCTGCAGTTACACTAACAAAAATGCTGCAAAAAACAAAGAATTATGGAAAAATTACACATGGACTGACATAGAGGAGGATCTACACAAGTTTTTTACATCATGTTTTACATCATGCATCATTTACATCATGTTTTTTTGTAGTGGCATAAATAAAAAGTGACATTTGTGAGACTATACAGTGTTTTGTAAATAATTTTACAAAGAACGCCTGGGCCATTGCCTGCATTTTGATGTAAATAGAGGTAAATTACTATGTTCTTTGTTAAAAATTTGCATATGTTTTGAAGTTTACAATTTTTATTTGAAGTTTAAGTTTTAAAAACAGTTCATCACACATATTTGTGGTTTAATTTCACATTAATTTCCATATTGTATAAATGACTGGAAAAAACTTGAGCCCCTGCCCCTGTATAATCATGTGCACGTCCCTGTTCTAGCTCCAAGGTGAATCTTCACTGCTCATGTTCTCCTCAGAAATAGTCACCTCACTCTCCTCAGGTTACTGTACACATGCACCAACTATCTGCTTCAGGTTTGGATGGAGCTTCATGGTTGTCTTTTGGAGAAATGAACAGTCAAGTTGTGTTTGAAATCTGATTTTTTTCAGGGGCAAAAGGAAGCCTCTGCATTCTTGTCAAATATGTAAACAGCATGTTTTTGCAGGTGCTAAAAAACAGACTCTGAGGTGTGTGTGTGTGTGTGTGTGTGTGTGTGTGTGTGTGTGTGTGTGTGTGTGTGTGTGTGTGTATATGTGTGTGTATCCTGCAGTACTCTGTACTCCTGCAGTGGCCAAAAAGACTTTTAAGAATGTGGATTTTTGGGTCATCTTTGGCGCCCCCTAGAACTGCAGTACTCTGTACTCCTGCAGTGGCCAAAATGACTTTTAAGAATGTGGATTTTTGGGTCATCTTTGGCGCCCCCTAGAACGTAAACCGTGGGGTGCAGCGTCATGATTTTTACAACTTTGAATGGGCATGGGGTGTAGATTGGCCTGAGCAAATTTGGTATCGGTGGGACGAAAGCCTTAGGAGGAGATAGCCACATTCCAATGTGTGCGAATCAACCAAAAATGCGAAATAGCCCTTTAACCGTACATTTTGCAGACACGTGCGCATTGACTTTTTCGTAGATCTTATTGAGATACACGTGATTATCAAATTTTGTTTCAATATGACAAAGCGTACAGGCGTGACACTCAACAATGTGTATTTTCACCTTATAGGACAAGAAAAAATGGCCTTTTTTCTCCTGCCATGGGGGGGCGCTCTTTTGGGGAGTAAAAATTCCTTCACAAATGTGTTGATGGCTGGACATTGCATCATCCTAGAAAACTTGGAGGCCAGTGAGGACAGAAATAAAAAGTTATAAGACTTGTAAGAATGTGGATTTTTGGGTTATCTTTGGCGCCCCCTACAACGTAAACCGTGGGGTGCAGCGTCATGATTTGTACAACTTTGAATGGCCATGGGGTGTAGATTGGCCTGAGCAAATTTGGTGCCGGTGGAACGAAAGCCTTCGGAGGAGTTAGCGAAATTCCAATGTGTGCGGATCGGCAAAAAATGCGAAATAGCCCTTTAAACGTACATTTGACAGATACGCCCGCACTGACTTTTTTGTAGATCTTATTGAGATACACGTGTGTGTCAAATTTTGTGTCATTTTGACAAAGCGTACAGGCGTGACACTCAATCATGTGAATTTTTCACCTTAGGGGGCGCTATGGAGCCATTTTGCATTTGATTGTTTGGGTGACTTCAGAATATCGAATTTTTCACCAGGCCCGGTCGTCCTGCCAAATTTCATGAGTTTTCACCAGTGGGAAGTGGGCCATTTTCCAGTTCAAAGGGGCAGAAAAATAATAAGAAGAAGAAGAAGAAAGAACTAGGGCCCCGTTGGGGCACTGGCGGGCCCGAGCCGTGTCACGCCGCCCCCAGCGCGACCGCCTCCCCCACCCGTTGCGTCACACTCAAGGTCCAAAGATGGTGTGCGCACTTGTTTGTGGTCATTTACCATTATAATGAACGGGAGGTGCAGTTTCTACCAAAACGCTTGCTGCAGAAAAACTCCATGTCCTATTTGAAAAAAGTCTGGACCATGAGTGAGGGCACAAACACAGCTAAGATATATCCAAATGGCAAGTTGCTCCTCCTTTCGCTTTTGCCGAGAGAGCAGTGCGTTTGAGCCATTGAATGATGAACAGGAAAAACTTGACTTTATTCTCCTGCCATGGGGGGGCGCTCTTTTAACGAGAAAAAATTCCTTCACAAATGTGTTGATGGCTGGACATTGCATCATCCTGGAAAACATGGAGGCCAGTGAGGACAAAAATAAAAAGTTATAAGACTTTTAAATATGTGGATTTTAGGGTTATCTTTGGCGCCCCCTAGAACCTAAACCGTGGGGTGCAGCATCATGATTTGAATAACTTTTAATGGCCATGGGGTGTAGATTGGCCTGAGCAAATGTGGTGCCGGTGGAACGAAAGCCTTCGGAGGAGTTAGCGAAATTCCAATGTGTGCGAATCTGCAAAAAATGCGAAATAACCCTTTAACCGTACATTTTACAGATACGTGGCCATTGACTTTTTCGAAGATCTTATTGAAATACACGTGTATGTAAAATTTTGTGTCAATACGACAAAACATACAGGCGTAGCACTCAACAATGTGTATTTTCACCTTAGTGGACAAGAAAAAATGGACTTTTTTCTCCTGCTATGGGGGGGCGCTCTTTTGGCGAGTAAAAATTCCTTCACAAATGTGTTGATGGCTGGACATTGCATCATCCTAGAAAACTTGGAGGCCAGTGGGGACAAAAATAAAAAGTTATAAGACTTTTAAATATGTGGATTTTACGGTTATATTTGGCGCCCCCTAGAACCTAAACCGTGGGGTGCAGCGTCATGATTTGAATAACTTTTAATGGCCATGGGGTGTAGATTGGCCTGAGCAAATGTGGTGCCGGTGGAACGAAAGCCTTCGGAGGAGTTAGCGAAATTCCAATGTGTGCGGATCGGCAAAAAATGCGGAATAACCCTTTAACCGTACATTTGACAGATACGCGCGCATTGACTTTTTCGTAGATCTTATTGAGATACATGTGTGTGTCAATTTTTGTGTCATTTTGCCAAAGCGTACAGGTGTTACACTCAACAATGTGTATTTTCACCTTAGGGGACAAGAAAAAATGGACTTTTTTCTCCTGCCATGGGGGGGCGCTCTTTTGGGGAGTAAAAATTCCTTCACAAATGTGTTGATGGCTGGACATTGCATCATCCTAGAAAACTTGGAGGCCAGTGAGGGCAAAAATAAAAAGTTATAAGACTTTTAAATATGTGGATCTTAGGGTTATCTTTGGCGCCCCCTAGAACCTAAACCGTGGGGTGCAGCGTCATGATTTGAATAACTTTTAATGGCCATGGGGTGTAGATTGGCCTGAGCAAATGTGGTGCCGGTGGAACGAAAGCCTTCGGAGGAGTTAGCGAAATTCCAATGTGTGCGGATCGGCAAAAAATGCGCAATAACCCTTTAACCGTACATTTGACAGATACGCGCGCATTGACTTTTTCGTAGATCTTATTGAGATACATGTGTGTGTCAATTTTTGTGTCATTTTGCCAAAGCGTACAGGTGTTACACTCAACAATGTGTATTTTCACCTTAGGGGACAAGAAAAAATGGACTTTTTTCTCCTGCCATGGGGGGCGCTCTTTTGGGGAGTAAAAATTCCTTCACAAATGTGTTGATGGCTGGACATTGCATCATCCTAGAAAACTTGGAGGCCAGTGAGGGCAAAAATAAAAAGTTATAAGACTTTTAAATATGTGGATCTTAGGGTTATCTTTGGCGCCCCCTAGAACCTAAACCGTGGGGTGCAGCGTCATGATTTGAATAACTTTTAATGGCCATGGGGTGTAGATTGGCCTGAGCAAATGTGGTGCCGGTGGAACGAAAGCCTTCGGAGGAGTTAGCGAAATTCCAATGTGTGCGGATCGGCAAAAAATGCGAAATAACCCTTTAACCGTACATTTGACAGATACGGCCGCACTGACTTTTTTGTAGATCTTATTGAGATACATGTGTGTGTCAATTTTTGTGTCATTTTGACAAAGCGTACAGGCGTGACAGTCAATAGTGTGAATTTTCACCTTAGGGGGCGCTATGGAGCCATTTTGCATTTTCTTGTTTGGGCGACTTCGGAATATCAAATTTTTCACCAGGCCCGGTCGTCCTGCCAAATTTCATGAGTTTTCGCCAGTGGGAAGTGGGCCATTTTCCAGTTCAAAGGGGAGGAAAAATAATAATAATAACAAAAGAAGGAAACTACAGGAACAAGAGGGCTCTCGCAGCTGCTTAGCAGCTACGCTCGGGCCCTAAGAATCCATCAGGAATAATAGGGCTCTCGCAGCTGCTTAGCAGCTACGCTCGGGCCCTAAAAAGAAGGAAACTACAGGAACAAGAGGGCTCTCGCAGCTGCTTAGCAGCTACGCTCGGGCCCTAAAGAAAGAAAGAAAGAAAGAAAGAAAGAAGAAAGAAAAACCTATACAGGAATAATAGGGCTCTACGCCCGGCTGCTCTGCAGCTGGCTCGGGCCCTAATAATAACAAAAGAAGAATCCATCAGGAACAAGAGGGCTCTCGCAGCTGCTTAGCAGCTACGCTCGGGCCCTAAAGAAAAACCCCTACAGGAATAACAGGGCCTACGCCCGGCTGCTCTGCAGCTGGCTCGGGCCCTAAAAAGAAACAAAGAAAAACCCCTTGGGGAATAATAGGGCTCTCGCAGCTGCTTAGCAGCTACGCTCGGGCCCTAATAAAAATTAGGCTTTGTAAAATCAAAATAATTAAAGCTGTTGGCCTTTGTAATTTTTTTTTTTTTTAAACAAGCTAAATTAAATTGACCTCAAATCACTGAGCAAATGTCCCTTTTTTTGTTGTTTTTGTCGGAGGATATTAGTAATTGATGGGCACACAAAGATTAGAGGTGGGGTAGGCAGGAATCTGTTCAGACAGCATCTTCTTTTGTGGTGTTTATACAAAAAAGTTTTTAATATCAGTCAATATCTATCAGTTATTGATGACATTTGGGAATATAACGATATTGCTGTGTTCTCTTGTGCCTGTGTAGTCAAAACATTTTAACATTTGAGCGGTTCGCTCATTCTGACCATTAACAAAGCCATTCTCCGCCTCCTCGACCTGATTGGTTGTGAGGCAGACGCTGCTCCCCCGTGTTGTGAGGCACACTCCACGTCCTCGAAAAACATTCATGCGCCCAAACAGAGTTAGCATGCTACAATATCAGACAGTAGAAATAACCCGGAAAGTAAGGGGGGAAAAAAAAGGTTGTGTCACAGTCCAGAGTTAAACCAAAAAGGGAAAGGATCCATAATGTAGAACAAAAAAAGGGTTTATTTAAAAAGAACAAAATAAAAAAAAAGCAACAAAAGAGGCAAAATCCACAAAAATCACAGGGCACGAGAGGGGACACAAGCATACGCAACAACATACAGACACACAATGAACCAACCCGGACAGAGGGGAAGACAGAGACTATACACACACTGGGAAACGAGCAACAGGTGAGGAAGACGAGACACAGGTGAGACTCATGGGTGATTAACGAAGGAGGGAAATGTAGGGAGTAAAAACACAAGGAATCAACTGCTACAAAATAAAACAGGAAATAAACACAGAAAACTGATCTAAAGAATAAAACAGAGAACAGGAGGGAAAGAGGGTGAAACACAAACTGAAAACTAACAAGACTGGACTACAGGGGAGCAAAGACACGAGAGACAGAACACAAAATACACTCAAATAAAATCAGGAGTAAACTAAATAAACAGAACATAGCATGACAAGTCTTATGATTTGTATTTTTTGACATGAGTTTATTTGGACCCTACAGAAAAAAAGTTGGTGTACTTCTTGAACATCAGACACAAGTTTTATAGACTCTTATCACAGGCCCAATCTCTTGAACATTAAAAAGTTCGAGGAATCAAAGTTAGTGTCCTCACTCTGGAGGTTTTTCTCCCATCTCATCCTCATCCTCTAAGGTCTTTGGACCTTATAAGCTGAAAGAGGCTCTCTGGCAAACACACACAGACACACTGTGATTCACACCCTGTTCCATTCCCTCTCAGAGGAGTTGTTAGACAGATAATGAAGTCAGCAGTCTCAAAGATAACTAGGGCCCCGTTGGGGCACTGGCGGGCCCGAGCCGTGTCACGCCGCCCCCAGCGCGACCGCCTCCCCCACCCGATCGCGGCACACTCAAGGTCCAAAGATGGTGTGCGCACTTGTTTGTGGTCATTTACCATTATAATGAACGGGAGGCGCAGTTTCTACCAAAACGCTCGCTGCAGAAAAACTCCATGTCCTATTTGAAAAAAGTCTGGACCATGAGTGAGGGCACAAACACAGCTAAGATATATCCAAATGGCAAGTTGCTCCTCCTTTCGCTTTTGCCGAGAGAGCAGTGCGTTTGAGCCATTGAATGATGAACAGGAAAAACTTGACTTTATTCTCCTGCCATGGGGGGCGCTCTTTTAAAGAGAAAAACTCCTTCACAAATGTGTTGATGGCTGGACATTGCATCATCCTAGAAAACATGGAGGCCAGTGAGGACAAAAATAAAAAGTTATAAGACTTTTAAATATGTGGATTTTAGGGTTATATTTGGCGCCCCCTAGAACCTAAACCGTGGGGTGCAGCGTCATGATTTGAATAACTTTTAATGGCCATGGGGTGTAGATTGGCCTGAGCAAATGTGGTGCCGGTGGAACGAAAGCCTTCGGAGGAATTAGCGAAATTCCAATGTGTGCGAATCTGCAAAAAATGCGAAATAACCCTTTAACCGTACATTTTACAGATACGTGGCCATTGACTTTTTCGAAGATCTTATGTAAATACACGTGTATGTAAAATTTTGTGTCAATACGACAAAACATACAGGCGTAGCACTCAACAATGTGTATTTTCACCTTAGTGGACAAGAAAAAATTGACTTTTTTCTCCTGCCATGGGGGGCGCTCTTTTGCCGAGTAAAAATTCCTTCACAAATGTGTTGATGGCTGGACATTGCATCATCCTAGAAAACTTGGAGGCCAGTGGGGACAAAAATAAAAAGTTATAAGCCTTTTAAATATGTGGATTTTACGGTTATCTTTGGCTCCCCCTAGAACCTAAACCGTGGGGTGCAGCGTCATGATTTGAATAACTTTTAATGGCCATGGGGTGTAGATTGGCCTGAGCAAATGTGGTGCCGGTGGAACGAAAGCCTTCGGAGGAGTTAGCGAAATTCCAATGTGTGCGGATCGGCAAAAAATGCGGAATAACCCTTTAACCGTACATTTGACAGATACGCGCGCATTGACTTTTTCGTAGATCTTATTGAGATACATGTGTGTGTCAATTTTTGTGTAATTTTGACAAAGCGTACAGGTGTTACACTCAACAATGTGTATTTTCACCTTAGGGGACAAGAAAAAATGGACTTTTTTCTCCTGCCATGGGGGGGCGCTCTTTTGGGGAGTAAAAATTCCTTCACAAATGTGTTGATGGCTGGACATTGCATCATCCTAGAAAACTTGGAGGCCAGTGAGGGCAAAAATAAAAAGTTATAAGACTTTTAAATATGTGGATCTTAGGGTTATCTTTGGCGCCCCCTAGAACCTAAACCGTGGGGTGCAGCGTCATGATTTGAATAACTTTTAATGGCCATGGGGTGTAGATTGGCCTGAGCAAATGTGGTGCCGGTGGAACGAAAGCCTTCGGAGGAGTTAGCGAAATTCCAATGTGTGCGGATCGGCAAAAAATGCGAAATAACCCTTTAACCGTACATTTGACAGATACGCCCGCACTGACTTTTTTGTAGATCTTATTGAGATACATGTGTGTGTCAATTTTTGTGTCATTTTGACAAAGCGTACCGGCGTGACAGTGAATAGTGTGAATTTTCACCTTAGGGGGCGCTATGGAGCCATTTTGCATTTTCTTGTTTGGGCGACTTCGGAATATCAAATTTTTCACCAGGCCCGGTCGTCCTGCCAAATTTCATGAGTTTTCGCCAGTGGGAAGTGGGCCATTTTCCAGTTCAAAGGGGAGGAAAAATAATAACTAGGGCCCCGGTGGGGCACTGTCGGGCCCGAGCCGCGTCGCGCCGCCCCCAGTGCGACCGCCTCCCCGTCCCGATCGAGTCACACTCAAGAACCAAAGATGGTGTGCGCACTTGTCTGTGGTCATTTCCCATTATAATGAATGGGAGGCGCAGTTTCTACCAAAACACTCGCTGCAGACAAACTTCATGTCCTATTTGAAAAAAGTCTGGACCATGAGTGAGGGCACAAACACAGCTATGATATATCGAAATGCCAGGTTGCTCCTCCTTACGGTGTTGCCTGGAGAGCGATGCGATTGAGCCATTGAGCGATGGGCAGGAAAAACTTGACTTTTTCTCCTGCCATGGGGGGGGGATGTGGATTCTTTTAAGAATGTGGATTTTTGGGTCATCTTTGGCGCCCCCTAGAACGTAAACCGTGGGGTGCAGCGTCATGATTTTTACAATTTTGAATGGCCATGGGGTGTAGATTGGCCTGAGCAAATTTGGTGTCAGTGGGACGAAAGCCTTAGGAGGAGTTAGCCACATTCCAATGTGTGCGAATCGGCAAAAAATGCAAAATAGCCCTTTAACCGTACATTTGACAGATACGCACGAATTGACTTTTTTGTAGATCTTATTGAGATACATATGTGTGTCAATTTTTGTGTCAATATGATAAAGCGTACAGGCGTGACAGTCAATAGTGTGAATTTCCACCTTAGGGGACAAGAAAAAATGGACTTTTTTCTCCTGCCATGGGGGGGCGCTCTTTTGGGGAGTAAAAATTCCTTCACAAATGTGTTGATGGCTGGACATTGCATCATCCTAGAAAACTTGGAGGCCAGTGAGGACAAAAATAAAAAGTTATAAGACTTTGAAATATGTGGATTTTAGGGTTATCTTTGGCGCCCCCTAGAACCTAAACCGTGGGATGCAGCGTCATGATTTGAATAACTTTTAATGGCCATGGGGTGTAGATTGGCCTGAGCAAATGTGGTGCCGGTGGAACGAAAGCCTTCGGAGGAGTTAGCGAAATTCCAATGTGTGCGGATCGGCAAAAAATGCGGAATAACCCTTTAACCGTACATTTGACAGATACGCGCGCATTGACTTTTTCGTAGATCTTATTGAGATACATGTGTGTGTCAAATTTTGTGTCATTTTGCCAAAGCGTACAGGTGTTACACTCAACAATGTGTATTTTCACCTTAGGGGACAAGAAAAAATTGACTTTTTTCTCCTGCCATGGGGGGGCGCTCTTTTGGGGAGTAAAAATTCCTTCACAAATGTGTTGATGGCTGGACATTGCATCATCCTAGAAAACTTGGAGGCCAGTGAGGGCAAAAATAAAAAGTTATAAGACTTTTAAATATGTGGATCTTAGGGTTATCTTTGGCGCCCCCTAGAACCTAAACCTTGGGGTGCAGCGTCATGATTTGAATAACTTTTAATGGCCATGGGGTGTAGATTGGCCTGAGCAAATGTGGTGCCGGTGGAACGAAAGCCTTCGGAGGAGTTAGCGAAATTCCAATGTGTGCGGATCGGCAAAAAATGCGAAATAACCCTTTAACTGTACATTTGACAGATACGCCCGCACTGACTTTTTTGTAGATCTTACTGAGATACATGTGTGTGTCAATTTTTGTGTCATTTTGACAAAGCGTACAGGCGTGACAGTCAATAGTGTGAATTTTCACCTTAGGGGGCGCTATGGAGCCATTTTGCATTTTCTTGTTTGGGCGACTTCGGAATATCAAATTTTTCACCAGGCCCGGTCGTCCTGCCAATTTTCATGAGTTTTCGCGGGTGGGAAGTGGGCCATTTTCCAGTTCAAAGGGGAGGAAAAATAATAATAATAATAATAACAAAAGAAGGAAACTACAGGAACAAGAGGGCTCTCGCAGCTGCTTAGCAGCTACGCTCGGGCCCTAATAATAATAATAACAAAAGAAGGAAACTACAGGAACAAGAGGGCTCTCGCAGCTGCTTAGCAGCTACGCTCGGGCCCTAACTAGTGGCTTTTCAGTGTAAACAAGTCACTGTCTCTATTGCTTTAGAATTCACTTTATCCCATCAAGGATGTCCTCCGAAGAAGCCGAGAGGCTTTAAAGCCGGCAGCAGGCTGGAGCGGCTTGAAAATTTGCTTTGGACCATTTGACAGAAGAGAAAAGTAAAGAAAGGAGTGAAAATAGCCAAACCAAAGCCAGATCAATTTGACATCCAAACATTTGGTAAGTTCTTAAGTAATTGTCTCAGTCAGGACAGATTTCCAAGACTGTTGATGTAAATGTTTTGATTTATTTTATTTCATTTTATTCATGCACACATACAACAACATAAAAACAAATATAAATAAAACTTACCACTACTGTGAAGAGTAAGTAAACAGTGACAAAAATGAAATAAGATAACAACAAGCAAACAAACAAACAAAAAATCATCAGCAGAGGTGAAAGCAGAGGGGAAGAAGAGGGAACAAGAGCAGACAAACAAATGAAAAGTGAGTTTAGATGAAAACAGAAAAACAAAAAAACAGAGGAGGGAAAGGGTAGAAGAGGAAAACAAGTAAATAAAAAGAAGAAGAAAAAAAACAAAGGGAGGTAGCATGATCTGTTTGAGTTTGAATCTAGCGTAAAGGATCTGCACGAGTTAGCCTCGAGTTTTTATGTATTTATTTTGAAACCTGATAAAATATAGGATCTACACAAATTAGCCTTAAGTTTTATTTTTTCATTTTAAGACCAATAAAATAAAAATATACACGAGTTAGCCTTGAGTTTTATTTATTTATTTATTTTTAATTTTAAAGCCTTTAAAATAAAAGATTTACACAAGTAAACTCCGAGTTTTGTTTTTTTGTTTTAGAACTTATAAAATAGAGGATCTACACTAGTTAACTTTGAGTTTTGTTTTTTCCTCTTAAAACTGATTAAAAAATAAAGGATCTACATGAGTTAGCCTGACTAGCAAAGAAAACGTGCCACAGCCTTTTCTTTCCCAATTTTTGAGTTTAGTTTTCATCTTCTATCTGTTTCTACTCTATACATACTCTATGTTATGCATTACTTGGTTCTAAAATGTGTGTTTATCGTTTCTTGATCAGCTTAATCTTTAAATATTTGCAGTTTTGTGATGCGATTCAAGTAGAGTAAGAAGAAAAAGAGATGAGGCAGAGAAAAAGAAGACTTCCAGGGGGAAAGTTTTAAGGTGAGGGAGTTATAAGATAAATAAAATGAATCACATTGTGGAAAAGTTTGCACAGTTTAGATGAGTTTAAGTTCACAAACAGACGTCCAGCGATCATTGGACTCTACTATCCTCCGCTGAGGGCTCTGCAAATTTTGCACACAGTCCTTTTCTTTGCAGCACTGAGGATGAAACGCTTCAAGTTTAAGACTATTTTAAAAGTGAATCGCCACTGCGTACACAACTCTCAGTAGAGATTCTCATGATGTAAGACAGAACTTTTCTCTGCAACTCAGATTCTGTCTGTTCCTAGCACGACAAGCTGGACTGATGAGGTACTATGGCAGTATGATAGGTAGTATGAGATACTTTAAGGTGACCATACGTCCTCTTTTACCCAAATATGTCCTCTTTTTGGGGGGCTGTCCAACCTTGTCCGGGGGAGGTATAAATTCCTTCAAATGTCCAGGGTTTTGTATGGAAATTTTGAGTTTGTGTCGGATGGACTTACTGAGTTAGAAGCGCGTAAAAAACACTCGACCCAACCTGAAAATCTCTAAATTTACTGCGCGCAACTCTGTGACTCCGCCCTCATCATTGACTTATCATTGCACAGCTAGCCAGATAATATTGATAATATTAACGACTTTCTCCCAAGCTCTGACTGGGAACTAAAGTAACGTCAAATGAGGTGAAGCGTGCTATATAAGCTAACAGCCTTCACGCTCAGTTGTCTTTTATGAGGCACATCCTGTACTTCTTCACTTCTGCTGGCTCAACTTGAAGGCAACTGCTTTATTTGGTTGCAACAACAAAACAAATTAGCAGTAAATAAATCACTTTGAGTTGGCACTAAAGGAGCCCGGAGAAACAGAAGTGAGCCAAGGGGATCTTAAGCACTTTGCAGCAGCAGCAGCAGCAACTCGAGTTTTCCTTAAGCTAAAGACTGGAGGGAGTCTTAGTGAAATCGAGCTCTCATTGACTTCATCTGTAGCAAAGGCAACCCTCTGTGAAAACTTTGCATCTCAGGCTAATTGTTGACCGTCACAGGTGATCAGTTTTAGACAAAACACATCCGGCTGTCAACAAACAGACTGCAGGTGGAGTTAAATATTTGCCTGCCAGCAGCTGCTGCTCTGTTAGATAACACGAGCAGCTTGTCAAAATGTCCACCTGCTTGAAGGGGGAGGTAGGAGATCATAAATTTAATGACTGGTAAAAAAAAAAAAATACTAAAAAACAAAAAGAGTGAAGAGGATAGTAGGTGAGAGTGGGTAAGATGAGACATTTTTCATATTTTGGATCACTTCATCAAGTCAATCATAGTTTTGTCTCTAACTAGTGTATCTGCATATATTTCAAGATGTTGTTCATCCCTGCAAACCAACAGAATGAGTGTAAACATAGCCCTGAACAAAATTCTAGTAAAACTTATGACAGACTAAATTCACTTTCAAGAGTGAAAAATTGTTTTTTTTTTGTGTAAATTAATGTCTAACCCCTTCACCCATGTGCTTCTAACCTTTACAGACTCCATGGATTGATGCCCATCTCCTAAATATTTGGTCACATGATCAATTTCTTTTACCATTTCCAAGCAACAGGGGGCGGCTCAACTTACCCCACTCTCCCCTATTGTGTAAAAAGGATAGAATAGCCCAAAAATTAACAAAAAGCCTAAACAGCAGGGAAAATAACAAAACAAGAAAAAGGGTCATTCTCCTTTTTTTCTGCTTGTTGTGAAGTTCATTTTCAAGTGTCCTTAAGATTAATATTTAAAAAGCAATTATATGACACTAAAAACCACCCAAAACTGCAAAATAATCAAACTTGGAACAACACAGACCCACATCCTCATTCAAACTCTGGTTCTTGGCTCCTCAGTCCTCCATAACCATTATGACAGCCATTCCCATCCCGGCTAACAACCTCTCTGTATCAATCAGCCTTTCCCTCATAATGTAATCTGCCGCTGCAGCTGCTTCTACCATCACAGCACCTCTTGCACTCTCTTGCCATCGCTCTCTCTCTCTCTCACGCCGTCTCAGTCCTGGATGGGTTGGAGTGAAGCCCAAACGGGTGTAAATCCAAGAATCACCCTCCCCTCCTTTGTGAATTTGACTCCAAACTCCTAAAAGTTGAGCATCTTCAGAGCAGCTCGGTTCGGTCTGCCAAAGGATGTTGTGGTAGGATTATGAGGATTATGAGGAAACTGACAGCCCGGTAAACTCACACTGGTTCGCAGTCGTACTCGCGGCCAATGTTAGTGGATTGGTTTGAAGGTGTATGTTTTCCATTTCCCTCCTAAAACCTTTCATTTTTATCCGGAGAGGGACATAAGCCAAATAAACACAGTATTTCCAATTCTTCACCATAATTCCTCATGTTACTGTCGCTTTATGTGATGAGCAAACACCTTTTGCTCTCACTGTCTTCTTAGCTAAAAGAAAAACACAATCAAGTCCAGAAAACTGGTTTGTTGTTCGGTCCATGTCATCTTGGCTTGTCAGTCAAATGTCATCCGGTTGTCAAGTAAACAAAAACATCAACTCTTCAGAGTGACACATGGACGTTGTGGTAGGAAAAGAAAATAAAGGATGTTGTAGATCTGGATACAGCAGAATAAGTGTCGACGCTCTTTTTTAGCAGCTTCCACATTTTACCTAACTGAAAAACTGAACATTTGTCTAAGCTGACCTTTTTTAGTCGGCTGTTTTTATGCCTTAAATTAACTCAATTAACCGAGGAGGGAGTAGGTTTTTCAGTCTATGGTGACAATTTTCCTCCATTTTTTGTTGTGGTACAAAAAGCTGTTGCCTGCAGAAATATCTCTCAAAAAATATATGCTTACTTAAAGAAAATTAAACCCTTTAAATCTTATGACACAGTATTAAAAGGGTGTCCATGTGATAAGACTTTTCCTGTTATCCACATTTTTAGTTTCTACCATAGACTGTATATACTATGGACAACTTAGCTCCGCCTTCCGTCATTATACGAATTTGAGGCTGAATTGCTCTCTGTATTTCCGGGATTTTCTCCACCACTTGCGCAGAAGCGTTGTACGTATTTGGCAGGAGAGTCCCTGTGATGACACTCTGCTCAAACAGGTGACCTACGCAATCTTTGTGCGCCCATAGGCTGTATCAAGTATCAATCATAGAAAACATGAACCCCCTAATAACTTTTAAAAATGGAGCTGCACAGAAAAAAGAGGACTTGAGCACAAACCAGTCTGACAGTAACTACATTTCAACATCCCAAGCAGGGGGGAGAAAAATTTATACTCTGAGTAATTCATTTCTAAAGTTTGTCCACAGCTCCATAGGGATTGCTGGAGGAGGCGGGATTTATGACCCATACTGCATCCCGTCACCAGAGGGTGCTGTTCTCGCAGTGGCTTCACAACATCCATTCTATATACAGTCTATGGTTTCTACCTTCCCTTTGGTATCCTCCACTTGCCCTTAAGCAGGTGTCCTTCAGTATTTGACACATCCAGTTCCTCTGATTGCTGCCAGAGGGAATCTTATTTTGCTGTTTTTGTTGTCTGAAAATAGCTGCTTGTAGAGCCTTAAGTGTCAGTAATGTGTAAGTCTTGTATGACTCATGAAGATATCCAAATAGGTCACGCCGAGACTCTAAAATTAGATGACCAAGGACTATGAGAGGGATGGTCATCCACTCTACCATCACGCTTTTCATATTTTTCCATCTTAAAGATTTTAGTGGATGGCGTTTCCTCCAATGACGTGTGCCATTTCTTCTAACTTAAAGGGATATTCTAGCGTAAATTTAAGTTATGGTCAAACACACGGTAACACCGATTTAGACACCCCCTCCAGAGATGAATGTTGCCGACTGCTTGCTTCTTTAGTTATACCAACTTCAGTAATGATCACTCATTAGCAAAACACAGTGGTCTGAGGAAGTGAGGAAGAAACAGGACAAGAGTCAAAGGATTTATGAGTTTTCTAAAATCAGGTCTGTATCAGCAAAGATGTCCAGAAGATTTCCTGTTTCTACAGACATCCTAATTCTAAATTCGGACTTTTAAAGGTGAATTGAAGCAGGTGAACAAAACAAAAGCATTTCAATTATCACCCTCAAAGATTGCGTACATTCAAAAGTTTCCAGCCCTCTCAAAAAAAAAATCCCGCTGAGAAAGTTTTTAAAATTCCATCAGCCAATTTTGGAGGATTTATTTTGGAGCCAGTTTTAGCTTAGGCACTTATTTTGGCTGATAAATATTCAGTGAGTGATGTAATTTTTGCATTTTCTTCACGCTGCTGCAAGTTCAGTCTGAGACTGTGATTACACAGGTCTGTGTTTGCTTAGGCGAGACAGTTTGCAGTAAAGCTTTTCCGGCTAAAAACCATTAAACTTACCCTTTGGAGTCAAGACACAGTTGCTTTTTTCTCCCCCTTTGCACCTGCACCAAAGAACATGCACTGTGTTGGAGTACTTTAATGAAATAATTGCTGTGAAATTAGCTGCTGATATATGCAAATGCTAAGAGAAGAGTGTGCTGATGTTCTGAGCTGCAGCCTGCAGGATTTGCATCATGCATTCAGTTCTAACACTTTATGGTTTATGGATTTACTCTGCTCTTTTGGAAAAAAAATATATATTCATATATTTTAGTCTTTTGGGAGTGAGCTGCACAACAACAACAGAATCAAAATGAAACAATGTTCAGCAGAAAAATAAGCAGATTACCTTAATTACTGTGGTATAAGGCAATGCCCTTTTTCTAATGCATTTTTTAAGAGAAGACATGGCATCAAGAATTATCTTAATCTTACACGGATTTAATGGGATTATTGAATCTTGATTACTAAAATGTATCCAGGTGCTTTTTTTTTAATGTTGTACTTCATACTTCCTCTTAAGATTCATCCAAACAATCACAATTTAAATCAACCGCTGCCCTCATGCCTGCAATTGTCATGAAACAAAGCACAGACAGGAGGAAACAACAGCAAGATAAGGGATCAGTTTAACCAACAGACGGGGTTTATTAGAACTAGGACTGGGCGGTTTGGCAAAAAATTAAATAAAAAATGATCACGATATTTTTTGTCATATCATCTGATCTCGATAATTATCACAGTTTTTCATGTATTTTTTGAAACTGCCAGTTTTAAAGCATCTGTACTAAAAACTAAAGAAACTAGAGATTAATAACATTTTATTATCAAACGGAAGTAAACAAAATAATATAAACAGAAAAAAAAAAACATCTTTACAACAATACAACAAAAGTAGATGAATATACAATACAGTAATACAGTGAACTACTTTAAAGTCCTGAGTGTTTTTGCAGATATGAAAGACCCAAAATAAACAAATCGTCCTCTCAGGGATAATGAAGACACCTTAAAATGTAAACATTAGATGATGTAAATGTAGATGATACGATTGATTGCTTTAGTCTGGTGGCTGCACCGCTAGTTGTGGCTAAACTGCTAATGCTAGTTGTGCCGTCAGCGGTGACAGGCTGTACAGACTCCGCTGGCATTTTCATACTGTCCACGTAATCACTCGGGAAGAACTTCTTCAAATGATTAAACAGATTTGTTGTGCTGCCGGTTTTAGAGGGCACCGACACACCTTTGCACATCAGCTTCATTACACTTTGGAGATACCCGAACCACCGCCACACAACCGACGTTGAATAACTTTTCTTCTCAACAATGGCACCTTTGGAGGATGACTCAAAGTCACGATTGACATCTGTTTTGCGTCCCTCAGCTCCGTGTTTAGCTCCACGTTCAGTCACTCTGTTTACTTGTCCAGCAACTTGTAGAAGTGAGCAGGAATAGATCAACTCTGGCTGTTGTGACGCACATTTCTGCGATGTTTGATCGAGTAATTATACTCACAGCTGATCATCGTGATCAAACTGAAATTTATCACGATCATATAATCGCCCAGTCCAAATTGAAACATAAGCAGAGATCGGTTCACAAAAAGGCAGTCAGATCAGGCAGAGGTATCCAAAAATGTGAGGCAAAAAGGCAAGGTCCAAAAAGACAGGAAGAGGTAAACAACGGCTAAACTATGACTGTGAATAATACTGGAACGAGACACAAGGTACAACAAACTGGCGACAAGACAGTGTGACACACAAGGTTAAATATAAGAGGTAATGAAGGTGATGGGAAACAGGTGGGGGACACAATCAGACGGCAGGTGTGACGAGACAGGGGCAGGCCAGACCAGACAGGAAGAAATATAGGAGACAGAAACAAGAATTAGAGATCTACAAAATAAAACAGGAAATGCAAGACATGAACAAAACATGAATGTGCAGAAATAAAGGAAACGTAGCCAATAAATTAATGTGAATAAAAGGAAACTTAACAGACATGACAGCAATATTACAACAAACTAATCCTTCCCCTTGACCAAACTCACCCCAAAAACCACACCTTTTCCCCACCTTAATAGTGACAGTGTATTCTGGGACATAACTCATTATAATCTCAGTCAAGAGAAGCATGAGTGACAGTGGTTTGCTCAGTGTTAAATGAATCAAATAAGCATTAATGTGATGCTGAACAAAACTGGTTATTCAACTTATTTATTATGGTGCTCGTATTTGACGCTGGATTTCATCTAGCGTTCTGCCAGTTTGCCCAACAGCAACGCGGAGGATCTGGATAAATGTGATGTGAACAGGACCTCTGATTAGCACTGCTGAAGGACCCCAGGGTGCCGAGGGTGATCAGGATTCGAGGTGAATTGAAGTGGTGTTGGGTCACGTTAATTTGACTGAAATGACAACTGACAGCAGCAGAGGACGGTTTGGAACTGTAAGAAGACGACAGGCTCATGGAGGCCATGGCTAAATGTGATTGAAGAGTGAAAACACTGAGAAACCAGCTGATGAGAGAGGGGAGCAAAAATGATTTAACTTTAACTAAATGACCTCATTATGTCTGAGGTCAATTAATCTCTCTGTCCAATGGTGATCATCGTGGTCTGGTCATGTTTTAGACAATTAGATTTACAAGAATTTCCCTTGAAGTTGTATCATGAATTTTTCTTTCCTTATTTGCATCTTTTATACTCTTCTTTTGCGATTAGATACACACCACTTAATAGCATGTATAGCTTATTTTTGCACCACACCACCACCGTCATTTTTAATTTCAGACTTCAAAGTGGAACACCAATAATTCATGTGTCATCTCCATAAATTGTTTCATTCATATATTCACTGCGTCTCTTTGGTTATGTACGATTTTCTATCTCTTAGAAATGCAAATAGATAAAGAGTTTTTCTTCATCAAGCTTTCAGAGCGGGAATTGGAGTTAGTAAAAAGAGTTATTTCAGAGCGTGAGGGGGGAAGGTTCCTGAAACTGCTCAGTGGACCTTTCCCCCTCATTTATTCACTCTTTTGGTATAACATCAAAACATATAAAGCATACAGACCACTGAACTGGGACATACTTTCTAGGATTTAGAAAATAAATAAACATAAAAAGTGATCAAATAAAGTGGCATACCAGTTAAAGGCTAAACCCTCTCCGATGAAAACCATGTTTTTCTTGTTGTCTACATGTTCATATGGCATTTTTCTGACGCTACAGGACATATCATGAGAAGAGTAAGTGTGAAATTGCATTTCTGAGTATTTCTGCATTCAAATCCCTCTGAATCTCTGGCAGACCCAAACAGCAGGTTCAGATACTGTCATGACCTGGCTCAGGTGGTCACAACAAAATGAAGAAGGAAGACACACACCATGTATAAACTCCCAAACAACTCATTAATTCAAATTAAACTGAATTAGAATGTAAGATATGAGGCGTGTAAATCAGTTAAAATCAGTATTGTGTAAGGCGTGCATGGATGGAAGTAGGTGTATGTGTGCGAGGGTGTTGTAATGAGCAAACATAAACTACAACTCAACCAAGCCAAACCGAACCAAACCAACCAAAGTCAAGTCGAATAAAGCCAAACCAAACCAAACCAACCAAAACAAAACAAAGCCAAATAAAGCCAAACTAAGTCAAGACAAGCCAAACCAAACCAAGTCAAACAAAGTCAAACCAAACCAAACCAAACTAAGTCAAGACAAGTTAAGCCACACCAAGCCAAACCAAACCAAGTCAAACAAAGTCAAACCAAGTCAAACAAAGCCAAGCCAAACCAAACCAAGTACCTGTAAAGGCAGTCAGGAGAAACGAAAGAGGGAATTGCAAGTAACTGTGGGCGCACCCAGGGCCCAGGTGTGCATAGTTACTCCAATTAGGGTGCAGCGAGAAGCCAACCAGACACACCTCCCACAGCAGCATATAGGGGCATCACAGATACAGTGAGATTTCTTACATCACAAATCCAAGCTCCGCCCTCAGAGCCCCGCTACGCAGGCCACTCTCAGAAAAGTATAGGACGATCACGGAACAAGCTCTGACTTGTAGACTTTCAGACATTAGTGTCCGAGAGCTGAATAGCTCCTATGTTACCTGCCACTTCTAATACACCAGCAATGTTAGGCTACAAGCTAGCATGAAGAGGAGTGTGCAAAGCAGAGCTGTCTCCACCCACGACTCAGAAGCGAATTGTTAATGAGCTACTGGAGCTCTGCAGAAGAAAAGTCCTTAAAAATGACACAGGAAATGTGATTTTGGCTAAAAATGTCAAAATCACAGTTTAAAGACCACTGAGAACATTTCAAGAAGTAAATAAAATAAAACGATCAGAGTGGGACTTTAAGCTGAAAGAAAATTAACTTTGACAGCAACAAACAGAATTTAGTGCAGCTAGTTTTTGTACATTTTCAAGCAAAGAATCTTGAATAACAATAATAACTTGAATAAGAAACTTCTGGGAGGTCAAAGAAAGTACACTGAACACCTGACAAAAATGGTATGGATAGATCTATTAGGCTTTCAGTGACTGACAGCTTAAACCCTTTCCTTTAAAAGATTTGCCAAAGCTTTAGTTTCCAGACGCTCAGATTATTTTTTATCTGTCGTTTTTACCTTTTTTTGTTGTTGTTGTTGAATAGATTCATCCACAGCATAGTAATAAAACGCCACCTTTATTGAGAATTATAAGAAGAATTTTTGTTGTTAGTTTTTTGACATCATAAGTATTTTCAGAATATGATAAATGAGAAAAAGATCCCAAGAAAATGATCCGAAATTATCTATTGCCTTCCTACATTTTATTGTATAGACTAATGTCCAATAATAATAAGAATTCAGTATAAACATGATTACAATCAGACACATTACAATACAAGTAACCCTGTAACTGATCTGTTTTCTTTTGTTAAATTCAGGTTTAACCTCTTTATGACAATATTAACTGTATCTGAACTGGTTGGGGGCCATTGAGGCTTCAGCAGGCAGGGGTCAAGGCACGCTGAGACTGACGCTTACAGGCCTGATCCATCCACTAAGGTCAGTTTCTTTAATCACTACACCACCCTGCTGCTCCAACCAAAGGAACAAACGCATACTTATAGGAACTGTATGTCTACACTGTATTTTTTGGGCCATTATCGCACTTATGAATCTCCTAACCCTAACCCTTAGCCGACAGACGATGAAGTTTCACAGCCATTAGAAATAACCAATCGGTGCCGAGCACTTCTAGCCAATCAGAGGCAAGGGAGGGCGGGACCTTCCCCTACCACCCTACAAAGAAAAATTTCGCTGCCCGGATCCCTCTCTTCATTATCCGAGTCAGTCTTGTTGCTGTTACCAATACTTGGCTGTTCAGTGATTATTCCAGCTTTCGTCATAGCTCAGACGACAGTTACCGTAATGCTCCAAATATCTATTGAGCGGAGCGACTCTGTTGCTTACCGAAGTCGTACTTACACATTTCAAAATATTTTTGAGCACAAGTAATCATATATGAGGCACGCTTGATTATGAGGCGCACCGTCAAATTTTTTTAGAAAATTTAAGGATTTCAAGTGTACCTTATAGTCCAAAATACACGGTATGTGCTGTGTTTGTCTGCTCCAATGGTGGATTTGAATGTCTACAGAGCAGAATTAAAAACAGAGCTGTGTATGAATGGCTGGTCATAAACTCATTAGGTGGTCTGCTGTGATTTACATAAGAGAAATTCATCAATTATTATAACAGGGTACAAAAAGTAAACAGGGAAAACAAATTGTGTTTTTAACACACACACACACACACACACTCATGCGGGATTGACTAAATGGGAAAGTCAAAGTGTTTGCAGGTTTAATGTAGCTCACTTCCCCGCACAGTGCAGAATATTCCTCTATGAGTTTATGATTAATGTTCACAGTGTGCTCGCAGTCTGCTTCCTCTGTCACATATTACAAATGGGCCATAAGAGATCTCAGATATATCTATAAAGCATCATAAATGATGATGCTGCCTCCAGGGGAAAGTGTTTCTCTCTCTATATTCATAAGCCACTGTTTGCCTGCTGCTGTAAATTTAACAGGGCATTATTTGATTATGAAAATCCCCAATAAATGACAGTTTATGTCTCATATTCTGCGCTATACTGCGAGAGTCGCAGAAAAACTGTGCAGAAGTGAGAACCAAGCCGCCGTGAAGCAGGAGGAGAAAAGTTTGTGTATGAATCAGTAAAAACCTGTGAGATGTTTACTAGAAACACTGCGAGTAATTTGAATAATTCATTGAATAAAGGTGTTTCATAGCAGGGATTTCAACTTCATTTTCAGTCATAAATATGCATAACTTCGATTCTTCACAGCCTCCAAACAGATGAGTAATAAAAATATTTCCCCTAACTTAGCATAGTACTCTATCTACTGTCTTTATTGCTCTAATGGCCGATATGAATATTTAGAGAGATGAATGAAAAACCGAACTGTGAGTTACTGGTTAAAGTTTAAAGCACATTAGGTGGTCTGTTGGTAATTTACATGTAAGAGATTCATCCATTATAATAATGAGAAACAAAGGGAAAATAATGGAAATAAATTGGACTATAAGTGCATGCACAAATGATTGAGTTTACAGTGTGTGCGGATGAAGCTATTAAAACCAGAACAAGTTCATGTTGTAGGCTGTAACCATGTCTATTTCTGTGGTAAAAACGGGCATTTTATCATGGGTGTTAACCTTAGTTTTTGCAGTCGGTCTCATGTGGACACGAGGAAACTGCAGTTGTTTGTACTTTTACATTGGCTCCATTTTTCACTTGGAGACTCCTGTGGTTTGTGTTGATCTTTTTTTGCTGATTTTGTCGTGTGCATGTGTGCATATATGAAGCACTCATGAAGAATATCTGTCATTGGAAATGTAAAAAACGGTTTATCACTTAGCCTGTCTCCTTCCCTTTGCAGTGATTTTTAAGTCGTAAAAATAACCCTGTTGGAGTAATCAGTCTTTAAGCTGAAAGTCTTGTTCACTTTTAAAGCTCATGGAAAGGTGTCAGTATTTATTTCAGTCTGTTACATAACCAGCTAAAAACTCCTCAGATATTTGAATCAAATTTGAGGAGTAGAAGTTTAATGTGAAGATTTATGTTTCTGAGCTTTTTTCATTGCTAAGTCCACTTGACTCCTCCTTGACAGGTGTAAAATAGAAATAAATAGATAAAAACAGAGTTGAATATAAACCCCTGTCGGCTGCTTTATCTTGGAAAAAAGAAGTAATGCTAACTTGCAAGCTAGATAATCTTGAATACCGCTGAATGGTTTGTGGTTTCTACCAGGAATGTAACGGTATGAAAATTCTACATCACGGTTATTGTGACCAAAACAATCAAATATTATCATGGTGTTTTTAAAGAATGTATTCAGAGGCATTGTTTACAGCATTTTCGATGCTTTTAACTAGCACTAAAAAATGCCTTGTTTTCATCATTTCATCATATTTAGACAGGATTACTGTCTTCAACTAAGCGTTCCCTCGACGTTACGACAAAACCCAAAATTTGCCCATACTTCTGACTAAAGTCCTCTTAGAGGGCTGATGGATGTCCTCAGTGTTGTCGTCTCCTCCTTCCGCCATGATTCCATTTCAAACTTAACAGAAAGTTCAAACACAAATTGTAGGCTACACAGTTCGCCTGCGTGGTTACTTCAGGTGACTCGCATGAAGCTGGGATAATTAACACAGGGTTTTCTCAACATGTAACTGATCATGACCATAGACTGTATATAGAATGGACACCGTCTGCCTCCTCGCTGGGTGAAGCCCCCCTGAGAACAGCACCCTCTGGTGACAGGCTGCAGTATAGGTCATAAATCCCGCCTCCTCCAGCAATCCCTATGGAGCTGTGGACAAACTTTAGAAATTTATCACACAGAATATAAATTTTTCTCCCCCCTGGTTGTGATGTTGTTGACATGTGCTCAGGTCCTCTTTTTTCTGTGTAGCTCCATTTTTATAAGTAATAAGGGGGTTCATGTTTTCTATGATTGACACTTGATACAGCCTATGGGTGTACAAAGATTGTGTAGCTCACCCGGGGGATACGCTGTTTGAGCCGAGCGTCATCACAGCGACTCTTGGCGACTCTCCTGCCGAATGCGTACAATGCTACTGCGCAATGTTGGTTTCAGGATGTGGAGAAAAAAACGCAGAAATACTGAGAGCGATTCAGCTTCAAATTCATATAATGGCAGAAGGCAGAACCAAGTATATACAGTATATGATCGTGGCACACCGCCACAGCTAAATAAAAGCCGCCACACCTTAAAAATGTGTTTTTTTTTTTACATGGCTCTACCTCGGACTCGTATGTATTAGGATACCTACGTGTGTCGAGTATTAGCATTAGTAAGTTATCGTTGGCGATCTCACAGCTAATTCATTACTCACAGTAACCGTTATCAACATTTTTATCACAATTTACCATTACGCCGTTTACCACTACATCCCTCGTTTCTTCGTTGTTTGTTTCATTACAGTTTTATAATAAATTTTTGATTATTTTATTATTTATATTTTTGCCTGTCAAACAGCCTCAGCTCCCATATCTGCACACAAACAAACACATCACCTGCTCTGCTCCATTCCTCTTCTCCTGAGGTCTACAAACTGCCTGTATGACTGTTACTTTTTTACCTTTTCCATCACCACGTCAGGTCTTGCAGCCTCTCTGACCTGATTTTCCCTCACTTTGTTTTCCTTATAGAATACTAAGCAGGGGATGGGAGCTGATATGACAAAGTTAAATAAAATGCTCACTTTTACCCCAAGTCTGGATGTCAGCATTTTTTCACAGAACTGTCAGAAAAGAAGAGACTAGAGATTCACATTCATCCCGGGAATAGCAAGTATTTGATTGCCGATGGGGCTTTTGGTTAGTCTGCTGATAAACCGCACAGACAGCTCGGTGCGAGGCGATCTGACATAATAGGACAAAATAATGAAAATGCCAGCACAGAGATGGGCACAGTGCAGACACAGTGGTTTGTTATTGCCCGGTTCGGTTCTTCTGGCATGACTTTGGGTCTTTAACAGCTCCAATCATTTGGTCAGTGCTTTCCACCACTAACACTGATTTTGATTGATCATCTCTGCCTCACAGCGTGAAAATAGTGCTGGGGAGAAAAGATGCCATTTCAGCAGCCACAGCAAAATATCCCACAGCTCAGGGCGGACCATATCTGAAAACTGGGATCCAAACTCAATCTGCAAACAGAAGTCATAAGACCAAAAATACACAGTCTGTTTGATTCAGCCCTGAAGGGAATATTCAAGCTTGTAATGGACTCATGCAAAACCAAGAGATGCTGATGTTGCTGTAGACGAAAAACATCACAGTATGGAGGTGTTAAAAAAAACTATCACTGTTTAATTTTGCTAACTCGTTCTAAAATTTCATGACACCAAACATTTTAAGCTGGTTGCTGATAATTTAAGTAGCAATGACGATATAATGACAAAAAATGGCGCAGCTTGTTTCATTTGTCTTCATCGTTGTGTTTCATTTAGTTCTGAGGCTGGGAGCGCACAAACAAACATTACAAACCCGCCGTGAGGACACACTGAACCTTTGAGGGATGACTTTTACACATCGCAGTCACAAATGCTGCCTCTTGAATTATGATGACGCTCTGACGGCAGGATGCATTTAGATTGGCGTCGATTACAGACATAAACATGCTTGATATGGAAGTGACACTCGTGACTTATCTCAGGCTCAGAGCAGAGGAGCTGAATCTGTGAGTCCTTATGAACACTGACTGTCTTTTCTCTTCGCTGTATTGATAGATGAGATCACAAACATTACATCTTGTAATATTAAAGGTGGGGTAGGCAGGATCTGATGAAGAGCCAGTTTTTGGAGAAATCTTGAATGTAAACTCTACCCCTCCCAACCAGTTTTCCCTGCAGCTCCTCTTCTCTCCTCCCTCTCTGCTCCAGCAAGCCCCGCCCACAAACAGATGCTCCTGCTCGCTTGTATTGTTCCAATTAAATTCAGATATAATACAGATAAATACTTCAGATAATTACAAATGGGGCCCAGTCAATGTGAAAGTAAAAAGCATTGGTGCTACTGTAGATGCCAACAGACTACCAGCAAACACAATGTTTGCAGGACTTCTACAACTAGGATAAAGTGACATAGTCCAGGACCCGAGGTCAACAGTTTAGCGGCGCTACAACACGCTACAGCAGGTCCCGTTTGACAAGAAGCACTTCTGTTACAGACACTTGGCTTACTTTGTTAAAGCGGTTTACCTGTCCAGCAGAAAGGTTACAGGGTCCGTAAGATCCCGAAGCGTCCCCCATCATTGTTGACTCGGCTTCTTAACTCTTGTCCGGTCTACCTCCTTTCGCCCGTTATTCCACCAGTCTCCGGTATTTACTTTGTTTTTTTGCTTGTGTCGGCAGTCGTGGCCAAAGGAGGATTCAGACAATTTTCTGTACATTCTGGTTTATTTCTACTGTCTGATATTGTAGCACGTTATTCAAGGACGTGAAGCGTGCCTCACAACACGAGGGAGCAGTGTCGTCCAATCAGGTTGGGGGAGGTGGAGAATGGCTTTGTTTACAGTCAGAAGAGCCAGCTGCTCAAAAAATGTTAAAATGTTGACTACACAGACATAACAGAACAAAGCAATATCATGATTTTCCCAAATGTCATCAATAACTAATAGCTATTCCTGCCTACTCCACCTTTAATTGGGTAAAAATGTTGTGTTAAGGCCGACATTATGATGCTTATAATAATGCATCAGATTTCATATAGCGCTTTATCAGAGACCCTCAAAGCGCTTTACATTGGATACATCATTCATTCGCTCACACAGTCACACCTTGGTGGTGGTAAACTACCTTAGTAGTCACAGCTGCCCTGGGGTAGACTGACGGAAACGTGGCTGCCATTTCGCGCCTACGGCCTCTCCGACCACCACCACACAACACTCACAATCATACACCAGTGGAGGACACACACTGGGAGCAAGGTGGGTTAAGTGTCTTGCCCAAGGACACAACGGACAGACTTGGGATAGGGGGGAATCGAACCTCCAACCTTCCGGTTATTGGACGACCGCTCTACCTCCTGAGCTACTGCCGCTTATGTGCTAGAAGGTGGAACATGCAGTTGTAAACAGGTGTCAAATACATCCCCAAATGTTCTGATGCACACTGCCAGGGAAAGGATCCTAATGACTGATGAGGTGACACCTCAGCCATCGACTAATCTGTTGTTTATGAGTCACATAACCTCAATAAAAGGAAGTAATTCCCGTCTTTATTGTTTATTATGGTGTGGCTCCAGTTTGTTTCCAGGCATAGGACAATAAAAACAAAGCAATCTGGGTGCAGTGCATGGACAGTTGGGTTTACATGACCACTCCTAAACAATGAAGAGTAGAAAAATGACTCAAATGGGATGAAAATGACTCATACAGACACTTTAATCAGAATAAAACAGCTGATTCAACTGAATTGAGAGGCCATGGCGATGTGAAATAAAAGGGGGTCCTTATGTAGACGACAACAGAAGCTGTTAATCCACACCACAGATGCTCGACCTCCATGTCTTTACTGTGTCAGAGTGATGTTACTTTGGTGAGCGACACCATGATTCATGCTGCCGTGACACCATGAACCCACCAAATCACCAGGAAGTGAAACTGAACAGTGAGCAGGGATTCTATTATACATGACCACCCACTCCTGATACACTATTCTGCTCATCACCCGTCATTCAACCAAAGATACTCATAAAAAGAGGATTTTACTAAAAAAGAAAATAATAATTTGTACATTTAAATGTTAGTCCCTCTAAATTATTCAACATCGCTTTTTTATATTAGCTCCAGGGGAGGCTTTTTCCCCCTACATTTATTAAATAAACTAAAATTTGCATTGAAACCTTTTTATGATATACAGAAGTGAAGAAGACCTTCAGATATTTATTTTGTCATTTTTAACACCTGAAACCTGTGCGAGAGGCTAGGAGTCAGCCCTGTATTTATATTGTCTGTTAGATATCCACAATAAACAATCAGTCAAAAGTTAGTTGACACTACTTAAATATGAAGATGACAAGATAAGCCAAGACTGCGTTGTTTACTGTGTTTGGGGGTTCGGCAAAATTGACACACCAAAAGTTCCTCACAGGAGCTTTAATTTTAAAGTCTTTACCATTGACTGTATATACTATGGACAACTTGGCTCCGCCTTCTGTCATTATACGAATTAGCCGAATTGCTCTCAGTATTTCCAGGTTTTTTTCCACTTCCTGAAACCACCACTGGCGCAGTAGTGTTGTACGTATTCGGCGGGAGAGTCGCTGTGATGACGCTTGGCTCAAACAGCGTATCCCCCGGGTTAGCTACGCAAATTTCATACACCAATAGGCTGTATCAAGTGTCAATCATTGAAAACATGAACCCCTAATTATTTTTTAAAATGGAGCTGTACAGAAAAAAGAGGACTTGAGCACAAACCAGTCTGACAGTAACTACATGTCAACATTGCAACCAGGGGGGGAAAAAATATGATATGACTTGTATTTAATTTCAAAAGTTTGTCCACAATTCTATAGGGATTGTTGGAGGAGGCGGGATTTATGACCTATACTGCAGCCTGTCACCAGAGGGTGCTGTTCTAGGGTGGCTTCACCCAGTGAGGAGGCAGACGACGTCCATTCTATATACAGTCTATGGTTATTATGTCAAAATTCACTATGGTATCACCACTCAGAATGGATTGCCATTGGTATGAGATTTTGACCAATCAGAATCAAATATTCAACACTACTGGTGACTGGTGAGAAAGCGCGGTAGTTACTGTTGCTGATTGGTCAGATTTTTACCCTTTATCTTTGAGGAAACTTAAAAGCCTGAGGGAGACGTTTGATTTCTCAATTTTGATTTTCATATTCCACCTTCATAACTGATGTACATATCCTACCTTTATGAACAAGTTTGTAATTTAGGGCAGCGGTTAAAGGAGCCATTAAAAGAAGAGGCACAAATTAATGAGGTTTTTTTTTACTTTGTTTATTTACTGAAACTTTGTCAATAAAGCTTTAAATCAAATTGGACTGACAATAACATGAGAATGAAATCACTTAAAAGTCTTTATTACTGCCTTCTTTAACAGATTTTTTATCACAAACCCACTGAGCAATAAACGGCTATTAGACCTTTTTTTTTTTTTTTTTTTTTTTAGACCTAATTTCAACCGTCTAGATTCTGTATATTTTTAGACAGAATTTAGATGCACTTTAACCAATTATTCGATAACTATTTATTTGAAAAAGCAATTATGAGTTGCATGACTGATCTCCAAGTACTTACGATAGCCGTTGAGCAATATACAGTGTATATAGATATAGCCCAGATTTAGATTTAGTCTAAACTTGGTCTAAATTTAGACGTCTAAAAAGCTTTCATGGTTGCAGGATCTCCCTGGTTAAAAAATAAATAAATAAATAACGTAGAATAAAAATTTTAAAAAAAATCTAAATGTCCAGCTGAGTATGTCTTTAATACATGTTGGTGTATTTAAATGTTTCCCTCTTATGTTTTCTCCTCTCTTAGATTTACAAACAGAAGTGATAAACCTCTTAAAGTGCCATTTTCAAATGCTGGGATGAGCACACTCGCACTTGGCTGATGTTTTGTTTGTGCCGTCAACTTTTATTTTCCTCTGTTTCAGTCGGTATTTCAATTTCCTTTGTTTATCTGAGCCTCAAAATTTTCTGTGCTCCGTTTCAAAAAGCATCCTATAACCTCATCCAGTACATCATGTTTGAATGCAGCAGGTTTCACCCTCTGTGTTTTGAAAAGAGAGCAGAGATAGGAAAAGGGCAGCCTGCCCAATAGCTGAAATAAAAACCAAAACATTTGCATCATTTTAATTAAAGTGATAACTCCGTCCGCTTTATCAGAAAAGCGGATGCAGATGAAAAATAATGTGACAAAACGTGATAAACGTGTTATCTCAAGCCCTGTTCACAGCAAACGGTAATTGTATTTTATGATTTTGTCCCCGCTGCACAGTCGCGATTCTTCTTCGCAGTGATGGCTTATGTTTCCTAGAAGTGCTCCGAAAAAGCCCCACCAAGAACATTTTTGGATTAGAGTAAAATTGCTGCTGAGACAATCCAGATGAACTGATAGCACGCTCACTCACAGCTACACACTCTCATTCATTCTCTCTCTCTCTCTCTCTCTCTCCCCTTTCTAGCTCTCTGCCAAACATGGGTGTCAGCCAAACGGTGCTATTTGCTGGAGCAGGACTGGCACTTCTCCAGACCATGGGGGTAGCAGGCTTGGCAACGCAGATCACTGATGGACTCGTTGAAGCGGTTGGCCAGCATGGACAGCTTGCTGCCGTGACACAGAGAGCAGGGAGCGCAGCCCGAGCCGCCACAATGCTGGCAGCTGTCGGCCTCCTGGAGACAGAAGAAAAACGCCATCAGAGGAGGGGGAGAGGTGGAGACGGCGTAGGTGAGGAGAGAAGATGAGATGTGAGGTTAGCGAAGGGTTAAAAGGAAGGGAAAGGTTAGGATGGAGAAAAGACTTGAGATGGAGGCACAAAGACTGAGCTGGAGAGGGAAATTAGACGGCAATTACTTAACGATAATGTTAATCTAAATGTCACACTTAACGCCTGACTAACAAACATTTTAAATATTCTGCTTACTGACTTAAAACTGATTAAAATGCATCGCTCACATTTAGCCTATTAACAGCAAACATAACCACAGCTCCAGCCTGCAAACACAAAACAAGCTGTAACCACATGGAGGACTTTTCTCAGTGTTCTCTATAATCAAATCCATTCTCTGAGTAGTTGTGTTACAGCATGTTGCTCAGCTGGTTGGTCATTTTTTTATAAGCAGCTGTTCATTACTGCAGAACTGACAATAACCAGCAGCGGCCTGTAGATGATCATGGAGCGGTGAGGTCTGTGAGGATGTAGAGTGTGATTTCCATCTGTAAATGTCGAGTGGTTTGTTATGCTTTTATTTGTATTTAAAGGGATATTCCGGCGTAAATTTAAGTTATGGTCAAACACACTGTAACACCGAGTTAGATACGCTCTCGAGAGATGAATGTTGCCTACTGCTTTCTTCTCTAGTTATACCAACTTCAGCAACAACCGAACAATAGCAATACACAGCAGTCTACGTCTACATGCGCAAACCTCAACCAAAAAGCCCTGATGAGTCGATCACCAAGTGCATCAGAGTTTTGCAGCTCAAGGAAGAACATTTATGATCATTGCACGCTATGGCAGAAAAACTACAACGTCTGCAGCGCAAAATGATCATGATTATATTATGATGATTATTACTTCATGGAAATGATCCGCTGCACTCGGTGATCGACTCGTCAGGGCTCCCCCACAAATTAGCGACCGCTAGAGGAGAGTGGGTGAGCTGTGTTTAGTCTCTTTGCTAAAGAAATCAGGCAAAGTTAAAAAGATGTTTGATGGCTAGTACTGTGGCTAGGACCCTATATGTACTGTTGATGAAGTTAGGTGCTGTTCTGAGCATTATTTGTGGCTATAGAGTGGCGTTTTGGTTGAGGTTTGCGTGTGGAGACATAAACCGCAGTGTATTGCTATCGTGCGGTCTTTACTAAAGTTGGTATAAATAGAGAAGCGAGCAGTCGGCAACATTTATCTCTCGAGGGGGTGTCTAACTCGGTGTTACACTGTATTTGACCATAACTTAAATTTATGCCAGAATACCCCTTTAAGAAAGGGTTTAATATTCTAAGAACAATTATGAGTTTCAAAGCTATATTGGGTTTTTTTTCCCCAAAAATCTCTAGTTTTCCACCTTAATAAGTGTCTAGATCTTCACTATTTCATTTAAATGAATCCATTCAATACATTCAGTAGTTTAATGCAGGGTTTAATTAAGACATTGCTATTGTGCGATCATTACTAAAGTTGGTATAACTCCTCTGTCCTGTGTTGTTTGGTTCATCCAACCACCATGCACACTTAAGCTGCCTTTCTTCGGTGTCACCTGACCACACACACACTAAAATACTAATGAGAGTGCAGCAGTGTTGCCCCAGCTGGGTTTTCCATGTGAGCTGGTTGAAAACCTTCTGAGTATCACTTAAAGGAAGTTTCAGTATCTCTATGAGCTGTTAATTTGGACTAGCTTGGAACAATTTAAGCTGCACTTGTCTTGAAATACGCCAACTTTAACAAAACAGACAGTTTTTTGTTGCGGGATTATAATTATTTTTGTTTTTTGACAAATTTTTCCTGTTGGTCAAATCTAGAATCCTGCAAGAATCGATCCTGGTGCTCTCATTGGCTGTGTAATGGGCTGACGACAACAACAACAAAACTTGCCAAAAACTGCTTTTCAGGTTTCATTATGGTCCACGATTTATTGCTGCAGGTGTTCAGGTGTTGTATTTTAAAGCAGCGTCAGGTGAGCTTTCTCAGCTGAAGTACGCAAAAGTTGCACACAGGGCTGAAAGTTGGTGCTTTGTCTTACAATTCACTGTTCATTCTCACCTACATTAGTTCAAGCTGCAGGAAGAGGAGGCGATGTTTCCACCCACTACATTGTAATATTCAGCTGTTGTATCACCGGCGAATATCTCGGTGTAGATTGCAGGCTGCATGCACATGATGAGTATAAATCGAAGCCTGAGTTATGTGAAGACGATGAAAAATCAACTACCTTGGATTTTAGGCAACAAAGGCAAAGATGATAAAGAACAGAAACTATAAAAGAGGAGTGAGATTGCCAAATAATGAAAGAAAGCTGAGATGAACTTTTTCTTCTTCTGGAGATGGAGAGAAATGAGAAAATAACGAGTGAGGTGAGAAAAGGATGGAAGGAGTCAGGAGAAGAGAAGAGTAATCAGCCAGGGAGGAGAGAGGGAGGGGATAGGAGCTGGAACTTGGTATCCTTGCAGGCTGGCAAGTGGCAAGCAAATGCTGCAAGGGCAGAGTAAAACTGTGGACTCATCACTATCTGTTCACAGTTGACAGATAACACCAGGACAATGGGATGGTGGTTATTGCAGCGGGTGGGGGCACAAAGAAGGTGGCAGTTACAAGGAAACACAGAGGAGATTGTGGGATGCGAGGAAGAAAAAAACCCCTCTGTGCAAAGGAACAAATTGCAACAATATGGGTGCACAGAAGACCCCGCTGTTATCCTCTTCAAAGCAAAGATAAAGTGGAGAAAGGATGAGTGGAGACGTATGCAGGGGAATAGAGAGGGGTAGAGGGATGGAGGGGAACACGTGGTGAGACTGAGAACACCAGGAAACAGGAACGAGGTGATAAAACACCTACCACACCACTGAGAATAATTTGGCCATGGATCATTACCTTAGTCTCCGAGTCGCTGATCTGTTTCTCTCCCCCGTCCTGTGTATGGAGTACTTTCGCCCTCCTCCTGCTCCCCCTCTCCCTTGCCTTTGGGTATCCCTCTAAGTCCACAGAAGGTACAGTGTGGTGCCGTAACGCTTCAGGGTTCCTCTGCGGTGCTCTGATGATGCGCAGATTGCTGGTGTAGATAATTATCTTGCCAAAATCAAGAACCGAGGACTAAAGAGAAGAGAAAATCCTGCATCAGTTCAAATTAACAGCGTGTGGCACATCTTAACACGAACTACTCTATTTGGCCTTTGCACAGATGTTTTTTTTTTTTTTCTTAAATCCCCGAATCTCAGAAGGGGTTTTGCAGCTCTGCAAAACACAACATGTTGTACAGCTGCTTTCTGTTCTGATGAGCTGCTGGTTGTATATTGTAGGATTTAAGAAATGCAGTTATTCTGGAAATATACTTTAGATCTTTATGGAGGAACCTCTCGATCTTTCAAATGTACATGGGACTGAAGGGGAAGAGGGGCGGAATACTGCAAACCTGAATGTTAGAGGGGTAATGACAGTAATGAATGGCCATAAAAACAGTTAAGGGCCAATTGGTGCATTTATACACAGATCAGGCTCAGATTGATGATGATTTTGCGGCAATATAAACAGCTAATTCAGATTTTCTGATCCCTCAAATTTTTAATTAATCGGATCAAGAAATTTTGCACATGTAAACATGGCGAGTGTGTCGTGAAAGCTAGTAGGTGTCTCAAATGCTGCGTTCCAGTTGTACTCAGAAGTCGGGATTTCCGAGCTCTGAGTCAGACCTCCAACTCGGAAAGTCGGACGATCCTCACCACCCCCAACTAGACGACAACATCATTATCCAAGATGGCAGCGCAGTGCATCAACAGTAAAAAGTAACAGTGAAAGCTCTTGTAAAGTTTTATTTATTAGCACTTCTGTTTTGTTTTTGTGAAATTAAATAAGTGGTATATGTTGTACTGCCCAACGTCTAACTGTGAACACAATGTTATGGTGTTTGTAAGAGTAAAATTCTGTGGTATGCACTGTTGACAACTGGTAAAGCTAGCAGTTGGAGGCTAACAGCGGCTAACAGTTGGAGGCTAACAACATCTGACAACCGCCAACAACAACTGCTAACAACAACTGTAACGGCTTACAGTTGGAGGCCAAAAACAGCTGACAACCGCTAACAACAACTAACAATTGTTTACAACAACTAACAATGGCTAACGAAAGCTGACAACCACCAACAACAACTGACAACAGCTAACAACAACTGACAACCGCTAACAACAACTGACAACCGCTAACAACAGCTGACAACTGTTAACAACAATTGACAACGGCTAACAACAGCTGACAATTGTTAACAACAGCTAACAGTTGGCAGCTAACAACAACTGACAACAGCTTCCAACAACTGACAAATGTTAACAACAGCTAAAAATAGCTGACATTTGTGAAAAAACGGCTAACAACAGCTGAAAACAGCTTTCAACAACTGAAAACCACTAACAACAACTGACAACGGCTAACAAAAGCTAACAACCACTATCGAAGACTGACAATTATTAACAACAACTGTAACGGCTAACAGTAGGCGTCCATCTTGGTTTTCTGACTTGTTTACCGCAACGCCGTCAACTCGGGTGTAACGTCATTCCCAACTCCGACATCGGACTTCCGAGGTAACTGGAATACAGAAAAAATTCCAAAATATCCATCAATCTCAAACACTGTTGCCACGGCAGTGAACTCAGAATGACAAAGGAAGATGTCGTATGATATGTCGTTTTCACTTGTTACTTAAACTGTTTACCTCAGTAAAAACATTTTTTCTTGCAAATAATCAAGTTTTTTTTTCTTTCTCTAACTAGTAGAGTTACATGTCAGTCCAACTTTAATTCATGCAAATTCACAGAAATTCAGTTATACTGTCACTAACTTCTGCTTGAAGTACATCCCCTCATTTTGCAGCTAAAGCGACATTTCTGCTGAGTCACAGATGATGTCCTGGTGTTAATTCTGACATTTCCAAACTTTATTTTCTGGCACAAAAAGTTTCTGTTTTGATACTTTTTGAAATGAGCCAATCACACACTCTTCTTTGTGAAATCTTCCTTATTATAAAACACAGGGATATAGCATTTTAGTCATGTAGGGGAGAAACTCATTAGACAGCCGCTGCGCCCTCGTTGACCACTGTGCGTTGCTTTCATTAAAGGTCCAAAAAGGATAAACTTAATTCAGATTGCTGTTTTTCACTGATTAATGTGATAAATACTGGCCTCGGTCACCAGAGCAGAGCATGCCTTTGTTTAGAGGATAAAAGAATGAAACTGACACTAAGCCAGCAGGCGATGTAGCTGACCTCCCTCTCAGCCCACTGCACTAATGAAGCCACTGTCACAGCAGCTCAGTAACATCGCCTTTTTTTCCTGTCAGATTAACTAGTTTGTTGCTGTCATTGTTCCTCTTTAATTGTTGTACAGTTTGTACCGAACAGCATGTAGCTAATTCTATGATCACCCAAGGATGGTCTTATTTAAGTCTTGATTGCTTGTTTTGCTCTAAAGATGTAGGAATTAATTACCGAAATGCATTCTGTTGGCTGGTAATCCAGCATGTGTTTATTTTGGCATGTCTCCTTTTAGCATATGTAGGCTTGCAATGTTCTGCTGGGTATGCCAACCCTTCCAAAATAGCAGTTCCCTTTATGTAAGTCTATCCAAAGAGTGATTGCAGTAATCAAGCTCAATTTAATGGATTTGGAGACGCACGAATCAAACAAAATCATGAAAATATTAAACAGATTCTAAGCATCTTAGCCATTAATGTGTACGGCTGTAAACCGATTGTGTTATTTCTATAACTGGCATTTGACCATTGAATTTTATTATGTATAATTGCAATTATATTTTTGTCCTGGTCCATTTAAGTATTGTTTTTTTTCTATTATTGTTGCTTTTATTATATTTTAATGTGTAGTGAAGTACTTTGAGAGCTAAAAAAAGTGATAAATTTAATCAACTTTACTCTTAAACGCGTGCATGCAAGTATCTAAAAAAATTTGATTCAATGTTTTAAACTGCTACCCAACTATTTCACATCACATCCAATTATGTGCAGAGATGGGCATTTTATTTTCATCCATCAAAAATCGTATTATTTTCCGATTCCAGTCCATTTAGGCGGCACCGGGAAATGAATTAAGACATTAAGACAGATCCAAGTACTTAACATTCTGACAGACAAATGGCTCTGCTGGTGAGAGATCCAATCTAAGTTGATGTTGATTAATATCAAAATGTAATGAAATCAAAACCATGCAAGCAGCGTTACTTACTGTGCCATCTCCCTCTGTATCCTCAGTCTGGCCTGCAGACGGTTTGTACCCACTCATTCCTCTGTACACATTTATTCTCTGGGCAATGAGTCCTGTGGGAGGACAGACACCTGGGTACAACATAAAGCATGTTGTCAGTGGAACTTGCAGACTACAGAGAAACAAAGATCTTGTAAAAATGTGCTTACAAGTCATGTACTTTGGGATGATGGTCTACAATGACAAAAAACACCTATGTTATGCTAGCTTTTTCAGCTAAGATGATAGGCTTACCAAGTCCTCTATTTACATCATGCTTGTTTGACTCATGTTTTGAAGAAGGCCAAGTTGTCCATTTTCAAAATCACATTTTTATAACATAGATTGACCATACGTCCTCTTATACCCGGACATGTCCTTTTTTGGGGGGCTATCCGGCCTTGTCCGTGGGATTTTATAAAATCCTTTAAATGTGCGAGGTTTTGAACGGAAGTTTAGAGTTTGTGACGTGTGAGTAAAAAACATTCAACCCAACCCAAAAAACTCTCAAAATTTACTATGCACGACTGTGCGACTCCAATCCTGTGTAGTTGTGTTCTCTTTTTGGGGATTCAGAATATGGACACCTTATATAACATGGTTTCTGGTAAACCAGTGCAGGAAAACCTATGGCTACTTTTAATTTAACCTTCTTACAGCAGGTCAAATATTAGCCAGCTAAGAACGAGAGCCTCTTCAGTTACAGTTGGAGGTTAGCGATGTGAACTTTGGAGATGGCAGGGTTAGCCCCTCTTAATTCTCTTTGTGAAAAGCTTTGCCAAGAAAGGTTTGCTTGTTATAGCTCCAGCTTTCCTTAACATAGCGTATTTTACAGACAATGAGGCGCACTTAAAATCCTTAGATTTCATCAAAAATTGGCAGTGCGCCTTATAATCCAGCGCGCCTTCTGTATGATTACTTGTTGTGCTTACTGACTGATTTTTTGTGGTACAATGCACCCAAAAATCTGTTGAAATGTGTATACATACACAACGTACATGTACGACTTTCGTAAGCAACGAAGCCACTCCGCTTAATGGATATTCAGAGCATTTCGGTACGCTGTGTCACTACCTAATTGGCCCCGTAACAGGACCCCTGAGCAGTCTACAACACTGCCTGACTGTTACGTCTGAACTAAAAGTGCATTCATGTAGGGCAGCCCGGGCCCAGAGTATGCGCTAGCAACAAAAAACAATCAATGCGCCAATGCGCTTTACAATCTGGTGCATCTTATGTGTGAACATATACACATACAGTATATGCAGTTTTAGCATGCTCACGGCCTGTCTGAGCATCTCAGCCATATAGCCTACTGGGGTGAAGAATTACAGTGATTGAAATGCAATTGTAAGGCCAGAGGAAGCAGCCCTATCTAACATTTTTATGTGTGGAGAAAATAGCTTTTAAACAGCTTAATGAGAGTAATAATATATTTAAATAAAGAAAGTTCTTGTGCCGTTAGTCCTTAGGTGTCCAAGTGAGTTTATTACTATGACAGATAAATAAAGTTTAGTGCAGCCTAAATTGAAACCAAGAGGAGCAGACTACAAATACAACTCTTAGCATTAACATACAGTTAGTGATACAGTAGATTACCAGATAGATTCTCACTCACCCTCTTGGTCACCATGAGTCTCCTCAAAGCCACAGAGCTGCTCCATCTCCAGGTGACTGGGTGGGATCTTGCGGTGAACAAAGCTGTGAGGGTATTTCTCCTCTGGACTGTCCAGCTCCTGACCATCTTCATAGACATGCTTCAGCACCCGACCGCTGTATGACGACGCCAGCTTGAATCTCACCTGTGGTTTTGAGTCAAAGGTGACACCTTTTTACTCGCTGTTTGAATGCACTTGAACGCTGACTGCTGTATGACTAAAATCCAGAGTAGAAAATTAGAATATAAGTGGAGAAAGAAAAACGCTTTTGGATCAGGCGGATTCAAACACTGTCAGCATTTCAATATGCAAGTTAACATCCTGTACAAGTCCTTCTGTCGGTTTGACGACGTCAGACACGCCGGCTTCATCGATTGGTGATACAATGTGAGGAAACATGACTTTGATGTTAAGACAACCGTCTACAAGACCCACAGATAGAAAGATCAGTTATGACCTCAATATGTCTTTTTTTTATCTCAGCGCTGTACAGTCATGAAAACACTTGAAAATCCATCCAAGTAAACAACTCACCTTTCTGGGCTTGGTGCCTTCATAGCGCTGGTTCAGTTTTCTCTGGAGCTCCTCCATGGTGGCTGATTGAGAACAGGGACGCAGGGAGGGGTCAGTCCATCCAAGGAACTTCTCACCTGGGGCGAATCGACATCAGCTTGACACCGAGGGTTTGCTGGTGTGATTAAAAGGACGAAGTGGCGAATGGATGAAGAAAGAATGTATTGGTATGCAGCTAGATGTAAGCACAGGGTATGAGAGCACGACTGAAGAGCTGTGTGTAAGAGGTGGGTGGATGAGTAGTTGAGATAAAGCTCTCTCTGTGTGTCCTGCCTCCAGTGTTTGACTGCACCTGCTGTTTTTTTAGGGACCACCTTTCTAGCTCTCCATGCTAAATAATTCACATCCAGATCGAGTGTACAAAAGCGTGGTTGAGAAACCAGAAGCTCTGTCATCAAATAATTATGATCACCAGAATAGAAGGTAGTTGGAGCTTATGTGTGGTGCTGTGTGTGTTTAAGGGCGGGGAAGAAAAGAGTGAGGCAGAGAGGGAGTTGTGCGATAGTTGTAAGAGTGGCTGTCGTTGGACTGGAGCCCAGCACATCAGTGTTTCAAAGTAAACACGATATTTGATGTCTGTTACTATCTCGCTGAATACTTTTGCCTTCACAGAGAGTTGTATGACACTGTAAAAGCCTCTTTGAGAGTGTGTGGTTGAATAGATGTGTCCATATGTAATTTAGTACCGGTAAGTGGATGAGCAAAGTCTGTAATTTCCAATTGCAAATACCAAAGTGCTGCATCTCATCTCTGTGGGCATATCCCACTCTACATAATACGGCCTGTGGAAATTCATAAAAACAGAACATCCGTATCCAGTAGATTTCCTCCATAGATGTGCATTCAGAAAACTTGAGGACATACCACACAAAGTTTAAACCTTTTACAGAATAAAATCTAAAAGCAGTTTGTATAGAGCGCAACCTCTGGCTGCTCCCTCTGTTTGTTATAGTCCAAAGACGTACGATGTAGACATACAGTACGTCACCCTGTATGACGCATGTCTTTGTCATACGGGGTGGTGGGAGATGAGCGAGTGCTGTTTTTAAGGCTGGGAAAGATGCTTAAAGGGATGTTCCAGCGTAAAATAAATTTTGGGTCAAACACACAGTAACACCAAGTTAGACACCCCCCTTGAGAGATGAATGTTGCAGACTGCTTGCTTCTCTAGTTTTATAACTTTAGTAACGACGGCATGATAACAATACACAGCGGTCTGAGGAGCCATACACAAACCTCAACCAAAACGCCACAAAACGACAGACCTCAGGCCAGTCTATTACAGACTACAGTGGTGTGACGCAGCTCAAGGAAGAACATTTATGATATGAGGTCTCGCTACAAACAAGGTGCTGCTGGAAGAGGGCAGGTGTGTTGTGTTTAGTCTCTTTGCTAAAGAAATTAGTCAAAGTTAAAAAGATGTTTGGTGGCTAGTACTATAGCTGGGACCCTATATGTACTGTAGATGAAGTTAGGTGCTGTTCTGTCCTTCTGAGAAAGTAGCCAGAACCCTGAATTATCAAAACCGTCCTGCGCAAAAACTGGCAGTGTATAAGCGGCAAGTGCTCATGACCAGAATACCAGAATTAGTGTAGCTGACCGCGCCTCTGAACTACGCAGCACATCATGTCAGTATGTGTGTTTGTCTTAAGATAGAGAGAGGATCGAGTCGAAAGTCCCGCTTGTCGCAGAGGAGCTGAAAGATACAGTTTTCTTTAAAGCAATGAAACAATTGCAAGCTTTAGAGTCTGAAATTGTGCGAATTATATTTTATTGGTCGTTTTGATCAAAATAAAAATTTAATTCATAATCTACATCTTAAGTTTCTGGGTTAGGATCTCTTTGGCAGGGCAGGGCACCAAATACACTATCGGGGAAACACTGGAATGTGTCTATGCAAGTAGACCCCTTTAGGGTCTAAATATAAGTTAAATCATCTGGGTACCTCTCATAGTAGATCTCAGGTTCAAGTCTGACAGACATTTTCATAGACACCTCAAATAACAGAGAAGTCTTCTGTTGCAGATTACTCTCATCTGAAATGCTAGAGGCACACAAACCAAATCGAACACCGCCCAAGTCTTAAAGATAACAGATTAAAACATAAAATAGTTTGTCCATGACATTTAAAATGTGGATCTGCTCCTCTGTTGTACCAAATAGAGTAATACAGCAGAACAGATATTTACAACTGGTTCCAAAGGTTGAGGAGAGTAGAATAAGAGATAAAATAATTTACATTAAAGAAAATCTGCTTATTTCCCATCTTGATCCCACACTGCATTAACTTGAAGTAATGGGTCACACAATTAGTGCTTTAACTAAATTACCATATGCTAAGTGTTTCCTATCTTGTGTAATGGCTCCAATTATTTGGTAAATTACATATTCTAATTTTGTATTTAACTCCCAATTACCTGTAACTTAGTGTGACTAATCGTAAAGGTTACCATTCATTAGACATGGAGTAAAGACTCATGGGTTTGGTTCAGGAATAGAGAGTCTTTATCATGACCAGAACTGAGAATTAAGCGAACGTGAAGCTTTAATAGCCTGGGTGGGAGCAGTACTTCTTTTTCTGTATTCTCGACCAAAATTTGACTGTTGCGATTCGTCCTCCTAGAAGCTCTGATGTTGGCTCTGTCTGAACTCTGAACTGTTGTTAAAAGGGGGAAAAAAACGAGAGGGGTCTGGCTGCAAACCTCCACTGTCAGGACCCGAGGTGACATTTTTTTCTCACACGCTCCAGTTAGTTTGAAGTGGTCATCCTGTTTGGTATTTTGTCTTTGTTGAACACATGAATGCACACACACTCAAAAAAAATCAGATTAGAATTATATTCATGAAGCCCCCCAAAATAAAACTGCCGGTATGTTGGCTTTTGTTTTGAAAGGTTTTGAATCAACTTCTTACGTAAAAAAAAAAAAAAAGAGACAAAAAAAAAAAATTCTCCTGGTATATTTCCTTTATTTTGAAAGGCTTCAAACTACTTCCAAAGTAAAAATAAATAAATTAATTAATTAATTAATTAATTAATTAAAATAAATAAATAAATAACATACTCCCAGTATATTCACTTTTATTTTGAAATGCTTTGAATCAACTTCTTATTTAAGAAAACTTTTTTTTTTTAAATGTACTCCTAGTATATTCACTTTTATTTTGAAAGGCTTCGAATCAACTTCTGATGTAAAAATATTAAATAAAATAAATAAATAAATAAGAAAACGTACTCCCAGTATTTTCATTTTTATTTTGAAAGGCTCTGAATCAACTTCTTACTTAAGATTTTTTTTTTTTTTTTAAACGTTCTTCAGGTATATTTGTTTTTATTTTGAAAGGCTTCGAATCAACTTCTGATGTAAAAATGTTAAATTAAATAAATAAATAAATAAGAAAACGTACTCCCAGTATATTCATTTTTATTTTGAAAGGCTCTGAATCAACTTCTTACTTAAGATTTTTTTTTTTTTTTTTTTAAACGTTCTTCAGGTATATTTGTTTTTATTTTGAAAGGCTTCGAATCAACTTCTGATGTAAAATTAAAAAGAAAAAAAAAAGTACTCCTGGTATATTTGCTTTTGTTTTGAAAGGCTATGAAACAACTTCTTGTGTTAAATAAATAAATAAAATAAATAATGTTCACCCGGTATATTCGCTTTCATTTTGAATCAAATCAACTTCTGGTTCACTCAGTGGAGGTCTGCAGTCAGAGTGTCTTGAAATAAAAAAAACCCGATAAGAATCACTGATAAGGAATATATAACATGAAACAGCTAAATGAACTCAGCCCTTCTCTATTTCCCTGTAGATGAGTTTTCTAACTGAGGCGTGTCTAAAAGTGCCAATATCATATGTAACTCTCATTCTCACACGTTCTGAATCTCCTTTTTACTGGAGTAATAAAATACCAAACCTGAAATCCTTTTTTATTAATAAAGCACTTAATATTTCTCCAGGGTTAAACAAAAGAGGTAGCGGCATAATCAGGCATCTGTTGACCAAATGTGTGCTGATCAAAGCCTTTAATTTTTAATAATGAGCTGTAAATCAGTATAATTAAAATGGTTTCTACAGAGAATACATCCAAATGGTCCATGAAAATGTTTTCGTCTTTATTCTCTTACTCCTCACTGAATGCTTGACACATTTTTGAATTAGGTATCTATTATCTCTTTATGACCTTTAAATACTTTCCACTGACACGCTCTCTGTTTGGAAGAGTGTTTCATTCAGTGTGAAGTGGGACAACGCTGATAAAGCATCTCTTCAAAGCAAAAACTTAAACAAAATGGCCAAGTGACAAAAAAGGGGAGTGCTCGGTTATCTTTACACGAAATGGAGTGAGTTTTAATACCGGAACTTAAGAAAATGTTGTCATTTTAATTATCCAATCAAATAAAAGTATCTCTCACATCTCTAATTTTGTTTCCTGTCAGGACCAGAGCCGCCTGTCCGACCCTGATTGAGGTTAATAGGGTTTGATTCATGCTGTCAGTATCTTTTTGAGAAACACGTTATCAAGATTTCAGTCGCATGAGTGGAAGTACTAAAACTGGAGCCTGCATAACAGTGAAGGGTCACGATCAGGCATTATGTGTTTTTGCTCGTGTATGTGTGTGTCACCTAGTTCTGCACTCCACTCTATACATCCTCCATTTTTTCATCATCTGCCCCTTAAAGTCTCATTCCGATCATTTTTTTTACTACTTAAAGTGTTCTCAGTGGTCTTTAAATTGTGGTTATGAAGTTTTCAGCCAAAATCACGTTACCTGTGTCATTTTCAAGGGCTTTTCTTCTGCAGAGCTCCAGTAGCTCATTAGTAATTCACCTCTGAGTCGTGGGCGGAGACAGTGTTTCTCTGCTCACTCCTCTTTACACTAGCTTGCAGCCTAATAGGGCACTCACAATAAGCGTGAGTAAAATCATCTACTCACTTAATTTGCACAAATCTAGATGCGTGAACGAATAGTATTTACTCACTCCATTTGCGCGTCAATGGTAATCTTTAGCTTGTAGCCTAACATTGCCGGTGTAGTTATGGTGACCTTAACGTCCTCTTTTACCCGGACATGTCCTCTTTTTTGGGGGGGCTGTCCAGCTTTGTACAGGGAAGTTTATAAAATCCTTTAAATGCCCATGGTTTTGTAAAGAACTCCGTGACTCCGCCCCCGGGTAGTCGTGTCCTCTTTTTGCAAAGTCAGAATATGGTCACCCTAGGTGTAGCAGAAGTGGCAGGTAACATAGAAGCTATTCATCTCTCAGACAGTATTGTCTTTGGGGACGTGATGAAATTTAATATCATTATTTCTTTCTTACATACTTTCTTACGAGCATTGCAATCCGCTAACGCACACGCTTGTTCTGCGATCGTTCTCTCTACTCTTCCGAATCAGGCCTGCATAGCGAGGCTCTGGATGCTGAGCTTAGATTTGCTATAGAAAATTTTACTCTATCTGAACCATAGACTGTGTATAGAATGAACGCCGTCTGCCTCCTTGCTTGGTGAAGCCCCCTCGAGAACAGCACCCTCTGGTGTCGGGCTGCAGTATAGATCATAAATCCCGCCTCCTCCAGCAATCCCTATGGAGCTGCGGACAAACTTTAGAAATTAATTACACAGAATGTTCAGAATATTCAGAAATGCAATTTCACACTTACTTTTCTCATGATATATCCTGTAGCATCATAAAAATGCCATATGAACATGTAGACAACAAGAAAAACCTGATTTTCATCGCAATGAGCCTTTAAATGCACGCTCACAGCAGTCGGCTTATTCTATTTGTAGACTGTTGCAGGTATCATTATTCACATTATGAAAGCGCTGATAGCTGAAGCAACTCTTCCTGCATCTTCGAGGAGCAGTTTTAATCTGACAAATGGATGGCATTAACCTCATGCATGTCAGGATCAATCTTACAATTATCGTTACAGATGACTGATGCTAAGCTGGGAGTGAATGAACGCTTTAGAGAGAGGGGGTGAGAGAGTGCTGCCACTAAACTCTCTCTTGTCTCCCCCTCCGACCGGCTTAATCAGATCGCAGAACAAGCAAGTACGGTCACCCAGGCGGGAAATTGTTTTGGGTGCGTCGCTGTGAAGGAATCGTTTAATGTGCCAAGATTCTTGCTGCTTTCGGTTTAAATGATTGCCACAGTAATTCTGTCTCCCTGTGTCTTCACATTAACAGCTCATGTAAATCCTATTATCCCCATTACCCTCCATAAATACATACAATATGAGCTACATGGCTCAGGTACAGTACATGTTCTCTGCCAGGTATATAGATCTTCATCCAACGCATTTCCACAGAGATATAATAGTTTTGGTTTCACTCTGCTTGTGATAATGCGTGTGGACCTGAGTGTGCAGTACAAGCCTCATTGAGCCACAAATGTAGACCCAAATGGAAGATCCCCCCATGACGCAGCATCTGTCTGCTAAGTGTTGTGCATAAATTAGAGGTGAAACTTTATCTTGTGCAAATCCGTGAAGCAGGTGTGAGCGTGATGAGAGCAGGAAACAGTTTAAATCTTTTTTATTCACTCCTGATTATTAGATGGATTCGATTTTATAGTCTCAGTTTTTGACAGTCATCAGCCATTCTTCATTTAGATTATAAAGTCCCAGGGTTCCTGCAGATCCTAAAAATCTCAAAAGCTAATCTCATATATTCTGTACGGGAAACCCTGCAGTTGATGTTGAAAAGACGAGGCTGAGCTGCCAACATCTTCACCACCCGCTCCTCTCTCTGGACCGTCTGCTTTCGACGTTTTATCGCCAGTAATTCCTCATACATTCTTATTCTTCTTGTTTTGACTGTCAGATTTCGTTTTCCGCTTTTGTTAGAGCTCATAAGATTGCTGTTTGTGTTACGCCACTGCTTCTTGTGATAATATCAAACATGTTTAAGATGAAACAGAGCAGATTACCATCTTAAATTTAATGACTGAGATGACGGGAGTGTGCTGTGACTCCGATAAAACTCCTAGATTTACTTAAGACTTTTAGTTTTTAGTCTGGGACTGTAAAAATGGTTTGGTGAGACACACGAGGTTTAATACAAGAGGTAATGAGGGTGATGAGAAACAGGTGGGAAGACACAATCAGGCAGCAGGTGTGATGAGACAGGGGGCAGGGCAGACCAGACAGGAATAAAACTAGAGGACAGAGACAAGGGTTAGTAAACTACAAACTAAAACAGGAAGGACATTACATGAAACAAAACATGAATGTGCCAAGATAAAGGAAACTTGACCGACATGACACATATAGAAAAATTCTCGGGAGCTCAGCCTCCATCTAAGACTTTCTTAAGTTTAAAATCTTACTTTTAAGATTCCTTAAGATTCCTGAGTGCATGATTACACTAATGAATTCATTATTTCTCCTTAAAGAATGAGTCTGAATCTTGTCATTTTCTGTCTTTAATTTGCTTTTAGAGGTGGGGTAGGCAGGATCTGAAGAAGTGCCATTTTTTTGGTAGAAATCTTGAATGTAAACTCTACCCCTACCAGCCAGTTTTCCCCTCAGCTCCTCCTCTCCCCTCCCTCTCTGCTCCAGCAAGCCCCGCCCACAAACAGACGCTCCTGCTCGCTAGTATCGTTCCAGTTAAATTCAGATATAATGCAGATAAATACTTCAGATAATTACAAATGGGTCCCAGTAAACGTGAAAGTAAAAAGCACTGGTGCTACTGTAGATGCCAACAGACTACCAGCAAACACAATGTTTGCAGGACTTCTACAACTAGGATAAAGTGACATAGTCCAGGACAAGAGGTCAACAGTTTAGTGGCGCTACAACATGCAGCAGGTCCCGTTTGACAACAAGCACTTCTGTTACAGACACTTGGCTTACTTTGTTGAAGCGGTTTACCTGTCCAGCAGAAAGGCTACAGGGTCTGCAAGACCTCGAAGCGTCCCCCATCATTGTTGACCCAGCTTTTCAGCTCTTGTCCGGTCTACCTCTTTTTTAAGCGCCCGTTATTCCACCAGAGTCCCTTGTATTTACTTTGTTTTCTTGCTTGTGTTGGCAGTCGTGGCCAAAGGAGGATTCAGACAATTTTCTGAACTTTCTGGTTGGTTTCTACTGTCCGATATTGTTGCACGCTAACTTTGTTTGGGCTCGCTAACGACACGGGGGAGCAGCGTCCGCCTCACAACCAATCAGGTTGGGGGAGTTGGAGGATGGCTTTGTTTACAGTCAGAAATAGCGGGCCGCTTAAAAATGTTAACTTCACAGACATAAGAGAGCACAGCGATATTGTTATATTACCAAATGTCATCAATAGCTAATAGATACTGTCTGATATTAAAAGCTTTTTTGTATCTTATACAATGCTTTCTTCTGTTTTTTATTTTAAATAGGCCAGCTGATCCAGTTTACTCTGACTGAGCATCATTCTACTCTCTACTCCAATTATTATTTCTGCTCTACATAAACAGTGATTTTCAGGCGCGGTCTCTGAGAAATCAGCTGTTCCATGAGCTGGTTTTACCCATCCAGTCACATCCGCATTGTTAGCCCCCCCATTTGTCTGCTCCCTCTTTCAATACGAGTCTTTTTCTGCCTCTTTGCTGCTGTTATTCACGCCTTTTCACTTTTCTCATCACCACAGAATTGCAGCCATCATCTGTCTGGTCTGAGCAAAGTCCTCAACCACTGATATCTGGACTCCAGGAGAGAATTTGTCCCACTGCTGCTCAGGGCAGACATCTCCATCTTTTGTACCACTCCACATTCAATGTTCCCATCCTCAGATGTGACAGAAAATTTCAATCCATTTGCTGATAAAAGCAGACCCTCCCTCCCACAATCGAGAGCCACAATCACCACAAGCCGCTGTTTATTTATAGAAACAGACGATTTTGAAGTCGGATTACTCTCCAGATAGTCTAAATGTACTCAAAAGAGATGTGCACACCTCACTCTGTGAGTCTCGCTGAGAGCCTGAGGGCTGCATACATCCCCGCTGCTCATATCTATAATGCACCCTAAGATATAACCTCCCCTACGCTTTGAATCCTCACCTCGCGTCTGAAACACAAACAGCGAGGTGAAACAGGCGCTTTTAAAAGGTATGTACTCATTATTTTGCCGGTGCTATTTTTGACGCTCTGTCAAGGGGAATAGTATTGACTCACTCTCATATCAGTGGGACCTATTTTAAGGCAACAGTGGAAGAGATGAGTCAGAAACAATGGCTTAAATTTCCCCAATTGCAGTCGTTCACCTAAAGTCATAAGAGAGCCAAATTTAGGGGGAAGGTGAAATCACATTGATTGTCGTACAGGAAGTCCTGTAATGATAATCCCCTCCAGTCTGCAGATTTTAGCCAGGAGGTAATGATCTCCCTTTGCCAAAATAAGAGACGAGAGCTTTACCATGTAAATTGGAAACCACTATTTTTCTGCTGCTGCACCCTCTCTTACTTTTTCCAACCCAAACTCAGACGGTACTGTTTGACTCTCTCTCTCTCTGCCCTAAGGTGGCTGTCAGGGAGGATGGGGGAGGAGTGTGAGACAAAGATGAGGGGGAGAAGATGGAGATGAAATGAAGGAGAAAGTGATAGTTTGGAATTAGAGATGGATGGGACTATGAGGGAGACATGCAGGAGGAGCACGAAAGACTGTATTTTTCTCCAGTCACGTCTGCAGACGATGAAGGTCACCGACAAAAATAATCCTGAGACATTTGGCGAAGGCTAATCTGACATAAAACCCTTCTCACTAAAGTTTCATTACATCTGTTATTGCTCAAATATCCTATTGAACGGCTAATAAGCTTTTTCACAGATGGGGCTCTAAATGCTCATGGTTTTGGTTCGGTCAAACTGAGAGACAAAGAGACGCTCTTATGGTTCGAAAGAGTGCAGGGTCATTGTCACACGACTTTGTCGTTTAGGAATAAAAGGATTTGGTGAACGTTTCTTTTTCTTCAGGGAAAATCATAATTATCCTCTATGAATTATACTGATGCTGATTAAACCTGAGCAGTATGTAGTGTTGTGTCGTTCATGAACGTTTTACAAGATACAAGATGCTTTATTGTCATTGCACTTTGGACTTTGCACTCGAAGGCGTTGGGTGGGGGAGAGGTGAGTGTGTGCGTATGTGCATGTGTGTGAAGGTTCATGGATGCGTCTGTGCGTAGGCCCAGGAGGTCACTCCGTCCATCGCCACAATCTTGGTGACCTTGATTTGGTTCCAGACGAAGTCAACAATCTGCAGGTGTCCATGAAGGAGGGCGTTAGGGAGGAAAGTTCAGAGCGTCGAATTGCTGAGATCTCCTGGAGGAGTTGTGCCAGCGTTGACCTTGGCCAAGGCCGATACCGTGGGAGCTGAATCGTAGATTCGCCTCCAAATGTTTCGTAATTTCGCATCATATATTTGCGTCAGTCCCAGTGTATAAGGACCTTTACTCGTAAGAGGACGGGGCTCCGAAGCACTGACTGATTCGGTGAACGAATCTTTTGAACGAATCGTTTTAATGAACGGATTCTAAAGATTCAGTACAGTCAAAAGAACTGTTCCTTCCATCACTAACAGCATGACCTCTGTATTAGGTTTTAATGACTTCTTCTAAAACACAAAAGAAAAAAAAACAGATACTCAACATTTATATTAATGTGCCAGCTGCCAAAAACACTCCTGCCAGATGTGACTGTTTGAGTTTCTTCAATATAACACATACATTTCTTTGCCCACCATTAGAGGCATCTCTCTGGATAGTAATTAAATATTAATGACTTAATTTACACATTTATCAAAGACAAAAAAAACTCGGAAACTGCAGACTGTAAGTTTTCCAAGTTTACAAAGGGGAATTAAATGGTGACACAGCAGAAACCATCAACACTGTATTCGATTAGACTGTCATTAAAAAAATCAGCTCCGCAGCAGCAACGTTTTAAATAGAACTTCTAATGCGTTTAAACTTCATTATCTTAATTACAGTGTCTGTCAAATGATAGATGTTGCAAGTCACAGTCAAGTTAATATTTAATACTTCACTGGGAATGATTTTCTATCTCATATTAATAAGCCATGCAGTGGTGGCTCCTATGAAATCTTAAAGCCGTGCAGAAACTCGAGGACTCCTCGTGTGACCTTCTCTCCAAACCGTTCTCACCTCATTTCTCAGAATAAATAAAATAACATAAAAAGTGCCGCAAAAAATAAAAAATAAGCACAATTTTCTCCACCCACTGGATCTTCAGCTAAGGTGAGATTCAGGACAGCGTTGGAGGAGTCAGTTAAAGTAAACTTTTGTTGCACGATCAATGTGTATTTTTCTAAACGCCATTTAAAATAGGTTGTTAATAAAGCGAGTCCCTCAAATCCACTGGTAGTGATCTGAGTGGGTACACACTAAATCTTAAAGGTCTCATGTTAAAACTTTTAGTGTTTGAATATTTGTTTTTAACAGATTTTTAAGGATATATTTAAAATGTACCTGTTAATTATTATATAATGTTCTTACATAAAAATTAGAGTTTTATCACCTTTTTTTTTTTTTCGGCCCTCTTAAAATGTGGCCTCTCACTAAAACTGGAGCCCGCTGGTAAAGAGATATGAGCAGACACAAGTTTGAGAAAAGAAGTCTCTGCAAATGTTTGTGCTACTTTTAAAGCCAATATAGATCAACAAAGAACATTTGTAAAGACTGTAAAGGAATCTGTACATACATTTAGGAAAGCTAATGGATGCCAATGTTTTTGGGGAGATAATGAAAGTTAATATCATAATTAGCTTTCTTTCAAGCATGACAATCCGCTAACGCACACGCTTGTTCCGCGATCGTCCTATCTACTTCTCTGAGTCTGGCCCTCCTCCAGGGGCGGAGCTTGGATTTGTGATGTAGGAAATCTCACTGTGTCTGAACCTGCCGTTTGGGTCTGCCAGAGATTCACAGCGAAATGCAAATTCAAGCTTATTTTTCTCATGATATGTCCTGTAGCATCAGAAAAATGTCGTATGAACGTACAAAAAAACATGATTTTCATCAGAGCGGGTCTTTAACTCTTTTTTCGTGTCTGATTAACATGCACATTTGTGATACGATGATTTGAAACATTGAAAATAATCGACAGAGCTCATTACAGTAAACAATCAACAGCTGCGTTTTATCATCACAGACCAGTTACATCTACACAAACACGCTTTTTAAGCAAATAATTATCAAGTACATGTTTTTTTTTTACTATTTATCCTTTTATTTGCAACTGCAACCAAGCCGTGTTGATTACACACCGCTTCTTGATTAGCATGGCTGCTACAAGGAGAGCATGTTTTTTTATGGGATTGTTTAATCTTACAAAATGCAATCAAGAGGTCACTCGGTAAGGACCCAAATGACTAATAATTATAATATTCTCGAGCCTTCCAGTCTTTTGTGCAGACAGTAATTCTCTGTAAAGTGTCTGTTCTCACACAGAGGGACTCTTCCTGAAGTTTAGGCTTGTGTGTTTGTGTGTTTGGAAAAGTTGATTCAGTTAAAGTTTGTCACTACAGATTAAGAAGCTGAAACTCTTCACATTCTTCCACAGGCGCCTCCTCCTCCACACTGTTATCCAAAGTAAAACTACATAGACAGTAAAGGTCAAAGCAGAAAATTAATCACTTCTTCTTGAGTTAAAACCTGGACATGGTTTTGTAGAAGCTGCTGCTTGTTAACTTCAACAGATTGGTCAATAGATCACTTTTGGCCGAAATTGACGAAACATAAAATGTACACACAAAAAATAAATAAATAAATGTAAATAAATATAAAAGTTGAATAATAAAAAATAAAAATAATTAAAACACAAATAAAAATAATTAATAAAAATTAAATAATAACAAATTATAAAATAATACAAATTAAATAATACAAGAATAATTAAATAATACAAAATTATAAAATAATACAAATTAAATAATAAAGGAATAATTAAATAACACAAAATTATAAAATAAATACATAAATATATATAAAAAAATTAATAATACAAAAAATCTAATTAAAACAATAAATAAAAAAAATAAAATGAAATAAAATAAAAAGGGAGACTTAGGGGTAAGTTTTCCTAAAATGGGCTGCTCTGGTCCTGTGATGATCATCGCATATACATCTGCTGGTATATTCTTGGTTACCAGGGTGACCAGTCCTGCGCCATCAAGCAATTTGATTGGCGTAGCAACACCATCATCCTGCAAAAAATGCCAGTTGTAATTTCTTTCCTACAGTTCTCACAAAGTCTGGTATCGGGATCTTCTTTTGTAGCTATACTTAATTTGATGTTCCGAGGAGGTCATAAACTCACCTACTTAATCTCCAAACAATACTTACCAGCTAACCATCAGATTTAATTTACAGTCTGGACCGTTACAGTCAATCTATCTTTTTGTAGCCACTCCAAAATTTATAGAAATCCTGTGAATTTGTCAAGCTAACAGACAACAGAGAAAAAGGTCAATCTCCTGAAACGAGGAGAAATGAATTGGTCAGATTGTGTTGTATCGTACAGCTTGTGTTTTTGTTCAGAGTGAGAGGAAGGTAAAAAATAACAATGAGGAGAAAACCCTCTTAGAGATACCAGCGTATCTATATTTTAACTCTAACCGCTAAATTACAACACCAGAGCCACCCACACAGAGCAGCAATAACTTAAAGAAGATAGAGGAAAAAATGGTGGACTCAGCAGAAACGGCTACAAAGACCAGATAATGAGAATCAAACTCCGACCCCAGCAAAAGCATGTGTATAGTCTTTATTTTATCACTGGGCAAGCAAAACCTTTGGCTTCAGTGCTAAAGCCACCAAAAACCCTCATAAACCAGTCTGAGGATCTACTGCACAGGAATAATGTTTCGTGAACGGGTAGCTGTACAAAAGAGGATCCTAACAGCGTGAGACAAAGCCCAACATCCAACCCAATGAGGAGGTCTATCTAGGGATACGATTTTTGGTTTTCATTTTCATTCACCGGTCTTGTAATAATGCTCAATCCTACACCGAGTTGTTATTTGTGCTTGCTTCATATCTGTTTTCTTCACTTTGCTAGATATCTCTTTCACTCAGCTCTTAGTAAGTTTTAACATCCCTCTCTAGTTTCTGCAAAGTTTTCCTCCTCTTGTTTTCTTTCCTCTGCTGGTAAAGAATCAGCCATAACAACAAATCTGAAATTACCAAGAAAGTCTGGTAATGAGCCTAGAATTAGAAACATCTTTTAACCCAAGTAAAATGACAGTAACTTAATCATCTCCATGACAACTGGGCAACTTCTCTGCTCAATTATCAAACCAGGAGAAGCCATCTGTTTCACACAATGGCATAAATCCATTTTACAGTAATGCTAGTGACTTTGATGGGGCTATTTCTGTGACATGGCAAGTGAACATGAACCGACATGACCCCTTAACTACTCAGAGGAAATTTAATCAGGCAGTGAAGTTTATGTACGGTCAAAGATCTATGAAACGTTTGAAACGCTATTTAAATCAAAGATTAGTACAGGCACCATTCACTAACAACAGACAACTTGGAACCATCATGTTCAAGAAGCAAGTCATGAGCATACAAGGTAATAAATTAGGGTTAAACTTAATTCTCCAGGCAAGGACAACAATGTACTTCACAGTTGCAGAATAGAAATGTGAGTTGCGTGAGAACTTATAGAGGAGATAATGACAGTTTCAAGACCACCCTGTCTCAGATTGCTCATTTTATGTGCATCTGGTTGTTCTACCTTGGGTGTGCAAAATTCCACTAGTGTATCTTGGTCTTAAAGGAATATTCCGGTGTAAATTTAAGTCATGGTCAAACACACTCTTTAGCAAAGAGACCAAACACAACTCACCCATTCTCCTCCAGCAGCCGCTTGTTGGTGGGGGAGCCCTGACGAGTCAATCACAGAGTGTAGCAAATCATTTCCATAAAGTAATAATTATCATAATAATCATTTTCCACTGCAGACGCGGTAGTTCTTCTGCCTTAGCGTCTCGGTCTGATTGCATTTCCATGAAGTAATAATCATAAATGTTCTTCCTTGAGCTGCGAAACTCCACTACACTCAGTAATCAACTTGTTTGGTCTCTTTAATAAAGAAAGGCAAAGCTAAAACAATTTTTAAAAGCTAGTACTATGGCTGGGACCCTATATGTAATGTAGGTTTGCACGTGGAGATGTAGACCCCAGTGTATTGCTATCGTGCGGTTGTTACTAAAATTGGTATAACTAGAGAAGTAAGCAGTCCGCAACATTAATGTCTCAAGGGGGTGTCTATCTCTTTGTTAACTCAAATTTGCGCTGGAATATCCCTTTAAGTTGCAATCATTGTGTTTTGAGTGTAGGTTTACAACATGAACTGATAAAAAAGCATCTTCACTTTATCACACCTTTGCAGTCAAATTAACGTGTCATTGGAATGGATTCCTGAACAACAATGGCTAAAAATTCCCCATCCTCACACGGAGAAGTTAATCCTGGCAGTTCCAAGTATAACTTTTGGTTTGACATCCATGTGCTAACTAACAATATTGATCCTATCTTCAGATGAATGTGCAGCACCCGTGTTAGACTTTGATTTGAACATCAGTGTGTTCATGTTTGCTTTATCTGTGCTAGATACCGAGATTGTGCAGTGCTGTGTGTGTTTCCAAAAATAACTAAAAGAGCATTGGAAATGGAGGCAGCATTTGGCAGCCGAGGCCTCAATCTCATGTTTTCTTGGCTTTAGAGGAGGGCGTCTTTTAGAGAGAGTCTGGCTGCTTTGTGAAAAGAGAAACGGCAGTGGCAGATGTCAGCCGAGTGAAGGGAGTTTACTGGAGCAAAATCAAGTAAACAGATAATCTCCTATCCAATAAAAACACAATTGCTGCCTAAAAGGCTTACATATCTAATACAGAGATTGAAATGACATTAAAGATTTGTTGGTGGGATGTATGAAATACATTTTAACTATGTTTAACACCTTTTTTACTGATAGATCTTGTCTGAATTGACCTGCGTTGACCTGAACACAGATGAGATTGTATCAGTTGCACCAGGACTGGAACTTGGTCATCTGTAGTTTTCAGCTCCATAGAGAAGCATTAGAAGTCGTGGTTTTTCATCTGTTTTATGTCTTTAATTTTAAAATAATAGAAAGAAATATGGTTAAAAAAAAAAAAGGTGTGTAGATGTAATACCGACACAAGTTATCCCGACAGGATGGACAATGGGGTGTATTTCATTCCATTTCCAAAACCAAAGAAAGACCGAAGTAAATGTCTGCTATATATTAAGTTGTGTTGCAGACCGCACAGCCAGAATGTCTACGTTTGTTCTAAGGCAAGTTACGCCAACGTAGCTTTGAATCTACTAACTTTACCTACACTTATTTAGTCATCATTAGCGATGTAGTAACAGAGATTTCACCTCTGGCAAACTTGCTTACGCTAATGTTAGCCCAGGTTAGCACACTAGCTGAGTGACTGTAACACTCAGTGCCTCTCCAGATGAGTTTGAATAATTAAAGGTTAGTTAATTTAATCCTACCCTGCTGTACATGAATAGTGTTGGTCTCGGATGTCATCTGCACTCGTGAGGAGATGCTTCTCCCACTTGCGTTGGGATCTGTACACCCTTGCCTACAATTAAACTGTGTTCTCACCAACTGCATCTAATTTAAACATTTTGGAGATATCTATCTATGGCATAAAGAAGTTCCTTTTGAAGGCTTTTCGAAGAAATCACGTCGTTCTGTGTCCAGAATTTGTCGAGACCTTCATAGGGTAGCGTTTTGACACCGACAGCGGCCATTGTTTAGCACAGCTCAGCTCTGGTTGTATGTGCGAGTAGGCAGTTGTTGTTGGCAGTTATCAGCTGTCGTTAGTTGTTGTCAGTTGTTGTTAACCATTGTCAGCTGTAGTTAGCTGTTGTCAGTTGTTGTTAGCTGTTGTTGGCGGTTGTCAGCTGTCGTTAGTGGTTGTCAGTTGTTGTTAGCCGTTGTCAGCTGTCGTTAGTGGTTGTCAGTTGTTGTTAGCTGTTGTCAGCTGTAGTTAGCTGTTGTCAGTTGTTGTTAGCTGTTGTTGGCGGTTGTCAGCTGTCGTTAGTTGTTGTTAGCCTTTGTCAGTTGTTGTTAGCTTTTGTTAGCCGTTGTCAGCTGTCGTTAGTTGTTGTCAGTTGTTGTTACCTGTTGTCAGCTTTCGTTGGCAGTTGTCAGCTGTTGTTAATTGTTGCTAGTGATACCATTTTTAAATAACACATAACTTCAGGGGGACGTTCCAGATGAATTTCCGACTTGGAGCTCGGAAATTCCGACTTCCGAGTACAACTGGAACGCAGCATAAGTGATAGGTCAATTGTTCATTTCTAGAAGATGGTTGTAATACGATACAAATAGAGAGGATATGCAAATGTCTCCCATACTTCCAGTGAGCTGAGCTAAGAAAATCGTCTCACTTTATTTGATTAACTAAAGAGGATTTTTAATATTCAAGCTTTGACAAAAATCTTTCAGCTTAAGAAGAAGTTTGAACTTCAGATTGGGTCGCACTCATCTTTTGTAAATCCATTTCTATAATCTGTGAGTCTATCATAACTTCTTAGTATCTACTCATGCGATGGAGTATCATTTTAAGTGGCACCAATGGGAATGATGGGCTGTGGCTTTGGTTCTCATTTATTTAAGACCAACAAGAAGAGACACTGAGTGTAGATTCAGCAGGTGCATTAGCTCTGGATGAAAAGATCTCTGTAAAAGGAATGGTTTTATATCGCCCAAAGATTATGAAATCAACTTTCTTCAATTAACTCCAATAATGATCCTTTTCATATCTCATGTAGATCAGTCTCTCTCTTGCCATTCATCATCAACCATAACCAGTCTGCAGAGTGCTGAAAATACATTATGTGATTAAGCAGTTTTCTTTTTTTTTTCTGCAAATTAATGCCAAAGGGTGTCAAGTTAGTTCTTCACACTCTTTGTCTTTCCCAATCTCTCCTTTCCACTTCTCCATCCAGCTCTATAATTGGACTGATAATGGTGTAGATGACAGCCTGTGGCTGGGACTCTGTGCTCAGTGTATTCAGTCTTACACAGTGCTTCAACCTGTCAAAGATTTCCATTATTCATCATAGGAAGATCTTAGGGTGCCTGGAGAGTGCTGTCTCCACAGGGCCCCTGTTCACAGATCACTTTTCTGTTTGTTCGCCTCCACAAAAGCACCAGACTCAAATCAGTTTCCTTCTCTTTATTTTAGGAAAATATAAGAGGCAGAGTGGGTGGGGAGAACCTTTTCCGAGAGCTCAAGATTGAACATGTTGGCATTTGCACACAAAATTGAGTGTTTCTTTCTTAATTTGCTGCGTTAAAGTTTTCCCAACGAAAAGATAAAATCTCATCAAAATAATGTCAGTGAGAATAAAAACTGAATTCTCTATCCCCTCAGCTCTGTATGCATCCCATAAGGCATTTCAGGATGCCAACAAATCCACTTCTAACCTTTAAAGGGATATCATTCAGCATTTACAATACAAGAGCGTGCAAAAAGGGATTAAGACTCAGAAAGGACAAAATAGTATCACCTCACCACGGCAGAATCTCATCATACTTCAGTTTTAATCTGTATAGGAAAACCCAAGTTCACCTTTAGCTTAAAAAACTCACAAACAAATTCAAATCAAGAGCTCAGATGGCAATTTGTTATCTGATTTGACATTTATTGTGGGCATTATTGAACAATTCCCCTTGTCACAAAATTAAAACCTGAATGTATGAGACAGAAAAAGAGCTGAAACTGTTGAGGCTCTGAACCACAATGTAAGAAAAGCGACAAAGCACCAAGGCAAGCAGTTTGTTGTTTTTTACACTCCTTGTCTACCTTTTGTGTGGGCTCGAGCCATTTTCCCGTTGTTGTAGCTTATGTTATTTTTTTTCTGCAAAACAAAAACAGCTTACCATCTCTTGTTTGGCTCTGTTGTATGCTTACACATTCTGTCTACTTAGCCCATCCATCTTCCCCTAAATCCTGCACATAAGCCCAAAACAAGAGATATCGCCGCACGCACAAATGCACACACGTACACAAAAGAACATCTGAATAAAAAAATAATGCAGGGAGGACTCACAACAATAAAACAGCTGCTCCAGCGAGGCGAGTTTTAATGTGCCAAAATAAAAAAAATGGAGCAAGGACAATCAAAACACTCCTGTCTGCCCTTGGGGGTACACTGGGAATACACAAATAAAACAATGACATAACCCACTGCAACAGTTAATGTGACCCCTTGCATTTAAAACTGCTAAAGTCGAGTAGTATTATGAATTTACATGTTGTAATCATTGGGAAGTAAAAAGCATCAGAAAAATAATGAAAATAAAAGAATGAAAGATAATATAAGATGGCATACCAAGAGGGCCTGCTATGTTACAATTAATTCACTTTCATGTATAAAAATCAATACCTCCGAACATACAGTGCAACAAAAGTTCGATATACAATCAGTGAAGAAAGCAATGACTGGGTTCATGCTGCTCAGAATGAATAATACAGCCTTGGATTGATGCTGATATCAACATGAACAGACATGGAGAAAAATTAAACTTTGAGTATCACCATCAGGTAATTCATAGTGTAGACCAATGATTGTACAAGCATGGGCTGGTGTGTGTGTGTGTGTGTGTGTGTGTGTACTGGTGCACCTATCAAAAAGTGGACTTTCCCCCTGTTACACATTTACTAACTGAGGACTTGTCTGCGATCAGGACATTTTTCAGGTCCCTTCTTCGTTGTGCTTTAGATCAAATCCTAAAATCAGATCTAAATCTAAAGATTTACAATTTGTGTGTGGGCGTGCAGAGGTAAATTTCCCCTGGTGCGCCTTGCAGGCTAGCTGTTTTTTTCTTGTCTGTCCTTGATAACTTCAGTTTTGTCAGGATAAAGGAAATTTAAGGGCCTGTGTCCAGTAATAGTATTTCTTTTCCCTGTTTTTTTGTTTTGTTTTGTTTTTTGTTGTTGTTGTTTGGCTTTTTGTTTGTTTGTTTGTTTGTTGTTGTTGTTTTGTTTGTTTGTTTGTTTGTTTGTTTTTGTGGCTGGCAGCATCTATTTCATCAGAGTTCATTGTTTTGGTCCTCAGCCCTTGGTATAAAAATACCTTCTGTATTGTTTTATGTCGATGTGCTTACAATGCTCTCTCACTTCTCTCATATTGACCAATCAAAATCAGGAGGAAGTGGGATTTCAGATAGCTACTTAGTCAACAAGAATGGTGGAGGATTAGCAACGGTACATTTGCTATGTGCAGTTTATCTCCAGCACACAGACATATTTTTGGGGTACAATTTCTAGGTTTAGAGCTGCAACAAATACCACAACAAGATTCTTTACCATTTCTCATATTTAAAAAAAAGATTTTAAATGTATACAAAGAAATACTAAGCATACAGAATAATTCAAGTCTGACTTTATAATATTATATACTTAATTTACTCGGGGAACTGCCACTAGGCAGCTGTCAAAATCTAGCAACAGAATCACCAGCACAAAAATAAATAACACCACTAATGGACACAGGCCCTATTTAGTTCAAACTGACCCCTGTCCTTTGTACACAGTTCTTCTTGCTATCTCTAAAACCCATTACACTTTGTAACAAGGAGTTGTTTCATAAGATAGTAAATTCATGTTACACAAGTGCAGATTATGTCTCTAACCTCCTTTCCTCCCTACACCCCCTCCTCCACATTGACCTCCATTTCCTTCCTCCCCGAACAGTCATATCCTCAATCTTTCCCCTTTTCTCCTCCCTCTAAAGCCAATTTTGTCTCTCATCTGTCACAGCCTCCATGTCATCTTTCATGTCTCTTTTTCTTGTCTCCGTAACATGCAACTTCGGGCCCTTCCTCTGAGTTAGACCACTGATTTATTTTAACACATTACCCTGAAAAGTCTTTGGCTCCCTTTGCCCAGGCTGAGTTACAACCACCTCTCTACCTTCGTAGCTTCAATTCCTCATGGTTGTCTGCATGATTACCCTGCGTAGACACAGTATGACACAAAGTCAAAGTGACAGTACACATGAGGAGGGGGAGAAGGGCAGAGTTGGAGAGGAATTAAGGCAGGATGATGAGGCGTAAAGAGACAGAGGTTGGACCAAGACAGAAATAATTGTCCTTGGGTTATTACAGAGTTTAAAGGGAAAATAATCAGGGATCTTATCAAGGTTTTTATATTTGATAGAAATAAAGTATTGCCTTTTTCTGTTAATGGGAGTTCTGTCTTTTAAACTATTTTGATATGCACTCCTGAGAATGAAACTTTGATCATGAGCCCCAAAAAAAATAACCCTTTAACCATATAATTTTACCTTCATCATTGCCAACTAATGCCAAGGCAGGTCCTTTTGACTGACTTAAGTGTCTAAATTGATTACAAAATAACTCTACTTACAAGATGTAAAGAAAAGGCCTTCTCTTAGAATGGTACATAGGCTTAGACTCTGTGTCTGTACCTAAACCGGACGTCTCTCGAGGGGTGAGTCACGCCAAAGCCCAACCGACTGGTGTCAACATCGGGTATCTCCTCTTCAGGATCCATCAACTCCAAATCAAAGTAGACCAACATGAGGAAAACAAACAGTTTCAGTTCATTGAGTGCAAAGAACCTCCCGGGACACATTGTCGTTCCTGCGCCCCAAGGCATGCTGTGATGCTTTACCTTCTTCCCCGCTTTAAAGAAGGTTGTTTTCTTGCTCCCGTCTGGATTCAGAAAACGGTTGTATTTGAACGAATGTGGATCAGAGTAGATCTCCGGGTCTGTGTGAATGGCAATGTAAGGAAAGGCTGCCATGCTGTCACCGTTGCGAATTTGGTATTCACACCCATCAGCCATCTTGAAAGCCATGTCCTGGATCACTGATCTGAAGAGGAATAAGGTCACGGTGAGGCGAAGAGTCTCTTCCAAGGCGCTATCAAGAATTGGCATTTTCGTCAGCATGTCATAGGTCACATTGATCAAGGGGCCACCATGTACAACTTTCTGCCCTGATTCCTTCAGAATATCATCCACCTCCTTCTTCACAGCACTCATAGCCTCAGGGTGCTTCATGAGGAAGAAGAGGAGCCAGAATGCTGAAGGTCCTGCATTTGATTGCGAGACCCAGAGAAGAATGAGCATATGTCTGTCAATCATGGATTCCTTCATACCCATTTCTTGGTGGTCTTGCTCAACGTCCAACACCCAACGACTGATGTTATCCCTGGTCTTCAGCTTCTGGACGGACAGAGCGTTCCAGAGGGATTTCTTTAGCTTCTCCACCTCCATCTTTTCCCATGGAGTCAAAAGTCCAACAGCCAATTTAGGGAAGAGGTGATAAAACTTGGAGTATTCAGAAAACAGGACTTGAGAGTCAGCTAGGTCTTTCTCTTTGGCTTTTTCAACACTTCCACAGGACTTCTGTGACACTTTACCAAAGAGAGATAAGTAGCTAGCCTTGAAAATCATCTTAATGCTGAACACTGACAGGTTATCTTCTATCCAAGTCTTGCGGTCTAAAGACAGGCAAATGTTCTGCAACATCACATCTTGCAAATTTGACATCATGGTCTGAGTCAGCACCTCCAATCCATCCCCCCTCAGGTGTTTGTTGATCAGAGTCGAGTGTTTCTCATGACCTGAGATTTTTACACCAAAGATTCGCTCTGCCACCTTCACCGAAAACTTGCTTAAGCTCAGTTTTTCTTCACTCTCATGGACGAATGCCGCCAATGATAGAGGGTCCAAAAGGACTGTGATGTACATGCCTGCCAGTCGTACTGTGAAAATCTCGCCATGCTTTTGCTTCATCCTCTCCAGGAACTTCACTGGGTGCCTGTGAAACTCGATAGCATGACCCAGCCAGGGAATGGGCCCTTTATCCAACGGGGGTTCTCCTGGACGCCTCTGTCGAAACACCCCAAAAAGGTACAGACCCCCGATTAGAGAGGCAACAAGACCAAGAAGCAAATATAGCAGAAAAGTCATGTCTGATTCTTCTTACAGCCACAAATGGTTTGATGTGAAGGTCCAAATACAGCATGAAGGACTTTTGCCCTTTGCTGCCTCATGGCATTTTTTTTTATCCCTCCCAGATTGACACATATATCGGTCAGAGCTTGGTAATAATTAAACAAATGACTAACACAAGCCATTCATTATTACAGCAACTGAATGAGGTCAACCCATTGCGACAAAGAAAGAAAAGTTTCATTTGCAATTGTGTTATTGACGACTGTCTAATTTTAGCCAATGTTGGTGGCCAAAATCACTCTTCTGCTTTACTTGCTCAACATAAAATATCCTTAATCAGTCATTCATTACTTTGCTTTTGCAACTCATACATATTTTCGAATCTTTTAAGAAAAAAAAGCAAGAGTTGTAGCTTTTCTTTGGGGTTTATTAATCAGGGTTAATTAAGGGCAAGCTGTACTGTTACACTTCTCTATTTAGATAAGTTTTATCATTGCTGTTAATGTTCAATCATCAACACCAGCGGTCTCAAAGTCCAGAACTGTCAACAAGCAGTAAATCATTACCACTTTGTGCTCTTTTAGTCATAAAGGGAAAACAACAAAATACAACAAGACTTCATTTTATATTTGGATATTTGGACACAGTTTTTCATTCTCTCCTTTGTTTTCTCTGGATTTAGATCACAAGTAACTGGTTTGACACACGGTAAACTTTATATAAAAGCTTGACCACAGTGCCCTCATTTTTTACTGAATAAAAAGTGAACTGATGTGGGTGAGAGTAATCAACTTGACATTTTACTGCTTGCAAAAAAATTCAGCCAAACTCGTACAGCCTTGTCGTGTCACAATTGAGTAAAGTTGTATAGTTAATAGTCCCCATTTACATATAAAATCTAAAATTGGGGTTTTCGATTTTTGAGAAGTATTACGGTGTCTTTTGCATTCAGTGTGGGAAGCAGGCTGAATACATGCCACTTTAATGAGCGCGAACATGCCTGTTGGATGCAATACACAATTAATTATTACCCTTGTGAGTTTGCACCAGAATTACTAGTCATATTAATGGATAATTCATGTTTTTATTACCGTAGGCCTGAAATGTTGGTCATATGTGTAAGCTGCAGATGCATGCCACTATCTGGAACCAAAGCTCAGTAATGGCATCTCATAGTTTGGCAGTTCTTGATCCAGAAAATGGAGAAGAACTTACATAGGGTGGCCATATTCTGAGGACACTACTACGTGGGGTGGAGTCATGCGCAAAATTTTGAGGGTCGAGTGTTTTTTTACGCACTTCTAACTCAGTTAGTCCACGGTACACAAACTCAAAATTTCCATTCAAAACCCCGACATTTGAAGGATTTTATTAACTCCCCCCACATGGCTGGTTAGCGCCCAAAAAAGAGGACATGTCCAGGGGAAAGAGGACGTATGGTCACCCTATACTGACAAGAATGTTTGGATAAATGGGTTTACAACCAACTCGGGCAATCCACAGTGCAGGCATGTTACCCTGTATGAAGTACCGAAGGCTGGTGGTGCTAGCTCCGCTAGAGGTAGCCACACACTCAAAGTCAATTTGACATTGTTTTCTTTAATACGAAGAATAAGAATAACTTTATTTTATCCCTGAAGGGAAATTCAATAATAAAGTGAGTAAACTCTTCACCCAGCAGAAGTATCCATCAGCAGCCAACAGGAAAAAAAAGGAAAAAAAAGAGCAAAAATTACAAAAATGACATATAATACAGAGAGATCAGACTTGCAGCAACCTTTTGGTTCAAGCGCATCATTTGAGTTTAGTTCATTTCAATCATTTAATTTACTTGCAGGCTCTGTGACCGTATGTTTAGCCACATTGAGAAAATTGCTCAATTCTGACTGTCTTCTGAGTGTTTTCTTTCCTCAAGACGAGTTGGTAAGTTGAAAAGTTTATCTTCTACTTAAACAGACAGAAAATTAGAAGCTACAGAAAATCCTCCGTAATGACGTCCTGGCTCCCAGTCTTGATCTGACACCAATTTATCTGTCTTTGAATAGATGTTCTTATAAGTGCAGCTACCAAACATTTTTAGATTAAAAATCTTAATATAAGTGACAAATATGCTGAGTGCTGTGTTGTAAAAAGCAATCACTGGTTGTATTTTCCAGCTACTTGGAATGCATCAGAAATAATCAATCCAACCACCATTTAATCAAGTTTAAAGTCATTTTAATCCTTGTGACGGGAGACCTGAAAAAGTTTGCATTTTGACCTTTTACAAATCTTGATCATTTATTTTTCATTTCAGCAAACTTTTAACCCAAGTTAAACCCAAGAAAAGGTTTCATTTTAGGTTCATACTGCTGAATTAGGACACAGTGAAGTGTCTGAGAAACCGCTTGTACGTGACACAATTAATAACCTGGGTGAATGCAATGGTTTACAGTTTTGAAGAACAGAAAAAGGACCCAAATGCAGAACAAAAAATGACTTAATTAAAAGAACTGAATGAAAAAAAGCAATAAAAAAAGAGAAATCCACAAAAATCATTGGGGCAAAATCACAGGGAGCAACTGGGGGCACAAGCATAATGCAAACATTGACATACAATGAACCAACCAGGACAGAGGGGAAGACAGGGACTATATCCATACTGGGAAACGAGCAACAGGTGAGGCAGACGAGACACAGGTGAAACTCATGGGTGAAGGAGGGAAATCTAGGGAGGTAAAACCAGACGAGAAACACAAGGAATCAACTACTACAAAATAAAACAGGTAATAAACTCTGAAAACTGATCTAAAGAAAAAAAGACAGAGAACAGGAGGGAAACAGGGTCAAACACAAACTGAAAACTAAGAAGACTGGACTACAGGGGAACAGAAACACTTGGAAAAAGACACAAAATGAACTCAAATAAAACCCGGAGAAGAAAACTAAATTAAAAGAACAAACCATGACAGTTTATGCTGCAGGCATCAGTTGAAATAACCACAGGAAATGCTGAAATTACAAGAAAGTTGGTGATAAATCACTTTTTTTTTCAACAGACTTAAGGTTCCTTTCACACTGGGAACATTTTTTTATGCGATTGTTGGCTGATTGTTTACGTGTCGGAGAACAGAGTGCTTTTTGATAAAAGACACAAATATTACAAAGATAACGACCTGAAGGACAACTTGTGGAGAGTCATAACGTCTGATTTCTCATATGACGATGGTTTGTGTGCTTTAACAGTTTGCTAAACGTCTTTGTTTTAACTTTCATCTGTGCTAAGTAACTTTAGCTCATAAGCTAACCTGTTCAGATACAACATACCATATGTATTTTCACTGTCTCAAACTCAATCGCATCGCGCTTGATGTGTATAGTCAGGCACGTCAAAATGCGCCTCCGAATATTTCTTAATTTTGCGTCATATATTTGCGTCGTTCCTGGTGGACAAGGACCTTTATTCGATGATAAATGCTAATGGGTCATCGCTAACAGAACTTTCAGTACCGTGCTTTTATAAACATCCAAACACTCTCTTTATGCATCCCCAACAATAAACACCATAACCCATTAGGTAGTGTGTATGCATGTGAGTGTGTGTCTGAGCAGAGTGCATGGAAACAGTTTCCTTTAATAAATTACACATAAATTATACATTTGTCTTCAGATGCAGGGAAGTCTTGCCTTGTAGAGCTTGTTGTTTGATTTTAGAGGGGTATTTATTTCATTCAAGTTTCAGTTTCATTTTCCAAGATATGATCCTGTACACCACAGAGAGAAAGACCTCAGGTGATGGATTATGCCATTACCCACAATGGGGTTTCTGTGCTAAAATTTGTCACATTCCTGACCTTGGCTGCTAAAATTAATGGTACCCATGTCACCCAAACTTTGTTTTCCTCCGATATCTCTTGCTCAATTTTTCCTACACTTGTCCTACTACCCTAGAATGATAATTCCTTTGGTTCAAGGTTTGATTTTGAGTCAAATAAATCAGTTTGTAGTACAGAGAATTGTAATGAAGCCAAATAATAAAAGAGGACTTCTCGTGTTTTGGATCTGCTTCTGTGGGGATGCTGATAAATACTGTATATGATATATCTAGTATGCTTTTGCAGACTTTTAACTTTTTGAACCCAGATTTACATTTTATTAAAAGATGCTCCAGTTGCACTTATCACATTTTGTAATATCCATCATAGACTTGGAAAAAAAAAACATTCCAGCAGGGGAAATGATACCAACTCAAACCCCGTTTTAAGGGCCAATCAGGGTTAAACTGCTGCAGGCATGTGATCATGTTCAGGCAGACAGAGCAGATAAGGAAGCCCAAGGACAGCTGTTTGTTTTGAAAGGCAATCTTTGCGGGTATTGATTTTTTTTTCTTCCCAGGTGCTTGTGCTCATTTGAATGACCTTGCTATGCAGTTATTATCAACATCCGAGCTGACTGTAGGAAAAATGTTGTAAATTAATTAACTCCGACTACTGCTACCATTCAAATTCAGAGGTTCTGTATGGTTAAAAAAGTATTTTGTTGGTTTATTCTGCTAATTTTTTTATTTAATCTCTCCCTCCAAACTTAATGCAATCCCTTGACCTTTAATCACCTTCATTTCTTATTCCTCACCTATCTATTTGTGGATATTTCTCCAGTTTGGTAGTACTAGGGCATAGTCAGAGGCAAAGGTGGTTTCCTTGTAATAAATTACAGCAAAGGGCATTTCACAGAGGCATTCATCTAGAGTGGCTTGCAGTACTGGGGCAAAATTCATAATTCTGGTATGGTTGTTTCTAGTGGAAAATAGACCAGAAACCCATCGGTGCCACCTTCTCTCTATACATTCATCATAGAATGCCCTGCAGGTAGTACAAGGCCAAACATGGATGCATGTTTGTGTCGGCAAGTAGCAAAATTAATGTGAACATCAAGGTAACACTGAAAAAAGTGCACATAACAAAAACAGATTCCAAGCTTCAGATAATAAGAGTTGGTTTTTCCATGTCTGGAACACCTCTAACGGGAGGCGTCCAGAAGGCATCCTAACCAGATGCCCGAGCCACCTCAGCTGACTCCTCTCGACGTGGAGGAGCAGCGGTTCTACTCTGAGCGCCTCCAGAGTGTCCAAGCTCCTTACCCTATCTCTAAGGCTGAGCCCGGCCACCCTGTGAAGGAAACCCATTTCGGCCGCTTGTATCCGCAATCTTGTTCTTTTGGTCATTACCCAAAGTTCATAACCATAGGTGAGAGTCGGCACGTAGATGGACCGGTAAATCAAGAGTTTGGCCATACAGCTCAGCTCTTTCTTCACCACGACTGATCGGTTAAGCGTCCGCATCACTGCTGACGCCGCTCCGATCCACCTGTCGATCTCCCGTTCCATCCTACCCTCACTCGTGAACAAGATCCAGAGATACTTGAACTCCTCCACTTGAGGCAGGACCGCTCCTCCGACCTGGAGAAGGCAGTCTACCTTTTTCCGACTGAGGACCATGGCCTCGGACTTGGAGGTGCTGATTCGCATCCCAGCTGCTTCACATTCGGCCGCGAACCGCCCCAACAAGAGCTGAAGGTCACCGCCCGACGAAGCTAAAAGCACCACATCACCCGCAAAAAGCAGCGACGCGATCCTCTGCCTGCTGAACTAGACACCCTCCACCCCTTGGCTGCGCCTAGAAATTCTGTCCATAAAGGTTATGAACAGAACCAGTGACAAAGAGTCATCACTGTTAATTTCAGAGGGGTTTCATAACCAGTAAAATAAAATAATAAAACTCGTCACAAAAGCCCTAAGTACAGCCCACAGTTCTGGGAGACAAATCCAGCTGATTGGAAATAATAATAATAATAATGTGCTTATGTGCTGCTGAGCATGTAAAGACATACATAACTACCAAACAAAGCAGCTCAAAATTTGCATTTAACCTGGTAAATCTCCAGCAAATAACTTCTTAAATCTAAAATGATTGTGAAGTCGACCGTTATGTCGAGCTTTGAGTTCCTGAAAGTAGTCTAACAATCACCATTTATCACCTCTGATGTTCTGGTGGCATGTCATTATTCTGAATTTGTCACACCATAATAAGTTTACTCTGAAGTTTCTGCATGATTTCACCATTTTCTCCAAACTTCAGTTTTGTTTTTCACCATCGTACCCCATGAGTACCGTTGATTTCCTCTTTCCTCTAAATGGCCTCATAAAACACTTGGTTTCTCTGAATGTCTTGTTTCCCCTTCGGTGTTCCTACACTGAAGTATCAGTCGTTTTCTATTGGTATCAACCCTGTGATACCTGAGCAGTGTTATACAGTGTGCAAACACTATTTTATTTTGACTCTTCTGACAGCAGTACATCATTCAGTGCATATCATCTAATGCTCTTGTCACCTCGGAGAAAGTGGATGTGTCCCGCCTGGGAATGATAAACAAGGTTGCGGTGAGTGCATCCAGTCTGAGGAGCTGACAGTTGAAGAATTGAAGAAGATAGGTAAAGGTAAACACGATCTGGTACTGAACCAGAACTTGTATTGAGTCAGTTAAATTTTTCAAAAAGTCATGAGCCAGTCATTCATCCTTATGCTTGCATAAACCCAGTGAAGTGATGCAAAACAAATAGTGAAGGAGGAAAAACTTGGCAGTGTTGAATCTGCAGAATGATCAAAAGTAAAAGAAGAAATAAGTTTGGCGAGGCTGAGAGATTTTGGGTCTGATTTAAACTTGCGTGACCTCTCCTGAAAACTGAAGAATGATTCTGTCTTTGACCTTCGGTTGGTGTTAGTCGACACGTTAACATGCACAGTTAAGTAGAGCTATAGTCATTACTTGATTAAGCAGTTTAACCGGATGATTCTCCTTGTCTTATTCATAGACTGTATACAGAATCGACGCCGTCTGGGTGAAGCCACCGTGAGAACAGCACCCTCTGGTGACGGGCTGCAGTATAGGTCATAAATCGCCTGTTTAAATGTTTCTGCCCCCTGGTTGTGATGTTGACATGTAGTTACTATACGACTGGTTTGTGCTCAAGTCCTTTTTTTTCTGTGCAGCTCCAATTTTAAATGTTATTAGGGGGTTCATGTTTTCTGTTGACACAGCGACTTCCCGCCTATGCGGACAACGCCACTACGCAAGTGGTGGAGAAAATCCCGGAAATACAGAGAGCAATTTGGCTTTAAATTCGTATAAAGATGGAAGGGGAGCCAAGTTGTCCATAGCATATACAGTCTATGGTCTTAACACACTGTGAGGTAGAGGACTGATGTATATCTGTGCTAACACATCGTTGCTTTCAGATCGCCTTAGTTACTTTGGCTCTTAAAGAGGAGTCCATTTCAGATCCAGGAGCCCTGAAGAGTTGCTCACCTGGTGCAGTGGAGTTTCACAGCTCAAGGAAGAACATTTATGATCATTTCTTCATGGAAATGCAATCAGACCGAGACACGAAGACAGATGAACTACCGTGTCTGCAATGTAGAATGATTATTATGATGGCTAATACTTCATGGAAATGATCTGCTGCTGTGATCGACTCATCGGGGCTCTCCCACAAACAAGCGGCTGCTGGAAGAGAGTGGGTGAGTTGTGTTAAGTCTCTTTGCTAAAGAAACCAGGCAAAGCTAAAAAGACGTTTGGTTGCTAGTACTATAGCTAGGACCCTATATGTACTGTTGATGAAGTTAGGTGCTGTTCTGAGCATTATTTGTGGCTACAGAGTGGCGTTTTGGTTGAGGTTTACACTATTGTTTGATCATTGCTGAAGTTGGTATAACTAGAGAAGCAAGTAGTCGGCAAATTTACGTCAGAATATCCCTTTAAACTAAGTTATTCCAGATGACTTTTAAACAAGTTGCACACAGCCATTGCATTAATAAGGTCATCTCTTACTGCATTAAACTTCGGTGTTTCCTGACCAGCCCTGGGTGGATAAATCTTCCTGCGGCTCTTTGCCTAACAATAAAAACAAAAACCCAACCCTTGCTGTTTAAGCTAGCTACAAAAAACAAACAGTTTCTGTCATGGTTATAGTAAATAATAAGTAAATATAAATAATAATGTAATACAATTTTAAACCTCCTGTCGTCTACACCCAGACTGACTGTTCATATCACTGTGAGGTAGAGGACTGATGTATATCTGCGCTAACACATCGTTGCTTCCAGAGAGGAATATTCCAGTGGTTTCACCTTCCTGTCCATCATGTAGAAAATCTGAGGAGCTCCACACACTTTGCTTCTCTGCACCTGATTTTATGTTAAGTCTCTGTTTCTGAATCCGTCAGTGTCTGTCCCTGTGTGATATCTTTCTCATCCCCGCCTGCTCATCCCTTTTCACACATTGTTCAAACAGATGTCAACATTGAAATGCCAACTTCTTTTTTTCCCCTCCAGATGTAAAATGTCGAACATATTATTCTCCTTATTTTACCCGAATATTTTCTTTTTCTGTCTGTGTCTCTCTCTCTTACTATTTTTATCACAGCCTTCCTCCCTCTTTCTCTGTTCTTTGGTCTCTCCTGTCACTTTTCTGTCCTTTGTCCCCCCCTCTCTCCATCCTTGTGCCGCTCTCAGCTGTCCTAATGAAAGGATGACTGATGTAGGTGTTAGCGGGGAGATGGGGCCTGTCATTTATTTTCCTGTTTTCTGCAGCGCTTGCCTGGGGCCAGAGTCACCTCGACCACAGACGTTTCCATGAGAGCTTTCGGTTCATGCTGAAATGGCACACACGGGTAGAGAACGATATACTACACATACATACAACACACATCCTGTTCCTAACCTGCTGTTTGATGATGTCCTAGGGTGTGGGAGTCAAATAATACACTGTAATTGAGTCTGTTGCCACTGTGTTGCTCACCCCCTCTCTCTCATTGTGGCGGCAATCTTTCACCACCGGTTTCTCTCCTTCTGAAGGCTGTTAGTTTCTGTCTTTCAGTTTTCTCCTCTAAGTACTCCTTCTTCTGTTCGTCACTTTACTCTATATTATCCTTTATGTTTTCTGCTTTTGCAAAGGCTACTTATGATCGTATCTATTTATGTACAGAGCCCACTGTGTGTGAACCCCTAAAAACAGGGTCTGCTCAGTGTCAGGTTGTGAGATGGGGTTATGTTAGGTCATATATCATTACGTCCGCCAAGGACGTTATGTTTTCGGTAGCGTTGGTTTGTTTGTTTGTCTGTTAGCAACTTTACGGAGAAAGTAACAGACGGATTGACCTGAAATTTTCACCAGAGGTGCATCTCAGCCCCAGGAGGATCCCATTACATTTTGGTGGTGATCCAGACAAAATTCTGGATACTGTGATCCAGAACACACAAAAATAAGGGTGTCGTTGGAATTTTCAATGGTTAAAGATAAAGAATGGGCGGCACAGTGGTGTAGATAGGCAGCACAGTGGTGTAGTGGTTAGCACTGTCGCCTCACAACCAGAAGGTCCTGGGTTTGAATCCCAGTCAGGGCAATCATGTTGAAAATGACATGATGAAATGTAGCAGACATGACACCATTTTAGGGGATGTGATTTTTCCGATACTATCTGAAATTGACCCTCTAATGCAAACACTACTTTTGCACAAACCGAGTATGACATGAAAACGAGAGAGAGCTTAGAGACGCAGCACAGCACTGATCATTTGCACAACAATGGACCCTAAATACGGCCTATTTATAGTCATGGATACAAAAGGTGGGCGGTCCTGAATAGTGGCTGAGGGTAAATTAGCAGAAACACACTGAGAGGCAAAAATGGACAAAAGCTTCCTAGACCACCACTATCTTTGATTGTGTTCTGTGTGAAAGGGTCTCAATGAGTGCTCAAGGCCTCTTGGGGGTTTCAGTGCGCTTATACTAAAGGTCCTGTCACTGTATCGCAGGGTGCATATTAATACAAGGTTAAAACAGGCCATTATTACTTCAACTACTTATATATGTAAATGTCCATTATGCACTTTGTATAATAATTCAGATCTTTGTGTTCACTCCTCAGAGTGTAGGCATGAACATTACATTTGCAATTATACTATATATGTGGGCTTGAATATAGAATCAGTGCAGAATTAGTCACTGCTTTGAAATCACGTCTTAAAAATCATTTTTATAGACTTGCTTTTATGTGATTTTGTCTTTTTAATAGCTTTTACCCTTCTTATTCTATTCTTGTTTTTGTGGTTGGGTTCCTGTGTTGGCAGGGTATCACAGTACTTATGATGTCTTTGTTTTAATGACGTCTCAGCTCATGTGACACTTAGCAATGCTTTTATGTCTTCAATTCCACCTCTTAGTCAGTCCTACACGACGCTATGTTTCATGTTTGGGGAAGTGATGACGAGAAAGGGAAGCTTGCTCTGATTGGATAGAAAGGGTCCAAATATGACCAACTCCAGGTCTGACGTGCTTATAACCACGGTCAACACCCCATTTATGCAGTTTTATGTGGATGGGATTTTATTTGAAAACAATGACGTGTGTGCGTGACGGAGGTGGTTAGATATCCGTTTAAAAAAATACCCAGCTACATGTGTGCAAGGTCCACATGTATACCTCATGTATACTACATAAGGCCTCATATTCGGGCCACTAAGAACTACTTTCTTAAAGGTGGGGTAGGCAGGAATCCGTTACAGAAGCATCTTTTTTTGTGGTGTATATACAAAAAAGTTTACAATATCAGTCAGTAGCTATTAGTCATTAATGACATTTGGTAATATCACAATATCGCTATGTTTTGTTAAGTCTGTGTAGTCAACATTTTAAACTTTCAGAGCGCTCCGCTCTTTCTCACTGTAAACAAAGCCATTCCTCGCCTCCCTCATCCTGATTGATTGTGAGGCGGATGTTGCTCCCCCTTGTCGTTCATGAGCCCAAACAAAGTTAGCATGCTACAATATTGGAGGGTAGAAACCAACCAGAAAGTACAGAAAATTGTCTGAATCCTCCTTTGGCCACGACTGCCAACATGAGCAAGAAAACAAAGTAAATACTGGAGACTATGGCGGAATAACAGGCGCTTAAAAAGGAGGTAGACCGGACAAGAGCTAAAAAAAGTCCGCTCAACAATGATGGGGGACGCTTTGGGATTTTATGGACCCTGTAACCTTTCTGCTGGACAGGTAAACCGCTTTAACAAAGTAAGCCAAGTGTCTGTAACAGAAGTGTTTCTTGTCAAACGGGACCTGCTGTAGCATGTTGTAGCGCCGCTAAACTGTTGACCTCGGGTCCTGGACTATGTCACTTTATCCTAGTTGTAGAAGTCCTGCAAACATTGTATTTGTTGGTAGTCTGTTGGCATCTACAGTAGCACCAATGCTTTTTAACTTTCACGTTGACTGGGCCTGATTTGTAATTATCTGAAGTATTTATCTGCATTATATCTGAATTTAATTAAACGATACAAGTGAGCAGGAGCGTCTGTTTGTGGGCGGGGCTTGCTGGAGCAGAGAGGGAGGGGAGAGGAGGAGCTGAGGGGAAAACTGGTTGGTAGGGGTAGAGTTTACATTCAAGATTTCTCCCCAAAATTGGCACTTCCTCAGATCCTGCCTACCCCACCTTTAATTCCAGTCATCTTATTTGTATGACTGGAAAATGATAATCGACAAATGATCAGGAGCAGATGTCTTTCAATGTGATCTATCTTTAAAACGATGACGCTGGAGTAGCTTCAAACATTTCCCTCAGCATGTCCTGTAAATACAGTTTTAATTGGGTCAAAACTCAAGATCTCAACTGAATGTCTGTCTGTATAATCGGGCTGCGACCTCGATTATCTCACTTTGAAAATTTACTTCATATTGAAGCGAGTGATGCTGACAGACTAGATATGCTACCCAGTCTGTATTTGCTATTATACTGTGGCCTACTTACAAATCATCAGCTGTGTATTGCTGTATTTGAAAGGCAGGCGATATGATTGTGCCATTCACGACGAAAATTAAACTTTTGCAACTTTAGACTGCCTCTTCATAATGAAAACTTTACCAAAATGATCTGACATGTCCTGATTTGACACACCTCGCCAATCTGAGCACTAAAGATAATTTGCAACTACTGAAGCCCTGATCTCCCTGTGTGAGACGTCTAATCAAAACATAGTCTCCAGAGTGTGAACAAGTACGGGAGACTATAAATAAACCCCGACCAAACTGCCTGTCTTTCTTCAAACACAGCTGAGGCTGCGATCAGGCAAGCGTGTCCAATCTAGAGCGCCTAGGCGATGCAAACATCTTTTGAGGATGACATGTCAGTCAAACGAACGGGAAAACAATGGAGAGAGATGAGGCATGGAGGAGATTGACTGGTGGAGGTGTCATTCAATGCACATACACACACATGTACAGGACACAACTGTGCACATGAGGAAATGTGTATAATAATAATAATAACTTTGTTGATATGGCACTTTTAAAGACAAGAGTTTACAAAGTGCTTTAACATGCAGGAAGACAAAGAAAGATAAAAACAACAAAACAACAACAAGAGAAAACTTGAGGGAAAGAGCCTAGACAAGACTAAAACCCAGACTACATATCCTAATGTGACATTAGTGGCAATTAAGAAATAAAATTAAATAAATTAAGCATCATTTTGGAGTATAAAGTCAACAAGACACAAGTAAGGTGGAGGAAGGCTATTTGGTGTAGAATAACCAACTGCAAAACACTCCTTCTCCTTTCCTCTTCACTTAAATATATACTCTGTGTATATCTGTGCTGTCCACTGCCTGACATAGACAAGGGTGCATAGTATAGGACGTTTATCTGTTACCCCCAATTTCCACTGCAAAGGTCTGATCAGCTCCGCCGATTGCAGCTGATCGTAACCATTCAAGTTAATGTGTCAATTTCCACCGGCTTCTTTCCGTTCCTCAGCTGATCGCAAAACTTCTATTGTTTCTGGACGCCTCAGCATGCCACATAAATTCAGCACAGATTAACCCGCGCTGGAAAGGAAGTCGGGCACAGACACAAAATAAAACATCCGGCTTCTTTTCAAAATAAAACACTACGTGTTTAAGGTGGATCATATTTTGCGCCATGCAAACAGTCGGGGACGAACAAGTCAAAGGTTTTCAGACTTCATTTCACCTCATTGACACCATGGATGAGGAGATGCTGATTCTAGAAGTCTAGAAGTAGATTTCCTCCTCTGGAAGGACACAGTCTTTGGCATACATGGTTATGTGGCTGTCTTTATAGAGACAACTCGTTATCGCACAATTGCACGTGACTCCGTGGGTTCTTGTGAGTTCTTGCAATTCCTGCTGTCCGAAATCCACCACGAAATTTGTCTCACAAACTGATTTGGTAGGAATTGGCAGACGGCAAAAATAGCCGCAGTTTTAGATCATAGCCATTCCAGATGCGGCGGTGGGGTTAGTTGTTGCGGACAATGACGTTTGGGGATTTAAAACTCCGGTTATTTACGTCCACAAGCAAAAGTAAAACCTGAAGTTTTCTAAAACCTAAATTTGGCTGGAGTTTTTCAAAAGCACTGTTTTTAATAATCCCGTGGTTTTGTGTGGATGGCACGCCAAAACGTATGAAAATATGTTCATTTTGGCAAATACCCAGCTACAAGCGGACAAGGCCTGAGACAACCTGATCACGAGATGACCCTCCCTTTAAAGGATTACTCAAAAGAATGATATGAATTCTGTTATAACAAGGAAAACATACACAGTATATTTCAAGCTTTCATTAGTTTGCCTTTCTACAAACTTAACCTATCAAGAAATTCTGAAAAATGTCCCTGTTATTACTATTACCACAAAAAAACACTATGTTATTTATGAACATACTGAGGCATGCTGGGAGAGAGGAAGAGTAGGAGACATGGACAGGTGGACAAAAGCGGCTTACAGATAGCAACCTACCTGTGAGGGATACTTTCTGGTCATATCTTTGAGTGACAACCGGGAGAAGTACACACAGACACACACATACACATATGCTCAGACAGTCATTCAGGGGTCTGTGATAAGGTAATCCATTTACTGGTGAGGGCCGGTTTCCTGCTATCATTCTGAATGATGGAGACTGGCTTTCATCTCTCAGCCCTACCACTACCACACACACACACACACACACACACACACACACACACACACATTTTATCATTTCAAAGGTTTAATTAGCTTATGAATATTCCCAGGCAGTGAGAAGAATCCCCCCCACCCCCAAATAGATAAGCGGTTAAATGTTTTCACTCAACCAGAGGTCAAATGTGATGCAGTTCATTCTCAAATTCTCAAAAAACTTATTTTATCTAACATGCTGTTTTTTTTTCCCTTCTTTTTTTTCTCAAAAGTGGTAACCCAGATTTATGAATATTTGCTCAGGTAAAATTACACTGTCGTTCAAACAGATTTAGCAATCACAGAATAAGGAAATTAACTTGTGACTTGATTAAGGGGGCTTTCACACCTTTGTTGTTTGGTCGGGACTTTTGGACTTTTCTGTTTAGTCCAAAACAAAATGATAGGTGTGAAACCTCCCAGGGACCTTAGTCTGACCAAAAGAGGTGGTCTCGGTCTGGACCAAATTAGACCTATGGCCTAGGCCGTCATGGTGCCAGGAGCACCAATCCCTCAAGCACCGGACCCTTCATGTTCTTCCAGCAGGTGGTGGGTCCACTGGAGGGGGTGCCTATGTGGCTTGTTCGGGCTGGGCCTGGCCGGGCTCCATGGGTGCAGGCCTGGCCACTAGGCACTCGCCAAAGAGCCCCAACCCTGGGCCGGGTACACTGGTTCCCTTTTTTCTTCTTCATGAGGGTCCTCTGAACCGTTCTTAGTCTGACCCTTCGCCTAGGACCAATGCCATGGGAGACCCTACCAGGGGCAAAATGCCCCAGACAGCATAGCTCCTAGGTTCATTAGAGCACGCAAACTCCTCCACCATGGTAAGGTGTAGGTTCAAGGAGGAAGGTTTAATGAAGTTCAGGCAAAGGTCGGTACACAAAAAGGCAGTCAGGTCAGGCAGAGGTATCAAAAACAAGAGGCAAAAAGGCAAGGTCCGAAAAGGCTGAAAAATACTGAAAAATAAAAGAGAAACTTGATCAACATGACAAAAGGCCTGATTGATGTTGTGAAACTGTAATAGTTTTGTTTTTCAAGGCACTAAATCAAACCAGTATGGTGCAGAAAACCATGATGGCTCTAGAAAATTGAATACACCTCACGTCACTTCACATAGTTTGACTTGAGAAGACACTTGAGCTAACCTGTCAGAGAAGTAGAACTTCTGACATTAGTATTTAATAGTTGAAATCTTTAAAATAAGGCCATGGTCCATCTGTCTTCGCATGTGTATGTGCTCTAATGAGCTCCACAGAGCTACTGGTTGTTTTGATGTTTTATTCTATTGTTTATTCTATTGAAGTCTGGAGCATCTGGCAATATTCCACATCCCTCTTTTTGGTGCTTTCTGTGTTCGCCCGAATCTCTGTTTTTTGTTTGCCTCTTTCTTTCTCTTAAAATAATCATGCAAAGGCACAAAAATTTGTTAATTATTTTTCTTAATGTTTTGACATGGGAGCCAAATGACTAATGCTCCAGTTATTGTCTCAGAGGAAATCCAAATCAACAAACAAGGACCTGTTTCAGAGAATCGCAGAAAAAAGCAGCCTGCAGCTTGATCTCCTGGTAATTCCTCAAAAATCCTTGAAGACACGGTGAACGTGGTTTCATCATTCTGTTTGAATATTTGTTTGGGAAAACCCACTTAAGCAAATATAAAGCAACAAACCCTTTGAAGACTGACTGTCAACCCTGAAGGTAAACAGAACAGAGAAAAACATATTCAAAGTGTTCCTGACTTTGTTCATAATTTAAGGTTTTTGGAGTTCAATTAAATCTGAATATATCTCTGCTTTAACCCCATTCTGTAAAATTCTTTTGATATATTTTTGACATGTTTCACAATTATTTTTTAAGCCAAAGCTTGGTATTAGATTATTCATGAGAGTGGCCACATTAGCGTCGTGAGAGAAACATTATTTATGGTGTTGAATACTGTGGAGAGTCTTTGACATTTTAACATTACAGGGAGAAACAGGGCTATACTTGGAGCAGCCAGCCCATGTAAACAACATAAATGTCTGATTATGGGGCAATTATCTGATTATTAAGAGCATGTGAACATTGTCATTGTCTTGTCCTGCTTCCCCTTCATTTACAACTGCAATGCCTGTGATTAGATCTTTAAAATTAGCTTGAAATGACGACTCTCGCAAGCAAACAACAACTTCTCTTAGAAACACAGTGTGAGCCGCAAATAGAAACCTACACAGTTCAATGTGACTGTGCCTCAAGAGGTGGCTCACCTGTGGTTCATGAAGGAGTCAGGAACCCCAGACTCAACCTAAACCTGTGTATAATTATGAAAACAACAACAGAGCTGGGCACATGTTTGCTTTCTTTTTTTATTATTAGCCTGAAATATGGACATTTATTTTGAAAAATTACAAAACTTAAACATCGAACTTACATTTATCTTCAGATGTGTGCATGCTCTGAGATACCGCTGCATGCAATGCTGTGTGCAGCTGTATAAATACAGGAGCTATGCCAAGTGTCCATGCCTCCCACCTCATCAGGAGTAAACACAATTTCTATTTAAAGTCCTTGAACTAGATCTCATCCTCATTTATCCCCCAAAGACTTTGCTCTCTAAAGACTGTCCAACATTCCACACGCGTATAAGGGATTGTATGATACAGATCCAAGTGAGCTGACGGTATCTGCAAAGCAAATGCTGGTCAAGTGTTCCTACATATAACATAACCAATTTTTACTGCTAAGGAAAAAAGTTCTTAAAACCACTTTTCAAACTTTTTTTTCATGGGTTCAATCAACCTTTTTAAGAAATATGTGTGTTCCTGCTCTTTTACCACAGTTTCCATGTATAATCAATTTTCAGATGGTTCAACTATCTAAGGTTTAAACTTGTTTAAAGCTCCTGTGGGGAGTTTTTTGACATCTAAGAAATAAACTGAAATGTATACAAATTTTCTTTTAAGAAATTCAAAAACATGCAAAATAATCAGCGACATGATTGATGATTTTTATTAGGTGTTTTTTAATGCCTGAAACCAGTGGGAAAGGGGGTAGGTTTCAGCTGAGCGACTGGACGTTACATTTTCTACACAACATTTTTACAGCTAACAATATTTGACAGTCAAATGTCATTTTTTAAATTTTTGTCAGACACTAATAAGCATTTAGAGAACAAGATAAGCTGACATTATGTCTACAGGGGGGGACAAAATTGACACAATCTTACAGTTCCTCACAGGAGCTTTAAAAAGTGATTCATAAGACCTTCTTTCAAGTCTAGAGCTGACAGATTTCCACTGAAACAAGTCGTTGAAATTAACTACTTACTTGGTTGCACGTATTTTACAGTATAGGGGAAAATGTTTGAAGCTAAGAGGTTATTACTTTACTACAAAGTGTCATTCAAAAATGGGCACCGTGGCCCGAGTCGTACCTATTTGCTTAGCTGTTAGCTAGCTAAATTTCCTTAATCTGCGTGGAGCTGTAGAACAGTACCAGACTCAGCAGCACTGATGGTAATTAAAGACTACCACTCAATCTTAAAGCTATAGAGCGTAACTTCTATCGCCCTGCATTAGTACAACAACACAGCCAGCACTTCAATATGACGAATGGCCTGGTGGTGATATTTTTTTTTTGTAGGACAGTAGGGGAAATTCCCACCTCCTTTGCCTCTGATTGGCTAGAAAAGCTGGAAACGTGCTCAAGCCAAACGCAGGCTGTTGGCTCTGTACATTGAACGGAACATAATCGCACTTCTGAATCTCCTAACCCTAACCCTAACCTTAACCCGGCAGATGATAACCCGGAGCTCAGTACTCGGTCCAGTACATGTAACAGCAACACATCCTGCTCATAATTAACAGAGTCACTTACTTATCCAGCAGTATCAAGGCAGCATTGGTGTCGTTCCTCAGTCCAATCTTCTCCTTTAGGGCTCTCCATCGAGGAAAAACGACGCCGATGTAAATACACGTTAGTCCTGTCCGTTTGTCCCTCTCTTTCTTCGCCAACACGTAGAAGTTATCTACTATAGCTTTAATGAAGGCCTATAATTCTGTGTACATTTAAGAAAGTAAGGTTCTTATTTGGACACTTCTGCTACTTCCTAATCATAAATATTCCACACCACACCTGAACATAAATATTTCTGATGAATTTCTGTCATTGTTTTGTCCTGTTGACTATTTTGCAACGGTCACAACACTCCAACCCTTCACGCCCACAAATAAGACACTTCATTTTTTTTTCTCTCTCACAGCAAACAGAGGTAGAAACTGTCATTTCTGACAAGACCTAAGGTTGCTAATGTTTTCCCAGGGGATTCGCCACTCATTATCCACTCTATTTGCTGCTAGCTGATGTGACATAGGGAGGGTGGGTGGCAGCTCTGACAGAATAATGCCTCACTTCAGGCTTCGGGGCTGCCATCCTGTTACGTCTCTGTACACTCAGTGGACAACAGTAGAGTACTTTTTCAAGTCTTTGAGTCGACTTGGATGCTACACTACAGAAAGTGGCATCGTATTTATAGGGTTAGGAAGTTAGTGTAGTGCCAAAGGAGTGAAAGGAATGAAAGGGTGCCATAGGAATTTGTAGATAGATAGATAGATAGATAGATAGATAGATAGATAGATAGATAGATAGATACTTTATTAAGAAGTGACATAGCTCTTTAGCCACGTCTCGGAGAAGATCAAAAGGCTGGTCTCGCGGAAGCACTGGTCAGTCTTGTACAGCGCCGTCAGTTCATCCAGCTTGTTTGGCAACGGGTTCACATTCCCCATGGTAACAGAGGTAATGGACAGCTTGACTTGCCTCCGACTGTTAGCATTCGCGTTAGCCTAGCCTTTTGTTTACGTCCGGCTTTCCTCCCTCTGTACCTGTGCTGCATTTCGGCCGGGATAAGATCACGAATACCAGGTCCTCCTCTGGTCTTATGGGAGGAGAGCATCTCCTCACAGGTGCACACCAGTAGAGCACCACTAGTTCGTGATAGATGATACGAGTGGGGGATGATCCATAAGTTAGGAAAAAACGTGAAAAATACAGAACAAACGCACGCTCCGAGCAACAGTACCTGCCACCGCTCGCACGTGCACAGACATAGATGGATGAAATATGCCTAAAACTTCCTTTTTTTTCGCATTTGACTAAATTTCCTGTTGAGTTCAGTAATAATCTAAACCGTGTTGAAGATTTCTTACCTCTCAGCCCCTGCCATCCTTTCTGTCACTGTCACACTTTGCTGATTTATACTGCGCTTTATATTCCTGAAACCTTTGGCTTGCAGGAAAAATTAACATATTAATGTTTGGTCCACATTTCCCATCAGTTTTATCATAATTTATTTTCACTTTTGGACGTTTCTGATGTTACATTCTTGCCTGAGACATAAAGACGTGCTTTCTCTATATGCTGCCCTCCATCATTATCTTTTATTCAGAGGACACAACTACAGGCCATTATCAATCTGTCAGTTCTGTCACATTAATTCTATCATCCTGTATGCTTGTATGTGTCTTTACATACAGATGACTTTTTTTCATGTGGCCTATTAGTGTGTGTGAGTGGGCGTGTGTGTATGTGTGTGTGTCGGGTACCTCATAGCTGACATGAATTGAAGGGTTGTTACAGGATTGAAAGTGTTGTGTAACGCTTTTAACTGAACAACACACACAACACATGTAGGTGTTCTTTCATCCAGAACCTTGAGGTGTATTTGTATTTGTTAGCGTGCAGATGTGCATATACTGAGCGTGATTATTGCATGTCAAAAGCCAGTACCTTGGTAAAAGTGGAAAAATGCGTGGGTGTGTGCTGCAGTGACAGTTGCAGTGGTGCCGGGGAAAAGAGAGGGGATGTGACGAAGAATGATGAAGTATTCAGGGTTCATCTTTTCCATCCTCTGAACCTCTCTTCTTCGCTCCCTCTTTCCCTGAATCCATGTGAATCCGCTTCAGATGTGGCTTACATTTATATCAAAACTGAAAGCGAGGGCTAGGACTCCATTAAAACATTAATCTAATTAATCAGAGGCTTTGTAATAAATTAATCCCAATTCATCGCATATGAATATTTGACCTGAGACCAACTTAGCTCTGAGTTAGTTAAGTTAGCTTCCATGCTAGCTGCAACGTGTTTAGTATTTAGGTGATATCGAAGGCTTGAGAGAGAAGATACTAACTCATAAACGATTGTTTGTCATACTTTTATTTGGGTAGGCAGGATCTGAGGAAGTGCCAGTTTTGGGGAGAAATCTTGAATGTAAACTCTACCCCTCCCAACCAGTTTTCCCCTCCCACAAACAGACGCTCCTGCTCGCTCGTATTGTTCCAATTAAATTTAGATATAATACAGATAAATACTTCAGATAATTACAAATGGGGCCCAGTCAAAGTGAAAGTAAAAAGCATTGGTGCTACTGTAGATGCCAACAGACAACCAGCAAACACAATGTTTGCAGGACTTGTACAACTAAGATAAAGTGACATAGTCCAGGACCCGAGGTCAACAGTTTAGCGGCGCTACAACACGCTACAGCAGGTCCCATTTGACAAGAAACACTTCTGTTAGAGACACTTGGCTTACTTTGTTAAAGCGGTTTACCTGTCCAACAGAAAGGTTACAGGGTCCGTAAATTAAATGTAAATTAGGATATTTCTACTTTTCCGAAATAAACCCGTCATAATGTCATAGTGTTAATAAAAATAAAAAAAAGAAGCTAACTCTGAGGAGTCACTGCCTCCAGCCATCAGTCGTTGACGGCTGGCAATCTTTTGGGATCAATTGAGCTATTTGTCCTCAGGCTCAGACTCGTCTAACATTCTGGAAAGCATTTTCATTATTAGATTATTCAGCTGTCTAGATTGTGAAAGTCTACATGAATCATAGAGCTAAAACCAGCTGCTAGTTAGCTTAGCACAGAGATATAGCCTTATGCTAATCAGGGAGCAATTGAGTTATAATATCAACAGCATAGACACGTTACTTCAAATCTACAGTCTGCATGATCTTTCTCAAGCTGTCACAAACCCATATCACCATTTAAGACCCCTCTTTCTCAGGTAAACAACCTCAGTGTACAAGAATTTGAGCTGTTATTACCAACACATTACTACAGCTGCAGTGTAGATACTGTCTGCCGCTACAGTGCTGCATCCCTGCAGATAACAAGAAAATGACGATACTAATGGAGTGTCTAATATCCAAGTTTCATTATGTGGGAAAATTTGGAAAACATGCTCAGAAAGTGGCCGAGACATGCAGCGGTGCAGTGAACAAAGTGTCTGAAAACAATAAGGCAGTGATAGAGAAAGAAAGCTATGATGCATTTAAAAACTTTAGAAAATAGATATAGTCCTCAAATCAGACAGCTCAGGTTCGACTCTGATTTGTGTTTTCTTGATACACAACCTTCCCTTCTCAGTTCTGCAAATTCTGGTACTCATCTAACAAGTGTAGGTTAGAAAGTATCAAGTAATAGACTTGTAAATAAGCTTGTGTCTTAGCCTTTGTGTGGACTAACAAGTCCATCCACATGCAGCACTGTTTTTTGCACAGCTCCATCCACAGATTTCTCAGCAAGCCTTGCAGGCCCAGAGCAGAGGTTCTTCAGGCCAGGGAACCTGAACCAGCAGGAGTCTCTGCCAAGAGATTTCTCACTGCACAGTAAAAATGGTACAAGTCCTTCCAGCAAACCAGAGGAATGAGCTAAACATACACTTTGAAATTGTCACAAGAAGGAAGTCATCCCGACACCTTCAAAGGGAATGTTTATCCCCGCAGGTTTCCTGATACTTCAGCATGAGTGCTCTGTACCAACATCGAGCAAGATGACTTTTTCTGCAAGAGGAAATAAAGACTGAAGTCAAAAATCCTTTATTTTGTTGCCACTATCCCAACAAAATATAGGATTTTTAACTTCATCAGAGTGCCTCAGATCTCCAGCTTTGATTGCCACCCTGCACCATGGACCTTTATTAACAACTGAAAGGCAAGTCACTGCTCTCATGCTCATTTAGACATCGTTTGTCCTCCTGAAGAGCAACTGATCCTCCATGGATACTCTGACCCCACGCAGAACTCACCCACTTGTTTTTTTTAATGTATCCTTTCCTTTTGTTTTAGACTACAAATGATTTGTGATTTGAACGTCATGAAATATATTTTGCTTTTCTTGCCTATGACTCGTGATGTGAGGTTGAGGATCGACCGACTTGCTCTGTAACATTTTTTTGATGACTGAAAATAATAATAATAATAATAACTTAGTTTTATATAAGGCCTTTCAAGTAACCCAAGGTCGCTTTACAAAAGGAGATGGGGCTAGGGGATAGAGGAGAGAGGAGGGGAGGGGGTAGAAGTGGGGGTGGGGGGCGGTGTGGTTAAGGACCATAGGCTTCAGTGAATAAAAAGATACTTTGCACATTTTAACCTCTTTTCCTCACCACATATAAAACGTGATATATCAGACATGAGAAATCACCTTTTAAGTTGGTATTGCTGCATTTTAACAAATCAGTAGTTTTCAAATGCTGTAAAAATGACCCTGATGTGAGTCATGTTTTGTCTGTCCAAATCAATCATCAATATTTGAGTGACTTGAATGCATTAATAATCCTCGAATATAAACATATAATGAAGCCTGATTTATGACCGATCCCGTATTTGTTTACATGGGAGATAAAATTGCATCTGCCATGTTTTCCAGTTCTGGCATCAATATTGTTGAACGGCCTCCAAGGGCACAGCTTACATCACGGACAGATGATGCTTTTAATTTTAACACCATACAGTACGTATAAATACAAAGATGTCAAGACGTGCAGAAAAAGACCAAAATACAGAACAAAAACTGATTTAATTTAAAAGAGAAAAATCCACAACAATCAGTGGGAGCAACAGGGGACACAAGCACACACATAGACACACAGACATACAATAAACCAACCAGGGCAGAGGGGAAGACAGGGACTATATACACACTGGGAAATGAGCAACAGGTGATGCAGATGAGACACAGGTGAGACTCGTGGGTGATTAACAAAGGAGGGAAAACTGGGGAAGTAGAAACACAAGGAATCAACTACTACTACAAAATAAAACAGGAAACACTGAAAACCGATCCAAAGATTAAAACTAAGAACAGGGTGGGAACACAAACTGGACTACAGGGGAACAGGAACACTAGAGGAAACAAAAAGAAAATACACTCAAATAAAAAAACCAGGGAAAAACTAAATTAACTGAACACATCATGACAAAGAAGAATATAGTAATGCTTATGCTGAGCTCTAGTTACCTCGGAAGTCATCTGGGAATGACGTTACACCCGAGTTAATAGCATTGGCGTCATAAAAGCAAGATGGACGCCTACTGTTAGCCATTATCAGCTGTTGTTAGTGGTTGTCAGCTTTTGTTAGCCGTTTTCAGTCGTTGTTTGTAGTTGTCTTCTGTTGTAAGCTGTTGTTAGATGTCGTTAGCTGTTGTCAGTTGTTGTTAGCTGTTGTCAGTTGTCGTAAGCCATTGTCAGTTGTTGTTAGCCATTGTCAGTTGTTGTTAGCCTTTAACAGTTGTTGTTAGCCATTGTCAGTTGTTGTTAGCCATTGTCAGTTGTTGTTAATTGTTAACAGTCATCATTAGCTGTTGTCAGTTGTTGCTAGCTGTTGTCAGTTGTTGTTGGCTGTTGTCAGTTGTCGTTAGCCGTTTTTAGTTATTGTTAGCAGTTGTCAGCTGTTATCAGTTGTTGTTAGCGGTTGCCAGTTGTTTGCGGTCGTCACTTGTTAGCTGTTGTTAGCTGTTATAAGCAGTTGTCAGCTGTTGTGAGCCATTGTAAGCGGTTGCCAGTTGTTGTTGTCAGTTGTCAGCTGTTGTCAGTTGTTGTTAGCGGTTGCCAGTTGTTGTTGGTGATTGTCAGTTGTTGTTAGCCGTTATCAGTTTTTGTTAGCGGTTGTCAGCCATTACCAGTTGTTGTTGTCAGTTGTCAGCTGTTGTTAGCTATTGTCAGTTGTTTTTAGCCATTATCAGTTGTTGTTGGCAGTTGTTAATTGTTGTTAGCTGTTGTAAGCAGTTGTCAGCTGTTGTTAGTTGTTGTCAGTTGTCAGCTGTTGTTAGCAGTTGTTAATTGTTGTTAGCTGTTGTAAGCAGTTGTCAGCTGTTGTTAGCTGTTGTCAGTTGTTGTTAGCTGTTCTCAGTTGTTGTTATTAGCTATTGTCAGTTGTCGTTAGCCATTATTAGTTGTTGTTAGCAGTTGTTAATCATTGTTAGCTGTTGTAAGCAGTTGTCAGCTGTTGTTAGCGTTTGTTGTCAGTTGTCAGCTGTCGTTAGCCTTTGTCAGTTCTTGTTAGCAGTTTTCAGCTGTTAGTTGTCGTTAGCTATACCTGTTGTAAACAACGTATAACACAGTATTTTACTCTGACAAACACCATAGCAACACATACCATTATTTAATATACAGAAACAAAACAGAAGTTCTAATAAAAATACAATACGAGAGCTTTCACTGTTACTTTTTACTGTTGATGCACTGCGCTGCCATCTTAGATTAGGACATCATCAAGTCAGGGTTGGTGAGGACTGTCTGACTTTCCAAGTTGGAAGTCCGACTTCAGGGGAACATTCCAGATTAATTTCTGACTTGTAGCTCGGAAATCTACAACTGGAGCGCAGCATTAGAAACAAAAACTACAAAAGGCAGTCAAATGTTACGCCTTGTAAAGGAGGAGCGTGACAGCTTTTGAAGCCGAATTATTACTACGATGAATTTCTTTTTGTCTGTCTTTGGTACAAAAAAGAAAAAAAATCAATGTAACCACCCGCATAGTCTAAGGAGGACAGATTCTAGGCTTCCATCATCCCCCACACAAACACACTCACACAGCCCAAAACGAGACAAACACCACTCAGCAGCAGCAGCAGCAGCAGATCACAGACTACTGTACAAACTGCCAAGGTTTGTAGCTGCAGGCGAACCAGCACCCTCATGCCCCCCCACCCTGCATCACGCTGATGTTTGATAGAGAAAGACAGAATTAAAAAAAACAGAGGAGAGACAAGGGGAAGGGCAAAGGATGAAACAATGAAGTATCAGAGAGAAAGTGATATGAAGAGCGAGCGCGAGGAAGTGTGTGTCTGTGTGTGTTATGTAAACCCCAGGTGGCGCTTGTTGTCCTGGATAGAAGTATCACCAAGGGGACGGCTGCTCCAGCTTAGCAAGTCTCTCACACCTCTCTCTGTTTTTTCTCCCTCTTCTCTCTCAATTTCCCCACAAACACAGCGTGTTTGCGTGAATCAGGAGGGGGAATAAAGAGGGCACTAAGAAAAAAGAGCAAAGGGAAAGGATACAAAAGTGATCTATCTGTTAAAAGAAGAAGAAGAGAGGGATGAATTCAGAAATGTCTAGTTTAGGGAAGTACAAACACCACCCTCAGCTTATTTTCTGGAGTCATGTGTGCGACTTGGGAGGTCTGATCTATTTTTCTCAGAGCTGTGGTTTCGTATTTCATCTCTTTCCTGGTGATTTTGTCTGAACTGTTTCCAAGCAGAAACCTGGGTAGAGATGCATCTGCATCACACACATTTCCACACCCACGCACACAAACACCCCTCCCTGTGGGGCTGTTGACGATAACAGCTTTTGCTCTACACCTGATGTATCTGCGGGGGATCGTCGCCTTCATGCTGAAACAGCAGGAAAAGCACCATCAGCACAGACGCTTTATGGTCCCTGTCCGACTGCTGACTTGGGCTTCAGTGTTCCAGATCTTGACCTCTACGGCTGCTGTGGAAATCCCAGTCCTGAACCCAGATCAGCACTTAAGACTGATTTCACTCCACTGAACAGCAGAGGCAACGGGAAACACATTAAGGAAAGTTCAGATCTGGGGCAACACTGCCCCCCAATGGTTCAGACAGAGTGGTGTAACATGTGAAGATGACGTAAAGGAGAGCTGTGGAAGTGGGTGCTCTTATGTATGTGCATGTAAAGATGACAGTATTCCTCCTATATGCAGTAAAGTAGTTCCAGGGCCACAGGGTGTGATTGTGGACTCTCCAAGGACTTTCTCCAGAAGCATCCTTCTAGTGTCTGTTTGCTTTTGTTTTTTAACCTAACAATGTTTCATTTATTCAGAATTTAGACACCTCTCAGTCCATTTCACGTGTTTGGTCCATCTAGTCGTGGCAGATGGTTTCTCAGCGTGAGTTTGCTTCTACCCAAGGTTTCTGCTTGGAAAAGTGAATGTTTTCTTTGACCAAGTTTGCTGGCTCATGTTGGGTCTCTATGTAGTAAAACAAAGAGGACAGTCCTGCTAGTCTCTATGGTCATTGGATACGTTGATTTGGCTCAATCAAAAGACGAAAGCAGACTGACTTAGGGTGACCATATTCTGAATCTTCCAAAAGAGGACAGGACAGTGCGGGGGCGTTGTTAATTTTGAGAGTTTCCGGGGTCGGGTCGAGTGTTTTTTACGTGCTTCTAACTCATTAAGTCCACATGACACAAACTCAAAACTTTCATACAAAACCCCAGACATTTGAATATTTTATAAACTCCCCTAGACAAGGCCAGGCAGCATCCCAAAAAGAGGACATGTCCGGGTAAAAGAGGACGTATGGAAACTTGAGACTACTTACGGGCAATTTCATGCCAGATAAAAGGATTTTGCTCGGACTAACCCTTTAACACAAGATATTTGATGCTTAGATGGGAGGAAAGAGACTTTTATGGGTGCTCTGGAGAGCTGTTGAATGTCCCGTGTAATTAAAGATGTTGCTTTAAAAGGAGCAGCGAATAATTGTAGCTCCTTTAGTGGGTATAAGTTTAAAAAAAAGCTGTCTTCAAATGGAGAAATGAAGTTCCAGAGAGTAAGTAGGACATTTTTAGGGTGTATCTGAATTGCAAAGCAAATAGATTTCCCATTTACCGGCCCGATGTAGAGCCACTGATGCTGAGGCAATAACATTTGGTCATTGCGCAGGAAGAGAAGGATGTTGCCACAGTGCCCAGAGGCAGCTCTGCTCGGGGCAGACTTTTCTCACTAACAACCCCCAGTAGGCAAAGAGCCGCAGGAAGATTTATCCACCCAGGGCTGGTCAGGAAACACCGAAGTTTAATGCAGTAAGAGATGACCTTATTAACACAATGGCTGTGTGCAACTTGTTTAAAAGTCATCTGGAATAACTTAGTTTAAAGGGATATTCTGACGTAAATTTGCCGACTGCTTGCTTCTCTAGTTATACCAACTTCAGCAATGATCAAACAATAGTGTAAACATCAACCAAAACGCCACTCTATAGCCACAAATAATGCTCAGAACAGCACCTAACTTCATCAACAGTACATATAGGGTCCCAGCCATAGTACTAGCCACCAAACATCTTTTTAGCTTTGCCTGATTTCTTTAGCAGAGAGACTAAATACAACTCACCTACTCTCTTCCAGCAGCTGCTTGTTTGTGGGGGAGCCCTGACGAGTCGATCACCGAGTGCATCATTTCCTTGAAGTAATAATCATCATAATAATCATTATGCACTGAAGACGCGGTAGTTCCTCTGCCTTAACCTCGGTCTGACTGCATTTCTATTAAGTAATAATCATAAATGTTCTTCCTTGAGCTGCGAAACTCCGCTGCACTTGGTGATCAACTTGTCAGGGCTTTGTTGATGAAGTTTGGTGCTGTTCTAAGCATTATTTGTGGCTATAGAGTGGCTTTTTTTGGTTGAGGTTTGCACATGGAGACATAGACCGCTGTGTATTGCTATCATGCGGTCATTGCTGAAGTTAGTATAACTAGAGAAGCAATGACTCGTCAACATTCATCTCTCGAGGGGGTGTCTAACTTGTTGTTACGGTGTGTTTGACCATTACTTAAATTTACGCCAGGATATCCCTTTAAATGCAAGGTGGAAAATAAAAGAAAATGGGTCTTGTTTATAAAACTCTGTCACAGCCCAATAAACTCGTCTCTGCCTTTCATAGGACTGAAGTGTGTCGAGTTACTTGGACTAACAAGAGAAAGTACAAATAATATATAAATGTGGATATGAGGTCGAGTTTAATGTGTGAGAGGCATCTTTATGAGGTGAGGTTTCCACGTTCACACCTGTAGTGACAATTTCTTGGACAACAGACCATAAGTCATAAATTATGTGAATAAACTTTGTATTTTCCTGAGTGGTTTTACTGATTATCACAGTGAGATTCTGGGGCTTTTTTGCATACTGTTTTAACAAGGATTTCAGCTGGGAATTTGTGAACTACTCCATGTTTTCTGTTTGTTGATGTCCCTTTGATGTGCATGGGAACATAGCAGAATGGCACAAGCTGTTCTTGGAGTCTGAATTCAAAATGTCCACAGTGGGAGCGAAACTGTCAAGTGAAATGCAAAACTAAGCGGTAGCGCCTCTCTCTAAAGAATGCAGAAATGACGAGTTTGCACTCCAATATGTTTGAATACATACTGCAAATAACCAGAGAGAGAGGTGATATTTTGTAAAGTCCCCGATGAAGAATTGTAAGGCTTGCACCTTAAAATGTTCAGCAAACTGTATGTAGAATACAGCTCTGTTTTGTTCACATCTCTTTTCTTCTTGACAAAAACCCATTTTCTTTATTTTCTTTTCTCCATTCGATCTAAAGCAGCAGCCAGGTGGAGGACCACATGCGTAAGAGTTAACAAATTACATATTTGCCCTTTGAGGACCCATCTGCTTTGTGTATGAATAACATTTTCCACATCCGCTCCTTTGCTGGTTGGCATTTCAGGTTCAGAGAAGCACAGCAATCAGGACTGCTGTAATAATATGATTGAATGCCTGAGGTGAGCACAAGAACTGAGGGAGGAAAGAGTATCAGAAATATGGAAATAAGCTTTATTATCCTCAGAACTGTACTTGAACTGTTGACTGTTGAAGCTACACAGTGGTCGTTTTTTTTTCCCCGAGAAATCAGACAAGTTGTTCTGCGTTTTGAAAAGACTTGCAGACTTGTTTTATCCCACACTCTGAGATAAATGAAACATCTCTCAGGGGCATTGATGCTTGCTTATGAAAGTAAATACTTCCTAAATTAAGCCTTTTTTTTGCTGCTTTTCTCTGACTCTACTAAAGTTCAGATTTAAATGCAAAAGAGAGAAGAAGTTTATTAGATTGATTTGTGTGATATTGAGTTATGTCCTCATTGTGCACAGTCTGAGCCTCAAGGTCTAGACAGATTTGTGTTATCTTTGAAAGGGACCAAATATGATTATGTTTCTGGTGACCTTTTATGCAAGAGAAAATTACAAATGTGGTTTAACCAAATCACTTTTCTGACGCTTTTATAAACATTTTTTTTACAAGTTTTAATCATAGACTGTATAAAGTACGGACAACTTGGCTCCACCTTCTGTCATTATACGGATTTGAAGTGACGTTGTACCCATTTGGTGGGAGAGTTGCTGTGATGACGCACGGCTCAAATAGTGTATCACCCGGGTGAGCTACGCAATCTTCATATGCCCATAAGCTGTCTCAAGTGTTAATCATAGAAAACATGAACCCCCTAATAACTTTTAAAAATGGAGCTGTACAGAAAAAAGAGTACTTGAGCACAAACCAGTCTTACAATAACTACATGTCAACATCACAACCAGGGGGGAAAAAAATTCATAATTCTGTGTAATTAATTCCTAAAGTTTGTCCACAGCTCCATAGGGATTGCTGGAGGAGGCGGGATTTATGACCTATACTGCAGCCCGTCACCAGAGGGTGCTGTTCTCATGGTTGCTTCACTCATTCTATATACAGTCTATGGTTTATATGAAGAAAATAGTGGCTTGAAGTGTTCACAAAGATCACACAGAGCATCATTTTCAGGCGGTAGAGTTGCATCTTCAGCGAAAAAATCTTGTAAAATCTCATTTCTCAAAGATAAATGAACCGTACTCTTGACAAAAAATGTCACACTGAAAACAGATGTTTTTAAAGTAGTTTGGTGTCTGACTAAGAGTTGTACCAGATGGTAAGTGATACTTGCTGATAGAAAAATCAACTTGAACCACATAACAATGCATTTTCCCTCAGCTCAAAATGTAGCTGCAGAGCTCTCGTATCAACATAAAAATAAGAGTATTTCATGGTTTTATTCATAAAACTCCACCTAAACCAAGGTCCATCAGCGGTGTATATAAACACCTCACTATGCAATCTACTATCAATCAAAGTTTGTCCTTTGCAGTCCTCTACGAACATTGCAGTGAAGGCATGATTTATTTGCAAAGGTCTCCTCAGGGGAATTCAGAACCGAGTTCAAACCTTTTAAGTATTGATTCTTGGAGCAATTCATAGCAGTAATCTCAGCTGGCCTTCACCAGTCTCTGTTTCATTGTGCGAGGACAGGTCCTCATTTACTGTCAAGTGTCTCTTCAGGAGCATTCGAGGGCGGTGGACACATGATATGTCTGCGTCTTCATCCTGCACTTCATCTCTCTAATCATCTGACACACAGCCAGAGGATAGCAGCAATACACTGTGGTCCAGTCCTCACACACACTGCCCTGTAGAGTTGCACGTAAACAGCCACACACAGACATGCAAACAGCAGAAGCGAACATGTGGACACGACAATGCAAATTATGGGTCTGTTGTATATTTTAGCTAAGAGCAGAAAAAACGTAATTAGCTCCCAAAGGGATATTCCGGCGTAAAATTAATTTAGGGTCAAACACATCATAACACCGAGTTAGACACCCCCCCGAGAGACGAATGTTGCCAACTGCTTGCTTCTCTAGTTATACCAACTTTAGTAACAACTGCACGATAGCAATACACAGAAGTCTGAGGAGCCATAAACAAACCTCAACCAAAACGCCACTCTATAGCCACAAATAATGTTCAGAACAGCACCTAACTTCATCAACAGTACATATAGGGTCCCAGCCATCGTACTAGCCATCAAAGATCTTTTTAGCTTTGCCTAATTTCTTGAGGAAAGAGACTTAACACAACTCACCAGCTCTCTTCCAGCAGCTGCTTGTTTGTATGGAGACCTCCAGGCGAGTCCATTGACTGCAGTGGAGTTTCGCAGCTCAAGCAGGAATATTTATGATCATTTCTTTATCATTTCTTTGAAGTAATAATCACCATCTTAATCATTTTGCACAGCAGACACGGTAGTTCTTCTGCCTTAGTGTCTCAGTCTGATTGCATTTCCATGAAGAAATGATCATAAATGTTCTTCCTTGAGCTGCATAACCCCGCTGTAGTCCGTAATAGACTGGCCCGAGGTCTCACTACAAACAAGCGGCTGCTGGAGGAGAGTGGGTGAGTTGTGTTTAGTCTCTGCATAAGAAACCAAGCAAAACTAAAGAGATGTTTGATGGCTAGTACTATTGCTGGGACCCTATTTGCACTGTTGATGAAGTTAGGTGCTGTTCTGAGCATTAATTGTGGTTATAGAGTATATTGCGGCAACATTCATCTCTCGAGGGGGGGTGTCTAACTCAGTGTTACGGTGTGTTTGACCCTAAATTAATTTTACGCCGGAATATCCGTTTAACAAATATCTTTTGTCGTGCACTTACTCTTATCTTGTACCGCTCCCTGATCCCAACTCGTAGAGCAAAAGTGGATCCTGGTAGCAGAGGCATGCACAGACACTCGCCATATTGATGAGCTAAACTCAAGTCCAAACAACATGGCACCAGCGCCCCGAGAAGACCTGCAAGAACACGCACAGCAAAGCAAAAGGTGTGTGTGAGGGATGTGGTTATCTCCCTCTGACAACAGAAAAGGCTGTGTTTTTTAAAGTACATGTTGTCTTGTCTCCACAGACGTCAAACAGGCCGGTGCTCCAGCCACCTCCCGTCTGCGTGATGGTCGTGATGGTCGTTGTTGTGACACCGAGGCCGGGCTGTGTGAGCACAGGGTCTGTCACTGCAGGGAAATTGTTCGATCTCAAGTTAAGTTTGCTTCCTGTGGTGGGGCTTGCTGCTTCCTCTTCTTGAAACGCCGACGATGAGGGTCTTGAGTGTGACAGTTCTGGTCTGAAATTGGATTTTTGATTAATTTTCTTTTGATTATTTATTTATTTATTTTTACTGATGGCTGAGTTACAAGAAAACAGAAATCAGGCAAATTAGTCTCCTTTTTTTCCTTCTCTGTAAACAGAAATTCAATTTATATCCTTTTTGTTCAGCTAAATTCCTTTTCCTATGGCTGCATGATTTGTACAAAGCTGCTCACAGATCAAAAATCACACTGTTGTCTTATAAATATTAAAGCAACATTATGATACAGCATTTCTCCTTCCATTCAGCTATGTAAGGCCCTCAGCAATACTTATGCACAGCAAATTGCAGGGAAAGCAAAATATAAATGAAATTACATTTTAATAGGAAGGAGCTGTGGCAACAATACGTTTAAGTAATGATCCTGTTTAATTGTCATTAATCACAGAGACACTAAAAAGCAGGAAAAGATTAAGAGGAAGCACAGCAGTCCAACAAGCAACAAAAAGATAAGTGAGCTGTTTGCTGTAACTGCATTATGCTCAGTGGTGACAGAAAGAAAAATACACTTACTGATGTGTGACTGTCGTCTGCTCCATGACTGGAAGCTTTATTGGCATCCAGGGGGGAGAGGCGAGGAGACAGAGAGGAAAGGGGTGAGCGAGGAGTCAGCAGGAACGAGGAGTCGGAGGTGGAGGGGGGGACAGAGTGACACTTCCCAGTGAGAGGGTGTGTGTCAGAGCAGATAAACCAGCAGACGTGCGGCTGGGCCAGAAGCTGCGTGACAGAGATAAGTCTTGTAGTTGTCCTCTTTCTGAGACTTTACTGTACCCCCCACTTATATGGAAAATGAAGAGAGGGGGCAGATCCACATCAGGGTGCAAGAGGATGAATGTCTGGCAAAAAATAATCACATGTTAATGCATTCACGCTCCAAACACAAAGTCAAAAACAGGTCCGAACAGACTCAGGTCTTATTCAAAGTTGTAGAGTAGTAGAGTGTGACAGAATTACAAAACATAAAACTTCAAAAAAGTGTAAAATAATTAGTTTAAATATGCCATAGGTTTATTTACAAAAGTTAAACATAATCTGGAATTAGTTTAAACCATGACAAAGATATACAGATACACTTACCTTTTAAGCAGTAGGTTAATAGAGACACATACAGGAAGGAGCTGGGAAGTGAGAGGTGCCTTTCTCAACCCAAAAAACACCCATGATTCATTTCAGGCTTACAGTTAATTATGCATTTCCTCTCTGTGGCCTGACACTGACCTTTAGTTGTAGTTTTTTTAGCAGTGTGGTGTGAGAGGTACGTGGCGGAAAGACACGTAGTGAAACTTTCACACACAGACTGTGCTTGAATAAGAAACAACAGATGTCAACAGATTTATTTATTGTCATTAACCCATTACCACCTGTTATCACACTATCAATTAATGTTCTGGAGTAATGTATGGATGTATTTCCAGAAAATATCAACATAATACATCAACGACAGAAGTGCATCACGTATTGACGCTAAAGTTCGCTAGCATACGACCTGCTACGGTTGCTAGGCAACAAGAGGAAGTTGGTGGTCCTCGTCTGAATAACGTTACGAAAATGCGCATTTAGACAAAAGTTTTCCCTGTTTTATCAGTTTAAATACGTGGACAGGCGATTGTTTTCATTTTTTAGCCTATATATGATAAGCTAAGTTTCTAAACTACTTAAAGTTACCTGGTTTTAGATTAAACTAGCATAAAGATTTGAGCATTATCTGCTCGTCTCGGCCGAAAGTGAGGGAAAAAGACGTTTTCTAACTTGCTACCTTGGCTTTAGTTACAACAGAGTAATTTTTTCCCCTTAGGATTTAGCTATCTTTTGTCTCCATTCACTGAAACCTAAATTAATTTACCCTCAGTCAGGTCTGTGTACTTCATGACAGATACCCCCTCACAGTTATACATTCATTTATCAGAAAGCTCTGGCTCCAAGGTCATTGTTAGTACCTACCCTTTGGGCACAAATAAGAACTTTGTCAAAGCTTTGACGCTCTCATGAGAAGATCCCTGCCTTATTGTGGCCCAGTCTTATTTATATCCCCAAATGAAATAAACAACACAGGGCCAAGAGACTGAAAATAAGGAGGCAGAGTATTCCATCTGTTTTATTTTGCTGAAAAAACACAAGTCAGACGAGAACCATACATGGAAAAACAGAAGAAAGAAATAGAAAGCTGTCTGACAGGCTGACAAAACACAAGGGAACCATATTATCTGCATTTAATGTAAGACCAGCAGACACATATGTTAACAACAGATGTCCAGGAGACTACAGTGAGCAATGCCATTATTTCCCGATGCAGGCAATGTAGACATAAAAAGATCGGCTTATTGTTGTCAAAAATACTTTTATTTAAAAGCGTTCTTGTACAGTCGGTTTCTTACTTTTGTGCATTGTGTGAAACAGGAAGAGTGACACAAAGACAAACAGCCAAAATAAAGTTAAACTGATCACAAGGACTGAACAAAAGATAAACCTCAGTTTTATGAACCCAAACAGCATTTCCTGGAAATTTTTAAGGTTGTGTTTTGTTTTTCCTGCACCTTTAAAGAGCCCCATTTAAGTATAAAGACCCTATTCCAGTGAAATAGGGTTATAAAACCCCAAACTATCTCGGTTGTGTAGACTAAAGCTGAATACACTGCAAATCTGTGTCTAAAGGGAAAGTAGAAACAAACTTTTAAAGTCCCATTTGTTCCAGATATTCCCTTGGATCACACTCAACAGGGAAACACTGCGTAACAATGAAGCCCTGTGTACCTGTCAAATCTGATTGTGAAGTAAAATGTGCAGTACATGAATGTGAATGGTAAGAGTATTGTTCTGAGTCATTATTCTATGGCTTTTAGTCAAAACTACTCACTCTGCTGTAACATTTTTATGATGTCTTCAAACGTTTTACTGAGGTAACACTGCAGAGTGTGTCCCCTTGTGCCTGTGTGTGTGTTTGTCTTAATGGGAGACTCATAGTTCCTCTAATGGACCAGATAAACCAGAGTGTCCCCGATGTCCACTGTGAGGCCGTTGTCAGCCAGAGTCACCCTCTTCTCCTCCAGATTGACGTTGAACACAGATTTAGTAGAGATAGGCAGTTTGCCCCGTTCCTCGTGTCCCAGGACGGGCACCCGGCGGGGCCCCAGCACGGGGTCCTCGTACCTCATCAGCTTCACTCTGGATAGATCTGGTGAAGGGAAATCAGATGGTCAGAGAGGAGGGAGAAAGAGAGGGGAATATCTGAAAAAGAGAAAGGTACGGCAGCCCTGGAGGGAAGTGTCAGAGGCAGGGTGCAGGAAAGGTATGATACGATGATGAAGAAGGAGTGCACAGCCTCTGTGAGCAAAACAGCATGTCAGAGGACAAGAGGGGAGACTTGGGTGGTGGAGTGAGATCGTAATTGGCTGCTTGATTCAGTCCAGTCAAGAGGATGTGTTATGCTATGTGTGGAGATTCATTTTTGACCCAAGTGGAGAAATACATGAGAACCAGGGATGGGAATTTTTAAGATTTTATCAATATCGATTCTGCTTATCGATTCAGTTCTTTAACGTGACCCTTATCAATGCCTTTCTTTGATTTAAAAAAAAAATAGACAATAGGTTTTCACCATTAACTCAAAATTTTATTGAGTCTCTAATAACAGAGAAAGATATATTATTACTGGCTAAAACGAACAGTTAAATAAAAAAAACCATTAAATCGCTATCGTCTAAAAATAATCAAACAACAAACTATTTGTACAGCTTTTACTTCCGTCGGTATTAGGTCGAATACATAATACGTTGTTAAGTCTGGCATGTCATACATACCTTCCATGCCGTGCGGAGTCGGAGGGGCTGACGACCGGAGGCGAGCATCGAATACATGTGGCTCCATATATGACAAATGTTTAAGCATGTCACTGGTGCTTCCACCTTCGCATGTTTTCACTGCTCGACAAATGTTCAAATCGCGCTGTTGTCGTCTTTCTAAGTGAAATGAAACCACGCTTCAGTTCTTTTCTGCCTACTTTACGTACCGTTCGCCATGTTTTTTTCTCTGTCTCTGTTCTTGTTTGCGTAGACTGGCAGTCACGAGACCGTTTCTCAAGACACCCGGAAGAAAGGAATCAGTAAGATAAAATGTAAACGATGAAGAACCGGTAACTGATTCCCATCCCTAATGAGAACATCACCCCGTGGTTCAGAAATGTTCTCATCCGATCTCGACAACACTTTGATCATTTGGTAATGATATATTATTTCCACTGAAGAGCCAATTTCAGGCTTTCAGACGAAGCTTGATAAGTTTTTCTCCATACTTAAAATACATGTTACTAACCTTTGATGAGTCTGTTGACCTTGGCTAGCCTACGGATGACGCTGTCTCTGCTGTCTCCCTGCCGGATGTCAACCTTTGTGGAAAACAGGCCGTTGGATGGCTGAGGGTTGACCAGGGAAACACACACCCCAGGCTGGAAAGAGAGGCATGAGAACACACTCTTAAAAGTTGACTTAAAGCAGTGGAAAGACACACAAATATTAAAAGATCAAAGATTAAAAAAAATAATGAAAACACAGAAGGAAATGAAAACTCTAGATGTCACAAGCTAATAAAGAGTTGGACCCTCCATCTTACTGACAACAAAACGAACAGAGCCTACTTTAGAGGATCAAAACATTTACCTCTGTTCTGAAAACACTGAACGGTTTCCCAGGGCAACAGTCCTCCTTCACTTTGTCATCTGCTTCAGAAGCAAACAGGACGTCTATCTGCTCCAGCTGATGAGAGAGACAGTGATCATTAGCTCGATGTGTTACAAGATAACTGTATAAAGGTGTGTTTTGTATGCACAGATCCAGGATTTCCTCTTTCTGCAAAGTCAATATTCAGGTTGAGATTGAGATTACCCAAAGAAAAAGCTCAGTAAAGAGTAAGACCCCAAAAAGTACCAAAATGTCTGCAGAAACCTTTCATGATGCAACAACTTCTCCTGAAACCATCCTTGCAGAAAACTACATATTAAGACAAGACTGAATATGAGACTTTTAGTCATACAGCATGAAGAATATCTGTATCATTTAGCGTCAGTGTAGCTGCTCTTTATTTGGCTTTCATCTATTGAAAACACGGGTCTTCGGTCCCTGGTGCTCCTTCGATGAAAATGTGTACAACTTTCCTCTCCGGTTGGTAAATCTGTGCTGGATTCACCGAAAGTATACTGGAGACTTGGGTTTTAATATTTGACAAGGCTAAGCCTCCGTGCAGAGAAAAGTATTAAGGGCTTTCCGAGCTGACAACTGCGCTCAGGGTTTTCTCCACTGACTTTTGCAGAAGTAGTGAAACTCGGCTTCTTCAAAGCTGAACTGTTTCTTTCAGGCGAACCAAAATGCTGCAACTTCGTGTTACGGCTCGACAAACAGAGATTAACTGAGGTATCTTGTTCTGTTTGTTGCTCATATCTGAAACCGCCCTCTGGTGTAAAATGTGGTCAAAGTGTAGATTTTGTTTCTTTTCTTTTTTTGGCTTCATGGGGTTGCAGTCTATTCGAACACATTAACTTCTTTATGGGTGGCTTCGTCACAAACTCAGGAGCCCCTCAGGCGTGCTCTTAGCTTGAACATACTTTTAAGTGGGGTCATCTTCAAATGTCACGTCTGATTTAAAGCAGCTGAACAGAGTTTTCATTTTCTGTTGATTTTGGCGGCCACTATGGACAAAAGCGGTACTGTTTTAGCACGTATTGTTGTACAGAAACTAACTTTTTTGAGAGCAGTTTGAGGCGACTTATTTTGTAAATGTATCTAAAATGGGAAGTGAGTCTGGGTCAGCCCGCCGCAGAGTGTGAGACAGATGTGGAGCAGCAGGATGACTGAAGTTAGTGACACAGAGCTGCTCTGTCTGCCTGCCTGTCTGTCTGTCTGTCTGTCTCCGGTGTGGAGGAGCTTCTCACTCAGTGGCTGCAGCTGTAGCACGACACAGTGTCTGCAGGAGTTGTCACACGTTGTCACCTTTTGTGTAGTGACAGTAAAATGCGCGTTTTCAGTGCAAATAAAGAGAAAAAACGTGTATCTCTGGTCTGAGTGCTGTAAATCGTTCTGTTTGTGGTCCCAACCCGACCGCTGGCTCCCGTTTTCCCTATTTAGAAATAGCTTATCTTCACACAGATGGGCTCATTCACTGTTGCAGGTGACAGGGAGACATCAGCAGAAACGAGAGGTTTTTGGTATCGCTTTATTTGACGCCTATCTCTATAACGCATTATAAATATATGTCTAATGCGTTATAATCACGTTATAGTGCTATATAACTGTAATGCATTATAAATATATGTATAATGCATTATAAACACGTTATAGCACTGTATAACAATATTTAGAAAGCCTCATAAATGATCATAACGCTTTATAGCAATAGTCATTACACATTATAAAGCATTTTATCATGACTTACAAGGTCAGGAATTATAATGTGTCTTATTGTTATAAAGCTTTATGATAATGAGTGTTTATAATGATAGTTATACAACTTTATAAGCAAATTATAACACATAAATATAAATATAATGCATTATCTAAGTGGGCATTGTCAGTGAGTTGTTAACAGTCAGAACACATTACAATACCTGACCTTGTAAGTCATGATAAAATGTTATAATTATTGCTATAAAGCATTATTATCATTTATGAGTGTTTATAACTATAATTATACAGTGCTGTAACGTGGTTTTAACGCATTATACTTGCATTTATAATGGGTTATAGAGATAGGTGTCAAGTTAAGAGTTACAGATTTTTTTTAATCTAGTTAAAAGTTCCATACAGGACGTTTAGGGGGTGTTGGACCACTTCATATACCTCCAGAGAGTTGGTTAAGTAGACCAGGTTCTCCATTAGGACTGCCCGCTCATCAAACTCCAGCTCCAGATCCAACACCCTGGGGCCGTTCTTCTCCAGGTTCTCCTACAAAACAAAAAACACAAGCCAAATAATAAGACGCTACATCAGCACAAAAAGTGAGTTAGAATTTGAAAATCTAAACCTTCAGGATTATAAAACACAGTTTAAAATTTGCGACATGTCTAACAAGCCAGGAGTTGGAAGAGGAAGACTGCGATGTTTTATCCACCCTTCTGTAGAAGTCAAGGCTCTAAATTCAGCTCTACGCTGAAACTCATTGTTATGCTGCGGCTGTCGTCATGAGATTATCAAGGAGCAAAAATGCTTTGTGAATAAGCACGGCAAAACAAACCATCAAACAAAGAGAGCTGGGAGAGAAACAACGACTAAAGGAGCAACTTGAGAGAGAAAAACCCTGGACAAATACAAAGCTAATCATGATTATTTATGAGTTTCTTTTTGTTTGATCACCGTAGAGAAACAGAGACACCTGAACGAGTTCTGAGAGCCCGGCGAAAATTTAATAAGCATCGTGGATACAATCATTTGTTTGCAACTTGACCTCGATTCCAGCGGAAACAAAAACAGAAGTCACACTTAAAATCTAATTTGGTCATTTTCCTGTCTCAGATGTGATGAGTGATTACTCCGAACAGATCAAACCACTTGACATAAAAATTATTCAGTTTAGAATCAGCTTGAAATTGAATTTAATCTGAATCTCTGAGCTCTGCAGAAGAAATATAAAAGACAGGACAAAGTTTGTGAACAAAACAAACATCAAGTCCTGCGGCAAAGATATTGATGGTATAAAAAAAAAACAGCAAACAAATGAAGATACAAGCCGAGACAGCCTGTCCAAAGTGTGATTTTGTTTTCTCTCAGATCAATGAAACACATCAAAAGCTGCAGGCCATGTTTTCAGTAACTTCTTTGGAATTTCAATGCTAAACCACTTTTGTTATTGGCTACAGTTTTTGTCTTTGTTCAGCACCAAAGAAGAATGAGAACAACAATGGCTTTTGAAGCTGCAGACTCCAATCTCTTTACAGAATTACTAAAGCGCACGGTGAAATGAGCAGAAGCAGAAGAAGAGACACTTCAGGACTAAGTGAGCCCAATTAGGTGGTTAACAAAGACCCACTCGCACAATAGAGCAAAAACAAACACAAGAAAAAGACACCATGAAGTCACATATACAGTACAAAAAACACTGATAAATATGGATTCATTTATTGCCCATGGTAGAGATTTAAAAGGATGTGAGGGGACAGTGTGTGCTCTGCAAACGCAACTATAATAATCAGTGCGTTCATTCAGAGCTCATACGGCACGTTTCAGTGTTGTTTTCTCTTCAGGTTGTTTTGGGCACAGAACCTTCTGTTTTGCCATCCTGAAAAAAAGTGCTGTATGAGCTCTGAATAATTCTGGAGTCCAGCCGTAACGCCAAAGCTCGTTTCTTGTTCTCTTGACATCTGAGTAAGGTTCACTTCCGGGTCACGAAACTTTCTACAGACGAAAAAGTCTAAATCAGATCAAACTAAGATTACCAGATTTCTGTCAACTGTGTGATCACAGACAACAAATCGGTACTACTTAGTAGCAGCACATGCTCCAAATATCCCCCCATAAAATCTGTTGTTCAGGACTGCGTGCAACATGCTAACTTGCGCTTCCTACCTACTCGGCTACTGTAATAACCGTTGTTCTAGTCTACACCCAACATTTTTTTTTCTCATTCATGAAACGCTTAAATCAGGGACATTTCCAGGGACAGCCTTAGCCAGGGACAGGTTTATCTAATACGGGGATTGTCCCCCGAAATCGGGGACGTCTGGTTACCTAAGGCTATGTTCACACTGCAGGTCAAATCAGATTTTTTAACCATATGTGACACATATCTGATTTTTTCATCTAAGTGTGAACAGTGCAATTCTGATTTTTTCTCAGGTCACGTTCATCCGACCTATACGTCATCAATATGCGACGTCACCATTGTTCGACAACACAAACAGGCGCGGAAAGGCTTTGTGCGCATGCGGGTCAATTCACGGACGCTTTCTGTTCACATTAGATGCCACATTCGGTGTTGTAATGTAAACGACCGCACAAAAAGATCGGATTTAACCAAAAAATCCGAATTGTGCATCATAACCTTCAGTGTTAACGTAGCCTTAGATAAAACTGTTGTTATCCATTTATCCCATTTTCATTTGAGCTGAAGAAAACAGAAATCGGACAATGAGCCGTTATCTTTTTTTCATTTTCATTTTAGAGAAGAATATTTAGAAAACAATTTGTTTCCTCGTTTTTTCAATTTTGGTTTTATTTTGAGAATTAAATGAACAAATGAAACACAGATTTATAACGTCACTCCTTCCAGCTTTTACCTTTATCATGGCCACAAAAGGCATGACTCTCTTCATGTATTTCTTCAGTTCAGGCAGGGCTCCCAACTCACTCGCTATCACTTTGTTGTCTGGGAGGATCCCATTGTTGCTCTGGATACAAAACAAGAGAAAGAAAAATAACAATATTACAGAGCAGACAGAATAATTTATGCAATCACAAGATGAAATTGTGTAAACTCTCTGAAAGTAATACAGAGCACAAGTAGCTGCAGACATTTTGAAGTGTGTCTGGAAAGCAAATCAGTGCAGTTGTTCATTAAGCATGAATGCTGTCCTTTGACTTAAACAGAGGCATCTGTAGGCAAAGAGCAAACCCAAAATACGAGGATTTCAAAGAAGAAGATCCACTTAGCCCGAGGTTTCACCAACTAACGGACCAGTCAACTATTTCAATCACCAGTCAGCATTGAAGGCAAAAGTCCACTCATTTTCATTATCACTAGAACTCTTCTTCTCTGACTGTCTTGTTTTGTATTACAATAAGTCTAGGGCTGCACGATTTTGGCCAAAAATAAAGGCCCAACTCAACTAGAAGTGGGTTTCTCTGCTATAAAAGACTTCACTTACCATCATATATTTATCAGAAATCTCTGTCAAATGAGGAAAAATATCCTTAAGAGACACAGAGGTGAAACATTCACTGGTGATTATGTTTGTTTCTCACCTTGTAGTGCTTCCCAAGCAGGGATAAGGCGCTGTGCTGCCATGGCGGGTAGCTCTTGGCAACATAAATGGAGCAGTGGGAGGGCTTGGCTGGTGGTTTTGAGTCACCTTTCTGTTGGAGAAAAAAAAAAGGGGGGGGAATTCAGACTCATCTAATTTCTCCTCTCGGTCAGGTACCTGAGCCTTTGATGGTTCTTAATTCATTCACTGCAGTGACGGCATATGTTTCTGGGGTGGGTGACCTAAATGTGCCTGGATTATTTAAGAAGCATCTTTGTGGATGTGTGCCATCTTCTGAGATGAAGATGGGGATCCGTTAACTTATCCTATGTGACAGCTGTCGTGTCTACTTAAGTCTTGAACCCTGTGCACGTCTGTTATGTCATTTCCACAAATGAGTCTTCAAGGGACGGTATAAATACGATCAATTAAACATTATAAAGATAGATAAAGCTGCCTTGAAGAGAGAAGCTTTGACCTGTCAAGTTTAACATCTTTACCAAGACAGTGCCATTAAGAACAACTCATCTTTCTGTGTTTGTTCAGACTAAAAAGACAGAATCTTCTCTCAGTCCTTTCATCTCTTTTTTTTTTCTTCAATCACTCCTTTATCTTGCCCTCGCCGCAACAAAACATTTTCAGTCAATCGATAACAGCAGTCAGGAAGGCTGTGATATCGGCTGTCTGCAGGTCTTGTCAATACTCGTTTTGCTTCGCTCTGAGCTGCCGACAGTCACTTATCGAAGTGCCGAACTAACAGTTAACCCACCGTGTCCTGGCTTTTCTGAACAAAACTCAGGCTTAAATCTTGAGGTGTGTGCGAGCGGGTCACCTGAACAACTTTATTTAAAGAGTCTAGTATAATGATTTTGGTGCAGCATAAGAAGCCTGAACATATCAGAGAGAAGGGAGACAACCTCAATAATCTACAGCTTCTGGGCCTCTGTACTTTTTACACATGCTTACAGGGTTTGTCAGAATTAAGGTAATTCTCCTGTTCTGTTTAAAGAAGCACAACCAGGGGATTGTGCGTTTTAGGGGTGTAATGGTATGAAAATTCTACCTCAAGGTTATTGTGAACAAAATAATTATGGTTTTCAGTATGATCGCGCAATTTTTTAAAATTTATTCAAAGGCACTGATTACGTCATTTTTTATGCTTTTATCAAGCGCAAAACAACGTCTTGTTTTCACTGTTTCATCCTATCTGGACAGGATTACTGTCTTCAACTAAATGTTCCCTTGATATTCCTACAAAACCCAAAACATGCCCATACTGCAGACTGGGTCCTCTTTAGAGGGCTGATGGACGTTTTTGGCACTGTCGTCTCCTCCTTCTTGGATGAAGCTAAATCCAAGTTTAGCTTCATCCGAGTGAAGCTAGATAAAAGCCGACACACCTTAAAAATTAGTTTTTTTCTTAGGTGGCTCCACCTCGGACTCATATGAATCAGTATACATTCGTGCGGCACACTGAGAAGCACACCCACTGAGTATTAGCATTAGTGAGATATCGTCGGCAACCATACAGCTGATTAATTAGTGAGTTTTTGTCCTCCATCACACAGCTGATTCATTCCACACCCACCCACCGGTTTTTGAAATGAAAACGTTAATCGTTATCGTCAACATTTTTACAACAAATTACTGTTACACTGGTTACCGTTACATCCCTCGTGTGTTAAAATGGCTAATGTTTTTAACAAAGCTTGAGTACAATGCTGTGTTCGGAAGTCAAAAGCCTGAGCTGGGAATGACGTCACATCCAAGTTCCCAGCGTTTCAGTGACCAAGTCGGAAGAAAGCAAAATCAGAGGCGGAAACAAGATGGCTACATCTGCGAAAGTTATTTTAGCGCTTGCCTTGTCCAAATTTATATTCTATTAGGAGACTGAATTTAACAGATGACCTAAAACAGAGAGCTAATGCTACATTCGAGTTACCTCGGGGGTCAGATGTCCGAACTGGGACACCACACCTGATTTACCGGCACCAAGTCGGAAAAAGCTAAATTGGAGGCGGAAACAAGATGGCTACATCTATGAAAGTTATTTTAGTGCTTGCCTTGTCGGACAAGGTAAGCGCTAAAATAACTTTTAACAGAAGTTTTTAAATGAGTCTAGCTTGCCTTGTAAGAATTTATATTCGGACAAGGAAAGCGCCAAAATAAAGTTCGTAGATGTAGCCATCTTGTTTCTGCCTCCGATTTTGCTTTTTTTTGGCTAAAATAACTTTCTACATCTACTAAAGTTATTTTAGCGCTTGCCTTGTCAGAATTTATATTCGGACAAGGCAAGCACTAAAATAATTTTCGTAGATGTAGCCATCTTGTTTCCGCCTCCAATTTTGCTTTTTTTCCGACTTGGCGCTGGTAACTCAGGTGTGACGTCTGTCCCAGCTCGGACATCTGACTCCTGAGGTAACTCAAACGTAGCATTAGCTCTCAGTTTTAGGTCATCTGGTAAATTCAGTCTCCTAACAGATTGAATGAGTGATTGAAAAGTTATTTTAACAAAACTCTATTAAACACGACGTAAGCTTGCTTTCAGCATGCTGCCTGATATTTTCACACTTTTTATTGTTCTGTTTTTGCAATTTTCTGCCTCACTGTGCTCCCTGTCACACAAACACCACCCTGTTAAACAACACCTAAGGGAGACTGACTAGGACTCCAGACTGCCTCAGATTTAATTATAACTCCTGCTGTACTTTGAGATGAGTGCAGTACTTCATTGAAACCTCTTCGAAAAGAAAACAATCAATTTCGAAAAATCCATATTCATTTTCAAAGTTATGACAAAGCCATTACAGTAGTTTAGGAAACTAGCAGTGAAGCATGTCAAATAAAACAGGCAATTATCTTACTTTGTTTTTGGGCGGCTGCATGTAAGCTTTGAGCCTCAGGCGGAGGTCATGCGCCGTCTCCATCAGGTACTGAGAGGACCGGATCAGAATTTCGTCGACTGGACCTGCTACAGGCCATGATGCTGTCCTCAGAGAACCGGCCTGACAAAGAGAGGAGGGAGGGAAATGGGGTGAGAGAAGTTTGAGGACTAAAGTCTGAGGTGTGTATGCACAAAAACACAACAATAATTTAAAGTCCACAGGAGCTTCTGAATCCTATTAACTCCACAGCCAGGGGGTCAAACCATCCTCTAAACAAACAATCCACACAACATGTCAAGTGTGTAAGAATCCCAGACTGATGTGTGCACCTCTGTGTCCACTGAGTGCCTCTTAGCTCTTTGGCTAGCGGCGCTGTACACATGATTGGAGCTGAGGGGCTTTTGTTGTTGCTAAGCGACGACCAAAAAAAAACCTGCTCTGGCGCAGCAGCACTCTTTCATATTCATAAATTTGAGTGTTAAAAATATTTCTGGCTCTCAGTGCTGTTTGGAGGGTACAACAGTGTGTGCATTCCTCGTATACTGATGAGGAAAAGAGGCCCCTGGTGTGAAAAAAACAGGCTCACGGTGAAAACGCTCAGGCAGCAAAGGGATTCAGTGGGTTAGTCACCGTTTCACACAGAGGAGCGAGCACTGGGACCAGGATTTTAGCGCCCTGTGCATGTTGTGTTCCCATCTTATGTCATGTTTTAATGTCTTCATTTGACTCAGTTTAAGTCCAGTTATTCAGATTTATGATGCACCACTTGTGAAAATTGGGACCAGGGTGTTTGGAATAACAATTTCACTCACAGCTGACAATGACATTACGTCTTTGCAGCTTTTGAGTCAGAGATGTGATGTATTTAAATGATTGCTGGTTCTTCCTTTTTTTTTAAGTCTAATGTCTATAGATAACATCTTATAAACTGCATGTTCTTAATCTTTCTCAGAGACCGTGTTGTACTCACACACGGCGCACACTTTCCTTCATGTTTGATCCTAAAAATAAATCAGGTTGTCCAGCAGGGGACTTCTTCTGCCAAATGAAAAACTTCTCTGAATCAGCAGTAAGGAGCAGTGGCTTTCCAGATTTACAGTGATGAAGATGAAGATAAAGATGAAGATAGGATGTTATAGCATACAGACAATCATTGGCTACTGACACTGGTGCATAACACAGTACTTGCTGATGTGCAAATGTCTGTCAACGGGGTTGATATTTGCCAAATCCACTGTGCAACTGATTCATGGGTGCATCCCTAACTTATAAAGCATATTTTTTAAAAAACAACTAATTCTGACCAAGTTGGCCTGGGACGATAACAAATTTTGCTGGATGATATATTGTCCCACAAATAATTGACGATAAGCGATATTATTATCGACATTATTGAGACCAAAATAACCACTTATGTAATGTTAGTATATCACATATTTTCTGGAAGGCAATTCGTATTGCCGGTCAAAAACTTTCTGTGGGCGCACACCATTTTGCACTGTTCCGACTGTACTTGCTTTGTCGACCAAACGCTTTTCGTAAGCGTTGACTGTCGGGCCGACGGCTCTGCATCTCGGGTGTAGTGTTAGGCGGTAAGACAGTATATATTGTGTGACGGTATAAAGTGTCTACCGGTGGAAAGTTTGCGATACCGTTTATATCAGAGAGAGAGAGAGAGCACAGATGTCTGCTGCATCTCTCTGAGTCAGTGTGTAGTTCATCCGTTTGGGTGCGTTTCCATATATTCACCAGCGCATCGTGCGGAGTTTGTTCGCTCCGTTTGATTGGTCAGGTTTGGGTGCGCCCCCAAAAATCACCAGCGTGTCCAGCAGACTGCTTGGCATAGTTTCGACGAAGAAGAAACAACTTGACTGGTGGTGGTCATGGCGGAGGAGGGATAAGTGGCAGTACCGAGCAAACGGAGGCAGCCCAACCCACCCAACACGAGGAAGAGGAGGAGGAACTCAAAACTCAGTCGCAACATCGGTTGTCTGGAGATTCTTCGGATTTAGAACATCCATTTAAATCAATAATCAAAAAACAATAACATGCAAAGAGTTGTCGTTGCTGGAGGAGGAAACACCAGCAACCTCTTCCACTCAGCTGGGAAAACTCGACCGGGTGATTGTGTTTGAGGTGGCTATGCAAGTTCGTTGTATTGGCTTCTTTTTTTGTCGCTACCATTTTTAAACAAAGTCGGCATACTGTCTCGACTGTGTTGACGATTCCACCTTACTCATTGGGCTTGAAATATCCCCACATCGGGGCTGTGGCATTTGGCTTTGCATTAAGCTCTTCCATGCTCCTCACGAAGCTCACTTGCTGCAGTCTGTTCGTGTGTGCTTGCGGTTCCGCCTCCCCCCCACAGTCACAAAGATCCTGAATGAATGACAAGATGGTTCACTCCCTTCATTTCATTCCACTAAAGCACAAACGCACCCAGGTGCTGAGACCGATGCGCAGAGTGAACCCTCTTGTCATCCGGCGTGTTTGGAGGCGTGAGACGGGGAAAACAAATACAGGTATGCACATGGCGATACATCGAGGCCGGAAAAATTATCAAATTCATTTTCATTTATCGTGCGATTAATTGATTTAACAGATACAACAAGAAAATAACTATAAACAGCAAAACATGCTTTTGTAACAGCGTACTATAAAAGGATAGTGACCCTTTCATCTCTAAGGGAACGCCAAAGAGAAAGTTCAAGTCTTCAAAAATGATTCAAAGCATTAAGCTGTTCCACAAGGTAGGGCCTGATTGCCCCCGTTTCTAAGACAAGCTTTAGGTGAATCTGATTGGTTGACCTCAGCGCTCCAGCTGGAGTATGAACACGGCTAAGCTCTGTGATGACAGGCGGTGCATATCCATTACAGGCCTTAAAGGTCAGCAACTGAATTTTAAAACATATCCTGTGAGGGACTGGAAGCCAGTGAAGGGACAGCAACACAGGTGTGATGATGAGGTCCCTCTTTCTTCTCAGTCAGAGGGCGAACAGCAGCGTTTCGAACAGGAAAGGACTATAAAAGCATGTTTCACCCTCTCTGAATCTTTAGCAGAGAGATGGGCATTTCAGCTGAGGAGCACACAAGCAACATAAAATCCAAAACCTGGTGAAAATGTGACATTTCTCACCTTCCCCAGCAGACTCCAGGTGTATTCACAAAGATGGGGGCAGATGGGGGCCAGCAGCAGAGTTTGTCTCTCTATGAACTGGAAGACCAGGTCTCTGTGCATGCCCTCGATAGCCAGCTCACGGTACTTATCTTTGGCTGCCTGTAGACACAAATAAAAGGAGTTTAAAGATCATTTCATTGGCCATCCAACGATTCTGAAACTATCTAGGAAACACTTGAAGATGGCATCTGAATCGTCAGTCATGGTCTGTTTTATCTACTGTGTGATCTGTCGTTGCAGCATCTCTGATACTATGACGTTTAATGCTGAGTGGGGATGAGAAGCTTTCTCATCTGATGATGATTTGCGAAGCGTTTTCTTTACCTGGAACTCGAAGAAGCCGCTCTTCAGAGCCTCTTTGAACATCATCCTGTCGTAGTGCTGCTCCGTCTTCAAGATACCGGAATTTATCTCACTGGACGGGACACAAAATAAAATCTGTTGATCGTTGACTCGTGGTTTTAGGTCCAGACTTTCTGAGGGTACCAATCAAAACTATGAAGGACTGAGTTACTTCTATTTGGCTGATTAAACAGGCTGCTGTCTATACAACCCCGTACATCAGAAAATATGACTGAGCAGAGATTAAAGGGATATTCTGGCATAAATTTAAATTATGGTCAAACACTCAGAGACACCCCCTCAAAGGATGAATGTCGCCGACAGCTTGCTTCACTAGTTATACCAACTTCAGTGACGACCGCACGCTAGCAATACACAGCGATCTATGTCTCCACGTGCAAACCTTAACCAAAAAGCCACTCTATAGCCACAAGTAATGCTCAGAACAGCACCTAACTTCATCAACAGAGTCCTGACGAGTCAATCACCGAGTGCAATGGAGTTTCGCAGCTCAAGGAAGAACATTTATGATTGTCATTTCATTTCCATGAAGTAATAATCACCATATTAATCATTTTGCACTGCAGACACGGTAGTTCTTCTGCCTTAGCGTCTGGTCTGATTGTATTTCCATGAAGTAATGATCATAAATTTTACGCTGCACTCTGTGATCGACCCGTCAGGGCTCCCCCACAAACAAGCGTCTGCTGGAGGAGAGTAGGCGAGCTGTGTTTGGTCCCTTTGCTAAAGAAATTAGTTAAAGTTAAAAAGATGTTTGGTGGCTAGTACTATGGCTGGGACCCTATATGTACTGTTGATGAAGTTAGGTGCTGTTCTGAGCATTATTTGTGGCTATAGAGTGGCGTTTTGGTTGAGGTTTGTAGAGACGTATAGCGCTGCGTATTGCTATCGTGTGGTCGTTACTGAAGTTGGTGTAACTAGAGAAGTAAGCGGTCTGCAACATTCATCTCTCGGGGGGTGTCTAACTCGGTGTTAAGCTTCAATTAACGGCAGAATATCCCTTTAATTAGAGCTGAATAATTTAGGTACACATTAAAAACAACAGAATGCTACTCTTTCACTCCATCCTGCGTCTACCTGGCAAACACTCGATCGTTGAAAGTGTCTGCAGGTCCTGTCCTCAGGTTGTTTTGGTTTGCAATCATCTCCTTCACCCACTCCACCCAAGTGTAGAGGCGCAGGATCCCTGCATCCGCCATCGTCTCTACAAAGTTGGCGTCCTCCACTGTGTCCCCTGCATCAGCCAGAGCGAGACGCATACCTGAGAGAGGGAGCGAAAAGATTTGATGAAACAACAGAACAGATGCAATTTAGCTTGTTCGGAGAAGAAAATGCCTCTACTCTCATCAGTTGCCTTTGTCATTTAAGTCCAATTCTGTGTCCCGACTCTGAACTGAGTCCTTTTTGTTCTTCAAAAACCTCCTTGAAACTTAGTCAAGTTTGCAGAAACTTCCACGGTCTGAGAAACCTTCAAATCACCAGCAGACATCACTCCAAGCTGGAAAGCAGGAAGTCAACTTAATACGTCTATTTGTTGTCAGAGTGGGGAATATTCCAGAAACCCAAAAGGCACATTTATCTATTATTCAGGTTGTTCAGAACAGAAAAAAAGACAGGGGGTAACACTAACAACCAAAAGGAGAAAAAGACAACAACAAAAAGGAGGTATCGATTTATCCCGAGGTAAACTGAAGGCAGGAGGGATTCAAGAGTTCATCTTTGTCCCAAACACAACAAAACACACAAAAAGAGCCAAATAATAAAAAAGACCTGAACTACAAATGACTCTGCTACTCCAAAGTGGATTACCAGGACTATTTACTCGAAACAGTACCCCTTAAACAAAGAATTCTGTCTTATAAGACTTTTAAGAACAAGTTTTTAACTGACAGTGATCAAGTCTTGTCTGAGAAATCTTCCAATAAACATTCGGTTCTAAAGGAAAAACTTTTCTACTTCTTTTGCATCTTCTTATAGTGCTGACACAAAGATAAGGCAATTTAAAGGTACTATATGATAGGACTGGATGATAATCCGAAAAATTTACCAATACTATATTACTGCAAATAAATAAATAAATCAATAAAAGTTGTTTTTGGGTGTGCGTAGGTAGGCTATGGTCTCATGTCCCTTTAAGATGCTGTCCTACATCAGAGACGTGACTCCACTCCATCCAGTCCGTGACAAAGAGGGAAAGACAGGTGAGGAGATGGAGGACGGTTCAAAAGTTGTAGCGGCTTAAGTAGACGAAGTTAATGTGGGAGGGGGTGAGCAGCTTGTGGAGTAGTTATCGTCTATTTATCGTTATCGAGGTGAACTGATCAATATATTGTGATATTGATTTGAGGCTGTATCGCCCAGCCCTACTGTATGATGACTGATTTGAACATAACGTCATGAAGGTCTTCGATATTCATGAGCTGCTGCAGGTAGAGAAATCATGCAGCATGTTCATCAGGAAGATGGGTGCTTTCTAGTTATCTTTACCATAATAATAGATGTTTGTTCTCTAATCGAGTTTAATGACCCCCCTCTCTACGAAAACACACCCCAATCTGCTCTCCCCATGAATTCGTAATAGGTCACTTCTCCCATTTCAATAAAACATGATGAAAACCAAGAAAAACAGCGAGAATGAAGGATAAGAAACAGAACACAAGAGGAAGAGCAGTCGAGAAGAAAGCGCTCGTACCGTCTGCTGAGAACTTCTCAATGGCCTGTGTGAGCGTGAGGAAGTTTCCAGTTGATTTGGACATCTGGTAAGAAGAAAAAACAGGTGTTAGCAGCCAGAAGCTTTCAAACACGCCTACGTGAACAATTCCCTGACAAGCACAACCGGCAGGTCGCAGACTGTCTGTGTTTGCAGTGCAAATCAACAGCCAGCATGGAAATGATTCCAACAGCATCAAACACGCTGCAATTACCGGCACATCTGTACGACAAAAGGTTCGCCATGAAGTTGACAGCGGTGGTGTGGCTGCTACTCTGTGTGACGGATCTGTTCAATAACTGATCGTCTGATAATCGGGGATAAAAAAAGGAACTGAACGTTTCACAAACCTTTTCAGAGTTCAGGAGCAGATGTCCGTTGGCTCGCACCGCTTGTGGCCATTTTCCGCTGTGGACGAAAAGAAAGAAGACGTGACCAAACAAGACTCTAGGCCAGGAGTGGGCAATACATTTTTACATGGGGCCACATGAGAAACCTAGCCTGTGTTGGAGGGCCGAACCAACAAAAATGTCAACATCAATTTGGGGTGGGGGAAAAGCAAACCCAAATAAGCAACTACTAGTTAAAAACAAGCCCAAAAAAGCGCACCCGCGACTCGCGAGTTTAACAAGTGACTTATGAGAGAAACAAGCTTAAGGCTCTTATAATAAGCTCACTGAGCAGCTATAAGGCGTCTACGTATATATTTTGCAGATGTTTAAACTTGTCTCTGTTCACGAATGCAGATCTAGGATGTACGCATGTGTGTCTAAACGAAAATAAAACAACGGCTAGGTTTTCAAAACAAAAGAAACACAGGTATAGCGTGTAAATGATTTGATTGACGGACCTCACGAAGGGCCGGGCAGGGACATATAAAGGGCCGGATGTGGCCCTCAGGCCCTAAAATGCCCAGGTCTGCTCTAGGCCAATCACAATTCTACGACTTAGCCCTCGGTTTCTTGCATTCACATCAAGCGAAGAGGTGTCCCACTTCTCCATAAGGTTAAGGGGAAGGGTTAAGGGCAAGGAGTAACATTTTGATATGATTTTCATCATAATGACACTTTTTTATCACATATTCAATCCTTCGCTACTCCATGTAAATATTAGCAATGTTTTAAAATCACGCGTTATGACGAACTAGCTAACAAAGCTGTAGCTGTTGATAGCTACACAAATGTCAGACTGCTATTTCAAACAATAGCTCAAAAGGGGTAAACGTTACAACAGTAGATTGTTTTCCGACTTGTTTACTGGTATTGTCGCATCAGCCTACGACACTGCCAGCAAGCAGCAAGGCATGATGACATAGCGGAAATTTACTGGCGTCTCGTTTCCTAGGAGCATGTTTTCACCTCTTCCCCTTGGGCCTCAAAACAGAGGGCCAAGGAGAACAGGTAGATAAACGGGTAAAACCATAGACTGTATATAGAATGGACGCCGCCTGCCTCCTCGCTGGGTGAGGCTACCGCGAGAACAGCACCCTCTGGTGACGGGCTGCAGTATAGGTCATAAATCCCGCCTCCTCCAGCAATCCCTATGAACAAACTTTAGAAATTAATTCCACAGAATATAAATGTTTCTCCCTCCTGGTTGTGATGTTGACATGTAGTTACTGTCAGACTGGTTTGTGCTCAAGTCCTCTTTTTTCTGTGCAGCTCCAATTTTTTAAAAGTTATTAGGGGGTTCATGTTTTCTATGATTGACACTTGATACAGACGGCGTACGAAGATGGCATAGCTCACCTGGGGGATACGCTGTTTGAGCTGAGCGTCATCACAGCGGCTCCCCCGCCAAATGCGTAGAATTCTACTACACAAGTGGTTGAGAAAATACCGAAAATACCGAGAGCAATTTGGCTTCAAATTCATATAACAATGGAAGGCAGAACCAAGTTTTCCATTGTATATACAGTCTATGGTTAAGAGTGACAATTGTGATTGGCCCTCTGTCCTCCTATCTTTAATAATAGTTGAAGCTTCTCAGCGATTCCCTACGAGTCCATGAGCTGCACACTCACCTGTCTTTAGGCCACATCGCCACATGGTTGTACAGGTAGTAGGAAAGGTGATTTGGCACCAGGTCTTTCCCAGACACACGGACATCAACGGGGTACCAGTACTCAAACTCCCTCCTCAGCCTCTGTAGATGCTCTTTAGGGATGTCTGTCTTTGGGAAGGGAGACGTCTTGAAGAAGATAAAGTCCCACACCTCTCTGGTCATCTGCTCCGGCCTGTAAAAGAAGCAGGCATGAGGATGTGTAGATCTGGGGACGTGTTGAGTTGAAACTAAGTGAAAAGAAGTAATTAAAAGCTTCGGCGCTGAGGAAGACTTCACTCCTCTTCGGCCCTTTCCATCCTCACACTGAAGGAAAGACTTTGGGGATACTTAAATGAGTATCGAGCTATGGATTGATTTTAAAAACCGTCTCTGACAAGCAGCATTTGTCATTGAGAGGACGTTGTATATATTAATTTTGTTGTTGTTCCATCGATGAAGGCTGAAAACAAATTGACTTCTGTTGGACTCTTACAAACAACACCTGCCGATCGAAATGATTAAAAGAAAAGCAAATTTAATGAGAGATTTTTCTTCTCCCTCGGGTGAACGATGCGTGAGGTTGTTTGACGGCAGAAACAAGGACGAGAGAAGGAGAGGCAGGCAGCAAAAGACGGGGTAATTCAGTTAGAGCTTGATCTGTATTTATTCCTGTGTGTGTGTGTTCTTGGAGTGTTCACGTGTGTGTGTTGTAGCCGTACTTGATGCCGAGTGGTGAAGCTCCCTGTCCGTTGAGCACGCCACCTTGGAGGAGGTGCGCCACAGTGTAGTAAGCCATGTAGATGGTGGAGTCTGATAGTGATTCAATCAGCCACTGCTCGTCCCAAGGCAGCCGTGTCCCTATGGTAACAAGAAGACACACACACACACACACACACACACACACACAAAAGGAGACAGTGACAAAAGTTATAAAAGACAGACAATGGTTGTGTCTGTGCTGACAAATCCTTTCTGTTAAATCAGCCATCTTGTCAAGCTGGTTACAGTTTGGAGCCAAATAAAAGTGGAATAAGTCCGCTGCTTTATTGTGTAATCCTTGGCAAACAAACAGAGATCCATTTTAAAATAAGATGCACTTTACTCAAAGCGCAACTTGCCGACCTGCTTCTTGGCAGACAGCAGCGGTTTATCTTTTCATCCCTGACTTGTTGTATTTTCAAACTTAACTTTTTTATTTTAAACGTGGGAATAATGAAAAGTACATAGTGATAAAATAAATGCTTCTCAATCAGCCTTAAAGACACAAGAGCTTAAAAATCTCCTACGACAAAGTAAACAGCGGAGGCTCCTGTAAAATAGAGTTAAGTGAAACATTCAATGAGGAGGAAGTAATACATTAGGAATATGAAGTATCTATTATATGGCATCATTTAGTCTATAATTATCATAACTATATCCCCCCACATTTATTAAATAATTAACTTTATTTTATTTTATATATGTATATATTCTAAACATTTATTTATTATTCTATTATTTATTTATCTATTTTTTAAAAATTTTATTTAATGTCTTTTGTCTTTGTTCTCTTATTATAATAATAATAATAATTTTATTATTGTAATTATTTTGTCATAACGCTTACTTTTTCTCCTTTCATTCTCTCTTCAACAATTATTGCAATTTAAAAGAGGGGAAAAATCAGGACAATCACACCCACGAACACACACACTCCTCAACACACATAAAACACCAACCCACCCACCCACTCACTCTTATTTAAACACAACCCAGCAACACCTGCAAACTTAAAATATCTAAATGGTATGTGCTCCTGCTCTTCTTGTCTCTTTGTTTTGTCTCCATCGTCTGTTTGTACTGCGTATATATTGTTAACCACTTGTCATGATCTGTCTTGCATCACTTACTGAAAAAACAACTTTAATTTGAAATGCATCGACTTCTTTTTCATCTGAATTTTACAGAACAAAAGTGTATAATAATGTATTAATAAAAACATTACTCATATCTAAACATATGACGCTGGGATGTCTGAAAACGTTTGAGAAATATACTACTCTGTTTTGCAGTAATGGCACTAAACAGCAAGTCATGCACTTAACCAGAGTTTGACATGCTCTATGTGTGTGTGCGTTTTTTTGTTATGTATATATTTTTATGTTTTCATTGTGCTAAGAAGGTTTGCACTTAATTTTGTTTAAATAAAGATATTCTATTCTATATCACGATTTCAGTTCATGTTAAAAGGATCTATTCGTTATACAATAACCTATTTTTAATTCTAATTGGACAGAATGAGCCTTCAACATCCAGGCCTGGACTGTAGACCAGCTGGCCTTCAGTCTGCATCTATTCTTGAGCAGCATGTACAGAAAGGGAGGCTGCTGCTCGGTGTTTTGTCACTAGTACTCTGTCTCCATCTATTGACCATGAGAAAAACACCCTGTTCTTTTTTTTTTTTTTTTTGGCAGAGCAGTCAATCTCACAAAAAAGACAATAATACCTTTGAATGAAACAGCTGTTTTAGCTGCACAAAGTTGATTAGTACAGCTGATGACACCGCTGCTCACAAACCACAGAGATAAATACTCACCGAGTCCGTAGGTACGAGAGCAGGCGTGCTCCTGAAGCCAAGCCAAAGTGGCCTCAAAGTTTCTCCTGGTCTCGTCACAAAATCTGTTTGGCAAAAGAGGAACATCTACAGTCACTAAAAGTTTGTATTCTGTTTGATAACAACTATTTTTACAGTCCACATGAGATATATTATAGGAGCCCAAAACAGACAAAACATTATTACAACACATTAAGGGTGGGACAAAAAATCAACACAGCATAGTATCGTGATATTTTGTCTGGTGATATACCATATCGTCTCATTGACCAAGTATCGATTTTTCAAATTAATTGCTAACATGAAGTCAAATCTATGACAATGGAAAAATAAAATCAACTGTCTGTCCAATGTGGTTGGCAGACGGACATCATAGAGCAGGAGAAAGTTGGTACAACAAATATATATATCAGGTTTGCAAGATGTGCTACATGAAAATAAAATACAGCGTAAATAAGACAAACAAAAAGGAGGCCAAATGCTTAATTAGCTAAACAGCTGAAAAAATTATATAAATCGCAATACTCACCTTAATAATATAATATTATCGTATCGTGGCCGAAGTATCGTGACAATATTGTATCGTGATATTAATGTAACGTGGCCTAAGTATCGTGATAATATCGTATCGTGGGGCCCCAAGTATCTTGATAATATCATATAGTGGGGCCCCCCCAAGTATTGTGATAATATCATATCATGATATTATTGTATCATGGCCCAAGTATTGTGATAAAATCGTATCATAATATCATATCGTGGGGCCCCAAGTATCATGATAATTTCGTATCGTGGGACCCCAAGTATCATGATAATATCGCATCGTGGGGCCCCAAGTATCATGATAATATCATATCGTGGGGCCCCAAGTATCATGATAATTTCGTATCGTGGGGCCCCAAGTATCATGATAATATCGTATCGTGGGGCCCCAAGTATTGTGATAATATCGTATTGTGGGGCCCCAAGTATCATGATAATATCATATTGTGGGGCCCCTAAGTATTGTGATAATATCGTCTCGTGTGGCCACTGGTGATTCCCAGCCCTACAACAAATCAGAGGTGTCTTACGTTTCCAAGGACTTGAGGGATTCATTGGCCTGCTGCTTCCACTCTGCATCACCATAGTCCAAGTACCTGAAACACATCAAGCATTAGCATATTCTGAATTTCACCAACTCCATCAGTCTTTCTTCTACTTTGTCACTCTTTATCCACGGCAGCAAAAGTGTAACAAAATAGCGACCTAAAACAAATTCTTCATCTGAGATTTACCCTCAAGTTTACTCACCACTGATCACAGAGAGCCACCACACACTCATCAGCAGAGCGGGACATGACCTGTTTTTCTGGCTCCATGTAGATCATAGCCTCACCCTATCGTAGATATGTGCGAATAAAAAAGCATTACAAGGGAAGGTATGGGTTTATCAAACACTGTATGAGATGGTAATCCTATAATATAGAGTAAAATTAATGATGTCTTACCTTCTCAACCATCATCTTCTGGATAGGTTTTTTAACATCCTGGACCTTCTGCCCCTTGTAGCCATCAACCAGCATGATCTGAGACGAAAAGTCAGGCACAAAAACTTTAAAATGTCCCTTTAAGATTTGGCTGACAGTTAGGTAAGCTGAGAGTGAAAACAGCTAAGTTTGTAAAGGTGGCATGATCGATGCAAGAAAAAGAGACTTACAAATCCAAAACATAAATAATAGTGAAACACCTCAGCCACATTTTCGTTTTAGTTATTAGGTACAAATTCATGCGGCTCACAATCACAGCTTTTCAGCGGGGAACAACGGCGAAGGCCAACATGTGGCCGATAGCCGGTTTATAAATAATTGAGTCCAGCCTTGAGCTTTGAATCGCTCAGTTTGTGGCTTCAAGATAAACTGTACAAGCATCAAACCTTAATATTAAATCCACAGGGGGGGCTTTAGAGGATCTGCATTCGGCTGAACTATGTAGCTTTTCTTTTTTAACCATTAATCTTACTCACCCCTTCATAAAACCCCTTCAAGTAGACCTTCTCCTTGGCCTCGGCCAGCTTCTCCTTGTCGTTCTGGCTCTGGATCTTCAGCTCATCACACACCAGAGGAGCAGAGAGATTTCCAAATCCTGGGATCTCTATGATTGGGACCTGAAGAGTGCAAACACATGCTGATACACTCACGGGGGGGAGTGGTTTTTAAAGAACTGTTGAAGTCTGAATAGACTCTGATTGGGGTAGAGCAGCTTACCGGCTCGAAAGGCAACACCATCTTGTCTTCAATTCCATATTTCTCCCGCAGAGCCTTTTGAAAAAGCAAAATTAAGAGGAGGATAAATAAGCAAGCTTAAACAATCGATGTTTACTTCTCGAATACAAGAAGCTTTATCAGTGTGGGCGTCGGCACCGCAGACTACTTTAAAAGCGCTCTCTGTTCAAACATTTTCAAATATTGAGTTTTTTAAATTCCATTCGATGTTTCAGATATGAAGCAAACTGCATCTGAAGTATGAAAACACTCAGACTGAGCTGTTTATTTAAGGTCTGTCACCTCACCTGTTTCTTCTTGATATCTCTGAGAGCAGCGATGTCATCAGGAGCATCAGACGGTACACTGGTGACGACCCCCGTACCTGCAGAAAACGCAGAAACGGCATAAAAATCAACACATGCAAATGAGGCTGCATTTTTTCATTGACAGTGGGAGCTTTGTTTCACATCAAGGTGTTATCACGAGCAAAATTAACTAAACTGTGAGAGGATAGACAAAATGGGAAGAGGGAACAATGAGTGATGAGGAAAGTTTTAAACTGTGCTGGATTAATCTCTCCTGAGGATACACTGTGCTCTGGTGATTTGCTTGTCATTCAAAACACCAATTAAAACTGTTTACAAAAAAACAGCATCACAAGACAGATAAAAACTTAGACAAATTTACACACCTGAGAAAAACCGGTCGAAAATAATCGATGGTTCATACTCCTTTGAGAACAGAGGAGTGCATTTAAATCTATTTCAAACAATTACAAATGCTCTCCCTTGAGGCAAAACAGCAGCCAGTATTTTAATCTTTTGACGTCACTGAGCCACACTTTTCTAAAAGGCTGACCTCGGCCAGCTATTTTGGGACTCCCCGCTATTCTCCTATAAACCCTCCATGTATATCTAAGACAAGGAGGAACGAGAGATGAAGGATAAATAGAAGATAAAGCTTAGTGCAGACTGTCTGGCCGGGAGTAATACCCAGAGCAACGAGAGCTGGAATATATTATCTTGATTTGAGGCGTGTGTGGATCTAAAAAATAAAAAAACTCCTCACCAACTGCCAGATACTTTTCACTCAGGTTCAAGAAGAAGAGAAAATAAGGTGCATCAACTCATAGGGGAACGCTTTAACTACTGCGAGAAATTTCTGCCTTTAGAGATACATTTAAAATAGAAAGCATGACCCCTGAATAAACCGCTCCTGTTTTCGACAGCTTTACCTTTGTCCTCTTTGATGGTGAGCATAGGCAGAGCGTAGATGATCTTATAGGAGGTGAGAGGGGCGCTGAGGGCACAGCCGAGGATGTCCTAGGAGAAGATGACAAAAAAATGATAAAGCTGTGATGGTGGAGCAGACATGGGACTAACATTACAGCATGGGATGTACATGTGCACAAACTAGGGCAACACGATTTCAGCCACAATAAAATCCCAATTTTTTTCCTCTAAAACTCGATTTTTGATTTGGATTTTTCATTCAGTGACAACTTCACCAAATTTTCTCTCTAAAAATAAAAAGTTTTTCTATCATCTCTCAAAACGAAAACACTAAAAATGATGGAGTGAATATGCCAAGCCAGTAAGTGGTGCTGTAAGGCTGCACAGGAATTGCAGAAAAGACAGTAGAAGAGTACAGAGTATGCGTATAAAGGTTGTTTTGGCCGGACAAGCATGGGCGTCATTAGAGTTATGCTGTGTGTCACATGATCTTTTCCAGAGATGCAGATAGACATCCACACGGAGATGAAATGTAGTTGTTTACGCATTTATACACTCTCCCGCTTTCAAATAGTACTATTTACAGTTTCCGTTTTTCCGTGTCTGTGTGGACGAAACACCGATACAACAAAAAACGTTTGCATTTACTCATGAATTTGTTTCTGTGTGGACCGGTTGATACCGCCTTCAGTCAGACTTTCCAGTGGGGAGTGGTTTGCTCTTTCATGTGGTTTGCTCTGTACCAATTCCACATGACTGACTCGCTCTTGACCTATTTAGCCACAAAATTATCGCCTTCTTTTGCGAACGTCATGTTTGTTTACACTGGTGTGTGTGGGAACTGGGGAGCGCTCCCTCAGTAAGAGGGAGCCTACGGTGGCCTGGAGGCGCGAGACATGATTGAGAGGAAAATCAATTAATTGTGCAGCCCTAGCACAAACATCTAAAAGGTTCACACCTGTCCAAGTATTTCCATGACCACCGGCACTACTCCGTTCTCTTTGGTGAAGCCCTGGTACGACATGTTCCTGGCAGATCTACTGGTGCAGATGAAGATGTCTCCACTACTGGTCTCGAAGGCCACATACTTCATATCCGGTCTCACCCAGCAGTTGGTCTGTCCAAACATGGTCTCTGGTCTCAGAGTGGCAGCGACGAGGAAGATGTTCTTGCCTTTCATGCCGCTGAGGGGAGGACACCGTTGGTTTGACTTTCTTTCACTGATATTTTGTGAGATTTACTTATAAAAGCCAGTCTGTTACCTGCTGTAGAAGACCTTGGATTTGAATTTTGCTGTGTATGGTTCAACCATCTTCATTTTGATGAGAGTGTACTCCTGAGGTCCAACTCCCTACAGATAAAGTCAAAAGGCGTATTCAGAGAGTGAAGCACAATAGAGAAAAATAACACTGGGAACACTTCTTGACACAGTGGTGTGGTGTGACTGTGCCTTTAAAGAATATACAATTTAAGCTCCAGTGAGGAATGTAAAAATCTTAAATCATGTTGCTGACGGTCTTGTTGTATAGAGGCATCAACATGAACTCCTCACAGGAGCTTCAATCACATTTAATCACGAACCTCTCCTGTCTGCCTGTCATGGTCCATGCATGGTTGTCCGTCCTTTGGGGAGTAGATGGTGTACCTGCAGGGGAATTTAAACAGTCAGACTACATTACAGAGCAATCATTGCATCATCATTGGATTAAACTCCCTCAGTCTGAAGGGTTACATCTACTTGAGATCTCTTCTTCTCTCTGGAGTGATATCTTTGATGCAGATTTATGATTCAGGCAAGCTAAAAGGCTGCATACACACTTGTAGGTCATCTCACCTTTTGCCAAACTTGATCTTTTTTCTCTCCTTCAGCGTGACAAACTGCCATCTGACGAAAGAGTCATAAAAGGGGTTCACGTCCGTGGTGATGAAGGAACGTCTCCAGTCCACCTAAGAAGTCAGAAAAACATGATGGACTGAAATGAATGACTTTTTTTTCCCCTCAAGGCAAATATTTACCTGTAGTTTCAAGTTATCCAACAAAAAAATTAAAATGAGTGTACCACTGGGGTTATGGGAAATATAACACTCATCACAGATACTGAAATAAACCAGTCTGTCACACCTCACAAAGGCTGACGAGTTAAGATTACTGCACCCTTAAGATACTCTAAATCAAAGCACAGATTTGTCATTTTTCATTGTATACAGGAGTCTAACAGACAGAGACAAATGCATAAAACCAGTGCCCTTTCATTCCCAAGTGTCACCTTGACTCCCATCTGTTTCAGGTCTTTGACAGCCAAAGGGGGGAAATACTCCAGCCAGTGTTCAGCGTCAGCAAACCTGGAAATTTCCTGATCAGTCAGGCCCAAAGACTTCATGATGTCCCACTGGAAGGTTGAGGATCCAGCTTTGGCCACTGCTTTACTCTAACAGAAGAATTAAGAAGAGAGATTAACACTCTGATTTCTGATCTAAGATGAAGCCACTTAAATTCAGTGTGTTTGCTTCCCTCTGTGGTGGAAGCCATCAGTATGCTCAAACCTTCTTGCCCTTTGCTTTGTCTTTGATGATGATTTCATCAGAAACCGTCTTCAGCTTCTCCTTCTCCTTCTCTTCTTCATCTTCATCTGGAAACTGTGGAGGGTTTCCATACAGCTCCATCTCTCTCTTCAGCTTGTCTGCACATGCCTGTGGGACACAATATGTGTGCATTACCAGAGGGAAGGAAAATAGAGCCGGTACAGTTAGGAATTAACTACTCAGTACTGCAATTCTGCTTTATTGATAACACTTCTTTGTTTATTTTAACTGTGTAGCATTTTGATATTCAAAAATAGATCAAATATAACGTGCACTATCTTTGTGGCATCATTTGCCTCCAACATCTTCGTGTCAGTCAAACTGTACACCTACTTTGATTGGCATTCCTGTGCAGTGAAGTCCAAATGGAAAAAGGCATTTCTTCCCTTTCAGAGCCTGGTAACCAACAGCGAACTGAAAGATAAAGGAAGTCATATGGTAAACATTTGTCATGAGGAAAGCACAAAGAAGTTAATTCCTCCATATGTGTCTGGTTTGGCGTGAAAACATACCTCACACTTTGACAGGCTGAACGTGTGGCCAAGGTGCAACCGGCCATTCATGTAAGGGTAGGGGAAGGTGACAAAGTACTTGTTTTTGCTGGGAAGTACACAAACAAACACAAAAAATATATATATTATTGCACCAGACAACTTAAACTCAGAGATATACCCACAGTTTTCTGTTTTTTAAATGGGTTCCTGGATCAGCAAAAGAAAGCACATCTGCAGACACATTCCTGTATAAAATATTTTCTATATTATCTGGGTTTCTTGATTGATGATCACTTGTACTCTTTGTATTCTATATGGTTTTATGAGCCAGGTAGAGTCCTCAGGTCTTCAGGAAGTTCTCTGTTAACATTACCTAAAGTTAAAACCAAAACTTACAGTGAGGCTATTTTTACTACAGCCCCCGTCTACGGAACAGTTTACCTGAAGACCTGAGGACTGCACCTAATCTTAATGATTTTAAAAGCAACTCAAAACGTACCTTTTCAGTCTTGCTTTTAGCTAAATTTTACATCATTTACATTGTTTGAGTGTTTAAGGATTTATCACTTTTTAGTTTTAATGACAGGATCCTCTTTTATTGAGCTATTTTGGTGCTCTTATTGTAGTATCTTTTACTGTTGTTTTTATTTCATTTTATTATTATTTCTTAAATTTAATCCTGTTACTTTGTTCTTAGATTTTAACCTAAACCCCCAGTGTTTCCTTATCTTGAGTTTTAAAATGGTGTTTCCTCAGTGCACACATTCCTGTTTCCACAAAATCAAGCCCTTTTTAGTTTATGCATTTTAATTCTGTTTCTGTTGCATTTAGATGGTGGGGTGGGAATGAGGGGTTGGGCTGGGGTAGATTTGGGTAATTTTTTGTTACTTTCATCCCTTTTCCTGTGTAAAGTATTTTGTGCTACATGGTTGTGTATGAAAAGTGCTATATAAATAAAGACTGATTTGTTGATTGATTAATGTGATTATGTATTAAAACTGTATGTGCTGCCATTCTTGTCCAGGTCTCTCTTGCAAAAGAGATCTTGGATCTCAATGGGACAAACCTGGTTAAATAAAGGTTATAATAATAAATAATAATAACAATAATATGGACAGCTTCTGTGAAGATACTCACTTGCTACTTTCCCCAATTGTTGACGGTGCATCCAGCTCAAAAGTCTTCTCCTTCTCCCATTTCTCCTGGATGTCCTGCTCTATCTTTCTCAAAAAATCCAACTTTGCTGTTCCCTTCCTTTCCTGCAACACAACACAGAACAGAAAAACAAACACATTATGGAGTCAGTTCAGCTCAGTTACCCAATACATAATTCAGACTATTCAGTAACTTGGATCAGGAGTAAAAAATAAACTTTGTTTATGAAGAAAACTGCTGTGATTTCAGGTCCATCTGCTCTGGATTTTTCTGCAGCTGCCTCGTTCACTAGCTCACGTTAGCTAACTGGCTAACAGCTACACTAAGTTTACAGGATATAATGTAACGGCTGACTTAAACAAGCACGAGTCATTAACAACAAATAATAAATACAGAAATACACCTACCGTCATTTTGACTCGAGTGTCAATGTGGTTTATATTGAATTGTTGAGACAGAAGAAGTTGTTCCCACTTTGACAAGGGAGACCCACGCCACCGGTGCCTGGCTGATGACACACGTGCTGCGTCCGAACTGCCCGCTCGGATACTACATGCTACTGCTACGTGCTACTGCTAGATCCTACTCCTACATACTAAAAACGTTGGCCCAATTCGGACACACTAGACGAGCGGTGGGGAAAGACGACCCCCGCAGGCAGAGAGTAGGTACTGCGCCCGTGCAGACAGTGGTAACTGAAGCTCCTCATCTGCGGGCCTGGCTGTAGTACTGCAGCTGTGCAGTTTAATGATGGAATAAGTGAGCTTTACCTCCATGATGTCGCCACATATTTGCTCATAAAATGATTACTTGGGCAAATATGACACCATGACATGACAAAGAGATACAACCGCACATTTTTTAGGACAGTGTGTGAAGTTACATGAAACTTACATCTGTACTGCTGCGGTCCCGCCTGCTGCTGCTGCTGCTCCGACATGGTGCGCGCTGCTGTGGCCAGCCGGCGTTCGCGACACTTTTAAATAGGCAGAGCAGCTGGTGGCGCTAGCATCACATGCGCTTCTACAACTTTTAAGAGGACGAAGAAGAAGCCCGCGGTGCATTTTGGGTCAGTAGCATGTCCGTAGGATGCACCGAGACCAACCTACAATGTGGGCGTGTCTAGCATCTGAAGTAGTATCTGAAGTAGCATGCTACTCGCTCCGGTGGCCAATTCGGACATGCTAGATACTACTTCGACTACTACTTCGACTACTACTTGGCAATTCGGACGCAGCTACGGATTCGACTTCCCGCGGTGTATTCTGGGAACTGTAGTCCACCGGGCTGTTTGGAGGTCGTGTTATTAAACAGTTAGCGAAGTAAGGCATTTACACGCGCGCTGTTACTGCGATTTATTAAAAATATTTTGATTTACTTCAACAGGGCCGTGATTATAAATTTACAAACCGCGTTTTCGCGCTTACTCTACGTGGCTATAAACATAGATATATATATAAACACTAGATGAGTACGCACGCTGTTACGCATGGCGGCCATTTTGCTACAGGACGCTCACCCACTCATAACATTCCAGTAGCATTTAAATAACCATAGATTGTTTAATTTTAAACCGATTTTCAACGGTTTGGTTTGTAACAAACCTCAGAGTTTTAGTTATATTCCTGCATACTCAAGAATAATTTTAACCATGGATTTTCATGAATAAACATTGAGCAGATAGGTAGAGCAATAGCTATAGGCCTACACACACAAGGCAGTTATATTAAATCATTTAATTCATTTAATGGTCTCACTCACAGCAAATCTGTTAGCCAAGTTAGACAGCTGATACACACAAGCACATCCACAAAGACTGACACTTAGACAAAACAAATAAATAAATGAATAAATGAATGAATAAATAAATAAATAAATAGGCTGTCATACAAGAAATAAAATCTTAATTGTGGTCTCAGCAACAACTGCACTCTAAAAGACCCAACACAAGGGTTGAAAGGGACCGACTACTTATTGGGTTATTTTAACCCAGAATGTTGGGTTATTCAAATTAACCCAGTATTTAGACTTGTGTCATTTTTATACTTTAGATTCCAATTTTTAAATTTTAAGTCATTTTTTGACCTTTTAAAACTTGATTTTAATGTTCTCCTCATGTATTTGCTCTTAAAAAGCATTATTTTTATATTTTCAATATTATGCTCTGATCTTTGAACTAATAAATAAATAATATATATATATATATATATATATATATATATATATATATATATATATATATATATATATATATATATTTAAAAATCTATCTCAGTTTGCTTTTAAACTTATCTTTTTTGATTTTCCAAAAGATTTATAATTATTGCTGTTTTTGTTACATAGTTTTTGAAAAGGAGGTTGACAGTTTTGGTGAAATGTTGACCCTGTTTGGCCCTCAGGTTAGACCTAAAACCAGATCATGGCCCTTGCTGTGGTTGAGTTTGACACCCCTGGCGTACCAGAATGGTATACTGTAGTAAGATGGCTGCCGTGTAGGGACGCCGGTGACTCCGCCTCGAGTCATCTAGCCTCTCTTATATATATCTACGATAGATACGTCCTCTATCCCGAGTTACGACAACTCCGCTTGTGTTGCCATGCCGTAAAACACTTCGTCCGACCTGCCACTGAAGAGAGACAGAAGGCCTAAAGCTTATCAATTTCATAGACGATGAAAGTAGGGTTATCAAAACGCACTTTGATTTTATAGACAGTATTTACGTCTTTCTCACGATGATCATTGAGAATGTTGAAGCCTTGAAATCATGGCTGGCAAAACTTCTGGAGCCAATGTGAGTATTGAATTGAAATGACATTTAGCTCTCATGCTATGTAGCCACGTTAGCTCCTGCTGTAGTCAGTCAGTGTGTGTGTTTGCCTCGGTATCTGTGTGTGCGTGTGTGAGGGGTTTTGCTGGAACCTGATGGCAGATTCGTGCACGAGTTAGCGGACCACATTGCCGCTAGCTGACTTTCCATAACAGAGCGGGATGGCAGGATCTTTGTTTTTACTCCTGCTTTAGAAATGATTAGAATCTAGAGGAAAGTTTGTCTGTTTCTGTTGGTATTTTGGAGTCGTTTTGTCACTGTTTGGACTCACAAAAATACCACTTTTCTCAGATCTTTGTGGAAACATCTACCTGCAACAGTTAGCCAACTCTTATACTGTTATTTCTGATTTTAACACAGACTGTAACCAAACCTTGAACATCTACAGACACTCATGAGAATGTTTTACATTCAAATGAACATTGTTTGCATACTGGGTTACCATAGAAACAGTTTACCTCCCTCCTTTTTCTTCCTCTCTGTTTAGCATGGTTTAATTGAACAGTTTTGCAGTTACAAAGGATGAGAATGAACCTATTGATGAATTTGTGTTTTATTGTAATGATGCAGAGCGTGTAGGAGTGACTGTGTTTGTTGTTGTGCTGCAGACACCTCCTGTCTCACATTTACAATCATGCTCCTACAAGTTCACTGCAGCACTTTGAGGAAAAAGAAGAATACTTTTGCTTCACATGGAGAAAAACCTTGTTGAAAAACATTGGTTTTCAAATCATGCATGTAGGGCTTGGCGATAAATCGATAATGATATATTAGTGATGGGCACGGCAGTTCTTTTAAGATCTACTGAATCACTAGAATCAGTTCACTGAAAAGATTCGTCCAAAAGATTCCTTCACTGAATCATTCAGCACTTGGCGGAAGGAGCCTGCGACTCCGACCTCCTGAACTAATACACGGCTGAACAGGTCAGGATTCAGTTCAATTCATAGCTTCTGGGACCAGGAGATAAGAGTGTTTGGCTGTGTTGCTTTGGCAAACAGGTTTGTAAAAATGAAGTCATGATGTTTTAAGTTTACTGTCTGATGGTATGTTATTTACCAGGTCTGCTCGGTAAGTTTGGGTCAGTGAGTGATTGGTTCACTGAATGTTTAGAAGAGTTCACACTGAACATTCACCGTTCCCTCGCAAACCACTGCAATGATAGGATGCGGCAGGTTTAATGCACTACTTGTTACATGCTGTGTCCTATTGTATGCAGGTTGTTGTGGTGGCAATTTAGCAGTTAGTTTTGTCCGACAAAAATGATTCCAGAGAGTGTAGTTCAATACGTGATTCGTTTACCAAGTGATTCAGGCGTCAGCGCATGTGGTCCCTCGTTTGCCGGATACTCATCTGGCATCTGCACTGCTGACAGCTCAACTGAAGTGAGAAACGAATGAATCACTTGAGGAATCACTTAAGTTCACTTAAAAGATTTGGTTCTTTTGAACAAATCGTTCACAAACGACGCAACACTATGATATAGAAACTGAATTCCCTCAATATCAATATCAATATAAAACATGGTCAATATGCTTTTCGATAGTCGGCATTCTGCCATGTTTTGGTAGACTATACGAATAGCCAATGAAAAGGGGAGTTGCTCCGGGTCCACTTCGCACTGAACCAATCATGTGCTGAATTAGAACTAAGTATCAAACAACTGCGTAGTAGCAGGCTGCAGCTACACGCAACCATAGCACTTAAACACGTGAAGCCGACAGAGAAAAAAGAAAATGAGTTCTACCCCCAACAAAAATGCAGATGAAGGCTCAACAGATGACGACATCGTCGACAACACTGGCAAGAAAACATTTTAGTTTGTTTTTTTTAGGTCAGACATGATGTCGAGTACATGTGCTCGTGAACTCAGGGAATACCTCAAATCTTTTTCACCACCTGAAGCAGTGCTACGCGGCAGAGCACGCGCAACGCAAAAGGTTACAAACCCTGAGTGGGGCAAGGCGCTCAAGCCGACCGTTCAGTCCGCTCACTCAAACGCAACGCCTTACGACAAAACGTTGAAGAGACACAAAGACCTCACAGACGCAGCAGCGAATTGTATTGCAAAAGACATGCTACCAATAAGCACTGTATATCATTTTTATATGTTTATATATATCGATATCGACTGATAAGAAAAAATTGTATAGTGATAAACTTTTTCCCATATCGCCCAGCCCTACATGCATGTGATATTAATATCTTGTGGCGACTTCTACCAAATTTGGTGGTTCACTTGTGAAATAGAGACCTGTGTTTTGTCGCCTTTCCTGCTTTTGTTTGGATATGTAATGTAAGGGAACGTTGTGTTGTAGAGTGAGTTAAGTTTTATGCACTTGTGTTATCCATTTATTTGTGTTCCTAGTTGTACATTAGCTCAGTGTTGCCAAAGTGCCTTCCTGTTGCAGCCTGTCAAGGCAGTGCTATAGCTGAATGAGAGCGCTGCTACAGTATGAACGGCTTTTAAATATGTTTCTTTTTTTTCTTTCTTTATTTTACTTTTAAGGGTTTAGTGTTCAGAAGCTTCATTTTTTTTCTTTTTGATTTATAGGTGTTTAAGGGCTTCACTTGTCTCCGGTTAGGGTTAGGGCACAATTCTAGGAGAATCTGATACTGCAATAAATTTAGTTTTTGTTTTATTGGAATAGAAAAATATACAGCTATTTTAATTATAGAAAATGTGTTTTTTTAAGTGTATCTATATGATTAAAAGCTTGTCACAACTAAACAAAACATTCTTATTTTTACCACACTTACCTTTAGCAAATCTGATGTTACATGGAAAGAGAAAAATATGATGTTTAATAGAATCAATAAGAAGTGTGGTCAATAAACAAATACTGAACGGTACATAGAAGCTTAGATAACTCAGACTTTCTATTGTTTATCTGTTATTCTTCATGATTTACACATTACATGTGTTTGCAGTGTTTTTCTCCTTATTTCAACATGCCTCCAAAAAGCAGTTTTTCACCATTAAATCACCTCCATTAATCTGAGGTTTAGCTGACAGTTAACTAAAGCTTCATTTGACTGTATATCAACATATTTTAAAAGCATGGCCACAATACTCTAACAGGTCAAATGTAGATGCTGTGAAGTGTTAGTATGCATAAAAACAAATCCTAATTAATTCTGATAGTTAATATTTTTGTGGTGTGTTGATTGCAAATGCTTTTATTGGGATGTTGATGAATTAGCAGTTTGTTGTTTGGCTCCAGTTTAGTTTGATTTGGACATTTCTGCACACACTGATAGATTGACAGTTGACCTCTCTTAGTTTAATTTTATGTATATTTGACTTGTCTCACTTCCCTGCTGTAATCTCTTATACTGTCCCGCCGACATTGAAGTGACTAAACTCCCTCTCACCCGCAGATGCGATGCTGACCCCTCCGCATTGGCCAACTATGTGGTGGCTCTTGTGAAGAAAGACAAACCGGAGAAAGAGCTGAAAGCCCTCTGTGCGGATCAGCTCGATGTCTTTCTACAAAAAGGTATAAACTCCACTCCACTCCAAGTTTCTCTCTTCTTGTTTTCAGTGAGTGCGTCACGCTGTGAGTTATTGACCGCAGCTCTTTCTGGTCGAAAGGACTGAGCAAAAACAGTTCCCCTCCAGCAGAGATTTCCAACATTCAGCCGACTGTATATATTTTTACTCACACTTTGCATCCCACAGTATTGACTGCTGAGTTGTTACACAATCTGATAAAAAAATCGATCAGCTTAAACAATTTTAGGTGAGTGACAAACTGGACGACAACTTGACTGTTCAAGAAATCTGACCAAGAGGCTTTCATACTTAGCCGAACTGATCTGTCTGAGCTAGGTTAAAATGATTATAGATTAGCAGAGAGAAAGAAAGAAAGAAAGAATAAAAAAGAGAGAAAGAACTATTAAAGAAAGAAAAAATAAAAAAGAGAGAAAGAACAATTAAAGAAAGAAAGAATGAAAGAAAAGAGAGAAAGAACAATTAAAGAAAGAAAGAATGAAAGAAAAGAGAGAAAGAACAATTAAAGAAAGAAAGAATGAAAGAAAAGAGAGAAAGAACAAAAGAGAGAAATCTAAAGATAGAAAAAGAGAAAGAACTAATGAAAGAAAGAAGAAAAAATAAAGAAAAAAGAAATTAAGAAAGAAAGGAAAGAAAAAAAGAGAAAAGGAAAGAGAAAAAGGAAAAAGAATAATAGGAGGGAAAATGGAAAGAAGAAAAGAAAGAACGTAAAGAAAGAATGAATGAAAAAAAGGAAAGAAATAAGAGAAAGAATGAATGAAAGGAAGAAAAAAGAGAAGATATGAAAGAAAGAAAGAAAAAAGAACAAATTAAGAAAGAAAGAGAAAAGGAAAGAAAAAAGGAAAAAGAATAATAGGAGGGAAAATGGAAAGAAGAGAAAGAATGAATGAAAGGAAGAAAAAAGAGAAGATATGGAAGAAAGAAAGATAGAAAGAAAAAAGAGAAGATATGGAAAAAAGAGAGAAATAAAGAAAAAGAAAGAATGGAAGAAATTAAAAGAGAAAGAAGGAAAAAGGGAAAGAAAAGAAAGAAAGTTTCTCTCTGTGTTGACTGTAGCGCCCCCTCTGGACAAAGTGGTTACCCTCATATTCTTGATCATTTTTAAAGTTTTATTGATTGACACAAAAAACCCTCCTGTTGTCATTTCATGTTAAAATGTTTTACTTATTATCTGATGCTTGTCATTCTTGAAAACAGCCACCAGAGGGCATGATGCATGTGTTGAAAAAGTCCCCAGTCTGTTATGTTTTCAGACATGGACATCACATTTCTGTGATTGTGAATTTAGAAAATAAGAGGTTGTTCCATGAGTGAGGAGCGATTCACAGATTGAAACAAAGCCGATTGATCCTCTCTCACATGATTCTTTGTGTCTTCACAGAGACGGTAGGATTTGTTGATAAGCTTTTTGAATGTCTGACAACCAAGAACTACCTGGGAAATCCCCCTGCTAAGGAGGTCCCCAAGGAGGAGGTCAAACCACCTGTAGTTAAACTTGATGTTGTGGAGGTAAAAACAGTGATTTACTGCATTCAGACTTTGAGCTGGAAACTGTTTCAATAATATCCTGTTGCAAAAGAATTTAAATAACGAATGTGTTGTTATATTTCATGTATTTTATGTTTCTTTCAAGGCTGAAACTCCAGAGGAGGAGAGAGAAAACAGGCGGAGGAGAAGTCCTCTGAGAAACCGCTCTGACTTCAATGAGCCCAGGTACAGCTGAAACTTCAGGGACTCAGTCCAAGTCAGCTCCACGATCGAATTGGAGTTATTTAAATTTATTATTCTGATATCAGGGCTTGATACAAACATAATTTTTTTAAGCGCACATGTGACTCTTAAAACAATTCACACACATCTATTTTTAGTCGCAAATGTGGGTGAAACGGTCAGACTGTCAAGCCCTAAACTTGCTAATCAATCTTGGAAAAACTTCCTTCATACATGCACACAACTATAGTTGCCAAAAAAATTTAAAAAATGGAAAGCCGACTGCATCTCTTGTTTTTGTTCAGTTCCATGTGAGCACATTTGACCTTCTACCCCACAGGAGCCGAGATGACAGGAGGCGAGATGAGCGCAAGCGCCGCGACTTCGATCGCCACGGGAAAAGCGGCAGCGACTCCCACCGAGAGCGGGAGCGCCACGAGCGCCGCAGGGGCAGCCCCCGCGGGAGGAGCTACAGCCGGAGCCGCAGCCGGAGCCGGAGCGGCAGTCGTGGAAAGAGCAGGGACAGGGAGCACAGAGGAGGCAGAGGTGAGACAGTCCCCCCCCACACACACACACACTACCTCACCTTGCTACACACAACCAATGACAACAGCAGCAGCACAGGGGAGCAGACCCAGGAGTGTAGGAGTGTCTGAAGCCCGTAAGCAGAGAGTTAGTGAGGCAGAGAGGCAGTAGGAAATAAACTGAAGGTGCTAAAACCGCAGCGCAGATCTGGATGTAGAGACAATGTGGACGGCTTTACAATCTCATCAGTGGGGATTCAACAACAGAGGCTGGATTTGGCCTTATTACCCACAAGGTTTATCCACATCAGAGTGACTTTCATTTCTTCGATGGTGTTTTTTTTTTCTCTACTATGATCCAGTCTTTAAACCTATCTCTGTGTTTTTTTGTCTTCTGCAGACTTTAAATCAAAGTTTGAGTCAGAACGGAAAGACACCGACTGCTACAACTCGTCATCATCCGGCTCCCAGCAGCAGCAGCAGCAGCACCCGTCACCTCTGCTCCCCCTGCCCACACCTCCGCACCCCTTCTCATCGTCTTCATCCGCGGGAGTCTCGGGCGTCTCTGTGGTGACACCGGCCCACCTGCCCGACAGCACGACAGACAGCTGGTCCGGCTACTACAGCGCCCAGAGGCAAGACGGCGCCGGCAAACCGTTCAGCAACAAGGGCATTTCACTCAAACAGCGGTGCAGGGATTACGATGGTAGGAGCCTGTTTTCCTCTCTTTAATGCTGTTTTGTGTGTTTTCATTCATGGTGATATGATCTTTGAAAACTTTGCTGTGTTTATCGTGTCAAGTCCCCATGAGGGTCACTGATTACCTTGTTTAGTCTCATCACTAATGACCACTGTTAAGCAGTCCCTCTCATCTCTAGAGGGTTTATACTTACCCACTGTCCCTGATGTGTTCTGCTGTCTGTCACAGTGTTCAATAACAGCCACCAGGGAAACTGTTTGGTAATGAGACTGTTGGGTAAATGCATCCTCGGTTGGCCCTGATGACTTTCTTGATTTATTTTCACTCTTCTGTTTTTTCCTCTGTCATATTTCTGTGAAAAAATCCAACATCTGATCTGCTGATTTTCTCCCCTCACTCAGAAAAGGGATTCTGCGTCCGTGGCGACCTTTGTCCATTTGACCACGGCAATGACCCTCTCATCGTGGATGATGTCAACTTGCCCAACATGATCCCCTTCCCGCCCCCACCTGTCATGCCCCCCGCCGGCCTACCGATGCCCCCGATCACTGAGCCACCCCCTCCCCTCAGGATGCCTTCGATGCCACCCTATGGGCAGCCACCACCACCAGGCGTCTTCCCCATGACCGGTAAGTCAGACGGACAAATGTCCATATACGGCAGCTAATAAGCTACTGAAATTGATCTATATTCTGTTTGATGGCTTGATTGTTGTTTGGTTGAAAACCTCTTCTGTAAGTTTGACTCTCAGGAATATGTCACACAGTGTCCACACTAAACTTCTCAAAAGCTGGTTGTAGAATTATTTATACAGAAGAAATCTTAATTTATGTCAGTTTATGTTTTCTATAATGGTAATTATTGTTCTTTGTGTAAAGCATGTGTTATGATAGAGTATAAGGGCAAAATAAAATAAAAAAGAAGACTTTGGGATTAAAGTCGTTAATTTACGAGTATTAAGTCTAACTAACGAGAATAAAGTCATCATGGAATCATTATGATACTTTTGATAATGTGGTGCTGATGTGCTAAAAGATAAAGTATCTCCTTGTTTGATGAAACCGATATTGGAGAACATTTTCATGAAGTGCTCCATGGCTCTAATTTCAACAACTGTCATCGTAAACAACGGGTTAGAATATAAAGACTTTATAACAACTTCACTCTCCTAAGTGATTACTTTATTCTTTAAAGTTAATGACTTTATTCTTGTTAGTGATGACTTTATTCTCATAAGTAATGACTTTAATCTTGTTAGTAATGACTTTATTCTTGTTAGTAATGACTTTATTCTTGTTAGTAATGACTTTATTCTCATTAGTAATGACTTTATTCTCATTAGTAATGACTTTATTCTTGTTAGTAATGACTTTATTCTTGTTAGCGATGACTTTATTCTTGTTAGTGATGACTTTATTCTTGTTAGCAATGACTTTATTCTCATTATAAATGACTTTATTCTTGTTAGTAATGACTTTATTCTCATTAGTAATGACTTAATTCTTGTTAGCAATGACTTTATTCTCATTAGTAATGACTTTATTCTTGTTAGTAATGACTTTATTCTTGTTAGTGATGACTTTATTCTTGTTAGTAATGACTTTATTCTTGTTAGTGATGACTTTTTTCTTGTTAGTAATGACTTTATTCTTGTTAGTAATGACTTTATTCTCGTTAGTGATGACTTTATTCTTGTTAGCAATTACCTTATTCTTGTTAGTAATAACTTTATTCTCATTAGTTATGACTTTATTCTTGTTAGTAATGACTTTAATCTCGAAGTCCTTATTTCTCTGAGGAAAAACTCTGCTATGTCTCTCTTTATACACCCTTCTCCTTTATTCTAATCTGAGGAGTTTCGACCTCAATCTTTGAGTGTGATTTATACCTAAGTTTTAAAAAATGCACGATTTGATGGTTTACGTGTTTTCTAGACTGAGTGTTTTGATACATATTTCACCTAAAGATTGGTGAAGAACTTCCTGTGTGTATCAGCTGGTTTATGTCAATGACTTCAGTTTTAGTTTGGGTGAATTTAACACATTAATCCTCATTCGATCTCTTCTTTTCATCCAAATGATTAAATTAAACTCTTGATTAACTTTCCCGCTCACTAAAACTCTACTAATTTCTTTGTTTTATTGCTTAAGCTTGAGTTAATAAGCAAACTAGGATTTCATCAGTATAGTTCTTTTCCTGGTGTTTCTCTGCAGTGTATTTGCAGCTGAACTAACCCCTGGTTTTTGCTTTTGTGTTTACGAGTGTTTTTAAAAATCACATATGAATTCAATCAGTCTCTTCCAAAACCATCTTTGTGGATCGATTAAAATGAAAGTCGTGTGTTTAAATCAGGGCCTTTCTGTCACTCCTGTAATATACCTGAGACATCAGCTTGGGCTTGTGTCTCCCTCAGGACCCCCACTGATAGCTACCAGTGGGATTGACACCCCCAACCACCAATCGGCAATCACTTCCTCTCCTCCTATCGGACCACCCGGGGTGGGGCTGCCGCCTACTCTTCCTCCTCCTCCTCCTCCACCTCCTCCTCCTCCCTCCTCGTCCTCATCTGTGTCTCTTCGTCCCCAATATGTCCAGTCTGAATGTAAGCAGCCAGGCTTTTCCTCTTCAGATTGGGACTGTGAATCTGCTTTCTTGTTCTCTGATATTTCTTTTTTTTTCTGCTTTTAATGTTACTCATGATCAGACAGGACTCTCTGCCGTAAATAAAGAAGTAGAATCAGTAAAAATTAATGAGAGTTCGGCTGATTTAGAGGGATTTCAAGGACTTTGTTTATTATTTGTTTGAAGTTTGTTTGTACAGTGCCCATCATAAGTCAGTACACTCCCTATTAAAAGTGAAGTATTACTCAATATCTAGATGAGCAAAAGTATAATTTCCAAAGCTTTGACAAAGCTGAGTTTAAGATAATATTTTATTTACCATGAGATGAAAATAATATGATAACTAAAATTTAGCTTTTGTTTGCAATCAATGGTCTACATTTGGGGGAGTATTTTGTTGTATAGTCTACCATAGAAAATGTTGATTTTGAAAGGAAACTAAATGTTTTCTGACAACTCTGAAGGGGTGTACTCATTTCTGCTGAGCACTGTAGAGCATGAAGTGCATGATTGATTTTTTGTCACGCTGCAGTGACAGTTCTCGGCCAGAGGGTAGCGCTGTTCATCAACCTCAGAAGAGACAAAGTAGCTCAAAAGCAATCAACATGAACTCTGCTGCTGTGTTTCATTGTGCTGAGTGCTTTCGCTGTAATTCAGCTTATGAATAATTGTACATTTCTACAGTAAAAGCTAAGTTAGTGTTTCTATTTTCAGTCAATTTCAAACTCCAGACTTTGTCCTGATTTCAACCCTGATACAGAAATACAACTGTCTCATTTTGTCTCAATGGAACAGTAAACTTTGGTTTGGAACAATCATCGAATGATAACATTTGATTTGTTTTTATTTTGATTAATTTACTTAATTTGTGTTGATATATTCATGAAATACGAGGGTGCTGATGTTTGTCTGTTTTACTTTGTTTTAAATTTAGATAACTACGACCCAGAAGGATACAACCCAGAATCCCCTGGCCTGACGACGGCGGGTCGAAACACGTATCGCCACTTCATCCCGCGGGTGCAGACCCAGCGCTCCAACCTCATAGGCCTCACTTCCAATGAAGGACAGGGCTCCAGAGGTAGAACACTCTTCGATTCTTCAACCTAACCTTTAATATAAAACAGGCTGGAACAAAGGATATCAAACATTCAACTTTAATTCATAAGTAGAACGACCGACTCTTTACTCTGTCTTAGTGTGAGCCAACATTGAGAATCGCAAAGGTCTCATCATTCCTCTGTGTTTTTGTCTCTGTGTGGGTTTTCAAGCTGCCAACATAGTGATCCAGACAGAGCCTGTCACTGCGGCGAGCACTCCTGGAGGTAACGTGCCCCGCTTCAACGCGGAGCAGGACAACAGGAAGAGAACCATGGGACCCAGTACAGCCGAGGGACCTGCAGCTAAAAAACCCTGGATGGAGAAGTAAGGAGTCGAAGACACGCACATTTGAAACAGTCCACTCCAAAATAAGATGTTCAAGTTTGAAAGCGAGAGTGACTTTTAAGAGACTCGGTTCACACAGTACAGTTCTGCGTCAGTTAGCACGACAATAAGCAGTAAATAGAAAACCAGAGGTCCTCTGTGTGTACTTTTTAGGGTTGTAAAAAGTCCGCCATGATTCCATTTCAAACTTAATAGAAAGTTTAAACGTTTAAACTGTAGGCTACACAGTGCGCCTGCGCGGCTACTTCTGAAGACTCAGGTGAATGATGATTAACACAGGGTTTCCCCTACGTGCAATTGATCATGGCGCATCGCCACGGCTAAATAAAAGCCGCCACACCTTAAAAATGAGTTTTTTTCTTACGTGGCTCTACCTCAGACTCATATGTATCAGTGTACATGCGTGTGGCACACTGCGAAGTATTTGCATTCGCGAGTTAACGTCAGCAATCTCACAGCTGAATTGTTAACCTCCCCATTTATGATTTACCATTACACCAGTTACCGTTACATAGTAGTACCTTAGGCTGTAATCAACCAAAGAAATTCTTAGTCAACTACAACCCTGAAAATTTCAACCAAAAATTGACTAATCAGGGGCAGACCGACTGCAAACCCTTCTGCAACGGGGGACGACACGGCTCGGCGGAGTGAAAATATACTGACATGGATGGTAGAGGAGGACTCACATGAAAGTTGAAACGCTCAAAATTAAACTATAAATATTCAGCAAACCATCCGACGTTGTATGAGTGGACGCTCTTTAATGTTCCTGTCTCCAGCGGGTTGGGCGAATCCAAAATGGTGAAAACAAGGGGGGTGTTCTGAGACAGGCTGTTACCATGTGAAACAGGGGTGCTCTGAAAACACCCCCACTAGCATTTGGTACGTTCCTTCTGATGAAATTAACCATAGACTGTAAATTGACGCGAAAAAAAATCGAGTCGACCAATCAGAATTTTGGTCGACTCGGCACACATTGACCTATAAGTCAACCAGTCAACTTACTTTCGGAGCAAAACATCTTCTTTATCTTCTCCAGTTTTTCTGCTTTTATTAGTTATCTTCATTAACACACATACCATGATAAACTTCATCACAGTCTTCTTCTTCTTCTTTTTTCAGGCCAGGCTTTAACAACCAACATAAAAGTAGCTTTCCTAAGAGGTATCACTATGTCAACACTAAACTGGAGGTGCGCAGAATCCCACGGGAGCTCAACAACATCACCAAGTTGAATGAGCACTTCAGCAAGTTTGGAACCATCGTCAACATCCAGGTGAGGTGGCAATCTTTGTAGTCATCGAGGTACTTTAAACTGCGAGGCTTAAGCTCTTTCGATCAGCCAAAAAGTTCTGCGTATGTTGCAGTGGCATTTTCTCGACAGAAGGTAGAAACCTTACGCAATTTCACTCAAAGCAAACCTTGATAATCTACTCTCTTATTCAGGTGGTGTTTGGTGGAGACCCAGAGGCAGCGTTGATTCAGTACACAAAGAACGAAGAGGCCAGACGGGCCATATCCAGCATCGAAGCCGTCTTAAACAACCGCTTCATTCGAGTGTATTGGCACCGCGAGCCAGGCACCAACGCCATCGCACCTCAACAGCAGCAGGATCAGAGCTTAGGGAGTCAGGCACCCGGGTCGGTGCCCAGCCAGGCGCAACAGCACAGCAGCATGCATAAGGTCAGCATGCAGAGCTGAAACAAAGTCCTTTCGCCTTCTTCGCATGTCTTACTTTATTAGATTAACCTTTTTTTCCTCTTTGACTGCAGGGAATCAAGCAGCACAATCCCGCTGCCTATGTGTTGAACAAAACTCTTCATAAGAATCGCCTGACAGCGGGGGCTGGGGCGACAGCCACGACCAAGCCAGACGCCCTGAACCCAAACACAGACACTGCCACTGTAAGTTTTAGTCATCTTGTTTTGTTAATATGAGCAAAGAAAGTTATCTCCGTTACATAAAAAGGAAAGAATAGAGAGAACAGAGCCAACAGGGAGAGTCACTCAGCCGACACGAAGCTCTTTCTGATTGCCTCAACGCCTCAATCAGCCTCTCCTTCTGTCTTTTGCTTTTAGTTGGCGCCTGCACTGACAAACGCCCAGAAGGGCCCCTACTCTTCCTCAACCCTAAAGTCGTCATCGAAGAGCCTTGGGAAAACGGCAAAAGTACTCGAAGCACAGGAAGTCCTCAAGAAGAAACAGGCACGTTGCTTAATTTTTCAATATGTATTTCGACTGGTACCAGAATAGCAAAGTCAGGATCAGCCACTGAGAGATGACCACCAACAGCAAACAGTGTGTTATCGGTCTCACTGAATGTGTTTTATTCATCGCTTTTGTTCACTTAGGAGGCATTAAAACTCCAGCAGGACATGAGGAAGAAGAAGCAAGAGATGTTGAAGACTCAAATCGAGTGTCAGAAGGTAAGACTGGCTCGGTGACTCAATCTTAGCTCATCTTTCTGTTTAAATTATTGCACATTTAGCTTAAGCGTTTCAGTTATCGAGTCGGAAGTTGGCTACATCTACGAAAGTTATTTTAGGACTTGCCTTATGTTCGGACAAGGCAAGCGCTAAAATAACTTTCGTAGATGTAGCCATGTTGTTTCTGCCTCCGATTTTGCTTTTTTCCAACTTGGTAACTGAAACGCTGGGAACTCGGGTCATTTTCAGCTCAGACTTCTGACTTCCAAAGTACACACTGTTGTTATGGTAACATGGGCTCTGCATGCTGGATGGGGCGATGCCGGATAGAAGTGCCGGAGCGGAGTCTGGAATGGACTGCTTGTATCTGAGATTTTAGATGCACGCCAATATAACCCGATATTCGTTTTTCTGCTGCTGGTGTCCCTATCCAATATTGATATTGGATATCGGTCCGATATATCGGAGCGGGACATCCCTAACAAAACCTAACAAGACAAAAAGTGATAAGATTTCAAATTATAATCCTTGCTCAAATATTTTATATGGACGGGCTTTTGAAGCAGTTTTTTTAGCCAGGCCCTAAAACTTGCCTTGTTTCCAGCGATTTTTTCTGTATTTAAATATCCCCTGTTTTCTTTGGTTGGAGCTCAAAATTGTAGAAAAGTATCATATTCATTATTTTTAATATAACAGGTGGATAGGAGAGGATACATGTGTCAAAAATTGGTGGTAAACTCCAGCACGTCGCCAACTACAAAGCTGAAAAAGGGAAAATTACATGTTCATCATCAAATATGATTTTTCTTTTTTTTTTAAAGGTCTGTTGACATGCATGTGTGTCTTTCTTAGGCCCTAATAAACCGCCTTGAGAAGAACAGAGGGATGAAACCTGAAGAGAGAGCCAACATCATGAAGACCCTAAAAGAGCTGACTGAGAAGATCGCTCAGCTGCAGAATGAAATGAACCCGGCATCCCAGGCCCCCGGTGCCAAACCCAACCACAGCCAGCCCAAGACCAAGACTGATGTAAGACTGATTTTACACAGATACACTCAGAGGGATGACTTCTTATTATTCACGCTTAAAATTGAGCAAAATGTTTTCTTCTTATACCTGACTTGTCACCAGGCCCAGAAGGAACTGCTGGATGCTGAGCTGGACTTTCACAAGAAGATGAGCTCTGGAGAGGATACGACAGACCTGAAGAGAAAACTGGGACAACTACAAGTGGAGGTAAAAGATTTGAAAAAAGTCCCACAATGATCAGTAGGATTATTTAAAACCGGTTTCTTTTTGGAAAAGTACACATGAATAAGAAGTATTAATTAACTTAAAGTAGAAAAGATGGACTGCTTGGTCGTCAAAGTTGATAAATCCAAAGTTACTTACATTTAGGTCAACCACAGATTAACAATCAGAGTACAAAAAGGTCCAGTGGACAGTGATAGCTTTTGTGCGTCATCAGTCTTTTCTACATTTGAGGACGTGACACCAGGAAATTGTTCAGAGGAAGTTGACAGATAAGACGCTGAACAATATCTGACTGTGAATAATGAGAGAAGAGAGAGTAATATTTATTTATCAAGTTTTTCTTGCTAAATGGATGAAATCGGTTGGTAGCTGCGGACAAAGCCTGTAAAGCACATTGAAACCAAAGATAGGAATAGGAAATACCGAAAGACTCTTCGGTTCAATTTTTTCAAAAATGAGGAGGCGGTGACGGTCATTCAAGAACATACAAGCTTTACTTGGAGACAGTACAAAAAGTGGGCCTTGTCTCTGACGTCACCCATTAGTTTCTGAGTAGGCGTTTCAATACTCAGTGATAGCGATCATAACAGGAATGCTGACTCAACATAATATACAGATAACCTACAGAGGCGAAGAGGAAGAGCCGAGGTGGGCTTTTGGCCACAACAGGCCCACCTGTCTGTCAAATCAGTTTCACCCCTGATGATGCAAATGTGCGTACAACTCCTGGACTTACAGTCAGTGTGACTAAAGGAAGGACCACAACCATTTTTAGACAAAGCTGTAAACATGTCAATAAATTAGGTTTGTTGAAATATGTCAATAACAGAGTTTCTGCAGCTTTTGCAACCAGATGCAAGTGAAAACTCAAGAACTGCAGTTTTGTTGCTTTCATTACAGTATAAAAGAGTCTTACATGGTTGGGATTATCATGCATATTAGGGGTGGGTATCACCAGTGGCCCCACAATATGCTATTATCACAATACTTGGGCAACAATACAACACTATCATGATACTTGGGCCACGATACAATATTGTCACGATAGTTAGGCCATGATACGATGTTATCACAATACAATATTGTCACAATACTTGGGCCACGATACAATATTATCATGATACGATATTATCCGGTACGGTATTATCACGATACTTAGGCCACGATACGATATTATCACAATACAATATTGTCACAATACTTGGGCCACGATACGATATTATCATGATACTTGGGCCACGATATGATATTATCACGATACGATATTATCACGACACTTGGGCCACAATACGATATTATTGTGATACTTGGGCCACAATAAGATATTATCACAATACTTGCGCCAAGATACAATAATATAGTAATTTTTAACATTCTTCAGTATAGTGAGTATTGCAATTTCTACAAATTTTTCAATTTTTTAGCTAATTCAGCATTTAGCTTTCCTTTATGTTTGCCTTATTTACTTTGATTTTTATGTTTATTTAGCATATCTTGCAAACTTCATATACATTTGTTGTACTAACTTTTTCCTGTTCTATGAAGTCACCTCTGCCAACCTCACCGGACAAACAGTTAACTTTATTTTTCCATTATTATAGATTTGACTTCATTTTAATGATTAATTTGAAAAAATGGATACTTGATAAATGAGACAATATGATATATCACCAGACAAAATATCGCAATGCAATGCTATCGCGATTTTTTTCTGAAGTAATCCCAGATGGGACTTTAGGGTGCTCTGGATGGCCTCTTTAAAGAGTGTCACAAGAATTCAGCGAGATCAACATGAGATTTTCCCCAGTTCGAGACATCACCAAACAGTGAATCTCCTAAAAGTCGAATTTGTCATTTATTAAAAGGAAAACAACTTTTTTTTGCAGGGCAACAGTGAAGGAGGCTTCTAGAAAGCTGGGTTCGAATGCTAGGGGCCCCTAAAATGAATGTGTTAAGAACTAGTCGGGCTTTGAATCATGTAAAGCTGCTAAGAAGCTACCAGAGGGACAATATAAAGATAAAAATATGAGCAGAATAACCCCCTTTTTTATGTCTTTTTTTGGGGGTTTTGTAAACAAGCTCTAAAGTTTATGCAAGGCTACCTTCCTGCAGCACAAATAAAGACCTATAACTCATCTCTCATTCAAACAGACCGCACCCACAAGTACACTCAAGGTCGGCTGTGTCACCAGATCAGCCTTACAAGAACACAGCTTTTGTTAGCAACACCCTGCCCAGCATGTTTCATTTCATTTTTACTTGCTATCTACCCCTTGTGGATCCTAAATTATCTCGTCATTAAAAATGCATACGTCTACCATCCATCCAAACGAGGCTGTCCTTCTGCACATTAAACCGCAGCCACTTAAGAAAGCCCAGAGGAACCGCCACTAACGAAGCCAAATAAGACGACGCCGGTCGTACGCTGATGGAGCCCCGCCTCATTAAAGTTTGAGAAAGTCGCAGGATGACAATTAGAGGGAGAAGTGAGGGAGGGACAAATGGATGAGAGAGAGAGAGAGGGAGAGAGAGAGTGGTTAGAAAGTCATTTTAAAAATGGAGGAGTGACAACTGATGTTGAGAGGCAGAGAGGAGCGAACGAGCGAGGAATGATAAAGCACCGACGAAGAGGACGTGTAATGTTCTCTCTCTCTACTTTGTGAGAATTTGATTTCACCGCTGCGCAAGATTCACTTTCCTGCCTCTGTGGACGCCAGATAAATCAACACTAGAGTTCCTGGCATGTTTGTTTTCCTGTAGAAAAGCATCAAGACTCACAATCTGTTTTCCACATCTGCTCCTGATGATTTTTTTAACACAGCCAGGTGGCGTCCGTATAGTTTTGTCAATGTGCCTGTTTGTATTCATAACTCAAAACCTCCCTGTCTGTCTTCCCTCAGGCCACTCGGCTGGGACTCATCCGGCCTCCAGGCGGTCGAGGTCGGGGTCGAGGCAAGATGGCGGCGGAGCCCGGTTCGATGCATGTAGGGCGCGGAAGGGGCCGCAGCCGAGATATGATGGGTCGCGGCGGATCTGTGAACCGCATGGTGGTGGACCACAGACCCAGAGCTCTGGCTATTTTGGGCGTTACTCAGGAGGAGAAGGACGAGCTGATGCCGCACTTTGTGGTGAGAAATCTTGACTCTTCTTCGTGACTTGTTTTGTTTTTATTTTCGTTTCATGGGTCACACCAAAAACTGTCTGTTTTGTCTTTTCTCAGAAATTTGGTGAGATTGAGGACGTCCGTTACCAGGACGCCAACACGGTTGTTATGACCTTTAAAACGAGGAGTGAAGCGGAGAATGTAAGCCTTTCTCTCTATCCATAACTAAATCGGTAAAATACATCATAATGATATAATTTTGTAACGTATTTCCCCTTTTTTTTTTTTGGTTTTCCAGGCAGCGAACCAAGGAGCCAAATTCAAAGGTCGCGTTCTGCAGATTTCCTGGTACAAGCCGAAGACGCCCTCTGTTACAACAGAGCCAGAAGAGGAAGAGGCTAAAGATGAGGACAACACGGTACGACACAAAAAAAACACCAACATTAAAGCACAATACGCCATCATGTTTTATGAAGAGTGACACCAAGCAAACCCAAAACCAGGGCTTGAGCTCCGTGGAAAGTGCAGATCTGAAATTTCCAAGCGGGCAAACTTTTTTTCTGAGTTCTGGTTATATTCACAGATTCTACTTTCTGTTTCTTTCTGGTGCCTCTAAATTTTTCACCACAGCTCCCAGTGGAAAATCAGGGCAAGCCTCTCAGAACTAAGAGCATCTCAGCCCTTTGAGTAAAACTGCATTACTGTCAGGTGAAATCCTCCTACTGTAATTTCATGTTATGGGACGAGAGGCATTTTTGGAGCCTCAGAAATCAGCAGAGCAGATGCTGTTCGCCTTTTTTAATTACCTCATGGAAAAGAAAAGACGTTTTCCACGATATTTAAACCAGTTTAACTCATTCAGTGCCAGGTTCATTTACGCGGTATTCACCAAGTGCCACCATTGACCGCAATCGAAATTTCTGTATCTTTCAGGACCCACAGAATATCTTGTGCTTGGGCTAGATTTAAGTGCAATATCTCAAAAGGAAGGGGTGATTCTCTTCTTTCATTAGAATAAAAAAGTGAGTCTCTAACCCACTCCTGTGTTTGGTTATTGCCTGCTCAATGCAGCGTGGTCATATCATATTTGCCGAAAAAGAAACCTCGGAAAAACACATTTTTACAAAGAAGAGACTTTCAAGCTACTTCTTCAAACTACTTTACCGGTGGCATCAAGGTCCTCCCTTTCTCTGACACCTCTCCTCATCACTCTCGAGATCCCAATGTGATAGATCGCTTTGTGATGGCTGGGAGTCGTGTTATTAGCTCTTGAGAACCTAATGCCGTAAACCACACAGACTGCTTGCGTCCTTCTCGCCGGGACTGTCGCCGAGTTACGGTTCAGTCTGGCTCAGACCGAAAATTGTTTCTTTGATTGTCTGCTGACGATGTGAAGGTCCAGTACCAGGATCTCTACTGGCTCCAGAGACGGTAGCACCGCGCCCACAGGAGACCGTTAGCTCTTGGCTAATGACTTCGGCATTTTCCTACTCTCCTCATAGAGAAAAACACTCCACAACTAGGCTAACTGGCACACTTGATGGCACACTTCTCACTGGCGAGTACTTGGTTTTGTTATTGTAACATGGTTATGACGTATTTGTCGGCTTTTCTGCGCTCAGAACGACCCCAAACTCAATCACATGTTGGGGAGGAGCATCCTCTGATGGAAAACAAAAAAAGCTAAAAAATCTGTCAAAATCTGTCAATGGTACTGAATGAGTTAAAAACATCAGTTTCATTGCATTGATGCTCAATGAGATTTATACATTTTCTTTTCTTTTTCCTTTGAAACAGAAGGAAGCTAGCTCGTATTTGCCCGGTGAAGAAGACGAAGAGGAGGAAGAGGAGGACGACGACGAAGACGACGAGTACGAGAGTCGATCCTGGAGACGATGAAGGCGTTGCGCTGCTCTGATGAAGAATCAGTCCTGAATAATTTCCCCACGTGCAGAAATAATCAATACAAAAGAACTCACACTTTTTTTTTGTTTGTTTTATTTTCCTTTCCAGTATTTTCAAGCGAAGTAATTTTACACTCGAATCAAAGTGAAAGCCTCTTTACTTTCTTGTACATGAAAAGAAGCTTTGAGGGGACGACAGTTTTTGTAACCCTCGACTAAACAGTTATTTAAAACATCTCACTTTTGCTGAGAAAGATAAATGTTAAGTTGTTCTTATAGATAGAAAATCCTATGTAAGTTTCCGTGTGCTTACCAGACGATAAATATCAGTAATGCACAACATTTGTGTCTACTGTGAATAGGTATTTTTATACATACTGTATTTAAGCTCTTCTCACCAGTTTTTTGAAAAATCTCGTCCTCCGTTCAGGGACAGCCATTCCTTCACTCACAGAGCGTCCTCTGTCGCTCCCGGAGAGATACTTATTTATTTTTCCACTGCATTAACGCACCACGCAGAACTTTTTTTGGCACAGTCTGGTGTGTTTTTCGTTTCACTTTGCTCTTAGAGTTTGTTTTGGTATGAGTAAACCCTAAAATGGAAAAGGATCCAAACATATTTGACGTGGCGTGTCGTATTCCTGAATAAACAGGGCCATCACTGATACTGTACTCTGACCGTATTTGAGCCTGGGCGGGTACAAGAAGATACCAGTGCAATAGAAAAATCCAAACTGTGTTTACAGATGGCCGTGTCCATGCACGTCACATACAGTCTCGTAGTAAATATCAAATTCTCCCCTCTTGTATTTTGTCGCTCACTAAATGTCCGGTGCCACTCTGTGCAAATCCAAACACCTGAAGAGGTGTTCGACATTTCCTAAGAGTGTGAAACATTTTTCACTTGTGTCATTCTGTCTCCTTGACATCTGACAACGATCAGATCACCCATTTCAGAAATGTGAGATCTAAAGACAGGTGTTTGAATGTAAAACTGAACAGTTGATTTTAATATATATATAAATATTTGATTTCTTTGCCTTACACAATCAGCGGATGGCTGAATTTTTACAAGATTTGTGATTTACTTTTGTAAATTTTGTAAATGCTTGAAAGAGGAATTACTGTTGTGTTTTTTCAGTTTTTTTGTAAGTTTCTTTTTCTGATATTTTACACGAACGGCGAGTTTATGTCTGATAGGAAAAGTTCAAGCAAGAGTGCTTAGTGTCTCTGCTTGTTCATAAGACTTTTGCTTGTTTTCGTCTAACCAGTCCACGCTGTGATTTCACTGAACAAGTCATGGTAGAAGCGCATTTCTGTCAAAATAAACGCAGAGATGCGACAGGAGCGATGCACCTCAGCAGAATTTTATGCGGTTGTGCATTTAAACATTGTCAGAAAATGTGGGCCTTCTATGACAAAACACGTTTCTCTTTCTTTTTTTTTTTGCCTTCTTTAAGTTCGCCGTTTTCTAGAATCCTCAGGGTGGGAGGAATCAGACTCATGAAACTTCAAACAGACGTGTGCTCGATGCAGGAAAATATTGTTTTCACATTAAATTCTCTCACTGACAGCTGTAACTGTGTTTACATGCAGCCTGATCAAGTGTTGTTTGACGTGTGCTTATCCAAACTCAACTGATCATATCCGGTTACCAGCCTGGACAAACATGCATGTAGAAATGTAGAAATCTGCACTCGAAGATTTCTACCTGCGTGTGAATTCTGTCACTCTTTCAGAATTTCAACCACCTTTAGTCTCCTCCTGGTATCCACAGTTTGAGGATGCAGAAGTGTTAGGAACCCTGTATGTGATCTCCTCCCACCTGTCGTGTTGGTAGTGCTCTTGTTTGGATTGCATATCTCACTGTTGATTGGCGAAGCCCCCCCCCCTGCCAGTGACCTCGTTCTGCCATTAAAGCTTTTTGGTCTTCACTATCATGGTGTTGGTCAAACTAAGGTGCCCAAGTTTTCCCGTCGGCACTCAGTGCTTTCTTTGGGATGGTTTGCTCATTTGATGCTTTTTTCTTTAACAAGGTCACTGGCAGTCATAATGGACTTATCCATACTGGTGGGGTTCTTTGCCTGTGTAAGTGAGGATTCAGGGAAGGTCACTCCCCCACTTTTTGTACTATCTTCTGTATGCTACTATCACACAACAGTGTAGAAATATGTCAAATGTTTATTGAATAATAGTTTGGAATTTGTTACTGTTTATATTTGCAGGATGTGGATGTATTTTCTTCATGTATTTTGTTTGTAAAAAAATGGATTTCTAATTTACTAGCATGTTTGCTTTTGCCAATAAAGATGGAGGAATGGGTGCTTGTTAAAAAAAAAAAAACATCAGAGGAAGAGAGAAAAAAACAGAGAAAAGAGAAAAAAGAAATTAAAGAAAAGAACATTTTGAGTTACAGAAAGAAATTTGACCAAAAAAGAGAGAAAGAACTGAGATTGGCAAGGGGAAAAAAAATCACGAGCAAAAGCATTCCAGAAAATATAACCTGAAACTCCTGTGTGGTCTCCTTTATTTGCATGGTAACCATGACTACTGAAGCATATAGGACTAGTTTATAACTTATCAAGAAAGAGGAAATGATCCTGAAAGTATTCCTTACTTAAGTACTGCGACAACTTTCCCCACAGATGTAAGCATTAATTAAGTCTTGTTAAATCTACGGTAAAAGGATGTAAAGTGTTTGTTCAGTGTGTATTTATATATGACACAGATGGCAGGTGGTCAAATTAGCTCAATTAGAGGTGCATTAAGCTCCTCCTCTCTTCTCCAGCAAGCCACGCCCACAAACGCTCCTGCTTGCTCGTATCATTACAGTTAAATTCAGATATAACGCAGATAAATACTTCAGATAATTACAAATGGGGCCCAGTCAATGTGAAAGTAAACAGCATTGGTGCTACTGTAGATGCCAACAGACTACCAGCAAACACAATGTTTGCAGGACTTCTACAACTAGGATAAAGTGACATAGTCCAGGACCCGAGGTCAACAGTTTAGTGGTGCTACAACACGCTACAGCAGGTCAGTTTGACAAGAAACACTTCTGTTACAGACACTTGGATTACTTTGTTGAAGTGGTTTACCTGTCCAGCAGAAAGGTTACAGGGTCCATAAGATCCCGAAGCGCCTGTTATTCCACCAGAGTCTCCAGTATTTACTTCATTTTCTTGCTTGTGTTGGCAGTCGTGGCCAAAGGAGGATTCCGACAATTTTCCGTACTTTCTGGTTGGTTTATACTGTCCGATATTGTAGCACGCTAACTTTGTTTAGGCTTGTGAACGTTATTCGAGGACGTGAAATGTCAGGTTACACCAGGGAGCAGTGTCCGCCTCATAACCAATCAGGTCAGGGAGGCGGCGTAGGCTTTGTTTACAGTCCGAATGAGCAGACCATTAACAAATTTTAAAATGGTGACAACAAAGGCATAAGAGAACACTGTGATATTGTGATATTCCCAAACACGGGGCTGGCAAGTTTCAGAAAATGGCGAGTGAAAATTTAGCATTGGCGGCGAACATTATTTTGCCTTTTTTAACGTTGATTTATACCTCAAGACTGATGTCCTCACCTCCATACCAGCTGCTCTCCCTAATGCTAGTCTTAATTAACCAGGAATTAGAAATGAAAATTGTAACAAGAATTTTGACTAAATACATGTCCATATTGCATTATGTCGAGTGGGTTTTAAATGTCGGCACTGTTGTGTGTGAAAGATAGCGACGCCAAGACCCCAAAAAAGCGTCAGTGTTTCAGTTACCATATCGGAAAAAAAGCTAATTCAGAGGCGGAAACAACATGGCTACATCTACGAAAGTTATTTTAGCCTAGTATTTCGGACAAGGCAAGCGCTAAAATAACTTTCGCAGACGTAGCCATCTTGTTTCAGGCCTCTGATTTTGCTTTTATCTGACTCGGTAACGACGATGCTAGGAACTCGGGTGTGACATCATTTTCAGCTCCAACATCTGGCTTCTGAGGTAACTTAAACACAGCATTTCGCACTAAGGACAGATGGATTGGTCTGGGATTGATTATCTCGGTCAGTCATATCAATTTAAACTATGGACTAAATAAAACCAGATAGTAACCTTTCAATACTGCACAATGAGGAAGAATAAACCAATAATTACTCATAATAACCTCACTTTAACACCAAGTCCCCTAGAACAAATCCCTCCACATCAAAGGGAAGGACCTCTGACGCCCTCTTTAATTACAGCGCCCGACGACTACAACATATTAAAATATCCCTGAATAATTCATGACCGTGTCTTACTTTAGGAAGTCAAGTGAAAACACTCAGAGTCTGTTTAGTTTAATGCAGTGACTTTCTGCTCTTCCCAGGGGAGGAGATCTCAAACTGGAGCCTGAGCGGTGGTGCACTGCTCCTGGCAGATCCCCATAGAGGCCCCGGGACTGGGGGGGTAGAGAAATAACAGAATTGGGTTTCAAGAAAGTCAAAATATGCTATTGAATCATATAGAATGTGTTAAATGTATTATTTAGCTGGAATGGGAATGATTTTTTCCTGGATAATAATGAAATAAAAGGTCTTAATGTCTTTTTCCTCAAGAGTTATGTTGCCACCATGAGAAGAATGAGGGTCTTTTTCTGAGTTTTGTTTGTCTATGCCAGCGTGTATGATAATGTCTAGACTTGTTTTCATTAATGTGGACCTGTTATTTTTTATCATGTCAAACTAAAACCAAAATATATTTGTCGAAGGTTTTATTTCTATAGGTACGTCACTTCCGGGGATCGTCACTGAGGGGTGTGGTTTTGGGATGTTTGGCGGGTAATTTAAATCTCACAGGTGTAGTCGGCCGTGGGTTTGGTAAGCTCTGATAATTTTCTGTTGACCGTTTTTTCATTGTCTTTTATCGTTTTCATCGTTTCACTCATCGTGTTTTAACCTCATTTAAAAGTAGCCCAAGTAATGTTTATAGGTGGTTTAAAAACCAAATATTAAACATTAACAATGTCCTACTGACAAACATTTTAATCTAGATGTTTTACAACCAATATTCAAACCCTATATAAACCTTGAATAAATAGTCCATTAATAATTTAATGAAAATTATTAATCATAGTTTCATTGCTTGTTAATGGTAAACTAACTATTAACCTACATTAATAAACTATCCATTTACCATTTATAATTAGTCTATATGCTGTTTTTAAATGATGATTAAACATTAATAAACTCTCTATTTACCATTTATAAGTTACGGTTATTGTGAAGTGTTACCATACTTTTATATACTTCTATCAAATCAGTATGATCAACAAATTACTAAAAAAAACACCTGAATTACAGTCCGATAAATGACAAAAATGTCCTCTTGTAGTTTATCAGTTTCCAAAAATATCTATCATATCAAAGGAGATAAATAAATATATTTGTTAAATTTTAAGGACATTTTAATTTTTTGTGAAATAAACATTTCAGCTCCAAAAAAATTTGAATTTTCTGGCCATATTTTGTGGTGTCAGGCCTTAAAGGGGCTACAGTTTGTCTCTCCAGCAAGCAACAGGTTCACCTGGTGAGAAAAAAAAAACTAAAAAAAAAAAAAAAACCTTGGCCTGTTTTAATCTGTGTAATGAATGAGAACATGCCAACATGGTAATGGATGCCTGCCACCGCACTGCTGAATTATTCACAGTCTGGGGGAACCAGAGAGGCGGCATGCAGGATCAGATGGACCTGCTGTGTCATCGGTCCACCTCTGCCTGCTTCGGCTCCTCTTTCCGCCTGTTCAAGGCAGCAAGGTGAGTTCAAACCAGGCGGCCACCTGAGAAGAGTGTAAGCGGCCCCAAGGAGGAAGGGTGTTCACATGAGGAGGAGAGGAGGGTGAGACACCCGGGTCAGAGCGCTACAGGTGTCATATACAGTCTGATGAAAGGAGCACAATATCTATCTATCTATCTATCTATCTATCTATCTATCTATCTTCTATCTATCTATCTATCTATCTATCTATCTATCTATCTATCTATCTCATTTTAACCCTTTTTCCTTTTTTTACCTTCATTGTTTTTTCTCTCCTCCTTTTTTGCAGTTCCCCATCTTCCATTCTGACTTTCTTTTTCTTTGTTCATTTCTTTCTCTCTTTCTTTTATTTATCTTTTTTTCCTTCCGTTATTTTCTTCTATTTTTCCCTTTCTCCCTTTTTATTTCTTTTTACTGTTTTTCATCATCTTGTTTCATCCTTTTCTATATTTCCATCTTTCTTACCTGTCTTTCATGTCTTCCTTTTTCATCCAGTCTTTGATTTCTTTTTTCTTTCCTTTTTCTCTGTACCTTAATTTCTTTTAGTTGTGCTTTTCCGTCCTTCCTTTTTTGTCTGCCATCTGTCTTTCTCTCTTTTCCTTTTTTCTATCTTCCTTCCCTGTCTTCTTTCCTTTCTCTTCTTTCTTTCTCTTTATTCTTTTCTTTCATTTCTTTCTATTCTCTTTCCTTTTTCTTTCCTCATTTCTTCCTTATCTTTCTTTCTCTTATCTTTACTTCTATCTTTCCTCATTTCTTTCTTTTTTCTTCTTTCTTTCTCCTTATTCTTTTCTTTCCTCCCTTTCTTTTCTCTTTGCTCCTTCGTTCTCTTTCTCTTATCTTTACTTCTATCTTTCCTGTCTTTCTTCTTGTTCTTTTCTTTCCTCTCATTCTTTTGTTTATTTCCTCTAAGTCTTTTCTCCTTTTTTCTTTCTCTTCTTTACTTCTATCTTTCCTCTCTTTCTATTTTCTCTTCTCCTCTTCTTTCTCTTATCTTTACTCCTCTTTCCTCCTTTTTCTTCTATATCTCCCTTTATTCTTTTATTTCCTCTTTTCTTGCCTCTTTTTTCTCCTTTTTGTTTCTCTTATCTGTACTTTTTTCTCCTTTTTTTCTTTCTGTTATCCTTACTCCTTTTTTCTTTCTCTTAAATTTTTTTCTTTCAACTTTACTATCTTTCCTCTCTTTCTTTTCTCTATTTCTTTTCACATTTTTTTCTTTCTCTTATCTTTACTTCTCTTCTTCCTTTTTTCTTTCTTTTTTAATGTTTCCTCGTGTCTTTCCTTCTTTTCTCCTCAACTGAATAATCACCCTCACTAAACCCAGACCAGTAGCGCTGTCTATGGTGCTGAATTTCCCCCCCAGTTTTGCCTGTTTTCTCTCAAATTTTCTGACATCCTGGAAAGAAACAGAAAATCTTACCAATAAAGATCCTGTGGATGAAAAGTACCTTAAATTTTGTATGTATTTTTACGCTTGCGCACAGATGCCATCACCCTGTAACTTGTAAACTGAGCAGACGAGCGGGGAAGGGAGGGAGAGGAGGAAAGAAAGGGAGGAGGAGGTGGGGGAGGAGGAGGAGGAGAGGGATGCCGGGAGGCGCTGCCCCGTGTTAACAACTCAGTCTGGTGGAGGAGAGCAGAGGAGCTTTGTGGCTGCGTGTCTGCTTCATCCGGGGGCCGCTCTTAATGTCAGGGGCCACACTGCTCGCGAGCTGCTTGCAGGGAGGAGGATGATGATGACCATGAACGGCAAGCAGCATTTCTCCATGCACCCGGCCCTGCACGAGCCGCCCAAGTATCCCGGCCTGCACTCAGGCTCGGAGGGCATGCGCAGAGTCTGCCTGCCCGGCCCGCAGGTACGTTGAGGTCGGAGGGAGAGTGGAGTGGAGGGGGAAATATCACAGTTGAAAAATGTCTGTAAAGTTGATTTGACAGGACTTTGTTCTATTCTCTCCCTCTCCCTCTTTTCCCCTTCTGTCTGTTCCCCTTCTCAACACCCCCTCCCAACGCCCCACTCCCCTCCTCCCCCTCCTCCTCTCCCCTCTCTCATCCACATGTCTATTCGAGCAATGCTCTTGCTTTCATATTAATTTTTATGACCTGCGCTTTGAGGAGGGTTCTCTCCTCTCCTCGGCGCTGCTTGCTTGCCTTTGGAAAATGTTTTTTAGATCCTGAGCGCTGCCTGACAGAATTCCCCACTGACTCCAGTATGCGCACTCTTGCTTGCAGCTGCAGGGCAATATATTCGGAGGCTTTGATGAGAGCCTGCTGGCACGGGCAGAGGCTCTGGCGGCTGCTGACAGCATTGTCTCTCACGGCAAGAGTCACCCGTTCAAACCAGACGTGACTTACCATACCATGAGCAGTGTCCCCTGCACCTCAGCCTCCTCCTCTTCCTCCACCACCGTGCCCATCTCCCACGTCCCTTCCACCATCGCCTCCCACCACCACCACCACCATCACCACCTCGGACAGACCCTGGAGGCCGGGGACCTCTTGGATCATCTCTCCACCAGCCTGGCCGTGACCGGGATGGGCGGTCCGGAGCCACCCGGAATGACCACACCGGCGCACCACCACCAGGTTCCTCACCACCACCTGCAGACTATGGGGCAGCTGCACCAGGCGATGGCCACCATGGCGCACCCTCACTCGCTGTCTGTGCACGGTGGGATGGCGTGCGTAAACGACGTGGAGTCGGATCCCCGGGAGCTGGAAGCCTTCGCCGAGCGCTTCAAACAGAGGAGGATCAAACTCGGGGTGACCCAGGCGGACGTCGGGTCTGCGCTCGCAAACCTCAAGATCCCAGGAGTGGGATCCTTGAGCCAGAGTACCATCTGCAGGTTCGAGTCCCTCACCTTGTCTCACAACAACATGATCGCGCTCAAGCCGGTTCTGCAGGCCTGGCTGGAGGAGGCGGAGGCTGCGTACCGTGAAAAAAGCAACAAGCCGGACCTTTTCAACGGGAACGAGAGGAAACGAAAGCGCACCTCCATTGCCGCGCCGGAGAAGCGCTCTTTGGAGGCGTACTTTGCCATCCAGCCACGGCCCTCTTCGGAAAAAATCGCGGCCATCGCGGAGAAACTGGACCTGAAAAAGAACGTGGTTCGAGTGTGGTTTTGTAACCAGCGGCAGAAACAGAAACGAATGAAGTACTCCGCGGTGCACTGACTTTCACACACATCATCATGAATAAAATAGCCTACTACATTTTTGATCGAGTGATTAATAATAGCCTAAGTAGCCTAACTAACAGGGATTATCAACAGCTCCTCACGTCTCCTTTGGGATTATCTTCAAAAGACTTCTACGATCTTCCAGTTTCTGTCACCCACTCTTTCTCGTTGCACTTTTTTTCTCCACATTTTGTTTTCTATATTGGACAGGTAAATGATTGTGTTATTGATCTGTGAAGATGCTGAATTTGTTGTTGTTGCTCGTGTATCTCGCACACACTAAATATGAACTTTCCACCCTGACAGTTTGTCACATTCAGGGATGTTAACTCACTATTTTATTGTTTTAAAAAATGGAGTTTAAACGGCCTCCTCCGTTGGCTCTTGTCGGTGGTGTTAATCCAAGCTTGTATGAAAAGAAAGAAGTTGAGGCCAGATTTAATTTAACTCAACTTGAACTGCTTTTTTCCCCCACTCCTTTATTTTTAAACAACAACACATTTTTGCAACCTTATTTTCTCTCTTTGTGGACACTGTGACAGTCATTTACGCACAAATATGAATAATTACGCTTTCACAAGGTAGTCTGTTTATCCTGAATTATTTACTAATGAAACGACACAGTCATGTTATGACGAGGCACCTCCGTGTGGCTTTGGCTGCTATATTTTAGTATTTTGGTGTGAACATGTTTTGGAGTATTACAGGTAAGCTATATTTATCATATAGCGAAGATATACAGTGTATAGCCCCAAAAATCACCTATTATTTAGTCGAAGTATTTTTGCTCACTTCTGATTTCACTTGAAAAAAAATGTGTGAAGTTTAAACTTAATAAATTATTGGTTATTTTCTACAAATACTTTGAAGAAGCGACTTTATTATTTTAGCTTTATTTGACAAGCTGTAAAACAACAAAATAGGTGTTTTATTTTGAAGGTCACGAACCGTTAAAATCATACTGTCTCATCCATACATCCTGAATGCACCATTAGGCGATAAAGTCTTTGTTTGTTTTCCAGTAACTCGCTCGCTTGTTTTATTTATAATCCCCTCAACCTCCGCTGGAATTAAATATGTATTGTCTTACACGATATAAGCGCCACGGTAAATTAAAAGGCCATCTTTTTCTCTTTAATTTTCACACCGCGGGAAGGCTGTATGCACGATGCTCGCGGCCCCCTTCCCTGCTAATTAGCGCTCTTTGAATTATGGATGTTCTCGTGTCACCGGGTTATGTCGTACTTGCGTGGGCTTTGCAATTATTAAGTAATGACGATGCAATATTAATTATATACTATTGGTATAAAACGGAGTAATGTGGAGGAGCCGGGATAGGAGGGGGACTCTTGGGAGAGACGGACCGGATATACACAACAGGTTCATGGAAAAAATACGGAATTAAATAAAGTTTTTATTTATTTTTATCAACCGTTTGACTCAGTAAGTAGTCATAGTAAGTATATTAATTTATCTTTTGATTTTATTCAGGGGTAAAATGTCTTTAACGGCTGTCACGAGGGCCTACTCAAAACTATGTTAGCTAACTGTTTTTTGTTGTTAGCTTACTCCGACGAAGGCCTATTTCTTTGCGTCGCTATTTCTGCCAATCAGAATTTTTTTAAAGTAATTCTTGTTAAGATGTCTGCCTTATTTCGAGAAAATTCCTCGCCTTGGAAAGCCCTAATTTAAAGAATAGGCGAAATAAACTTCTAAAAATAAAAAAAGCCCTTCAATATGTAGGCCTACAATCCGGCCTACCTATTTTGTAGTCAAATATAAATATTTACGGTTCTAGTAATATTGCTGGGTGATAAATAACAAACTAAATAATACTTTTAAATTGGGATTTTTCTGTTTTTTCCTTTCTATAAGCCTTTTCTGCAACTGTTTGTCTCTAAACAGTGTCACACTTCTGATAGATATAGGCCTATAATCGATAACTAATCGTATGTATTTGAAGTCGATTATTCGTGTAAAAGTTTTCGGATACTTACAACAAAATACACTGACTCTCACACCCCGGGACCTTCTTTTTTTAGGTGTTTGTGACGTAAATGTGCCCGAGGTTAAACGAAGTAGTATTCCTCCGCCGCCGCGTGAATTATTGATCTTTGTAATACCCGTATTGATATCATAACGTGGCTGCTCGCCGGGTGGTAAGTTGAGCTGAAGGCGGGCGAGCGTCCGTGGCATGTGGCGACTGAGGGGGACTAAATTATTCAGCGGCAGCTCATTTTTTTTCTCATGCAATAGAGGTGTGTCGGTCAATTTGGATATCATTTTTAACTGTTAAAGCTCAAACAGCATATGTACTTGAATCTTTAGACAAAGCAGAAAAAAGGAAAACAGTTATTTGATTTTTGAGTCTTTGAAAATAATAAAATATGAAAAAAAGACGATAAAAAGAAAAAGGAAGGGAGAAAGTAAGAGAGGAGGGAGGGGAAACAGAGAAAGAGTGTGTTTGCTTGAGATGTTCTCATGCAGGGAAAAAGCATTCTTGACAGAATGAGGATGAAAGCTCTGTTTAATTGCAGAAGACTACACGCACGTACATACACACCAAGTCCCCCTCTCTCTCTCACACACACACACACTCTCTCTTACACACACACAGGGTGCCTGTCATCCTCAGGAGCAGAGTGAGGGAATTTTAGGGGAGGGGTGGAAGCCCCAAACACCCCTCTCTCAATAATTTATCCACCGCCAGCAGCAACAAATGAGAATGTGACCAGAGCGATAGAAGACAGCTTCGTCTGCGCTCTCTATTAGTCTTCTTCTATTATCATCACAAGCCAAGACCGTCCTGCTGCTGCTGCCCTATATGTCTGCACATACCTGAGTGCTGCACACACACACCACATACACACCACACACACACGGTGGGGTTGTGTTACCCTGTGGAAACCTGAGGCCGAGTGATTGGTGTCTTTTCAAATGGTGCAGCAGGAGATGCCGTCTACTGGAGCTGCGGTTCACTTCCCTGTACACTCTGATGTGTGAATCGACAATATATTTCTATATATCTATTATTTCTATCTTAAAACATATGAGATGAAAAAACAAAAACAATCGCACTTATTCTACTCTGCTTTAATTATTTCTACCGCACATCTCCAGTTTGCAAAACAACATCTTACATCATAAAACAGAAAAACTATACACAAAATATTGTTAAAAAGCAAATTGTACTTCCTAATAGTAAAGTGTAATTTAACTCATAATATACAAGTTAAAATAATCTAGTAATCTAGAGTATTTTGCCTGCTAAATCTGTACAATGACTTTTAGTAACACTAAGATATTTTTAGCCTTTGTGTTTAATTTAAAGCCCCTGTGAGAATTTTTTAACAGGATGTGAAACACAATGATATTATGAATATTGATGTCTCTTTATGACCTCAGAAAGCAAACAAGACTATTAACTATGTAAGACCATTAAAGTGTTGCTACTCACTACGTGTGAAACTACTGGCAGGGACTAGGTTGCTCCACATGATCCGAGGTGAAGATTCTCAGTGAGTGATCTGTTTGGCCCTAAAAGAAATCAAATAAATAAAACAGAATGAGATTTAGATACTTAAAGCACCTCACGGGAGCTTTAAGTATCTAAAAGCTCCATCTACAATAACAGATAACAGATATTAATGCAACGTCAAATAGTTTTTAAATAAATCCTGTGGTAGTTTTATTCTGAGTGACAATTGAAAATGATAATTTACGATACCTTTTATCATAAGCATCATAAATGTCAAAAGTTATGCTTCAGAAACTAAATCAATTGAGGTCATAATGGAGTGAATTTTAAAATAGAGTCAAAATTAAAATCTTTTTGACCATTTTTACCTCAGCTTCCTGCATTTTGAACCACTTTTTGGACATTTTGAGGCTAACTATCGTGTAAACCCATATGATATCAAAAAAGAAAAAATATATATCAACACACAAGACCCCTAACCCGCTGTTTTCTAAACATAAGCTCTGTGTCTCATAGTCTGTGTGAGGTAAAGTTGCCTGCTAACTAATACACCATCCATTATGCAGAGACGACTGAGATGTGCAAACACACATGAAGAGATGTGAGAAAACACAAAAAAGAGATACTTACCGTAGCCATGATGAACTGTCAAAACTGAAACAAACATTGGTGACATTTATGTTATTTCACTAAAATAAAGCAAAACTGTGTCTGAACTAGTTTAGTTTAAAACAACAAAATAGGAGTATTGACTTTTATTACTAAGTAGGAGTGCAGCAGGGCTCTGTATTAGAGACACGCATAAAACTCACTCATATGCACTTGTTTAATTCATTCAGCGGGCCTGAACAACAGTATTATACACCCCATTCATTATTCAAGTCCTCTCCATTATCAAAGTGCCCAGAGAAATAAGATGAACCCAGCCAGAAATAACTCACTGTGGCGTGATTTTTTTTTCTACAAAGCACTTAGCCGGTCGAGTCCAGGCCTGCACACAAACTCAGATTAGAGTATATGAACGTATGATCACCTCACAGTCTGCTGAACATAATAATCCTCTCCAAGAAAATGTGTCGGTACATACGGAGTGGAGGAAAGAGGAGAAGTATAGATCATTAAGGGAAGAAGGAAGAAACCGAAAATATTCAGGAAAGTGGAGGGCAAAAGAAGTGACAGAAGATGGACAGAGAAGAGATTGAACGAAGGTAAAGAGGACAACAATAATGATGATAGGAAAACAGAGACAGAGAGAAAGAAAGACAGAAAAGAAAGACAGGATGAAAAAAAGGAATTTACAAAAAGAAAGAAAAGAGGAGAGGTTGGAAAAGAAAAAAAACCCGGAAAGGGCAGGGATACAAGAAAGTAATTCAGGTAAGAGAAAGAGAGAAAGAAAAATAGAAAAAAAAGAAAGAGAAAAGAAAGACAGGATGAAAAAAAAGACTACAAAGAAAAAAGGAAGAGGTTGAAAAGAAAAAATAAAAAGGGCAGGGATAAAAAAGTCATTCAGGTGAAAGAAAGAGAAAAAAGAAAAGATAGAAAGAGATGGAAGGAAGAAAAGAAGAAAGAAAGAAACAGATAAAGTAAGAGAGAAGGAAGGAAGGAAAAAAGAGAAAGAGAAAAACAGAGAAATGAAAGGAAGAAAGAAACAAAGAAAGGAAGAAAGACAAAGAGATAAAGAAAGAAAGAAACAGACAAAGAAAGGAAGGAAGAAAGAAAATAGAAAAACAGACAGAGAAAGAAGAAAGAAAGAATCAGTGAAAGAAAGAGAAGAAAAAAAGGAAGAAAGAAAGAGACAGAAAAAAAAGAAAGAAAGGAAGGAAGGAAAAAAGAAAGAAAGAAACAGACAAAGAAAGAGAGAAAGAAGGAGGAAAGACAGAAAGAATGAACGAAAGAAAGAAAGAAATCCCTGCTGGTGGACACATCTGTCAAGACGACTGTTTGATTCAAGCTTTTTATTCGTTTTCAGCTTGATCATGTCAAGGTGAGTGCGTCCCTGCTGGCCTCTGACAGTCTGACACTAAACTCCTGTGACAGCAGGAGAACCCAGAGGACTCTGTGGAGGTAAGAGGAGGCCGTGTCCTCCTGCGAAGGAAAGACAATATCAACTCCAAAGGCACGTCCATTTAGACCATCTATCAATCAACTTTTTACACCACTTGTCAATGAGCTCATAACGAGACGGAAACTGATCATGAATTTGAGATATTTGTAATCAGGCTTGAATAGAATTCTAATATGTGTCTTGTAGCTGCTGTGTAGTCCCCCTCATCACCATTCTGTCTCTGTTTTAGAAGACAGGATTTCAACTCTGAGTCTTTTCTGCTACAGTGAGTCCAGGATGTATAATAATTGCTTTACATACGAAGTACAGAAGTAGGAATTTCCCTCTAAAATCATGTTAAACAATCAAACGAAATGGTATCTGCTAAATAACAACACTGAATGAAAGCACTTTTTTTTGATAGTACTCTACATTCTCTCGATCTGTTAGCCTTGAGGCCAAAAAACATGTAAACAAGCAAGTAAAAAGCAGCTTGGATGTCGACACAACCCGCCACCCCGAGACCTCAACACTGACAGAGGACACATGGGGAAACAACAATGGCAGCCACATCTCTTTCTTTCCCTCTACAGGGCTGCGCTTTTGAAGACAGACATGAAAACCGAGCCACGCCACAGTGGGGCCCCTGAAGGAGGTCCCCTGGCAGATGCAGCCACCCGCCCTCCTCCCCTTGCCTGTTCCCACTGGCCCCAGGCCCTGAAGATAGCCCTGAGGCTAATCGACCAGGAACACAATAAGAAGCAGCAGAGGCAGCCGGTGCTGAGGGCGTTAGTCTGTGTGCGTACAGATCAGGCGAGAGAGAAACATGAGAGAAGGAAATTCATCAAGCAACACGAAATACGAGGAATGATCCAGATCAGACCGACTTTTAAGACACAGAAGATCTATGTCCACATAACAAAGGTCGATCATATCCTATTGTGGAACATTTGATATTGAACTGCATACCTGCTGGATCAGATCAGACAGAAAAACAAAGCTGGTGTGTTATGAGATGAATAAAGGGTTTGGATGAACCACTTTGAGGGGAATCAAGCTTCTCTGGATTCTACCAACACCCGAATAAGGTTTTGGAGATGTTACACCAATCTTATGTTATCTTATGGTGAAGCTAATTAGTCTGTAGTCATTGCTGATGCTTCTAACAATGGAGGGGTCGTCAAAAAACTTGGGACAGAAGTTGGAGGTGTAGCAAGTGAAAAAGAGAGGCACCAGAACAGTTCCCTGAGGAACGCCAGTGGTACTAATGACCATCCTCTCTGTTTCTAACCCTCTCGATCCAAACATCTTTTTAACTGTGCCTGGTTTCTTTAGCAAAGAGACTAAACACAACCCACCCACTCTCCTCCAGCAGCGGCCTGTTTGTGGGGGAGCCCTGACGAGTCGATCACCAAGTGCAGCGGAGTTTCGCAGCTCAAGGAAGAACATTTATGATTATTACTTCATGGAAATGCAATAACACCAAGGTGCTAAGGCAGAAGAACTACCGCATCTGCAGTGCAAAATGACTATTATTATTATGATTGATACTGTATGGAAATGATCCGCTGCACTCGGTGATCGACTCCTCGGGGCTCCCCCTCAAACAAGTGGCTGCTGGAAGAGAGTGGGTGAGTTGTGTTTAGTCTCTTCGCTAAAGAAACCAGGCGAAGCTAAAAAGATGTTTGGTGGTTAGTACTATGGCTGGGACCCGTTGATGAAGTTAGGTGCTGTTCTGAGCATTATTTGTAGCTATAGAGTGGTGTTTTGGTTGAGGTTTGCGCATGGAGATGTAGACCGCTGTGTATTGCTATCGTGCGGTCGTTGCTGAAGTTGGTATAACTAGAAAAGCAAGGGGTTGTCAAAATTCATCTCTCAAGGGAGGGAGGGTCTAACTCAGTGTTATGGTGTGTTTGACTATGTTTTAAATTTACACCGGAACATCCCTTTAAGGAAGCATGTAACCACGTGACTCCATGAACAATCTGACAACACACATAGTATCAAATCAATCTGCTGAAAGGAATCCAGCATTTTTCTATTCTACCTGTTGACACTGTGGCTGAATTGTTCATTTCTGACTCAGACTGAGCAAAACCCTGTCTCTGCTATCCAGCCCATCCAGCTGCAGCAAATGGTTGTTCCACATGAATCAGGTTAAGCTCAAGATTTGTGTCTGAACACAAGAAGTTTTTCTCCCTGTTGTCGAAAAGTGTTATAAAGAGTGTAAAAAAGAGAAGTCTAGACCTGTTATTTGTGTAAAGTGTCTTGAGATACTGAACCACCACAGTCTATTTATCTGTGATCTGAATGTAGATTATTAACCCACTGAGCAGGCAGGGGTTTATCTTCTCATTATACAACTTTAAACACAATCGGAGGATCTAATTTGCCCTTGAAGCCTTTTAAGAAAAGCAGGCGAGGGTATGTAACTCAGAGTATTGAGGATATTCTGGTGCGTCTATAAAAAGCTCTGTTGAAAAGGAGAGTGATTCTCTTTATTTAGTAATGAGGGAGCCACGGTTCAGTAGCGCACATACACACAGCTGAATGTCTCACAGAGACCCGACCACGAGCAAACCTCCCCATAGCTCTCACTTTGCATCAAGTCACTGAGTGACGGGTACATTGTCCAAGGCAAGGGGGAAAAGAGTGGTGAGAAATGTTTCTGTGAGAGCTCCTCACTCAGTCAGGGAAGCAGCTCGCCGCAGACCAGCACAGAGAGCCGACACACATGTATTTCTGAGGAACCTGATTGGTTGAGTGCACGCCACGAAAAAAACAGGGTTCTTCTGAAGTTCTGTGGGGACTGAATGATTTAAAGATTCATGAATAATTGAGCGATCATTTGAACTTATAAACGTTTTTGTTATGCTTTTTATGTGGCGCACACATAAATAAGAGAAAACTTTTATCGTGCAGTTCCCTCTGGTCCCATTGAAAAGTAAACCATTAGCTGATGGACTATGATCAGACTGTACCAATTTATGTTCGCCGGTACAGTGTAGAGCATGTCTAAGTGCCAAAAACCTCAAATAAGCCACTGAAAAGATACCCAATCTCCAGTGTTATCTAAAATCTAGGATAGCTACGATTTGATCATTTAAAAACTTCTTTTAAAAGAATTTTATTTAGACGGATATAAACTCCCGCTCTTTGCTCAAAAATAGGACACAATGCTCAAATCACAGAAGATACCAGTTTGTATTTAATCAGTTATCGAGAGCAGAGTCTCTGCAGGTTTCAACAAGTCAAATTTAAATCTGAACATTTTATGTTAATTCAATCCAATCTTTGTTCCTATGGCACGTTATTTATTTGTAAGTCAAGTTAATACATTTTAATACATCATATTTAAGACATTTTATGAGATTTCAAGAGAATTTTAGACATTTTAAGGCCTTGAATTCAAATTATTGGATTTTAGACATTTTATGGCCCCGCAGATAGAGGTGTAGCCGTCTCTCTGATAGAGTCATTGTTGAATAGTTATATTTACAAATGATAAGACACGTTTCAGTGAAGGTGACAGGGTTCACTAAGAACCATCCTGTCTTTCTTTTTTTTTCTAGCTGGGTTACGAGGGACTTCCCGTGGTTTGAAAGTGCTTTTCAGAGGCCTGAATCAACGATTGTTATAGAGATAAAGTCAAGACATGATCAACTAAGTGAACTTTGTCTCTGACTTTTAATGCCATTTCCTTCTGTAATCTTAATCTAACATTTTCTGCCTTTGAATCAGAAAAAGAAGCATTAACGTCATTTTGGACAATAAGGCTAGATAATATTGCACAGAGGTTACTATGAGTTCAACAGAGTTTAATGCATAAGAAGAAGGTATAAAAGGGTTAACGATAGGGAATATGTATTAGACGAAAGTAGTTTTTTTTAGCATTTATAATTTAAGGAAAGACAAAAATCCTCAAATCATTTGTGCAGCCTGTCAGGGAGGTTATCTGCTTTAAAGAAGTGTCCTCTACAACATAAAACTGCTCTGTTATATTTTCATATCTTTAAGTTTTTTTATATGTATAAATATTAATTTTTGTTTCTTTAAATCCATCTGAGTACAATTTTCAGCAGCAGAGACACCACCATCTCTTTTACAGTAAACAAGACAAATGCAACTTTGTCTTAAACCCCTCCGCGGCGGGGGGCAACGCGGCCCGGCGTGATGAAAATATACTGATATCAGCACAAGAAGGCAAAAAACATAAAAGGTTAAAATATAAAAATTCTGTTGTTCTTCAATTTTCCAGTCTCCAGTGGTTTGGGCGAATGTAAAGTTTTATGTTTTTAGTTTCATACAGCAACAGAAAATTGATAATAAAAAAACAACAAACTCAAAGGCAGCTCAAATGATTTCCACAAACCCTTCACAGACGAGCATAAAGACTTATTTTTCTGTCAATATTTTTTTTATTGCTGTTATAAATGATCACAATAAATATTTCAAACGTAATAAAAAAAAAAAACAGCCTTAACTTATTAATTTATATTAAATACAATGACAAAAATAAATAAGCTATCTCTAAGTCAGACGCTTTAATCTGCTTTAAAAACCAGCTGAAGTAAATGCATGTGAAAAGTTGGTTGCTACATTATTTTAGTAGTATCAAACTGTGTGTACAGGCTGGGAGTTTTGCAGGTATAAATTTGCTGAAAGGAAACTTAAACCAGTCTTGGTAACTGCTCTGTATATAGAATAACTAACAAAGAAAATTAATGTTCATCTTTAAAAAATAAAACATAAAAAAAAGCAACAAAATGAAAAAGTTTTAACAATTTATCGTCTAATTCCTGAGTGATCATCAGTGTCAGCTTTTGACTTTTTAGAAGTGCAGATTCTGATTTCTGAATTTAGGCTAAGTGAGAAGAAAAACCTCTACTGTTCAATCTCTGACAGTCGGGTTGCAGGTCAAGATTGTTTTCAGGAGTCGCTCCTTTAGGCACTATTCAAGATCTTGTGCTGTGCACACCCAGAGAGGAAGCCCACCAGCTGAGGTACTTTTTTGATTTCCTCTGAAGATGTCACATTTTCCAGAGTCTTGTTGCAGTTCACCTGAAAGACAAAAAAAAACAAAACGTTAGAGTTAATTACTATTAGGCCTGCTGATTGTAATCATATTAAAATAATTTAACATTGTACATAATCACTTATTTCCTGATCCTGTATGAGCTGTTGTTGTTTTTAATTTTGCTGCTGCCCCCTGTCTTTCTCTCTCTGTATTTCTCCCCAACTCAGTAGCGGTGAGTTGGAGTCATGAGTCTGGTCCTGCTCAAGGTTTCTGCCTGTTTAAAGGAAGTTTTTCCTCGCCACTGTCACTCATGTTTGATAAGATGGGTCAAATCTGTCCCATCTTAAGGTTAGGTCTTGGTAATTCATCAAACAATGAGCGTTGTCTAGACCTGCTCTTTCTTGGAAAGCGTCTTGTTGTGATTTGGCGCTATCTAAATGATTCATTTCATCAGTCCAAGTAAAAGTTTGTTGTTTTGTGTGTGTTGAGCTCTAACCCTCTTGGCTAAGATTTCACTCTCTCTCTTTCTTACATTTGAGCTGTTGATGTAGATGTTCAAGTTCTTCAGGATCTCCGTCTCGGCGTGCCTTTTACGAGGGTGTCCGTGGTTCTTCACGTGCTTTTCAAGGATTTTTTCCACTTGGCAGAAGAATTTATCCTGTGTGGAAAAAAAGAAACACGATAAATGAGCCTCTCGAAACATAAAACCCAAGAATTTAGGCGTTGAAATGCAAAATGAATGCTTCTGTTTCTAATCTACTGGATTAAAGATATTTAAAACTTCCTACCCCGCATCTGTCGCTGCCTTCAGCCAGACGCGACACATCCTCGACAAAAATGTCCTGCAGAAGACAAAATTACAAGTGTTATTGCTTCAGGCAGATTTTATCTACTTGTGATGAAGAAAAGCAGCGCAAGTTATATATAAAGTTTGTTAACCCCGCTATGTTTGAGCTCTTACCTTTGAGGGGGACTCGTTGATTTTCTTGGCCAGGTCGATAATACGCTGCAGGTTGTGCCGAGGTGTATGGCCAGAAGATTTTACAAGGGATGGACTCAGCAGCATCACCACAGCAAGAGCCAGAAGAGGCGCCATTGTCTTCATGATTTAGATTTTTGAGTTGGTAGTCGATTGTGAGAAGGAACCGATTACTCTGCCGTGGCCTCGCAGCTTGTTGTGAGGTACCGACCAAGAAACAACTGATTTATACTCGCACTGCCCACGCTAACACCATTTTTTTCCCCTCAGCACACAAAAAAAGATGCAGCAAGTCTGCAGTGTTACAAGAGATAAGATCAGTTTGATTACTGCTGTGGCTGATGAGCAAATTCACGAAAGTGAGCTTTTTTTCTCTGAAGCAGTGGAAATGGTTGCCATGTTACGCAAAGAAAAGAAAAAAATAGACAAACAATTGATTAGTCAAATAAAAAGAGAGTCCTGACTGCAGCTTTTGCCCTTCACATGAAATTTAATGACAGAATATTTTGAGTTGTGAAACTGAAGTGCTGAACAGCAAACTGCAACGTGGCTTTGAGTTTTTTTTAGAGATCACCAGAAAGTGTTAACAGAGCATGAAAGTGTTGAACTCATGAAAGCCGGCAAAATAAGTAAAGATAGGCTGAAGGATTAAATCTCAATCTGGATTTAAGGAACTGAACGATGATAAATCTATCAAACCAGTATAAAGGTTAATCTTAAGTGCCTTTCATATGTTTTTCTGTCCTGTTTCAAACCTTCTAAATACTTTAACACGACTGTTTTAATCAAACATCTGAACTATGAAGGAAATGAATGTTGAATGAAAGTTTACTGTGGATCCCAAATCGTCTCTTTTTCAGTGGAGGTAAGAGGAGAGAGAGCTGATGCTGCACTTTGAGATCTCAGAGTTCTGGTCCTGGTTCTTGCGGATGCGGTAGAAATGCTCGATGTAGCTGGAGCGCCCCAGCAGCTCTACGAAGTCCTCGTCGTGGGTGATGACCAGCAGCTGGAAGTTACGCTGGCGGGAGCGACTCTTGATGATTCTGGGGGAGAAGGTCGAACAAGAGCCACTTAGTTCATCCAAACACAGCCAACTCTCGAACCTCTTATGGGGCGCTCACACCAAGGGTAAGTAAAATGATCTACTCGCTTAATTCGCGCGAATCTAGACGCGCGAATGAGCAGTACTTACTCCGACATGATCCCACACACCGACATGATCAGTTTGATGATACCAGTGAACAACCATCTATTTTCACACATTACCTGGCAACCTTCATGCTGATCAGTTATCGTGACACAAATATCCGCTCAAGTTGAGACATTTTCAGCTCCCGCCCAATTCGTGTCATTCGCGCTGCCAGAGCAGCAGGAGCGTCTAATCGCGTCTTTGCATTGACTTAACCTGTAATTCAGTCGCGCGAATGATTTTACTCCCGCTTGGTGTGTGGAGACAGTTTGTGTTTTAAACCAAATTAAAGCGTCCAGGATTGATGTTGAATATCTTCCAGATCTACTTCCAGATCATCGATCGTTAAAATTCACTTCTTTATCTGTATTTTTAAGAGTTAAAAACTTGATTTAGGTTTTAGACTCGGGGTTATGTAAAACTGCTTTTATGTGCGTGTGCATGTCCGTGTTTGTGTACTGACTCGACCAGAGCGTGAGCCAGGGACTCAATGTTGTCTCGGTCCAGGTTGGTTGTGGGCTCATCCAAGGCCAGGATCCCACAATTCAGACAGAAGGTCTCCGCCAGAGCGAGACGGATGATCAAGGACGCCAAAACCTAAACACACATTTAAAAAAATAAATAAAATGAGCTTTAGAAAATCAAGACAAACTCCAAACATCTTCATTTCTGCTGTAAAAGAAACCCTGCTCAGGTACCTTTTGTCCGGCACTGCAGCGTCCTCTCATATCCAGAACTGTGTCTCCTTTGACCATCACTACTCTGTAGTTGTAAACCCTTCGCCTCACTCCTGCAGACGAGTTCTCGTCCACATCAGACCTGATCTCCACGTACTCAATATCTGCAGTGGGAGGAAGACGGAGGGATGAAACTCAGTCTGTGGAAAGCAAAAAGTACAAATGAATGACATGATTTGGAGCGAGTCGTTGTGCACCTTGACCCCTGTATGTGCTGCGCCACAAGTCTCTTATGATCTTGTTGATCTCATCCATCTTCATGCTGTGGAACTTCATGATGGTTCTGAAAAAGAGATAACAAAAGATGTTGAGAGCCAAATATTGCCCTTGATGTCCAAAACAGAGGTCTTCTGACCAATGGGCGATGTTTCGGATGCTTTGTCATCTCCTTGTATTCAGTCTAAGGTCACATCAACAGACTGTTTCTAAAGCAAAGTGATCGCAGTCATCCTGGACACTGACAGAGAGTTGGTGCTTAGGTGGACTTTGAGCCTCCTGACAGTCAGTCAAAACCATAGACCGTATATACTGTGGACAACTTGGCTCCGCCTTCCATCATTACACGAATTTGTGTATCCCCTGGGTGAGCTACGCAATCTTCTTACGCCCAGAAAACATGAACCCCCTAATAACTCTTAAAAATGGAGCTGTACAGAAATAAGGAGGACTTGAGCACAAACTAGTCTTACAGTAACTACGTGTCAACATCGCAACTGAGGGGGAGAAAAAATTATGTTCTGTGTAATAAATTTCTAAAGTTTGTCCACAACTCCATAGGGATTGCTGGAGGAGGCAGGATTTATGACCTATACTGCAGCCCGTCACCAGAGGGTGCTGTTCTCGCAGTGGCTTCACCCAGCGAGGAGGCAGACGGCGTCCATTCTATGTACAGTCTACGAAAAAAAACACGTCCACCCATCATGCAGAACTCTTAGAACTGAAAACTGAAACTCAAACAATTTCCGTTTATTCCAACAAAAGGGTGTTACTGAGGCTTTCTAGGCTTTTGAAGCCCGTCTGAAGGAAACACATTTGAGGAAACACAGGTTTCTGCACTTCCTCATCGGCTTTATTTCTCAGCACCAAAGGTTGCCGCTTGGTCACATCCCACCAAGCCGAAAGGAGCATGTAGGATTTCCTGGTTCTTGTATTTAGGGATGATACTTTGCATCTCATTTCATTCACATGAGCTCCTTTGTTTCATACAGATGTTAAAATTGCGTAGAGTAAGACAATTCATAATTTCAGTTTATTATTTAGTAAGAAAGGGAGAATGAAGGCTTGACCTGCTGCATGATTGGGAAACCCCCACAAGTGTACACACACGTCAAAATGTCAACTTTATACATTAATTTACTAAATCCTGCTGATGTTGCTGCAGATACAAACTGGTTTAAAAAGACACGAAGGCAGCGGCACTCAGCTGGATGTTGCTTTTCCGGCCTACCAAGAAGTATTCGCTCTATAATCTGTAAACTGACGAGAAGTTCATGTGTGGTTTCTGAAGACTTGGGGTGATAACAACATTACCAACCGTGTTTCTTCTGATGAGGGATGAGAAGATAAGACCTTATATAGGAAGAGGGCACAGAGCTGCCACATCCATCAGTCTAATTTACCATATTTAAAATACGTGGCTGAAAGTTCAAGCTTATGATGATGGTGCTTTTTGCAGAAAGTAAACGTGACTTGGTCATGATTGCGATCCTTGCAGGTGCCATGTTATGTTTATGAATCAGCAATAATCTACGATTTTAAGGGGTTACTACAGCTCTAAAGAGGCTTCAAATTAATAAAAAGACAAAATCCACAGCTGCTGCTCTGCAAGAACAAACACTAGCAAGTTTAGTATGACTGCAATTAAGCTTTCAACAATTAAAGAAGGCACGGTCCAAAGTTGTAATACATCAGAGTCCAAAGTTGTCCCCTGCAGAGTCACAGAGAATGGCTGATTCATGCTCAGAGGATTAAACTCACTGCACCAAACTTGATATCTAAGCTTTTCAGTTAGGGGTCTCTTCAGACAATAAAGACCATCAATGAGGCCTGTGAGCAACATAACAACAGCAGATTATCGAACAGCTGTCATACACTGATACCAACAGCTAGCCTTGGATGTTTTCAGTAAAGCCGAAACTTTTAGGTAGTTTCATGACTGCAAAATTGTGTGAAAATTAACACCCACAGCAGACTCAATTAACGAGAAACTCTGGTTTAATGTATATTAAAGCTGGGCAATAAAACGATAATAATATATATTGAAAAAAAAAAAAACTCTGAAACAATGAAAAGGGGAGTTGCTCCAGGTCAGAAATGCAGGTGAAGGCTCAACAGATGACGACATTGCCAACAACACTGGCACGAAAACGTCGGTGGTGTGGAGGTATTTTTACACAACCTGAAGCAGTGCCACGCGGCAGAGCACGCGCAGAGCAAAAGGTTACAAACCCCGAGTGGAGTAAGGAGCCCATGGCGTCTGTGCAGCCGAAACAGCCAAACCATTCAGTCCGCTTTCTCTAGCGCAATGCCTCACGATATCGACTGATATGAAAAAAATTTGCGTGATAAACTTTTTCCCATATTGCCAAGCCCTGATTTTTTTCACTCTATATCTCTTTTCTAATACTTCTTTAATATCTTTATGTGATTTTCAGATAAAGAAAAGCCTCAAATTTCTCACAGTGTTGTATTAAAATTTCATTATTTCAGCCTCTGTCCGAAACGCTTCATTTTAGCTGCTGTCTCTTTAAGGCCTACTGTCTTCTGATTGGCCACCTCTCCGGAGGCTAGACTTCATATATGTAAATGTATAGTATATACTGTATGTATATTATGTCTATGGTTACCCCCTGTGGGTGTCACTTCACACGCTGTTGACGGCAGGCCGTTCTACTTTGCTGGGAGCAGATGAACCAGTAAGGAGAGTCTATAATTCTTGAGTTAGTAAATCTCACACATAAACCACAGACTTGCGTTTTTGCACAGTTGAGATTTGAGCACTTTACATCTACTTTCTCAGACAATGACAAAATACGTTTACCTTGTGATTTGAAACTTTGCATACATGTAGCTCTGACTCCAAACTTTGTAACTTTGCAGTTTTTGTTGTAAATGTGGAAAAGTCCCCCCTCCCCCCTGTTTAAACAGACTGTTAAAACGGCCATGGTCTCATTTCATTATCAGATACAAATATTCATCAGAATTTATATCACCTGTCTCTGTCTTATTTGTCTAAATCATGGGAGGAAAAATATAATTAACCAATATTTAGTCATAGTTTTTCTCAGAGTTTGGAGTTAATCTGAAACATTTGGAGACAGAAGTGCACTTGGCACTGATTGGAGCAACACATAAAGATTACAGAGTTACACTCTTACTAAACTTCTGACTCAGGTATGTGTAATTGCCCCACACAGCTTTGTCTTTAATCTTTGTTGTTTGTTTTTCACACACACACACACAAAATGATTCATTGCAAAGTGAGTCAGAGGCAGTTTCATATTCACTCCCCAAATCAAAACATCTCACCATGAAACCATTTTCTGTGAATTCAGAGACTGTGACCTGGATGTAAGGTGATCTGGAAGGCTGCTGAGGCCCGCTTCACGATCTTGATAGCAGTGCAGACGCGGAGGCATCTACTAACCCACACAAATGGTTAACATGTGGCTCGGCTTCAACTCTGATTCTATCAGAGAGGCTGAGTGTAAACTTCCTCGCTGAAGCTCGCTTATGCTCAAGTTCATTTCTGTTCATTTTCTGTTCAAGAAAAATACTTGTATCACACATTATACCTTTGATTTTTTTAAATTGGTATCCTAAATGAAATGCAGTGATTGAAAGACGAGCAGTGGAAAAGAATAAAGAGCAAGGTGACTCATGATAACTCAGTCATACTTTCACTGCAATTAAACAGTTTTGATTTTATTTTCAAAACCTGTTCAGCTCCTCAGCATGTTAGGATGCGCTGATGCTCCTGATTTGCTGAAATATTTTCACGCCACTTGCGAGCTTTCGTCACACTGATGTGCATTTCTCATGTAAAACTGACGCCACTTCACAATGACGCCCATGCCAGAAACTCAGGGGGTGTTAAAACCATGACTTCTGACACGTCTGACTGCGTGAACTCGTCACACCAACATATGGGAAGTTCAACCACTTCAACCTGAAGTACTGTTACCACCAGTGTCGTCACTGCTTTGACTTGTGGGCTTCAAATGAATGCATGACTAAGCTCAGCCGATTCACTTGAAAAGGTCTCTGATTAAATCTTTTCTCTCAATTTTAAGCTGCTCTGGTTTTATAGTAAACTTGTCAACCAATACTTTCAAAACTTTTCTATCAGCAGATAATGTTTGTGGATAACAACTTCACTTTTGTCAGCATTTTCAAATGCTGCTTATAATGGCACCGGAAACGGTAATAGATAAAAACTCTTGCAGCATTATTACTCTACATCAAGCTTCATCTCCGGTTTCTTTTATTGGTACGCAAACTGCACATTGCATTTTGTTTCTGCATTTTATGCACTCTGCTCATGAAAAAATACTGATATGACTGTCATATGTTTTTTTTTTTACCTTCTAAATCGTTTTTAATGCTTTTTACCTCCTGAACTGTTTTTTTTTTATGTAAATGTATTTTATCTTATTTATTTTATTTTACGATGTATGTATGTGCCTGCTGCAACCCGATTTGCCCATTTTGGGACATAATAAAGTTAAAGTGAAGAAGCATTAAATGAGTAGTGATAACAAATGTTTAGATGTCTTTTTTTTTTACATCACCCTGTTAATTATAATCATAATAATACTAATAATAAATATAATAAGAAGAATAATAGGTTTATTTCTATAGCACCTTTCAAGAGCAACAAAAAGATAATCAAAACTTTAAAGAATAAAATAAATTTAATTCAAACATAACTCCTTTGTACCTTTGCACTGATGCAAAGGTACAATAGGAAGAGGACACAGATGATATTGAAGAGGACTGATATTGGATATCGGTCCGATATCAGCAAAAAAACAAACATCGGATTATATTGATAAAATGTTCAAGCAAGGATTGTAATTTGAAATCTTTTCACTGATTCTCTTGTTTGTTTTTGTTAGTGGTGTCCCTCACGTTTTGATATTGATATCAGATATTCGTCCGATTTATCAGACGGATAACTCAGACTGATATGAACAGAAAAACAAATATCGGATTACATAAGCCTGCGTCTTAAATCTCTGATATCAGCACTTTGATAGTTCATCCCAGACTCCAATCTGGCACCTCTATCTAGCAGCGCCCTGATCCAGCATGCAGAGCCAATGTTATCATAACAACAGTGTGTACTAATGTACTAACAAAGAAGCAACGAGTAGGAGTGATGTTGGCTGTGTGGCAGTATTTTTCGTTAAAGTCTGAAAAAGATGTTGCAGCTGAGAGCAAAACTACAATTACAGCGACGACCAGTAAAAATAAAACTATCACAGAATATTTTCCTGCATCGCTGCTAAGTAAGAGATTATTAAACACTCTCAGAAGTTCTGACTCTGTTGAATGGTATTGACGAAAACCAGATTGGAATTTCTCCACGTTGTTATGGGCGTCAAAGGCAGCTTTTTATATGTCTTATATGATCATCACATTCAATTTGTAAATCACAGCTGCTAACTTCTCTATTATGGCACTTACGTCACAGCGCAGTCAAGTGTCACTGTAAGTGGTTTCAGTAGTATTACACTGTTCTCAGTTCTGCACTGCAGCAAATTAAGGCCTCATTAGCTGAACACAAAGACAAACTGAGCAATGCTTTCCCTCCAAACACTGGACATCCACATCCAGATCTTTAGGCGATCTGCTAACAGCACAGAAAAGTTTTATTAAAACACTCTCTTTACGCGAGGCTTTGACACCCAGAACCCTGTTTTTAAAGGTTATTAATGCTAATCTGTGCACAGCTCTACCATAATTAATGATGTGATAGTCAACTCTGGAACCCTTTATCTGATTTTCCAAAAACCCCCGGCGCTATGACCAAGAAAAGTTTGAGAGGATGTAGCATCATTGTTCACTTTGATTTTTTTTCCACTATGAGGCAAACATCTTCTTACTGATAATCTGAACAGACTGATGTGGATGTGATGACCCAATTTCCAAAAGCCTGATCCAGCAGATAAAGTACAGATATCACATAACAGGAAAACTACCAAACATGGTTCGACACATGCAAAACGCTGCTCAAGTTTAAAACAGATCTTATCAACCCTAAAAACAAAAAAAGCATCAAGTATTATTTTAAAACTTTAAGTTGCTACTTCTCGTCTTCTCTGCCGATATTACTATCCACACTCACAAAGATTGCTGTGCAAAACAAACAGTGAACAGAGACAGGGTGACAGCTACTTCACACTCTAAAGCCACATCAGTTACTTTGTTAATGAGGCCAGCATAAAAGATACATCACAGGCAGTTCTCACGCAGCTATTTCACACCATCTCAATCAAAGTGTACGACAAGCTGAAGGTGACAAACCCAACATATTTCCTTACACACTTTCATTCACAGATCTGACCTATGACGAATACTGCTGCACGATCTGCTGGCTCATATGTTTCCATCTATGGTCATACCCAGGAATGGAGAGGGTGCAGATATTGTGATTTACATGAAGGTAAAGTGTGCTTGCCCGTAGTTTTTAACATCTGAATTATTTTCTGTGCATGATGGCATATATGTATTTAAAGTACGGATCCAACACACTTTTTTATTCATAAGACACCTGGTCCCAACCGGCAACTCTTCACAGTAGGAATGTCCCGATCCGATATTGATATCAGTCCGATATAAGTCAAAAAATAAAAATATCGGATTTTATTGGCCTGCATCTAAAATCTCTAATATAAGCACTACTTTCAAGAGCAGCAAGGTCACTAAGTGCTTTACAATGAGATAATAAAAATTACAAGAATGGACATAGCACACAAAAGCGATAAAGAAAATTAGGGGTGTCCTGATCCGATATTGATATCGGTGTGATATCAGCAAAAAAAGAACTTTGCATACATGTAGTTCAGACTCCAAACTTTGTAACTTTGCAGTTTTTGTTGTAAATGTGGAAAAGCATGATACCGCCCTTTAAACAGACTGTTAAAACAGCCATGGTCTCATATCGTTATCAGATACAAACATCTATCTGAGTTTATATTATCGGTCTCTGTATTATTTGTCTTTGTTATGGGGAAAAATAAAGGTAATTGACCAATACTTAGTCAATTTTTAGTCATTAGTTTTTCTTTAGAGTTTGGAGTTAATCTGAAGCATTTGGAGATATAAGTGTACATGGCAAAGACTGGAGCAACACATAAGACACCTGGTCTCAACCAGCAACTGTTCACAGTAGGAATGTCCCAATCTAATATTGATATCGGTCCGATATCAGCAAAAAAAAAAAATATATATCGGATTACATTTCTTATATAGACTAAGAAAAGTAGGGGTGTCCTGATCTGAGATTGATATCAGATATTGGTTCAATATCAGCAAAAAAAAAAAAAAGTATGGGACTGTATCGGCCTGCATCTAAATTCTCCAGTTTAGGCACTCCTCTTAAGAGCAACATTACAGAGAGATATTAAAAATTCAAAGAAAGGGCCAGGCACACAAAACAGATAAAGAAAAGTAGGAGTGTCCTGATACAATATTGATATTGGATATCGGCCCAATACCAGCAAATTAAAAAAAACAAATATCAGATTATATCGGCCTGCATCTAAAATCTCTGATATCAGCACTCTGATCCAAGCAGTCCATCCAGACTCCACTCCAACACCTCTATCTAGTAGCGCCCAGATCCAGCATTCAGAGCAGACGTTATCACAGCAACAGTGTGTACTAAGGTACTGACAGAGAAGCAAGGAGTAGGTCAGCTATCGGCTGTGTGGCAGTATTTTTCGTGAAGTCCTAAAAAGATGTTGCAGCTGAGTACAAGACTTGTCATGCAGAAGTTTGTACCAATATCTGATCAATTTGGGTATTAGCCAATACTGAAGGCTACAATATTGGTAAAACAGTTACATCGGAACATCTTTAGTTCTCAGGCAGCTCTACACCTAACTACAGCTTCCTACATGAGAAAGAAACTTCATCTCTCATTATGAATTCCATCATTTATTAATGTTTTATTTTGGTCATGAATTATTTTGCGTCTAAATCTAGTTTACTTTGCCCTTCATTATTATTCACTGTATGAGAATGTTGGTCTGTGTTCAGTGAGTTTTTCTGCACCAGCGCGGTGAGCGGGTTCAAAATAAAACACAAACGTAATCATGGATGCTCAGGAGCTCATCATGTGTTGTTGTGGTAAAAAGCAGGGATCAAATATGATTTTTCCTCACTGGGTTCATGTTTAAATGTCAATTCTGCTGTGTTTGAATGCTGAATATGACAAGAAAGTTATACTTTGTAGACTGAGCGATACTTACTGATCAAGAGCCTTGTAGTAGAGATCCAGGTCTTTAATGACCAGCTCTGTGGTCCTCATTATGATCATCTTGTTTTTGTAGCGCTCATCAGCTTTGTCATATTGATCTTCTCTCAGCTCTTTTCTGGAAAATAAAAACATAGATCATCGTCTCTTATTTATGTCAACTACGACTCATCAGTAGCCGTCAATACTAGGGCAGGGATGACATGCTTTTCTCCCAATTCGATTCTTCTACGAACTTTTGGATTTTAAATTGCGATTCTAAGATATTGACGATTTCCTCGATCTTCAGTCTGCATTTTTAACATCAGTGAAACAGTTGAATAATAATGATTGTCTACCAACTATTCCAGGAATCATATTTCACCAAAAAATACACATCAAATGAAAGTCAGTTTTTAAGATTTATTCTTCAATTTGAGAAAAAAAATCGATTTTTGAGGAAAATGTGTGGGTGTGGGAATCAGGGTTGCCTCATGACGCAATATTATCACGATACTTGGGCCATGATTCGATATCATCACGGTTTTAAATAATTTGCGATACACTGAGTATTGCAATATCATTCAATGCAATTTGTAATCGATACTTGGCGGATGAGACGATACGATACATCACCAGACAAAATATCGTGATTCTATGCTGTATCAACTCTTTTCTCCCACCCCTGATAAATACATTAATGCTTTTAAAATGTTGATTTTTCTGCAGATATTTATGAAAACTTGTTCTATACTCTTACATAAATTCACATTTTTACACGCTATGGTGCACCATCAGGTGTCACCATCTCGGTTAATTCGATCATATCTATAAATCTGAAGAGCTCACCTGTGATGCAGGATCTCCTCCTCGAAGCCTTTCTGTCGTCCCAGCGCAATGCTGCGGTTCCTCTTCAAGTCCTCCAGCTTGCGCTCAGCTTCACGACGTTCTCTGGAGAGCAACAGAAAGCAGGAGGGTGAAATCACTGCGGCCAAATTCTGACCTGACTCTTCAGTAACAAGTGTCACACTGCTGAGTTACAGGAGTTCAGGGCCATCTTGTTTGCTATTTCAATTTAACAATCTCACACATGATCAATAAACAAGTACGGCTCTTACTGGTGGAGCTGCATGACTTGCATGTTGCCCATGTCTTTCTTGAGAGCGTCACGTTTAGCCACAACCTCTTTCAGCTCCTCGACTCGCTTCCTCAGTGTCAGGTTGTCCTGCAGCCAGCGCTCCTGGACCTGACAAAGATCGGAAACTTACGGTTTTAACTCCAGAGAGCTTTACACTCAGTGAAAAAACTGAATTAAGACAATAATGACCCAGGTGGCTGTACCTTTTGAGTGTCTATGTCTTGACGGATGTTTACCATCTCCTTGTTGATCTTCTCTTTGTGCTTCTCGGCTTCGTGCAGCTGAGTGTTGGTTTCTTGAAGTTCCGACTCTTTTTGCTGCGACAGCAACAGGCAACATCAATAAAGATGTTTCCAATATCGTCACAGACAAACGTCGAAAGATATACTAAAGAAACCATGACGAGACTTGAGAACTTGAGTATGTGAAACTAAACATGTTACCTCTTTGTACTTGTCTTTGCCTTCATCCAAGTATTTCTTGATGTCCCTCTCCAACATGGTGATCACTTTCGCTCGCTCTTTGATGGCGTTGATCTGACGGTGACAGTGAGTGAAGATTAAACAAAAGAAAAAATTCAGCTTCTTCGCCTTTTTTTGTCTCATCTGATGGAAGAGACGTTCTTAAAATGCTCACACGCTCACCCACTTTCATAAATTCACTGTTTGTTTTATTAGCTGCCTAAATGTCACATTTCATAATTAAGAAGTGGTTATAAAGAAGGAAAAAGAAGAGAAGGTTCATCTTCACCCGAGCCTGTTCACGCAGAAACGAAGGGTATAAGAGAGGAGTGAAACAACAATTTGTACCTGACTTTGTGGTGACTTTTCAGGAAAGAAAACACGACTGTAAAAGACAAACAACAGTGTGAAAGTGTGCACCTTCTCCTGGCCCTCTTCCTGCTTTTGCCTCCTGCGCTCCACCAGCTCCTGCTTCTCCTGCTGCAGCTTGTCCAGAGCGGAGGACAAAGGGGAGAGCTGCTCCTTCGCTTCCTGATTGAAGGAGAGAAAAGATGAGACACAACGTGGGGTATTTATGAGTGACACTTTAACAGAGCGTAAAAATGTGTTGATTTACATGCAAATGTGTACGTTCTTGTTTTTTTTTTGCTCCACATCATCATAAATCAGAGAGAAGTCATAGTTAACCATGACTGAAATTCATACCCTGATATCCCTGGTTAAGGTCTGTATTTCAGCGGTGTATTCGACACACTGCTCCTCCAGCTGTTGCTGTTTTTGCATATCGCTGCTCAACTGGAGTTTCTCCGCTTTCGTCTCGTTCACGGCACTTTTCAGCATCTGAATCTGGTCCTGCTGGTCCTGGATCAGCTTACGTTTCAGTTCCATCTTGCTGGAAGCTGCAAAGAAAAGACGGGTTACCCACGAACAAACTAAACATGTTGCTTACACACCAATCGCCCGGTGGATTTACTTGGATTCTTTGAAAAGATAAAAAAAAAGGCAAATCTGCTAAACCAGACCAGGACTACAGGAAAGTAGGATTTCTGAGTGATGTTATCTTACTGGTGTCCAGCTTATGCTGAGTTTCTTGTTTCTCTTGGCTGACTTGTTGGATGGTTCTGGTCAGGTCTACTCCCTGGAGTTTAGCTGCATGCTGAGCGATTTTCCTCTCCACCTCTCTAAGGTCCATCTGAAAGAGTAAAGCGCATCACATATCAAAGAAAAACACCAAATCTTTCATTCTGTCAGTAAGAGGGGACACAAAAGGGAGAGGAAGGAGGTGGACATTAAAAAGTGAACCGGACAAAGGGATGGTACCAGGTATCTGTCCATGAGTGAGATATCCTGCAGGCAGGCTTTGGCTGTTTCCTCCTCTGACATCAAGGTACCAAGCAGAGTCTCCTGCTCCTCCACGTCCCCCTTCAGCCTCTCGATATCTCGGTTCACCGCCTGCAGACGGTTCCTGAACTCGGGCAACTCCTTTTCTTCAAGCAGTGTGATGGATTGTCTGAGAAGTATTAAGTAAAATGAAAAAAAACAACAACTGACTTAATGAGCACAAAGGACAATGGAGCCCATTTACAAACATTTAAAGACACTGTCCTCGGCTATTTTCTCTCCTTTGGTCTCCTGCAGTTTCCTTGATTTTCTCTGTAAACATGCGAATGAACATGAGGATAAAAACCTTTTTTCTTTTGGTGTTTATCAAATTTGTAAAAAACCCCAATACAATGAAGGATTATCAAGATTTTGTGACTTTGGAGTTCATCGGAAAAACAAACTCTACAGTTTTTCTGTCTTCCTTTTTAACCTCCATCATTTAGTGAAGTCTTTTAATGAGCTTTTGGTTTGTGCCAATCTTGCTGAAGTAGTGACGAAAAAATCTCATCGTGCTGACTTTGGACACTCAAATGCATCATTAATTGTGGAATTTGTAAAGACAGTGCTGTCTCTTTAAATTCTACAGAAACGTTGAAAAGTAAACACTACAGGAGATCTGATAAAAATGGTTCAACTTCACCAAAACCAAAGAAACTACTATCAGATGTCGACTTTTTTTTTTATCCTAAAAATGTTTCATAAAAGTGAAAACAAAAATCTGTTGACAGTAAAGTGATGGTAAACATGTGATAAGAGAAACGAATGATCATAAAGTTAAAGATAAACCTTTAAGAGGTGAAAAATGAAGTGCTGGGACCAGATGAGACATTTTTTTACGGGGCCTTAAATCTTAAACCCGTCTTCGAGAATGTGTTTTGGTTGCGAAAGTGTCAGTAGAACATTTCCCATATCTGCTGTGTTCTTAGTTTACTTCTTTTCTTTGTGTTTCTAAACGCTCAGACGCTCTAAATGTCATGACCTTTCCTGAAAAGTCAGATAAAGAAACAAACAAAGATACTGCTTGTTCATCGACGTGTGAGGCTCTTCTAAATGTCAGCACAGACCAACAACATGATCTCTTATATTTGAACATAGCTCCATCTAGTGGCCAAAAGCTGAACAACCTGTTCTCCTGCCAAAAAACACAGACCCAATGATGAATTCATAAATTCAAAAATACAGTGAAGTAATCACCTCTGATTTTTTTAGTTTAGTAAATCAAGGTGAATATAAGTTTCTGTATGAAACAATGATTGGAAATAATAAACATAAATAATTAAAATGACAAAATGAACAAGTCTGCAGACGATGAATTTCTGTCCTGGGATGTTTGTTTTTTTGTCATGAATTTAATTTAGTCTTACAGCTCTGATGAGGAGGACAGACGCAAACGTTTCATCCTCTTCTCCCAGCATGCCTTGCTGCTTGAATGAACACAGCAGATTGATGCTGTACGTCTATTTTTAGTGTGACAAGCAAGTCCGCAGTCAGCTGTGTGTTGGGATTTTGAGAGTGGAGGATTGTTTTTGACAGATTAAGTGTACGGCTCTTTTTCAGTTTTTTTTTTTGCTTTAGTTGTAAATGCATTTTTGGAAATTCACGTACTGTTGAGCTAAATGAAGACAGGAAACCATGTTGACTGATTAAGATGATGCCATTGCCAAAACACACCTGTCACTTTTTCGCCTTCCTATCAGTGTGCTTGTTTCATCCATGGATATGATTAGTAGATACAACACGCCTCTTTTAAACTGTGTTCCTACATGGCAGCCATCTTGGTGAGGGCATCGTTCCCATTGTTGCTCATTTCAAAACTGATTTTACTTTTTCATCAATGCCAAAAAATGTGCTCATACAGGACATTAGATATTAAAATTTTTTTTAAATAAATGTTCTGTATGAATAGCACATAATTTGGCGTTGAGATTAAAGTAAACCGCATAAAAACCGGTTATGAAATGAACAAGATACGATATATTTTCCATGTGCATCTAATGCCTTTAGTGGGAACTTTGCCCCCTCCAAGATGGCTGCCATGTAGGCATGTAGGTTAGCGGGCTGCTATAGTACACTGGCGTTTTTAGGCTGTGTCCGAAATGAATCACTCAATCCCTAACCTCTAACCCCCATATGGGGTTTCACTCTATAGTTGACTATGTAGTGAGCTCAATCACCGGAGGTTTCGGACACGACATGGCAAGACGCAATGCATGACGGGATGCCCGCCACCGTTGAGTGACCATCGGATGGTCACCACATTTTGCAATGCTTTATGGGAAATTTTGAGTCGCCTATATAGGACATTGGAATTGATCACTGAGGTTTCGGACACCCCTCAAAATGGCGTTAACCCCCTATGTAGTCGCCTATGTAGGGGTTAGGGATCCATTTCGGACACAGCCCTAGTCTTCTATGTATCTGTGGTTTATTAATATTAAGTCATTGCTTCCTCGCTGTGGTGCCAGACTGACATCTGTTTGTTAAGTTTTGGTCTGAAGAGTTTGTTCTTGTATTTTTAAAACATTTGCACCTGTCAATCAAAAGTGACACACAAGCAGATTATTCGTCAACAAACAGGTGAATCATACTGAGGAAACAGGAGATGGCTAAAACAACCATCTGTATTATACCGGCGAGCACATTCAGCATGTCTAAAAAAAATAAAGATCACATGTATTTGTAACTTCAGCACATCAGGATAAACATAGATTCTCCGTACCTGACAGGCCTGAGAGCCATCATATCATCTTTCTTCCTCTCTTTCCTCTTCAGGTCCTGCTCGGTGTTCTTCAGCTTGTCCGGCACCAAGCGTAGTTTGGACTGCATGTCGCTGATGACTTCCTGCAGATCCGACTCTGAGGGGAACGTCCGCTGGCACACGGGGCAGCAGGGTTCCCTCTCCTCCGTCAGCTGACTGATGAACTGGGTGTACACTGCTGTGGCTCCGGCTAACATGGCTGCCAAACACAGACGGAGGAGAACAACGCACATTCAATTACCTTTTTCAACACAACTATTGAAACTGCTAAGAGTTTGGACAGAAGAAGATCCACCCTCAAACTGGTTATCTTAAACTCCTGGTTTAGAATATTTACCTCTCTGTTTGGAGACTTTTTCCAGATCTTCTTGCAGTTTGCTCAGATCCTGCTCCAGATCCTGACTGCCACACACGTTAAAGAACTTCTCTTGATCGTTGGATAACTGCTGCTCCTTCCTGCGTACTTCAGCAGCTATATGACTTTTATTTTGCTCGCTTGACGCCAGATCCTTACTGAAAATGATGAGATTTACACAAAGTAGTCAACGCAACAGAAAGTAACTGGTTTTGTGTGGTTATGTGTGATATTTAAAGTTGATAAATTTTGCCTACTTGAGTTTGGCGAGTTTGTCTCTTGTACTGTTGATTTCTTTTGACTTGGCATAGATCCAGTCCTCCAGCTCTCTCTTATTGGGGAAGTGGCCGAGCAGCAACAGCAGATCCTCGCTGTGACGAGACTTGATCTTTCTTACCTGCTCCTCTTTCTCCGTCTGGAGGAGAGATGAAAAAAGATGACGATGAAGATGGGAAGGGGAGAAGCAGACTCGGGACTGTGGCTCATTTACCAGGGGCCACACATCACCTTGTCTTTGGTCAGCATGTCCATCTGAGTGCGCGCGGTGGTGTGAGTGTTGAGCATCTCCATTTCTTTGTCCAGTTTCCTCTGAGTGCTGTCGAGTTCAGTCTTTTCTCTTTGGAGCTCCACGACCTCATCCTTGAGCTCGTCTACGTTGGAGTTCTGAACTGCGTTCTGCAGCTCACGCTCCTGAAGAAGAAAGACACACATGCGTACAAATCAGAGGGAAAAAGAAGAGTCTGGATAAATCTATGATGCATGTGGCTGAGCCTCACAAATATTCCACAAATACATCCGTGCAAAAAGAGCTTTCCAGCAGCTGTGTTTTTTTACCGCCTTTGTCAGTTCATTCTCCAGTTCCTGAAGTCGACTCGATGAACCCTCCAGCCTCTGCAGCTCTGCTCTGATATTCCTCAGTTCTTGCTGCTTCTTCCCCTGCAGGTCTCTCTTCAACTCCACGGTTCTCTCCAGACCGGTCTTCTTATCCCTCATTTCATCGATGGACTGCTGCTTCTGCTGCTCCTTCTCCTGCAGGTCCGCCTGAGTGAACGGAGTAACAAGAGGAAGTATCAGGCACCGGTGTCACACATGGAATTAAGACTTTTTTAATGTTCAAGATCCACAAAACCAAAGATAGGATTTTACTGCTTTAACACACAGTGAGGTCACAGTGGTGAACACCAAGTTCACCAACACACAAATGCAAGAAGACAGCAGAATTACAATGTGGAAATTTCTTACCAGAACCTGAGTGACTGTGTCTTTTTCCTGATCCAGCCTCTGTGTGACGTGACGGTTGAAGCTCTCCAGCTGAAGAGAGGTGAAGGGAGGTCGGTCGTAACCCTCCATTTCCAGATAGGACGACAGAGAGCGAACCTAAAAATGAAGAGACACATTTTATCCCGCTGAAAGCGATTTAAACTGTCAGTGTTGGCAGCAGGTATGGAGGTTCGCATGTCCAACTTATACTTTACAAAAGTGAATTTGAGGAAAAAGACTTAAGTGCCGCTGGCTAAGTGCACAGAAGCACATGTCTCTGCCTAACCTGAGTGTCCCGATTCCTGATGTTTTGACTTTGACGGTCAGCCTCGAGCTGCAGACGACCTAGAAAGAGACAAAGGACTGTAAATATAGTCTTAAAGAAAATCATATCCTGGTTCATGGTCTCATAGAGGCGTTTGTCTACCTTGTTCTACCAGGAGCTCAGCTTTGACTCGGTTTAGTCTCTGACACTCCCGTCCAGCTCTCTCCAGCTCCTTCTGGCAGTCCGTCAGCCTCCGCTCCTTCTCTCTCACTGTCCTCTGGTGGTTCTGGTAAGTGTTCTGCAGTTCCTCATCTGAACCCTGAAACACCTGCAGCGCACAAGGTTGACAGGATTGAAAATCAGGGTGACTTCACTTCTTCTATGACAGAAATAAATGCACTAACAGAGCTTTAAAAATGACCTGGAACAGGCGGTGTATCTGAGAGCTTGATTCATTCATCCTCTAATGACTGTTTCAGTGTCATGTGTTACCTGTTCCATTGTTTCCTCCAGCTCCTTGTTGTCCTCCTCCATCTGTTTCTTTCTGCTCTCCAGAGCCTTTATGTCATTGTCCAGCTTCATCACTTTCCCCAGTTTCATGTCAATATCTGTCAGTCTCACCTGGAAATGATCGTAAAAGTTCATCAGTATCATAAAAGGTTCTGTGCTCTTTTCTTACATGTTTACACCAGACTTCTGGTGTATTTGGCTTTAATCATGTGATTCCAGCTGCTGGTATGTCAGTTTATTAATTTATCATTCAGGAATTGACACATATGTGGTGTAAAATACATCTAAAATCTCTAACCTCTATCTGTGTGTATTGCCTCTTTGAGAAAAGTATATAAGCAAACCTCCAGTGGATCAATCTTGTTCTCTATCTGCTGGGTGCTGTCTTTGGACGCCATCAGTTGAGCCTCCTTGGTGGCGACGATCTCTCTGATCTGCTGGGCTTTCTCCTTATTCTGCTTTAGGTAACGCAGCTCCACCTGACACTCTTTGACTGTGTGACCCTGTTTCAGACGCAGCTGACGCATCGTTTCCAGAGCTTTAATATACCTGCAAAAAAGAGACATTTAATTCTTCTCAGCTTTTGTTTTAAGGGAGTATCCAGCTCATGTAGGCAGGTTTTATTTTTTCCTACTTATGTATCCTGTAGATTAAATTAATCTGATTAACATTAGACAAACAGAAAGATGAGTTTGCTTTACTTGGTTGCAGCAAAGATGGAGTCAAACTTGTCTTTGAGTGCTTTGCCTTCACTGAGCGGCCAGTTGGACTCTTCTTGGTGGCAGAAGATGACATGATTCAGGACAGGCTTTGACACACCCAGCGATGAAATCATCTCACGGTCCAGGTCCCCGCACTTTGATGACAAGCTCACCTTCTCACCGTCTCTGGATAAAAGATGACAGGGGTCACACATAAAGACGGAGGTCAGGTAACATGTGTTTTTGTCTAAAATGAAATGATGACTTTGAAACTTCAACTCACTTCATTCTGGTGATGACTTGCTCCAAACTCTTGAAGGTGTAGTTCTTCGCCTTCTGAGTGCAGGACATAGAGCGATGGATTGTCACTTTCCCTCCGTTTACATCAGTGAATAGGAGTCGAATTTGAGCTTTCACGTCTGTCTCATGGGCATCCTGGAATCAAAAAGGCACGGAGTGTTGCTCAAAATGAGGACTTAAAGGGATATTCCAGCGTAAATTTAAGTTATGGTCAAACACACTGTAGCACCAAGTTAGACACCCCCTTAAAAGATGAATTTTGCCGACTGCTTGCTTTTCTAGTTATACCAACTTTAGTAACGACCGCATGATAGCAATACAGAGAGCCTCACGCTCAACCAAAACGCCACTCTATAGCCACAAATAATGCTCAGAACAGCACCTAACTTCATCAACAGTACATATAGGGTCCCAGCCATAGTACTAGCCACCAAACATCTTTTTAACTTTGCCTAATTTCTTTAGCAAAGAGACTAAACACAACTCACCTACTCTCTTCCAGCAGGTGCTTGTTTGCAGTGAGACCTCTGGCCAGTCTCAACGTTACCATGTATTTGACCCTAAATTAAGTTTACCCTTTAAGTAAAATCTCATGCAGGCACTGCCAAGATTCACAGAGAATACACCGCTTATACACTTGAACTAATTTGACAGATTAAAGCACATCTGGAAGTTTTATTTCTTTTCTTTTATTCTGCTGTTGTTGAAAAAACAAGATCTGTTCAAAAACAAAGTGAGTCTTTGCTGTGCCTAGATTTCCCCCCAATTCATCCTAAACTTCTTCTAATTGACTCTTTCTAAACACAGAAACCCTTCAAAAAAATGTACAAAATATCTGTTTTTTAATCCCAAACACAACACAGGTAGCTCACCTTTGGATCATGAACAAACGCCCCTCCTTTAGATCCAGGAGGAAGTTCACCTGATGTTGCATACCTGAGGCACTCAATAATAGTCTGTAAACCCAGAAAATACACAAAGCACCCTGATTATATTACAATAGTGTACATTATGCATATATATGTGTGTTATGTTAAAGACAGACAGCAGCTCTCAGACCGTTTTTCCTGCTCCATTGGGTCCGACCAGCACAGTCAGAGGAGTGAAGAAAGAGATGACCTGTTTGTCTTTATCCTCAACCCCGAAACTCCTCACCCCGAGGATACTCATCTTATCTATTCTGGACATGTTTGCTGTCTGAGAGAAAAGAAAATGGGAGAAAGAGGAGAAGAAGTTTCAGTTTAATACAAACCTAAAGATCTTAGCAGGCTAGCAAACAGTGGAAGTTTGGCTACATGCTAGGCTAACATGTTGGCGATACGCTGCCAAAGCAGAGTTTACCGAAATAAAAGACGATTTTTATATTATTTACGTTGGTCTGCAGTCTTATAAATGTTGTAATGTAAATCCAACTCACCGCTGAGTGGTGGCGTGAGAAGTGAAAGTTGTTTTCGCGCTGCTGTAAGGAAAGTGACGCAAAGAGCGTCGACTTCTTACTTCCGGTATCAATGCGGGCATAGAAATGTCAACATAGAACGGCAAGTCACAGTTCTTATATTATCCATACAGTGGCTGGTACACATCTACGATAAGGAGGCATTTATGTACCACTGATCATATCTATTTCACGTCTCCTAAAAATTAAAGGCTGCCAACAGTTAAATCAAGAGACAATGATCACATTTATCACGTTCATGAATTCTCAAGTGGGCAAAAACACAGCAAAAAAGTGGGCTAAATGTAGGCCTCTCTATTCATTTCAGATCTATGCCCAGTCCTCAATTCAGTTCAATCTACTGTATTTCATTGGTGAACAATCCATGGTCATGACTGACAGACTGACAAGTTAAATAACTTTTTTCAAAAATGCATTTAATATCTTTTATCAGGGACACCCCATTATATTTGAATTACTTTTTCATCTGTTTTCATCAATCTGTTTTCTCATCATTTTCCACCTAACCTGTTATCTATATACCTACGACACCTACTGTTCATATTTTTAACAGAGTTTAATGCATAAGAAGAAGGTATAAAGGGTTAGGGGGGATGTATTAGACATAAGAAGTAGAAAGTAAAAACTAAAACATTAGGTGAATCATCGTTCCAACATTATGGTCCCAGCCTACATGCAGACCTGAGAGCGAAACCTAATGTTCATATTTTCATAAGTAAACTCAAGACCTACCTTTTTGTTTTGATCTTTTAATCTGCATTATGTGATTTTACCCTATATTAGTCCCAGAGTAACTATTTTGTGTTTTATTACCTCCTTTTACATGCATACAATGTCATCATTTGTGTTGTTTATAGCGTAGATACTTGTGTATTATCTCTATATTTTTACTTATTTTATCTATTTTATCTTTTATTTTATCTATTATTTATCTCCTCTTTTACTGTATTTGCACTGGAGTACTGTAACAAAAGCAACTTCCCCCTGGGGATTATTAAAGTATTTCTGATTCAGATTATTTTTTTAAAATCTACCTTCTGTTATTGTTTGATTTTATGACTGTTTTATTTAATAAACTTTTAACGCTTTATCACCTTTATTATAGTTTATCACGGTTTTAGCATTTTAGTCCCAGGTCCAGAGTTTCCTCATTTCCACACTCATCTGGAACAAGTTGAAGAGTCCTCACCTTGTCTTTTGTGTATGAATCTGTGTGTGTGAGAGTGCTGTATGTGTTGAATTGGGGATTGGGGGGGTGGGTGGGTTTGATATTTGTATTTTTATTAATTTTATTTAATCGTTTTTAATATCCTGCTTGAATGGACAGCACTATGTGCTACATTATATGTATGAAAAGTGCTTTAAAATTAAGTTTGATTGATTGATTGATTGATTGATTTGATATTAAGATAAGACAGAACTTTCTTGTCTTGAACTAAACTGTTCAAGTCAAGAAATTTCTTGAAATTAAAAGGACATAAAATCTTTTTTTTTCTCTCTCTTTTTGTTTGGAAGTTGAATCCAAGGCTAACAGAGTAAAACTACACACATTAAACATGCATGTATTGATAAAAGGACCCCTCTAACATTATATTTTTCAATTTATGCCAAATCTTCTAGACCTCTTTAAACATAAACATTCAGTCCAAATCCAAATATAAAAAGTAAAAGTACTTTCCCATTTATGCTTTGTACTCTATAGTATGAGCAGGGGATACTAGATTGGATTTTGTAATAACTATTTTCAGAAGTGGATTATTTGTTGTGAATTCAGGGCAACAGGAAGCAGTATATGGGATTGACTCAAAATAAACAATAAAGCCCATGTTCATCATGACTAAAGCCCCCCTGAACAATGATGTGGGTTATTGGAGTTTTGCCAATAGTTCAAGAACCATTACTGATGTTTATTGCAGGAAAAAAAACAAGCTTTAAAAGAGCTCTGGTTCTACAGGTTGGCGCATTTAGTGTCAGCTCGGTCTATTTCTCTGTGATATGAAAATGCAGAGAAAACCTTCAGCCTTTCCAGTGACCACAGCAGTATCTTATTGTCTTAAAGGATACTGAGGTTACTTGTAGTTATAGATACTCCAATAAATCTTAAATGCTGACATTTTCTTGCATTATCTTTCTTTACTTGCAGGTCAGGTCCATGTGAAAGAGTTTACCACAAGAGGACACTGTTTCCTAGTGGGAAAAAAAACATTGCTGGCAAATCTCATGCAGCCTCTCCTCTTCTCTCTTCCTTTCATAAATGTTTAATTTTAGCATTTTTCACAGATGCACACACTGCATGTCTTAGCAGTATTCAAAACTAACATCCACAATGAGAATTATGACATATATCCAAATGATTATAGCACAATTTTAAAAAACTTACTGAAAAGAAAATAATGTTTTTGTTTAATAGGCAAAAACTTGTCGTTAAAAATTTGAAACCAACAAAGAAAGAAATAAGTTTTCAACAAATGTGTTTTTTTTAGCTGCTTTCCCACAACCCAGAATTTAAGTGAACCTGAATAAAAACAGATGGCATGAGTAGGAAGAGAATAAATCCAATCTGAATAAAGGGGCATGAGTTATTTTGAGCCCATGTTTGGGGTTGAGGAGCAGGTTGTGGATGTCCAGTGGGACCTGCAGGATTGGTGTTCACCACCTGTAGCCAACCCCCTGAAAACCTGAGAACATCATCTCCCTAACTTCCTCTCTGTTCGCTCCCTCTTAAACGGACACACACACACACACACACACACACACACACACACACACACACACACACACTCACACACACACTCTCTCTCTCTCTCTCTCCCTCTCTCTCAGTCTCAGTCTCTCTCTCTCTCTCTCTCTCTCATGCAAACAGCCTTCTGCTTTCAGCCCACTGATTCAGTCTGTCTGTGTTATCAGCTGGGCTGACTCATGGTGCCTGAGTCTGTGTGCTTATGGCCTTCTTTCTATTTTCATCCTGTGACCTTGTGTCTCCTGATGGACCATGGGATACATATTTGATTATTTGATGTTGATTTTTATCATGTGTTTGAGTGTGAAGGCCTAATCTGACATGTTAGGGGTCAACCCCCCATTTTCACCATCTGATGGAACTGGGTTTCTTTGCATTTGATAACCTGACAAACTAGAAACAAGCAGATTTTTTCAATGTTATCTTCAAAAATATTGGAAGTTAAATGTGGGGTAGGCAAGAATCCATTGAAGAAGCATCTTTTTTGTGGTGTATATACAAAAAAGCTTTTAATATCAGCCAATAGCTATTAGTTATTGATGACATTTGCATGGCTGCCAAGTTTCAGAAAATGACAAGACTGAGACTTCAGTGCTATGATCTGACCGAAAAAAAATTTGGCCTTTTTTAACAGCGTTTTATACCTTATGACTGATGTCCTCAATTCCATGCCAGCTGCTCTCCCTAATGCTAGTCTTAATTAACCAGAAATTAGAAATGAAAATTGTAACAACAATATTGACAAAATACATTGGTCAATATTGCACTTCAAACAACTCTCCATCATTTAGCTTGGAACAAGACAGTTAGAGAATCCAAGACCCGCCTTACGTTGCTTCTGATTGGTTTATATTGCATGGATTGGTCTGGGATTGGTTATCTCGATCACTCAATTAGAGTTACTTGAACTACGGCCAGCCAAGTTTATTACCATGAAAAAAAATAAATATAGAGTATTGAATGGGGAAATATAAGCGTGAGAAATGTCAAGTGTGGCGTGACGTGTGGTGTGAGAATGGGTCAAATTGCGGGACGCTTAGCAGCTCTACATGTGTGAATACCGTGATATCGCTGATTGGTTGTGAGGCTGACGCTGCTCCCTCGCGTTGTGAGGCACGCCCCACGTCCTCGAATAACGTTCACGACATACATCTATGGTTCACGAGCCCAAACGAAGTTAGCGTGCTACAATATCGGACCGTAGAAATCAAACAGGAAGTACGGAAAATTGTCTGAATCCTCGTTTGACCACGACTGCCAACACAAGCAAGAAAACGAAGTAAATACCGGAGACTAGCGGAATAACGGGCGCTTAAAAAGGAGGTAGATCACCTGGAGAAGAGCTAAAAAGCCGGGTCAACATCAAAGAAGCTAGCATAAACGCGTCGGGACGCCTCGGGATCTTCCGGATCCTATAACCTTTCTGCTGGACAGGTAAACCGCTTTAACAAAGTAAGCCAAGTGTCTGTAACAGAAGTGTTTCTTGTCAAACGGACCTGCTGCGTGTTGTAGCGCCACTAAACTGTTGACCTCGGGTCCTGGACTATGTCACTTTATACTATTTGTAGAAGTCCTGCAAACATTGTTTTTGCTGGTAGTCTGTTGGTATCTACAGTAGCGCCAATGCGTCTTACTTTCACGTTGACTGGGACCCATATGTAATTATCTGAAGTATTTATCTGCAATATATCTGAATTTAATTGGAACGATACTAGCGAGCGGGAGCGTCTCTGTGGGCGGAGCTTGCTGGAGCTGTTAGCTAATGGAGACCGACGTCCGCGCATGGTGGCCATTTTGCTACGGGACGCTCGCCCACTCATGACATTACAGTCTATTGCACATGTAGCATTTAAATAACTATAGATTGATTAAAAACCGATTTTCAAACGTTTTGGTTTGTAACAAACTGAAGAGTTTTAGTTATGTTCCTGCATACTCAAGAATAATTTTAACCATGGGTTTTCATAAATAAACATCTAGCAGATTGGTAGAGCAATATCTATAGGCCTACAGACACAAGGCAGTGATATTGAATCATGTATATAGAAAACATCATCATTCCCTGTATGTTTAATTAGTAATATTTCTATTATGAGGTTAACAACAGTAATATATAGCAATAACATGTATACATATTTATTTTTAATATAAATGTCTGCCTCATTGCCATCTTAGATGTTTTTAACAAACCAAACAGTTTGGAAATCATGTGCAACTTAAGCTATGTTTAATAGATCACTTCTGCCTCTTCAACTAGTGTAAAACTGCTGGGTCAACTTTGTAATATGTACTTGGTCTCACTCACAGTGAGTCTGTTAGCCAAGTTAGACAGCTGATAAACACAAGCACATCCACAAAGACTGCCACTTAGTCAAAACAAATAAACAAATTAATAGAAAATAGGCTGTCACACAAGAAATTAAAATCTCGATTGTGGTCTGCCTTGACAACTCGGGCAAAGCGGTGCAAAAGTTAGCCCTTGCGCGCAAATAGCTGTGAAAAAACTGTTCTGCATGAACTACATGATTAAGTCTTTTTTTTCTCAAAGAAAAGCTTCCATATCAATATGTCCAAGCATCCCGACTCATAGCCATGTTATTAAAGTCTGTAATAAACAAAACCGTTTGTTAATCCGTCAAGATTTCAGCGAGTTAAGAGTATTTTTGATCATGCAGATAACTCACCTCCTGTCAGCTACCATAGAACTTACCAGAATGGTATACTGGAGTAAGATGGCCGCTGAGTAGGGACGCTGGTGACTCCACTCGAGTCATCTAGCCTTTATATCTATGGGGGTAGTGTTTACATTCATGATTTCTCATAAAAACTGGCACTCACTCAGATCCTGCCTACCCCACCTTTTAGTTAAAGACAGGGAGAGAATATGTGCTCCTAAAATGATAGCCCTGAAAGAGGTTGTATTTTCCTCTTAAGAAATAACTGAAATGTTCTGTACTGACAGTCACTCACTTTCAAAGAGGGGAAACTGGCAGATTAACCTTTTGCTGAACTGTCTGCCTTTTCACATTTTACAAACTACTCTGGATAAAATTGCAGAGCAGGTATTTTATTAAATCATGAGAGGCTGTTGAGATAGAAAAATCAACGTCTCACTGGAAAACATCTTAACAGAGGAGCTCATGACTCAGTGGTGCATTAGAGTGCACTGTGAAGGATTGGTATTTGAGAAACACAAAACAATCTTCTCTTCTTCTCTTTCATGGCATTGACTTTGTTTTTTTTTAACCTGCTGAGTCCTCTGAGGCGGGTCAGTTACTCACAAATGTCTTTGAAATGGTCCTGAGTCAAAATATTAAACATTACTCTCTGAAAAAGGAACATTTTCTCCAGATTTCCTCTGCATTCAGATAACACTACCTTGACACACGGATGTAGTCCTTTACCCTGATCCTTAAGCTATTTCTTGGGGCTGTCAAATAATATTTTTTTAATCGCAGTTTGTGATTCAAGACACTAAATCGCAGTTTGCTTCCAGTGGTTGGTAAATGCATATAAATGTAAATCAGTTAATACGGGCGGCTCCCTTCAGTGGTGTCCCATTGGCATATAAATGTGCTCTCTCAAAGTGATCGGAAAGACTAGAGAAGTGCTGCATAAGTGTTTACCATTCAACAGCTTAATGGAATGAAATATTGGGCATCTCCGTTGTGTCTTTTCCTCCTTTGTACAGTTTCCTGACCTCAGTTTACCCCCATCAGCTCACATAAACAGAAATATCCCCGTGGCCTCTGCAGGCAGGTTTTTTTTAGCCACTTTCAGTGTGCACTTCAATAAAGACCATGCACTTTATCTTCACGCATGGCTGAACGCTTATTCTGTTAGTTTGGGTCCAAAAGGCAGTCAAGGACAAAGCCGAGAACAGTGTTACATTTTATGAAAAATAAATGCTGGTGAAACCTGGAGTGCAGTTATTACTGTAAAGGCCTTCGTGGACAAAGACAGTACGCTACTGGATTATGTAGTACCTGTTATTTGATGCTTTTAAACCCTGCTCCCACAAAAACACACACACACTTAACCATGACTTTAACCTTCAAATATAATCAGTTTAGCAGCTCTTCAGTAAACTCTGTCACCATCCGCTGAAGTGCTATCAAATAGGACCAAACTTACCAATGTCCTGCTATACCCAGGCCCTTTAATTCCCTCTTTGTTCACCTGAGATGCTAAAATGCTTACAAAAATGCTTACAGGAGAGGCGAAAAAGCTAGTTTGCTCCAACCTGCATGCCCTTGAGTGTGTTAAAACTCCTGGAGGTCCTGCTAATCAAGAACACAAGTGGTTGCTATTGATTTTGAATAAAAAAATTATGATGAGATGGAGAGAAAGGGATCAGGTTGGTGTAAGACAGAGAAAATGGTGAATAAACTAAGACAAATATAGAAATCATAGGTTTTGGTTGTGATTGACATTAATGAGACCTGTCTGTCTTTATTAAACAGCAATATAACAGCACAGCTATTTAAAATTCACACAGGCAGCTGCAGCTAACAACATTAACAATGGCTATGCTTCATTATGAGGCGCCTATTATCAGCTTTTGCTTAATAATACAATAAACGGTCATAAGTGCCTCCGTATTGGCTATCCTGAATCATATGAGGTCATTATTTATCTAATTGGCTGCAGCTGTTCTGGTTCACTCTGTCAGACTACAGGCTTTTAGTCCTAGTTGCATCATTGTCGTCTTTTTAAGTGTACCATATTAAATGGTATTGTATTGAAGACGACCATATCTTATTGTGCTGAATTGTACGTATCCTGTTATTCTAAATCCCTTCATATCATTTCACATTCATCTTATCGTAATTACTGTAGTGGACACAGTAATTTATCTATGCTGAAGTATGAGATCATTTTTTTTCCTATATCATACCATATGTTGTAACTTATCATCATACCCTATTGCATCATTTTGTATAGTATTGTATGATATTGTATGGTATCGCATTGTATCAAACTGCACCACAGTGAATTGTATCCCAAATTATTGCATTATACAGTATTGTACAGCCTCATATATCATATCATATCGTACCATTGGTCAAATATCATATATAATATATTAAATATCATATAACAGATCAAATATCATATCATATGATATCAAATATCAAATCATATCATACTATTTCATGTCATATCATATCATATATCAAATATCGTACCATATCATATATAATATCATATCATATCATACATGAAATATCATATATGAAGTATCATATTGTAAGATATCATATATTATACATGACGTATCATATACCACATGATGTCATATCATATCATATATCAAATATCATATCGTGTATCAAATATCTTATCATATCACATATTATATCATACATCAAATGTCATATCATATTAAATATCATATCGTAACATATATATTTTATTCCTTGAATATCATATACCACATTATGTCATATAATATCATATATCAAATATCATATCATATATCAAATATCCTTTCATATCATATTAAATGTCCTATCATTACATATCAAATGTCAGATCAAATATCACATCTTGTATTGTATCATACCATATCACATCATATGGTATTGTATCACAACATTCCATATTCTATCACAGGGAAAATGTTGCAATATAGAAATATAGGAAAGGAAACAGAATCCAGCATAAACCAGTGTAGGACAACCATGTCAAAAAGCCGTTTTTTTAAAACTCACCCTAACCAGAGAGAACGAGGCCAAATGGAATGCCGCCATCATTAATATTATTAGTTACACCTGAGCCAACAGGTGCCTTTTTCAAGAGATTACTCCTGCAGGAGCCTCACAGGAATCGGCACCTGACTGGATTACAGCTGTACGAAATTAGAGAGGCAAACTGCTTGAGATAAAGGTCAAAGTCATGACGCAACAAATGCAATTCATGTTGAATAGAAAATTCAAACGCACACACACACATTTAGCTTCAAGCCTTTATGAAGCCACCAAATTCTCATACAGAGAGACCGATGCATGGACACAAAGGCAATGACAGTGCGAGTAAACATGGTGGATCTGGTATTAAGAGATAAATAAGCTTTCCCCTGCTGCAGTACTGCGGTATCAGCAGCTTCAATGACAGAATAGTGAGCAAACCAATCACACAGGTGGAGGGGAGCAAGACAGGGGGACATAATCTGCTAATCGAGGTTATATTAATCTGCTCTCTTATTTATTTATTTATTTTTGCGTGAGGCAACATGTACTTTTGCCATCAATTTTTTAACAGATTTTAAATGTCATGAATGTACTACAAATTTTCATAGATAACTAAGATTTGTGAGAAGGCACTTAGTATGTTTCGTATCAGGTTTCTTCAAATACAGTTTGGGGTTTCAGCCTCTGCAGACAGAAAAAGCTGTGAGCATGGATTACAGAGCTCAACTACGGATGTAGTGAGCAGATGCTTCGGGACACACCATTGGAATCTCTTGTTGAATACTTGTTTCCACCGTCTTATCTCTGCTGCAAGCTCGATGCCCCACTCTGATGGAAGCTGTACCATGGAGAATGAGCTGGTGCGTGAAATCAGGGGAGGTAAAGTTGCCAAGTGAGTTCATCCAAGACAGCCTGCAAGAAAGAGAGCGATTACTGTGAACAAGAGAGGTGGCTGTGATTCCTGCCTCATACTGCCACTGATGTAAGGCACCCATGTGTCTGTAATTTTATTAGCAGTATGCAAATATGTGCTTGTTTTTGCACAAGCTGTTAATTCTGAATTCAGAGCAGATAGACAAAAGAAAGCAGACAGAAGACTCTTCATACTGCAACAAGCTGTTTGCTGGTGGGTTTGTCGCAAATCAAAGAATCTAGGTTTCTCAAATATTTATACACATGCGCGATCAAGTCTAACCCTCGGTTTTGTTGACGTTGATGATCAATCTCATGAAAATTGTATGTATGATTATTGGCATTTGTTAACCCACTTGGTCAGCCTGTCAATATGGAAGTCATTCTTCACACCCAGAATCCTTCGTACATTTCAAAAGTATTGACATTTTAGCAGATTTTACCCACATATCGGTTTGCCATTCGAATCAATCTTCCTTGAGAGTACAGGTGGTGACAGTTTCCTCTGAAGCTTTATTAAGAACAACATCACTGTTGACCAGGATGGCTGCTACCAGAGTGACAACAGCATTGATGAAATCGTAGAGGGTGAAAACAGCTGTACTGATGTCGTTCTGAGTGATGTTTTGAGGTTTTACTACCTCACTTTGAGCCAACAGCAATACTGGGAGTAAGACTGTGATGGATGGATGCCAGAGAAAGACAGACTGGATTTAATACTGTCAGCTGCGTTTCTCAATATAACAGATGAGATGGTTGTTGTGTATATATTAAAGTATTATAAAGTTCATCATGAGGTCAGGGTATTTTTTAGTCGTCTTCAGCTTGGAATCATTGTAACATCAATTTTGTTGGAGAATGCAGAGCCCTAGTGAGTTGACAGATTTCTGTTTTTTATTTGTGTTAAAGGGATATTCTGGCGTAAATTTAAGTCATGGTCAAACACACCGTAACACCAAGTTATACAACCCCTTGAGAGATAAATGTTGCTGACTGCTTGCTTCTTTAGTTATACCAATTTCAGTAACGACCGCACAATAGCAATACACAGCGGTCTACGTCTCCACACGCAAACCTCAACCAAAAAGCCATAAATAATGCTCAGAACAGCACCTAACTTCTTCAACAGTACATATAGGGTCCCAGCCATAGTACTAGCCACCAAACATTTTTTTTAGCTTTGCCTCACCCACTCTCCTCCAGCAGCGGCTTGTTTGTGGGGGAGCCCTGACAAGTCGATCACTGAATGTAGCAGAGTTTCGCAGCTCAAGGAAAAACATTAATGATCATTACTTCTTGGAAATGCAATCAGACCAAGACGCTAAGGCAGAAGAATTACTGCGTCTGCAGTGCAAAATGATAATATTACTTCATGGAAATATCCCTTTAAACTTAAAATCATTGCAAAGGCAATGTTGTCAGAGAATGCAGAGCCGTAGCAAGTTGACAGTTTTTTGTTTCCATGTGCTAAACTGAGGTGTGCGGTTATTCGTCTAAGCTGATTCGCTCACCCAGCCACCAGCCCTGCCGCGTAAATGGAGCAATTATTCTTTCTTAGATACACTTCCAGCTCTTAGCAGCATGTCAGTTCCATTCTGTTATCATAATAAACTATTATCTGGTGTAATCATCTTTGGAAAAGATGATTCTCACTCTGTGTCATTTCTAATTTAGCATTTTTCCACAAAATGACTGCTCGGCATTGCCTTTTCTACTCTCATCGCTCATTTCTGATTAAACCCAGTGGCTGGCTCTCCGCGGCATCCCCTCGAGCCGGGAGGCAGAGATTTCTCACAATTTTAGTTTGTGCAGCCAGTGGCCACTCTGCAAGATCGATCCGCATTAGAGAGAAACATATTAGGGCTTGTCAGAGAGGGTTTCAACAGAATGAGGTGTTAAGAATCGATTCGTTCATCCTCATTTTTTTTGTGTAATGTCTTTTATCATGCCGCAGCAAGCTTGTCTCTTTCATTACTGCAGCTGTTATAAATAACACACTCGCAGCAGAGCTAGGGCAGGACATCCTAAGCTTGGAGATAAGTGAGGTTAAACTTTAGGTGTTCTCTCTCGTGTGTCAGCTGCACTCGGTAGGAGTTAAAGCAAAGGGGCAAGTCTTTTTTGATAAAAAAAGATACCTTGGTTTGTGTGGCATACTATCTTTGAGTTAGTCAATTTCAGATGTTTCATATTTCAGATTTACATACCATGAGAAAATGAAGTGCAAAAAATAGCATTTCTGAGTGTTTCTGCATTCAAATTGTTGTGAATCTCTCAATGACCCAAACGGCAGGTTCAGACACAGTGAGATTTCCTACGTCACACTGCAAGCTCCGCCCCCAGAGTCCAGCTATGCAGGCCAGACTTTGAGAAGTCGAGAGGACGATCACGGAACAAGCGTGTGTTAGCGGATTGCAATTTTAGTAAGAAAGGTAATTGTGATATTAACTTTCATGCCATTTGGCTAAAAACTTCATAATCACAATTTAAAGACCACTGACAACACTTTAAGTAATAAAAAGAAGATTGGAGTGGGACTTTAGGCGACACTATTTCACTCTACTTCTAAAGCACTCTATAAATGGAACAGGTATTTTTATTTCTCTGTCTAACTCTGACTTTTGTCCTTTATCCGCTATGTTCAGCTACCTGAGCAGCCGGCCAGCAAGAGCCTCTCTTTGTCATGGTGGAGGGGAAACCTTTATCCAGAGCTTGGTTTTCTGCTCGACTCCAGATCCAGATGTGGTGCAGCAAGACTGCATCTTCTATCATCTCTGTCTCAATGCTCAAGGCTATGGTCCAGTTGCCTCCGTGACCTCCACCCCGAGGCTCAAGCCCTCTGTGATGCTCAAATTGCTGATGTTAATATGCAAACTTATGGAGGTGGGTAGGTTGTTTTAAAGTTCTTTGCTGTTTGGCTGCTGCTCTCCCTCCCCTGTCGATGCTTTCATGTAAACACATGAAGGCTGGCAAGGCCTTCATGTGCTTACATGGCATTCCATAATTCCATACAAGCATATGGAAGGGCAGGGAGCTCTCAGAACAGAGCCAATTGTAACACTTCAAATCAAATCAAACTTCTATAACTATATAGTGCCTTTCATACAAAAGTGTGCAACACAAAGTGCTTTACAGTCCGTTAAAAACTTACTTGCAATAAATGATTCATTTTGACAAAAGTGGTCCTCACTAAAATATAATCAGCCAATGGTAATCAGTCAAACAACCCGTGTGACCTCCTGCACCAAGAGGAGCTCGACAGATACAGCTAGGCTGGCAAATCTCAGAGGTAAGATGAACGAAACACATGTTTGTTCTTTATAGAGGATGTCTGGAGGTGTGAAAGGCTCCAGAGTAACAACAAAAACCTTGGACCTGATGGATGTCACACTGACAAAGCGGTGGTATCTTGTCATGGATCAGTCCCTAAATTCCCTTTGTCCTTCTCTCCTCCCAGACACAGACAAACCTATATAAAAGAGAAGCTGCCTCATACCTTGTTATAGTGTGTTTGACAAAGATTTGAAAAGCCCGACTCAGAGATGAGCAGCCCTCATTTTCAAATACAGTTTTCATTCGGTCATATCACAGGGAATAACCCCACACTGCTGTCAGATGTGAAAAACAGTGCGTTGCTGTGATCGCCTCTCCAGACATCTTGTCATTTTCCACTCATGTTTTATTTTTGCTGTTGGCTGTAGATGAGATTTCCTGTATTACACAAAAACAATCCCTACAGTCAACATCAAATCAGTTTACACTGCATCGCTGATGTTTTTTTCAGACAGTTTTTGAGTGACAGAGTCTGCCAAAAAGCTTCTGGCTATGTTTGTGTCTGTTTTGCTCTCTTGACTTTGGTTATGCCAGCCTGCCTGATGAAATTCTGTCTTTACGCTGTAGTACTGCAGCATTTCTAAAAGCAATTTTCCCAGGGAGATCGTAGAATTCCCTGCTGTCTTAAGGCAATTACCCATTTGTTGTAAAATAAACCAAGTGCCTTCAGGGATCATTAAAAAGCTGTAACCTAAAATAGTTTTACTTTTATGGGTGTGAATTTATTGCATCGGATTTGAATTGGAAATGAAGGTTGTCAATTAGCATTTGGTAAATCCATTCAGGGGTGTATACTTCACTCCGAAACTAATAATGTTTTGATTCAAAGGCTGAGTATTCGTTCATCTGTGTGCTACAAAGTGATGCAACATTACTTAGCACACCCTTTCTGCCAGCAGTTTTAATAGAAATGTCTGTACCTTTTTTAATATTAAAACCTCAATACCCCAACAGAGACTAGCATCATTCTATCTACTGCTTTTCACGACCTGCAATAACTGAGAGTCTGAAGAATGGTAAGAAGAGCCACTTAGGGAAGAAGGTAACTTGTCTTTGTGTCTTTGTTTCATCAGCAAAATCCCTGCAATATCTAAACCAGTAGGTTCACATCGGTCTCATAGGTCCCAGAACAGTCAATTTGAAGTTTGTTGGATTGGATGGAGTGAGCCACGACTGCGTTTGTTGGTTTGTTGACACCACAGGCATAAATACAACTCTTCTTCTTCTGCGGTTTTAGTGAAATCAGACAACTCCGCACATGTCCAAATGCTTCTAATTTGAATAAAACTGCATGTGTAAGCAGGTCATGTTTGGGTAATTTGATTTGCACCCGTATAAACAGTGGATTCAGATTATCCAATCCCTCACATTCTTAATCGGATAAAGACATTTTGCACATGTAAACATGGCTACTGTTTCCATATGTCCATAGGACGTAGATGGATCTCCAAGTATTGGGTGTCATGTGATTCCTTTTGGTTGTAATTGAACACATATTATATAGATTGATAGGCTGATAATTAAATGATCCATTGATGAAATACACTTCTGCTGATTTAAATGGATATTTCCCATGCCTGAATGCTCCAGTTTTTTATTGTTTATTTTAAATGTAGGCTACCATGATAGATCAAAAACTGTTAGCGATTATAAAGGAGGTCTGACAGAGAAATTAAAGATTTATAACTGTGGCAAAAAGTCATCCAAAAGAGACACTTCTACCTCGCCTTACTTCTATTCAATTCAATTCTATTTTGTTTGCTTTTTGGAGCAGACATAAATTACCCTGCATGGCTGGTTGTGTGTGCGTGTGCGAGCGAGTGAGTGAGCAAGTCTGTGTTTGTGTGTGTTTGTATGTGACGTGGTCTTGGTTTGAACTTTGTCGGCTGCACGCACACCCTGGCTCAGTGCTACAGGGAAATGTGGGCGTTGTGTCTGCCAGGCCTCTTACACTTGGCTTGTCTACATGCATTACTCACAGATGCTCTCTCTCTCTCTCTCTCTCTCTCTCACACACACACACACACACACACAAGTGCGAACAAATATGTGTATTTATCCGCAAACACACAGTTGCAACAAAGCCACATGCAGAGTCATAGATGCACACATGCAAAGTCAGACACACACGCATGACCACACACACACACACACACCGGAAAGGCGGAAACAGTCCATTCAGGATTCCAGCTCACTAAATAGTTAACATACACACTTGCCAGCCCTGCCAGGCAGCCAGCGGTGTAATAACATTAGCCTGTGTAATTTACATCCATACCCCCTCATCTCCTGAACACACACAGACACACACACAAACATATCCAAACCCTCAGTGTCTTTTACTTCATGGGTCTGCTTCCTGCAGCAGGGGCTCATGGGACTCTAAATCTAATTCAGTGATGTTCAGTCATGTTTAGTGAGGTGAGGTTAATGCCTCCTCCCACCCACCACCTCCACATACCCGACTCCCACATTACCTCCTACTACTTTACATCCAGTAGATGGCCTCATTGTGCCTCTGCGTGCATGCCTGCTGGGTACAAGTTCATCTCAGGACATCCAGGCACTTTTTTATTTTCGCTCCTCTTCACTTTTGGTGACTTTATGGGAGTAATAGAACTTGGATTTCTTATTTTTGGCGATGTACTTTTACCCAGTTTAGCTGACAGGAAAATATCCTCCTCGATAATTACCCTTCCTTAAACTCAACATCATGTCAAAAATAAAGGATGTTATTATATGTCATTACAAACTCCTCTGAGAGTTAACTCTTGAGAAAACTCATTCTCTATACAGTGAAACAAGGTGCCTTTCTCTCCTCTCAGCCTCCCTGCTAGATGGAACAGTGGTGGCACACACCGTGGCGCACAGCAGCTGAGCGGAGAGAGAGGAGCGCGCATGAAAAACGGGCTCGGAGAGACCAGAGTCATTCCCATCAGTCTCCGGCGGCACAGGCGGACCGCAGACACATGACTGGGTAACTGTTTTTTGTTTGTTGTAAGTGTAAAGGACGACTCTAAAAAAGGACCGATAAAAAAAAAAAACACCTGAGGACCGTGACAGCAGGGAGGGAGCGTGACTGACTCCCCATGGAGGAGAGCGCAGAGAGGGTGAGCTCCTTCTCTTTCGTTTGGTACCAAGATACAAGTTGGATGCATGCAGGGAAAACACGGAATTAGACGGACGATATGTTAGTATAATCTTTTCCGAGACAGTTTTTTAAGGGATTTTTGACGCACTTCTTGGAGACATTGCTGTGGATCAGCATCTGCCCGCACGCACAGAGCGCAGCGCACGCTGTCTCAAATTTGGGCAAATTAAAGAAAGAAATAAGACTGTGCCTCCATGTCAAACACGCCAAGCTTTGGATGATCTGCCGAGGATGATTTATGTGGATGGTAAAAATAGGTCTTGAATGTGTTTTTGGAAGCGGAGCGGCCGTTTTGCTGCGTCCACATATTTTGGCACGCGAACTAAACCAAAGGGGGAAAAAAATCACCTCGCATCTGGATCTGAGCGCAAACAAAACTGCAAGGTAAATTCTTTTCCCTTTGTGTGGCGAAATAGAAATTGAAGGTGAATCTCTGGACTTTCTTCCTCTTCTGAATTCTGTTTTCACTCTTTTTTGCTTTTGGAAACGTCGACTGAAGACTGTTTCACGGAGTGAGGGGAGCAGCGTTGAAAAAAATCCAAAATAAAAAAATATAGAAATTAAACGCAACACCTACAGCTTCGGTGCATCAGTACATGCACCAATATAATCACACAGACACGCCTCGAGGATCATTAAACAAATCAGATAAACGCAGCGCCAAAAACATCAATAGAGATTATTGATGAGGTGGTATATAAGGCTAATGATTGGCCCAGCCTCTGTTTACTCAACAGCTCGGCAACAATATGATGTCAAACTTTCTGACTAAAGAGGCATACAGTGAGAGGAGAAAAAAGGAACTGGATTCCTAAAGTATTTTTCATGTAGAGTGATTTTTAAAAACAATCTGCAAACAAAGTTTGGATTATCCCTCATTCCTCTCAAACTAGAATGTCTGCTGCTCGTGCCGCTGCTGCTGCTGCAAGAGTTTTCCTACCAGGATTTTTTGAGAGGCGATTTTCTGAAGGAATCTCCCTGAAATATTGATCAACAGCTCTTGTGCAAGGATGGTGGTCGTGACAAGAAGCCTATGGATGACCCAGTCAGTGGGAGAGCTGGTGCCAAGACAGTTGACCTCCCCAGCGGTTACACCGTTCGCCTAAAACTCCTCCCCAGAGAGGCACAGCTGCTGCAGGCTGGGGATGTGATGGGGTGACTGTTGACACCCCCCTCACCCACCCCCTCTCTCACTTTATTAGCAGTGTGTAACAGAAACAATGGATCAGAATTTCTCAACGGTTCGAGATGGCAAGCAGATGCTGGCACAGAAAGACTCATCCAAACGTGTGTTGACAGGATGTTTCCTCTCCCTCCTCATCTTCACCACGCTGCTAGGCAACACCCTTGTATGTGTTGCCGTCACGAAGTTCCGGCACCTGAGGTCCAAGGTCACCAACCTCTTCGTCATCTCCCTGGCAATCTCCGACCTTCTGGTGGCTATCTTGGTCATGCCATGGAAGGCAGCCATGGAGATCATGGGGTTTTGGCCTTTTGGTGCATTCTGCAATGTGTGGGTGGCGTTTGACATCATGTGCTCCACTGCCTCCATCTTAAACCTGTGTGTAATTAGTGTCGACCGCTACTGGGCCATTTCGAGCCCATTCCGCTATGAGCGCAAGATGACCCCAAAAGTGGCGTGCTTGATGATGAGTGTGGCGTGGACCCTGTCTATCCTCATCTCCTTCATTCCCGTTCAGCTTGACTGGCACAAAGCTCAGACCACCAGCTACGTAGACTTAAACGGAACGCTCCCAGAAGATCTGCCTCCCGACAACTGCGACTTCAGCCTTAACAGGACCTACGCCATCTCCTCGTCCCTGATCAGCTTCTATATCCCTGTGGCTATCATGCTTGTGACATACACCCGCATCTACCGCATTGCCCAGAAACAGATCAGGAGAATATCTGCCCTGGAGCGGGCGGCTGAGAGTGCCAAAAACCGTCACAGCAGCATGGGGAACAGCTCCAACATGGAGAGTGAAAGCTCGTTCAAAATGTCCTTCAAACGAGAAACCAAAGTCTTAAAGACACTCTCGGTCATCATGGGAGTGTTCGTGTGCTGCTGGTTGCCCTTTTTTGTCCTCAACTGCATAATTCCTTTTTGCGAGGTGCCGGAAGATTCCACAGAGTTCCCCTGCATCAGCTCCACCATATTCGACGTGTTTGTGTGGTTCGGCTGGGCAAATTCCTCCCTCAACCCCATCATTTATGCCTTTAATGCCGACTTCCGCAAGGCCTTCTCCATTCTCCTGGGCTGCCATCGGCTCTGCCCGGGGAGCAACGCCATAGAGATTGTCAGTATTAACAACAACATGGGCGCCCCTACCTCGAACCCTAATTGTCAGTATCAACCCAAAAGTCACATCCCCAAGGAAGGCAACAATTCAGCCAGCTACGTGATCCCCCACAGCATCCTGTCCCAGGAGGAGTTACAGAAGAAGGATGGATGTGGAGGAGAGATCGAAGTGGGGATGGTAAACAATGCACTGGACAAACTCTCCCCAGCTATCTCTGGGAATTTAGACAGCGATACAGAGGTCACACTGGAAAAGATCAATCCCATCACGCAGAACGGACAACATAAAGCTGTGTCATGTTGAGGAAAGTCGGATCAGAGGCATGTTTGTGCATAAAAAGGGAAGAAACACTTACTCAGAGAGACAGCAAAGGAAACTAATGAGACTTTTAAGAACATGCTTGACAGGAAAACAACACAGTGGGATATATGGGACCTTCAGACTGTCAACAAAAACCTACAGAATGTCAAAGTAAAGGCACTTTATCCTGGAAATAACTATCTGCAAAATACACTCAGCATTTATTGATGAAATTGTCCCATTTGATGATAAATGTTGATAATGTGAATATAAAAGCAGAACTGTGTGCACATGTATACATTTTTTTTCCCAATGTACAAAGATGTATACATCTGCATGTGTATTGTACAGTACTGACACAACCCTGGACAAACTCTTACACAGTACGTGAAGGAAAATGTAGTTACTATTAGCAAAACGTCTTGTAAGTAGGTGCTTTGTATGTGTTTCATGGAAGAGGGAGCAATATGAGTCAAGTGGTTTTGGTGCAGTTTAGTTAGCTCATAGCGGGTTTTTCCTCGACAAAGCATCTGTTTTGCTGTGATAATTTATTTCAGTCGCTCAAACACCAAAGTGACGGCAATCAAACGTAACAGACAGGGCAGCGCTGGAGATTCCTAAAAGTTGATTTTTTTCTTTTTTTTTATATGACCCTCAATCATGCTCCATCTGCTTCAAACCAGATTTACTCAGTTTTTGTCTGAAAGGGAGAGATAAGGATAGAAAGAGCATCCTCAGTCATGCCCACATAGGACCGATTGCTCTACCTGATCTGAAGTTTCTATCGTTTTCTCTTTCTGTTTTTTTTCATTATCATTGTCTCTCCTCTCTGTTGCTTTCCAGCAAACCCTCTCTAGGGCCCTGCAATCTCCCCTCCTTCTCCTCTTTTTTCCTAATTTCCTCAGTCAGCAGAGTCCCTTTCCTCATCTACTGCCCCTATTTCTCTTCTCTTGTCAACCCTTTTGCTTGTCTCTCCTCCAGGTCCTTTACACCTGCACTATAACTCTTCTCTTTCCCTTTGGCAGTCCTCCATTTTAAGTCCTTATGCTGACCACTTAAAGCAGCAATAGTGATGCTATTTTTGGCAGATGTTGTCTATCTATAATTAAGAAAAAATAAAGGGAATGTAAATCTGTTCTTTTGGACAGAGGAGGCACCCCAGTGGAGTTCAGTCAGCCGTAATGTAAGGGACACTTGGTGACCTTTTGCAAACTTGCAGATATCTGATTTTGTAAATTGTTGCTCATGCTGGGAGCCATGCTGTGTTGTAGTGGCGTTGTGAAGCAGTGTGACAGTTGCTCCGTTTGTAAGGGAAAGAGTCCTAGACGAGCCACTATGATGAGGATCACAATGGAGATAGTGGACATTTCATTTTCCAGTAAACTGCTTTTGATCGTATTTTAAGAAATAAAGACACAATCAATCATTCCACTTAAAGAAAAGATAAATAATTGTAATAATAAGTTTTGGTATTGAGTTTGTCATTCTCCATTCAGTTGGTCCTGAAGAGTTGCTTCCATAGACTGTATATAGAATGAACACCGTCTGCCTCCTCCTTGGGCGAAGCCTCAGTGAGAACAGCACCCTCTGGTGATGGGCTGCAGTATAGGTCACAAATCCAGCCTCCTCCAGCAATCCCTATGGAGCTGTGGACAAACTTAAGAAAGTAATTACTCAGAATATAACATTTTCTCCCCCCTGGTTGTGATGTTAACATGTAGTTACTGTCAGACTGGTTTGTGCTCAAGTCCTCTTTTCTCTGTACAGCTTCATTTTTTAAAGTTATTAGGGGGTTCATATTTTCTATGATTGACACCTGATACAGCCTATGGGCGTACAAAGATTACGTAGCTCACCCGGGGATACGCTGTTTGAGCGGAGCATCATTACTGCGACTCTCCCGCCGAATGCGTACAACGCTACTGTGGCCTTAAAGCTACTCTGAGGAGTTGAGACATCTATGAAACAGTCTGAAGTTCACATTGGAGCCTTTTGCTAATGTCCAAAAGCAAACTCAACCATCAGCAACACGATTGATGATTTTTATATCATCATTTTTTAAACGTGAAATCAGCACAAGGGGCAAGGTTTTTGCCGAGCAGCTGAAAAAATAGCCATGTTTTTATAATTTCCTCATTAAATGCTCCCCCCAAATAAACAAACAATGCATTTAGATGTCAAAAGCCAACCAGAATGGATTTCCCTACTAAGACACTGCTGAATCAAGACTACTTTGTCCACAGGGGGTGCCAAAATTGACACAAATTTAAAGTTTCTCACAGGAGCTTTACATTTTTTATGACTGATTCTGTCACATCTGCTTAATTGTCAGAAAAAAAGGATTTTAACTTTGCAGACATTACCATGCATTGGCTAGCATAAACTTTTTGTCAAAGCTGAACAACTGTGTCTGTTGAGGGAGAATTTACCAGGATATGAAACTGGAAAACTTTGTTCATTGAGAATTCCACATTTCTTCTGTCAGATGAAAATTGATTTACCTTTACTTCTCAAATGTGTCAAAGTCAGGATCTTAAATTTTCTTGCTGTTATAAATGCCTTGCAGACAGATTGATACAACTTCAGCTGATCTCATGAAACATTGAAATGTTAATTTAAGACAGTCTAATCTGTCACTTTCTGCAAATCTTTGTGAGCAGTTTTCTAAAGATTGCATTGTCTGGTTTGCTTTTGTAGGCTGTATAGAGGCATCAATATGAACCTCATTCTGAAATCTTTAAGTTTACCCTCTTTTTGAGACATTTAGTGAAGGAATTCAAGAATATGCGCTTTTAGAAAAAGGATGCATAATGTCAAAGACATTTGTAGTTTGCTGTGCTGCTTTAAAGGCTGAACTCTGTGCTTATTCATATTTTAAATACATGCAAAGTGTATGGGTGGCATCTATTATCATCACAGGCAGACATAATTAGCTCTCTAGTCGAAGCCTGTGCAGCTAGATATCTGTCGTGTCGTGTTGGGTGTTGGCAGGGAAGAACGCTCTGCAGCATGCTTTCTGACATTGTATGCAATACTTCCACTGTGTGCTGTGTGTGTCCATGAAGGCGTGAAACTGTTGGGCATCAGGGAAAGGAAGAGCTAATCCGATAGAAAGCAATTGGTCTTGAATGAAGCATTTGATTTTCCTGCTCTGGAAAATCCAATTCTATCTTGATGGCAACAAAGGGGTGGAAAGCTTTTAGCTCAATAGGTGGCTTGGCTTGTGACACAATGGCAACCCATTGTCCCTTTGCTTCTCTGTCCTCAGCTCCCCACTGGTTGTTGCTCCGATATTTTTCAAATGGACATTGACGAACTGAAGTTGGGATTCACAATACTTTTTGAAGAGTTAATAGCCTTCTTCTAGAGATCATGAAATATCTTAACATCCTCTTCCATATAATCCCATTTGTTTTTCCTGTATCAGATCATTCAATCTCCCTTTTCTGTCTTTGTAAGTTCTTCCCGATTTACCACCAGATTACATGCAAACACAATCTCAAACATACTATTAAAACATGGCATGCACACAACCTGTCAGGACTAGACATGGACAGGAAACGCCTTGGGGAAGATCTGTCCGCCTCTCGTCCATCCCTCTCCCCTCCACCCCCACCCTTTTTCTCCGTCTCTTTCTCTTTTCTCTTGGCTGCCTCTGTCGACTCGATGAGCGCCCTCGATGTTAGCACAGATTGAATTTATTATTAAACAGACAGGACCTACTGTTCCTCTACTGCAGTTTGAGTCAAAATGCTGCTCTTGCATCGAAAGGCCCACCTGGAAGAAGTTTTGTTATGATTATTATAAGTATGTCTATATTATTGCTGTTGCCAAAATGATTTTTTTGGCTGAATGTGGCTGTTCTGTAGTTTATATTGTGATTTTACCAGTGTTTTATAAGCTGAATCTTAAGGAGGGAGGGAGGGAGGGAGTCACTCTTCAAAATCTAGAGATTAAATCCATTTCTCTGGACATGATTGGCACTTCCAGGCTTTCCAGGGGTTATATTTCAGATACGCTACATTAATAGAAACATACCTCCAGCTGAGAGTTGAAAACTGTGCAGTATTGTGGCTCTGTGTAACCCCCCTCGAGCCCTCACCTTGTCAGCTGAATGAGTCATCCCTTTCCAGATGCCACTGCTTTGATTTTCAAGAGGAGGGAGGGCGATGTCAGGCAACGGTCCCACAAGCAAAATGTTTGGTTTGATCCGGAGCGGTTCCTCTGCCGGGCTACCCTACATGTTGCTTTGGGGAGCTGTAGTGACAGATTACAGACTCTCTATCAGTGTAGTTACACGACATATGACAGCTTAAGCTAAACTGACAGTGCAACTCCTCCAACAAAGACCGGCCAAGGGACTCAAGGGATGTTTCGACTCTTCTAAACCGTCCAAGATAATAACCGAGTCCCTACCTCGATAACTTCATGTAAAAAATAACATTGCAGTACTTTGGGTTTTGGGGGGAAGGGGGTGCAGGAAATGAGTATTGTACAATGATGTTCAAATGTAGTCATGGAGAACACAAGTGCTTTTTATCTTTGGAAAAAAAAAACTTTAATGTGCGTAGAAAATTTACATGCTGTATGTTTTTTTTTTCTTTCTTTCTCGGATGTGGGATTATAATTTTGCAGTAACAGTTGCTGGCTATTTATATATTTATTTATTTACATGTTTCTGGTGTTTATTCATGAAAGTGATGTCAAAGATTATAACCTCCCTTCAGAATAACTACAGTATTTAGTTTACAGTTTGTACAAAAAAAAATTAATGTGCCCTTCTTGTAAAATAAAGATGTATGTACTTTTTTTTCAGCCATGCTTACTGAGTTTATTCAAAAACTGTGTGTGTGTGTGTGTGTGTGTGTGTGTGTGTGTGTGTGTGTGTGTGTGTGTGTGTGTGTGTGTGTGTGTGTGTGTGTGTGTGTGTGTGTGTGTGTGCGTGCGTGCGTGTACCTTTGACACTGATTGGCTATTGGGAGATCATGTCGCTGAACTGGATCGATGGGGATTGATTTCAAACAGTGACGCATACTTTTTTCCAGCTCCCTGAGCATCGTGTCCTGGACCGTGTTCCTGCCTTCAATCTGCATTTACATAACCTGACAGCCTCTTGACAGTTGACACGTCCTTTTCCTTTGCTTTCTCACTCGTATCTTAACTTAAATGTGAGCGCTAATCCAGACAGAAAGTGGACACACAAGGAAAATATTCAAAGTCCAATTAAAGTTGGACTTGAAACATATTTTATTCTCTGGCAAACAGCTTTTACTTCCTGCCTTTTAATTTAGAGACCTGAATGATGATCAATAACCTCTTCACGAGTCTTTTTGTTGGAGCTTGTTTCATCAGCTTTCAACCTGGAGGCAAAAAAAATAAGCAAGACCAAACAAAAGGTTTAATAAAACTCATGACCTCAAAGCCAAACAGTCTGATCCCTAAGAAACACTTCAAAGTATCGCCTTACAAAGAGGTATCCCGGCTGAGTTAAGCAAGGTAAGATTCAGGAGTGTGAGGAGATTAGTCCAGTGTCTGATCTCATTTCACACATCCATGTATTTGCCCTGTTTTAAGAAAGAAACATTCAGAAAGAGTCAATATATCCAAAATGTAAAATACACCTTAAGATTAGTCTTATCTGAGAAAGAAAACAACAAAGTAAAAGTGCAGCGCCTTTGAGGCTGACTGCTCTGCTGCTTTAAGTAACAAAAATGTGATTCTGTCTTGCACACAAACTTTTGAAGTTATTTCAAAATTAGACTGGATCCAGATGGCAGAGCGATAACACTCTGCCAAAGAATTGAGCTTCCACGGTTTGTATGAAAATATCAGGAGGGGTTGATTGTTTTGAAAGCACCCATAGAGTCTATACCATCGTTGACAAGATTGATTTGGTCATCAGACAATCACTTACAAATTAATGAAACACTTGAAAACTATGGAAGTTGTTGTACCTGAAAGTTGCGCCTCTTTATGCATGCAGTAAAAATGTGTTGGCACGAACTCTATTGTAAAAGTTGCTGTTTCAAGTCCCACTCCGATCGTATTTTTTTCTTTTTTCACTTAAAGCCAAAATAGCCAAAATTTCGCCCAAATCATGTTACGTGTGTCATTTTTAAGGGCTTTTCTTCTGCAGAGCTCCAGTAGCTCATTAGCAATTTACCTTTGAGTCATGGGCGGAGACAGCTCTGCACACGCCTCTTCATGCTGGCTTGTAGCCTAACATTGCAGGTGTAGTAGAAGTGGCAAGTAACATAGGAGCTATGTTACCTGAGCGGGGCTCAGGGGGTGGAGCTTGCAGTTGTGATGTACGAAATCTCACTGTGTCTGAACCTGCTGTTTGGGTCTGCCAGAGGTTCACAGCGATTTGAATGCAGAAATACTCAGAATTGCAATTTCGCACTTAGTTTTCTCATCATATGTCCTCTGGCATCAGAACAATGCCATATGAACATGTAAAAAACAAGAAAAACATGACTTTCATCAGAGTGGGTCTGAGGTTGACGTTTCATTTTCAGTTGTAGTTTAAGACTCCACATATTTGTTAGTTTTCTGTCAAAGTTATGTGTGATGAAGTGACCGTAGCACTGGCTCTGTTGTCTAGAAGCAGTGTATTTTTGTTTTCCGTTCCCTATACAACACAATCTATTCTTCAAGAGTTGCAAAAGTAAAAAAAAAAACAAAAACATAAATGAGACTGAACTAACCTCATTAGTTCGGGCAAAGGCAGCGTAGCATGTTATGGTTGGGCCTATCCCAGTGCAGCCCATTTGTTTGTTTCTCAAGTGCCAGAAAATTATCCCATTATCATCGAGAAAAAAGGGTCTGTTTTCTTGAGATAATGAGATTAATTAATCTGTTATGAGAAAACTAATACTGTAAACAAAAGAAAATGAGAAAAACAAATCGAGGTAAAAAAAAAGAAAAGAAACTAAAGTATCATTGAAAATCAGGGATGTTTTTTCAAGATAAGGAGATGCTTGAGTTGAAAAAAATCGCATTAAAAAAACAAGCATTATCTGAAAAGAAACTGCAAAAAACAAAAAAGGTTTCCCAAAGAAAACAAAATGTATATGCAATTTGTAGATGCACATCTTTCTTGATTTGACACATTTTTAGCTGTTACTCACTGCCAAGTTACTCAGGTTTTAGGAGTGTGAGTTCCTCCCTAACAGGAAAATACTGGTAAGAAATATAAAATCTGGTATAACTAACAAACATCTTGGTTCCTCTGCATCTCTACCTCCATGATAGAAAGCTCCCTAACAGATAAAGCTCACTGTGTCGTGTTTAACAGAAGTTTTCCATCCCTCATAGACACTCAACATGACTTGGTTAATGAGGTGGAGACTTTAAATCATGTCACTAGTCCCCTCTATGAGCTAACTAACATGACTCTGGTGAGGGTCAAGGGTCAACATCCATGTCCCACAAGACTGCAGTGTAACCAGGCTCGTGTCAGCTAGTTCATTTGACATTTTTACTCATACAGTAGACTCTGATCTTTAATGTACTCAGCCTGGTGAACACTCATACTTTACTCTCTTAGTATACTTTTACAGTAAATTACTGATTAAAAAGTGGAAAATCTGTATGATTCCCAACCTTGGTGACCCATTGACTCATCCCATATTTGTCCTATGTATTGATATTACATCAATCCTGATTCAGCCTGAGAGAGAGAGAAAGAGAGAGAGATGGGGAGGGGGTCACAGTGGAAATACTGTCAAGGTTAATGACAGACTGCAGGCAGCAAAATGTAACATAGAGTTGTTCTCGTGTGTGTTTGTTTGTGCGTGCATGCGTGCTGTTATGCGCTTATGTAACTGTGTCAGCATTCATTCAGCTGCTTTGTTCATTCCCAACTTAACAGAAGAGGCAGGCAGAACCCAGAGTCCTCCACATTTGCTGATTGAATTTGAAGAGATGGAACAAACAGCTTAAGTATCAGCTGAGATCAAGAATATTTTTAACTGGTGGGATTTGTCCTGATGGAGAATCATATATAAACTGGCCACAGCGAGCACAGATGAATTAACTATTTTAAAAACCAAGGAGGCTATTCAGATCCTTGACTGCCTAAAACTGTAAACAGAGAATAAACATCATGGCCAACCTCTAAATGTTTTCATCAATTATTATGTCCCTCATACTCCAACTGGTCAGTTTGATCCTTCTTGAAGGTTACTGTAGGACTGGTTTGCTTCCATAAAAGCTGCATGGTGTCCAGACAACATTGCAATAATGCATATATTTTGAAATGGTGATGTGAAGGCATGTACAGGAATGTTTTTGCAGTTGGAGCTGAAGGACTGATGTCAGTTTTTAATCCTCCTCTACTCTGCTTATCAGGTAAGAAATGCTGCAGGAGCCCAAATTTGTCAACGGAGCTGTCAATCAATCATCTCTAATAGCTACTTACAAGTAAACTTCTCTCCAAGAAATAAACACTTGCATCAAAGTCAGTGTGGTAAAAACTTCAAGCTTCAATAAATTCATGTTTTAGGGGGATTCAGGAGTTCTGACCAGACTTAAAAAACCAGTAAAGACATTTATTTAACTTCGTTCTTATGGATTAATTAACTGCAACTGAAGGGTAGAAACAGACTACCTGACTGTGATTGGCTGAAACTGAAGCGCTTTAAGTGAAATATGCTGCGTTCAATTTACCTCAGAAGTTGGACGTCGGAGCTGGGAATGACGTTACATCCGAGTTGATGGAATTCCAGTAAACAAGTCGGAAAACCAAGATGGATGCCTGCTGTTAGCCGTAGTCAGTTGTTGTTAGCCGTTGTCACCATTTTACACTCGGTGAGGATCGTCCGACTTTCTGAGTCGGAAATCCGACCTCGGGGGTCATTCCACTTGAAAGTCCCGACTCAGAGCTTGGAAATCCCGACTTCCCGGTACAACTTGAAATCACCAATAGCAACAACCTCATGTCATTTCCTGTTTATGGAAATCTCGACTGGGAAGAAGCGAGGGAGTCGTCTTTGAAGGTTAGTTGTTAATGTTTTATTTTCTTGTCTTATTTCATCAGAAAATGACCTATCATCTAACTTAATGACAGAAATGAATGATGGGGAAGTTATTAAATTTTTTTGTATTTAATTCACTGTTATGGATTTTTTTATCGCCTTTCTTAAATATTTGCACCACCGCCCTTGAAGGCCATTGTAAATCAGTGCTGAATCAGCCAGATGATTTTGCAGTGTACCACGTTTCCTAATCTGTTTGTATGTTGGGAGTGTAACAGGAATCCACAAAACTCTAAGTTCAATCTTTGAGCGTTTAACTTGTGTATTTGTGTCAGAGTGTTCCCTTGCTGTCAAATACTTTCCCTCCATGATCCCCAGAGACAGAAAACCTCTCTGAACTGCAGAGTTTGAATGCACTTCATGATGTTTGCGGCTGTTTTGTCAACCATCTGTTTCCCTGTGGGACCTGAGTTATGATATGATTAACATTATTGCATCTTTTAATTTACTTAAGTCGATTTTAATAGGGAACATGACCCCGAGCTGTGTCTCTGCCTCTGTCGCTGCCAGCAGTTTCCCAGAGGCCCATTTTTCAGCTCCCACTGACAATACTTAAGTGCTGCTGAACACTGAAGATAGAACTTTTGATCACTTTTTATTTGGGGTGTCACAATTCATTTACAACATCAATATTTTAATTTATATTCCTATGATCCAACTACATCGATCTGTACTCGGCAAGTTGGCCTTCCGTCAACATATATTGGTCTAACATTGTTTTAAATGTAATGAATAGATCTTATCGATACTAGGAAATAATCCAATAGATTTAAGCACAGCAGACTGTACATGACTTTTTTTAAAACTTTGAATGATAAAGACGTTAAGTGTTACTCGATTCAGTCTACCTGTTTGGGTCATCGCCACGCGCCAGTGACAACAAAACATAGCATGATGGATGGGGGAGGGAAGTCGGCGAGCGAGAAATTATCAGGCCACCATTTTGGTCCAGTGTATGTTGTATTTGTATTATCTTTGTACAACCATAATTAATTTATACCTGAATCCTGACAAGGAACAACAGGAATCTAGGAAATCTCACCTGCACTGTCCAGTATCCAGATTTTATTTCACAGTCACACTGGTTGAATTTTTGGCTAAAAAGTCACTGAATTGATTTCAAATAACTGAATCGTTTCGGATGGTATCGTTTTAAATGAACCAGTATCATCCCTGAACCAAATCAGCAACCCCGAATCATGATACGAATCGAATCGTCGTTAAAATAAATCGATACGCCCCTACTTATATAGGCTTTTGCTTGACACCTTTGCTCCCCTGATGGACAAACTAAAATAAAAATAAAAAGGAAAACAGAAGAAATATAGCTCAGGTATGCACCATTACAGTGGTGTAAAAGCTAAATTGCTGAAACATAAAGTTCTGAGAATTTGATAGTGACTCTGACCTTTTACAGCAGAGCCATTTCAACAAGTCACTGAGTTATCTGAGTTAGTTCAATAGTATTGAGTCATTTCTGACCTTGACTCTGTTTTGAAGCAGTGAATTAAGTTTGAAGCCGTTAGTTTCCATGCTTCTGAGAGTCAGCCTCCCCCCTTAGTTTTGCAGAACTTTTTATTATATTTCTACACCTCATATGTCTTTACTTCTGGGTCACCCTCAGGTGATCAACCCTTTTGCTTCAAACTTTTAAAAGTTCAGTTTTAACCAGCAGCTAACCTCATTAGTCGAACTGTCATTAAATCATGAGTTCGAAAGTAGCTCTCTCTCTCTCTAACTCTAAAAAGTCATACGATAAGGATTGTTCTCTAATCAACATTGTTGGTGGAAACAAGACAACAATAAATCTTTCTCAGAGCTAATGATGCCTCAGTTGTAAATAAAATCACATGTAGGACCATTTAAGAAGAAGCCTGTCTCTCCACAGATGGTGCGTTCCATTTACCTTGGAAGTTTGAAGTTGGAGCTGGGTATGACATCACACCTGAGTTATCAGCGTTTCGGTTACAAAGTCAGAAAAAAGTAGCCAATGCCCAAATTGGAAGCGGAAACAAGTCGGCTACATGTACGAAACTTATTCTCACACTTGTCTTGACCGAATATAAACAACATCTTGACAAATATGCGGTCCTTCTGCAGACTGCAAACGCAGTGGATGAAGAGGAAACACAAAGGCACAGAAGGTAGCCTATTACTGGAGCTTCTACTTACTGTTTACAACTGGTGCCACCATCTTTAAATGTCAACTCGAGGGTTGGGTGGATCGTCAGAATTTCTGAGGTCGTTCCAGTTGAAAGTTCTGACTCGGAGAAATCCCGAATTCCGAGTACAACTGGAACGCACCAAGACAACCTTTGCTTTCACCTCCTGGAACATATCACTCGTCTTTTAATCCTCACCCAACATCTTCCCCTCGACTGTCTCTCAGCAGCAGATAAAACTAAAACCCTACCAGGGCTTTTCCTGGCCAGAGGGAGAGTTTGACACAGATTCCTTCACACAGAAGTTGTGTTAAAAGTTTTCAGAGCTCTAAAGGATCTTTGTTTTGAAGTTGCCGACATAAATTTAGAGACAGAGAGATCTTAGCCATTGCCTGGAGAGACACCACAGATCTTTCGAGAGCCTGAAGCGCCGGGTTTTCTCCCCCTATGAGGAGAAGATGTGAAGAACTGCTGAAAATTCCTGAGACAACAAAGAAACAATCTTAACGCAGAATAACATGAGATCTGTCAAATGAGTGATCGATCCGAGCGCCGTCCAAATGAACTTCTCACGAGATGAAAGTTTAGATGGTATAATTCTATAACTCTATAACCAGTAAGTATTTCTCAGTATTTCTTATCTACACGAACTGGTCGGGAGTCTGCACATGGTGTTTTATTTTAAAATTTACCATGACGTGCGGTTTCTGTGCTTGACATCCTGTCTAGAACTTTCTTCTCTGTGTAGATTGGTGCGTGTCGGAAGCGTAGGGCTTTAGCGGAACCGCGCATGATCTGCTTCTGAGAAAGAGCTGTGATGCTTCCTGTGTACGATGTTGCATTGATTAGAATGGAAACCTACCTGCTGCTTGATACGTGACGCTGATAGAATGCACTCAACACAGATCCTGTGGACTTCAGGCTTTAATAGTCCAAACTCTTACCCAGAGTCATTGTAAGGTAGCTACCATGGTGTGTGGTGGGCCAGTGGAGTCCACAGTTTGAGTGTGTAATGCCTATCTCCTACGGATGGGTTCAACCTCTGAATAAAAAAACATATTTACTCGCCCATCGCCTTTATTCTCTTGTGGGGTGACTCACATGCCCTCTGGTATGAAGAATTTTACCATATCTACAATCAGATCCACTCCAGCTTTGGTTAACATCTACTGCATTCAAGCAATCAATTATTTAAACTTTAAGTTTCCAGTCAAAACCAACAGGAAAATAAAAACAATGCTTGTTAATTTAAGTTTTAAAAAGATTGCCCTTTCAAAACAAATCCTACACTGAACGATCCTTTTTTCTGATTTTTGAAAGAGCTGCAAAAGAGACTTAACATGAAAGACACAAAGAAATAAAACTCTTGAGAGTGATTGTCAGCTAGTCTGTGGCTTTTTCCTTGTCAACAAGTATAAACGTTCCAGGAGGACCACACTGAGAGCAGGTAAAGACGAGTTTGATTCTCTGACAATACACTCAAGTTATGTATCCCCTATGGATCAGGTTTTGCTTGTGCACACAATGATGTGAGTATACTTAGATCTCATGGGTAGAGAGTGTATATTTGTGCTGCCGTGTACATCTGCTGGCATTTATCAGTGCTGTGTTTGCTGTGTTCTGTGCTGCACTAAGCACCTGTCTCTGCTTTGCTTCCTCTCATTTGTACGGTAATAATTTATGTCCCAAACCCTCCGGAGGCATGGCCGACGTGTCCTACTTTAGACTGCAGCAAGATGTTTGAAAAAATTAAATAATCATTCACAGCAGTAATTGCTCCATCTAATAAATTGCTACTCTGACCAACCTTTCCTCTTAACACAGTAAAATTAGTCCAAAATATTCCACTGAGAGGTTTCACTCTGGTAAATCATCAATCATTGAAGTGATCCATTAGTTTTAATATTAAGTACATGTGTATAAAAACCCTTTATTCCCCACATGTGAACAGACTGAACATGAATGTGAGTACTTGTTTTATTTTAAGTATCGTTACCCCATTAGAGTTTAGTTTTATGTACTTATATACTTAGTCAGACACAGTGAGATTTCCTATATCACAAATCAAAGCTCCGCCCCCTGCTATGCAGGCCAGACTCAGGGAAGTAGAGAAAACGTTGCGGAACAAGCGTGTGCGTTAGTGGATTGCAATGCTCATAAGAAAGCTAATTATGATATTAACTTTCATCATGTCCCCAAAGACATTAGTGTCTGAGAGCTGCATAGCTACTATGTTACCTGCCACTTCTACTTCACCGATAATGTTAGGCTACAAGCTAGCATGAAGAGGAGTGTTCAGAGCAGCGCTGTCTCCGCCCACGACTCAAAGGTGAATCACTAATGAGCTACTGGAGCTCTGCAGAAGAAAAGCCCTTAAAAATGACACAGGTACCGCGATTTTGGTGAACACTTTAAATAATAAAAAATACAATCGGAGTGTCACTTTAGGGGCTACAGAGACAGTCTTTTCATGCATCATGCATAAACTCTGCATTGAGTCAATTTAGTGAAAGAGTGTGGTCTGATTCTTCTCTTTTACTGAAAAACTACAAATCCCAGCTCTCACCCCTTTGACTAACATCAACATGACAGAGAAATCTTGTTTGGAGCCTTTCCCAGTTCATGCTGGCTTGTTGTTGTAAAAGCCTTTATTCCCATGCAAGTTTTCATCAGAAAATCTAAAGGAAATTGATTTTTTTATCCAGCCGGGCTTCAAATCTAACTCTTCAACTTCTGAACTTTCACCAGTACTGAATTAAAGATGATTTTGACAACTTAGACGTGTTGTCGATATGATTCAAGGTTTACTGCACTGGGAGTTATCTCTGCTAAAAGGACTAATAAATGTTTGAAAATAAAGTTAGTCATAAACCTCAAGATAAATCAACATATGTTAACTACTGTCAGCCAACTAGGCAGTCCAATGTGAGTAAGTGAATGAATCTAAGTTAGGGACACTAACAGAAACTTTATTTTCCAAGTCAACAGTTTATATCATTTCTAAGAAAGGATAATAAATAGTGAGCAGGAGGATAAAACAAAGCACAGTGAAGAGGGGTCGTTTTCACTCTGAAGGACCACTCTTGTAGACGGGTCCTGGCACCTTGTGTTTGCATGCATGGATATGTTTGTGTGTGTGTATGTGTGGGCACTTCTTGCACACTGCTCCACGAGGTGATGAATATGTCTCTTGTATGAATAATTAAAAATGCTTAAAGAGCCTTTTCTCATTGCAGCTTTACTCTCCTCCTGTCAAGTAGGAGCATAACAGAGTCTGTGTAAAATTGTGAACGTCCTTTTGGCTCATGAAAGAAAGTCATCCTCATCACTAGTGGAGGGTTAAAAATAAAGGTTAGTGCGGCTCAAAGTTAAACAACCAAAAAGCAAAACTTACTGTCCTTTGTCTGACTGCCACTGCAGTTTTATATTATTTATATTATTAATCATTTTTCCATTTCGTCTTTCTAAGAATTACTTTTATTTACGTAAAGGCCCATATTTAACTTATGTGTCGTGTAAACACCCTTTGCGCTATTTTCAGGGCTGGCCTTCAGAGGGGGAATTCTCACGCCTTAAACTGAGTGATGCAAAAGTCAGAATAAATCCGACCTCAGTTTAAGGATGAGCCGTGGCCACACTAGAACAACTTGAACTATGAAGCACAGACAAGACAATACTTACTCTCTCATGGCTGTCAGAGTGCCTCTCCTTTGCCTGATGATTTATTATCTGTGGGACATTTACTCTCTGATGCGGGAGCGTTATATCCTTCCCGGAGCTTTGTTTCCACTGTGTCAGGCTCTCACTCAGCCTACATTTGCATCATAATGGATATACTGTAAGTAGATGCAGTTATATTACGACATATTTGAATACCATGTGGCAGTTTGGGAAGTTAAAGATGAGATGTTGTCAGTGGGTCATGATTAGATGTCACTTTAGCAGTATAAGAATTGGAATATTAGCTTTCAGGTGGAGTTAGCTGTCATTTTGAAACCACTTACCTCTGATGAACATTTTTTTTTTTATTTATTTGGTTTATTCATGTGAAGCAGAACTGTTTGAAACCAAAAGCAAAAGCTCCCTTTTGTGTGAATTAAAATTAGGGTGACCATATGTCCTCTTTTACCTGGACATGTCCTCTTTTTGGGGGGGCTGTCCAGCCATTCCGGGGGAATTTATGAAATCCTTCAAATGTCTGAGGTTTTGTATGGAAGTTTCGAGTATGAGTTGTGTGGACTTACTGAGTTAGAAGTGCATAAAATACACTCGATTCGACCCTAAAAACTCTCAAAATTAACTACGGGTGACTCTGTGACTCCACCTCCGCGTAGTCGTGTCCTTTTTTTGGGGAATCAGAATATGGTCACCCTACTTAAAATGCATCACGATGCTTCAGGTGACGATTCAGCATCAATAAATTAATGTCAATGCTTAAGAAAAATAAATAATAACGTTGATGCTTTGCCGCAAGGCTGGAACACAAAAACACGGAACAGGAATCGGAATCGCCCAGACTGTTTAGTGAGAGGGACCACAACGAAAAGAGCACATTCGTTTCTTTGGAAAATGGCAAGAGCTTTAGCAGCCTCCAAAAAGCAGCCAATTCTTTGGCCATCGGGTTGACTGCGACCGTGTGGAAGTACTTTGGTTTTTATGAGAGCGCAAACAAGACGACTGACAAGACCTACGTGATTTGCAAGATTAAGTACCTCAGCAACAACACAAACATGAGACAGCACCTTGTACGCTTTCGTCCCGAAACAGAGAAGACTCCTCGCGTCATGCCCGCCGTCATATAAATAACCATCCTGGAGACTGTCTCCAAACTTCCTAGTTTAAGTTAAAGCAGGTCAAGGTGCAAATCATTACATAACTGTCATACAGTCATAAAATAAAAGTTGAACGTCAAATGTTCGAAAAAACATGTTATTTATACATTGAATGTAGTTTTAGAGGAACTGAGTTAATTAAAAGGCTATTTATTTACAAATGAAGCCACAGATGAAGACAAAATCAGTCTTGTATGGAAAAAAACTTAAAAAATGGCAAGAACCGAAGCTCTCGAAATCGAACGAATCGTGAGGTACCCTTGTTGGAACGCCCCTATAAAATGTGCAGGTACAGCTGTCAGCAAGAATTCCCAATCCTTTGTCTTTTAAACTAAAGATGCTTCCTACTCTATGTGGATGTAGAGCTTCATAAATGAAAACAAAATACTGAAAATTACCATGCTCCTAGAAGAGATAAGGTCTGGTTCGCTTGTCCTTTGATTCTTGAAATAAAATATTGTCTCTTCTTTCCAAAGAAATTTCAAAGGGTGATAAATCAGGCGTTATAAGGGGAAAGTTCCCTTATGTTGCGGTTTTCCCTCAAAGCTAAATTTAGCTCACTTACCGCGGCTCCATCTGTTTAGCTGACCTTTTGAATCCCAAGACATCATGGAGCTGCCTGAGTCTTCGTGTGCCTATACATCAGCTCCTATCAGGGGATTTCCTTCTTGACTGGGGTGCAGGCTGTACTGATAATGATAGTACTAGGGGACAGCTTATTGGAAAACAACATAAACAGAGCACCGAAATCATTACGAGGAAACGCAGGATCCCCTGTAGTCTGTGATGCTGCCTCTGTGGGCATTAAAAGAGGGAGACATCGGAGTCAGCAAAGCCAGACTGTGATTAGTGATATCATTATCCACTGAGAGTGATGAAGGCAGTCAAGATAAGTTCTGTCTATGCTAACTAATAAATCGTACACACAGACTTTAGACTGATTTATGCTCGCCATATGTACGAAAATGTACGCGTTGGTTTCAAATGATGGTTCCATCACTGCCCACGTACTTCCATGCGTCCTTGATGTTGGCATGGATGCTAACCATTATATCCACCAGGGGGCAGGCCGGAGTCAAAAGTTTCTGGCAACAAAAAAAAGGAAACATGGCGACTGTAGAGGAGCAAGTGATAGTTTGCATAGACACAGAAATGGAGGCAGTGTTGGAGGAGGCGGTGGGCGGTCAGGCCACTAAATGCCTCGCGGTTGGAGGACAGAGAATTATTCCTCGAGTCGTACCGATGAGAGAAATTGACAATGATCCTCAGAAACCCCCGCCATTGTCTTCTTCGTTTCTCTCTAGAGATGGGTATCAGGTAGTGACAGCAGCATCACTGCCCTCTGGTGGAACTGCTCCGTCTGGCCTGTATGTGTAAACTTCAAGGAGACATGCAGAAATACGGACGAAAAGAATACGAAGCCCGGATCGGCATGTAACATTGAGTAGGGCGACCACACGTCCTTTTTTACCCGGACATGTCCTCTCTTTTGGGAGCTGTCCAGGGAAGTTTATGAAATCCTTCAAATGTCCGCGGTTTTGCACATAATTTTTGATTTTGTGTCACGGGGACTTACCAAGTTAGAAGCCCATAAAAGACAATCTGACCCAAAAAACTCTTAAAATTAACTTTGTGCAACTCCGTGACTTCACCGCAGCGTAGTCGTGTCCTCTTTTTGGTAAATCAGAATATGGTCACTCTAACACTGAGCATAAATGAGCCTTTAAAATGTAAATCAAGGCAGAACTCGAACATTGTCATTTACAAATGAGATTCTGGATATGGACATGGATGTCTGGACCCTCTCTCTGGTCGCTACCCCACATTTATCTCAATAAAGAAAGAAATAAAGCCTGATGAGTGCAGATTGGCCATTTTCCACAAGCCTTGACTCTTAAAAAGGACACGAAAGCCCACAAGGACTTGTACGAATGACTAATACCTTATCTGCGTATCTGTCATCTGTCTCTCTCTTTTCTGGTCGTCTCATTTATCTCGCTGAGTGTGCTCGCATGTGTGTGTGTGTGTGTGAGTGTGTGTCGGGCATGGTAAAGAAGTGCTCCAACAGTCACCAGAGAGGTAAACCACCCAGCAGCTGCCAGAGAAGAAAAGACAGTGTTGATGGTAGAAGAAAGGGAAGCAATTAATGTGTAAAAACAAAGAAAGGATGAATAAAGAAACAATGAATTAATGATGGACGAGAAAACAAAAGGCTATTCATCCTCCTTTGAGATATGGAAATGTTTTTTTTTCATGCCGTGTTGAAATCCCAGCATGATGCTGACTCTTTGACCGTCACACTGTCTTTCTCTCCTCCATATGCATGTACACACACCTGGTGTTTCTCATTCTTACTGAGATTCCTCCTGCGTTTTCTATATCCAGACCCACTGGAACCAAAATTAAATGTCAGTTGAGGTCACAGAAGTTCAGGAAATTTGGTTTCCAGATGGAGAGGTTTAAATGTCTTCTATATTTGGGCAGGCGGACTCAGTAAGCTCAAACATTATTAATATATATATTTTTTAACTGCAGAACCAGTTTTTTACGGAACCCGGCAGGTGACATGAACTTTTATTTTTTTTAATTCGCATGTGCGATTTAGTATCTCGTACTTGTGTTTTATATAATCACACGTGCCATTTAGTATCTCGAGCATGCATTTTATACGTATCTCGTATGTGCGTTTTTGTTTTTATCATGTGCATGCATTTTGTACATTATCCCCTAGGCTCCTCATTTGTGGTAGAAGAAGGACAGTGTCATGGACAGAAAAAAAAAAAAAGAAATTTAAAATTTAAAAAATTATAAATAAATAAATAAATAAATAAATAATAACAAACAAAAAATAAAATAAAAAACAAAATAACAAAAAATTAAAATTAATAATAAATAAATAAATAAAAAATTTTAATGAAAAAATAATAGCAAAAAATAAATAAATAAATAAATTTCAAAAAGTCATGGACAGAGAGCATATTATCAACATTTTCTTTCATTTAAGTATGATTCACAAAGAGATACTTTATAGCTTCACCATATTTGGTATTGTTTTCAGTTGGAGACACCTCATCAACATCCTTCAAGCACAGCGACTTTGCTGTTGGCGATATTCGGACTTGCAGGAAGTGATTTTGCTTATTAACCAACCGTTAAAACGCAAGTGCGAGATATTAAATAGCATGTGCAATTAAAAACGGTGTTACTGTCATCTTGCAGGCTCCGTAGGCTTTTGATAGAACCAGGTCTCGATCTTCTTTAAGAAATTGTGTTTCTTCTTGCAAGAACTTGTGTTGTGATGTTGTTCGGTTGAGTTCAGCTCTTATTTTGAAGGAGCTAGTATGTTGTCCACAGAGTAACTGAGTGCTGTGACATGTTCAATTAGAAAAGGGTTTGTGCATCGAGCAGCAGATGGAAGGAGATCAGTAGAAGAGGAAAGGCGAAGCAGAGAGATGGGAGAGGGGAAGAAAGGTCCTCGCTGAAGATGGAGGCATTTTTATGAAAAAATCAATCATATGTTTCATGCATGACACCAACAGACAAGGCAGTGATCAACCAAAGGGAAACCCTTTTGTGACTCACAATTGTATATAGATAAACTGGGGCGAGGTTGTTTCTATTTCGTGTTTGAAATCAAATGAGAGAGAAATTCATTTTTGGAAATATTTAACCAGAGAACACAAAAGTCTCCATGTTTGGGGACATAGACATCAAATGTACTTTTGTAACACATAAAACGCAACCCTAGGTGCAGTGTCTGCTCCTCCAATAACATAACAAGACGTACATACAGTGTAATGATGTTGCATCTGCACGAACGGTGCAACCTTTGACAGAACAGTCAAATAAGAAAGCAAGGGCGCCATCTGGTGACATACTGCATTTGTTGGTTTGTTGACAGCACAAGCATAAATACAACTCTTCTTCTGCGGTTGTTTTGGCGAAATCAGACAACTGTGCGCACTTCCAAATGCTTCTAATCTGAATAAAGCTTGGTGCATGCATACGCACGTCATGATCAGATTATTTGATTTTGAGCCCGTATAAACAGTGGATTCAGATTTTCCAAACCCTCAAATTTTTTATCGGATCAAGTTATTTTGCCGATGTAAACATGGCGACTGAAGCAGCACTCCTGTGTCGTCATCTTATAGAGCAAACCTCATTTTCTAAATAAAGAACTGTGATTGGGTTGATGCATCTCACACTAAAAGGACATCATCTAAAATCTCACTGGCTCTGGATCGTGTTTGAGCTGGCGGGTCCAACAACGCCAGGCTATGAGAAAAGCTTTCATAAAGTGGACTGCCAGCCTGGTCCATATATCCCTGTGAAGCAGCTGCTCGCTATACTCAATGAACGGGGGCAAGTTTTCAATCTTGTTAGGTCATGACCAGTGGGTGATAGTGTTGGCTGGACTGGTAATCATAATGATGCATGTCCACACTGAAGCTTGTAGCTATTATATTGTATCCTCTGGGTAAAATACTGGAACACAATACAATACCCCTCTTGGTATTTTTGATATATAGGTCACAACCTTCTGTTTTAGATTAGATTTATTTAAGTGTGGACTATAAAAGAATCACAGATAATAGCTGCCAGGATTGCATGATACATAAACAAACACACTCCCCGTGTTGTTTTCTCTCAAACTTTATTTTTCGACACCAACTGGACTCTATCATTGTCTTCTGCCAAAGGCCCTGTTCTTATATGAAGTGATACAAGCTGAAAGAAAGACATCAAGAGACAAAGAATAGCATAGATCGAGAAAGAGAAAGAGCGGGTACATTAGAGCAAACATGTCAGATGTGACATGTGAAATGACAGGTTGAAGAAAGTGATGAAAAGCGCCCAGCTAATGGAAAACACAGAAGCGGCTGAAACTTGCGCTTTATTGACGTTATGCCAAGAACCCTGGAGAGCAGTCTTGGGATGTTTTCTCTATAACTATCCATCAGCCCTGTCCAAATGTCAGGCCAACCCATCATAAAGACGAGGTTGTTGCTCCAAACAATTTTATCACTCAGTCAAATGTCAAACTTTAGTGCTTTATGTTTTGTTATAAATGACTCATTCAACCATTTCAGGACTTAAAGAGTCCCAGAGTTTCTCTCAAATGCTTATGGCCTTTTCGTAAACCATGATATTTCCTCAAATTGGTTCTGTTCCCATTTGCTCGTCATTATTTGAACATTTATTCTTTATTACAGTAAACCTGTAAAATAAAAGAGCGGCCTGTGAAGAGATCAGTGTGAAGAAGTGAAAGGGAATTCTCGCCCATGGGATTTACATCACACACAAATGGTTCATGAAATAACAATAACAATATAGTTGAATGATTTAATGTGAGGTGATTGTCTTGGGGCTGAAATACAATTGGAGCTAACAGCTAACGCACAGGAATAGTTCCTAAGGAGCTTGTGTTAATTAGTTTGCTCCTACTGCATCGTATGTTTTATTGCTCTTAATGAATGAATCAATCAATCTTTATTTATATAGCTCTTTTCAAACAGGGCAATGTGGCACAAAGTGCTTTACACAGAAGAAGAAAAAAGAAAGAAAGAAAATCCCTGACTTTCCCCCCACCCAACAATTCAAGCACAACAGAAGCGAGGTTTAAAACGCATAAACCTAAAAAGAACTCGATTTAGTAAAAGTAGGAATATGCTCATCGTAAAATTCAAGATGAGGAAACACTGGAAGCAGGTTTAAAATCTTGAGAGAAAGTAACATAAAAAGGAATTTAAATACTATTCAATTGAATTGAAATAAAAACAAAGTAAAAAGAAACTAAAATAAGAGCAAAACCAAAACAGCTCATTAAAGAAGATCCTGACATTAAAACTAGAATGAGATAAATTCACTCAAATAGAACTAAGGTAATATATAAAATTTAGTTAAAACAGGGTTTCTGCTTGGTCTTAAAAGTCTTAATACATCTTATATCCAATAATTCAAATTTAAGGCCTTAAAATGTTTAAAATTCTCTTAAAACCTCATAAAATTGTCACGATATGTTCTGTTAATTTTTCCTGGTTTTGTTATTTGAGTGTATTTTCTTTGTCTTGTGAATTTTAAGTTTGTGTTTGACCCTGTTTCCCTCATGTTCTCAGTGTTTTATTCCTTAGATCAGTTTTCAGTGTTTTCTGTTCTATTTTGTAGTAGTTGATTCCTTGTGTTTCTAGTCTGGTTTTACTTCCCTACTTTTCCCTCCTTCATTAATCACCCATGAGTTTCACCTGTGTCTCGTCTGCCTCACCTGTTGCTCGTTTCCCAGTGTGTTTATAGTCTCCGTCTTCTCCTCTGTCCAGGTTGATTCATAGTATGTATGTCGTTGCGTATACTTGTGTCCCCAGTTGCTCCATGTGAATTTTGTGGATTTTGCCTTGTGGAATTTTTAGTTGGACATTTTGGATTTTTCTCTTTTCTTGCTTTTTTCTATTAGTTCTTTTATTTAAATCATTTTTTTTGTTCTGCATTTATGTCTTTTTCTTTGTTAAACCCTGTGGTGTGTGACAAAAATGTCTTTTTTTAAACATAATTTTGAAAGGTCTTGAAAATGTATTGACGTTACTTACAAATAAAGATTGATTTGAAGTGATGTAAAATGTTCGGATTTCCCCTCATCTTTTGAACTTTTTTGCCAGTTTGGATGTAAAATGGATCCTAAATTGTATTCATTATGGTCTTAAAACAATCTAAAACTAATAATTTGAATTTAAGGCCTTAAAATGTCTAAAATTCTCTTAAAACCTCGTAAAATGTCTTAAATACAATTTTGAAAGGTCTTAAAACCAGTTGATGCTTCCTACAAATAAAGATTTATTTGAAGTGATGTAAATTGATCTGATTTCCCTTTGTACTTGTTTTGCAAGTATGGTTGTAAAATGGATCTTAAATTGTAGTCATCGTGGTCTTAAAATGTCGTAAAACTGTGTTAATCTAATAATTTGAATTTAGGGCCTTAAAATGTCTAAAATTCTTTTAAAACCCCATAAAATGTCTTAAATACAGTTTTGAAAGGTCTTAAAAATGTATTGATGTTTCTTACAAATAAAGATATATTTGAAGAGATGTAAATTGTTTTGATTGGATTCATGACAGTCTTAAAAAAGTTCTTATAAATCTTAAATTTGACTAGTTGAAACCTGTAAAAGCAAGACTAAAATGGTACGTCTTGAGTTTGCTTTTGTGAATGTGACAGACAGAATACTTGTCCAATCATCCACAACACTTTTAGAGAGGTCTCCATGGTATGTTGTCCAAATATAGACAGTATTTTAATGGGTGGATATTTGTAACAGTCTATTTGGAGCCTCGGATTAAACTCCTGCACAATCCTGCTGATTTAACCATGTTTTGATATTTTTTAGTCTGTCATTAAAGAGCCATCCTGCACCTACAAACAAACATGTCTGCTACATTGAAGGATGCAATGATTTTGGTCTCAATTTCATGCCTGTTTAGACCACTAATCCACCTTCAATCACTTTATTGATCCCTTTTGCAAGCTAAGCTGATCCTGGCCAATAAATCAGGTCACAGAGCCGAGTCCTACGAGGATTCAACCAAACAAAAGGAGAAAAGTGTGGCCAAGTATCCTGCCATCAATATGGTTTCTTCTATGAGCTACCAAGCTTGATGATAATTGAGAGATTGGTGGAAGTATTGATTGATAAGTCTTTGAGGGTTCAGGAAAAAGGATGGTTTATGAACTGCTTGGTGAAAGTCCTATATCTGTCTTATCTGACAGTACAGATTAAGATAAATTACACTTTACTTCACTACTGCCTTATCGAGAAGACTTGAAGCTATTGTGTTTACAAAGCTAGTTAACCAACCCAGAGGTGGAGAAGTTGACTCAAGATAGATGCAGAGTTTGTACATTTTCAGTTAACTGAAATTCAACAAAAATAAGTGGTTCATTAGCAATATAGAAAGACTCCTCTGGTACAGGTGTTCTTGGCTTAAGTTGATTACAAAAAGACCTGAAATATGTTGTATCTAACGAAAGGTCAACTATGTATTTTGATGTAGTTTTTAGGAGCGTCTGTGAATACGAAATATTTCCAAATCTGTTCAAACACAGAAAATGTTGTATAACTGCAATTTGGATATTTGGGTTGTGTGTAGATGTAGGGGATTCATATAGCCCAATGAACTATTACGGCTAAATTCAACAGGATCCGGAACAGCAGCCTGATAAAATACGCAAGCTTTATAATCAATGTGCGTGATTCCACACAATTCTGTCACCGTCCGGCTCTGCTGTGGATCCACTCTGGCGGATCCGATACGCAAGGCTTCTATTTTTGCTGGACGCTGCAGCACAACCTATCAATTCAGTGCAGCCGCGGAATTTGTATGCAACTACAGAGTCAAATATCCGGTAAATTTTCAAAATAAAATAAAGTAAATACGTTGAACTGTTCTTCGCATGATAATGGGAGGGCCAGGGTTGTGGGAAGTGGGTGTTTATAGACACAGCTGATCTCATTCAATGTCTCTTGGTGAAACACTTGCGAGAAATATCGGTAATATCGCAAGCACCATCTTTTGCTAGCTGCAGCGGATCGGATCCGGTGGGCGCTGTATGCTTGCGTATTTGATCCACCTGAACTGCAGAACTGCATGTGGTGAAACACAAATATTGTTTACCTCTAATAAGCTTCCTTTTTTCTTTCCTAAGTAGATTTTTTTTTTTCCACATTTGCTTAAACTTCTGCTTATTCTGGCCTTGTCTTCTTATTCTATCCCCTGGTGTGTTTTGTTTACCTCCCCTTTACCGGTCTGTCTTTATGTTAGTAAAGCAGTTGGTCTGCTGTTCCAATCAGCTCCTATAATCAAGGTACAGCCAGAGCACTAAGGCTAGACCACTACTGACTATCAGCGAGGGGCTAACAGACAGGGTCGAGTGGTTATTGATTTGTGGAGGGGGAGCGTTTACATTGCTGTTATTGGATGCACCGCACTGATTGTAAAGACCACATACAGGGATATTTTAAGCCTTTACTTGGATCCTTCTAATAGAGCTGTGGTGCAGGTTTGTGGCTTGAAAACAAAAGATCAAACTTAAATTGCAAATGTAGAATAACAGGAGTTGAAATGTAAAACCTGATATTTAATGTATGCACCAAAGACAAATTTTGCTCAAATGTAGCAGTCAAATCTTAAACCCTACCAAATGCACATGAACATATTTCTGTAAACTTCATAAAATCTGAAAACAGTGGACTCAAAATGCAGACCAGTGTTATGTTTATTACAAACTGGGCACACTGATCCCAGATGATCCCAAAATAGAGCTACTGCTACCTACAATCAGTCCCCACTCGTGTGCCTGCTCAGCAGGATTAATGAAGGGGTTTCAAACTGATGCTTTTGTTGTTTCTCTTAAAGAAAAGACCATGTCACAAAAGTTTATTAAAAGCAATGCATCAAACAACCCGATTCCCTTTAACAGAGAAGTTCCATTTTACTTTAGTGTCTTTGGAGAAGGTCGTAAATTAAGAGAATTCAAGTCCATGTTAGTCTGATTGAAAACTTTGAATAAACAAAAAAGCTTTCAACAGAATGATTCAGCAGGCTCTCACCGCGGAGGTCACAGGTTTTATCTAGTACAGCTCGAGTGATATCACGTCAGCCGTCGTCCTGATTATTCATATCTGAGAGCTTCATCTTTCAGTTTAATCCAGGGACGGTCTTGACTCTTGTTGATGTCTTTTCTTGATGTAAAAATCAACAGTCAGATCAATCTGATTTTCATGTCTGTATCCGTTAGTTTGAAAGCAAATAGTCATGGTCCTTCAAGATGTGATAGAAGCTTAGATTTATGTAGATGAAAACAAAAAGACATACAAAAAGATTAGATCTAAATGAAAAACAATCATTTGAAAAGTGGTTAAATTAGTTGAAATTATGCTTTTAAAGCTGCCCATCCAAGAGCAAACCCTTAAATTTGTTGGGACACAGCACATCAAACAGAAAAGTCAGCATCTGCATCAGACAAACTCCAATGAAAGGCTATGTTTAACTCTTTCATTCTGAAATTGTCCAGACATTTTCAAAACAATCAAGCCTTGGTGTATTCAGGAACTTGCCTTTCATGCACACTTCACAGCAGGAGATTATCCGTGTCAAATGCTGTCTTGTACTTCAAAATACTCATATGTAGTGAAGACGCGTTAAGAGGCGTCTTGGATTATCGTGTCTGTTTCTGTTTAAGTGTCACTAACACTTCAAGATATTTCCCAACGACAACAACACAAGGGTACAAATCATGATACAAGCAACCAAGATGAGAGGCACAATTACAAGAATAGAGACCGTGTTCAATGTGAACTACGTCATCAACCACTTGACTCGCCTACAAGAAACGTTTGATCATAAGTCTGTAAAACCCAGACCCAAACATCAGGCTCAGACACAGTGGGATTTCTTACATCACAAATCCAAGCTCCGCCCCCCAGAGCCCACTATACTGGCCAGACTTAAAGAAGTAGAGAGGACGATCGCGGAACAAGCATGTGCATTAGTGGATTGCAATACTCGTAAGACAGCTACTTATGAGATTAACTTTCATCATGTCCCCAAAGACATTAGCGTCCGAGAGCTGAATAGTAGAGTGTGCAGAACAGCGCTATCTCCGCCCACTACTCAGAGGCAAATTGCTAATGAGCTACTGGAGCTCTGCAGAAGAAAACCTTAAAAATGAAACAGGTAACATAATTTTGGCTAAAAACTTCATAACCACAATTTAAAGACCACTGAGAACACTTTAAGTAGTAAAAGAAAATGATTGGAGTGGGACTTAAAGATTGTTCGAGTCACAGGAATTGTGTGCCAAATCACTAAAACAGCTGTCGATGACTGATTGTGGAAGTGACCAATTCCACTGTGAACGTTATTATTCATTAAAGCCATTAATTAGACAAAGATACTCTGACCAACTTCAGCTGATGTTGGCTTCTATCCAAACCCCAGAGGAGTCAAGATCATTGGCTCCTGAATCAACATTAACTAAATGAATCAAGAGACTTGACATGCATATTGGCCCTGGATTAAAAGTATGTATTTAAAGCTGTAGCTTGAGTAAAACAAAGTCACATGTTAAATATTGATAATGTTAGATGTTAATGTCTTTCTTTTTGGTGATATGTGACTTAAAATGAAACAGATTTAAGTGCTCTTCAACCCACTAAAGCAGCATTTTTACCAATGTGACCATCTTTGTGCCATTTTCAATCCTTTTCAACCCTTTTTCAAGTTTTGAACATCACTTTCCAGCCTTTGACAGGGTTAAAATGTCTGATCCCAGACTGTGCTTTTTCTGTCTCTTTTTTTTTGTTTGTTTTTCTTTTTGGAGTGCAGTTAAATTTAGAAAATGACGAAACTGTGGCGGGACAGAGAAGCCCTAAACACAGGAGATTATGAGATTCACTGCGACCTGCTCTTCCCTGAGCCTTTTTGCTGGAGGGAGATATTTATAGCTGAAAAGGAAGGGCAACGGCCAACAAATGTATATCAACTGTTTTTATAATCCCCAGAGAGTCTGAATCTGCTCAGTCCCTGTGTCCTTTTTCCTGCTTTAAGGTGCAGTGTGCAGAATTTTGTGGCCTTCAGCAGAACAGATCCAGCAGAAAGAACATAATATTAATAAGTGAATAAATAAGTGTAATATCATCTCCATGTACTCCTTACATTGAGGCCACAATCTTGCACTTTCATTTTTCTATATTATCTCATAAAAGACAAGCTGGTTACAAAATGCAAATGTTGTACTTAATGGAAGATAAAGAAGAAGGGAGTTCTATAATTTTCCAATTACTTAATTTTTTTTCTTGGAAAATGCCCCACAATCATTCAGTTTGAAATTTCAAATCAGAATTATATGCATTTTATATTCAGATTTGATTGTCTTTATAACAGACCTTACACTTTTTAATAATTGGGATTTACTTAAAGACCCACTCCGATGAAAATCTTGTTTTTCTTGTTGTCTACATGTTCATATGGCATTTTTCTGATGCTGCAGGACATATCAAGAGAAAACTAAGTGGGGAAATTGCATTTCTAAATATTTCTATATTCAAATCTCTGTTAATCTCTCACAAACCCAATCAGCAGGCTCAGACACAGTGAGATTTCCTACATCACAAATCCAAGCTCCGCCCCCAGAGCCCAGCTAGAATGCAAGCCAGACTCGGAGAAGTAGAGAGGACGATCGCAGAACAAGCGTGCGTGTTAGTGGACTTAAGACTTTGGACCATTGTTCAGCTTGTCACCGTACACTCTGACAGTCTTTTCTTCCACGGGATTCATTTTTCTTGCGAGTTTTTTTCTCACTGTGTCGCTATCTTGCAGCCTCCCTGTCGAATATAAACAAAAAGTTGCCTGCGAAGATGGGGCTTTCCGACCAAACATGCATTGTGCAATCATGTGGCCTTTAAAAGTCCTATGGAGATATCATTTGAGTGACGATGCAAACTATGCTCAGTGATAATTTGGCTATGATGTTTGTCTATGTCCCTCTACACGGTAAATTAAGAAACAGGAAAGTAAAGTCATAAGTAGTGAAGTTACGTTTCAAATGCAGTAACTAGTTAAGTAATCCCACTACAATTTATCTTATGAGTAACTTCCCCAACACTAACCATTACACATATATTAATTGCACAGACACCATGAGGGAACACAGTTGACCAGAGCACACATGCCATAATACAGTAAATAAGTTAGGAATCAGGTGATAGATAACTCCACACTGACAGCAACAGGTTGGTCGTCCCATTTATTTCCTCAAGGCAAAGGTTTCTGGGATTGGTTTATGTCTGTTATTGATTATTCTGACTGGCTACAGTGGCTTAGCTAACAGGCCAGCCGTCAGCTAATGCTCAATCACTTGTATGTCATCACAGAGGTACCAAACAGCCAATCTTTCAAAACACTTAAGAGACAGACTGGTCTGTACTTTCGTCTACAGCATTGACTTGAGGTAGCATTAATGTTGTGTTCCATTTTCCTCGGAAGTCGGAGCTGGGAATGAAGTCACACCTGAGTTATCAGCGTTTCAGTTACAAAGTCTGAAAAAAGTAGCCAACGGCCAAAAACGGAAGCTGAAACAAGATGGCTACATCTACAAAAATTATTCTTGCGCTTGCCTTGTCCAAATATAAACAACTTCTGGACAAATATGCGGTCTGTCTGCAACATGCAAATTCAGAGGATGAAGAGGAAACACAAAGGCGCAGAAGGTATCCTTTTTTTCTCATTACAGGAGTTTCTACTTACTGTTTACCACTGGCGCCGCCATCTTTGAATGTCAACTGGGGGGTTGTGTGGATCGCCCAACTTTCCGAGTAGGAAATCTAACCTCAGGGGTCGTTCCAGTTGAAAATCTCCTCTTGGAGCTCAGAAATTCACCATAAAAAAGCACACATAATGTTATGCTATTAGCCTAGCATTAATTTTCAGACATATTACATGGCATGAAACGTTGTTTCTCTTCAATGTAAGTTTTGCTGTGTAAATCTCTGTTATGCTTTGTCTGCTGTGTAAAATGCATTGAGAAGTAAAGGTGGGATAAAGTTCTTCTACATGAGCCGGCATCAGAGGAGGTAAAAGAAGTGTAGCAGTGGCAAAATTCTAGCCTGCAGAGCGGAACAGCATTTTACACCTTAAACGCAGCAATTCAATATGAAACTTGTCACTGGGACGCCAATTTTATGCTGTACAAGGCTCAGCGTGAAAGCAAGAGGACACAATGATGGCAGAGGCTACTGTATGCATTACATGGACTTTTGATATGTTTGTTTAGTTGTTTTTGTTTTTGGTTGAAAACACAGACTGCTGCAGACTGTAGCTTTACCTCTCACATATCCCTTTAACTGCCTCTCCCGCATAAATCTCACAACATCTGGTTGGTCCGATCCAATTTGTGCCCGGCTGAGATTTAGACGACTACGTTAATTTCCGTAACGGACTCCAGATCCTCTTTTCAGTGTAAGCGTGGTTCAGTCTGTGACATTACTGGTGACCTCCTGTGGGGAAAAGCTTGTTTAAGCTCACAAGCAAATTTGCCAAAGTAGGTTAAGCCTGGAATGCACTTAACACTTATTGCCAGATGAAAAATGCATGTAGTGAAATACATTTGCATTAACCTGAATGGAAAGCCTGAGAAAATTCTATTTATTATGCATGTAAGTTATTTCAACTGGTACTTCTGTCTCTTATCTTTGGAGGATTCCCTCTCTTTCACTCTCTCTCTCTCTCTGTATATAAAAGTGTATTTGTGTTATATTAAAGTTGCTCATTGTCATAAAAAACGCTCGTAGGGTTGAAGGAACTCCTAGAGTGTTAAAAGGTGGTAAAGTATATGTGTGTGTGGGTGTGTAGAAAGTAGATAACAGGAGATAGAGAAACGTTGTATAAGATAGAGAGGGGGGAGTTAATAAATTATCTGTCCTTCTTCCTTGTAAAATTGAACTACCTTTCTTCACTGTTTTGCACACTTGTCCATAAAGAGGAATAAAAAAATAACTGAACCTAAATTGGAGGAATTATAGTTTTCTGAGATTTATATCAGGAATGGAGAGGATTTCATAACGTCACGTACAGTAAGTTTGTGTTTTTATGTGGTTCCTATTCTGAGTGTTATTCTGACAGCAGATACTCAAGCAGAGGATGGATGGAGACCATTTCATAACAGGAAGAGGCACGACCGTAGACATTTTAAAACAGGAAGTCAGTGCAATGTCACCCATTGGTTATGGAGTCTGACAAAAGTGGGCGCCATATTGAAAATGCAAAGTTAACCTCTCTCTGAATTTCTGAATATTCAATTTTTGTTATGAGTACATCACCAAATAGAGCCTTTCATTTTAAGACAATAAATTAAAGTATAATCCTTAGTATGGTATTCTTCCCAACATGGAGAACCCTTGTATAGATAGCCAGACCTGGACATGGATCTACACAATGAGGCCAAGCTGCAACATGCATCCCACCGCCCCTACCCCCCTGACCTGTCAGGGGTCATCTGAGACTGTGACTATCGGTTGGACTTTACAATAATTGGCCTGAGTGTTTCCATTTGGATTCATTTGGTCAGACTGAGTTCTCCTCAGTCCAGTCTGGTGTCGTGGGAACCTCAGGATCTCAACACAGCCCCATGGGAAATTAAAGACCTGCTAAGATGTTCACAGATTGACTCTACCACTATCTCGCTTGCTTTTTAAATCCCTCAGACCTCTGTGCTGGTTTTCTTGTTCTCATGAGTCTTTTATTGGCCTGAGCTACACCAGAACATCTGAGATCTAGCATTTCAGGGAGAAAGGTTACAATGAAATGTCACACTATGCTCGTTTTTGCAGCTGCTCTCTTAACCACTTTTCAAAGGGGGCTCCCTAAAATTGCTTTCCTGGAGTCAGACGGCAAATATAAATTTAGGTTCAGCTAAAATTCTCCATGAAAAGAGTAAAGCATTGGACAAACATTTTTTTTTTCAATTCAAATTTCCAAATATCACAAATATGTGCAAAATTCACAGCAGTAATCAGACCAGCTTTTTTAAAACAAGATTTTAGTTCAGACTAATCAAATATTTTTGAGTTGAGTGACTTAACTCGTTTTAATTTAGTCCTTTTGGTTCTTTTTTTCACTGAGGTATTAAGTATCCTCTGAATGCTTTGATGGGAAACAAACCACTAGCTACTACACCAAAGAGCTGCTGTGTGCCCTTCTGCATTACAAATAAACATTAAAATTCAAACCTAATGTTTAATTTACCCAAATGAAGCAAAGAGCCATGTACCGAAGCCATCTGGAGAGAAGATGAGCTCAGTTACCTGTTGGATTCAAACATGGTCATGTCTGCAGTCAGCACTTAAGAAACTTGAACATTATATTCATCTTAAACAACTCCTATAAGATTGTTTAAGTGGTTCCATTAATAATAAAGTGTTGAATTCATGATGCTTCACATTGTCTGTACTTTGATCAGACCCTACATAAAACCAAACAGTGACTGATATCAGTCTGATGGCAACAATGAACAAAAACATATATATACATACATATATATATTTTAAATTTCAACAAGTGCCTTAATTTCAGCAACGAGAAAATACTGCATATATATTTGTAAATCATACAATGACTCCAAGAAAATTGCTTAAACTATCATCAAACATAGATAGAATGGACGCCGTCTGCCTCCTCGCTGGGTTAAGCCACTGTAAGAACACCACCCTCTGGTGACGGGCTGCAGTCCATTGAAAATATGAGCCCTGGTTTAATTTGATAAGGGGTTTGAATACAGAACGCACAGTTACATTCTACATTAGCTACTGGAAAAACAGGACAAAAAAGGATTTGCAAAATTTGCATGTTAAAGTTCTACCGAGCTGGAAATCCGACCTTATCCTCATTTACTCACTGCTTTTATTTGCAGTGTCAACCTCATGTCTTAAAATTTAAGTTAATTAAGCTCTTCATTGCCTCTTTCTCCCCTCCTCTTCCCTCTCTGCTGGCTTTTTACAACACTGGCTGTGTTCCTCCTTATCAGTAAGAAGTGAAGGAATGGAATCCCCCATTTATGCTGGTATGACAGCACTAAACTACCCTAAGAAATATTGGAGGACTACTCAATCCTGTGGTGCCCCTAGGCAGCTTCCCTGTCTGGCCCAAACCCAATCTCCACCACCGGGAGCAGACTGGGATAATAACTCATGCTGGGTTTTTGACTCCATCTGAGGACACCCTGTCTTTGTGAACCACTTACTGTGCAGGCCAACTGTCTCCCTACTTCTACATTTTACATCCAGCTAAAACGGTTGCAATAGTATAACACAAGCATTGTACGACACGATATCTTGCAGACGCAGCCAGGACTCTAAAGTTGGCCGAGCAAGGTCAATTCACATTCTTGCTGACTGCTCACAGCAGGTCTGTTGGACTCTAAAGCCTGCTCAAGATAAGGTTTGTGTTGGCTGTGTTAAAGCTACAGCTACGACTACGGCGATGTCAGCTCCAGTGCTGTTGTGGTTTGCAAACAGGCTGCTTGTTAGTTTGGTGTCCCTCCCACAAGTTTTCCCCCAAATTTAGCCCGTGAACTACCATCATCTCTTAGCTTTATCAACGTCATCAGAATCAGTTTTAAATAAAAGGGTGAAGTGGCATGTGGTTGGTATGCAAAAAACAAAAGTGATACTTCAACAACTAGTTGTTGATTAAATCTTATATAAACTGTGGATCAAAATATTACAGTGGGGAGGAGTTCTGCAATTCCTGAATGGACCTTTAAGTTAAAGGAACATTCCGGCGTAAAATTAATTTAGGGTCAAACACACCGTAACACAGAGTTTAACGCCCCCTCAAGAGATGAATGTTGCCGCCGCTTGTTTCTCTAGTGATACCAACTTTCGTAACGACCGCACGATAGCAATACACAGTGGTCTGAGGAGTCATAAACAAACCTCAACCAGAACGCCAAAAAATCATTTCTTCACGGAAATGCAATTAGATGATAAAATGATAAAAGTAATTATCATAAATGTTCTTCCTTGAGCTGCGAAACTCCACAGCAGTCCGTAATAGACTGGCCTGAGGTCTCGCAACAAACAAACAGCTGCTGGAAGAGAGTAGGTGAGTTGTGTTTAGTCTGTTTGCTAAAGAAATTAGGCAAAGCTAAAATGGTGTTTGGTGGCTAGTACTATGGCTGGGACCCTATATGTACTGTTGATGAAGTTAGGTGCTGTTCTGAGCATTATTTGTGGCTATAGAGTGGCGTTTTGGTTGAGGTTTGTTTTTTGGCATCTCAGGCTGCTGTGTATTGCTATCTTGCGGTCGTTACTAAAGTTGATATAACTAGAGAAGCAAGCAGTCAGCAACATTCATCTCTCAAGGGGTCTTTGCACTCAAACAAAAGTGGAGATTAGCTGTTAAGTACTGGACTTAAATAGCATCTGACATGCAGCGTGTGAGTCCATAAGAACACCCGACATTAATAACACATGTTGCCTGGAAACTAAATGGATCATCAAATAATTACAGAGAACAGTACAGCATCTATGTGCTGTCAAAAGGACATTCATCTGAATCCTTTGTGATTATTTATAACTGTAAAGTGTAGAAACTCAAAAATTATGGAAGGAAATCAAACAAAAAGTAACTTACAAATAAACTTATTTTAAGTTTCTTTTTGGTAATATTTGTTTTTTCTTCTTCAAATAGCATATTCGTCTGTTTTCTTCACATGGTCTTGGGAAGAAAATTACAGCGCATGATTCTCAAAGCTTTAGTGTGTTACTTCAACCCCTAGACGATTTCTGCATTATTACAAAGATACGGCCGGCACCTCAATATGACGTATGGCCCGGTGTAACCTGTACACGGCGTAACACTCACGACTCACCGCATACTGCTCGTCACTGTACACGGACTGTAACTGTCTGCACTGTGTAGGCTACTAAAGTTACTTGTCACAGCTCGTCTGTGTTAATTTTTGCCCTTAAAGTCTAAAGCCAATGCTTAACCAGCAGTATAGTGTTCCTTCTTTCTGTCTCTGTCTTATCTGACCCCTCAATGCTTCATCTATGACAGCTCATGGACCAGCAAACAAGCTCATGTGAGACAAGTTTACCCTCTTTGTCCTTCTCTTGCAAGAATCTGTGTCCTCCACTGACTTTTAACTCCTAAAGATGAATGAGTAAGGTTGTTTCATCCTGATACACACAAGTTCTGACACTGCTTTCAAGTATTGTCAAAAAAAAAACACCTTTTTTGATGGAATGTAAGAGTGCTGAAGAAGTGAAGGTTATCTGTTGGGCGGTCTTAATTTAACGGTAGAAGAGAAAGAAAGATAAGGAGAGAAAATTGAATGGTGCTCAAATGTGTATTTTCTCTTCTGCTCTAAGTGTGAAGCTTTTTTTGTCTGAGGACTACTTGCACTTTGTGGGCCACTCACTCAGTACACCAAAGCTGTGAAATGTATCCGTCAACAAAAGGAAAAGTATCTCATAAAACCAATAGCTGATGTTGTGCGATCTTACATAATCGTGCTTATTTCGTATCAAAACCCCATCAACACATTCTCTACCGTACCTGAAAACTCTCAGATCTAATTCTCCGCAGCCACCCTGGATATCTTCACACCAATCTCACACTGTTGCCCGGTCACCTGAGCCTGATTAATATGCAGAATTGGATGGCGCTTTGGCGAGCGCACCAGCATGTTACTGGCCTGAATCATAGACAGCAGATGGAGGTAACATGAGAGGTCTAGAGAGTCCCAGTTGAACGAATCCCACAGGCTTGTTGCTATTCATTTCCAGCCTATTTTAAGCATCAAAGTACGGGCAATCAATTTGTCATGTGTCACCTGCAACTACCCGGTGTATAACCTCAGTCACTGTGCCACTAAGGTCCTTCATGAGAGGCAAGAACTAGGTCAAGAGAAGAATGAAGACATTGTGCTTCGGTGGGTTTGAATCTTTCCATTAGCCGACCATTGTTAGGAAAGATAAATTCCAATTACATAAGCCTCATCTCTTACTATCCCCTGGAGAATATGTCCACAGGCAAAGGCATTTACAAAGAGCTGAACCGTCAAAGCATTTTTAAGATGCAGCGGCCTTGACCTGATTTCCTGGAACACAAAGGTGTTTCATCAGCTGGTACTAAAGCATACAAAACCATCACCTATGGTGAGGGTTTATCAACGGCTCCATCTGCCTTTTTATCCCAGATATAAAGTGCAAACCTCAAACATTGGGTAAGATTGATGGCTGGGTTATGAGAGAAACCCTCTACGCAACAAAGAGGCCGGTTAGAAAAATGAGGAACTGTGTTACCCTGAGGTGTGAAGTGTGAGGTGTGTTGGCTTCGCTGGCGGAAGTTGGAAAGGGGGACTGGATTGATTGTGTTTGCATGCAGTGGCACCTGTTTTTGAGGTAACTTAACGGTCTCTGAACACATTACAGCCCTCACAAATGGGAGAGAAGAATGGTTGAGTTTGACTGCACAGGACATCTCTCTCAAGCCAGCTTCTGCTCCTTGTGCTCCCCTTTTGTGTTCTTAATTGAATACAGATTCAAACTACCTTTCACCTCATTCTTTATCAGTTTACCAAGGGCCCCCAGTTTCTTTACAAGATCCAGCAGTCCAAATTATTTTTTTGTAGCTTTAAGACCCACTCTGATGAAAATCATGTTTTTCTTGTTGTCTACACATTCATATTGTATTTTTCTGCTGGAGGACAAGCAAATGCATCTCTGAATACTTCTTTAATTCAAATCTCTGTGAACCTCTCACAGACCCAAATGGCAGGTTCAGACACAGTGAGATTTCCTATGTCACAACTGCAAGCTCCACCCCCGGAGCCCAGCTATGCGGGCCAGACAGAGAAGTAAATACAAAAAAAATTCCCCCATGGGGGATCAATAAAGGAATATTCTATTCTAAGTAGAGAAGATGATCGCAGAACAAAGATGTGTGTTAGCGGATTGCAATGCTCATAAGAAATCTAATAATGATATTAACTTTCATCATGTCCCCAAAGATATTAGAGTCCGAGAGCTGAATAGCTCCTATGTTACCTGCCACTTCTACTACACCATCATTATTAGGCTAATTGCTAATGAGCCACTGAAGCTCTGCAGAAGAAAACACCTTGAAAATGTCACAGGTAATGTGATTTTGGCTTAAAACTTCATACTCACAATTTAAAGACCACTGAGAACACTTTAAGTAGTATACAAAAACACTCGGAGAGGGACTTTTACCCCCAATTTTCACAGCATCCAGAATGGCCATGAAAAGGCTGTATTTGCAGATCGTACCTTAACCATACGTACGTAACTTAACCATTCAAGTCAATGTGCCAATTTCCACCAGCTTCCATTCCGCTGCAGACTGCCGGAGTCCGCAGCTGATGGCAAGAGTTCTATTTTTCCTGGACGCAGAAGCATGCCGGATAAATTCAGCACAGATTAACCCGTGCTGGAAAGGAAGTTGGGCACAGACACGTGAATCCCCAGGTTCTTGTGAGTTCTCGCGATTACCGCTGTCCAATATTCGCCACGAAATTCGTTTCACAAACTGATCAAGTAGGAACTGGCGTACGGCGAAAATCGCGGATCGGAGCTGTTCCGGATGCAGAGGAAATCCTGTGTTACTCTTATCTTTCCTGTTTCGGCCACCATAACTAAGAAATGTATGTTTTGCAGCTACATCCTGTTATGTATTGGTTTTGTCGGAGGCAGGAAGCAGAGGATCGGTCCTGGGATATAATTTGCATCTCAAAATCAAACTGGATAGAGTTGAATGAGAATGGGAATACAAAATTTCAGCCCTGACTCAGCCACACTGAGACACTAAGAGCGGAGACAGAGGGAGGAGGAAGGATCAGTGGGACTTTACAGGGTTTTAGTATGTAGATCTAAGTGTGCTTGTGAGATGAGCAAGAGAAGAAGAAAAGAAAGGGGATGAAGTGGATAAGGAGAGAGGAGCCGATGGGTATGAAAGAGAGGTGCAGAATATAACTGTAGTCTTCGTCTTATCTCTGAACCACAGGATAATGCCATGAAATATGCAGTCTAAGAATTTCTATAGCGTACAGAAATGAGCTGTCTGAATATTTCCACTGAGATTTTCAATCAGAAGAAGTGCTGAAACATATTGTGAGGGATCTGCGTCTGCTGTGGGATGTTTAAACACAGTTAGTGGTGATCTGCGGTTATTCCATGCATGGCTTCATGTGTGGTTTCAGAAGGGGTTTGAAACATATCTGAAAGGTGCAACCTCTGACCACATCTGGAGTCCCTGAGGAGCAGCCCGGGTTAGCTTCATTAGCTGCAGAGGTAACAGGGATGATGAATGAGGTGTATTTGCCCTGCTCCACATAGACAACGCAGCACACACGAACATAGACACACTCGCAGATACACACAGTGGGGTCAGCCCCAGCTGTGAAGATAAAGCGAGGCTGAAATACATACAGGAGCATTATTATTCAGAGTGAGGCTGAGGGAAGAATAAATACAAGATTCTTATTAATGGAGTCGGTGTACTCGTGTTTGCACTGATGGTTTAAAGGGGGACAAAGCAATTGATTGGAATATCCTATACTAGCCTAGAGCTGAACATAATCCACTTTAAACTCTGGTGGATCAAACCCTATGCATTTTGGCTGTTTGTGCATCTTGCAGGTTTTCTCCATGTGGTTTCATCATGCTCTGTTTCCTTGCACGGATCAAACTGTTCTCCTTTCTTTGACAAAGGAAAACATGCTATGATTACCCCCCAGAAGAGTCATGTTAAGAGAAATGGCCAATCAAATAAGGGGATGGTTCACTACCAGTCAGAACATCTAAACACCAACTGTGGCAACCTTACCTCTGTTTTTGAAAAATAAAGATACTGCAGAAGTAAAAATACTTTTTCCTCAGAGGAAGACTTGAGGCTGGCTTGTAAGGGGAAACAATCCCCACTTACGTATGAATACTTGTTTTTGCAGCAAACATGTATATGTTCACAGCCTGGCACAATGGGAATGAACTAATTATGAGCAATAGTGTAAACAGGACCATAAATCACAGTCTAACCAGGGACTAAAAATTGCTCTGTGAGAGAAATAAGAATAAGAAAAAAAGAAAAAAGAGTGTTACAAGTCAATAAAAGAAGGAATCAATTTGAGATAAGCCAGGATCACGTACAATACACGAGTTGTGTGCCTCTGGGGATTAGTGCAGGCTTAATCTCATCAAGTGTTGTTCTCAGTTTCTCTTAAAAATAAATTTTGTGCTTGTATATTTTATATAATTAGGCTTTGAGTTCCATCCTCTAATCGCTCAATAGATAAAAGATGACTTAAGTAGCTCCGTTCTTGGTTAAGGTGGGTCAGTGTATCCAGAGCTAGCTTGGCTAGTCATGTGGTTATGTACATTTCATGTATATTCAGTTTGGTCATAGAAATGCTGTGATCTCACGTCTATTAAAATCAAAGACTGTATATAGAAAGGATTCCGTCTGAACAGCACCCTCTGGTGACAGGCCGCAGTATAGGTCATAAATCCCGCCTCCTCCAGCAATCCCCATGGAGCTGTGCACAAACTTTAGAAATTTATTACACAGAATATAAATGTTTCTCCCCCGGTTGCGATGTTGACATGTAGTTACTGTAAGACTGGTTTGTGCTCAAGTCCTCTTTTTTCTGTACAGCTCCGTTAAAAGTTATTAGGGGGTTCATGTCTTCTGTGATTGACACTTGATACAGCCTATGGGCGTACAAGGATTGCGTAGCTCACCCGGGGGATATGCTGTTTGAGCCGAACGTCATCATCTCGACTCTCCTCCCGAATGCGTACAATACAACTGCGCATGTGGTGGTCCAAGGAATTGGGGAAAATCCTGGAAATACAGAGAGAAATTCGGCTTCAAATTCGTATAGTGATCATACAATAGTATATACAGTCTGTGATTAAAACATTACGGAAAAAGTTAGAGTATGAGAATGTATCTATTCTTAACAGAAGGCCATGAGAGATTTCTGTAAGATATGTGTGCTAAGAGCACTGGAGAAGTAATTTTTCAGACTTACTTTGAGCTTCTTGCAATTGTCATGGAGTTGATTGAGCTGATTAAACAGAGGTTGTTCCATTTTTAGTCCATGACAATGTGGGGTATGATTACTTATTTCCATGACAACATGGAAGAGGATAAATCATGTTATCCACCTCTGCATATTCAATCTGTCTTTCCATCTTACTGTGAAAAATAAGAAGCTATATAGAAGCAAGGACAACAAGACAGAGGTTAAGATGGGGCTTCAGTTCTGTCTTCTCTGTGACCCTGCCACATCTGCAAAGACTATGTTTCATATCTAGCTATCCAGTTCAATCTCTGTGTGTGGACAGAATGAAGCTTTGACAGGCTGAGAACACTAAGTAAGGTAACAGAGAGCGAAAGTGCAAACAGCCCATGTCTGCAGAATAAGAACAACGGCGTGTAGTTTCCGGTCTTAAATGTCAGCAGCGCAATCTGCTTTGCAAATTGAACCTTTAGACGAAGCAGCTGGGTGTCTCAAATGATGCACAATTCATGATACAATTAGCATCCACCGGCTATTCTTTGTACTCCTGCCCCTTGAGGTATAGAAGTCTGTCCTTTCACTGTGTAACCCACAATTAAAGCTTTTAGGGAAGTGGGACAACTTCCTGCCATTGCCCTAACTCCCTGCCTCCTCTAAGTTAAGGGGTTAAACAGTTAATCTTCACTGTGGCTGAAGCATAGTCATTTGCGTTTCAAACACAGAGCTATAATCATCGTTCTGCGTGTTAAAAGTTCAATCTTTGAGCTTTCAGTCATGTTTGCAGTCGGTCAATGAATGGAGCAGGAAGTAGAACCCAAGATAATCAAGGTCAGGTTTTTGTATTGGACATATCAACTCAACTATCAACTTAACTGTCTGCCCAACTAGATGGTGAACTAGAAAGTGTGGTAGGACAAAACCATCTGTTGGTGTTCACTCATAAACATAAGGATTTTGGATTGATGGTATTTTCCTGACAAGGGTTTAGAACAACTTACAGTAGTTTTTTTTCCCTGTGTGAAATGATTTAGCTTCCTGACAGTTCCTGGACTCTATCTCAAACACACTCAAACTCATCTGCGATATTTGTTTTGTTGTTGTTGTTCATCCTGTTGAATTAATTGTTATATTATTTAAAAACAAAACACAAACCCTATATCTTTGTCTGTTACCTCATTTACTCACACCTCAGGTTCCTTCAAGACCGGATTTTCTGATGCTGCTCGTTGTCGTAGTCAAAATACCTAACCCAAACCAGCGTTACAGCTGTGTCGCTCAAATATGTTACTTTGGCTGTTTTGTCAATTAAAGATTATCCAGTTTGCAAAACCATCAACTTTTATGTAGAGAACTAACTTGTTTGGTTTCGACCTACGTAGGTGCATTAATCCATTCTTCAGCTTAGGAGTAGATTCGTAGGACAATGAGGAAGTGACTGTTAGCATTTTGTTGGCGGCAATTTGAGTGTCACATTTGTCATATTTTTACAATTAACTAGGTATAATGTATTCCATATTATAAATGAACAGCTTTATGATTAGACATGAGGGCACAAGTTTAAGCCCGAATTTCCACCACATCCTGAACGGCTCCAATCTGGAACGGCCGCAATTTTTGCTGTCCGCCAATTCAAACCGGATCCGTTTGTGAAGCGAATTTCGTGGTGGATTACGGACAGGGGTAATCGCACAGTAGAAAACTCACAAGAACCCGCAGATTCACGTTCAATTGCGTGATAACAAGTTGTCTCTTTTAAGACAGCCACATAGGCTAACCATATAAGCAGTAGATTTTGTCCTTCCAGAGGAGGAAATCCACTTCTAGACTTTTAGAATCAGCATCTCCTCATCAATGGTGTCATCGGGGTGAAATGCTGCCTAAAAACCTTTGCCCGTTTGCATGGTGTGAAATATGATCCGCCTGAAACACGGAGTGTTTTATTCTGAAAAGAAGCACCGGTTAATCTGTGCTGAATTTATCCGGCATGCTCCGGCGTCTGGGAAAAATAGAACTCTTGCGATCAGCTACGGACTCCGGCGATCGCCAGTGGAATGGAAAGAAGCCGGTGGAAATTGACACATTAACTTGAATGGTTACGATCAGCTACGATTGGCGAATACGGCTTTTTTGTACCCGTTCAGGCAGCTCGCCCGTCTATCATAATACACTGAAAAGAAATATCGAGGGGAATGCTTTTCCATTTCTAGAGAGACTTGAATTATCAACGCCAAAGTGCATCTAAAGTGCATAAGTCTGGCAGTGGATAAATAAAAAAGAGGAGCAAACTTTTTCTTGAGTTCAACACTAAGAGACCAAAAACATGAAAAAAACATTTCAGCTGCTCTCGAACTATCTGAACTTTTCACATTTAAAATCAGCAAAAAGTTTGATTAATTTGTTAAAAAGTTCTTTAAATAAGTTTGACAAAGGAAAACCACAAACCCAAAAGATACTTAATCCCAGGACTAACTTGGTGAAATGCCAGGAGAAAAGAGATTGCAGAATTGGGACATATTTAACAAATTACTAACTTAACATGTGAACAATGTATCACACAAATCAAATGATAGCTTTGATCAGATGCTAAATTTATCCTCGACTAGATTTTGTATAAAGGAACAAAGCAAAATGGTGAGACTGTGATTTGGTGTTGCAAAAAAAAAGATGACTCTGTAGTTAAACTTTTTTCAGTATTGAACATTTCAAAAACTCAGATGGGTTTTTGTGACTCTTTCTAGCCCCAGATGTTAAAATTCACAAACTGTGCAGCCTTGAAAGCACTAAAGAGCTTGAAGAGCACCTTTTATTTCCTCCATGGATGGTTTTTGATACTTTTTTAAAAATTCATTTTGACCTTTTCTCCTGATTTTTATCCCTCACACACGCCTCCCTCCAGCAGCATCCTTTTATTTCCTTCTGCAAGAATATTGAGATGCTGTACAAAAAGAGAGGAATGGAGCTCGCTGGCATAAAGTGACCTGTTTGCTTCTTTCATACATCATAAAATAGCCTGCGAGGTGTCCTCCCTGGTCAAATTGGGCTTTTCATCATCTATCGTCCTTTTTTTTGTTTTTCTTTGCTTCTCTTGTCCCCAGCAGGAGCTCATTTTAAAAAGGCACATTGAAGCTAAAGGGGATCACAGTCTGTGAGCACTGACTGTAAAATGTGGGTTCTTTTATTTATACTGCTGTGACAGTCTGTTACTGTAAATTAGCATATTCGTTACTGTTAAAAAATACTGCTAAAGGGTGTCTTGTGGATGTAAATAATTTAACACGAGACAAATTAAACAGAACAAAATACCAGTCGAATGGGACTGTGCTGATTATCTGAAATGATTTTGGCATTTGACATTTTTTTGCTGAGGGCAAAACCGGCTGTGGTGTGACATCTCAGTTATCAGAATTATGTAGCTGTTCTGCAACAGTTATTCTCTGAGGACACATTTTCCCCCACAGGCGTGTGGCGATCAACCAGACAGCAGCAAAATTAGGTTTAACCCACAAAAAGGTGTTTCACACCTGAAATCTTAATTTACCATAAATTCAAATCACTACAACATGAACCAGTGAGGAGAGTCTTTACTTCTTTAGTAAGTCTCTTAGGGGGCTTTCACACCTACATCGTTTGGTCTGGACTTCTGGACTTTTCTGTTTAGTCTGAACCAAAATGATAGGAGTGAAACCTCCCCAGGACCTTGGTTTGACCAAAAGAGGTGGTCTTGGTCTGGATCAAACTGAACCACAGTGTGGTTCATGCCCAGTGTGAAAGCATTATTTTGAAAGGTTCGGACCTTCGTACCAAAGGCAGGAAATGACACGAGGAGTACAAGTGTCTGTAATTATGTTGAATGGAGATTGTCCACAAACAGGAAATTTTACAACATTGGAGATAAAGTTAAACCTCACTATTGACAGCTTATCTTTTCAAGACGCTCTCTCCTGAGTCGGTGTTGCAATGGCTTGCAGGATTGTTCTCCTTTCCTGTCAACAACGATAAAGTCGTCTAATGATAAAATTCACAAGACGAACTCAGACCAGCCTCATGTACAGCTCATGATTTTTGAAACTCTTCTTGTAACTATGAATAAGTCTGGACCAAGGTCCATGTTTTTTTTACATTACATACATTTGGTTCAGACTGATTAGGTTTTACATCATCATTATTGCGAACAGACTTAACATGACAAACCTACGTGATATAGTCATCAACTACGTGCTTTGTATGTCTCTGTAGTTTACATTGATTGGTTGTTCGGCCAGTGGGCGTCTGACATCAACACGTTGAAAAGCGCAGTTCTTAAATGGTGTAAACATGGATAAAATCATCATTCCCACCATCATATTGGTGTTGATTTTTTCCAGCAATAGTGATAACTTGAAGAGCTGTACATGAACCAGACTGTGGTTCAGTTTGAGCTGGACTGAGACCACCTCTTTTAGTCAGACCAAGGCCTGGCTTTTTGGTCTTGACCAAGGTCATGGGAAGGTTTCACACCCATCATTTTGCTTTGGACTAAACAGAAAACAGGAAAATGCACCACAATTGGACTGACAATGAACAAAGATGAACAAAGTTGGTGCAGAAGTCTATCACACTCTGCTCACATTGGCTGTATAAGGCTGGCCTTCGGATTCAACTGTCGTCATTTTCCTTCAAAGCTCCTTGACAGTCTCAGTACTAACCCGATATAATCAGCGTTTTTAGCCTGGTGGTTTGGTTCCTCGATATGTCTTGCCTTTTTCTTTCAGCGCCTGTTGAAAATATCCCTCTGACAGAATATCCAGAGTCCTGGTTTTTGAACACTCAATCACTTGAAGTTGTGTTGGCATGAATATTCATGTAGAGTGTCACAGAATAAGAAATGTGGAAGCAGACTTATCAAGCTCTGCCACATTTTCTACTTTGCTTTTCTCTGACGGTTGGGCTGTCTTCACTTTTTCTTCTATTCATCTTCTTAGAGTGCAAGTAAACAATCTGACTCCTAGCCTCACCAGCCTCTAAACTGCCGGTTGTAGGAATTGCTCACGGGTCCCTCTACTAGTTCACAGTGGAAAGGTTAGAAAAAGTCAGTGTGTTATTTCATGGCAAAAAGTTTGAATTAGCAGTTAAGTACTTTTTTCTGTTCCTCTTTATATCATTTGTGGCTCTTATCAAGTCCATTTCCTTATCCCATTATGTCCTCTCTCTAAAAGCTTAAGATCCTTTAGCTGGGGCAGGATGTTGGTTTGTGTGTTGTTTGTAGTCTTAAGTGATGATATCTTCCCTGTGAGGAAATAGCTCTCCAGCAAATGTATGTGCTTAATTAACTTAGATTAATTCAATTAGACTGAGCTAAGCTACTGGCTTCGAGCCATTACAGATTCAGGTGAATGAATCTCTCATCAATCTCAAGTTTGTTAGTCTGATTATCTGTGAGGAAAATCTAATGAACCAGTGTGAACCCACCGCCAGCTTGGGCTCTTACTTGGGTTAAGGGTGAAGTGAAGTTCTTTGAGGAAGTCGGTCTGTTTGCTGTGGAAGCATATGTTTACATAGCAATGAGCTTTGAGGTCTACAGAGACAATGCCTCAAACTTGATTATTTATAACTTTTAGGGACCTGGTCTGCATCCAGCTCATTTGAAGGTCTTATCTCTGGTTGACCAAAGAGAGGGCTTACTGCCTTTTACACTCCGCCCACTCATTAATCACTAACACCAGATATCCAATACAGAGCATATCTGAAATTCTGTTTATCTGTTATTGTCCACCCAATAACCACCATCCTTCACTAGTCTAACTGACAACTTTGGGTCTCCAGCCCCCCTGTGAGGGGTTATCATCTGCCCTAACTTGTTTTGTTAGAAACTCCTGACTCTCATTGCAGGACCTGATTTTGGACACCAACTGAAATCTGATCTTGACTTTTGGGAACATATTCAAACTGAGCCTCATTTGTTGGGAATTGTGTCTGTACTTTGGCTCTGAAACCCTGAGACAGGAATGGGACAAGGGGCTCTATTGTCATGCCCCCCAGCGGCGTGGCACAGGGTGGCGCAACCTGCGCAGTGGTATTTTAGTCTGGCGTAGCCCAGTGCACAGCCAGTTTGGTATTTTCGTAGACCGAGGTGCACCGAGATGCGCCAAGCTAGGTGTGGTGGCACAGTAGGGGGCTGTGTTGACAGAATTAGCTCGCGCTGCAACACTGCCCGCCGGCGGCATAGAAAGTGCACTGAAAGTACTAGCTCTGCTGATGTTAGCCATTATCTGCAAAACAATATCACATCATTTACTCACATGATCCTGTGTCTGGCAATGTTAGATAAGTTCAGTTATGACTGTTTTATGAGTGATGTCCATAATCTTTTACTCATCATTTAATTGAATTTTACATGTCAGAAAACGAGGCCTCTGACATGGGTTGATTTGCTCGTGCAGGTCAGGATTCATTGAGCTGTATGTCTGTACTACATAGTTTATTACTTTGTCTTCCTACTTGCCGATCGATCTGTGGAAATCCCAGCAGACCTCTGTGACCCCAGAGTCCTCTCAGACTCTGTAGTAACACTGCCGCTGCTGCGAGTGCAAACACAGTATCAAACCCTCCTCCCTTAAGTGCTAACAGCTCCTACAGCTACCATATCCCCCTCTGTGGTTGTACCACTTCTCCCTGAAAGGTAATAGGAGACTTGATTATGCTCATTCTCACACTACTCCTTGTATTACATGTGGAAAATAATGAGACATTTTGGTGGCAGGACTTTTTCATCTGGGTGGCCTCTGCTACAGCCACAGCTCTGAAACGCCCTGCAGCCAAGAAGAGTGCTGGCTAGATAGTGTCACTTTCCATTACCACCATGCCTCCCTTCCTAAAATTAGAGAGGACGCCTCTGTAAACATTGGAGGGGACTTTGGACTGATTGCCAGCAGGGTTTGGTATAGTTGGGAGAAAAGCAGATCTCACACAACCATAAAAGTCAGGATAAAGGCCCAATGTTAAGATGTAGTTATTGGTCTGTATGTGTGTTCACTACATTGCCTAGGACGACATAGGACACCTTTGAGATTGTCTGTCCTCTGTTTTCCTTCTGTCTCAATATAAGAGTCATACGACCTCAGGTATTTATTTTATTCAGATTCTGGGGCATACCTTAAGACAGAGCTTTTGAAACATCCTTACAGTGCATGATTGGCTGCACCTCCAATACTGCATCTGCTGTAATCTGCAATGGAAAGTGTACCAAAGGTCAATGCCAAACAGAGACAGCCAATCACAAATAGGGAAAGAGAGAGTGACTGGGGAACAACAGTTAACTATGCAGCCAATATCTGTGTCCCTGCCCTTTTTCTGCACTGCATTGTGTGCTGTTGTGTGCTAGCGGTAATCAATGCTTGCTTAGTTATTTGTGGAGTCACATCCTGAGTGCTGGCATGGGAAGACTCCAAGGTCAGCGCCTGGTGCACACAGGGTTAGACCACAGCTGCTCATGCACACAAGCAGATGCAGCGACCATAACAGGATCGCCGGGGTTGCACTGATTGGCTGATTGGTCCCTCCCTGAAGTGACTGGCCGTCAAGCTCTCCACTATCCATATCAGCAGTGTGGGTAGGGTAGGCTTTGTATCTGAAATTTTCTGTTCTGACTGAGATGAGTGTTGACGTTTATTTGGTAAAGAGAGGGAGTCACAGAAACACCCCAGGCATGAGAGCCGTGTGGAAGCATGGTGGCCACTGTGGAGAGGGAATACAATACACTTTATGTCAAATACTCGGGACATCTAGGGTTATTTTATTCCGTTACCCTGGGCTTAGTTAGGGGCATTTCTAAAGTTCCTTTTGGACAGTTCCTGGAAGCTTCCCTAAATTACCTTTTTGAGCTTTATGTGGTTTTAATTTTAGATATGATTGTGAAACATTACATCCTGATGACAGCAGCATCAGCAGCAGATCTTAGGGGGGACTTTTCCAGGTGAGAGCCCCTGAAATTTTCTGGAGTGCATGTCTGAAAGGGCTTACAAGGAGGCCCAGTGGCACAGCCGCCCCTGAAATCTGATTGGATATTGCTGACTAGCTGACTAATGGAAAGAAACTGCTAGTTTGGCTGTGTTGCAAAAGGTCTGGTGTTTCAATGTTACACATTATTTTTCTCCACTTCTTTTGTGGCTTGTTATCTCTGGGCCAACAAAATAACTGTGTTGTTAACACTCAAACGAACATTTTCAATGAGGCTTGGATTCAAAGTGGTCTGAATAGAAACAATAAGTCCGATTGAGTTACTCTGAAGGCAGAGGTTTGCACTTGACGTCTCATTTGTTTCCACTCGGCCTCTCCTGTCACACATGAGCAAGAGCTTGTCTGGTTTGACAACGGTTCTACCTTTCGCCCTGGCAGTCATCCACAGGAAACACTTCAAAACCATTCAAGGGAAACAGCACACAGGGTTCAGGACATTTGGGTCCAACTCACAGGGACTTCTTTTTACCTCATCAGTAAAAACAAAGACAGACTGTGTGGTGAAACTTAAAAATTGTTCATTTCAATTTTCATAATGTTCCCACAGTATGTGTGCAAAAGTTTGAAGCTTTTGAGACTTTATCATTGTAACAGTCTTCCCATCTTTAAGAGAAACAGTTTAGAGCCGATTAAACATTTTGGACTTCTTTGCTCATAGATTAATGCAATTATCATCCTTTACACCTGCTCTGAATTGTCTCTTGTTGTAGCACCAAATGATAGGGGAAGGACCAGGGCCGATGCCGATACCAATTATTGGAGGGGGATCCGATTACCGATTAATTGGTCGATTTTTTAAATTTCTTATGAAGTTATAAAATATATATATATACTGTAGATATCTACAGTTATAGTATACTGTAGATATCTACAGTATACTGGTATACTGTAGGCTATTGCTCTTCATGCCGACAGGAAGACCGACTGATCAAACTCAGACCAGAAAAGCGTTTTCAACTTTTGTTAACTCGGCATGACCGAGACCAGCACAGCGGGGAACATCTTGAAGTGGGTTGAACTGAAACTTGTTGACTTATTGTGTATTTCACAAACTGGTTTATTTACCGTTGACGTGGACCACTCTCCTCTGTGCGTCCCTGAGCTGCCTGCTTTGGATCCGTCACTCTGCTGTGCTGTGAGGTAGTTAGTGGATGAAGACTGTGATCAGGTTGCTGCGCCATCTACAGGATAAGTCGGGAACTTTTTAAATGGCGGAACATTTTCGAAGTGAAACCGAATCGTCTTCTCCGCATTTTATTTCTGAAAACATCGGCGAAAACAATTCAAACATCACGAGACAAGCGAAAAACTTGTCGGTAACAGAAAAAAAAAAAAATAAAATAAAAAACCAATGTGATGAGCTGCAGAGATATGATAGGATTGACTCTTTTTGATGCAATCTTTGTTCAACCAGCAACATTTCTATGGTAAATCTCTTTTGGATCAATTACAAATGGATATTGTCAGCATGTTTTTTTTTAGCAAGAAGAAACCTTCACAGTGCAGACAGCAGTGAGGAAACCAGACTGATCCCCTTCCTCAGGCTGAAATCAATCAAACCAACAACTGCAGGAGTAAGTCACATCTAAAAATCATTTTTATTGCACATCCTTGTCATCTGAAATGCAGCGGTAAATTGCAATCTGGCACAAGTATTGAAATATAGGACCTGTGATGTGCTAAAGCTTCGACACAATCCTCTCCGCTCAGTATTGAGCAGATAAGAAAGTTTCTAAGGGGATCTGAATAAGTTCACTGAAAGACTCACAATATTGACTATCAGCTTATTTTAACGACTAAAATCCCTCGGGGACATTCTGTGATCTACAGCATATTTACACAAATGGATTTTTTAATCCTCTGAAGTAAAACTCCAGAAACTGTGTAAATTAAATTGTCTCGTATTTCACAGGTGATATAGGATTTCCATTGCGTTTGAAAATAAACCTGGTCTCACTTGATCGCTGTGTGTGAAAAAGGATGTGGAAAAAAAAAGAAAAATGTGAGGAGTCCTCGCACTGATCAAGATCAGCATGTTTCACCCTTTTATTGTGTTTTGTTTTTCGTCACAACTTTTGTTGGTTAATTCATGGTTAAAAATCAGAGATTCAAGAGTGTTGTCATTGTCACTGTCATAAGTTACAGTTTAGTTAATTGTTTTCCTTCTAGCTTGATTTTTAGTTGCTCATGACCTTGTGCGAATTCAGTTTCTCTGTTCTTTGAACTTTGAGGGTTTTTTTATTTGTTGGATTTTCATTTTTGTTAAGACACAGTTTTTAAGTAAGTTTAACAGGGCAGGAAAAATACTCTAAGCTAATACAAATGCATGATTTTTGTGTTCAAGCAACAGGTAAAAAACAAAGTACTGGAATCAGAATTTGAAGTAGATTAAGTGGTAACTGTTTAACAGCAAAACAAACAAACAAACAAACAAACAAACAAACATCATCAGTCTTTTTTCTCAGGTAAACAACTACAACATGCATTACCAACTAAACTTAAGACATTGATAGAACTTAATGTTTTTAGTGCTCGTATTAAAAAAATGGCTGAAACTGGAGCAAGTCTATAAACACTACCTGTACCACTACCTGTACTTACATTTAAACATACCTTCACACTTTTTGTGTACTTGAAATCTGGTCTTAGTTTAATTGTTTTTTGTCACTATTAACACCGATTTTCATAGTATCTGTCAAAATAACTAGATACAAATAAAAATGTTCAGTTTTATTTGTTAATGCTGAGAAAGAGGGCAGAAAAAACTAATTAAGGGTTGTAACTGTCCACTAGTCGTTAATCATCTGAAGAGGCTGAAGACTTTTTCATTTACCTCTGAAACCAAATTAATTCAACAGCAAACTCTTTGACTTCTCTTGTTCAAATCCTTTACAGAGGCCTGAGCTCTCTGGTGTGCCCTCTAGAGGTATCCTCCAGTAAGATGCTCAGTGCAAAATCAAGCATATTCACATGGTTCTGCTCATGGCTCAGAAAAAAATGTAAATGCAAGAGTTCACAGGAGGTATATCTTTGGGTTTAGTTTTGCCCTTTTTGCCTAAAAACAGTGAGAAATGTACCTAAATGTGTTTAATTTAAATGTTCTTTCATTTTGAGAGTCCTCAATCAAGGGAGGAATATGTTCCAGATATATTTTTTCACTTCTCTCCCAGTTCTACATATCCTTTCACTGTTGTATAACTTTAAATAATAACATCCAAAACACCAGAAAAAAGGGTCCTGAAAAGCTGAGGACTGCTATATTAGCTTGATTACTGTCACCATTTTCGGCCAAACCCCTCTGAGAGTGACTGTCTCTGTGTGTCCAGATGTGTGTGTGGTTGGGGGCTGTTTTTTGGAGCAGGAGGAGAGGTCTCAGGACCAGTGAGAGAGTTCATGGGGGCGGAGAGGCCCCAGGCTCTGACACAGCAGCACACACATCATCGTCACACATCACAGGAGCTATTTTTAGTATATCTATTTTTTTTTGTTTGATTTTTCCTCTCGGGTCTTGGCCCTTCTTTTTTTTTTTTTTACAGCTGTGCTTTGAATCCGGACCAAGTCCAAAAAAAAACATGAAAACACCAAACCTCCTTACTATTTTTTCCTGTCTTTTCGTTTTGATTCCTGCGCTCATCACTCCTCATCCATTATCTGACATCTCATCTCTCTCACTTCATGTTGTGCAACAATCTGTCTTTCCTGTCCAAACAGCAGTAACAGTACAACCCATGCTGGGACAATGACCAATCACCAATTAAATTCACCCCACTGGAGATGTGGAGACATGCAGACAAATGGCACTATTTTAAGGGGATGCTGTGATGAGATGCTCCAACATCCATCCACTCTGCAGACGTGTGTTACAGCTGACAGGAGCAGTATTATTTTTCCAGCTGCAAGTTCAGATTGTAAGTCACTTTAAAAACACATCAAATGGCTGCATGAAGGAGCTTCAGAAAGGACTCAAATAGAAGAAAAACCCACTGGAGATTGGCAGGTTCAATTTAAAGCTATCTCAAAGAGACAAACCCTTCCAGGATGTCGGCTGGGACTTCATTAAGATTTGAATGTTTGACTCACTTATATTCGTTTTATTTGAGAGACTGACAACCACTCATTACTGTCTGGGAGCATGCATCATTCATGATTTCTTACACCCAGGAGATCTTAAAAATTTACACTTTGAGTAAATCTGTCATGAATTTAACATGTGAGAAAAATCCCTTGAGTGATTGGAAAATACAGAGGTTTGCTTTGGTCAATATCTGCACTTAAACACCCATGCATAGACGGCAGTTGGTCTCTAAAAGATCTATTTTTGGATCATCTTGTTCAGCTATTCTAGCGTAGGGAGACAGGAAAATGACATGTTGACCCGTGCTGTGTTGTGCCATCATGATGACAGATAAAAATGTCCCTGTGGCTCAGGCAGGGAAATAAAACTGAAATAGCAATAAAAGAGAAAAACAAAAAGGGCAAGGAGGGACAAAGAATTTTTACGGGTGGGAAAGACAGAGAGAAAAACAAACATGTCTGGCATTGCCAGAGCCATCAGCCAGTTCATACTCAGCTTTTACAGGCAGGAGGGACTAGAACCACTGTTTACCTCTCTGTGTCAGATATACTTGGGCCCGACCGATATGGATTTTTTGGGGCCGATTCCGATACAGATTATTAGGAGGGGAAAAAAAAATCTGATTACCGATTAATCGGATGATTTTTTTTTATGAAGTTCTAAAAGATACATGTACTGTAGATATCTACAGTATATATGCCGACAGGGAGGTCAATGGCAAGAACATTCTATGAAGTCAATAGAAAGATTTCATAAAACTCAAAAACGTTTCCTAAATCCAAAAACATTTCGAAGATATCGAAATATGGAAACATTGTGAATGCCAACTTAAAAAGACTGTACTTCAAACAGACTATCGACTATATGACTACCATATCATCCCCATACATATTTGCGACACACATGCCCTCTTTGTGCCAGCCAGTAAAAACAGCCCTCACTGCAGAGGCATCTTCAACCTCAGACATGCTAAAAACAAACAGATCCATCAGCGATGCTTCGCTGGCTCCACAGTCTCCTCTTCTTTCTTATGTAACGTAGTTCCTGTCACACAGAGTCAGCTTCAGGGGCTGAAGCCTCCACAGCAGCAACATAGGTCTTGTTAATACTGACCCAATTTAATGGAGAGGCAAAAGGGATGATGAGTGGATGGAGGGATGATGTGTGCTGGCTGACTGACTGGCTAGACTTGAAAGCTGGGGAGGCTATTTCTGGTGTGAGTGACCAGCTGGTTAAAGTAGAAACAGTATAAATCTGTTTTGCTTTAATTAACCTAAAAAATTAGAGGAGGAGATATGGACTGACTCTTGCGAATTTAAAACTTTGGCTTTTGTGGACATTTAGAGTCAGAACCATCTTCGTACACAAGTGTGTTCATCTATAAGAGGTTGGTTTAAAAGGATCAGTCTTCTATTCTTGATAGCAGACTGTTGCTAAGAAGAACAGACTGTTGCTAAGGATTCAGCTCTACTTCCAAACCATGTTATGCCAAAAGTAAACATACAATTCCACTGAAGAAAATTCTGGTTGGAATAAGGTGACCATATTTTGAATCCCCAAAAAGAGGACGCGACTACACGGGGGAGGAGTCTCGGATTCCTGCGTAGTTCATTTTTAGAGTTTTTTCAGGTCGGATTGAGTGTTTTTTACGCGCTTCTAACTCAGTAAATCCACGCGACACAAACTCAAAACTTCCAAACAAAACCCAAGGCATTCGAATGATTTTATAAACTCCCTTGGACAAGGCTGGACAGTCCCCAAAAAAGAGGACATGTCTGGGTGAAAGAGGATGTATGGTCACCCTAGGTTGGAAGATCCAAAGGGAGAGTCCACTTACTTGTTCTTCATGGAAAGAAAATGTTACTCTGACAGTCACTAGCCGGGAAACTTAATTCTGATCATCGCTGAACAGAGTTGGCTTCCTGTTTCGCTTCAATACAAGTAGACTTGTATTCAGTATGTGTACAGTCGTACGTAAACGGAGTACTTCAGGGTAATTTCCTGAATGACTTCTTGGCTTCAGGAGCTTGACTTATTTGCTAGTTGTAAAGTCTTTGCTCCATTTTCCTGCATTTCCACAGTATCTTAAACTGTTCGACTGGCTTATTGAACTGCCTGTTTTTTTTTTCAAACATGCAGGCATGAAAAAGGAGAAAATGTCACTTCTTATCAGCGGTGGTGTCAACACGTGTAAGATTTATGACTTCGTCCACCTGGTAATTATTGAGAGTCGCTTGTTCACTGAAACGAGGTGACATGGCAGCTGCCACAACAGAGCTTGGTAAAGAGGGAGGAAAGACGGCGGGTGGGAAATTAACAGAGTGGAAAAGACTTAAAGAGAGTAAAAGCAGGGGTGAGAGGAAGAGAGAGTGGAAAAAAGCCTGAGCTGTGAGGAGGGGGGAAAAGTGACAGAGTGAGGAGCAGTCTGGGAATAACTGTGCGTCTGTGTGTGTTTGGCTGATAGATGTTAATAATGCCGTACTGTTGAAGTTCTCCACTGTGCAAATGCATCAAAAGATTGTCTCTATGCATCAAAATTGTGTTATTAAACTGCTCCTGACACAACTGACTTCTTTACATGTCTGCCCGACCAACCACCCACACACACCGACTGGAACACACACACCGAGGAAGTAATAATTCAACATTTGCACTTCACCCTGGCTCTTCATTGATTCATGGGTTTTACACTAACCACACACGGGAAAAAGCTTTGCACTTTCAACCTAGAATGTATAACTTTAAGACATTTATATCAAATATTTCCAGTCTTTGAAATATAGTTAAGAAAGTGCAAGTGGTCAGCTCAAGTTTCTTCTGCAATACCAACTCTAATTGGACAGAAGCCTTGTTAATATTCTGCATCTCAAAAGAGAGGATGATGTGGGATGTTGAATTACAAAGATTCTGAACTTGTCAGGGAGAGAGAGGAACGGCACGTCAGTAAAGTGTTTGAAACAAAGTTTAGTTTCTCAGCTGCCTGAAGTGGGTGGATTTTACAGAGCTGTGTAAGGTATGAAACATCTATAAATAATACTGTTATAAAAATGAAAACTAGCCCAAAAATGTCTGCAGTATGTATAGAAATACAGGAATGTGTAGCTCGACCTCTGAGCCACAGCTGCCCCCTATATATTGCCTGAAATCGCTATATCCGAGTGAGGCGTTCCTATTTCAAAGGATGAAAACTGCAATCTGCTGTGGATGAAAAGCCGATGATTACCAGAGAATAAGAATAAAGGAGGAAAGAAATGAGGTTGGCATAGAGGTCCTGAGCAGACATGTACCCATGTGGTCGGTGAAAACAGCGGTACATTCCAGAAGTTGTTTTTTAAGATCTTGATAGATTTAACTTAATAATCTTAGATGTTTTCTCTTGTGATAACAAGAATGTAAGTGCTGTCTTATGTGTCCTGTCATGTGTTTCCATTTTTCTTCTAAAACCAATCCCTGACTCTCGTTTCAGGCCTGCTTGCACACCTTGTGTGTGCTGCTCCTTGATAACCATAATGTCCTTTATCTGTGCCTCATTATTTCCTCTCTCTCCCTCTTTGTATTTAAGCTTAGTTTTCCTTTCCTCCTGTGGCAGTTTGTTTTGTATCCTTGTTTCTCTGGTGTGCCACTGTCTTCCTGTCGTAGATTGTATGGACAACTTGGTTCCTCCTTCCGTCATTATACAAATTTGAAGCTGAATTGCTCTCTGTATTTCCGGGTTTTTCTCCACTATTTGAGCAGTAATGTTGTACACATTTGACGGGAGAGTCGCTGTGATGATGCTCTGCTCAAACAGTGTATCCTCCGAGTGAAGTAATCTTCGTATGCCCATAGGCTGTATCAAGTGTCAATCAAAGAAAACATGAACCCCTAATAACTTTTAAAAATGGAGCTGTACAGAAAAAAAGAGGACTTGAGCACAAACCAGTCTTATAATAACTACATGTCAACATCCCAACCAGGGGGGAGAAACATTTATGTTCTGTGGAATAAATTTCCAAAGTTTGTCTACAACTCGATAGGGATTACTGGAGGAGGCAGGATTTATGACCTATACTGCAGCCCGTCACCAGAGGGTGCTGTTCTCACGGTGGCTTCACCCAGCAAGGAGGCAGACGGTGTCCATTCTGTATACAGTCTATGTGTTTAACTACATCAGAAGAGAAAGTTGAACTTCAGGATAATTTTTCACAGTTATACATCTTATTTTGATTTTTTCAAAATATCAATGGTAGCGACACTGCTCACAACACCACTGCAGAAGTGGTGGTTCCTGGAAGTAGAGAACATCCCAGAAATACCGAGAGCAATTCAGCTTCAAATTTGTATAATGACGCAAGGCAGAGCCAAGTTGTCCATAGTATATACAGTCTATGGTCTATATAAGATTTTTTTTTTGCCATTTGGTACTTCAAATACATCTGTGTCATTGAGTGAACAGTGTAAGGCAGACACAGACTTGTTTTAAAGTCTCCGCATGCACACACTGTGCCAGGAAGCATGATTGTGCAGCAATGGTCCATCCCATGGAAATATCTGATTTGTTTGAGAGAGTGATTGTGCATCCTGTTATAAATAGTCCTCCCTAAAAGCCAAAAAACACTATCTGCGATTGATTATCTGTCAGCACATGTTAAAGCTCACTGTCGCTGGTCACACAGTCAGCCATGGTAACACATGGACACACAAACAGAGTGAGTTACAGACCGTCCCTATGTATTTTTTACTGTGATGCTCTGTAGCACATGTCGAGGTATACATGTACAGTGCAGGTATTCATACACACATCAATGCACAGTTAAGTCAGAAATTACACTCACTCACACAGGCCCACATGTGTGTACACACACTGCAGTAACTCACCGTTTGCCCTGCTTCCTCTGACTTGAATGATTCATGAATTTGACACTTCCGTCCTGAATGCCAATGTTGAATCATTGGCTTATTGAAGCTGCAGTGAGCATGTGACTGTATTTTTAACACAGTACTCCTACAACTTGTTCTCCAATGTTGAATCCGACCAGTGTGGACATTTCTAAAAGCAGTTCATGTAGCCCACAATTGACAAACAGAATACTTTGAAGTTATTTGAGTCGACCATGAAAATTTTTCATCAGTTGAGTGAAAAAGTGACACCTAAGACTTTGGCCTATTTAATCTGTTTAATGGCAACCTCTTCTAAGGAGATGCACAGCTGTTGATCTGCTTTTAGACCATGTTTTGAACCAAATATCATTGTTTTGTAATGCATTAACTCTTCCTGTATAGCATTTTTATCAAGATCTTAGCTATTTTCAGCAGATGTTTAGATTTACATCCACATACATGGTAATATGAGTAGATTTTAATGAATATGTGAGGTCATTTGTAAATATTGTATACAGTAGGATTACTATATTCTGAATTCCCAAAAAGAGGACACGACTACGCAGGGGTGGAGTCACGGAGTCGTGCATAGTTAATTTTGAGAGTTTTTCGGATCTGGTCAAGTGTTTTTTATGTGCTTCTCAGTAAGTCCATGTGACACAAACTCATAACTTCCATACAAAACCCCGGACATTTCAAGGATTTTATAACCTCCCCAGGACAAGGCTGGACAGCCCCCCAAAAAGAGGACATGTTCAGGTAAAAGAAGACATATGGTCACCATAGTAAAAGAGGGGTCCAAGACAGTTGCCTTGGGGAATTCCCCACTGCAAGGACCTAATAGTTGACTCATTCATGGATCCGGATACAGATGGAACTCTCTGTCCCTGCTTTGCATTCTCTTCGTCTGTATTTCTGCACAATTCAAAGTTTACAGATACCTGCCAGATGGAGCATTAACTGGAACCACCGGAAACAATGGGGGCAGTGTTGCTGCTGTCACTACCCAAAAAGCATCTCTAAATAAAAACGAAGAAGACAATGGTGGGGCTTGTTGAGGATTGTCGTCAATTTCTCTCATCGGTACAACTACAGAAAAGAATTCTCAGTCGTCCAACCGCGAGGAATTTAGTGGCCCGATCAACCACCGCCTCCTCTAACGCTGCCTCCATTTCTGTCTCCTATGCAAAATATTAATTATCACTACCTCCTCCACAGTCACCATGTTTCTTTTTGTTTGTTGTTGTCCAAAACTTATGACTCCGGCCTGTCCCCTGGTGGATGTGATGTTTAACATCCATGCCAACGTGAAGGACACATGGAAGTACGTGGGCAGTGACGGAACCATTGTTTGAAACGGACGTGTACATTTTCATACGTATGGCAAGCATATAAGAGCCTTAAGTACCTTTGATCGCTGCAGATTTGAGTTATATGGAAAGTTCTACGAGGTATGATGTCTTATCTGATCTCATAAAAGTGATGATCTCATCTTTTTGTCTATAAACCAACTGTAGTTCTCCATGGCCACCCGTTGCTGGTCCCAGAGGTCAAAATTAGTGTGTTTCTAGCCTGGTGCAAAAACTGTAATTGATGTTAAAGCTCAGTTTTCTACTTGTTACAGGTGTCCAAACTTGAATATTAAGGCAACTTACCTGTTTAGATTAAAGTCATGCAAAACTGCAATCCATGTGGGTGACTGGAGGCTACCTGTCTGCTCCTTGGCTTGAGTCACCTGCAAATATTGTAAAAAATATAATTAAATAATTATCATCATTGACAATGCACTAAAACCTAATCTATATGAAATGGATTATTAAATAGCTCATAAATAGCTCAGGTTTTATCCTCAAACCCTAAGCTCCTTTCCACCACAGCCCGCTTATACAAATGTCATTTCCAGCTCTAAAAAAAAATACAAACATTGGCAGCCTAAATACTTCACTGCTGCTTCAGCTGGCTGCCAGTAAACCTTTGCCACATCCGTCAATATACAGCATTTGATCCAAGCTGTCAAGCTGTGATCATAGAGGTTACAGTTGAGCATTTCTATTTTGGAGGCTTTTCGAAAGCACAGGCAGTGTTATTTGGACCACAGAGGAGCTACATTAAATAAAAGGCAATAACAACCTACTGGGCTTTAATATGGAGGACTTATTGAGGAAATGGTATCACAAAAAAGGTTATAGACCGGGGCTGATCCAAGCTGGAATATGAGGAGAGTCAAGCAGACCAGTTCAGACAGACAACATTTACTCTAACACTCAAACTCCAGGCAGTCAGACTTACAAATCAATCAAAGCTGCATTACTTTGGACTGTAGGAGGAAGCTGGAGTACCAAGAGAGCTGTGGGTGAATTTGTTTTTCTGTGGTTGGTTCACCACACCAGAATAAAAAATACAGAGCTCATCAAGACTCATACCGCTCACAGGCAAATCCAATAAAGCATGACGCACACTGGGGAACCCACAAATACAAAAACACACAAAACAAATAGAGTGCATTGAAAGCATGAAATATTACCGTACTATAAAGGAGAAGCCTTAAAGGGCAGAATGTTTAGAGCACTATAGAGAACATGGATGGTGCAGACAATGTGCTATTCAACATGTAATGCACCCCTCATGTCAGTGCTTACATTACAGGAGAGCTAGCATGGGTATCCACTATGAAGCAGTCGATGTTTTTGCCCTGAGGAAAGCTTCAAAGCTGATCAAAGCACATTATTGGAAATACATGCTTTTTAATACAAGTACCTGCAACTTTTCAGACAAGAATGACAGATGAACGCTGTGTTATAGGGTATATAAGCTGACAGTTACAAAGAAATGTTTCGGTTGTATTTTTGCTTATTTTTAAGCTTATGATCAAACGAGTTTTGCTTGAGATTTTGAGGCACTATATGTAGATGAGAGAAGTGTCTTTTACATTCCTACTCTAATAACAATCTATCTATAATGGTTGTAATTATTCCTAATGCAAACTAAGGCTGGGCGATAAACCGAAAATTTACTGACAACGAAATTTATGACAATAACAGACGCCATTTTGCCCATATCGGTATATTCGGTGTCAAATGAATAAATAAATAAAAGTTGGTTTTGGATGTGTGTAGGTAGGCTATGGTCTCATGTCCCTTTAAGACACTGTCCTACATCGGAGACGTGACTCCACCCCATCCAAACAAACAGGGAAAGACAGGTGAGGAGATGGAGGACGGTTCAAAAGTTGTAGCAGTTGGACGAAGTAGACGAAGTTAATGTGGGAGGGGGTGAACAGCTTGTGGAGTAGCTATCATCCATTTATCGTTAATAAGGTGAACTGCTCAATATATCGTGATATTGATTTTGAGGCCATATCGCACAACCCTAATGAGCACCAAAATCTACTAAAAAATTAACTTTTGTCAAAAACAAAGGGAGTCAAATTTGTTCAATCACTCAGACTGATTTGATTTGTTCAGTATAATCACAGGAATTTACAGACAGACGATATGTGTGTACAGAGAACAGTGTCAATCATTTGAGTTTTCTTTTAAAGTGTATTTCCATGACATCTGGTGCCCCTCTATAACTAGAACAGTTTGGACATCAGGTGGCCTGGGAGCGGGGGTGGTTGGAGAGCAATCAGTCTGGAGGAGCAGGAGGGAATAACACATTTGTATTTTGAGATGAAGGTCAAACTCACACTAACAAACATATGAGATCATGCCTGGAGCAAAGAGTCTGGAGACGTGGTCTGTTTTTTTTCCTCCCTCCTGCACCTAGAGACACCAGATGGTTGGTATTTATCAAGTTGGATGAAATTTGAATGAGTGAGAGGCCAGGTATGTAGACTGGATTTGTTTAAATATACTTTAATTTAATTTAATCAGCTTGATTCAATATGAAAGACTATTTGTCAAAGGCAGTAGAGCAGTAATATAAAAAGACAACGAAAACAGCAGCATCGATGGGAAGTGCAGTATAAGATCCAAACATCATAAAGAAAATAAAGACTCAAAGTCAGAGCGATGACGGGGGCAGATATGAAATATGACATATAAATCAAGATCTTCCCCCCCATTTCGCCTAAAAAGAGGAATGACTGACACATCCGCAGATTAGAGTTTTGTTATCTATGGCAAACAAAATGAATCTTTATTCAATATCTAATCAGGGTCATTGCTATTCTTTATTGATCTCCATGTTGCTCCCCAGTGATTTACATAAATTGTATTTGCTTCCATTTAATCTGGTTCTTGTGTTTACCCTTTGACTATTATATATTGTCAGTCTTGACTACAAAATAATTCACTTGTTTATTATCCAGCGAGTGTTTTCCATAAGCTCCAAAGTCAACCGGAAGCCTAATGAGCAGTCTGTGTTTGCACCTCTAGAAAATAAACTTTGAATTAGCAAAGCGACATTTGAGGAAGAGGGCAAACACAAGTTTCTGACAACCATATTGGGGTGAATAAATAATGCAATGTTTATTTGTTTACTTGGATCCTCATTATCTGACTGAAGGAGACAGCTTGTCTGGGGGTCATTTTACCTATATCAACACTGACTCAAACACACTGAATATATTACAAAAGACAACAACACCATATGAGGATGTGTCACAATGTTGTAGATAGAAAATAAGGAGGAACTTTAAATGAGAACATCCCCTGTTCTTGGACACCTTAATTAAGCACCATTAACAGTCTTTGTAGCAGCTCTACATAGACATCTAACTACTAGTTAAAGCTCCTGTACAGAGTTTTTCACATTTATGAAACAGACCAAAATTCAGAGTGATCCCCTTTTTTATTTTTAGATTTTTAAAAACAAAGAAGACTAAAATGACACTACTGCATCAGTTACAGGGCATCAAGTCCATGGATGTGTCACATTGCTGCTCATGATTTCTCAGCCCTCATTTTTATTGCACATGTAACATGCTCCTGCAGAGGTATGAGCACAATTATGAGGGCTATATATAAGTGTGGGTGAATCTAGGCTTGGACACCTGTGCTCTATGTGACTTTAAATAGACGGCAATATTCAGGTAAGTGTCATGGAAGTCTGTAAGGTTGCTATGCATTAGGTGTTCGTCTATCCAGTCATTTTCTACTGCTTATCCCGCCAGGGGTTTACAAGGGGGCTGGAGCCTAGAGGCATCTTGGGGTGAAGGCAGGGGACACCCTGGACAAGTCACCAGTTCATTGTAGGGCTGACATATAGAGACGAACAAACATTCAAACATATAACATTCATATTTACACCTATGGACAATTTGAAAGTGACCAGTTAAAGGTGGGGTAGGCAGGATTCCGTTGAAGACCCATCTTTTTTTGTGGTGTATATACAAAAAAGCTTTTAATATCAGTCAATAGCTATTAGTTATTGATGACATTTGGGAATATAACAATATTGCTGCATTTTGCTATGTCTGTGTGGTCAACATTTTAACATTTTTGAGTGGCCTGCTCTTTCTGACAGTAAACAAAGCCATTCTCCGCCCCCCACAACCTGATTGGTTGTGAGGCTGAAAGTGCTCCGTAGTGCTGATTGGTTGTGAGGCAGACGCTGCTCCCCTGTGTCGTTCACGAGCCCAAACAAAGTTAGTGTGCTACAATATCAGACAGTAGAAACCAAACAGAAAGTACGGAAAATTGTCAGAATCCTCCTTTGGCCATGACTGCCAACACGAGCAAGAAAGTAAATACCAGAGACTCTGGCAGAATAACGGGCGCTTAAAAAGGAGGTAGACCACCAAAAAGCCGGGTCAACATAAATGAAACATATGGGGGACGCTTCAGGATCTTACGGACCCTGTAACCTTTCTGCTGGACAGGTAAACCGCTTCAACAAAGTAAGCCAAGTGTCTGTAACAGAAGTGTTTCTTGTCAAACGGGACCTGCTGTGTGTTGTAGTGCCGCTAAACTGTTGACCTCGGGTCCTGGACTATGTCACTTTATCCTAGTTGTAGAAGTCCTGCAAAAATTGTGTTTGCTGGTAGTCTGTTGGCATCTGCAGTAGCACCAATGCTTCTTACTTTCACGTTGACTGGGCCTAACCCTACTTCTGCATGTTTATGGGATGTCGGAGGAAACCGGAGTACCCGGAGTAAACCCACGCAAACACAAGGAGAACATGCAAACTCCACACAGAAACGCCCTGACCCGAATTTGAACCCAGGACCTTCTTGCTGCAAGGCGACAGGTTTTCATTTTAGATGCAATAATCCATACAATGTTGAGATGCATATTTTTCAAACATGCAGTAAAAAAAAGGGACTAAAACTTGGATTTAAATATTCTGATTTTTTAGTTTTCTCCTCACTTTTCATCTTTCAAGAATAAAAAGGAAGCAGAGAGATTTTTTTAAAAGATAGACCATATCACAGTTGTAGACCTCTCCCTCTCTGACAGGTGATGTCATAATGCTGTCATGCATGCTGAGGCTTTGTGACACGAAGATGATCCTCGCCCCAGGCTGACCTAGGACAGAGGCTGCTGAAGGGAGATCTGGGTGACATGATTTTGCTCAGACTGTCTCACTGTGAGGTTACATCACTTATTTAGTAGAGTTGCAAAACCTCAGGGTCAGCATGCCAAAATTCTGTTCACACTAAATAACTACAAGAAAGTCAATGTGGCGAGTAAGATTTTACATAGTATTTGCAGGTTTGAGTTAACACAACCGTGTTTGGACCCTAAATTTTAGGTCCACCAAAGCAGCTATAAATAAAAAAATCAAAGCTTCAAATTTGCTCCTTTTATAGTCAAGGCCTTGCAAGCAGGACTTTTACTTTACTTTTTACGACAAAGGCTTTAAAGGGATATTTTGATATTTAGGGTCAAACCCACCGTAACACTGAGTTAGACACCCCCTTGAGAGATGAATGTTGCCGACTGCTTGCTTCTCTAGTTACCAACTTCAATAACGACCACACAATAGCAATATACAGCGGTCTGAGGAGACACACACAAACCTCAACTGAAACGCCACCCTATAGCCACAAATAATGCTCAGAACAGCACCTAACAAAAACAGTGCATCTTCTACTTTTCAATGTCAGTATCACACAAGAATGAGATCATCACAGCTTTTATTTGGCTACTCCTTATCAGTAAGGTCTATACCCCTGTGGCTCTAATCTCCATAACTTTAAAGCACCGTTTGTGAGAGAAGATATTGTCAAACTAGAGAAATCATGTTAGAAATGAAAGGATAAGAGGAATAAAATGTGTCTCTGACTGTGTAAAGCTAGAATCCCTGCCTAAATACTGATTTATCCAATCTCAGCAAATAATTGTTCATCAAACAGAGAACAGCATTGATAGGCCCACTAGGGAAAAATGTGTAATCAGGCCTCAGCTTCAGTAGAAAAGCGCTTCACGACAGATAATAATTCACAACAGGAGTAAAAAGGAGTCTAATGAGAAAACTTTTCCCAGCTGTAGTGATGTGACTGTCTTTCTTATGTGCTTCATTGAATTTAAGCAAGGGGAGAAAATTGTGATTCACAGTGCTTAAATTAGACGTCCTGACCTCTGGCCTTATTCTCAACAACACTTTGTAGCCTGCCCTCAAACATAATACAAAACTTTGTCAGATAAAAAAAAAGAAACAGAAAAGTTCTTTTAGACATTTTTAGCAAGCTGGAGATGAACACAGCCTCTTAATTGCAGCTCATTTCATACTGGTCACTAGTTGCTTGAGGGTTAAGTTCTCCTGGGAAGATAATTTGGAGAAACTTCTTAACCTGGGTCTAAAGCTTGTGCCTCCAGGTGACGACGTGAGACAAAAGGTTTAACAAGGGGGACATGAGTAAGTCTGTTTTCTGTTTTTTCATATTATACTTCAAGATAAATGGCTGATGGAGGTGAGAAGAGTGATATTATATGGAATTATCAGCTGTTTAAAAGAAGAAAATACAAAACTGAATTTTTTTCATTGCTTTTATGAAAGCAATTTTTGTAATTATTCATGAAGTTTTGATTTCACATTTGAATGAAATTAATGAAACTTTATCTGAACAGAAAATCCTCATTGAGATTAAAAATCTAATTTGCAAGAGTGTCCTGGCCAAGACACGCAGCAGTACATTTACAGAGTTATGGACATAAAACAATTACAGACAGATACAAACATAACAACCAGCTAAGTCAAAGCCACAGAGCAGAACATTTTTAGTCAAACCACTTACAGCCTGCTTCAGCTTCTTCTAGTCTAGAGCATTTAATCTACATTAAAAAAGTATTAAAGAAACCAGCTCTCCAAGACACAGTTTTTTCTTGTAGGAGATTCCAGTCGGCAGGAGCAGCATATGTGAAACTTCTTTTACCTACCTCAAGACGAACTTTGGGGATAGATAGCAAAAGCAGATTTTGTAACTGAGTCACAGAACAAAGGCTGTAGCGCCAATGGTTCAGTTTACGCAGGGTCAGAGAAGGCCACCTCATTAGCTCATACAGATTACAGTGATGAGTTAGAGCCTTTGGATTTGTTATGAACCTTAGAGCTCTGTGATAATCAGTATCCAAAGATTAAGGCTTTGAAAAGTCAACCTATACATGTTTAAAATCAGAAACAGACATTTTTTTTTGAGTCAAGGACTCTGGGTGTGCAAATGATGCACAATTTGCTTCTTCTAAAAGTACCTCAGTTCAGAAGCATCCTCCAAATAGCTCTCCTCCTCCTCCTCCTCCTCTACATACCGTAGCAGCTGATTCATATATTACTATATTTTTACTACTATTTTTTTTTACTATATTTCTATAGAAAACACACTATTTTGCTTGCTCTGTCTTACTTCACTCTCTTACTCCACTCCTGCGGTTTTGGCGGTACCGTTCAAAATTACCGTAATGTACACCATACACCATATATTGACTTTCTGCCAGCGTTGGAATTTTTCAGATTAAGCAAACTTTCAAGGAGTTACGGTATTGAGTTTTGCAATGAAGACCTACCTCATATGGTTTCGACTACCGTACTAAATCATGTATGTGCGCATGCCCACCACTCTTAGCTCTCCAACACCGTTGAAATTTTTCTGATCGGACAAACTTTGACGGAGTTACGGTAATAACGTTCCGGTCATAGAAAACGGCGTCAGCGCTACGGCCGTTTGTCGTCATAATGAACGTTCTTCGGTTCTTATGCTGTAAGACGTTCTGTGACGTATATCGAACGCACCAACGGCCGAACGGCGGTCCGTTTTAAACCTTAAGTGAACCGCCCACTTGTTTCCCCGCTAGCAAAAGTGAGAAATACCTGCAGCTATTCAGATATGTTTTGGGAAATACTCATGTTTGTCGCTACAAGAGGAGTTTCTTTAAGAAGCGCGACTACTTCCAGAGAGATTTATCTTCACTTCACACACCAAATACTTCTGCTGCACCTTACCCAGCAACTGTAAGTACCTGCTCTTTCTTATCCCTTCAAGTTGGCGTTTTTTGGCTGTGCTAATAAAAGTTTGAAACTTGAGCTTTTGTTGGCAGGTAGCTTTTCTGTTCCTTTGGTGAAATGTTTAATATCTGCTGGTTTTTGGTCAATTATTGCTTGTTTTTTTGCTGATTTATTTGGAGTAGCTGTTGGCTACTACAAAAGTGAGAAATACCTGCTAACTCTGATACAACTGACTATGTAGATTTGTTTTGGGAAATGCTCATGTTTGTCGCAAAAAGAGGAGTTTCTTTAAGAGAGGTGACTATTTCCAAACAGATTTATCTTCACCCACCAAATACTTCAGTGACAGCTTACCCAACAACTGTAAGTACCTGCTCTTTTTGGTGTTTTACCTGCTCTGTTGGCGTTTTTTGGCTGTGCTTGGCCTGTGTCAGGTTGTTGCTGGTTTATGCTAATCAACATCTGAAACTTGAGCTTTAGTTGGCAGGTAGCTTTTCTGTTACTTTGGTGAAATATTTAATATCTGCTGTCTTTTTGATCAATTATTGCTTGTTTTTTTTCTGATTTATTTGGAGTGGGTGTTGGCCATGTTGAATGTGCAATAAGCTTGATGTCGGAGCCTTGCTGTTTGTTTTGGTTGCTGCTGCTGATGTCTGAGATTTTTGAATGTTTTTTTCCTCACATGTTAAGCTTGGTTTGATTTTTCCTCTGATTTTATAACAGGATTTAATTACATTTTTCTTTTCATCTTTTCATCTTCTTGTTATTGTACAAGAGAAACACAAACACAAATGCTAAACAACAGACAGAACATAAAAAGTTCAGTTAAAAGACTGTGATCAAAACGTTATCAGATGCAGTTTAATTTGGAGACAACAGACTACAAGATACAGCGTGAAACCGAAACTAAGAGAGAGCAAAAAAACAAAAACAAACAGTAATTAAAACAGAATTTGTAAAGAAAGACAAAAAAGGAAAGAGTACATAACTGATTGGGGGCCTGTGTTGAAATTGGGGTCTCAGGATTGCTGTAGTTCTTATTTTACTTCTCTTATGGCATTATTTCTTATTGCATTTTAGTCATTTCACTGTTTATCATATTGCACATGTATTTATCATCTATTTATCTATTATTGCTGATTTGTGGTGCTGACAGGGGAATTTTTGGGCCATATGCTGCTGGGATTTGTCTGTTCCTTGATTGTTTAATAACAAGGTGGGTTGCTGTGAAATGAATTGACCTTCGGGGATTTATAAAGTTGTTTAAATCTGAATCTGAATCTGAAAAACAGACAAGACCAAAGTTTTAGTCTATGGCCTTGGGAGAAAGAGAGAAGAGAAAGTTGAGAAGAGGTCGTGGGAGATTATCAGACACATGACTCAGCCAGAGGTGTACTCATCTTTCCACACAGCGAACATTTCCATGTTCCCTGGCATTTCCACACTATACTTAAGTGAACTTAAATTATGAGAGCCTGTCATTATCCAAATCAGAAGAGGAAGTTTTTTTTTGTAACTGTGTGAGTTTTTATTGCAGATAGAAATATCTAGCTGTGCTTTTACAGATCATCTTAACCGCAATGCAGTGACTCATACTGTTTTAATGTTATCATATTGATATGTCTGATGCATGTTGATTTTTATTTGAGTTATAATGATGTAAATTGCAGACAATATTATCAGACCTTGCTCAAATTACATTTATTGCAAGTTAAGTGTACTTGATAAAATGGCAATAAATGTAGATGACAGACCAATCTTCATCCACTTTAAACACCGATCAATATCTGTATATAAATGACTCCTGGCAGCAGAAAGGCGACACTCTGGCATTGAAACAGACACGTACTTTAGAGTGAGCACAAAAAAATTTCTCGCAGGTTCTTCAGTTCCTGTGTTTATGCTAGCTTGAGTTAAATGATAATAAAACCACACTCGGAAAGGAAACGCGGGTGTAATTTTGCAGATCATTAATCTGAGTGTCAGTGAAGTAAACATCAGAGGTGCGGCTTCAGTTGAACACATCGATCATACTGTTTCGATTTTAAATTGGTAACACCCTCTGTTTCATTCATCAGTTTTAACCAACAGTCAAGTTCAATTTTGTCCAGCATTTTTCAGAGACAACAACAAAAGGACACCCTGCTTAATAGTTTCACTCACGCTGAAGTATATTCACCAAACAAAAACTTTTGGTTATTAGAATTATCGAAGTATATTGATCCATAAAACTGCACAACAATGCAAAGCACTTTAGAGTACGGCATCTTTGTGAAATGTTTTTGTCCAGCATAAACACAAAAGTTCCACCCTGACTAGTTTGTAAAGTATAGTAAGCAGACGGTTTTAAGAATTAGAACCTGACCTGGTGCAAGAGATCACAACAAACATAGAATAACACCATGTCCAAATAATACATAATTTAATCAGGTTAAAATTAAATTAGAACATGAAATTTTGTATTTAGAAGATTAGGTGTGTGTAGCAGCCACTTGTTTGTGGTGGAGCCCTGACGAGTCGATCACCAAGTGCAGCGGACTTTCGCAGCTCAAGGAAGAACATTTATGATTATTACTTCATGGAAATGCAATCAGACTGAGACGCTAAGGCAGAAGAACGACCACGTCTGCAGTGCAAAAATGATTGTTGTGATGATTATAACTCCATGGAAATGATCCGCTGCACTCGCTGATCAACTTGCCAGGGCTCCCCCACAAAGAAGCGGCTGCTGGAAGAGAGTGGGTGAGTTGTGTTTGGTCTCTTTGCTAAGGAAATCAGGCAAAGTTAAAAAGATGTTTGATGGCTAGTACTATGGCTGGGACCCTATATGTACTGTTGATGAAGTTAGGTGCTGTTCTGAGCATTATTTGTGGCTATAGAGTGGCTTTTCGGTTGAGGTTTGCACATGGAGACATAGACTGCTGTGTATTGCCATCGTGCTGTCGTTACTAAAGTTGACTAGAGAAGCAAGCAGTCGGCAACATTCATCTCTTCAGGGGGTGTCTAACTCAAGTTATGGTGTGTTTGATCATTACTTTAATTTACATCAGAATATCCCTTTAATAACTTCAGCCCTAGGAGTGGGCTGATTCATTGATTCTTTGATGCATCGTGACGCAACACATGACGATCAATTAGGATTAACAAATGTTCAAAAACTGATTATTTCCCATGATAGTGAAATTACAGAAACACAACCGCAGCACCTGGAAGTTGTCCAGAACAATATCTGCTGGAAGACAATCAGAAACTGCTCAGCCTCAAAAACCACAAACTGACAACAGCTTGCTCAGACGTACATCTTCACTCTTACTTAAGCTGGCCTCTCCAATGCAGAGGATCTCATCACTGGCCTAAAGCCCATGAGGGATGCTAGTAATCTCATGTCTCAGGAGAAAACCCCACTCTCTTTTGATTGTGCCCGTACATGCCAAGCTCATCCAGAACACAAAGCCTGATGCTGAAGATTCACCACTGGTCTGGGACAAGGCTCTCTCTCCTTTCTGAGGAGGAGACATACAAAAAAGTAGCTGATGAGACTGTATCCATAGAGGTTATTCTGCTGTTTAACTTTCTGTATAGAGTCTCTTTAGATGCTCTTGTCTTTAGGGTTATACTTTGTTGGGATTCATGGCACCCTTTTTTCCTTAAACCCTATCTCTTGCATTTCTCCTTGGCATATTTCTCAATCATTTAGTTTTTGGCCCTCAGCCAAACACTATTCTCCTTAAAACTCGGCCTCAGCAGATGATGAAGTGCCAAATTATGCAGAGATGAATAAGTAATGGGTCATGATGATGTTTTGTAGCATGCTTTGAGCTCTGGATAGCAAACTGCTATGTCACAGCTAAAGAAACATATGTAGGTATAATATGACTGAGCGTGTGCGAGAGTTTGGTTTTGTGTCTGGTCAAATATGCACTGTTCGCTCACATCCTTTTCTCACAACCATGTTTGTTGGCTGTCATGTGCAATAAGAGCTTGTGACATTGGTCCACAGGCGCTAAGCTCGCTAACAGTCCATGTGCAGAATTGCTCTGTGCCTGTGTCTGCTGTCTCTGTGCATCTGCCATCAACATGTTACATGGAAGGAAATGTCAGCTGTAAAGAGCGCCATGCAGCAAGGACATTGCGACACATCACTATTTCTGTGGTTACAGTGAGGCTGCTGTAAATCTGATTTGTAATTCAGGTCTCATATGAGCAGCTTTGGACTTTCATTTGTATTTTCAATTTTACTCAGGATAAATAGAGTTGTACCATCTATTCTTATTCAACAGACAGGTGACATTACAACACAAACTGGCCAATCCAGGCTCAGGCTACCAATACAGTGAAGTAACAGTTAAGCCGATGTCAGGAAAATGGATCAATAGTGGCTGGTTGAGTTATCACAGACAATAATTCAAGAACTTGTATGAAAGTGTTTGTTGGTGTTGACATTTAAAGAAGTGTTGCTTGGCTGTATTTGCTGCACTTAATCAAAAGAGCTTTGAACAGCCAATTCAAGCCCCTCAGTGTTGCTGTGATAGAGTTAAAGTGCTGTTGAGAACAAAGGATCTAGTGTTGTTTCTCTCTAGGATATTATTCACTTCAAGCTGCTTAGCTACATCTTTTTTCCCCCAATATCACCAGTGAGGAACTTTGGATTTTACCAGTTAAAAAATGTAATTCAGCTCTGAGTTAAGAGCTGATAAAGTCTCATCTTTCACTCTTCAAATTCATACTAAATTTGGTATTTCAAGCTCACATTTCTGTAAATATATTAAGCAAGCCTTCCTGATTCACATTAACTTCAATTTAGACTTATTAAACTTAGAGGGAGTTTGATGAAGTTATTGTGAATTAAATGCAATTTCCAGAATTTAAAATCTTTTCATAGCAGTCATTTTGCCTAGACTATACATAGAATGGATGCCGTCTGCCTCCACGCTGGGTGAAGCCACCGCGAGAACAGCACCCTCTGGTGACGGGCTGCAATATAGGTCATAAATCCCGCCTCCTCCAGCAATCCCTATGGAGTTGTGGACAAACTTTAGAAATTAATTACAGAGAATATAAACTTTTCTTCCCCCTGGTTATGATGTTGACAGTAGTTACTGTAAAATTGCTTTGTGTTCAAGTCTTTTTTTCTGTGCAGCTCAATTTTTTAAAGTTATTAGGGGGTTCATGTTTTCTATAATTGACACTTGATACAGCCTATGGGCGTACAAAGATTGTGTAGCTCACTCAGGGGATACGCTGTTTGAGCCGTGGGTCATCATAGTGACTCTTCCACCGAATGCATGCAAATGCTACTGCGCAACGTTAGTTTCAGGAAGTGGAGAAAACCCGAGAAATATGGAGAGCAATTCGGCTTCAAATTCATGTAATGATGGAAGGCGGAACCAAGTTGTCCATAGTATATACAGTCCATGTCATTTTCCTTGTAGCTTCTTACAATTTTAAGTGTGTTTATCTACTGTATCTTTTAGATTCTGCATGTTGCATGCAATGTCTCTTCATAAGTCTGTCAGAGGTTCATCTCTTGGCTTTAGCAGCTAAGGATGGATTTTGAAGTTTTTAGCAGAGCTGTAAGTGGTCACAATTTTGAAGTTGGACTAAGGGGTTGATTGACCTGAAAATGAAAATCAAGTCATAGTTCTTGGAAAGAACATGATGCTCTTGGAAATGATGCTAATAAACAAAGTGATCCAAAGCTACTCTGACTGATGACAAAAAATAAACCACAAGAGTGTGCTCTGTATTTGTCAGAGGGGGTTATGTAAAAAGACCAATCAATGTTTCATTCTTGCCCTGGTTAAAGTAGATGTTTCATAATAATAGATGAATGTGTTTTGTAGTTGCTTTTCTCTGGAGGGACATGTGCAATGATAGAACAAGCTTCAATTCCTAGATCACAATATTAAAAGCATGTACAGTAATAGGGACATGAGAATGCAGGGCACACATAACATCATGCATCAGAAGAGAAGAAAGCTGACAGGGCTGAGTGCTCCGGGCTTTTTTTGCATTAAAATATTTATCTTTTTCTCTCTGTGTTTAGACCGCTTTCATATCAAACATACTTGCTACCTGCACTTAGCAACAGATTTGCTCTCAGTTTTTCTGCGCAGTTGTGTACATTGGCTCTGAAGATAAGGATACTGCAAATGTCATTAATGATTGATGATCATTGATGAATAAAGACAAAATACAAAATAGGGCTGGGTGATATGGCCTCAAACCACTATCACGATATATTGAGCAGTTCACCTCGATAAAGATAAATGGACAATAACTACTCCACAAGCTGCTCACCCCCTCCCACATTAACTTTGTCTGCTCCAGCTGCTACAACTTTTGAACCGTCCTCCATCTCCTCACCTGTCTTCCACTCTTTGTTATGGACTGGATGGGGTGGAGTCACGTCTCCAACGTAGGACAGCGTCTTAAAGGGAAATGAGACCATAGCCTATCTACACACATCCAAAACAAACTTTAATTTTTTTTGTGACACAGAATATGCTGATATGCGCAAAGTCGGTTATTGTCGGTAATTTCAGTATTGGTAAATTTTCGGTTTACTGCCCAGCCCTAATACAAAAATGCATGTGCAATTTGGTAAGGGATGTGGTGTTTCACTTCCTTTAACAGGCTTTAAACAATAAATAAAAACTGTTAGCAGCATCATCATATGTGGTTTTTGCATTGTGGGTCGTCAGAATCAATATCCCAATGGTGGAGTCAATCTCTAGAGAATTTAGGATGTTTTGATTGCATTTAGTGACTTTAATCCTTATATGTTACTGGCTGTCACAGCAGCAGTCAAAACAAAGGAAACATCATCCTTGTTTCCTTGTATCTTAGTTTACCTTTTATCTATAATGTAAAAACATATTTGAGTTTATATCTCAAGTGTGCAGCCGCAGTACAATCCCAGCCCATGACTCCTTACCCTCATGTCACTCCCCACTTATTTTCCCCATTTCCTGCCCTGTCCATGGTTCTCTTCTCTCTGAGTAAAGCCCCAAAAAGTAGCTAAGAAAGAAAAACACCCTCACCAAATATCAATTCATGAAAAATTAAAAGCTTTTGGGAGAGAAGCTGAAAGTCACTATTTAATGGGTGGTTTAGTAATTTAACTGAAACACCAGTGACAAGCTTGTAGACATATTGACTGTATCCAGCATCTGTTCAATTAAGTTGTAACTGCAAGTAAAGAAATTGTCAAAAATGCTGAACCTCATCAGGGTTTTTCCTGGCTCAAATTGAGGCAGAGGTGGCACCATCCTGACCATGCGCCATGACGTGCATGTATTTGTAAATTCAACTGACTCACTTTCTTTTACAGGCAACATACTTTAAGTTAAGAGTTCAAAAAAGAGTGTGACCATTATCATGTTAAAGCATTCATTTATTAAAACTATATACATACACAAATCAGCTGGCAACTTTAAATTGAAAGTACACTTCATCCACACATCTCACAACCAGACAGAACATTTCAGCCTCCTCTTTTTCATTCTGTAGAACCTCCTCATGCACTCCTTGTAGTCCAAGGCCTCCTGGTCTGGTCCATCAACGGCCACCTTACAACAGACATCCAAGTGCCTCTCCTTCAGTCTGTTCCACAGAGGTGTCTTCACCTTAAACAAAACAGTTCATCATGCATTAAGTATTTTTGTTTTTATTCTGATACAGACATGAAGAGTGATAGCGTTTTCAATCATATATTATATATATGTATACGTTGCAGTGTCCTCCCTAAAAAAACGACAACCAATTATTTCTTAAACTATCTAAACTATGTTATTTTAGTTTTTGTAACTTTATTAGTTGAGTGTTTTTAGGTACTACAATCTTTAATATACCTCTCCTTCTCTTCTGCTGCTTTGTGAATCGCTATCACCTCATGTCTTTTTAATGTGTCCAGCCTGTAGTTGGTTGATGGCTGTCTCACTAAGGAGGCAGCAATTGCCTGCTGTGTCGGGGCACAGTGCTTTTGGCATAAATAGCAGTGCATGCCTTCCTCAGTATGCCTGAGCCAGGTAAATTGATTGAGCCACTGCTTGTCAAAGCCACTGGCTCTGTGTTTTTGAGAAGATCTGGAAAGAGGAATAAAAACCACGTACACGTTGGTTTTGCGTTGTTATGCTCCTAATTGGAAACCAATTAATTAATTACCCTCACCTCGCCGACTCGTCCTGTCCTGCATTCTGACCCTCGCGATCACCAGTCCCTTGTGAAGTACTTTCAGACCTGACACAAATTTCCACGTTGTCACCAACATGAATTATAGCATTTTAACTGCCTGTTCCTTTTTTTCTCTGCTGTGTTTCACCTGGACTCTTGACTTTCCTCCTCGCGAGGTCGCTTTTTAAAGTACTGGCTGATTTTGCCTGTCATAACTGCAACGCTAAAAACGGAGTAAACTTTTTTTTTAATAAACACGTCATGCTTGGATGCAAAAAAGACAAGCAGTATTTACCTGTTTGTGTCCAGCCGCCAGGGAAAATCAGGATGCCGATAGCACCAACTAGCGGGAAAAAAAACATGATTCGATCCGTTTCTTCTTCGGTAGATGCTTCAGGTCTTTCCGGTGCACTGCTGTTGATATAGCACCTCTATAGTGGCGCAACGCTGCAACTGCAGTTAAAATACGTTGCTGCTGCAGAGGGACATCATACGCTCAATCAACACAGCTGGAGCTTTACGCTGTGTTGAGCGAAATCAATCGCTCTGGCTGGGGGCGGCACAAAATTAGGTGGAGGCGGCCGCCACGCAATTTTGAACGCAGGAAAAACCCTGCTCATTGAAATAAAAAAAAGAAGTTTTTTTAAAGAAAAGTGGCCAGCATGGTGGGCATAAGTTACTTTGGCCTGAACTTAACTACCATACTTGAGTACCTAACAGGATTTCAGACTTGATGGCACATAAAACGACACTGTAAAAGAAATTGTCGTTAAAGCTGTATTTTTTTGAGCATACTATTATTTGTTTTTGACATGCAAAAGCAAAAATGACAGGAGTGATGTGCATTGTGGATCAGGAAAGGAGGACAGGAAAAACTGAGGGTGGGCACTGTGGGTGCAGCCATTTGTCAGTGTGTGGGCAACAGAACCATTTTGTCTGATTTTTGTGCCATCTGTGCTTGTCTGACAAGTATACAGTGTACTATGCAATTTTCTTTTCCCCCTGTTGTCCACATTGATTTCCCTCCTATTGTGGTGGGCACTGGATAACCAACTCTGCATCACCCTCAGCTGCAGCAGCGCAGCATGTAGCAACCAAACAGGGCTGATGGGTTGAAGTTACACGGTTCAGAGAAAGCAGATTTAACCGAGAAAAGAACATTTTCTAAATGTCACCAAAAAAATGTTTTTTTTTCATATGAAAAAAAAGAAAACACCAATTTAATACATTTTTCCTGATAAAAGCAAACACAAACATTCTCCATGTTTTTTCATTTTTCTGTGTTGGTGACCGCAAGAAATCTGTTGGATTTGAGGATCTAAACTTTTCTCATTATAACACCAAAATGATACAGCAGACGCATCTCAAACAAACTTCTTTTCTGGTTGAGAACTGATGAAAGATGCTTAACAAGGGCAGCTGTGGTCTGTAGAAATAGAGCCTCAATTTCCCCAACGATTATTGTGCTCAAAATTTAAAATGCAACTCTCACATCTGCACCATTGTTCATATCCAGGCCTGTTAATTTGTCTGTGGTGCTTACTCTCTGTCTGTCTGTCTGTCTGTCTGTCTGTCTCTCTCTCTCTCTCTCTCTCTCTCTCTCACTCTCTCTCTCTCCAGGATCAATGTAGTATGGTATGTTCAGGGTTTACCCTACATGCAATTGATTGTGGCGCACTGCCATGGTTAAATAAAAGCCGCCACACCTAAGAAAATTAGTTTTTATCTCACATAGTTCTACCTCGGACTCATATGTATCAGCAGTGTTTCCCCTACATTCATTCAGCAGCGGCGCACCGCTGAATGATTCTACTCGCGCTGTGTGAGCACAACAACACACACGTTATTTTCGACTTGTCATGAGTCATCATCGAGCGCATCAAATCCAGACCCTGTTCCACTAATGTGAAGGGTAACGTTTAAGCTTATACACGGTCTATATTGCGAGTATCAGGGATAACGTAACATGGGGAAACATTGATGTCACATGTAGACAATCAAATATTCAGTGTTTCCCCTAGGTTTTTTTTTTTTTTAGCTGCGCCGCTGCTGTCTGTGAGGGGGGAGATTTTTTGCTGTCACCCCCACTCTCTTGCTGCCGTGTATAAGCTTGAATGTTACCCTTCACATTGATGGAAGAGGGTCCGACAGGATTTGACGTGCTTGTTAATGACTCAAAACAAGTCGAAAATAACGACGCATTTTGTTGTGCTGACATAGTGCGAGTACAAATCATTAGTGGCGCATTGATATTAATGATCATGTGAAATTTCAGTAGCAGCGCATGTACGTGGTGGTGCACCGCTGCTAAATGAATGTAGAGGAACCACTGATTATTATTTTGCGCCCACACGTCTTGGTCACAGCATAGAATAGTCTTTTTTTGAGAGATGGTCCTTTCTTCAATTCCCTAAATATGTTACCAATTTTAGGTGTTTGGTTTAAAAAACATGCTTATGGGTGCAGATTATTTGTGCTTTCCAAATAATCCAAAATGAGACGTCAAAAGCTGTATAATTTTTGTTTGACCAGCAGATTTCAGCATCTGGCCTCATCAGCTCAGTGCTCTGTGTAAGCATGCTTAGGTGCCTTTTGCATAATGTCTCACTGAATAATGCTGCATGACTGGCAGGCTGCACCGCCTCCATGGAGCGGTGCTGAATTCAGCATTGTTGGCTCCCCTGGTGTTTTTAAAAATGTCAAGTCCATTATGAATTCATTCAGGTTGCAAACCGCTTCCTCTGGTTACCTTAATCTACTACAAACAGTGTCAGACCAAGAGACGAAGCTAACTTGTTTTTCATGACATCAAGGCATGCAGAATATTTTGATTATCTGAAGTTAAAAGCAGTTACTGTGTTTCTGTGCATATTTAAAACACTACCAATTTATAATACCTTGACCTGCGTTTTTTCTGATTAATATTTTTGACTGCCCAGTGGACCTTTGCATCACAGCAGATTTGATTACAACACCAACAGCATTCGCTCCCTAGTAAGGATTAGGGATAGGTATCATTTGGATTAAGACGAATCAGATCCTGATTCCGGTTCTGCTTATTGATTCCAATTCCTAATGACTCCTTATTTCAATTCCAAACAGGTGAAACATAGGAAGCTAAATGTATATTTAAGTTACTTTATTGATTTCTGTTATAAAATTCGTGGACATCCAGCTAAGTTCGGCAGTATAATCACAGACAACAACTTGGTACTACTTTGTAGCAGCACATGCCCCCCGTAATAACCCCCCATAAAAACTGTTATCAACGTCTGGTGGTTTGCTGAATATTTATATTTTAGCCTTTTGTGTTTAATTGCCTTCTTGTGCTGATATCAGTATATTTTTATCCTGCCGAGCTGCGAAGGGTTTGCCGTCAGAGTTGCTAAGCCCCCCCCCTGATTTTTGGTTGAAAATTTCAGGGTTTTAATTGACCAAGAATTTATTTAGCACATACAGTGTTCAATAGTGTATTTCTTTCCTTTGTTTACATTTCTGTTACTACATCACATGCTGCACTGATCTGATTGGTTGTAGATCTGTACAATATAAAATAGAAGCACATTTACTGCATCTTAGCCAAAATGGTTTTCGGTTTGGAGAACCTTAAAAGCACATTTGAGTTTGTTTTTTTAAAACACTCAAAAGATCAGTAAATAATTTTCTCCATCCATTCAACCATGCTAGAGCCAATCTCAGCCTGCATAGTCTCTTTTTATTTGGAAATACTGTCATTGCTCAAAGCAACTTAATATTACAAAGCGTAAAGATTGGGCTGGTAGCAAGACTGTGGCATTCAGAGATTTTATCCTTTACACCCACACAAAAACACCCCCTGGCTTGCAGATAAAATGAAATGCTTTTATTACAGTGGCTCAGCTATTCTAAAAAACACATGGACATTGCTCTCAGTCGGAGCTTTCAGTGCAGCAGCAGCTCAGTGGATTGTTGTAATGAGCCTCCTCGTTACACTGAGGGGATCCCACTGTGTTTGAAAAGTAATTACCCCTGTACAACAATAACTTTGTACTACGGGTCATTAGAGCCAGTGTCCACTGAGAGATTCGGGACACTTATGTTAATCAGCAGGCTAGAGGTGCCTTACATTCCCTCTCTTTGCCGTGTTACTTACCTCTTTCAAATCCTGAAATATGTGCCGACAACAGACCTGGCCTAATAAAGAGAATTGACCAAAAAAAAAGCCAAAAGGCAAACAAAAGAAACCTCATGACCCATATTTTGTATCCAGGGAATAATTAAATTTTTGTGTTTGTTTGTTTCTTCACCTCTACCCACTAATCTTATGAAGAAGAGAGTCCCCATGCAGCCCATTTGTGCTTTATAAAGTTGGAACCTTAGGCCAAATATCCAATCAGCAAATTATAGTTGTATGTTTATCCAACTTTTCAGAGCTGCAGATGCTTCTTTTGTTTAGAGTTACTCTTTATTGAACTGTCTTGGCTACACTCATTTTGGCCACTCATAGGGTTTGCTGAGGGTGTCATCACAGTGCAGAGTCAGGTGCATGTGTGTGCGCTCGTTTCCCCCTGACTGGGAACAGGTTATATATACTCTTGGGCTCCAGGTCCTTGTGCTGAATCATTAGCTCATGTGCTGAGATAGTGAGAAGGTCTCTCTCTCTTTGATATCTATCTTGAGTGGCTCCATGAGCACCAAAAGCCTTCCTACACGGTTCGTTCTCCCCTTTCAGAGACCTTAAAAGTGGTTTTGTTGAGTCAGTCCTTCCCGGCCTTTTGTCCTCTTTTCTAAGATATTTAGCAGCGCCTTGAGTTCCCTTTTGGTTTAGAGTTTTTTTATGGCTCTCCCTGGTTGTGTTAGTTTTTTGTCAGTTGCTTGGCAGTGGTGGTTTGGTGCCCCTTTATTTCCTCCTAAAGCTGTTTTTTTTTTTTTTTTTTTTTAAGGAATGTCTTTGCGTTGGTTTGTGCCATCTGTACAAGGTTTCTCAGCATATAAACCAGTAATTTAAGATATTTTTCATTCACCTTGTGTTTCCCTATAATTGGCCAGAGTGTAAAATTGCCCACAGAAGCTTAAACCAAGACCTTGGCTATGCACAAGGCGCCTAATTTATTTTTCTCTCCTTCCCAATCCCCTTCATTCCCAGCTTTATTGCTCTGCACCTCATCTCTTTTTCCATCCTAAAGGAATCATATTTTCTTATCTGTTACCAACTTACTCCGTCTTTCTCATTACTCCACTCTAAACTACACCAGGGTGTCCCATTTTGCTCATCCATTTTTGGCTGGATTAGCAGGAAGAAATTGTACTTACAAACATATCGAAACATGTCCTTCCTGTTTTGGTTAAAGGGACAAGTTTCCAGTGGAGATGTTTTCAACATCCATATTACGCGCCAGTCTTCCCCTTACCAGTCAGAATCAAATAAGTAAAACAGTAAATTACGTCTGTCTTCTAACATTGAGGTGGCAAACATTGTACCATAAATGATGGGTCAACTTAAATATCCAACTGACGTTAGCCCATGTTTTTCTTTGACAAACAACAGTACAGTATATAAAACTGTGGGGCGACGACGGCATACCTGTGGAGATAAAGGGGCCGTATTTGCCATTACAAGCACCTATAGGAGTGTTTACATGAGTCAGTCTGTAGCGGCATGTATAATTGTAGTGACTGATGGGATGTGGGCGGGGAATTGATACAGGGAGTTAGTGCGAGGCTATTATTCTGCTCCCCTTCTGCCTGTCCCTTCTGCGTTGCTCTCTCTTTGACTCTATTTTTACATCTTTTCCCCGTCTCTGGAGATCTCTGCTTGCCGATCCTTTCACTTTGTATTAATAATATTCACACCATGTCAGTCAGTCGAGTTGGCTGTGTTTGAAAGCCAGCTGACAGGGCACAGGAAAAGCTATTCTTTGACAATAGTAACAATCACATCTTCCTCATTTTTTTTTCATTGACAGGTAACCTACAGAATTTTAAAAAGTCATTAAAGAAATTAAGGCAGTAATTGGTCTTATACTTTACTGTTAATACGCTGTGGGTGTCCAAAGATCAAACTTTTAAGGCTAATGGGAAAGAAGTCAGGCTGTGGCCAAGCACAGTTGAGGCACTTAACGTTATATGACCATGTTAAGCTTTGATCACTGATTCGCAGACCAGCCAGGAACTAAATTCTCTCTAATCTGGACCTGAACCAGCAACTGAGGCTCAGCGTCTCCCATCTTGCAGTCTTTTCTTTCCTTCACTGTGTCCAATTTAGCAGCCTTTGTCATAAATTGTTCTACATGATACTGCTCAGCCAATCAGAGCCTTAACTCAGATTGGTGTTACAAGTAGGTTAGGGTGTCTGAGAATAATGAAGCTGCATGATGGAGCCAGCTAAGAGCTGCATCACTAAGACATGAGCGAGAGCACAAGTGAGGCATTGTGTGCTCAGAAAATCAAGCTTTCTGTCATGAATGGAACGATTTTTGTCGGTCGTGTGTGGCGGCATATGCCTTGTGTGTTTTGATACTGTAGGGATTATTCAGTGTCTCTGTATAGTATAGTGGGTTTTAGTCCAACAATAAAGCCCTGTCAAGGTGAACAGCTACAGTGAGGCAAGTCACATGGCGGGCTTATTATGAATCAAATGAAGAACAAGTATTCTTGTAATCACTGAAATTACTGCTCCCTTTATTTGAAGTAGTCCTGTGTGCTCATTAAACGATTTCCGTCAGAGGAAATGTTTTTAATTTGCGGTAAGGTATGATAAAGAATCAAACCGCTGCATACTAAAAGTAGGGGTGTCCCAATATGATATTGATATTGGATTTTGGCAAAAAAACAAATATCAGATTATATCGGCCTGCATCTAAAATCCTATATATCAGCACTCCGCAGTACCTCTATCTAGCAGCGCCCCGATCCAGCAAGCTGATCCCACAAAATCACAACAACTGTGTATACTAAGGTACTAACAAAGTAGCAAGGAGTAGGAGTGATGTTGGCCTTGTGGTATTTTTTTTTAAGTCTGAAAAAGACGTTGCAGCTGAGTGAAAAACATGTCATGCACAATTTTGTGCCAATATCAGAGCAATATCGGTCAATATTGAAAGCTACAATATCAGTATCGTATCGGAAGTCAAAGAGTTGTATCTGAACACCCATAACTAAAAGTTATTACAACAACCATTCCTCAGACACATCTATTGATTACTCATTATTGATATCAGTATTGGCCCTGAAAAACAAATTTTGGTCTATACTTAAAAAATAAAAATATCTGTTTTTAACTGGTTATAAAACAGACTGAATGTCAACCGTGAGACCTCTTTGTGACCTATAAAAACAAACAAAACCATTAGCAAAGAGACCGACTATTTCTTTGTTGACATGTTGATAGCCTGTAATGGCTTCATGTCGGACAAGGTGATTTGCTGCATGGAGAAGAAAACCCATTTTTCATTCCTTTTACTGGAGCCAATTAGATATTTAACTGTTATAAAAAAAAGTAGGAGGAGATGATTTTGTCAGAAAACACAGTTTCCACATGTACAGGAGAAGATAGCAGAGATTGGCGCAGGCGTCACTTTCATCCACTGGGGGGCATCAAGGTCAACAGAGAGCAAGGGTTCCTGACAGGAGCTTTAAAGTTCTGACTTTTTAATTGTACCACATTGTTTTAACTTAAATGCTAGGTAGCTTTTACAGACGGTATTACACCAAATTTTTATTCAATTTTTTATATGAAAAGAGAAACCTTAAAAGACCATTTACCTCCATAGAATATCAATGCACTTCTAAGGTTTCCATTTAAAGTAACAGACAATAGGTAAGTAATGTTAGAGGGAAATTTCACATCATTATTGAGTCTCTTTAAACTTCAGTGAGTTAAACTCCTGAACTTTCATGTTGTTATAGGCTGTTTATTTATTCTAATTAGTTTGCCTATAACAATGTCTTTCAAATAGAGTTGCAGAAGTGTGAACAGCAGTGTTGAGAGGCTTTTTCAGAACATAATGGTGTGTTTGAGTTTGACAGTTCACTGGCTGTTACTGTGAAAACAGGAGGAACAATACAACAGTGGCACCATCTGTGTGGCGATTGTTGCTAGACAAACACATGAAGACATATGTCTGCACGCCCACTCATGCAAATGTCATAAATAGAAAAAAGAAAAATTCAGTTAACTCTTTCATCCACTTTTTCTTCTTCCTCATACTTACATTCACTCATTTGTTTTAGAGAGTTAGCAGTGAACAACTCCAAAATTCAACTTTAACTGAATCAAAAAAGAAGCTGTAAAAAAATGTCGGTTACAACCTTGACCTTTTTTTGTAGCTGCATACCACATATTGACAAGCTGGCAGCAGTTTCCACAGTTATGTGAAAGAACTCTGTACCCCCCCCCCCCCCCCCCAAAAAAAAAAACAGCACTTCTGGATTTTTATCCACCCAAAAGTTTCCAAACTTGAAGGATGTGGCAGATAAAGGACATGCGCCACATTCAAGGTTTGTAAATTCCCAGAAGGTAAGGGAAGAGGAATATTCCTGGAATCACAACATCCTCCTCATCTGAGAAAAAGATTGCTCCAGGCTACACCCACTTTTACAATCCTCTCAAATAAACAGCCTTTTTTTGTTTGCCAAATTCTTCATAAACTAAGAAAAAAATATCAGTGACTTTAAAATTACACCGTCACTTTGCGTCAGCTTCAATCCAGCAACCTAGCGACCTTAAAGTAATCTGTACATTATGAAAGAGAGAGAGAGAGAGAGAGAGAGAAAGAGCAGGGGAGCTAAATTCTGTATGGTGTAAGAGGGGGAGTGTTGTGCTCTGAGAAGAACATGTTTCTTGGTGAAAAATAAAAAAAACATGATGGTTTTGACTTGAGGGATCACAGCTCAGGATTTCCTCTGAATTTAAATCAGGAAGATCATTTCACACCAAACTCACAGAGCCACTGAACTTCACTACTGAGATACTGAACATAGTAAGAGACCAATCAACACTCGGGGAACCACAGTAGACCGGCTCTGGACTTTGGGCTGTCTTACCATTAAAAGACTTGTTCTTATGAACTGGAAAGTTGGCAAACCGCGATGTTTCACCAGAGAATCATGTTTAGGAGGATTTTTAGATCTCCTGAATATTATCCAATATATCTAAAAATATGTAAACATATCTCCTGCTAAAAGATTTTGGCAATAATTTGGATGACTACTGGGACATTATCTACAACAGCCTCATGAATCGATTTGCATATCTTTCTTTACTCCTTTTTCTTTTTTTATGAACATTGAATAACACTCTTGAGTGTGTTTCTGTCCTGTTTGTGTGTGGGATTTGTTTGTATGTTGATTTAAGTTGTAAATATGCATAATAAAAACTCTTAATAGCAAAATATTGAGCATGACACTCACTCAAAATTTCACTCATGACTTAGAAGTATTTACTAATTTACACTTATGAATTGAAACAACATCTGTTGAATGGAGACTCTGGCTGTAAATCATAAGAAAACCTCACTGCAGACTTTTCAGTACACCTTTGCTGTCTTGCAGTGTTGAACCCGTGACCCTTATTAAGATGTCTTAATTACAATGGTTTCCTGGGAACCAGGGGACACATCAGAGGTGTCCTTTGCAGCGAATAGGGCTTGAACTTTATCATGTAGAGAACAGCTAGTTAACAGCGAATCATGTGGCATTGCTCCATACACGCTGGGGAAAAGGTCAGTGCACCTTGCATCTCCAGCAGCGCTGACCACTGACATCTCCTCTCCAGGCACATGTAGTGCAGCTCTGCACAGCTGCTTGACATCAGAACTTGTAGATCATTACTTCTCAACAGGAAGCCGTTGGTTTAAGGTTCAGTTTGGTGTCACAGTTTTATTTCTACACTTGAAAAAAAAAACATTTAGAAAGTTCTCCCCTCATGTTTGCTTCAGACTCTGTCCTACTTGTATATTTCCCAGAACGTCATCAGTCAAATATTTATTGTGTTGTGGATGTTATGATTGGCAAGTGTCTGACAGACCTGTGATCATCCAGACATCCCTGCTGCCTGAACGACAACAAACTATGAAAATTTGATATGTTATGGCGATAACCTGATTGTGTCATGCAGACATGTGGTTAAAATATCACCATTGTGATTGACATTTCTGACAGAAGTGTGAAGAAAAACCGTCTCGGACCTTCTTTTTTTTACATTTAAGTTACCAACTGAAGCAGAAGAGGTTTTTCTTTTCAGTCTCAGGTTTAAAGTCAGTTCACCTCAGGGTGGATTATTTGCATAAATACTTTTATTTTGAGAATAATGGAAGCCAAAAGAGTCACACCTATTTGTATAGCTCATTAAAAACAGCATGAGCTGACCAAAGTGCTGCGCAGACAGAGAAATAAAACAGTTTACAAAGACATGAAAGGTTGCAGTTACAGCCAATACTGTAAACATATTTAAGGGACACATGCTGGCACAGGCAGTTTAGGTCTAAAAGCCTTTAAAACACTTGAAAACTGAGTAAAAAGCTTCTGCCTTCCTTTGAGGAGAGATTAAATGACTCATCCTGATAGAAAAGCTCCAGAAAGTATCAGCAAATATTCAATCTTTCATTCGTCCAGGGTTCAGGATTATGTCTCCATGTTGGCAGGGTTTGTGTTTGGGCCGCCTGCCAGCAGAAGAGCAAGTCGCATCAGTCACTGTCAAGATTTAAATTACAGGAAAGAATGGGTGAAAAAAAAAACCTCCAGTGGAGGCACGGAAATGTGAAACTGCAGAGGGATTCCCAATCAGTTCATCTCTCTCAGCTTTCACTATGTTAGATTTTCTTAGTATTCAATATTAAATTGTAATTTTAAATCTAATGAACTTGTCATCAGCGAATCAGCCAGTGTTGTCTTAACCTCCTGATCACAAACCTTTTTTCTTTCTATTTTACCGAGTCATGACCCTCTTAAATTTGTCAGAAAAAGTTAAGTGTATATGTGCAGTCATGCTCAGACAATGACAGTGACTGAAAGTGTAATTTTGACATGATAAATCACAGCGGCTGGGGAACGTCTAGTGATATCTATGTATGTCAGACGGAATGTGAAAATGTCTACCCTACTGAAAAGAGACTTTTTAGAAAAAGTTCAACTAACTGATACTTCCTGACTGATGAGTCGAGATGACGACTGTTGTGAATTGGCGCTATAGAAATAAAATTTGATTGATTGATTGATTACAAAAAATATTTTAAAAAAGCCAAAGTCCTAAAACCCTGGCCGAGGTACAGAAGGCAGTTCCCAGGCAGTGCTGTACTTTGTGTTTTGATCCTCTTATCTAACAGGCTTTTTGTCCTTAAGCCAATATCTACAGATTTGCAAGGTAGATTAATTTTCTATGCTGTTCAAGGTGACACAGTCATTGTACTTGGACAGAATTTGTGATGACAAGTAGCACTTCACTAGCATGAGTGTGTCTTTGCATCAGTTTCTAAGTGGTGGCTTTCTCTTGGACTTGTTGCACTTGTCTCATTTTATTTCCTCGTGCTAATCTATTAGTGAGAGGATCTAAAAAAAACCCTGCTCTTATTCATTCATGTTGATCTCATGGTTGACCTTTCCAAGGATGCTGGAATCCAAGCTTAAGTGCTCCTTTACACACGTTGTTATCAATGTCTGTTTTTGTTAGGTGCACAGAGATAAATATAGTACAAATTTAATGAGTAATAAAGTTGATGTGACCCTGGATATGTTGTATAAAGGAGTGTGAACGCCACAGCGAGTGTACCTGATCCTCTGTGCGCACAAAGACAGATCTTGTTCGTTGATATCATTGTTCGGCATTATGAAGTGAAAGAGAGCTCACCTTTCAGCTGACCTGGTCTAACATTGTGTTCCCACTTTGTCCTGTTTTGCCCTTGTGTACGAAAGGGTTTTAGCACCATCCACTTCATCCCTGTGTTGTTTCCCCTCTCTGAGCACCTGTTGGGGTCTGAGCAGGACGTGGGACTGGCCTACTTATCAGAGTGGCCATGTCGACAGTTAAATCTGTAAAAGGCCTTTTAGATACAGACTGGTGAAGTATGCATGCATGTTTTAGCCTGAATACGCTGAACATTGTGCTGAATATGCAGTGTTCTATCCTGGTGTTTTCCAATTTACATCATATTGACCTTTCTGTACGTCTGTGTCTGGATTTGTACAGCTGGTATGATGAAAATGAAAATGAAAATACATCCCCGTACATATTTCACACATGATACAATCTCAAAGCCTGTGGGATGTCCTTTTACAAGGTTGCAGTCTTCAATTTATCTCCACAGTGACATCTGTACAAGTGTTGCCTATTACTTGTTTGTAGACATCGGCTCTTTAAAGATGCCGCCTTTGAAGGACCCAGCTTGCAAAGTAGGCAGTTTACTAGGGACTCAGCTTCCAAAAGACAGAGTTTACAACAAATGAAGCTCATGAGGAGTCCAGATTACCCTAGCCTAAACTTACAAAGGATGCTTTTTAGGAAGGATGAAGTTTTTCAAAGGAAGGATAAAGTTTGCTTACAAAGGACAAAGCGAAGACAGAATGAAGTTTACAAAGAATGAAGCTTGCTAAGTATGAAGCTTTCTTATGAAGGATGAGACTCATGGAGGACATGGCTCCCAAAAGACTAAGCTTTAAAAGTGTTAAAAGTTGAAGTAATGAGATGGTCCAGTCTATGGAGGATAGTCTTGGGACACAAAGCAGAAATGGAAATGATATATTAGTATGTCTGTTGAGGCAAACCAAGAACCATTCATTTATTCAGTAAACTAAAGGGCTTTACAGAGTAGAAAACAATGCAGTAACAATCATATAAATAAAAATCATGACACTATGCAAACATAAACATTCAAATATGAAAGAAAAAGATACCAAAATGTTCAATCGAGATAGAAAAGAAAGGAAAAGAAAATATCGAGAATATGTTCTTGGAGATGAAGTGGATCATCTTTCATGAATAGCTTAGCCTTGTGTCTGCAGCACCATAGAAGGCTTGTGCACATTTTTATTGATTTCACAGCCTTTAGGGAGCTGAGAAAGAGAGGTGGGGGGTTGAGTTTTCAGTCTGGGTCTACAGTCTGAATGCTGTGCCATTCAAATGTCAGTTCAAACCTATAATCAGCTTTTACAGTAAAACTCTGTTCTCAATGAAGCAGAGCTACAAAGTGAAGCCCTGGCAGAGTTACATGGCAGTTTTCCAGGTAATCATTCCAGGGAGACAATATATTGAAGCATGAGTTTGAGTGTCCTTGAGATTCTGAGGTTCCCCCGCTGTCTGCCCCGTCATCATGCACAAGACAGTACGTCTCTCACTGCGGGATATGTAATCAAATGGCTTGTTGCGTGCTGTGCACCTGACTTGATGTAGCTTATTGATGACACAGACTCAGCTTGCTCTTTTTTTTTTTTACAGGGCCTCATCTTTGAGCACTTTTGCACTTGAAAAATTTCAGATACAAATGGTGATGACTTATGCTGTGTTCCAGTTACCTCAGAAATCAGATGTCAGAGCTGGGAACGACGTTACACCCAAGTTGACGGTGTTCCAGTAAACAAGTCGGAAAACAAAGATGGACACCTGTTGTCAGCTGTTGTTAGCCATTGTCAGCTGTTGTTAGTGGTTGTCAGCTGTTGTCAGCTGTTGTCAGCTGTTGTCAGTTGTTGTTAGTGGTTAACGACAGTTGTAGACATCCCATAATACAGTATTTCACTCTTACAAACATCATAGCACTGTGTTCACAATTAGACGTTGGGCAGTACAACATATACCACTTATTTAATTTCACAAAAATAAAACAGAAGTGTTAATAAATAATACATAATGAGAGCTTTCATTGTTACTCTTTATTTGATGAACTGCGCTGCCATCTTGGAATATGACATTGTCGTCAAGTCAGGGTTGGTGAGGATCATCCGACTTTCCGAGTCAGAAATCTGACTGTTGGGGGGTGTTCCAGATGAACTTCTGGAATCCTGACTTCTGAGTACAATTGGAATGCACCATTAATCATACACATGGTTATTTTTATAATGAGGAAAAAAGGGGGATTTTAATCTGCAAAGTGTATGTAACAAACTAGGACGAGGATCTGTAATGTTGCTGTAGAAAAACTAGAAAAAATGTTCCCACAGAAATAGCTGGACATCTTGAGGAGCCCGTAGGGCATGAAAAACATACACATACCACATGGTAAAAGTTCACCCTAACAACCTCTGCCAATCTGTCACTTGACTTAAAGTGACCATGTATATGTCATTTTTATATAGCTATCTATTCCTCTACCTTCACTTAGACTGAAATCATGTGCTGTGTTATTTTTCCAAATGCTCTATGTGTCATTTAGTTTGTAGACGTATACCCAATAAAGTGAGCACTTGGTAACAAAATAATATATGCACATGTTAAGTGTCTTCCTGATGTGTTACTGACTGGAAAATTGGAGGATATTATTGGCATGAAGAGGCGACAAATCAGCAACACCGTGTACTTATGTACTTATTAGAAAACTGCACCGTCTGTGTGGAGAGCAGCAATCGTCCATTAGTGAGAAATATACTGAGTCTAAATTTGGAAGCTGGGGCACTCCTCTGGAAGGCAAAACAGGACGAATGAGGACCAGAGGATCCCCAGGGTAAGAAAACATCTGCCAGCCAAAACAAAACAAGGGGGTGGTGAAAATGTGCATACGTGTAAGTGTGTGTACGTGTAAATGTGTGTATGTGTACAGTATTTAGGCCCGCAGGTCAGACACTGAGCCTCAACTGCTGCTCACTCATTACTATCATGTTTGGATGAAACGCTCTCTGTGCATTAGTGAGTTTTATCTCCTCCTGTCCTGCAGAGGTACCACTCTTCATCTTCTTGGAACCCGCATCTTGGGACAAGTCCCGCCCCCGAGCTTAAATGTTCAGAGTCTCTACATGTAGAGATTGAAATTGGATTGGCAGGGGAGTTTTTGTACAAGTTACTGATGAATTCAGCCATGTTTTTTTTTTTTTGTACTTTTGACTGAAAAATAAGAGAAGAAAGGAGAAAAATAAAACACAGGGTCAAGCCTAGGACTGGGCGATTATATGATTGTGATTAATGATCGTGATAAAAAGTGACAACAGCAAATCGGAGTCAAGCTTTTCCTGCTCAGTTCTGTAAGTTGTCGAAGACGTAAACAGGAGAAGTAAACAGAAAGACCGAACGTGGAGCTAAACGAGAGCTTAGGCCGGCACAATAGATGTCAGCCGTGACTTTGAGCCACCCTCGAAAGATGACATTGTTGAGAAGAAAAGTTATTCAACGTCGGTTGTGTGGCGGTGGTTCAGGTATCTCCAAAGTGACATCGAGCAATTAGGCCGATGTGTAAGGTATGTTGGCGGTCGGTGTGCTCAAAAACCGGCAACACAACAAATCTGTTTTATCATTTAAAGAAGTACTTGCTGAGAAGTACTTTACATTTTAACGGGTCTTCATTATCCCTGAGGGGGCGATTTGTTTACTTGTGGTCTTGCATACCTGCAAAAACACTCAGTGCTGTAAACTAGTTCACTGTATTATTTAGTATTTATCTACATTTGTTGTACCATTGAGTTAAAATGTTTTTTTTCATTATTGTTTTCTAAGTTTATCTTATTCAATTTGCTTTGTTATTTACTTTGTATGTTAATAAAATGATAAAATTAACCTCTAGTTTCTTTAGTTTTAAGTACAGATGCTTTCAAAATGACCGTTTAAGAAAAAATCGTGATAACACTCGAGTTAGGATGATATGACAAAACATATTGCAATCCTTTATTTGTTTAATCGCCCAGTCCTAGTCAAACTTTTTGAAGAGGAGACATAAGGAAAAAGTTTAACTAAGTATAAACAAACAAAGAAACATAAGGAGGAATATAAGTGCCAGTGAGAGGAGTTTTTTATCTTATTCTCTTTGATGCTGACTAAAATATTGTCCAAAAGTGCTGGTTTCGCCGAAAAATATTGCAGAGCCTGATATTTTATTTTCTGTTTTGTGTACACTTGAAATGGTGAGATGATTAAAAACCCGAGGAGAGCAGCAAACACACACACAGACAAACAGCAGAGCCTGTGAATGTCCTGGTCCTCTCATGTTACCCACTTCGCTGATTCTGCTACACTCCCTGAAAAGAGTTCATTAGTTTTTACTCTTGAACAGTCACTGATATGATGCACAGAATTACCCTCCGTGATGAACGTTTTGTTGTTAATAACCGCTCTCCAACATCTTTTCTCTCTACGGAGATTATAAAAATAATGAGAAACATAAGTCACTGCTGTCAAGAGTATTTTTAGCCTGAAGTCACAAGCAAATATGAAATAACATCTTAAGCGTTTTGCAGTATGTAATGAATATTATTAACAAGCAAAATGAGGCTCTAATTTTACCAAATGAAGGGAAATATACAAGAGAAGATGAGAAGAGAAATGCACATGAATTCTACAAGTGTTTTTTTTTTTTTTTTAACTTTAATCCAGTGCCCTGTATCAGAGCAAAAATTACCATTAAAGCAACATCAAACAGATTTTTTTGACCAACATTTTAAATTGCCTATTTGCAGTGATATCCATCTTACATTTGAGGTTTCAGACATTGAGTTAGCGGTGGATTATTTTGCCAACACCTTAAACAAGCATGAGCCATCAGAACGGAAAAAAAACATCAAAACCTTGGATTGCAACTGATCTATCAGACTTATTTAAGGAGAAAAACACAACTTGGTCTCCCAGTGGACACCTGGACTTTGGTCTAGACCTGATCTTTTTAGAAAGTACTTTAATAACACCTGATGACATTGAGAAAGTTCCTGCAGCCTTAAACAAACATTATGTCACTGCTGGTCACCTTTTTGAGAGTCAAGCCTAGATTTTTATAACTTGGGGCATTTTTTCTTTTTTTGTAATTTTCTCACTCCTCATGGTTGTTTACATTAATCAGTCTTTATTTGGTCAAGAATATTCTATTTGTAATAGTTTCTTGGAAATCTACTACAAATAAAAATTCAGACCATTGCAATTTAACACTCTCTATTTCAACGACATCAACGCAGATAACCAGAAATTTTAACTTCTTTCCATCCTGTAACTTTCCCAAAAAGTTTAGAGGATGACTCATATTATTCTGCATCTCCACATAAGAAAGGTAACACAGACATTCTCAACAATTTCAAAACTCCTAACTTATTGAAAGTCCTATAATTATTAATCAAGGATCAAATAAAGGAATTTCTATCAAGCTAATGTTGAGTCTGGTGTTAGAATAAGGCACAGTAGTGTTACTGCAATACCAAGACCGCAAGTATTATTACACTTTTTGTTTATTCATCAGAAGTGTTTGATACTGTGGTAGGGTTGCAGCTCTCGAATATTTTTATTAATTGAGTATTCTACCAAATATTCCATTGATTAATCGAGTAATCGTATAAAACATAATATTTTTAGTGAAAGTGCAATTATCGCGGAAAGAGCGTGTGCGTTAGAGGATTGCAATGCTCATAAGAAAGGTAGTTATGACATCAACTTTCATCATGCCACCAAAGACATTAGTGTCCGAGAGCTGAATAGCTCCTATGTTACCTGCTTCTGCTACTACACTGGCAATGTTAGGCAAGCTAGCGTGAAGAGGAGTGTGCAGAGGCGCACCGTCTCCGCCAGCGAATTGCTAATGAGCGACTGGAGCTCTGCAGAAGAAAAGCCCCTCTCATTATTTATTTTTTCCGTTCCGCAAAACCAAAACTGTGCTTATTCCTCCTTCTACCGTGGTGACATAAGCGAGTTGTGTCACCTTGAAAATAATCTGTGCGAAACGGTGACGATTTGAGAAAATTCCTTGATCATTCCTCAGCCCTAGACTGTGGATCATATTTGGATTTGGATTTGGAGACAATGACTTGTTAAGCTACTCTTCTCTTTTTTTACAGTCTTAAAAGGTGTTCCACAAGGTTCAGTTATAGGCCCAGTTTTATTTACTATTCATACAAAACATTATCGTATTGGTTCTTTGCCCAATCGACACACTATTAATGTCAACCACATTGTTGAGCCAAAGCTGTACAACTTGCCGTCAAAAATTAACATTTAACAACCCACAAGATAACTTGTTCTCAGTGCTGACAAAACAAAAGTCATGCTGCTCTTTAGAGCCGAAGCAACAGAACAAAAGACATTCATATTAAAACCAGGAACTATGTCAGGAGACGGATTAATCTAACATTAATGGCTCTGTAAGACAACATTCAACTTAAATCCCAGTTTAGAGTGTTTGTTCTTAAATACGCTATGTACTCTGTTTACAGATCGGGTTACTGTGAAATGAAAGTTCAATATTTTCCAGTGCTGCATGTCTTTTAAAAAGGAGATGTCACTGACTGACTATGAATGTGTAACCCTGTAAAGATCTCGCCTCTTTATCAATATGAATCCTTTTTTACAGGAGACACAAAATAGATAGAGCAATAGAAAGAGTGGATACAGTAATAACGGTCCTCCAGGTCTGTGCTTTGTTGCTTGTACAAGCTTGTTCTTAACAAGCTGACAAGCACCTTGGGTCCTCCATTGATCAAACAAACCAGACCCCTGCTCCACTGTTCACTTGGCAGTTCGCAGCTCAAAACAGACAGTTTATTATCTCATTGTGAGGTTTTCTTTATTTCTTACTGCATCATTACATTTATCCTTTGTCTACTTCACTGTCTGTTTCCAATATTTGTACCTGTTTGCTTTTTAGCTGATTGGCTGGAAACAAATAGATGGTTTTCAAAGTAAAGGTCATGGTTCTGAATGAAAAGCTTTTAAAATGATGATGATGAGCCCGGGAAACCTAAATGGGAGTAAGGTTGAGTAGAACTGCTGGGATATTACACTTTTTTATTCAAGCCAAAAGAATAAGTAAATGCTGTAACGTTAAAGGTCTGACAAAGGCTGTCCAGAGTTTGTAATAGTTTTTGTTTTTTTCTTTATCCATAAAAGCTTTTTCTGAAAAAGTAGTTTTATTGTGTTTGAGATGGTTGCAATTTTTTTTTCTCAAACCAACTTTTTCAGAACATTTTTTTTAAACTCCAGTAAAGGTCATGCTAAATAATTTATGGACAAGGTGTAGATCTAAATTCCAGTTGGGTTTTTGCCCCCCTGCGATGCTCTTTTTCACCCACTGAGCATTTTTTGGTCCAAAAGAGGTCCAATAGACATCTAAATGTATTCTACATAACTGGTCTAAAATCAGGCTACCACAGGTCTAAAAATGAAAGTTTTTTAGACGTCTAAATTTAGACCAAGTTCAGACTAAATCTAAATATGTGCTATATCTACACTACAATGTATATTGCTCAACAGCTATCATAATTGTTTTTGTTAAGTGCTTGGAGATCAGTTATGCAACTCACAGTTGCTTTTTAAAAGAAATAGTTATCGAATAATTGGCTAAGGTGCAATGTCTAAATTCTGTCTAAAAATATACAGAATCTGGACGGTTTAAATTAGGTTTTAAAGAGAACTAGACGTTTAATAACCATCTATTGCTCAGTGGGAATTGATGGTTATTGATGTTTTACGCACCAAAGCAATCCCTCTAAACACCAGAAACTACAGTAACTCTCCAAAGCGACGGGAACATGCTTACAGAATGCATGTGGCCATATTCGATACAGTTGTGTGATCCATGGCTTGTAAATTGGATACTGTTTAGTCAGTAGAACTACATGTGGGCACGCCGGTTGGTGCCATTTATGGTTCGTCGGGATGGGCTCTATGGAGCTCCCTCAAGGTTGAAAAGAAAATAAAGAAAAACTCCGTACATGCAGAGTAGGTAAGTATTTAAAACCAAGTTGACGACTTTGGGTGAATTATTATGTGGCTCAAAAAAAGAAAAAGAAAAATTGTGCTCGTAAACTTCAACAGTAGTCATAACATCTCACCACAACCTCTTTTCACTCGGCCAAACAACAGTTCACTTCCACTCTTCTAAACTATCCTATCCAATACTGATTACACATATCATTGCAGGAGTCGTCTCGCATGCTCATTTATTCAAATCCCTCTGATGCCTTCAGTTGATCCACCAGCAAGTCTTCCATTGTCGCATTTCTTTTATGGCTGCTTGTTTAACAAATCCTATTTACTTTCTAGAGTGGCGTTTAAGCTGTATGAGTAGATAATTACTTCCTCTGCATACTTAACTTTTTAGAGCTTGTCTGTCTTTATAGTTCTTTCTCAGACTCAGAGATGACTCCTCTCTCCTAATGATGGAGTACTCCTTATGTCTCCTCTTACTTCCTCATTTCTCTTTGTTCCTCTCCACATCTACTACTACTATTGTTGACCTACTCTTTTCTATTGTTAGGGAATTCACAGTTTTTTGCAGCATTTAGTCTGCTGTTCAAACTCTGACCTGTAAACATATCCTCAATCAAATACATGAATCAGTCCTAACGAAAGACACTGAAAGAAGAAAACTGACGACTTCTTTCACCTCTCACTCGAGGTCTGCCTGGAGGCTCCAAACATCCAACAAATACTGCACTTGGAACGATTTCTGTCAGAGCGGTGAAGCGCCTCGGGTGTAATTTGAGAAAGACTGCCATTATCTTGACAGTTTTATGCAAACGGGTAAAAGCAGGTGTTTAAGTTAGTCACAGAAAAGGAACCCTGATTGGTTTAATGACGGATCAGCGGTATGAACCAGCAGTGTTGATGTCAAACTCATTAAGCACTCTTTGTCAAGCATGTTTTTGTCACTTCTACATAATTTTTTCAAATCGTAGAGTTTTGAATAGTCTAAACCAAGTTGGATTATAGTGTACCCTTGACATGTTAATTTGTCACTCTTAAGGGACTGTCGGTTTTGAATCCAAAGTTTGAACTGTAATGAGCCTGTCAGACTCACAATAATAAAGTATACCAGCACTTTTGGCCACCTGAAGTAGCTTACCGTGATCCAGCGGAGAGAGCTGGCATTGTAACCTGGCGGACATGGTCAAGCAAAGCAGCACTGAGCCAACACTTGCGACACCAAAACCTCTGAGAGGTGCAGTGTGAAGGTATTTTGGGTTAAATTTGCAATCAGGAATTCTTTATATGTATTTCGTATCTGTCCCCACGAGGGATGGGCATGATTAATCTATGATCGATTAATTAATCGTTGTGAATTACGTCAATTGTGCAAACTTTTGATCGATCAAACGTTTTTAAAAAAAGGCTGACATCGTGCGTCCATCCTAAAGCTACTTTCCAGGAAAGATCAACATCTGCTGATCGGCAGGGATACTAGGGCTGCAGCTATCGATTATTTTAGTAATCGAGTACTCTATCGATTAATCTGTCGATTAATCGAGTAATCGGATAAGAAATGTTTTGCTCTCACTGTAATACTTTGCATTGAATCACGTTTGCCTCAGAGCGGACTTAATGCATGGACCGGGTGTTTTCTTTTAAGGTGCTGCAGCATTGACGACGTGCTGTTGTGAAATGCCAACTCCGCCTTACAGTAAACGCACTGCACGGCGTTTTCTTTCCTTTTCAGTGTGTAATGGTCCCACACTTTAGACACTTTCTGCCGTTTCCTCTGCGTGTCATCTCTTTCTTCCTCTCTCTGTCTGTCCTCGTTTCCCTCCATGATTGAACCAAACGCGCCATAGACATAATAAAAGATAGACCCCGCATCGGCCGCTACCACGAATGGGCGCTGTCGAGAAATGCGGCCGCCATCTTGGTCCGGTCATCCGCCTCACTCTGCACCGCTGTTTAACCGGCGGAATGAAGTCTGAGCGCATTAATGAATCATAGTTCGCTCAATACTACGTAATTTTCTTCTCTGCAAACGCCATTCAAAGAGGCATGATAGAGGCCATATTTTTTTTTGACGTTTTCAAATACTCAGAATGAATAAAATGATATTTTAGAACATGGCAGCAGTGGCTGTATTATAGTATAACAATTAATCAAGGATATATTTAGGTTTAGAGCTAGGTTCCTGCTATGTCTCAATAATTATTAATAACTGGCGGTATTAATAGGCCAATTCAATATATATTGATTTGATTATAATTTTTTATATAGTTTAATTTTATTTATCCATTTGTAGACACACACAAATAATGTCATATAGAAGCACTATTTTAATAACTGGAAAATACACACAAATATATAGCCTACATATCAAAAAGATTTAAACACAAGAACAGCATGACAGGACAGCATCTAAACTACATATCAATTTGCTTGTTGGCTACACAGCACAGAGGAATCACTTGCTGCGAATTTCTCCCTCTAACAGCAATCTCCCACTTCTTCCTCAAGTTTTTGTCCTTAGGAAATCTTCAAAATGAAACAGGAGATCACCACAAAGAAATCTTTAATAAAACAGATAATGAAACAGAGCTCACTTTCTTCCTTTTTCTTTCTATTTTATTTCTTAACGTTTCTTAGAACCTCTCTCAAACAAAAGTTTTTCAATCTAATGCAAATCTGTTGATAATCGACCAAAGTTGCTATTATTGTGAATAAGCTAGCTGTTCGCAAATGCTGTTTCCTTTTTGGAGTTGACCGATAGTCTTCCTCTTTGGCCTACAAATGACTCTACAGTCAAGTGTAATGTTTAAAAAACGTTTAATCATAACTGTGAAAAGTTATTTCTTGAGCCCTGTTCTCTGCTGTCCGCCTGTTGGCACAGGAATACGCCGCACAGTGCTCCGGCATCGCTGAATGAATGAATATGATTGACCGGAGCGTATGGGAAGCTTGACCTGACCAAGATGGCGGCCGCATTTCTCGCTGCGCAGCACCCCCAGCGGGGTCTACCCTTTTATTATGTCTATGAAACGCGCGGCAGCGGAAGGAGCGGAAAGAGCACGCTGCTGCGCAACAGAAATAACCGTCCGTGTCAAACACCGTGCGCTGCACATGGTTGCGGATTTAAACGATTCCTCGAGGCATATAATTTGCCTCGAGGAATTTTATTAATCGAGTTACTCGAGTTACTCGAGTAATCGTTTCAGCCCTAAGGGATACCCTCTTTGTCCAGTCAGTGTGTGTGTGTTGAAGAAACGCAGTGACTATCATCACGTGTAAGGATTTTGACATTCTACAAGGGCAGTGATACAGCGTAACGTAAAAATACATAAAGAAAGCAGATGAAGTCCATTTTGAGAAGAAAAACTGTTGGGGTTTGCCACTAACACTGCGATGCCATGTCCAAGTAAAACACGACAATGATCCCAAAGATCTACCACTTGTTCCACATACATCCGACCTAGGTTAATGAATCCACAGAGTGCTTGCAGTCTCAACCTACCATCAGCTCCTTGCTAGCAAGGAGGAAAGGTAGGGTGACCAGACGTTCCTGATCTCAGGGGACAGTCTCCGTGTTGGATGACTTGTCCCTGGCTTCAGTTGTCCCTGGAAATGTCCCCGATTTTCGCGTTTCATGAATGAGAAAAACATGTTGCGTGTAGACTTGAACAACTGTTATTATGATAGCCGGGCAGGTAGGAAGCACGAGTGAGCATGTAGAGTGCAGTCCTGAACAACAGTTACGGGGGCCACGTTTTTTAATGAGGAAAAACGTGTACTTTCTGCCATTCGCATAAAAAAAACGATCAAATTGACGATTGATCGTTAATTTATATGATTAATCAATCAAGGGACTTTTCTTAAAATACCCATTCCTAGTCTCCATGTCTTTATTCTTCTTGACCACCCCAGTGTTTTCATTGGGATCTAGTCCTCGCGATCCTCAGAAACGTATAACTTATTAGGGACCTTGCACAGAGCGAGAACCTCATTATCAGCCCTGGGTGGAAGGAGACAAGGGTGAGTCTCTTGGCTTTGTGAGATTAATAATGCAACAGTGGTGGAGCAAGGAGTCGGTCATTTGGAAGGTGAAGCATACCTATACGTTGCTTTGTTGTTCCTTTGGGGATTGTCTCAGGCAACTTAAAATAGTAAAGACAGGGGAAGTGTAGACAACCTGTTCAACTGTGTGTGAAACCTCCCAGCCACTGGGGCTGTTGAAAAAGACCATGGGGCTTGTCAGATATTCATCAGTTCCAGCAAACTGTAAAGTTCAGCTGCAGGGGGAAAAAATTCAACACACACACAGTAAAAAATGAAAATAGCATCTATTCTCATTCATTGTGTGAAAGGAATCAATAAAACCCAACGGAAACGCTAAGGATCTTAGAAAACATCCACAAAAACTTAGGGTTGTGTAAACAAAGTCATTATCTGAGGCTTTTCAATTCAGTGGATGTCCAGGGAAGCATTTCATCCCAGAGCACTCCTTCAAATAGACTACTTTTGTGATGGTTCCACAAACAGAAATTGTCTTTTTGTGTTGTGCTCTAAAATAGCAGTATTTGATTACCACTGAGCTGGAAGGATGCTCAGAGAGAAATATATACAACCGTTGTGTAACATTTCTGTCTTTAAGAAGTTGGGGAGCTTAAGCATGATTCTCTGCTGTGAAATTGCTTCTGACCTCCGGTGGCATAGGAGAAAGTAGCTCGAACTCTCGGCACAGGAATGCTCGGATTGATATGATACACAGCGGAGCCAAGAAGCCATTTAATTAAATTCATTCCAATTCTCTGAGCATCTCTGTGGATCTGCTGCGGGTCGGGTATTAATTTGAATACAATCTGCATATTATTGTAAATGACGTGGGGGACACATCATTCTAAACATCTAACAGTCATATTCACGATCAAATATGATGAAGAAAGGAAGACATTTGACACATTTAGAGACCTCCAGGGTTAAAGCTATTTTAGATGAATCCCCTTCCCATTAAATCAATTAATCTACTCATCATCCCTGAGACGTATAATGTTCATATTCATTCAAGATTGTTCTCGGTCATAGAAAAAAATCCCCGTCTTTGATGAATAGGGTTAATGAGTAGAAATAGAGATCAGTGCTAATGGGCTGTTATGGTTGTAAAATCATCAATATTCTGGACTGATATGTCCTCTGAGAGCAATAGAATTGATAACTGTAACAATGAAATCAATGTTTCTTTATTTTGGAGGGCATTCGTCACAGCCTCTATTGACATTTGAGTGGATAAGAGTTCACAGGGTTCAGGAGGTAATTCTCAGTTATGAATGAAACAGTTGAGAGGTGATGGTGTCAGCTGAGTATCCGAGGCTCTGATCACATTTATAGTCCGAATATGATATCAAAGCACCTGGCTTTGGAATATTCAGTTTGAAGAGGGAGAGCAATTAGAGTTAATTGTGGGTGTGAGGGCAGATTGTTGAATGGAACATCAGTCAGTGATAATAAGTCATTAGCCATCAGATCACGAAGACACTGGGAGAAGATATTTTCACCAATTAAAAAAAAAAATGCTGTTTTAATGCACCACTCTTGATTTTGATAAGAATAACGCACAATGTTGGTTTCAGGTGATTCACAAATGAGTGATTTTTAAAATCAGATCTGTATTTAAAAGAAATGACCGATTTAGGGATGCCATTGGTTTTATTTAGAAGAAGCGGACTGTTGCCTTCAAATCTGCAGAGGTTATTTGTTTCAAAAGAAGAAAACTTCTACTAGGTGGCAGTAGCTCAGGAGGTAGAGCGGTCGTCCAATGACCGGAAGGTTGGCGGTTTGATTCCCCCCTAATCCAAGTCTGTCCGTTGTGTCCTTGGGCAAGACACTTAACCCACCTTGCTCCCAGTGTGTGTCCTCCACTGGTGTATGATTGTGAGTGTTGTGTGGTGGTGGTCGGAGAGGCCGTAGGCGCAGAATGGCAGCCACGTTTCCACCACCACCAAAGTGTGACTGTGTGAGCGAATGAATGATGTATCCAATGTAAAGCGCTTTGAGGGTCTCTGATAAAGCGCTATATGAAATCTGATGCATTATTATTAATTATTGTAGAAAATTTTATTTTAAACATCAAATGGTTAGAACAAATGTAAAACTAATGTGTATTTCTGTTGTTGGTGTGAAAATGTGGAATTCTTCGACAGCAGAAGAAAAGGACTGCAGAAACATTTTTCAGTTTCAAGGTCCTTACACACTAGGACCAATGCAAATATACAACGCAAAATTTCGAAATATTCGAGGCGAATTTTGACGCGCCTGACTATACACATCAAGCCCGATGCGATTTTGCGGGGAAAAAAGACGCGTCCGGGGTGGAAGCGAGAAGACTGACACAACACCAGACTGAGTGTTACATTGAAATAAAAAAAAAATAATAAAATGAAATGATGTGAACTTTTTAAAAAGAGAATCTAGGATACATTTCTTTCCTCTGGCTTGATAGAAGTCTTTTAGCCTTTCTGCTTCAATTATTTTATTTTTTTAAATTACAAAGAGGTACCAACATGGCTGTTCAAAATAAAATTTAAGTCATCGTGTGTCCCAACTCAGAGGCTGCACTCTTCAAAAGACAGTTCAATTTCAAAGACTCCTTTAAATATGTCAGAAAATTGTGTCCGACCTTCCCCGTCCTTGAGGGATGCATTGGTTGTGTCATTTAATCAATCAATCTTCACTCACGAGCTCCATCTCATTCCAACTATGATCTCAAGACACTTTACCATGATGAAATTTAAATAAGTCAATTATGTTCGATCAATATCAGTTGTGTTATGGTGGGTTTTTTTTTAAATTGTGACGTGTGTCGCAGACGTCTCTCTAAACCTGCATTTTCTAAGAACCAGCGGGTGCCAATTCTGGTTGAACAGTACCCTTCTTGCTGATGTGTTCGTGGTCTTCGTAGCGTAAGTGTAGCTGGGTGCTGACGTACCTGATTGATGGAGGTGATCAATGAATGTGGTTTGTGTGGATGAGATTGACACTCCAGAAGTTTTTCACCCCACTTTGCACAGTAGCTAACACAGCAGACTTCCTGGTGAGAACAATTGCATAGCAACGTCTGTCCTCTCCAATTCCACCTTTTAGTTATTTCTGGATTCAAAGACCGACAAATAATGTCGCCATGGCTACATCTACTTTAAGATCTGCAGTGAGTTCAGCGAGTTCACTCTCAAAGCTGCATTAAGTTACTGTTGACCTTCTGGAGGGGTCAAACACTGACAGCCAAAGAACAGTATTATATAATTGGCAAACCAGATTCATGCAGAATGACTAATGTGTTCATTTAAAAGGAAGGCACTGGAATACTTCAGTGTCAATTTGGAGTCCAGATGGTGAGGTCACGGTCGCTGGGAATTACTGGTGTTATATGTTGCTATATTTAAATATGAAGTCTAGGGTCCATTAAGTCCTCAATGTCCGCTTTTACAGTGATTATCTGTCTTCTATTGTCTTAGGAACATATTGTGCATCAGAGAAGTGAAGGTGGAGGTTTGACGAACAAGGGCTGCTGAGAATATGAAGCACAAAAGCACATGCATTTGATATTTGTGAGGCTGATGCTGAAGCCGCCCTTGACTGTTAATGAATCAAATAATTAAGGGAAATATATCATAGCTTTTTAGTTTCTTTTTTTCACCCAATGTAACAAGCCTTTGCAGTTTATCATAGTAGAAGAATTAGAAACAAATTACAGCTTATTCAAGTGCAACCAAAGCTTCACACTTGTTCTGCGAGACATCATTCAAATGTTCTGATAGTCCAGTCACTGAGAGAGAAATTGGAAGTAGAGTTGTAGGGAAGTTACCTGTTCGAATTGAAAGCCAAAGTCAACCCAAAGAATTCCAAACACACTTCTAAAACTAAGAAAGCTTGTTTGTGATCGGCTCGTCAGAGCTCCCCTCACAGAGTGCAGCGGAGTTTTGCAGCTCAAGGAAGAACATTGATGATCATTACTTCATGGAAATGCAATCAGACTGAGATGCTAAGGCAGAAGAACTACTGCGTCTGCAGTGCAAAATTATTATTATGATAATTATTACTTCAAGGTAATGATCCGCTGCACTTGGTGATCGACACGTCAGGGCTCCCCCACAAACAAGCAGCTGCTTGAAGAGAGTGGGTGAGTTGTGCTTAGTCTCTTTCCTGAAGAAACCAGTCAAAGCTAAAAAGATGTTTGGTGGCTAGTACTATGGCTTGGACCCTATATGTACTGTTGATGAAGTTAGGTGCTGTTCTGAGCATTATTTGTGGCTATAGAGTGGCGTTTTGGTTGAGGTTTGCACGTGGAGACGTAGACCCCTGTGTATTGCTATCGTGCGGTCGTTGCTAATATTTGTATAACTAGAGAAGCAAGCAGTCGGCAACATTCATCTCTCAAGAGGGTGTCTAACTCAGTGTTATGGTGTGTTTAACCCTAACTTAATTTTACACCGCAATATCCCTTTAAAGACTCATTCTCCACACACCATTTCTACTTAAGCAGCTCCGGCCTTATCTTTAAAGCACAGCTGTGGGGAGGAGGAAGTTGTCTCAGCAGCCTCTGTCATGTACCTGACACAACCACTTTATTTCTGGAGACAAATAAATGGTGCTGAATTTTGTAAAATTTCACCCTTGAAAGAAAAAAACAAAACACTCTCTTCTTGTTCTTATTTGTCTTCCAACTGGTGCGTTTCCCACTGCCACTCGCTTAATGCAATAACAGGAAGAAACATGCGAGATGACATCTCCATCAAAGGTTGACTTTCTTTTAAGTGGATTTGAACAAAAAGGTTTTTAAAATCTGGTGATTATACAGGAATTTAAACAGCCTTGTGATTATTATATTCTGTTTCCACCAAGTCTACTCTGCCAAATGCTGCAAATCCATCACACTGTACCTTTAAAAGCCCATATCTCGATTTTATGTACTGACGGAGACTGTAAAGTTTGGTGAATGCTTGAATTATTGTGTGGAAAACTCCATAATATTCATCATACTTCTTTAAACTGAACCTCAAAGTGGTAAAACACTTTATAATTTGAACATGATGTGACAGTCTTAAAAGCCCTGCATGTGTTTTATTATTATTAATAAATAGAATTTTTCATATTTTCTCATTTCCTTTCCCAGTAGGACTTATGTGGACGAGGCTATACACGTTTGTTTATTTTCTCGCATCACGACACGGCCCCAGACTGCAGCTGTTAATTGTGACCTGCAGTCCTGGTGCCACTTCTCTGCCAATTATCACATAGAGCTTCAAGAGCGACCGTGTTTGCCAGCGAGAGAGCAAGTGTTTCAACACATGCCATGTGAATCCAAACGCCTTTATTTATCTGACGGCACATGCCAGCCGTCAAAGCAAAAGGAGGTTTTATCACCCTCAAACCTGGCAGCAGAGTGGAAAATGGCACATTTGCGAATTGGAAATTCCTGGTGGGATGTAATTTAATGCCTGTTATGTGTTGTGTAGATAACAGTGTTGACACAAATAAGAAGGATGAATCGCGAGAACGAGCTGGTGACACTCCTCTGTATCATCCTCTTCCTCACTCGCAGAAGCAGCTCCATTACACTGACATTTTTCTGACCCTTACTCAGACAAAACAAGCTCACATACAGTTTTGCTTATTTTGTTACAGCTTCCATTCAGGGAAAATCCTCTTCAGTGCTTATTTAAAGTCAAACATGAGAACCAATCCGCTGGTGAGCAGCATATAAAGCATGTGTTTACGTTTTGAGATAGCTCTGCCAGATCGCTGCTGATAAACACATTTTCTATCACCTCCAGAAAAGACATGTTCAAAATAACCTTTACTAGCCCTGGGTCTTTTTTTTTGGCTTTTATGAAATAGGCGCTGAGGGTCTCAGAAGCAAAATACAGTTTTTGTTGATTTCTTGTGCATCAGTACTCTGCATCAAAAATTTACCCAAATGCAGCATCTTTGACAGTCTTCTAGGTTAAAAAATAAAAAAAATTACCCTGCCAAGTCAAGGTTCTTGTGCTGCAGAGCACGCATCCTCTTCCTCCCTGGATACCCTTTGTAGCAAATCCTGAGTTAAAAATGTTACCCCAAAGTTAAAATCTGTGGTTTTGATGCTTATGGTGCGGTGCTGGCTGGGTTGGTCACACCAATCAGAGGGATGAATAATGGAAATCTTTAAACACTGAAAAGACATCTATCGAATCCGCCCCTTAGAGGAGAATCTGATGGATGGGGTCTCTTCAAGGTTCACTGCTTGTCTGGGAAATCACTCAGAGAAAGTCCATACTACTATTTTCCTCCAATAACCAAGGCTGTGTCGTCCAGGCTGAAGTTGGTCTTTTGATGTTTTTATTGAACTGGTGATAACAGGAGTTTACTGAGAGTAAAAAGCTCCAGGCACTTGCTCTGGACGAGATTGAACTCTGTGGTTTGTACGGTAAACTTTCCCCACAGTTTTATTGGTCCACTTTAATCATTCTCAAGAGAGTTGTTTCATTTTTGAGTTACCTGACAGTAGGAGAAAGGATACAATACAATTAGTCAAATTGTAGGGGTCTGAAGGGTTGGCTGCTAACTTCATGATTTTGATTTACCTTACAAATCGCGTTAAATTGTTAAATATTTAAAAACTAGGGATGTGACCAAAATAATCATGGTTTTCGGTATTATTGCGGCATTGTTAAAAATGAATTCAAAGGCATTGATTACGGCATTTTTGATGCTTTAAACTAGCATGAAATGATGCCTTGTTTTCATCGTTTCATCATATCTAGACAGGATTACTATCTTCAACTAAGCGTTCCCTCGACATTCCTACAAAACCCAAAATATGCCCATACTTCAGACTTTGTTCTCTTAGAGGGCTGATGGATGTCTTCGGCGCTGTTCTGTCTGCATTCCTCCATGATTCCATTTCAAACTTAATTTAAAAGTTTAAACACAAATTGTAGGCTACACAGTGCGCCTGCGGGGCTACTTCGGCTGAAGCTGGCATGATTAACACAGGGTTTCACCCCACATGCAATTGATTGTGGTGCACTTAAAAATGAGTTTTTCTCTTACATGGCTCTACCTCGGACTCTTATATATCAGTATACGTGCAGCGCACTGCAGAGCACACGCGCTGAGTATTATGCTGCATTCCAGTTACCTAGTAAGTCAGATGTCAGAGCTGGGAATGACGCTAGGCAAGTTGTTGGCATTCTAGTTAATGAGTCGGAAAACCAAGATGGATGCCTAAGGTTATCTGTTGTTAGCTGTTGTTAACAATTGTCAGCTGTCATTAGTCGTTGCTAGCGGTTGTTAGTTGTTGTTAGCGATACCAGTTGTAAACAACACATAACACAGTGTTTTACTCTTACAAACACCATAGCACCGTGTTCACAGTTAGACGTTGGGCAGTACAACATAAACCACTTATTTAATTTCACAAAAACAAAACAGAAGTGCTAATAAATAATACATTACGAGAGCTTTAACTGTTACTCTTTACCGTTGATGGACTGCACTTCCATCTTGGATTATGACATTGTCGTCAAGTCCGGATTGGTGAGGATCGTCCAACTGTACGAGTCGGAAATCCGACTTCAGGGGGGCGTTCCAGATAAATTTTTGACTCTGAGCTCAGAAATTCCAACTTCCGAGTACAACTGTAACGCAGCATTAGCATTAGATATTTTCATCGACCCCACTGTTGATTAATAAGGGAGTTATCCTTAAGTGATCCCACAGCTAATCATTAATCATCAAACAACACCTCAGTATGTGTATGTGGGCTTTTACATTCAGTAAGAGTGCTTAATAACTTGAGGGATTTCATTTGCCACGTCTCCTCTCATAGGGTCAGAAGCCCTTGCGTTGTGTATGTATTGGTATGACTCATGAGAAGAAGGGAAGACCTCCTGCACTGGAGTTTCTGAGCAGCAAATACAGCTGGAGAGTCTGGCAGTCAGTCAGCAACCTACACATTATTGTGCAACCCTCAGAGTCAGCACAACTCCACTGCTGCGTCACATTAAAAAGCAAGATGACCTGAGGGGGGTGGCTGCCTGCTTTGACAGTCTAGTAAAGCCTGTTTGGCCATTTTTGTACCATTGCAAGGGCAATTTGCTGTGTGTGACCTTTGGAAGGGCAATGTAACATGACAAGAGCTGTTAACATCTGAAGAGCACCCAGGGGTTTCTGAAGATACGGGCCAACCTTACAGTTTTACAGTTTATCCATTTGTCATCTTTATAATAGGCTTCCCCTCAATGGTTGAATATACGCTGTCTGTGAGGTTTAAATCATGCAGGCCAGCAGGGTTCTCCTTGTTCGTACCCATTCAATGGTTTCATAGTTTATGAGGATGCCATTATAATGGAAAATGACTTGGAACTGTACCAGGGTAAACTGACAATACAAATCAGGAAGCTGCTCTTGCATGACCACCTACACCCGACTTATTAGCTCCCCATTTTGATGCAGTCAGCAATAATGCCTGTGTTGGTCGCCAGTAGGTGTCAATATGTGGCCTGACAAAACATCCCGCAGAATTTGTGGCCTACATGCAATGAACTCATTCAGTGCCAGGTTCATTGTGTAGTTTTCACCCAGTGCCACCATTGACTGCAATAGAAGTTTTCGTATCTTTCAGGACCTACAGAATATCTTGTGCTTGGACTAGAATTGAGTGCAAAATCTTAAAAGAAACCGGTAATACTTTTCTTTAACCATAAAATAAAATTTAGTCTTTAACCTATTCCTGTGTTTAGTAATTGTCTGGTCAATGCAGCGTGGTCATATCATCTTTGCTGATCTGGAAAAAGACACAAAAGACAGAAAAAAACACCATAGGTCACTGTTGTCCTGTTGCTGAATTCTGGCTCAGTCTCGCTCACCAGTAAAGGCACCGGCGGCACAACGACACGCTGGAAAATTGTTTCTTTGATTGTCTGCTGACGATGTGAAAGTCTGGTACCAGGATCTCCACAACTTGGCTAATTTGCATACTTGATGGCACACTTCTCACTGGCGAGTTCTTGTTTTTTGTTATTGTAACATGGTTATGATATATTTGTCGGCTTTTCTGTATTCAGAACATCCCCAAACTGAGTCGCATTTTGGGGAGGAGCGCCTTCTGGCGGAAAACAAAAAATCTGAAAAATCCATCAGAATCTGTCAATGGCACTGAACGAGTGAAGAACAAAAATGTCTACTGTAAATGTGTTTCCTATGAACAAACACAAAGTGGTAGATGAATATAACAAACTCTTAAAGAGACGCTAAACTCAGTAGCTCTTTCTACTTTTTACTCTTTCTACTTCTACTTCTTTTCTACAAACAAACACTGCCACCATAAAGTAGGACTTGAAGGGAACTTTCGAATAGTGAGCTTTATCATTGTTTGTCAGAATAGTACACTCTGTGGCAGGTCTAACTCCCACAATTGGAAAGCTGTCTTGACCCAGTCCTGATCTCAATAATCAGAGTGGAGATCCTGCAGCCTGAGTCAACACTTTTTCACTTCTAATTTCTTCTGTGGGGGAAAAAAAAAAAACGTCAGTGCAGATGTTATTTAAATCTGAAAAGAATCACTTCGCAAACTAATGCAGAAATGCTGAGCAGCAGACAAAGTAGTTTTTTTTCTGTAATACCAAATAAATACAGCAAGTTTTTATGCAGATTTATTTTGTCGCTTCTCCCCATGGAGTGGTTGAAAAGTCTCATGGGCAAAGAAGGGAAAATAAAGACAACTGAGAATAATACCTACTTTTGATTGAACTGAACTCCCTCTCTTATCCAGCATAACAGATCAGATTAGTTTAGATTAACATAAATAGCTAAGTACTGGGAGAAAACAGCTATTGCACAACAATACTGTGAGGGAAATGCAATGAAAAAAAGTTTCTTGGATTGTGTAACTTCTCTCTGCAGAGGCACATAAACACAAACAGCCACACAAAGGAATTCAGATCTTTCCTCCATCCATCTCTGTTCTCTCAAAAACCTGAGGTGTGTGCTCTTAAACCACTCTGCCTCTTTGTCTCACCTCTTATTGTTCACACACTTGTTGCCCATATGGAGCGCAGTTTAGTTGGAGTCTGGAAGGTTGGACTGATGCTGACTCAGCCAGCTTTCCATTTTGGATTGATTGATAATAACCAGATAATTTGGCCGTCCACTTTTGTAAATGTCTCCCTCATCTGTATTCAAACCTTCACTGTGAAGTCCTTCAGCCTCCCCTTCTTTCATCCTTTCTCCTCTTTGCTTCCTCTTCCTTCTCAGGCCAAAACCATTCGAAGCAGCAGCAGGAGGAGGAGGAGTGTCAGAAAGTGTGCTCCTCTCTGTTTTTAGGCGAGTTCCTAGAATAGAACAGCGTCAACAACATGTAGAGTGGAAGCTGAAGCCCAGAGGCGAGCTGGTTCACTGACATCCTCTATTCATGGGCAGTGGTACTTAAGTGAGCTACCACACACAAACACACACACACACACACACAGCCACACAGAGATAATCACACACACAAGAATGCACCCGCATACTGAGGCCAACTGGGTATCCAAACTAAAAGGAATGAAACTATGCATGCTTGCATCCATAATCGAGTACAGAGATGAGTGCACATGGCACTAATGTTCAGCCTAACGTTTTGTAAATACAGCAACATATCCTGCCAGAGCTATACTTTCATTATTCTCAGAAACTGGATAATGACTTTAACTTACATGTTGTCATTATTTTCATCATTGAATCACTTTGAAAAAACTGAGAAACACTTCAGTATACAGTGATGACTCAGCCATTGAAGGTGGGATAGGCAGGAATCTGTTAAAGAAGCATCTTTTTTTGTGGTGTATATACAAAAAAGCTTTTAATATCAGTCAATAGTGATTAGTTATTAATGACATTTGGGAATATAATGATATCATTGTGTTTTTTATGTCTGTGTAGTCAATGTTTTAACGTTTTTTGAGCAGCCCACTCTTTCTGATTGTAAACAAAGCCGTTCTCCACCTCCCCAAACCTGATTGGTTGTGAGGCAGACGCTGCTACCCCGTGTTGTGAGGCACGCTGAGGGGGAAACTGGTTGGAAGAGGAAGTGTTTACATTAAAGATGTCTCCCTAAAAACTGGCACTTCCTCAGATCCTGCCTACCCCACCTTCAACATCATTGCTTAATTTTGTGCATAGGCCCCTGAATAAAACATCCGTATAGCCCTTTTTTCAAGGCCTATTCAAAACAGGACTGCTATGCCTCTGTCTGACACACGGGGGCAGATAATGTCGCTGCAGGGTTCAATGTAAAAGTAGAATTTTAAAAAGGTGGTGGTCATACACCGTATTATGGACAACATGGCTGCACCATCGAAAAACAACAACTTTGAGGACGCTCAAAGTTCACTTGCAGCCTAATTTATCTCACTAACAGGTGCCAGGACAACACCTCCATAAATATTTTTACTCCTGTTCTGATTTAAACTCTAATTACTGTGTAATGACAACATTTTTGAAGTTAGTGTAATTATTCAGTCGTAAATGTCAATGGAAAGGTGAGACACAACAGGGTTGAGTTAATATGCCAGTCATTTTGTTTATGCATTGAGATGGACACACACACACACACACACACACACACACACACACACACACACACTAAAGATCGGTCCAGTAAAGAGCAAAATAAACGAGGAAAAACTCATGAATATCTTCAGAATGAACCATATGTCAATCTCTCAAGTATTTGCATATTACACAATCACTCTCACACACATAGGGGACCCTCGCTCTTTCCTCTCTCTACTGCTCTCTCACACACACACACACACAACACACAACTCCTTGAAACGTGTCACTACACATTGCTTAAGTACAACGGGTGATCCATATGTAAGACATGTTCATGGCGTAGTGTATCTTTAACAGTGCAGGTTTCAAGTTTTTAGCGGTTATTGAGTACATTCAAGCCAAAGCAAAAGGAAACACCCTCATTTACTTCCAAGTAGTGCTGCACGACTAATCGATTTTAAATTGTAATCGGATTATTTGATGTTAATTAAAATCGTCATATTGATTTTTCTCTCTATAATGTCTCACACCTCCAGGCCACCATAGGCTTCCGCCTTCCTGCGAGAGCACTCCCCAGTTCCCACACACACCAGTGTAAACAAAGATGGCATTTGCAGAAGAAGGCGATAATTTCGTGGCTAAATTGGACAAGAGCAAGTCAGTCGTGCGGAATTCTTCTGTCCACAAGGATATGACTTCAGGAGTAAACGCAAAAGTTTTTTGTCATATTAGTGTTCCATCCACACGAAAACGGCGTTTCGGGTGACTGTTAATATTACTTTTTGAAAATGGGTCAGAGAGTGCATAAATCCGTAAACGACTACCATTTCATCTCTGCGTCTCTGGAAACGATTATGTGACTCTTTTGTGGTGCCTGCGTAGTCTGGCCAAAACGACCTTTGTACGCTACAGCACCACTTACTGGCCTGGCATATGCACTACATCGTTTTCAGTGGTTTTGTTTTGAGAGGTGAGAGAAAAACTTGTCATTAGTGAAGTTTGGTGAAGTCGTCACTGAGTAAAAAATTGAAATCGAAAATCGAGTTTTCAGATTTTATTTTTGGCCAAAAGCGCGCAGCCCTACTTCCAACCCTCTATATGTGTTCGCTTCTGTCTTTTTTCTTTCTCGCTCACACACCCACACACCTGCCGCCTGTGCCTTCCTGCCGCCGACAACTGATTTATCCATGTGCATATGTATCCATACGACAAAGTGAGAGAAATAAACCCAGGAAGCCATCGCATGAAACCATGCATGTGAGTCTATAAATAGAGTTTATCCCACAGCTATGTTCTCACACATCATATGGCCACAACAGCCTGCAAATCAGATGGCCTGAAGACTGACATGATTTCCTGTAAATGTCTTACTGTCACCCAGCATGTACGAATGTTTTTTCAGGGGAAAGAAAGGAAGAAAAAAATAGATTATTGAAAATACACTCCAATTAAAGCTGCCTTCTTACATCCTTAAAAAAATGGATCTTTTAATTTGAAGGACTCCTATAGTGTTTTTTTTTTTGCTCTCAAGAGTCGGCCAAAAGCTTATCAGCTAGAATTAGTGCTTTTTAAATTTTTTTTAAAGCAACCAAAGCAAGGGAAGAAAAGATGAGCTGGCAGCACAGTGACAACACCAGTCTGTGCATCTGTTCGACTAGAAAGAGGGCACTGCAGTAGCGTGTGTGTGGCTGCACTGTAACATCAGTCTGCAGCTTTGTGGCATGAATTTGTGATGTAGAAAAGGTGCTACGCCCCTGCTTGAAAGTGTGTGTGAGAGTGGTGTGGACACTTGGAAGTGCATACAGCAACAACTCCACTCTTCTGTCTTCTCCATTAAGTGGTGAAGGTTGTGAAGGTTACACATTTCCAGGATGTCAGGAGTCAAAAAGAAGGTACTCCTAGTTCAAAGCAATCTGTGAGAGTATAGATACGCCAGCGTGCTCTGAGCCCATCTAATTTTTTTAGAGCCACTCCTACTTCTCTCGTATCACTCTCAAACAAAAGGTTTAAGCCTTTGTCCACTTTGAACCGCCAGCAAGTCAAACTTAATTGAGTCTCAGATTGCTCTATTTTCAGAACAGCCACCAAATTACAGCAGCAGCATGGTTTGGGATGTCCTCTGCCGGCCTGGTGAGGCTTCACTGAAGCACACTGATGTTACTTCAGCTGAATTTTGCTGCTCTAGTGGGGCCTAGTGGACAAAAGGGGGTACTTCACCAAATCTGGGTTTTGTCTCTGGTTTTACAAGCAAAGTAAATAACCAGAGTGGCCTTCACACACAAATACTCTTAGTTTCACGATTTGAGTAATTGTTCAAATTGAATCTAGTTGAATCGATGGCTCTATCGTTCAACAGCTGAAACAGATTATGAATTTACAGATTTAATTTGTTGTGTCTAATCCGTGGATTAAGAGTAAAAGTTGCCTGCGAGTCAAATCCCACCCTGTGTGTCTCCTCATGTGTGGATAACCAAAACTGTAAAAGTGTTCTTTCATTTTGTTTTGTTGACTCTATTCATGACCAATCTATCTGAGATAATTCTCAATTCTCCAGGGTAATAATCATTTTTCACATTATCTGTCACAGAGTCTAAATTCTGCTAAACTGAATAAAGAAAAAAAGGTTTTCAAACCTCTGAAGCTGAACTCTGTAATGAAAGAACATCTATTATTCGATTTCGTGGAAAATCCGCAAACGTATTTACAAGATTTGTTTCTGTGGGACTGTTCTTGATCCTCATCTTTCTTCATTAGTCATGTGTGTTTTTTCTCATTAAAAGTGGAGTTGTATCCTGCCTCATAACCACTCCACCACAAAGTCTCCAAGTTTTATGTGAGAACATTTGTGTAAGGACAATCAAACCCAGAAATCAGCATTTCCCTCGGCTTCCTCTCAGTTACGTCAAGTGTATAAAAGATAGTCAGGGAGGTTTTAGATTACATCGACGTTAACAGCTTCTTCATGATGTCGAAGCGCAGATAACCGGTATTAACGACCACTTTACGAGCCGCCGTGAGGTTTGAGTTTACGTCAGCTGCGAGATGAAGCATGACTGTGAATGCAGCATGTTAAATACTCTTAGCATTGTACTTTTTGGGGGGGTAGAAGCATCATAAGAGAGTATGTCACAGTGAAATATGGGATTTGATCATTTATCTTAAGAAAACAAAGACAAAGTTTGTTTTTTTGAGCTAGAAAACTAAAAGCCCCTCTCTCCCAGTGTCATGTTGTGAAATCAGTTCAATTCTCGTTGATAAAGACATTAAGTCTGTGATAGTTTACCATGTTTGTCATTCATTGTGTAGTTTACTGCGACCCAGACCTCAGACTAGGGCTGAAACGATTCCTCGAGTACCCCAGCACATTCTTGTTTCCATGACATCAAGCTCTTTTTAAGTTTATGCATTTTAATACTGTTTCTGTTGCAATTAGATTGTGGAGTGGGAATGAGGGGTTGGGTAGATTTGGGTATTCCTTGTTTCTTTTATTCCTTTTTCTGTGTAAAGTACTTTGTGCTACATGATGTGTATAAAAAGTGCTATATAAAGACTGATTGAAACAAAAGTCCACCAGTATTTACTAAATCCTATATAACTTTAAAGATTTTCATTATCTGAAAACAGCATAAAGAAAAAAAAACAATCAGCAATGTCTCTTTAAGAGATCCATGTCACTGAACTTACTTTTCAATGAAGCTCATGCAAATTAAAACCTTGGGACTTCGATGTACTTCAAGATTTTACCAAAGCCAATTCTCATGAACCAAACAAGTTTGGGAAATTTCTCTGGCAGAACTTGAGAGAACTTCTCCAAAGTTTTTAGCTGCTCAAAAATGGGATATATATATCAGGTGAATTTGTCTTGCATAAATTTTCAGAGGTTTGTACTCTCCTCTTCATCAAGTCTACTCCATGTAATCTTCCTGTATCTGTGTTGCTCTACAGTAAAAACTTCCAAATCCCATCCTTACTTTGAAAACAGTAAACAATATTAAAATTTTTTGCACCTTCTCCTCATCTATAGAAACTCCCACCATCTCTTTACCTCTCATTGTTTCTGTACCCCCTCACTGGTAAACAAGTGCAAAGGGGAACAGATGTGCAGCAGCAGAGCATGCTGATAACTTTTCTGTTCTGTGAAATAGAGAAAAAAAAACAACTGACTAGTCGAAAACTGAAAACACATTTGCATTTCTCGAGCATTCAGTGCAGAGCAGCCAACCGTAAAAAATGTTTCTGCTTCACTTACACTTAATTGTGAGGAGCAGAACTGTGTTTTTACGCTGAAATGTACCACTGGTAGTTGTATAAATGTTTAAAAGATGAGGAGAGCCCAAGTTGAAATTTTATCTCTTTTTAACTGTCCCCTTTGGGGTCTTACAGAGCCTAAAAAACTAATACCTGATTAAGTTTAGATTATTAAACTGTCAGAGCAGCTAACTTATATCAGTGTGGTTTTATAAGAAAAAAAAAACATCCAAATTAGGGCTGCATGATTTATCGATTTTAAATTGTGATCTGATTATTTAATTATGACGATGTTAAAAAAAACATTAAAATTGTCAAATTGATTTTCTTCTCTATCGTGTCTTGCACCTCCAGGCCACCGTAGGCTCCACTTTCCCAGTTCTCACTCACACACACCAGTGTAAACAAACATGGAGTTTTTAAATGAAGGTGATAATTTCGTTGCTAAATAGGACAAAAGCAAGTCAGTCATGTGGAATTGGTACGGCTTCACAGTTTCAGATGAAGAGAAAAACCACTTCCTGCTGCAAAGTCTGTCTGAAGGCTGTATCAATCCATCCACATGGAAACGAATTCAGGAGTAAACGCTTTAGTGTTTTGTCGTATCGGCGTTTCATCCGCATGGAAACAGCGTTTCAAGTGACTGTAAACTGTACTTTTTGAAAATTGGTCAGAGAGCGTATAAATTAAATCCAAAATTGACTACCACTTAATCTCTGTGTGGATGTCTTTCTGCATCTCTGGAAACGATCATGTGACACACAGCGTAACTCGTTTATGGCGGCTGAGCATGTCCGTCCAAACCAGCCTTTATACGCATGCTCTGTACTCTTCTTCTGTCAAGTTGTCAATGAATAAAAAATCGAATTTGGAAATAAAAAGTTGAGTTTTCAGAAAAAAAATAATTTTTGGCCAAAATCATGCAGCCCTAGTTCAAATCCTTACATTACCCAAGCAAAATTAGCAAAGAAACCCCCAAGAAGTACAAATACCTCATATTTGTGATTGAGTACTATACTTTAATAATGTTCCTCTGACTGCCTGCAAAAAATACGCATAAAATTGTAAAACAGATTTTTGTTTTAAGTAAAACTGTAGCCTTTTGTCTTTACATTTCTACAAATGATTAATATGTCAAATAAACAGTTTTTCACATCTGCCTTTTAGTCTAAACTGAGCATAACAGCGGTCTCTTCCAGCTGAAACAGTCTGTCATGAACCGATCCATGAGAATTTTGTTTCATAGAGATTGTGATCAGCCTGAATAACTCAAACCAATTCATCTAGCAGGCTGCTTCTTGGAATCACAGGCAGACAGGGTGAGAATTCTAGTTTTCCCATGATGCTTTACCGTGAATAGCCACTAGAGGAGGTCAAAGGCAAGCGCATGACTCGTCAACACAGATGGACTCGGTCACATGTTGTCTTTTGAGTGCCACACAAAACCACTAACATCCTGAATCACTGTCAGGCGAACAGCAGCTAACGATGACAGAAACAGAGCTGTGGTTCAAGTGACAAACCCTTCAGAATAAAAGGCAGAGGATTTATTGAACCCTCCACCACTGAAATACAACACCCCCTCCAGTAAGTAGCACAAACTTGATGTTTCACAAGTGCCTCTCGGGCCGCTCCTGCCAGTCTGCACTTCATTAGGCTGATTGCTCGTCTGTGTGAGCGGCTCGCTTCGCCTGCCAGTCCTCTCAGCCTGTCCGCCTTGTTCTGATTAAAGGGAAACCTTGTAAATAAGCTGCTGCCCACAAACGATTTCCTCATTACATCAAAGTCACACGGAAGTTGTAAGCTGGTTTTATAATTTCAACAAAGACACAGGCACCTTTAAAGCAACTAAACCCTGCCTGTGGTTCAGTATAAATTAGCTTTGAACCTGAAAGGTCTGGTCGAATTCTGCAGATCCAGATCCAGTGGAGGAGTTGTTAACACTTTAATAAGGCAGGAAAAACATGACGCTCATGAGAATAACAAGAGTAGTAGGTGTAAGTGTCAGTGTGAGCAACTAATAGAAACAGAATTGAAGGAATTGTTTCCAGTTTTTCTTAGTTAAATATGTGACAAGTGGAGGAGTTTTTTGACATTATTGACATAGACTGAAATCTATATTTGTGCCTTCTTATGACATCTCAAAGCAAACCAGATCATCAGCAGCATGAAAGATGACTTTCATATATATTTTTTTTTCTTATGTAGGGTGACCATACGTCCTCTTTTACCTGGACATGTCCTCTTTTTGGGGGGCTGTCCGGCCTTGTCCGGCCTTGTCCGGCTTTGTCTGGGGAAGTTTATAAAATCCTTCGAATGTCTGCGGTTTTGTACGGAAGTTTCGAGTTCATGTCACGTGGACTAACCGAGTTATAAGCGCGTAAAAGACACTCGATCAGACCCGAAAAACGTTGTGTCCTCTTTTTGGGGATTTCGAATATGGTCACCCTATTTTTATGTCTAAAATCAGTGCGAGAGCGTAGGTTTCAGCCAGTTTTTACAAGTTACACAAAAATACGTCCAGTAAATGACACATTTGATTGTCAGAAGTTAGCAGGATGCGAGTTTTTATCACTCAAGCTTATAAAGGACATGATAAGCAAAGACTGCTTTGTCCACAGGGGGGCGCCAAAGTTGGCACAAACCTAAAGTTCCTCACTGGAGCTTTAAGAGCAAGGAATACTCAAGCTGTCAGTGTTGATCCATTAACTACGATGGGATTCGTCCCTTCTGACATACCGTTGTTAAGCTGCTGCAGTGTCTTCTTGCTTCCTGTTGATGGAAAGTAAATCACCACATTTCATTTAAACAAACCCTGAGATGTCTCAGTTAAGCGGTCAGTTAGTGTCAAATGGAATTATAATATTACCAAAGTGCACCAAGTTTGAGCTACAACCTTCAAGCTAAGCTAATCAGACAGATGTTAACGGGCCTTTGCATCTCAAAAGCTAGCATGGCACTGTTATGGAGTTTATGAATCGTGACGGACTAACCAAACTGGAACTCCTAAAAAGTGCAAACCCTGTTACATCGACCAGGGATTAGTGGATGTCCATGAAAAATGCTTTGCAACAGTAAAATAGACTTAACATGGAAATTAATGGAATTTTTGAACATCACCTAAAAATGCGACTGATCAAGATTAACTTTTAAAATTCAAAGATTGATCATAAATTATAAAAAAAAGATAATCATTTGACACCTTTTGAAGATTTTACCAGAAGTCGAATTATTTTCATGTTCACATCAGGGTCTCGTGTTTATTCCTGTCCGCCTCCTCCCCCAATAAACCGTTTACATGTTCTAACACTGCTGTGAGTTTCTCACGCAACTCTCATCCCGATAACTCATAATTGTCAATATAGAGTAGATGATTACCAGAGAGACAACCTTCTATGCAAACCAGACTCTATAAAAGTGTATTTCAGCCTCCAAACAGAGAAGTTTGAACAGTGCGGTATATGATGGGTGAGTTATAATGGGAACTATCTGTGAACTGGGATAATTTATGGGTATCATTTATGGTTTGTCAAACATTGCCTTGAAGTGACCGCCGTCTGATGGGAAACACAGACACAGATTACACCACACACACGCAAAGATGTGAGAGCACACATGCGCGAAAAAAAGCAAAGAGGGGGGAAAGAAAAAAAAAAAGCACAACAGCTGATTTCACAGGCAAATTACACGATCCTGAGTAGACATAGCTGAATGTTTTCATACTGCTACTTTATTTTTGAAATTAAATGTCATTTATTCATAAGAAAACGACAACTTTTCATAACATGGGTGGGAGAAAAATATCTATATACTGTACAAACTGCATAGAAGAGAGCAGGCCCTTTCAAAGGGACGTTAAGAAGAGGAGAAATATAAATACACCTTTGGTCGGACGTTTAGTACCAAATTCTCATAAATACACAAGATGAGGCATTCATACATTTTCCAGCATAATTATATTGTAGGAGATAGAATAAATATGTCATAAATGTGTTGTAAGTGGTGAAAATGTTTCTTTTATTGCTATCAGATAAAATATGAAAGAGTTTAAAGTGTGTAATTGTAGTTGAAAAACCTTTTTAAAACATCAGCCTGTGTTTTAAACGGGAAAAAACACATTTTTAAGGCAAACACTTGCTGGATTTGTTGACTGCTTCAGTGATATGTTTTAATTGGCCTGAGTTTCTGAAACACTCGACATCCACGCAAGCGCACAAACTAAGGCTTAAGTCAAGGCACTGTATAGATCGAAGGAAGAGGCGGAAGTGAAGTGCAAGCCGAGTCCCCCCAAGTGATTATTGCATAAGTAAACAAGTGAAGAGTCTAAACAAACAGATGGACGGTGAAGCCCCTCCTCTTTAAGACAAAGCTCGTAAACAGGCAGTCCAAAGGAGCTCGTTTTCGATTCTCATGGTGGAAAAATAGATTCTTAAATTTTTGCGTCGAAGTGCTTATAAAGTTGATCCAAACACTCCCTGTGCAATAAAGATATCATAAACATAGATTTCAATTATGTCAGTCTGACACAGTCCCTGGAGTTCAATCCTTGGAGATTCATTCACACAAAGTCTGTGATATTTCCATGTTTATGATAGGTGGTACATGCTGTAGCCCAGAGGAGCAGCATAAAGTCCCAGAGGTGAGATGGGCAGTATGGGTCTGTGGTGGTGATGGTAGGCAGAGTAAGACTGTCCGTACAGTGTCATGGCGCCCAGCGTCAGAGGTAATGTAAACCCAGGATGTAAACCCCCTGCAGTAGCTGCTGCTACTGCAGCCGTCTTGGCATCTGCAGCCATCTTGAGCTTCTCCATCTCGGCCTCCTGCAGCCTCTTGGCTTTTGCTCGGCGGTTCTGGAACCAGATCTTGACCTGGGTCTCAGTTAGGGTCAGAGAGGAGGAGAACTCGGCCCGCTCTGCGATGGAGAGGTACTGCTTCTGCCGAAACTTTCTCTCCAGGGCCAGCAGCTGGGACGTGCTGAAGGGGGTGCGAGGCTTTCGGTTGGTCTTGTGTTTTCTCAGAGGACAGACGGGACTGACGTGATCTAGGAGAGACAGCAATGAAGTTTTAGGAACCGGGATTAGATTTGTAAAACTTTCTGAAAGAGTTCTGAAATGTTGAGGGTTGAATGTCCGTCTTTGTGCTGGTCGAACATGTCGAACATCAGGACTTAATCTTTTACAGATTCAATTTTATGAACATACAGTGTTTGATTGTATTAACTAGGGCTGGGCGATAAAACGATAACAATACATATTGAGTATTAATTTTCTGCAATATCAATATAAAACATGGTCAATATCTTTTTGATAGTGGGCATTCTGCCATGTTTTGGTAGACTATACGAATAGCCAATGAAAAGGGGAGTTGCTCTGGGTCCGCTTTGCGTTGAACCAATCATATGCTGAATTGGAATCAAGTAGCAAACAACTGCATGGCAGCAGGCAGCAGCTATACGTAACCGTAGCACTTAAACACATGAAGCCGACAGATGCAGATGAAGGCTCAACAGATGACAATATTGTCAACACCACTGACATGAAAACATTGGTGGTGTGGAGGTATTTTGGTTTTTTGAGGTTGGACATGAAGCCGAGTAATGTGCACTTCAAATTACATTGCGCACATGTTCTCGCAAAGTCGTTTAATACCTCAAATCTTTTCCCCACGCGGCAGAGTGCGCACAATGCAAAGGGTTACAAACCCGGAACAGAGCAAGGAGCCCATGGCGCCTGTGCAGCTGAAACAGCTGACCATTCCACATTCTTTAGCGCAAAGCCGTATGACAAAATGTCAAAATACACAAAGACCTCACAGATGCAGTTGCTTATTGTATTGCAAAAGACATGCTACCAATAGGCACTGTTAAATTTGATTTAAGAGTAACGAGGAACATTTAAGATTGACAAGTAATTTTTTAATATCCTGATATATATCGATATTGACGTGATAAACTTTTTCCCATATCGTCCAGCCCTATGTTGAGGATGGAACGTCAGTCTTTGTGCTGTTTTTTTCTGATCCTTGGGTTATATAAATATTGTGTTGAAAATTGAACATCAGGACTTTCTTTGTAATAGATTTGATTTCATGAATTGCTAACATACAGTGTATGATTGTATTAGCAGTGCAGTTTCACACACACTGTCTTTGTTATCTAAATTCCTTCAGTCCACTCTGCTCTACCTTTCAACAGAAAATCTAAGTAAGAGCATTAAAAAGTTTAGTATTTTACTCTAAACTGCAGTAGGACACATTGCTCGTAAACAGACCCTGACTCCAGTGCAGTTTCTTTAAAGGTCAGATGAACTACATTGATTTTTCGATGAGGTAGAAACTTACGGGGCTGTTGTGAAAACGCGCTCCCGGTGACCCAGGACTCCTCTGACTCTGATGTCTCGGATTTAACCGGAGATGAAGGCTCGGCAGTCAAACACCTCCTGCTCCCATCTGGAACTCCGCACTTCTCTCTGTAAAGATACAAAGGGTTCAAACCCAGAGGAGACACCGCCACCTCCGCTTTACACCGAGCGGACTCCCCGCCGCGACCCTCCGTCTTCCTCCCGGACATGAGCGCCTCTACGCTGAACGGATGATGCCGACGCACCGCTGGAGACGACGACGACGTCTTCTTCTCCTCCGAGTCCGGACGAGCGCTGTCCTCCTCGGACGAACTGCAGCCGAACTCGTTAAAAGTCTCTTGAGAGGCCATTTCTCCTCCAGGTCAGTCCCGAAATGAAAGCACAAGTCCGGTCAGGTGAGTGGAGCCAGGTGAGACCGGCTCCTGGGCGCGCGGTGTTCTGAAGTGTCATGTAGTTCTGCGGGGGTAAGTACACGAGGCACATTAACGCCGCTCAGCTCTAACCAATCACTGCCTCCCAAAATGTGCGTGAGCGACAACATGCTGCCTTCAGGGGCCGTCGTAAAAGAGAGTTGCTTGTTCTGTCTTTAACAACAAAAGTTACCCGCATATTTACATTCAGTTTTTTACTGATATCATATGTTTCGAAGTTTATTTATATGATATGACATGTGCTGAAAGACACCCTGCAAAGAAAATGACACATTATGAAAAGAGAATAAAAGAACAGTTCACAAGTTGAAAGTCAATTTAAAAAGGTGTTTTTAGGAGTGATTTGAAAGTATGGGGGTCTTTTTAGTCTCGCATGGTTTTGGGGAGTGAATTCCAGAGGGTGGGCAGCAGCTCTGTCCCCCCAAGTTTGTACTATACAAGAGTACAAGCTATTAACGTGTTAGTATAGTAATAATAAAGTGCATACTCTGGTATGAGAATGTAGCCTACTTTGGTATCTTGTTATTTTTTACATTTTATATGGAGAGAATAAAAGAACATTCTCCAGGGATTAAAACTATGTTTAAAGAGGTGGAAATAGTTTTAAAATATCAGGTGAAAGCACTTTAAGACTTTACTTAAGTGGAATTAAAACTACAACCTTGGTCATCTCCTAAACTACAAGTAAAAGTAAAAAGTGCTTGATCTAAAATATTCTTTATGCACTTATAACAAATGGCTGTGGAGGAACAAGAAGTCACCTACACCACCCCAAAACATATGTTTCATCTTTAGCTAAGATAGCGATGTATATTTATTTCAACAGTGTGACCATTTCACTTGCATTTGCGACTAGAAATAGAACTGTTCAAAACTGTTTGACCATCTTCATTTTTTCATTTTCAATTAGATCCACTGATAAAAAACACGACAATGACTGTTTTGAGCAGTAACCTTGTTGTTTCACCTAACAGCTGTTAAGTGTTCTATCTGTATAATTTTAAAATATGTGTAAAATCAAGTTCTATATCTCAATTTTGTACCCCCAAAACAAATCAAGATTTCTTTGACTATCTAATATCACTTGCTCTCCTGCTGGATCGTAGCTGTAATAAATGGATTTAACAGAAAAGCTTTTGTAAATAACAGCTCTGCCGCAGCATTATCACATGTTAAGCTTTGGTAATGGATTAGCTCTGATGCTAACCTCATGGGACTGTGTGTGTAAACACAGGGCCCCATGCGGATAATTATGGAGAGTTATACTCAGGATGAAATAATGTTTATCGTGTAATCCCTCTGCGTTTTTATCTTTTGCCGATTTGTTTGCTCTTCCCTTTATTGGGACTTTCCATCGTTACTGACAGCGTCGCTCTGTGCTGTGTTAGAGTTTCGAGCAAGCGTTCATGATGAAATTACAGAGAAAATTGCTCGACTAAATTACAGATTTTAGTTTTTGAAACCCTCTGCTTGGTCCGGCTGGTGTATGAGGCACAACTGGACCAGATGAGACATCTGCATTTGGACCCATTTATCTTCCTGTCCTATGATTCAGTTCCATTTTCTGCACACATTACACATGAAGTTAGTCATTGTGACTCTCATGAATCAGCTCTTTGTGAATTTTCCAAGAACAATTTCATGTTATGTCAGATGAAAGTGCCTGAGTCCTGATGATGATTACACGCGTGTTTGAGCGGCTTATCTGTAGAGACAGACCTTTGGTGATGGTTGAAATATTTTAAAGCTGGACAGATATTTTACATATTTTAAGATTGATTTTCCCACACTTATGCTTGTTTGAGGGCTTTCTTCTTTGTTGCCTAATTTCTATTATTTGATAACCGTATTTTTGTATAATGGACCTGTTCTGCGCTGGATGATTGCCTTTTGTATTACCTGAACTGCTAATATCTCAGTTAGGGATGAACACACTCCACTGTATATCTGATGAGTTATCAGACAACAATGAGAATGTTTAATTTAATTTAATTTTTTTTAAATTTAGCTAGCTAGAGATGTTCCTATACCAATTTTTGCCGATACTTGCTGTGGGTATCGGCCGATACCGAGTACCGATCCTATACAAGTATGTTATTAAAAAATCTTTATATCATACCAGGCCAGCATGACAGTCTAAGGACTGGCTCAGGTTAATCCCTTTGTAAAACACAAATAAATACAACAAATTCAAGCCACTTATTTTTAAATAGAATAGTATGAAAAATGACAAATGCAATTTCACTAAATAAATCTCGAAATAATTATTTTTAAAAAATTAAAATGCAGCCACAATATTTTTAAATAAAAACAGAATTTAAACAGAACAAAGCTAATGGAGCTAATAGTACATAAATTACTAATTTAATAAGTTACGTGGTATCTGATCGGTGCCTGGACTCCAGTACTCAACGATACCAGTGCCAACATTTTCGGCAGTATCGGAATCGGAACAACTCTATTTTCAGTAAATAAAAATGGAAAAAAGTTTTTTTCTTTTACACATTAATGTGTCTATATAGTAGGGGTGGGACTCACTAGTGGCCCCATGATATGATATCACGATACTTGGGCCACGATACAATATAAATGCGATTTTTAACATTTTGCAATGCAGTGAGTATGGCGATACAATATATAGCGATTTATACAATTTTTCAACTGTTACACTAATTTAGCATTTGTCTTTCCTTTATGTTTGTCTTATTTACGCTGTACTTTATCTTCATGTAGCACCTCTTGCAAATCTTATATATACTTTTTGTACAAACTTTCCCCCACTCTATGATGTCACCTCTGCCGACCTTACTAGACAAACAGTTGATTTTAATTTTCCATTATCATAGATTTGACTTCATATTAGCAATTAATTTGAAAAAATCGGTACTTGGTAAATGAGACGATATGATATATCACCAGACAAAATATCGGGATACTATGCTGTATCGATTTTTTTCTCCCACCCCTACCATATAGTTGGTGATATATGTGATCTGCCATCACATGCATCGATTGTTAAATCTGAGCATCTTCAGCTGTAGCGCCACAGTCCTGATTGTGCTGATTCAACAATTATTTGAGCACTGCAGAAAGTTTCCCAGGGACAAGTGAACTGCTGAGGCAATTAATGACAAACTGACTAGATTTACAGCACTCACAACTGCTGCCACTTTGAAGATGTACACAAACATTTAGTGTCTAATCGACAATAAAACTAGTGACATAAGTTTCATAGACGTCTGACGTCAGTCCAGATCTCAGTTTGACGGTCCAGTGGCTGCTAGATAAGGAACGCATTATTGCCATTGTTTTCTAAATCTTCATCGATCTGCCTCTGAGGCGTGTAAATGACACACATTAAAAACTGTAAGAGAAGGTGTTGGTAATAAGTTATTGTCAGTGATGACAAATTATATATCCTATATTTCTACTGTAAGTGGAGCTATAAGTACAATACAGAATATTTTTCCAACAGTTTCCTGGGTTTGTTTAACTCTAAACTCTTAAGGCTGAAACTTAAGGCTGAAAAAAAGAAACTCGCAATAGTGTGGCAACTTTGGGTTTAAATAGAGACACTGTACACTTCAGCCAATATGTATTTATGTGTATGTATCCAGCAGGCCTGAGTGTCCTGTCTCTGTAAGACTGTAGAGTAGTTCCCAGGAGGAGGTTGTTGCTGCTGCTGCTGCTGCTGCTGCCGCCTTATTAAAGTGGGGTTATTTCACAGACAATCAGAGGTTTGTGAAGGCGCCAGTGAGCGGCCAGATGAAAGGAGCGACTCCTCAGGGGAGAAACTGTTGCCTTTTTTTCTGCTCTGTTCAGGATCCCCACCTCCATCCTCCTCCACCCCTCCCTCTCCCTCCCTCTCTCTCTCTCTCTCTCTAACCGCACACCCCACAGGCACCTTGTCAGTCATTATTCACACAACTCCTTCTTGGCTGAGAGTCAGTGGTCTGTTTCCTCTCTCGTCGTTTTTTATGCTTGTTAGGTTTGGTTTCTATCTTTATCTCTTCTGCTTCTTTCCTTCTCTTCATTAATCTTTAACCCTACATCACTCTTTCTAAGCCAGTGTCCTCTCTCCTTTTACCCTCATCCATCCAAAAAAGAGGCAGTGTGCCTATCAAAATGAAGTTACGGTTAAAAAAATTACTCCTGCCATACAAGCTGATTTATCTTTTCTCCTGCTGCCAATCGCCGATTATCCAATCACACTAACTCTTGGCACTAATGCACTTTAATTGTCTCATTTTGAAATATAACCCATCAGGCATTGGCACAAGCTAAAGCCTGCTCTAACAACAAATCCACAAACAGAGTCAGAGCAACAAAACTTCAACCAAATCAGAGGTTCATGTTCCCAATGCACCGTGAATATTTGACTGCAAAGCAACTGACAGGAACGTAAATCTTAACTGTGCAGTATTTTATAGGTACATGCAAATAATACAACAGCAGCATCATGTGAACATGCACCCATCAAAGACTTTTGCAAGAAGGAGGGAAAAAGGAAGGAAGGAAGGAAGGAAGGAAGGAGGAGGGGTAGAATTGAGCGGGCGCTCTCTTGGGTGTAGCAAAATTACCCACACATCCCACTTCCTTTTTTCCGTAATATCATTTAAGCCTGATAATAGAGAAAGCAATTTGTCTGAGCATGTTTGTGCATGTGTATATGTGTGTATGTGTGTGTGTGTGTGAGAGAGAGAGGGAGATAGAGAGGAGCAGCAGAAGCCTCTGGTTGTGTGCGTCGGGCACACCTCAGAGCATTGTAATTACAGCAGCAGCTTTGAAGTGGTGGAATGTTTGGCAGGGATAATCAGCGGGCTGTGCTGCACTCACACACTATTTACATTCCCATTAAAGTGCCCATTCACACCATCGGAGCTGTAAATTCAACCATCCGCACTGATATTTACCGAGCACTAAGTTGAGGAAGTAACTTGTAAAAATATGAAATATGACTGATGGTATCAGTGGCGTTGGTGTTTACACAGGAGGGTCAATTTCTAAGTTTTAGGTAAGATCTTTCACAGCTAGAAACATCCCTCAAACTCACTTATTGTGCATTTATTTAAATAAAGTGCCCTCTCTGGCCTCTTCATGTTTTTTCAGAGCAGAGCAGAGGTGTAAAGACTGATTAAAGAGACTTAGTACATTTACATGCAGTTAAAAAAAACATTAATTGCAATAGTTTGACTGAAACTGGACTTTGAAAAATGATGTAAACATTTAAAGGGATATTCCAGCATAAAATTAATTTAGGGTCAAACACACCATAGCACAGAATTAGACACCCCCTCGAGAGATGAATGTTGCTGACTGCTTGCTTCTCTAGTTATACCAACTTTAGTAACGACCGCAGGATAGCAATACACAGCGGTCTGAGGAGCCATAAACAAACCTCAACCAAAACGCCACTCTATAGCCACAAATAATGCTCAGAACAGCACCTAACTTCATCAACAGTACATATAGAGTCCCAGTCATAGTACTAACCACCAAACATCTTTTTTTAGCTTTGACTAATTTCTTTAGCAAAGAGACCAAACACAACTCACCTACTCTCTTCCAGCAGCCAATTCACACTGAATTGAACTTATCGCAGTCAGACTAACATATCCAGATTTTCTCTATCATGTATACTGCTCAATCAAATTGAAACTGGCCCAAGTGTTCTCCACATGCCCGGGTGTGTTGCGAGGAAGCCAGGTGACTAAATAAAACCTAGACTGACAAAGAAAGGACCAAAAAGAGACAAAACTTTCAAAAACAGATGGCAAAGAGCCGTAAAAGCTATGATGTTTTCTAGGATGTAATCAACCAAAAAAATTCTCGGTGAAAAGTTTGGCTAAAGCAAGAGAGGAAGCGTGTCCAATCTGAAAAAGCATCATGAATCTGATGCACTGCTCTATTTTCAGTGTGCTGCAGTCTCAAGTTCACAATAACACCCTGAATACAGCCGGCAGTAGCAGCCATGGCAACGTCTTGTCAGACTCAGAAATAGATATATATCAAGTATTTATAGATATGATTTTTTATTCCTTGATAAAAATGTGACCGTGAGCACAACTGTATTTTGTACCTAAGAATCAAGTAAGATACCACCCTCCACCCTGGCCTCCTACTAGGAGACCGTGTTGTGCAGATACTTCTCACTTTTGCAAGAGGACCGAGTTAACAGTTAGAGGAGTGTCGTGATGCAGAGACAAGATTTGGTGAAGGAGTTAAACTTCTTTGCTTCTGTTGAGTCTGCAAAATGCACCATGTATGTTGATAATAATTTATATTTTTAAGTGTTTAAGTTTTATTTTCCTGGTATATTTTTGCAAAAGAAGGAAAACGAACAATACAAGCCCTGAAATATTTGGTGTTTTTTCCTCTCCAAATATATTGGAACCAAAATGAAGAATTAATCAGATAAGTGAACTGGAATTGTTAAAATTGAAACAGAACAGGACAGCAGTCGTAGTCCATGTGTTTTAGGTGCGTGCTTCCTATTCTAATGCTCATAACACGGTAGTTTGTTCTGCCTCTTGAAAACAGGAAGTCATTTGGTAAACTAATCACCGCTCCAGGCACTGTCAGATGAGCCCAGTCAGCAGCATGGCATTACTACTTTTCCAGTGTCAGTGTACAGTGTGTCCCTCCAAAGTATGAAAGATCAAATATAAACTTATCAAATTGGTGCTCAGTGTCAAAAAGAATGATTTCCCTCGTATCAAATCTTCTCGTTTTCATATTATAATTATTCCTGTTTAACTTTACTCAATGTACTTATCCTAACACGATAATCAGACACACATGTCGCTTAAAAAATGAAACAAAAACTAGTTCTTATAAGAACTTTAGCTCTACAAACTGGAGTTGCAAAATTCCCAGTGAGAGAAGCAACTCACCAAACCAGTGGGACATGTTGTAAATAACTGGATGACACATAGACATTGAATGTAATCACGCTGTTTTCACACAGATTAAATTATCCTTGTGCTGTCACCCCCCTCTCTCTCTTATTCTCTCTGTCTTGCCCCAAGCCTCCCAGGCCCTCTGAGCCTCCGCCTGTAATGCACCTAAATGACTACCTTGAATGCTACAATGGCGCCAGGGCCAATTAGCTGTTAACACTGGAGACAGATCTATTCAGAAGCCGCAGAATGAGGCCTCCTGTAACGTGAAAGATTGATGCCCACTTTGCTAATGACAAGAGAAGGAGGCAATCTGTTGCTTGACTCAGCTCTGGGCTATGTTACAGGATAGTCAGCTGATTACTGTGAGAAGGAGGAGGGTGGGTGGGTGGATGAGTGAAGTAAAATCCACTGTAGGGGTTGAATAGGGAACATAAACTAGGGCTTAAAATGGTGACCATCTTGGCTGCATATGTTCCCTCGATTGAATCCATGTGGCCTCAAAATATATGTAGGAGAATTTGTGTGAGCGCAAATATTTGTGTTGATACAGTGGCGATGGGTTGATTAATGGCGTCTGTCAAGAGGCGCAGTGGTCAAATGTGACATAAGCCTATTAGTAGGGATTACAAATCAACAACTGGTCTGTTCATCCGACTCTTACATAACCTATCAAACGTCAACCTGATATTCATAACTTTCAGCCAGTATATTTACTGTTATGAAAACATTTCTTTTGGCCTTATTGCCTTATTAAAAACATTTTAAAATATTGATCCAGCTGAAATCACACTAAATCGAACTTCTCAAAGTCGGTCTAGATAATGCAGCCGGGCATTGATTTTCTCCTCCATGTGTATGGCTTAATCAGAGCCAGCCTTTGGACTGGAAGTTGAATAATAACTTTATTTATATAGCACATTTAAAAACAGATGTTTACAAAGTGCTTTAACAGATGAAACAAAGAATGGAAAATTAATAGACGGTTGACAGCATTACATCCTGAAGATAGAAGAGAAAGAAAGAAATAAATACATAAATAAATTATAAAATGAGATAAGGTAAAATGAGAGTTATAACGAAAATGGGAGTATATTAAAACCTGAGAAAATGATAAAAACAGGACTAAAAAAGATAAACAGGGGAGGAGGCTAAAAACAGCAGGAAAAAACACTTCTTTAAAAGTAATCGTATGCAGATAAAGTAGAATAATATTAATACTAACAAGGTTAAACAAGGGGTATGTAGGCAGTAAAATAAATACATAAATAAATCATGCATTGTGTAAAAGTAAGTCTAAAAAAGTGAGTTTAAAGATGTGATTTAATGAAGTTTCTGAGTCAGTCTGCCTTATCTCCTCGGGGAAGGCAGTTTCAAAGTCGAGGAGCCCTGACAGATAATAGCTTGATCACCTTTCGTCTTCAGCCTCAACTTTGGAAAGTTGAGCACAAATACCACAAATGCATCGCTCAAAAGCCAGGTAGAAATTAAAAAAAGTGGATGTTGTAGTAGTCGCTAGATGGAGGTGGAGTCTGTGTTTGTGTGTTTACTATCGATGCACACCCGCTAACTGTTGAGAAGAGTAACATCCATACCTGCTTTCACATCAGAGTCTCCTAACTCCGACTCCGAAAGTCGCTAGATTTGTCGCTAGGTGAAAAAAAGCCACTAGTGCGGTCTGAAAAGTCACTAAATCGCCACCGGTTAGCCTCTTAATGCGTTTTGCCAATTATTTTGATAGGTAACAGGTCAACCAGAACCTGATAGTATGAGCTGAAATGAGACGTGTCAACACCTACTGTGGTGAAGGTGGACATGCTTCTGGTTAAATTACTGAATTGAGCAACAGTTTACCTGAGCATGTAAAGATGGAGGTGAAAAGAGGAGGTGAAGACAACACTGAGGGATCTCTTTTATACTTCCAGAAAACATAACTCCTAAAGTTGGAGATGGCGGTAATGACATGACTAATGTAGATTTACCAGCAGCATTGAAACCCCACAATGCACTGCGTTAAATGGTGAACAGAGGTTGTAAAAATAACTCTACTTTTGCCACACAAACCACATCTTTGGTGACCCAAGAAGAGAGTGCTGAAAAGGAGAAATGGTAGGACAGGAAATGTATTTTTTGTTTCTTTTTTGGCAAAGGGGGATTCATCATAAGTCTCCATGAAGAGTTTTATTCATCATGGTGCTGCAGGCCAGAACACTCAAGCACCGGAGCTTAATGCAAAATTGAATGTGGTGCACGCCATCGCCAGAGAAGCACATATCTTTACCAAATTAAACTGTTATGTAAATTGTTCTGCTTCTGTTTAATATTTGGTGGGAAACTCTAAATCTGTGCTGGTGCCCCTAAATTTTTAAAGTTTGGTGAAAAACTACCCTATTTTAAAAAAGTGAATTCAAGCCTTGCCAATTCAGCCAAACAAAAGTGGATGTGTGAAAGAGAAATGTTAGAAACCATTGAGTTACAAACCATATTTAAGTTACCAGACACTTTAATCATAATGAAATGAAATTCTGGTGATGGCAGGATGAGTTTGGTCTTGGTGAGGGTTTCTGCCTGCCCTAAGAATGTGTTTACTGTTTGATATTTCTCAACATAGAGTATCATAGATTAACTGTGACTTGCTTTTATATAAGACTGATTATCCAAAGGCAGATGTTCCTTACAAGAACTCATTGTTTGGAGCTCCTGTGAGGAACTTTTGGTTGCTGCTGATTTTGACACCCCTTTAGGAACAGCCAGTACCACTAACCTTTGCGCTGTTTTAGTAGCATGTTGTTCATCAGCTGTACTGACGCATTACCTGTTGCTGTGGTTTTGACCATTAAATAAAGTTAAAAGGAAATAATCAACTCAGCTTTTGACGGTCAAGAAAAGCAGGTCATTAAAGGAATATTCCGGCGTAAGTTTAAGTTATGGTCAAACACACCGTAACACCGAGTTCGACTGAGACGCTAAGGCAGAATAACGACCGCGTATGCAGTGCACATACAAGATACACAAGAACTCTGACTACATTTCCATGAAATAATGACCATAAATTTTCTTCCTCAGGCTGCGAAACTCCGCTGCACTTGGTGATCGACTCGTCAAGGCTTCCCCACAAACAAGCGGCTGCTGGAGGAGAGTAGGTGAGTTGTGTTTGGTCTCTTTGCTAAAGAAGCCAGGTAAAGCTAAAAAGATGTTTGGTGGCTAGTCCTATGGCTGGGACCCTATATGTACTGTTGATGAAGTTAGGTGCTGTTCTAAGCATTGTATATAGAGTGGCTTTTTGGTCGAGGTTTGCGTGTGGAGACGTAGACCGCTGTATAATTCTATCGCGCGTTCGTTACTAAAGTTGGTGTAACTAGAGAAGCAAGCAGTCGGCAACATTCATCTCTCGAAGGGGTGTCTAACTCGGTGTTACGGTGTGTTTGACCCTAACTTAAATTTATACCAGAATATCATTTTTTGTTTCATCCTTATTTGTTTCACTCCTTTCAGTGCCAATAAAAAGTTCGTCACAGGAGCCTTTATATACATTTAAGCGTGACGCCAAGCTGTTAAGAGTTCATGTCAGGCAGGATTCAAAAGACATAATTGCATTTCCACCGTAATTAATAACCCATACATGACACAACAACGCACAAACAGAACATACAAATCGCCTTTGTAAAACAGACTGAACACAACACCGTGTCACTCATACAGAGAGGTGTGAGCAGATCCTGTCAAGGTTGCACACGTGAACATACACTTAAGCTATGTAGAAAATCATGCTGCAGTGAGGTGACACCCAGCACACTCGTACAGTGATTACAAGACATTCAGTTAGTGCCAGGAGGAATGTATGCGTACCTGCCTCTGTGTGATTATGAGAAACAAACTGTTCCTTTGATGGTGATAATTGCTTGGGTAATCGCCAAGCGCAATTATGTTTGTGGAACTGTTCTCTGCTCTTTGATGGAGTTTGAACACTACTTAGCCTCTGTACTTACCCACTAATGCTGGTTCACAGCTTCACCTCAGAGTAACCCATCATTATCTGTTCTTTTTTTTTTTTTTTTTAAGTCCGTGACTAAAATATGACTCCTTGAAGGCTTCGGAAAGTTTTGCAGATTTTAATAGACAACCTTTTAACCTTGTGGTACTCCATAAAACAGAGTCAATAGGTGATTTTTTTCCCCCCATGTGCAGGATGTCTTTCCTATCATTAATCTATGACTTTGCACCTGCATCATTGCTGACAGTGTGAATAGGAGTTTAAGTACAGTTACTGGCTAAACCCACAGGATCCAAAACAGCTCCGCAAGCATACAGCGCCCACCGTATCCAATCCTCCGCCGGCATCGGAGGAGAAGTGATCATGAGATTACCGATTTTTCTCGCGAGACTCGACGAGATCTCCCCAGCTCTTGCGTGTTTCCCCAGGAGTCAGTGAATAAGATTCGCCGATCAGTGTATATAAACGGCGGTGTATAAAAACACCCACATCCCACAACCCTGGCCTCTCCCATTATCAAGTTAAGAACAGTTCAACGTATTGACCTCACTTTATTTTGAAAATTAACCGGATATTTTACTCTGTTACCGCATACAACCGCAGTGGGCTCGGATGCCGGACAGATTCTGTGGAATGACTCACATTGATTATAATGCTTGCGGATTTGAATCCAATTCCAATACCAGTATTCTGGCGTCCAGGCACCGATCCTATACAACGTAATTTACTAAATTAGTAAGTTTTTTACTGGTTAGCTCTGTTCTGTTTAAATTCACTTTTTATGTAAAATAATGTGGCTGCTCTTTGATTTTTAAAAAATAATTATTCCTAGATTTATTTCATTTACTGTTTGTTTTTTTTAATGCTTTTCTAGTTAAAAATAAATGACTTAAAATTGCTGTATTTATTTGTGTTTTACAAAGGGATTAACCTGAGCCAGACCTTACCTCAATGATAATCATATCACAGTCATGCAGGCCTAGTATTATAGATATATATATATATATATATATATATATATATATATTTAATAACATACTGGTATCAGAGTGGTACTCTGTATCAGCCGATACCCACAGCTAGGACTGGGCGATATGGCCTCAAATCAATATCACGATATATTGATCAGTTCAACTTGATAACAATAAATGGACGATAACTACTCCACAAGCGGCTCACCCCCTCCCACATTAACTTCGTCTACTTCAGCCACTACAACTTTTGAACCGTCCTCCATCTCCTCACCTGTCTTTCCCTCTCTGTTACGGACTGAATGGGTTGGAGTCACGTCTCCATCGTAGGACAGCATCTTAAAGGGACGTGAGACCATAGCCTACCTACACACATCCAAAACCAGCTTTTATTTATTTATTTCTGGACATCAAATATACAGATATGAGCAAAGTGGTGTCGATTATTGTCGTAAATTTCGGTTCCTGTAAATATTTGGTTTATCGCCCAGCCCTACCCACAGCACAAGTATCGGGAGGGAAAAATTGGTATCAGGAACATCTTTGAGTACAAGAAAAGTAGACTGGCTTGACTTCTACGACTACTGGATAATGTGGTTACTCTCTCATGTGTGGGGCTCAGTTAGACTGACACTGGCCTGTGTGTTTTCACATGCATGATTGTGTTTCCAGGAAGCCGGGTAGTAAAGTAAACCTTGACGGACAAAACTTTCCCATCACACAAATAACTGGCAACTCATTAAATGCTTGTTATCCAATTGTATAACACTATTGCATAATGAACAACATTGCATTTTTAGCATACAGATCTAATAGATCTGCGATCCTCCGTTTCATAAGTTTTCAGCTAGTTTGATATTCGTGCTTTTGGAAATCAGCCATAGAGTGCCACTCAAATCAGAGACCGGCAGCATCATCAGACCTCTATGACTCAGCGTGTACCACAGGCCTTATGACTTCAGTTTCCGTGCCAAACTCTCAGCCTCCAGAAAGAGCGAGAGACACTGCCCAGAGGCCATTTTTGGTTCCTTGCAAAATCCCAGTAGTCCCACTATCTCTTAATCAGTCCTGACAGGTAGGATTTATGATAGAACCGGTGTGTAAATCACAGGCAGGCTTGTTATTATGAAGCAGCACTATGATGGCATAATTGTTTTTAAGTGGTGCTGGAAGGGCATGTGTGTATGTGTGTGTATGTGTGTGCTGCATGTGATCATGTAACACGCACAGTATTCTGGGAAGTTTTCCAGAGATTGGGGAAATCCACCTTCCACACAACAAACAGCTCTAACCACAGAGACAAATTTCTCCAAAAGAAATTTTTGTCTCATTACAGTAAATAACATTTCACGGTCGAGAAAGCCACAAGTTTCCCAGCTATTATGACTGTGTTACACGCACCCTGTGAGTTATGTGACAGAAATGTGCTTATAAAAGGAAAACAGAGGCGAATATGGTTTATCTCAACAACAACAACAGAAAGGAGAGTGTGTGACATCTGTGAGCGGACTAAGTACCCAAAAGTAATCTGAATGCTAGTCTTTTAAAACACCTGCAGCATTTTCAATGCTTTTCATTTAAGATGTATTAGCTTATTGAAGCGGGGATTTTTTAGAAATGATATAATAATAATTAGGCTAACAGCTAATCAAGTTGTTTTTGTTTGTATTTTTTTTTAGACAGCTGCTAATTTTGTTTTGTAATATTTAATTATCTTTATACCTCAGTATTAGTGATCATTTACGTCATTCAAGTCTTCAGTATGTTTGAGGGAGCGTAAATTCATCATCAAAATGACCAAATAAATCCCATAATTTAACGTTTCCTCACCTAAAAAGCAGGGCTGGGAGAAAAAATCGATACAGCATATATTTGTGATATTTTGTCTGGTGATATAGCATATCGTCTCATTTACCAAGTATCGATTTTTTCAAATTAATTGCTAATATGAAGTCAAATCTATGATAATGGAGAAATAAAATCAACTGTTTGTCTAGTGTTTGTCCGGCAGAGGTGACGTCATAGAGCAGGTGAAAGTTAGTACAACAAATACATATATATAAGGTTTGCAAGATGTGCTACATGAAAATAAAATACAGCGTAAATAAGACAAACATAAAGGAAAGAGAAATGCTAAATTAGCTAAACAGTTGACAAAATTGTATAAATAGCAATATATTGTATCGCCATTCTCACTGCATTGCAAAATGTTAAAATCGCAATAATATCGTAGCATGGCCCAAGTATCGTGATAGTATCATATCGTGGGGCCACTGGTGATTCCCGCCCTACTTAAAAAAATCTTTTAAAAAATTATCTAAAAGTCGTCCGCGCTTTGCAATCACAAAATCACTAATAAACAACAATTAAGTTCTTCTTCCGTCCAACAAAAATAATCATTTAGATAATATGAATACTGCTGAGTTAAACAACAGCTGGTAGCATTAACTTTTTATTTATGATGTGATTAAAGCCCCAAATTTAACAAGTCAGGAGTTTTTCATTGTAGACTATTTTGTCCCTTCTGGCTTACTGTAGTCGAGTCGCTGCATTGTCTCCCTGCTTCCTGCTGCCACTGTGGTGAAAATGAAAAGAATTAGCAATAACACCAATGCACTTTGAAATGTCACATTTCACTTTTAAGAAAACCCAACATGTCTCAGTTAAAAAATAATTTGCACTTTTTGTCAAACAAAAAGAGAGTGAATATTTGATTCTGATTGGCTGTGTATCCACATTGTGCTTTATTTTCCAATAACAGACACCACTGACGCCCCCCTTATAAATTATAAAAGAGGATTAGGGCCACATGAAGAGAACAAAAATAATTACAGGAAGGACATTAAAATAGAAATGTCAAGATAAAGGTGTAAATTTCAAGATTAAAACAATCAAAATTATTTCAATAAAGTCAAAATTTTGAGATTAAATTAAAAATTTCAAGAATAAAAAAGTCAATAAAGTCGAAATTTTGAGATTAAAGTCGAAGTTTGGTAATCTCGAAAATTTCAAATTTAATCTCAAAATTTCGAGATTAAAGTCAAAATTTTGCCGGAATTGTGTCTTGTCTGTTAAATTAACCAGGGGTTCTCAGTCTATGAAGACCTTCTTCGGTATAACAACAGATTAAGTAACTATGGTTATGATTGAGCTGGAGCTAACATGGCGCCAGTGGCTAGCCTTGGATGTTTTCTCTAAATGTCGTTTCATGCCTACAAAATTCTACTGATAAATCATTTCTTTTAATTGTGTTGGCTAACATGCAGTGTTGGATTTAATGTCACTTTTTAATAAGAAAAGTTTATTAAAAACAAAACTTTAGTAAGCTACTTTAAGCCACCATGAAAGTGCTTTCCTCTTAAACTTGGCCCAGCAACAATTGGTGCCAATACATGAAAAAGTGAAACTAAGTAATCCCCTACCTCCTCCCCCTTAGCAACATTTGAGGTTTAGTATTTTTTTGTGTACTCAGAGCCCTGTGAGTGCCATTAACCATTCAAGACTAACAGCATGTCATTAAAAGTCCACTCATCTTTATTACGATTCCACTTCCAGTCTTTTTGTTTTTGCTTTTAACTATCTTGAGGTAAAATAAGTTGTCCAGTGAGAGCTTCTTTTAAGGAGCCATAAAGAACAAAGCACTTAACCGAGTAAACAAATCAGACACTCAGCCAAGACAAGGTCAGAGGAACATCAAAGCTGGTTGTAATCATCTAAAGGTCAGCAGTCAGGAGGGGGCAGACCAGCTTACCCGCTGACTCACCCGTTAGTTAGTCAGTTGGCTGGCTGTTTCCTATGAAGGCTGACTCACTGGTTGGCAGAATAGATTGCTGAATATGTTAGGAAAGAAAACATATTTCTGACCTGATGCCACAGTCATTTACATATGAACCTCTTCCACTATCGTTCAGTCTGTATGTTACTGTGTGTGTGGTGCAGCATGGTGAAAACCCCAGAATCACTGCTGTTTAATGCCAGCCACAGTGGGACCATGAAGGAGAGCGCAAAAAAACACATCCACTCTGATCTTTGTTCCATCCCTGCAGAGCAAGAACTGCCTCTGGGGTCTTTAAATGTGACCCTTTCTGAGCCAGTGGGGTCAAAGGTGACAAACCTTGGCGTGTGTCCTTTGAAATAAAGCTCTAGGGGCCCACCGTTGGACTGATTAGCAGAGTGGTAATTACCAGAAAGCTAAAAATATAGTAAGTAGTAGATGTATTTTTCTTTCACTTTAAAGACGAAGAACGGATGAAATTATGGATGAAAGTCGAAATTAATTTCATCATCATGGTCCTTAAAATGGTCTCTTATGACAAATCACATGGTATTTGAAAGCTGAGTCTAAATTAGAAAGAGTGACACAGCAATATCACGGTCACTGACGACATTAAGAATTATCAGTGTTTGCAGATTTTTAGTTTAATAAGAGAATAGTTTCACCTCACCAAATACAAGCAATTGTTAGGTCCATTACAATTTTATGGAACGAGCTACCCCTCCAAATTAGACAAGCCCCCAAACTGTCCATTTTTAAAACTCGTCTTAAAACCCATTTTTATTCATTGGCTTTTAACCCTGCATGAGACTCGGCTCCTGTTTTAGTGTTCTATGGTTTGTTTTTAGTTATTTGTTTCTATGTTTTTAAATTAGTTTTTAAAAACATTGAAGCTATATTTTATTATTAATTCTGCTTTTATTTTATCCATTGTTTTAATTGTTTCTTGATTGTTTTTTATCTTGTTGTTTTTGTCCTGTTATGTACAGCACTTTGTACAGCTGTGGTTGTTTTAAAGTGCTCTACAAATAAAGTTGAGTTGAGTTGAGTTGAGATTACTGTAAAGGTACTTTTTGTTAAAGCTACTGTGAGGAGTTTTCAGCCTGTTACCAAACATTAATTTTGGTACCTATTCATGACCTATCTGGACAACATTGATTACATTTAATTAGGTACTTTTGATGTCAAAAACCAGTGATGGGAGCTAGCTGTCGGTCAGAGTATTCATTTTTTCATGGCAAAGACTTCTGATGAGTTTGACAGTAAAGCTTCTTTGTTGGAATACACTGCTAAAACATACACAAAACAAAGTAGGGTGACCATGATCTGAATCCCCAAAAAGAGGACACTACTATCCGGGGCGGAGTTGTGCTTGTGTGCAAAATTTTGAGGGTTTTTCGGGTTAGGTCATTTGTTTTTCACGCTCCTCTAAGTTAGAAATTAAAAAGAAAAAAAAGGTTAACATTTTATCTCATCTTTTTTTTCCCTGGCAGAAAAGGGCTTTCATACAATTCCCAGGACATTCGGAAAGGAAGGCCAGACAGCCCCCCAAAAAGAGGACATGTCCGCGTAAAAGAAGACGTATGGTCACCCTAGAGAAGAGGTACTAAAGTTCCTAATGGAAGCTTAGATAATTAATGATGTCATTGTGGTGGCTGACAAGGCGAAACAATGATGATGCAAATTCATCAAAACATATGCGATAGTCCAAACCAAATTCAACAAAGAAATGCAAAATGAAAATGTAGAGACGTGCTTCAGAAAGCCCTCAGAAAGTCTCTCTCTTCAGCTGTCCTATCCAATCAAGGAAAAATGACACTTGAGAACCAACCAGCCTTAACTCTGACTCTCTGCTCAGTTAACTGGTACATTTCATCTTTAATTTCAGATAACTCCAATGTCTCTCGACAACCAAAAGGAATTAACTCAAGAGTATGTTGCGTTTCTTGCTAAGAGAACCAATTACATCTCCAACGGGAAAATTGACCTAAAACTGGGGTGGATGTTCGAGTTACATCCAGCAGGTAGCAAGAAACATGTTTATTATTATATATTTTTTTCCACTGGCACCAATGGGCCAAACAGTTATTTAAAAACTGTAAATTTTCCCTAAAGCATCACTGCCAAGATCCTAATTTTTCAGTATAACTCGCTACTTATCCTTCCACTCTCTTTACGTCTCTCTCAGAGCACCCCCCACAAGCCTTTAAAGTCAGGCTGTCTACTGAGCTGTGGATAATTGTTGAGTGTAATACCGGGCAGGAAATGCAGTGATGAAGTCCAGATGACAAGACAAGAGCAAGAGTAGAGCTGGTTAGACAGAAAAAAAAGAGAGAAAGATGTGAGCTGAAGGAGAATCGGTCCAATCGGTCCATTTGTGTTCACAATTTAGCTCTGAGATCCTCATCAGGATTCGATTAAAGCACGATGTGTTGTTAATTGCTCTTTCTTATGAAGGTGTTTTTGTTGCACTCGAGTTTATTCTTTGCTTAATTGAACAATTACCCATGATTCAGCGGTACTTGAGTTGCACTTAAAACCTATTTGCTTCTAATTCCCCCCGAGGCTGTGTCCTCGTACGATGATCACATCTGCCGGTTTGACCCAGCGCAGTTTGGACAAGTGAGTGACATTGTTTGCCTTTAGAGTAATAGCTGTCATTATGGTGAATTACTACTTTGCCCCAAACACCCAAACATTCAGTCAAAAAAAGCAGCCCACAGCGCTCCGTCTCTATCTGCCTCTCTGCTGCTGGTGCCTTGTTACAATCAATTAAGCTGATTACAAGCACTATCTTCACCACTTCAAAGGAGGGCCATTACAGCGGGTCAGACTAACTGTCTCTTCACTCTGCTGCCCTGTTTTTTGTCTCCAAGGAAAGAGGCCTTTGCATATGTTGTGCTTGAACATCTGAGGTGCTGAAATCTGTTCATAAAGTCAAAAGAAGGATAACAATGGTTAAAAAAGAAAAAGAGGTCAGTTTTATTATCGAGGGGGAATCATTTGAAGACAGTTGGTGTCATCTGTCCCCCTTTCAAGTTAAGGGTTGACTCCCTGCCAGGTCAGGCGACAGGTCAAATCATAAACCGAGGGACACAGAGAGAGGGAACGAGACACCAAGTCTAGACCGTGTGTTTAGAGACCCTCCCTGATTGCTTTGTTCTCCACCATGTCTACAGGTAATTACCCCAACAAACTACCTGGAGCCCTGTCAAATCTGAAGGAAGTGAGATGAGAAATAGATGAAAAAGGCAAAGAATGAATGAATGATTGAATGAATGTGTGTTTGTTGTGACGTATGGATGGATTTAAGCATGCGAGAGCATGTAATGTTCAAGTGACAAGTTGAAGTGCATATGAGAAAACAAGATGATAAAAAAAGCAAACTCAGATAAGTATCTTTATTTTACCTGAGTTAACCTCTAAATGGTAAATGGGTTTGGTGTCACACTTTGGCTTTTTGACAACAGGACCCATGGAAATACTAATTTCTGTAAGAATATTTGCCAGTTTTATATCCTGTGTGTAATCATAGGGAGTCATCACCGGTTAATGCAGCTCCTATAATTATGTGATCATGAAGCAGGAAGTGAAGTATTTTATTGTGAAGTATCCTGTTGGGCAACACAGTTCATGTCATTATATGTATCATGTTACTATTGTGAGTAATGAACCAGATGTCAAACTGTACAGTTTAATCTCTTATCATATAATATTATTTATTATGGTACTGTATCATGTCAAATCACAACATATTAAATCAGGTCATTTTATAACACTGTATTGTTTTAAATCGTACCATTTTATATCTTATATTAATGAGGTTGAATTCAACATTAAATGTAAAAACAATAGAAGTCAGTGCAAATTAGTAGATTTGTAATTGAGCATAAATGGATTTTATTTAGTTACAGAATTAAACACTTATGAAATTGATAAACTCCACCAAGCTGGGACATGCCAGTCAGTCCGTATGTTTTTAGTATTAGAGAGCAAATGTCACCAAATTTTTTTTTATATGTTAGAGTTGATTTCACATATCTTTTTAAAGACCCACTCCAATGAAAATCAGGTTTTTCTTGTTGTCTACATGTTCATACCGCATCTTTCTGATGGTACAGGACATATCATGAGAAAAATAAGTGCGAAATTGTATTTCTGCATTCAAATTACTGTGATCCTCTGGCAGACCCAAACGGCAGATTTAGTGAGATTTCCTATGTCACAAATCCAAGCTCCGCCCCCAGATCCCCGCTATGCAGGCCAGACTTAGAGAAGTAGAGAGGACGATTGTGGAACAAGCGTGTGCGTTAGCGGATGGCAATGCTCATAAGAAAGCTTATTATGATATTAACTTTCATTATGTCCCTAAAGACATTAGTGTCTGAGAGCTGAATAGCTCCTATGTTACCTGTTACTTCTACTACACTGGCAATGTTAGGCTACAAGCTAGTGTGAAGAGGAGTGTGCAGAGCAGTGCTGTCTCCGCCTATGACTCAGAGGCGAATTGCTAATGAGCTACTAGAACTCTGCAGAAAAAAGGTCTTAAAAAATGACACAGGTGACATGATTTTGGCTAAAAACTTAATAATCACAATTTAGAGACCACCGAGAAAACTTTAAGTAGTAAAAAAAACGATCGCAATGAGACTTTAAATTGCCCAAAATTAGCCGAAAAATCGGTTTCATGGTGTCTGCTGCATCCGCGCTTGTTTTTCCACATCAATACGAAAGTGGTGTAACGATGAATCACTAAAAACAAAATTAGAATTGTAGGCAGTAAATTACAGGCTAATGTCAGGGTTCAGCATTCAAGTTTTATGATTCACTAATTGATTAAATAAATAAAAGTTTAACTCTTGTTTGCCAAAAACAACTCTAACATTTGGCTGGTATTTAGATGCTCCACATGCCAAACCCAATTAAACTTTCACAGAGAACAATCATAACTGCGTTGCTGTTATTACAGTGGTATTTACAAGAGCTCCACCTCTTCAACTCCCCACATAATAGCATTGTGACAGGATGATTGTCACAGGCTACTATTAAACACAACCGTGGTTAGTCAGAGCACTTCTCAAAGGTTTTCCCATGGCCTGAGTGACTTTAGTCTACGGTGTGTACCAGTGCTTTTATACCCAAATATCCAGTAAGGAATAACAACAAGAATCTAAATGGTGTGATTAGGACCCCAACCCAAAATGAAGAGACCTTTTCTCACCCCGAAGGTGAAATTAACATACCTTTAAACACACAAAAACGACAAATATCACAACTTTTAACGTCATTGCTATTTTCACATCACTGCTGGTCCGCTTGTGGTTGAAGATACCAGAGAGATCCACTCACCAACTCTGTTGCCATTGCTATTTCAGGATGGATTTGATGTGTGTGTGTAATAAAATGATAGGCCCCCACTTGATGCTTTATCTTAATTGTATGGAAAACAGCCGTGCACTGCCTCATCCTGTACAGATAGAGTGATAATGATAAGCTGGGTTTGAAATGATGGACCAGTATAGACAAGCCATGAAGGTATGACTTACATAGACTGTGTGTGTAGTAAAATCATAAGGATATTAATAATTAATCTTTATTTTTAACGTCATTTATAGTCTTTTTTATTCATAGTCATAATCGGGCTGCACAATTTTGGCCAAAAATTAAAAAATTTATTTTCTTCTGAAAACTCGTTTTTTTATTTTGTTTCAATTTTTAATTCAGTGACAACTTCACCAAACTTCACTTTACTAAGTTTTTCTGTCATCCCCCTTAAAGCGAAACCACTGAAAACGATGTAGTGCATATGCCAAGCCAGTAAGTGGCGCTGTAACGCTGTCGGGAAAATGCACAAAAGACAGAAGAAGAGTACAGAGCATGTGTATTAAGGTTGTTTTGGCCAGACACGCGCAGGCGCCATGAAAGAGTTAGATGATCGTTTTGATAGATGCAGATAGGCAAGTTTCTAGTTTCTGCAAGTTTTTACGTAAGTTTCGAGTTTGTGTCACGTGGACTTAGTAAGTTAGAAGGGCGTAAAAGAAATTAACTTCGCGCGACTCCCCCCGTGTAGTCGTGTCCTCTTTTTGGGAAGTCAGAATATGGTCATCCAAGTACCATTTACAATCACCTGAAACGCCATTTCTGTGTGGATGAAATGCCGATACGACAAAAAACGTTTGCGTTTTCTCCTGAGTTAGTTTCTGTGTGGACGGGTTGATACTGCCTTCACCGGGGAGTGGTTTACTCTTCGTCCGAAACTGCGAAGCCGTACCAATTCCACATGACTAACTCGCTCTTGTCCCTTTTAGCCACAAAATTATTGCCTTCCTTTGGAAACGCCATGTTTGTTTCCACTGGTGTGTGTGGAAACATGGGAGCGCTCCTGCAGAAAGGGGGGGGGGGGGGGGCCTACAGTGGCCTGGAGGCGCGAGACATGATAGGGAGGATAATCAGTTTGATGATTGTTTTTGTTTTTAACATCGTCATAATCAAATAATCTGATTACAATTTAGAATCGATTAATCGTGCAGCCCTATGTTCAGAAGAATAACCAGTTTTTGCATTACGGTAGAATAAGAACTGTAATCAGCAGGGATTGGTTTGTGACTCACATCCAGATGGTAAAAACAACAACAAAAACACTTCTGTACTCCTCTCACATATAAATAAAGATTGAGTTTCCTGATCATCGCCACACCTGGAGAAGCAGATTTCAGTTTTATTATGAAGGACTCCGGGCCTCTCTGATTATATCTTGGCCACATTTTTCACACTTGAACTTGTGTCCTGTTTGGAAAATAATACGCTCTGCCTCGCATGTCAGTGAAAATACAAGTAAGGTCATTGGTTAAACACAGTGATATTTATCTATGATCATTTTTTTCTGTTCTGATTATAGAGAGCTTTCACCTAACCTAACATTTCCCCTGGAAGTCCTCCTTTCAGAATTAAATATACGTTTGAGCAGAACAGTCCTCACACCTTCAAAACAATCCAGGCTCAGATTTCCTTGAACACTCAGAGATAGTCGCCTTTTCATTATCATTTAACAAAGGCATCTTTTTCATCGTCTGTCTATGAAAAAGCGTTTTAAAGCTTTGAGGAATAATCCATTCTCAAAGGCTCCAATTCTTTCGATATGAATTTTCACAGACATTCAAAGACAAATCCACTTCCAGAAACTCGCAGATAAAGAGCAGATAACTTCATGCAGAAGGCGCCAAATATCGTGTCTGGGCTTATTCTATACCAAATTCGCTGTTCTGCTTTCATAACGCCTGAAAGCACACATCGATTACTGCCTATCACTGGGTGAATGTCGGAGCCATAAATCAGCAGAGTTAATTAAAATGAATGATGCGTTTTTCTAAGAGCGTCACCGATTGTTTATTCTGGTGGTTTGCTGTGTGATAGATTTTGTATCATGTTATGGGTAGATGCTCGCTTTGGAGCGGCGATTTGGAAATTATGGGACGTCAGCATCTAAATTATACGGCTTGTCATATTTGATGGTAGCCCTGGGATCAGGAAGCTCACCACACATTGTTAAGATAATTCTTTAGCTTAAAGTAAAAGGGAAAGTGAATTATCTTTATTTTTACTCTCTACCTTTACCGAAGCGTCCTTTAAAAAGTCATTTAATCTCGACTCTGGTGTGGAACTTTAGCCTGTAGCTCGGCTTAAGCAGCAGATTTTTCCTGCATTCCTCCCAAAAACCACTTGTTTTGATTAAGGAACAAACAAAATTTTAAATCTTGGCCAAACTGTCTGAAGTGACTCCTTCATTTTGGTTCGTCTCCCTCTCATTTTGCTTCGCCACCCTAAACCTCTCTCCCACAGCTCCGGTCGCCGCCCCCTCTTTTTCTCACAGGAAGAAAAAAACAAAAAAAACATACACACACAAAAACACTCAGCGATATTGCTTTGTCAGCCGACGTTTAGAAGATTAACCTCGAACTTGCCAAAGGGCATCCCAACTCCACCCCCCTCCCCCGCCTCGGCCTCCTCCCCCGCCTCTCTCAGTGTTTCCCTCCCAGCCGCTCGCTCCCTGTGAAGCCTTGCGCAACAAGTGGCGCCGCTGCAGAGCCCCCTGGGTATTAGAGGGTTGAGTGGCGTCCCAGAGAGCCGTAATTACACCAGCACTCAGGTGATTTAAAGGTCCGAGAACATGCTGACCCACGCACGACACCAAAAGTCCCACATTACACTGAGACTTACCCACACTGTGTGTCTCAGGACACAGCTTTTATTCTTACAATTTCACAGAGAAAACACGAACAAATCATTTCCCATGTTTGGACTGAAAATACGTGAACCTTTTACAGCCTCGCTAACATTTTTTTTTTTAACGATATCTCGCAACCACACATAAAAAACCATCAACTGCAGCCGGTTTGGCTCCTTTCAAAAGGAAAGTCAGCTCTGTGATCAGTTTTACAGCTCTATTTAATCACCGCCTCTGTCGGGTGGACATTATTAGAAATAATAATCATACACAAATGCTTGTCACTTTGACGTGACAGGCTATAATTGAAGAGAAAGACTCGATAATTGGGTTTGGATGCCTCTCCACCCCCTGCAGACATCGTGGTGACAACAGGGAATGTTTCCCTTTTAACAAGGTCGAGGCTAATGCTGCTTAATGGGGAGGGGATGTTCCACTGCCCCCTCAGCTCTCACCTCTATCTCGTGTTCTCTCTCATATTCTCCCTCTTTTGGTTTAACAAGTTGCTGTGACCGCGGGGTCATGGCACTGTATTAGAAATTCATCGGCTTGTGTCTGCAGAGCAGTGAACATTTTTCCCCAGCAGGACTCGTAAAAGTTGCATCAAATCTTTCCCTCCCCGCTTTGATATGAAGCTCACACCGACGTTTCAAACAGCCTTATAGAAACACAGATTTGAGACAAAGCTCAAAGTCTGCCGCATATTTAACAAATAGTCCCTAATGTAAGAAAGTATGTGTTGTTTTAGGCCGTAAAACAATCCATGTCTTGGGAAAACATGCATCTGCAAATGTTGGTGAAAGTAATGAATCTATTCGCCTCTGTTTTAATCTTCCTCTCAAATTGATGATTGTGTTTCAGCTCCAGGGACCGAAAACTATTTCTATATCTATCATTTAAGGAGTGTTGATGCTTTTAAAATAAAACAAAACACTGTGAGAGAGAAGAGAGGGAGAGCAAATCTTAAAAGATAAGCATCAGGACAAAAAGAGTTTCCTTTCTCTCAGGGTTTTTTTAGTGTTTGCAAATGAGGTATTAAAGTTTCCATTCTTCCCCAGATCCTTTTTCTGACAGCGCCGGTTTAAAGAAATTGTGCCTTTTTACTTGTAATCCCTGCAATTAAGGCTGTAGGTGCGGCTCCATTACCTCAGCCGGATTAGTAATGACCCAAGAGAGAATATAATTGCTTCTTAATTTGAAGTTGTGAAGTGCATGAAATACCTGAGGCTCAGCCTGCCGTCTCAGCAGCAGTTGGTTCAGGGATTAGCTTCTTTTTTCCCTCCACCTCTTTCTCTCTTGTTTCCAAACGGTGAGCTTTAGATTCTTTTTTTTCTCATTTTGCATTTGATAAAGCCGTAAGCACTTGTTAGCTCCTCTCTATGCTGTAGTCTTTGTAACATATCTGCTTCAAGCGTTCACAAAGAGGTGTTAGGAAGCGACTGACATCCTCGTTGTTCAAACGGAGATTTCAACTCTGACGTAGAAACGAGCGTAGCGGTAAGAGAGCGTTCAGAAAACAGCTCAGTAGTTAATTAGCATGGATCACAGTCTGTGGGTACACGGCGTCAAAATACATGTCAAAGGGTGGCTAATGTTAGCGCAGAGCGAGCGCCGACAATTTATGTGACTGTTACATCTGATCTGTGATGGTTACCCACAGAGTAATAATAGAGGGATGAAGTGATTTTGCTGCTGATCTGCCGTCAGGGGTAGAAACAAAGGCGGAGCAGGGACGACATGGTGGTGGGGCTGACTGGTGTGTGTTTGTGTGTGTTTGTAGGGCAGGGGTGGGCAATTACATGAAAAACCTGAACTATGTTGGAGAGCCGAACCAACAATAACTTCAACCTTTTTCTGCTCAACATTCATGATCTCCCGTTGTAAAAAGCAGTAATTTAAACCCACAGACATTATATACGTCGATGCCTTATTACTTACTGGAGCGTAATCCACCACCACCGCCATATTGGATGGGTCTCCTTACTCTAGGCTATCGCACAAAAGCCAAACAGCATCAATTGAGAATGAGTAACTATGCCCGTATTTGTGCACTCTACAGCTGAAAATAAACGATTGAAACCAGATCATGTAGGATTACATTTCTACGGAGCCCAGAGGTGACATGAACTTTTTTTTAATTCGCACTGGCGATGGAGTAACTCGAACATGCATTTTATTTGTATCTTGCGCATGCATTTTTAAAAATTATCCTCTGTGCGCCTCATATATGAGAGAAGAAGGACACTGTCATGGACAAAGAGCTTATTATCAACATTTTCTTTCATTCAAGTATGACTCACAAAGAGATACTTGATAGCTTCGCCACATTTGGTATTGTTTTGAGTAGGAGACACCTCATCAGGATCCTTAAAGCACAGCGACTTTGCCATGGGCAATGTTCGGATTTGCTGGAAGTGACTTTGTATATTAACGAACAGTTAAATCGCACCTGTGATATACTAAATCGTACCTGGGAAAAAAATTGTTTGGGTTATTTTCAGTGTGTGACAGTGTTCTTTATTATAGCTACATCTCTGTCGTGTGTAACAAACCAAACTGTGTAAAAATCAGGCAGAAATTCGGAGAGTTACGATGAGTATGGTTGGGCATCCCGACTAGGGCTGTAAAGTTCAAGTCGACTGGTCGACTTATTGGTCGATACGTGCTGAGTCGACCAAAATTCTGATTGGTTGACTCATTTTTTTCCACGACAATTTACAATCTATGGTTAATTTCATCAGGAGGTACGTACCAAGTGCTAATGGGGGTGTTTTTTCAGAGGTTTTCAGCCTGTCTCAGAACAGCCCTTGTTTTCACTATTTTGGATTCGCCCACTGTAGACCAGCTGGAGACAGGAAGCTCGAAAAGCATCCATGTTAATCAGCGTCCGGTGGTTTGCTGAATATTTATTTTTAAATGCCTTCTGGAGCTGATATCAGTATATTTCCCCCCCGCTGAGTCGCGCTCCACCGAGCCGCGTTTTACCCCGCTGCAGGCTTTTAGTCGACCAAGAATTTCCCTGGTTGATTACAGCCCTAATTCCTACCTACCTTAATGCATTGAAGGCGCATGGGGACCCATCTAAGATGGCGGCCACGCTGATATGTGAGCTCCAATAGGCAGCTTCAGTCTATGAGGCGTCTACATATATCATGCAGGTCTAGGATGTATGCATATTCATCCAATAAAACAACAGCTAGGTTTCAAAATAAAAGCACCACACTTGTATAAAAATTACTGCATAATCATCCTAATTCTTCTGATCTTGTTTGCTTTTCTGTGATAAAAAGGTATCAATATAAGTTTTAGTCCTTTTATAGATGTCAAAAAACTCTTCACAAGAGCTTTAACACTTTCTTTTTTTAATGAAAATACTATATTGGTTCCATTATAGGTATTCAGAATCATATACAACACACTGTCATTTATTGGATCCTTAAAACAAGTCATTGTTATTAATATTATTTTTTTTATTTGTTTCTATTATCTAATTAATAAAGTAAACTATGACGATTGATACCATTAAAGAAAATGACACCCTAGGACCAGGACTATTATGATGACCAGAAAGAGCACGATCTCTTTTCATGGCGCTGTCACACAGGCCAGCAGGTGAGACTGCAACACCCTTCATTATTCAGGCCTGACATCTGTCCAGGCTGACTAACACCATAATTACACAGCCTTAGACCAGCTATAACGCTCTTTTTATGTCCTGGCTTTTGTCCCTTAGCGAGGCGTTTCAAAGTGTCCATTAGTGACAATACAGCGCTGGCAACCTAAACCTCACTGCTCAGACTCAACCAGCTGTCATTATCCAACGGGGATCTGAGTTCATCTCACGATTTCCATTCGGTCAACAAAGAGGAAAAGTAAGACATTTCTACTAGCAGCCAAACGAACTTGTGGTCCTTGTTTTGTGAATCAGACTGTTTCAAGTTTACTACCAATATTTTAGAAAACTCTTGACCGTCAAGGTGGTATCACCACCAATAACTGCTATTGACACCATGTCGTGTCCTGCCAATCTGAGGAATAGATCTAGTTTCACCTCCAAGGCACACAAACACACCTAATGTGTGAATGTATGAATGCCTGAACTAAAAAAGAAAAAAAAAACAACAAAATAATTTTCCCAGGCCTCATCATATGACATGTATTGTTAGTGTGAGAACGAGGCAGCGGCGTTCTGATCGAAGGAGCAGAAACGAGAAGAAAAGAGGCTGACAAGCAACAGGATGTCAATTACACGGCAGCGGTGAAATCCACACTTCATGTGAGCTTAAAGCTGTCAGCTGTCAATAGAGAGGTATGCCAGACGCAGTGTTCAAGTCTGTGTGTGTCTGTGTGTGTGTGTGTGTGTGTTCAGTTTGTCTCTTAAATTGGAAACATTCACACACATCTGAGAACGAATGTGCTCCACAGGCAAACATTTGACAAACTCCTCTGACAGCGGAATAAGAGGAAATAAGCTGTGTTCACGTTTGCCAATATTTAGAAATTGATGCAATTATCTCTTTAAATAACTTTATTGTTGAGGACTGCAGGGGCTTTTGCACACACTGGTGTTTTTTTTTTTAATTCTCCAAGTTTATTTAAAAGTATGAGATTATTGTCTGATTTTACTGCACTGCTTTTCTTCTGCTCTAAAAAATTGACCTGAATAAACAACAAACAGTGGAGGGAAACACAGTCAGCTGTTAGTTTGTGGACTAGCATTCTGGAGGTACTAGTTTGCGAATGCTCTGCCAGGCCTCTATCCTTGTGAAACTCATCATGAACCTCAAGTTACTATCAGACCAGAGTGCAGCATTCAGTTTTTATTTGCAACCTGCTACTACAGACGTGAAAGATCATAGTTTAAACACGTGGAAAATATACGACAATACCATACTCAAACAATAATATACAGAACTGTGGTTTGTGAGCTATTTAGGTAAGAAGTGCTTTTAAGACCCACTCCGATGAAAATCATGTTTTTCTTGTTGTCTACATGTTCATATGGCATTCTTCTGATACTAGAGGACACAAATAGAGGAAACAGAGTGCCAAATGCATTCAAGTTACTGTGAACCTCTCACCAGTGTTGCCAACCTAGTGACTAGTCGCTAGATTTAGCGAATCCTCTAACTACCTAGCGAATCAATCTCAAAAAAGCACCTAGCGACAAATCTAGTGACTTTTTTAGAGAGTTTATAGACTCTGACATGATAGCAGGTTTTGATGTTACTCTTTGCAATGGGTAGCTGTGTGCATCAAAAACACCGACACAGACACCCTGAGGAAGCGATGAAGACTCCTCCTCCTCCTCCTCCTGGGGTTGGGGCTTTGACTGAGAAAATATGCAAATTAGGCAATGACATCAACTAGCAACTTCTAGCACTTTTACGACAGCCACTAGCGACTCTCTTTATTGAGGAGTTGGCAACACTGCCTTTCACAGACCCAAACCGCAGGCTCAGACACAGTGAGATTTCCTATGTCACAAATCCAAGCTCCGCCTCCGGAGCCCTACTTTGCTGGCCAGACTAGGAGAAGTAGAGAGGACGATCACGAAACAAGCGTGCTTGTTAGCAGATTGCATTGCGCGTAAGAAAGCTAATTATGATAATTACAGTCTTTTACACACTTCTAACTCAGTAAGTCTACGTGACATAAAATTGAAACTTAGTTACAAAACCGTGGACTTTTGAAGGATTTTATAAACTTCCCTGGACAAAGCCGGACAAACCCGGACAGCCCCCCAAAAAGAGGACATGTCCGGGTAAAAGAGGATGTATGGTCACCCTAGAAAAAAGCCCTTGAAAATGACACAGGTAATGTAATTTTGGCTAAAAACTTCATAATCACAATTTAAAGACCACTGAGAACACTTCAGTAAAAAAATATGATCACAGTGGGACTTTAAACAGCGGGGCCATGGCCACTGCAACTCCTCTTCTCAATCACAAGTCTTTTCCATCCGCCTGGTAATGTGTAATCAAGCAAAGCAGCTTTATTGGGCTCTAAATGGAGGACTGCTCTGATTAATGGAGGAGTTCCTCTGGTCGACACATGCTCTAATTAACTAACCTCAGAGGGTTTTCAGACTAATTGTGAGGATTTAGACCAAACACCAGCTTTTACTGAAGAATAATTCAGCATAGTGAGCTGTTTCAATAAATCACAATCTATCCTAAACCATCTATTTGTTCCGATAATAACAACAACAACGTGTTTTATGAACATGAGCAGAGAACTTTGAGAGCTTATAGTTAAAATGCTCTGAAACCGGACACTAGAGTTTAACGCCAGCACACACACTTCACACACACAAGAACAACATTTAGTGGGTAAATAACTCAAGCACGATGGGAAGCAGCTTTGACCTCTAAGAGTGCGTTTGTGTGTGTTTCCACTAAATTAAGAACTTATTAGGACTTAAAAAGCCGATCCTATTTCACGCAGGGACCCTCTGGGGGGAAACGGGGATTACTCTTCAAAGCCTGTGGTTTGGCTCTTTTTATGTTGTAACACTTAATATTTTATGTCAGTGTGATGGTTGGAGCGTTTAGAGAGGTCATATGTCAGAGTGAGAGGCTAACACTGCCAGCATTGGTCCTTAACAGGAGCTAATTATGTGTGTTATGGATTTGATAGCCCTGACAAGGAAATGAAGTCTAATGAGCCAAGCTGGGAACTATTTGGATGGCTTCATTTCACCCCCAAAACACATTTTGTTTGGACATGTAGATGAAACATTTATCTTTCAAATGTGTTTGCTTTGAAGTCTTCAATTGCATGACTTGACATATTTTGATATATAAGACTCCATTTTCAAGCCAGTAAATATCCTATAAACACAACCAGAACTCCAGATTAGAAGTGTCACGTTGTTTGAAAACATTATCAGCACGGGCGTGTCCAGACTTTTCTATCTGGGGTTGGGGGACAAAACTGGGGCACTGACTTTGGCAAGAGTGGCATAAAGTTTGTCAGCAAACACACCATTAAAAGACATTTATTAACTCTTTCTACACCCACTACTGGTGATGATATTAAAAACGTTTTAGTTGACATCCCTAAAGACTCAAAATTTCCAAAACTACATGTACCAACAAATAAAAAGAAATGTTCCCCAAGAGTATTGACATTTTTAGAGCAGTCAACTGGGTAATTTTAGCCCAATGATGGCCAGTCATGGTTTAGGATTTGGGAGTGGCCAATCACATTTAACTGGGGATGCACCAAAATAAAAATTTTGGGCCGAAACTGAAAACCAAAAATGAGGAAACCAAGGCCGAAAACCAAAAGAAATTATTATGCCTATTATTTATAGCTACCATTGCATTTATGGCTATGACTATGTACTAATCTCACTAAAATTTGGCTACTATTCGGCTACAACATCTACAATCCAAGGCAATTTTCTTCGACAGTCTATACCTAGCACAATTTGGTGTACAGCGTTAAGCAAGGTCAAGACAACTATTTTCTTCTTCAGTAGTTTTTAGCTTTAAAATGTCAAAAACTGCCTGGCTCGGCAGTTTTAAGAATGAGGCCAAACAACCAACATCTTTCGAAGCTCTTGTGGGAAGTTTTTGATGTTTATAAAATACACTGAAATTCATACCGATGCTTTTTCATGACATCCAAAAGCAACAAGATTGACAGTGTTTATGTCATAGTCTTTAATGCCTGAAACCAGTGCGATTAACATAACAGTTAACATAAGTATCTACTACAAATAATGTCAAAAGTCACCAAGTGACTTTTTCATTAGTGAGTTTTCATTAGTGCGGACTGCGTTGCCTCCAGGGGGTGCCAAAAAATGGCACAAACCAAAAGTTCCTTACAGGGGCTCACGAGGAAGCGCTGATGTTATGAAAATCTACCAGAGTTTGTAATTGATTTTAACGAGGTTATTCAACATGATACTAGCATACATGAGAGAGTTTTCAGAACAAGATGTTCTCTTTTAATTTGTTGTTTGCCTTGAAATAAGGTCGTAAACTGCGTGCCATGCTAGTTGATAAATGAGACCCAATTTTCAAAACAGTAAACATCTTAGAAATGTAATTAGAGCTCAAGATTATAAATGTCAAGTCACTTTAATGGTTTTCATCGTCACAAAGGATTGACTGCTTTTCCACCAAAATCACTGAATCCATTTGACCAAATCCACTTGTTGACTCATTTGTTGATGGCTTTTAAAAGTCTTTCATTGTGTAACTTGACAACATCTTGAATGCAACTCAGTTTTTAAAGCCATAAACATCCTAAAAAAGGGGAAAAGGAAAATCAGGAGAGTACTAAGTTTTTATATGGCGCCATTAAAGGCAGAATTGATGTCAACGTTCTCTAAAATTGATGCACAAAAGTTTCTGCTTCGTCACATTTTAAAACCAGGCCTCCTTTCCTCACATATAGCATTAATCTGACAAACTATATAGACATTTCTCAAGACATCAAACCAAGTGCCCCAGCAGGACCCCGTTCAACCGTCATTACCCTCACAGTAAATACATCTTCACATGAACAAGCAGAGGAAATGCATCAGGCTGGTGTGAAGCCACAGAGTCGCCACAGATGGAAAAGGTCTCTCATGATTCTAGCTCTTTTACAAGAAAGACCACAGCGACGATTAAAAAGACATTTAATAGTTCTTCTTGTTACCAGAGCTAAAAGTGTTTGCACACATGCTTATAAATTGTGAAACAGACATTTGTTAGCTATAGTTAGAAAGTCATTGGACTACAAAGATTGCAGTCAAACAGATTTATGTCTCTGTATTTATTGGTGAACTTCGTAATCAGTTAAACATTGAAGTATTGCATGTTGAATTAAAACAGGATGAAACAAAGATGGGTAAACGGGTATACTGATGAAAGAAGTCCTGATGGACAACATAAAACCAGAAAGAATTATGTTTTTGTTTTTCAGTCTAGAGTTTTTCTGACATTGACAGCAGTACCAATATCAGCGCCGATGGTAGTACCAGTATCAACCTCTATATAGCCAAATACACGATTTGTCAGATTTGGCGATCACAGGATATAAAATAGTGCCTTGACTTGATCCAAGGATATGTTAGAGTACATAATGGTACACAACCCATCATCAGGAGAGCATGTGGAGAGGCTAGACAATGGTATCTATTGTTCAGTGCTTCATAGTCAAAGACACACCACATGCAGGGATGTTGTTGCACAATCTCCAAAGTTGTTAACTTTACAAGATTGGCAAATCAGTCGGGGGGGGGGGGGGGGGCACAGGTACACGTAGGCGCGCACAGGCACACAGACACGGGCTGTGTCCGAAATGGCATACTGCCTGCTATCTACTTACCTACTCAAGCAGTAGCTACTGCCTACTGACTACTCAAAGATGATTTGAGTATGCCGCGGCTGCCCAAGCGTTTACACACATACATACTAAATACCCCAGAATGCATTTCGTGCCGGCCGGAAGCAGCGCCGGGAAAATTTAAATAGTCCTACCACAAGCTACATAGAACGACTGCATCCCGGACAAATTATATAAATTCATTCAATAATAATATTTTTTTCTAGCGAGATAGTAAGTGTTTACATCACGATTATGAGCCCAGTTGTTTGAAATAGTGGCTGTTTGTAAATTTGTCTCGGCGATTTCGGAGACCGAAGCGTCCGCTTGGTTGGTGTTTGCGTCTATTTACCGTAAACACCGGGCAGCAGCAGCTCCCCCTTCACGTTTCCAAATTATTGCGAAGTGTTTTCATAATCAACATCTACACGACACAAACCGGGCGGCAGTGGATGAAAAAAATCACACAAACATCCGTGTATCCATGGTGATAATGCTATACACCACCTGCTAGGCGTGTGATGAGCAGCAGAGGGCTGCAAAATGACCAACACACAACATAATTATTATGACCTCGTTCGGTTATTCCTTGGCAAATACATCATTTCCCGACTACATTCTTGTCATGTACAATGATAATTTCAGAAACCATCAGATTTTCAACCACAAGTAAGAATTAGTAAAGCTCACATAGATTGTAAACAAGAAACTCCCCGTTTGTATATTCTGAACCATGTGCTCTCTACCAAAGATAATTTTTATTAATCAGAGGTCTTTGCTTAATATGAGCGACCACTTTGATGATGCATTCAGAGATGAGAAGATGCTCAAACTTGATGTAATAAATACATCTTTAATAGACACTTAAATAAATAAAGTCAATTCATACGAATAGTTAAAAACATTACCTATAATCCTAATTTAAAATACAAATAAATCTGGTAAAAAGATCAAAATATGATAAAATGATGAAAATTGTGTAATGTATACTGACTAAATATTGTTTATCTATTTATATATATATATCATTATTATTGCAATCACATGCCATCTATTTCTTTTCAGCCTTGGGAAAGAGGGCCATATTACCAGCTGAGGTGCGCAATGCATTGTGGGGCAGAAGCAGTACGTGAAGCAAGCTCCGTTGCACACTCAGAAATCGAAGCAGATTGAGTATACATCCGGGCATTTCTCGCATACACAAAATTCGCATACTGTACAGTGTGAACGCACTGCCTACTCAATTCAGAGGCGGGGTTAGTAGGAGTAGTAGGAGTAGTAGGCCATTTCGGACACAGCCACAGACTTTTGGATACAGTGCTGCAAGTGAGCGTCGTGAGTGAAAAGCAAGCAAACAGAATGAACACGACAGCTTTGGTGTCTAAACCGAACGCAACAGCCCAAGTGTGGGAATATTTCAGCTTTAAATCAAATGAAAGAGGTGAGCCTACAAATACGGACGAGCCGATATGTCGTATTTGTTCCAAAGTTGTGGTGACAAAGAAGGGGAGTATGACGAACATGCATGTGCACCTCAAGCACAATCATCCCCTCCATTTTTCCCAACTGAGCAAAAAAAGTACCGCCGGAGGTGCTGCGGAGCCATCGTCCCGACAGGTCCCGTTTACTGAAGCGTTTGGTAAGCAAAGCAAATATAAACAAAACAGTGCAAAATGGTGCGCGCTGACAGACAGCGGAAATTAAAGTTTATCACTTTTGACATGGTTTACTCGCATTATTATGCCATATATTATCATTTTCTATAATTTAAAAAACGGTGTCAATAATATCGTTTATCGGCAATAATTTGTAGCACAATTATCGTCCAGCAAAATTTGTTATCGTGACAGGCCTACTGCTTCATGATAGTCACATATTGTCACTGTGTTCAGCGTCCTACAGGTACTCACGATTTTGCGGCTACAGTTTTGTGGTCATTTACTCGCCCCGCCCCACATCAGCAGCTCCAACTCAGCTGTGTTACACTAATGCGTCCCCTTTAAACAAATGACAGGTGGGAACTAATGAGCCAAATCTGTTTACATAAATGTGTACGAAGTTTACGCTGTTTGTGCCGAGCATCATCACAGCAAATCTCAGGGACTCTCCTGCCGAATGTGTTCAATGCTACTGCGTGAGTGGTGGTTTCAGGAAGTGGAGAAAAAAACTAGAAATACCGAGAGCTTTTTTGGCTTGTAATCCGTATAATGATGGAAGGAGCCAAGTTGTCCATAGTATATACAGAGGGCAAAATTATCGTACAAATACGATAAGTATCGTACTCCTGGCAACCTTGCCTCTAGTTATGATATAATCGACCCCTCTTCGTGAGCTGTCATGTGACATTATAAAGCAATAGTCATTTCGTGCTAGCAGAGAGGGTAACCTAAGTCAAAGCCAGTAAAATGCCAGCAATTACCGTCTTTTCAGCCGATGTCCTTCATGTTTTTGATCGCACGATAATATCTCAGAGAAACGACAATACAAGCGGAGTATCAGTTTGACAAAATGGTACCAGAACATTTCTACGCTTGTCACGTAATGTTTTATTCAGCAGAGCCTTTTATGATGATCAAACCTGTGTTGAAATGAATCTTCGGCCGTCTCTCATCGTAGTGCATTTGCTTATTGAGCTAAATGTGCCGAGCAGAGGGGATCATATTCCTCCCTGCGATTAGACAGAGATGGATTGTTGAATCAGAAAGACGGAGACGCTCCTCTTGTTCCTCCTCACAGCTGCTGCCAACAGAAGGACAGTTTGGGCTCATTGTGTAATTTAAAGGCTCTGACACAACAAGGAAACTCTACCTGTCTCCATTATGATGGATTCCCTCATAAATGTTGTGGCTCAGTTTCAAATGGGAGAACCTGTTTTGTTATTTTGCAGGCCTGTCACTTAACCTGCTCACCGGCCCCATTAACGCTGTCTCTGGAGAAATGTACTGGGGATGGTTTATGTGTGTGTGTGTATGAATGTGTTTTCATGTGTGGTGTGTGGTGAGGTTACAGGAATGGAAATTGACTGTTTTCCACATATTTTCTATTGTATTTTTTTGCTGTTGTTTGTTCTCTTTTCAGATGCAAACAATTTAGTGTCTTACCTCAAATTGTACAAAATGGACATTTTATTACTGTGGGATGACATTTGAAAGCTCGCTCACTCTTTTGTTGTCTTTGAAGCATCAAAATATATCGAAATGTCCTCTGCCTCAGAAAGTCGAACAGGCTTGTGTTCGGAGGAGATTTTTGTTGTCCTCATGTGATGTCCAAGAAAGTATCTGTTCATGTTCTCTGAAAGGCTGAACACAAGACATTTACAAGGCCTCCCCCGGGGTCTTTTCGAGCCATTATTTATGGACTACTTCTTACTGTTTAACTGGGGAAAATGTCCATTAGTATTGTTGAATGATAAATTAACAGATTGATAAAAACTTTATTAACTCTAATGGTCTGGAGGGAATTTTTTTATCCTTCAGCCTCAAACCATGTTTTAGAAACTCATTTATTATCCTTTAATGGAAAATTCAGCTGCGACTCCCCTGTCTTAAATGGAGGCAGTGGTCATGAGACCTCCAAATGAAACTTGATCATATAATAAAAGGTAGTCAAAGAGATTCTCTTTTGGAAAAGTAGATTGGACTCCCCACTTTGTTATTTTTCTACCGTCCGTAATTCATCGTATGATTCTGACTTCTTCAGCAGGTCATACTGTGAGTAGGTCCCATTCAGTCACTTCCTGATGGTCCTCGATGTTTCACAGATGAGATAAAAGTGAGACATAAGGCTTTAAGTCGGCTTTCTGAGCTCATTTTTCATCAGCTCACCATTTTTTTAGAGCTATAGAGGCAGGGATGAGAAAAAATTGAGAAAAGGAAGATTTTTTATTTCCATTATGTACATGCACTTTGAGAATGAAGTTGAAATATTACGAGTAAAATTCGATGTTTAGGGGAAAAATAATCAAAATTGAATTTTGAGGATAAAAGTGAAAAAAATTGGAGAAAAACTGTTGATTGTTGCTTTGTATATCACACGAAACCTCTTTTAAAGGATCAGAGTCTAAAAACATCTCGATGGTATAGAAAAGACGATGGCATTGGCGTACAGCTTGAGGTTAATCAGTAAACATAGAGTGATGAGACATTTTAAACATAATGTGATAAATAGCAGCAGTAAGATACACTCTAGAGGTGTAAATGATCACAGTCACACACAGTCAGTTCACTGCCTCACTCCACGTACCTTTAAGCGGCGTACACACATAAAAATTCCCGATTTTCCCCCTCCCGACCAAGGATGACAACCAGAAGATTATCTTATGTCTTCTAAGATTTTCCTGTAAGATTATCCTGAGGTCTGAAGTGTATCAAGAGTGAATTTGTTCGAAACGGGTCAGGGCCGACAATCGTAAATATTAAACTTATCAATATTATCAATATTTACGACCAAAAATCTTCACCTGTGTGGGGAAAGCCGACGGCTCCCGAGTCATGACTCCGTGAATTGTCACGTGAAACGGAATGTAGCCAATCAAGAAGCGAGCTGACTGAGGAACAAGGAACCAAATAAGGAACCAAATTTCCACGGTCTTTTCTTTTTTTTTAAAACAGGATTTTTCTGTCAAAAATTCTCCCAAAACCACCATCATTCCCTCCTTTTGTGTGTCCTCTTCCATGTTGCGTTTTGTGTTTCCCGGTTGTTGCCATGTTTCTTCTTCGTTTTTGTTAGATCAACTTTTGTCATGTGAGATTTCTGTCTTGGAGGACTAGATTCTAGATCGGTGGTGGGACAGAATCGTTTTGTGTGTGGTGTGCTGTGTTGAGATTATCGGAGCACACCACACAGAGTACGTACGATCAAAACTGTTTCTTCATGTGTGGGGTCTGTAACAGATAAAATAGTTCTGTACCTCTCTTTATTATAATGAGGAGGGGCTGCTGTATCTCTGCTCAGTTTAAGACATAAGCAAAGACCTCTTAATCTCAAATCCAAAAAAGGAAATCTAAAAGTTGAAAAAAGCTCCTAAATTCTGTCTTGATTAATTTTTATACGCTGTCTTTTAATGTGTTTATCTGACCTCTGTCATTTTTCTGTTATATTTTCTGTGAAGTACTTTCAAATTTGCCGTTAAAATGACAACAAATTGACAACAATGAAAACTTCAGTTTGATGCTTTGAGTTAACAAGAATCAGCAAATGAGCATCTTGTTCCTCCTCAAATTATCCATCCTCATCCCTGGTACTTAAACGGTTATAGAGTCCGATACAATATGACAGTCATGTGAAAGATGATAAATGTTTATCAGCACTGCTGCCATGTTATAATTTCATTATTCATGGTTGTTAATTCAACACTAAATAAAGTATTTCTAATAAAATGGAGAATTACTAAATAAGATTATGTCCTGTGCAAATTGTAAAGTTGTTTTCTAAACTGTTGCTGTTTACTTCAGTTTCAGCTGGTTTCGTTGGAAAAGTTTGATATTTCACTGTTTTTCCTTTACATTCGATTGAACTTTTTGGACTTTTTAAAAAGTTTCAGGCACTTTCAGTCGGGTAAATGCCGTCTTGGCGGTGTTTGGTTCTGTCACAACATTACTCCATTAATCCACCTCAGTCTTCTTAGTTGGGGCTGAACTGTAATGATCTCTCTGTGTGTTCCCACTCTTATAAAGAAGTACTTTTACTCCACTTCTATAATCCTGTAGTACTTCTGTACACACTGAACAGATCTGTTGAATCTGTTTTGTTAACCACGCTCACAGAACTGTTGGTATTCAGGTGGAGAAACAGGCTTGTTAATTATCTTGTACCATAGCCCCCCCTTGTGACAATAACACATCATTATCCAGTCCAATCGATCAATGAGCTGCACATTAAACCCAGTAGAAACATCTGAAACGAATTAATGCGCAGTGTTGCACTGAATTTCGGGAAAAGTACTTTGATAGTTTACTAACACCAAACTTCTTGAGATATCTCACATCTCTTGAGTCTTTATAGAGACCTTTGTTCAACTTCCTTCTTCGTGATTCGTTATGATTCCTTGAGAAGTTCCAGTGAGATTCAGTCATCACGATTCAAGTTAACTGCGCTTCACTGAAGTAATCTTGGCTGTAGAAGATGAGTCGAACTGAGCCAAAGAGACACGATTTTACTCCAGCTATCAGTGGTGTTACTTTCTCTCCCCAGGACGAATCACATTTAGCTGCTTCCTCTGTGTAACATCACACCTTTCCAGGAACATTTCAATAAAGAACAGATCACGTTCTTTCCAGGAACCGAATTAAGAAAGATGAGTGAGTCTTTTGTCCAAATGATCTCATTATTCATGGTTTATTAACTGTTTTATTGTGTCAGATAAAAACGCTCATCGGACAAGCATGCCAGTGTTAAATCTGAGGCTCACAGGACTACGGTTCTGTTTCTAAGGAGAATGATGTTAAAGCAAAAAACAGTAGTCACATTGTTCGGTTCCCACGCATCATTAAAGTCTGCTTTCTCCGGCAACATGTGGACAGTCTCATCTCGTCTATTTAGGTCCCAAAAAACAAACAAACAAACAAACAAAAAAAGAAACTAATTATTCTGCAAATGTTCATTTTCACAATCTTAGACTATAACGGTCATATCAAGGAGGGTTACTTTTAGACAAATGAGAGTCATAAATCTTCAGAGAGGAAGGACACATCAGGACTAATAACATGTACTCTTATTCAATTAGTGAAACGTGACAAGGACAGAGGTGGGGAGTGAAACACAAACACACACACAGAGTCCTTAAAATTGAATATGGAGCTGCACTAACAAGAAAAAAAAAAAACAAGGACAGATCTGAAATAAGAAATACCAATAGATAAACTTCCTGCTCATTCATACCAGTCCATCCAGTTTTTGATGACATCTTTGGAGAGTTGGTGATTCAACTTGATGATCTTTCTGGAACCTTTGGTTTTTGATTCAAACCTTTATAATAAAATCTATTTTTTTCTTTGTCCACCCATCAATGTAAGTAAACTTAGCCTTAAAAAGACAAACTCCACTTTGGATCAGTCAGTTTGATAACACCAAAAACTTGATTCTCCAAAAAGCCCAACAACTTTTAGATGGAAGAAAACTTAACAAATTGACGGACAAATTTTATTCTCAAAAATAAAACATAAAAAAAAAACTTTTCTCGAAAATAATAAAAAGTCCTTTAAGCATTTTACTGATTTATGGAGGTTCGGTTAAACACTTTAATGCTATGAGATAAATTCTATCCACACGTGATCATGTGATCACACTGAGACTGCTTACATGATAACGGTAAAGTAAACAAAACAACGTCTCACTTTACATGAGCAAAAAGGTTAATAAACTTAAAAAAAAATTTTTGGGTTGTTAGTTACTATTAACAATTATTTACTAGTTTGATAATGGTCATTATATTCAGCCAATACCAGTATAAGTTTGTATTCTTTAAACACAACTAATATAGATACACATTTTCAGAACTATCAACATGTGTGTGTTATTTGCTGAACCAGGACTTAAACACTCTCAGACTATTTAAATCAGAAGTTTTTTGTTCGAGGTTTCCGGCAAATTTCGTCAATTTGTTTGTTCAATTTGCAGAATCTATGAAATCCAAAAGTTGCCAAAAGTCCTTTCCAGAAACTGAAATATTTGTGTCATCAGCAAATAATATAAATTTCAATGATTTCAATATGCTGTTTATGTAGAGAGTGAAATATTGACTCCAGGGTAACATCACAAGTCATGTCCTTTTATTCTGAGTTTTAGTTCCCCATTTTTACAAATTTCTACCTGTTTTAAAATTCAAGACTGACAACTTTTGACAATTCTGATACTGAGATTGTGAAAATCCGGCTGGTCCGTCCTTGTTGTTTATTAGTATCCTGACAGTATTTTGAAATACAAGCAGAGATAGAATATAATTATTTCAGCTTTATTTCTTTAAAAACTTTTTAAATTTGTTACCTGGCTGAGCTGGGAGCTTGTAGCTAGTGGTATGACTCAGCAGTTTTAGGTTTTTGTAAATAACGGTCTTACTTTGTATATCATCATCTGTATTTGTTGTTCTTTACTTCAGTATTCAAACTGTGCTTTGTAGTAGTTTCAAAGCCACCATGAAAAAAAACTGTTGTTAATAAGCTGTAAAGGTTTACTAAATGTTTTACTTTCAATATCATCAACTCATTAAGCTACATTTCTGTTTAAAAGGCTGAATAAACCTTATAAAGCAGAAAATGAGTGCATTTTTAAGAAACACCTCTCAGTTCAGGCAGAAGCAGATCAAATAGATGCTGAAGTTGTTTTACTGTACGTCATCCTTTCCAAATCATTGGTTTCCAGTCTTGAAGCTCTCATCAACATAAATATCCAGCAGGTGTCACTGTGCTCCCTTCAAATACAAGGAGAGGACAGAGTTTTCACATTAATGGCTTTTTTCATGAAACAGGGAGAGCAAATCAACTCAAATTTTTCAACTTTAAATTTCATCTGAGATGACCTCCTGGTAAAAGCTGAATTTTGTATGTGTTCGTATCTGTTCTTTATCTAGATAGATAATTTCTGTTTTTACAATGGAGAAAAAAAACTGTTTCTTTATTGAAAGAAAGATTTTTTTCTGCTTTACTTCATGCAGATTTGCTTCATTTTTGTATCATTGGATAGATAAAGAGTTGCTTTTACATCAGGGTTGAGTCGTGTCAGTCTTGACCACCTTAACTTTTCTTTATTTTTTAATAAAAATTTGACTATAATTGAGAGCAGCTCAGAGGTCTTATGCTGTCATATCACATAAGGGATGCTAACATGAAATTAGGGATGAAATCAGAAGTGCACATGAAAAACGGCTCCAGCAGCTTTTGTTTAAAATATGACAGATATCATTTCATAATGGCAGTGTTTTTAAAACAGCTTCTATTTGGTGTTTGTGAGGCTGTGTTGCAGAGGTTGTCATTCATTGCAGCAGAGCGTGGGCCTGTACAGTCCAGAGTAATTCACACTCTGACCACGTACTTGAGAGTTTACTTCATCTCCTCTGGCTGCAGGACCTGTGAGCGTGTGTGTGTGTGAGTGTTTGTGTGTAGGTGTGTGTGTGTGCGTGTTCATTGACTGATAATTGCTGCTGATAAAGATCGGATACACGTGCGTGAGCGGGCGTGCAGCTTTGCACATGTCCACCAACATGGGTTCGATATGATTAATTACTGAGCACAATTTCCTCTGCCCTCCTGGGATAACATCTATAGTGAACACACAGACACACACACATCTATTTCTATAACTACCTTCAGCCAAAGAAAGACACAAAACAGCAGAGAAAAACAAACAAAAAAAAGAGATAGTGGTGGATATAAGTGTTATTGAAGCGACGCTTAAGAACAAAACAGTTATTGATCTTCATTTTCTCTTTATAGCCGTGGTTATTGCTTCTGCAAGTATTAAATGTAAGTCAGTAGAGATACTGAACAAGTGATTGATTGAACAGGGTCAAAGTGAGTTTATTTTAAAACAACTTAAGTACAATTTAAAGGTTGTGTAATTGTTAGGGGTAAAAGTATAGATATTTATAATGAATGAAGTTTGAAATAATTACTCATTTAGAGCAGAGATACCTCTGTGTACGCTTTGTAGTCTGCCCAGTTTTTCATTTTGTTCTGTTATAATGAGTAACTAATCTCATTATTACCCAAAGAGCAATAGTGGTTGTGTTCAAATTGTGTTTTTACACATGGTTGAGTTAGAGATGCTTGGGCTGCAACTAATGACTATTTTAATAGTCGACTAGTCACCGACTATTGAAACGATTAGTCGACTTATTGGATAATTACATGCCTTCTCCTCAAATATTTGTGCATCACCGACGTGCCATGATATGCAGGGTCTGCTTTGCAAACCTCAATAATAATAATAATAATAATTATTATTATTATTATTATATAATAAATACTAAAAATAATAGTTACAATTATAATAAAAATAAATAAATAGTAGTAGTAATAGAAAAAAAATAAATAAATAAATAATTACAAAAAATAATAATAATAATAATAATAATATATTTTTATATTGGCACTCTTAAAAACAGACAAATGGTCATAAAGCACAGAACATCGGCATATGGAAATAAAAACAAAAAGCTCAGTTTTAAACAAAGCCTCAGAATTGAAGGCTATTTTCATTTGTCATAAGGAACCCAGACAATACAAGAACCCAACCCTGCAACATAAAATGAGACCATGAGGACCAAAATTAAAACATAAAATGTATAAGTATAACAAAAGCTAAAAAGACAGTAAAGCCGTAATAAGGCATAAGTAAAAGAGATGAAAGACGGCATCACATAAAAGCAAGTCTGTAAAAGTGAGTTTGCCTTCCAATTGCCTTGTAAACCTCGCAAGTTTTTTATTTTATTTAATTTTTTGCCTTTTTATGCTAAAGTGCTCCCAAACTTTGGAGGTTTTTAAGCACATACTCATAGCTGCTGTATGGTACGCCAGCGTTGCCAACAAGTATGAATACCCTACCACTAGGCAGAGACACTATTCCCCATGTGTGACTCTAGGCAGAGATCGTAATGAAGTAAGATGCCTCACTCCACTGGAAAAAACATGTCTGGTGACAACAGTCAACAATGGAATTCATTGTCAACTTTTTTCATGATCGATTTTTGTCGACGTTGACTTATCGTTGCAGCCCTAAAAGATGTATCTGCGTGCCGTTAAAACAGATATAAGAATTTAAAGAAACTCCTTTCTGTTCAGGTTAATGAATGTAAACGCAGCTTGCAGGGCGTACAGTTTTACCTCTGAGTTCTTCAATATCATTAAAAAGACCTCTCCTGTTTGTTCATGCTTTAAACGGATTAAGATGGACTTTATATAAAAGGTTTGCTGTATTTTTCACATCTTTTACTTTTACATGCTGAATAGACTCACTCAGCTTTAAGGAAAATTGATATGTGCAGTGAAGTGTGAGCGTCCAACAGGGAAGGGCTAAATTGCTCAAGCTTGTTTATCAGGACCAAAGTTGTGATGCACATAAGTGCATGTCAAAACTGTCAGCTGCTGTTTGGAGACATGCCTTCATCACACCGCAGATGTTTGACAGCTCATTTAATGACATGCAGCTAATTGGCAGCTTGTTAAATGTCTCGTGGTGTGTTTACAGATTTGTCCTGAAAGAAATGGAACGAATGTATTTTGAACTCATATAAGGACATTAATGTACTGTGCAGTTCTCTTTGGGCTTATTTCAAATATCTTTCTGACATATTGTGTTTGAAAAAGCAGTAATTACACTAACAAAGGTTCTATTCTGTTCAGTCATCCCAGCAAACAGTGAGAATGAGTCAGCGTGCTCAATATGTGTGGAGAACCAGGAACTGAAGGAGCTACACTGAACTAATTCTCTGAAGAGTTTATTTCATGTCAGATTCTTCTCTACTTCCAGGTTGGAAGAGAAATAACTTTGCATTTACTTCATAGCGCACTACATTTACTTGTCTGTCATTGCACTGAGACCATAGACTGTGCCTTCAAATTTCTGTTCAGTTTGCAGCTTGAAATGCAGACAAGTGACACTGCGGTTGTCACTGATTCTAAATTCACAAATCAACAGTGTGATAAACTTTTGCAATCAGGGAAGTAGGGCCAGGCGTAGACCGAAAATTTATAGATACTGAAATTTACGTCAATAGCTGACGTCATTTTGCCCATGTCAATATATTTAGTGTCAAATGAATAAATAAATAAAAGTCGGTTTTGGATGTGTGTATGTAGGCTATGGTCTCATGTCCCTTTAAAGGGATATTCCAGCGTAAAATTAATTTAGTGTCAAATACACAGCAACACCGAGTTAGACACCCCGTTGAGATTTCTTTATCATTTCCTTGAAGTAATAATCATCATATTAATCATTTTGCACTGCAGTTCTTTTGCCTTAGTGTCTCGGTCTGATTGCATTTCCATGAAGAAGTGATCATAAATGTTCTTCCTTAAGCTGCGTCACCCCACTGTAGTCCGTAATGGACTGGCCCAAGGTCTCGCTACAAACAAGCGGCTGCTGGAAGAGAGTAGGTGAGTTGTGTTTGGTCTCTGCTAAAGAAATTAGTCAAAGCTAAAAAGATGTTTGATGGCTAGTACTATGGCTGGGACCCTATATGTCCTGTTGATGAAGTTAGGTGCTGTTCTGAGCATTACTTGTGGCTATAGAGTGGCGTTTTGGTTGAGGTTTGTTTATGGCTCCTCAGACCGCTGTGTATTGCTATCGTGCGGTCGTTACTAAAGTTGGTTTAACTAGAGAGGCAAGCGGTCGAAAACATTCATCTCTCATAGGGGTGTCTAACTCGGTGTTAAGGTGTGTTTGACCCTAACTTAATTTTACACCGGAATATCCCTTTAAGACACTGTCCTATGACGGAGACGTGACTCCACCCCATCCAGTCCGTAACAAAGAGAGAAAGACAAGTGAGGAGATGGAGGACGGCTCAAAAGTTGTAGTGGTTGAAGTAGGCAAAGTTAATGTGGGAGGGGGTAAGCAGCTTGTGGAGTAGTTATCGTCCATTTATTGTTATCGAGGTGAACTGATCAATATATCGGGATATTGATTTGAGGTCGTATCGCCCAGCCCTACAGGGAAGTTGTATAAGCTCCAATATTCAAAGATTCTTTGTATGTTTAAGAATCCGTCTGATGAAAAATCTCATCCATCTTTCTTTCTTTTGTTCAGGTCTAGCAGCTAAAAATACTGTTGATGATCTTGAGCGACAGTATTTCAGAAACACAATTTCCATCCAATTCCACCCGGTTCGAGCTGTGATTCACCCGAGGAAATGAAGTCACTTGTGTGGGTATGTGGAGCTTTTAAACATCAAGTTCCTCTTTAAAGAAAATGATGTTTTAGCAACCTAGCATGAGGGGGAAAAATGGAGGGCTTTTTAATGTCCCTGTCGCACAGAGATTATCTTAGTTTAGCTTAATTACTGAAATGTCTATGGGATTAGCAGCCGCTCTGATCAAAGGAGCTTCCCCTGCTTTCCCTGCGCGCTAACTTAAGAGCTCTCTGAATCCATTTATCTGCACATCCATTTCCGTTTCTAGCCTGCGTCTGCAAACCCAATCCCTCCAGACTTTCCACTACGGATCCAAAGATGTTCTGCGTAACATCTCTAGCTCACTGTCAAACTTGTGTCTGCACTTTTGTGCAACATAGCTCCACTGGATAGAACTAGAAAGCCAGAGAGTGTCATGTCTGTCTGTTAGTATTTTATTTCTCCCTTCATGTTTCATGTCATGTGCTTCCTGTTTTATTTTGTGATCACTTACCATAGTCTCTGTATCAGGTTCCTGTCTTCCCCATCTGTGTCTAACCTTGGCGGTTGTTCACTGGTATCTAAAATTGAGGACAAACTTACGTGTGTGTGTGGGTGCCCCGAATTAGATGATACATTTCCTTTCAGTTCCCAAAACCAGAATTAAAAGGAGCTCGCCTGGAGGCAAGTAAGTGAGGAGGTCAGATTACCTGGTAAATTGTAAAAAACATTTGTCTATCACAAGATCCCGCCGGTTGATTTGGCAGGGGTTACTGTTGAAATTACTGTTGATGCACGAATGAAGCGAGTAAATACTATTCATTTACACGTCTAGATTTGTGCGAATTAAAGGTGAATTAAAGGTGGGGTAGGCAGGATTTCATTAAAGAAGCATCTTTTTTCGTGGTGTATTTACAAAAATCTTATAATATCAGTCAATAGCTATGAGTTATTGAATCCATTTGGTAATACCAAACTGAGAGCTGAACCATTAAAATCACATTTAATGCAAAACTGAACAAACATGGCACCATGTTAGGTTTCCAGGTACAGGATCAAATTCAAACTGTGAGGGAATAATCTCATCAACTAAAAACAAGGACTGGAGTCACTTCAGAGTCAGGGATCATGTTTTGTTGTTCTCAAGTCAAACCTCCACATGAAACAGTTTCCTCATTAGCTTCCTTTCGCTTCATCACCATCATGTTTTCTCTCATTACCAAGTGACTTATACGTGAGGCCGAGGCCATTTTCCTCCGTGTTGTTACCATGGTGATAACAACATGAAGCTGCTGCCTTCTACACATCATGCCTTTTCCCCCCTACCTCCTCTTTTCTTACCTCTTCTTCTCTGTGTCTATCTTTTTTGGGATTAAAAAGGCAGGGTATCAGCCCCTCTCCTCTTTTCCAAAGCCAGTCGGTTGCAGACCCAAGCAGTGCGAGGGATTATCCCTCTATTTCTATTAGTCACACACTCATAAGCCATGTATCACTCTGAAGCTTTGTGTCAGCAACTCCACACCCAGAGTGGAGAGACTTCTCATTATTGGCGGATTGAGAGGTTTTAGCTTACACGGGGAGAGCAACATTCGCAAAGTCGAGTCATGTTTGAAGCAAAGCAAATGCATTTCACAGATAAACGCGTTGTGTAATGTGTCTTAGCTTTTATTGCTGCCCTGACTTCTTAATTGGTATATTAGTTAAACTTAGAGACATGCGGTTACATAAAAATGAGCTTTAATTATGCACATTAGAAACATCGTGAACGGATTAAATCCATATTTACTGTCTGTTGACGGGGAGTTTTTCCTCCCTCTGTGTTATCAGCGTGACGATTCCTGTGGCTTGTTGTGTAAAGTGTTTATTTACACCACATCATGATAAAGTTACGCACTCAGGAGTTCAAAAGGCAGCATTGTTAGGTAGAGTAAGATGTAAGCTGCCCAGAAAACCTTACACATCAGAGGAAAAACTCATGAAATTATGCTGAAGAGAAAAGGCACTTCAATACTGCTCACCAAACACTGACAGCACAACATCCTGCTGCATTAAAAAAAAAAAAAATCATAATAATTTCACTTCCACCAGTTTTCTCCATCGTTCTGAAACCACAGAGCAGCAAACAGAAAATGAATCAATTTCCCTCCTGCTCTCTATAAAGCTGCAGACAGTCTGACGGTGACATTTTAAAGCGGCATAAATAGAGACGGTATTTAAAGTTTTTAATTGGCATCAATAATTCTCAAACGCTCAATAGCAACAAAGTGATTTCCTCCGGATATATATCTGTAGACATATGTTCGACAATGTAGAGGCGTTATTCGATATTTGTGCTGCAGCATGAATAAACTGTTCAGATAAGGAAATGAATATGGCTTCTCAGCATCTTGCCAAGAAAAAAACAGGTGTATCATACCTTGTCAATGAAATATAGAAACACTTGTTTTAGTTGTGCCAAGGTTGCACCTTCTACACATCTTATTTATCGTTTTTTTTCATAGTTTACATATTTTGGTGTTTCTTTCCCCTCCATGCTTATGAGAATCCTGTACTTTACACCTTAATGATATGAACTATTTCCCTTACACAAAGTCTGCAGAGATACCCACTTATGGAGAGGATGCAGAAAGGGCTAAAAAGTACACCGCCATGATTTGACAGCAGGACAGCCCTAGACTCTTATGGGCTAACAGGCTTCAGAGTGAGTGAGTGGGTGAGCTTGGACATTAAGATAAAGCCATATAACTAGGGTGACCATACGCCCTCTTTTACCCGGACATGTCCTCTTTTTGGGTGGCTGTCCGGCCTTGTCTAGGGGAGGTTATAAAATCCTTCAAATGTCTGGGGTTTTGTATGGAAGTTTGGAGTTTGTGTCGCGTGGACTTACTGAGTTAAAAACGCTAAAAAACACTCGACCAGACCCGAAAAACTCTCAAAATTAACCACATGCAACTCCGTGACTCCACCCCACATAGTCGTGTCCTCTTTTTGGGGATTCAGAATATGGTCACCCAACATACAATTCACAACAATTTACGAAATACTCATTAAAAGCACAGTCTGGTCTTTTAAAGTGGGATCGATTGAGGTTCTTGTTGTAAGTGTTTTACCCACAGGAGATGCCGCTCAGCTCTCCTGAAGCTAGACCATCAACTGCTGCAGATGGGATCAGCACAACCACGTAATTGAGCTAATATTAAGAAAATCTGACCCTAACACTCATCTTAGTTTAACTTTGAGCACTATTTGGACATTTTACAGCCGTTTACTGTGAAGTCTGAAGACTTGTACTTTTAGTGCTCCTTAATCATGCATATACTCCACAGTGTTTACATTTACTGTGACTATAATCTATAGTATTATTGCTTCAAAATTTTGTGGATGCAAAAACATAAAATTTTACTGTAAATTTAAAAAAAAAAAAAAACTTAAATTGACTCGTACAGACCTGGTTTGTTTCCCAGTGAGTTGCAGGGTTAGAACATGTGTCCTGTCTGCCAACAGAGCAAAAACAAATGGGCTCAAAAATAATGTCTAAATAGATAGTTACACCAATATTGTAATTATTAACAACACCTAACAAAAAAAAGTTAACTATACCTTTAACTACAAGGCATATACACTCTTTATATCATGTTGTTGCTAAGTTCACTGTAAGAAATCAAATCAGAATTCAAATGTAAAAATAATTGGATTAAATGTTTATCACCGAGGAGATGATGATGAAGATGAGCTATAATCACTCTTAAGAATACTCGCCATTATTATCGAGCTCTGCGTTTGAATCTATATCTGTATGTCCTGTATATGTGTGAGTTCAGGAATCGAACTCCTGGTGTCACTTGTGAAAGGGGATTGTAGGAAGTGTGTTATAAATTTTAATGCACCGTCCTCCTCAGGTCCAGGACACTGTTAAGTCTTTGTGCACTCAGATGTGAAGGGAAGTCCGAAAGCTGATGCAGACGACTGTTTGATATGATGTTGTATACAGGAACTCAATGAACTGTGTAAAATCCTTTGGACACTGCTGCAGGGGGGAATAAACATTTTATGGATCATTTGTAGGTTTTTTCCAAAGTGAACTCAGTCTTGGTCTCTGACTGTCGTCCTGTTCATTTCTCTGGGTCTGCATGCTTTCCCGTAGCTTCTATTCTGAGCAGTCGTTTCGTGTTGTTTACGTGTTTTAAGTAAGTCTAATTTTCTTCTCGTGAATTATAAAAATTGTTATAGTGAAAGTATTTCAAGAGTCTCTCAGAAATGCTTGCTGGCATCTCCTGGGCTGGGTACTTCCTGTCTGTGTTATCCTGTTTTTCTTGCATCTCTTTTTCAGTGATGTGACCTGATTTTTTTCTCCTAAATATATAATGTAATCACAGGAAACCTTCAGGTCTAATTCATTAAAATGAGGTAAAACCAGAGGAAAAAGAATCTTTGGTGACTTATTTTTCTCCTTGAAGCTCCTCCACTTCGTAAAAGCAGGACAAAATGTACATTAAACTCACAAATTTCTATTCATGTAAAAATAACAGGACTAAACTGTTTTAAAAAATTGATAGAAAAAGATAAAATAATACTTCATAAATTGAAAAGGAAATTCAAGCATCAGCTGTTCAGTTTACATACAGTAAAATATATCATTTCAGGTGGAAGCTGTGAAAAAAAGCTAGAATTTACTAGAATCTACACCATCTATTTCTATACTAAATAAATAAAGAGTCGCCCTCCTCCTGACCCTTCCTTCAAGACACTACAACATCAACCCAGCTTGTCTGGACCATAAAACTGAAGCACCTCAAAGGAATTCACTGTTTTTTATTTTAACCCTGATGAAGTTTGATCAGACATGTGACACTAAAACTAAAACATCATCATGACAGCAGCACTCCAGAGATAATTTAGTTCTAATCAGAGCTATCAAACAGAGATCATTATTGAAACAAGGTTTTTTTTGTCTGACATTGAAACTTTCCATCGTTGTTGTTCCTGCAGCTGACTCACATCCCTGTTTTTATAAAATTCAAAATAACAAATTTATTAATTCAGTACAGTTTAGGTCTGCCTTTCTTTCCACCTCTCTTTATCTCTATTTTAAAACCCAGACAGTCCATCTCTATAGAAACAATCAGATGCTTCACCTTGATATAGGGCTGCACGATTCGTCGATTTTAAATTATAATTAAATTATTTGATTATGACAATCTACAGTGCTTTGAGGTCACTGACAAAAAGCGCTATAAAATCTGATGCATTATTATTATTATTATTGTTAATGTTAAAAACATTTAAATTGTCAAATTGATTTTCCTCTCTATCATGTCTTGTGCCTCCAGGCCACCGTAGGCTCCCCCTCCCTGCAGGAGCGCTCCCCAGTTCCCACACACACCAGTGTAAACAAACATGGCGTTTGAAAAAGAAGGCGATAATTTCGTGGTTAAATAGGACAAGAGCAGGTCAGTCGTGTAGAGTTGGTATGGCTTTGCAGTTTCAGGTGAAGAGCAACCCTCTCAGGAGTAAACGCAAACATTTTTTGTCTTATCGGCATTTCATCCACACGGAAATGGCGTTTCAGGTGACTGTAAACGGTTCTTTTTGGAAACTGGTCAGAGAGTGCATAAATTCGTAAACAACTACCATTTCATCTCCATGTGGATGTCTATCTGCATCTCTGGAAATGATTATGTCACACACATCGAACTCTTTTATGGCGCCTGGGCATGTCCGGCCAGAACAACCTTTTTACGCATGCTCTGTACTCTTCTTCTGTCTTTTTTGCATTTCCTGTGCAGTGTTACAGCGCTGCTTACTGGCTTGGCATTAAAGTGAAGTTTGGTGAAAGTGTCACTTAATAAAAAATCGACATTGAAATCTAAAATCGAGTTTTCGGAGGAAAAAATTGGGATTTTATGTTTTGCCAAAATCATGCAGCCCTACCTTGATATAAGTTGAGTTGACATGGTAATCCGATCTGTACGTCCTCCTCAGAGTCACTGGTGACCAAAGCCAAGGCGGTATTTTAGACTCATCAGGGATCAGGGCACCAAGGAGTGAGTCAATAAGGGCAGGTTGGCCCAACATTTTATGCCACATGTGGAAAATGTAGCAACAGGTCGCTAGCTGGCCAATTGGCGAGCATAACTGTGTCACACAACTGAGCCACCCTCATCACTTTGAGGAGAAGTTCAAGTTTCTTTATTTCAAATGTTTGCTTTTCCACTAAGTTGAACCCAAAGACTCATATTTAAATGTGTGTCATCGGCACAAGAGTCTGATACGTTGTTCCTCAGAGGATGCATCAGGTGCATCTTTTGTTACCTGGGAAAAGTAGGATGCATTTATGTGCTACATTTGAAGGAGCTTTCCAAATGAGACAGCTGCGACGCGATTGGCTTCCAAGTATGAAGAACGCAGACCTCTTATTGTGACTCAGCTTTTCTGCTCCCATTTTCTTTTGCTCGGTCTATATCTAAGTTCATCTGTTTCTATCATCTCTTTAAGACTAATGGATGTCAAACTGTTCTCAGCTCTGTCCCGTCACATTCACTGCAGACTCCCAAACTCCTTTAAACTCACCCGCCTATCAAATCGGACAATGTGAGCAGGTTAATTTATTTTCTCATTACTGATGATTCACGGCTCACTTCACTTGTTTTATTTATTATTTAACACATAAAGTAATGACTTGAAGCGACAGAGGTGGTTATGAGCACACTGTATCGTTTACTGTTTAGGCATGTCCTGAGATGACATCCGAACTAACATCGATACGAAGAGAAATCAGCTGATTTTCTTTCATTTTGGGTACAGAATTAAAATATGAGTGTTCATATGATGTGGGAAAATAATAGGAATTTGTATCACCTGTGGGGCTTGTCAGTGTTTTTTTATGTTACTCATTGACTATGACCTTATCCACTCTCCTCTATGAATATATATTGAGATTTAACACTCGAGGAATTCCACTTTTTGTGCCGAGGAATCCAAGAGCCGTCATTATCTTTGAGTTCCCGGGTCACACTGAACCTGCCCTGTTGTGATAGGCTGTAGGGAGGCACCAAACACAGTGTGAGTCAGATACCTGTTGGCTTTCTGTGTGTGTGTGTGTGTGTGTGTGTGTGTGTGTGTGTGTGTGTGTGTGTGTGTGTGTGTGTATGTGTGTGTGTGTGTAGCGGCAGTGAATCTGATCGAGCAGATGACACATGTGAAATAGAGGTCACTCCTTCATCTGACACACTAGAAAAGATGTCTCTACTTTCTATGTGCAAGTTTTAAAGCTTCAAAATGTGAAATATTTCAATATATTGAATATGGTGGTGTGTGTTGGTGTGTGTGTGTGTGTGTGTGTGTGCATCTGGTCAGAGCAGTTGGATCCTCAGAGAGTCAGTGATCTGCAGAGAATCAATGAGAGCCTTCTGCCGATGTATCAGATGGTTCAGCAGCAGGGAAGCAGCAATTCTTTTAGTTTAACCAGCCTTAATGTCCAAAATATAGATCATAACTCCATGAAAATTCATTTTGAAGTTGAAACTCCCCCAGCGTGCGTACCCCTGCTACCCATTTTGACTTAATTTACTGTGATTGCAACTGCATATAAAACAGAGGAGGGAAGGTTTGCAGCCTTTACTACCGTACTGACTGTCTTACCTTATTCAGCTGGACCCAATGTCCTCCAGACCAGGTTTACAGTCAAAATACTGACCAGTTTAAAATGGTTAATTTTCTCACAAGAAAATACGGCTTTATTAACTTAATATCAAAATCTTTTAAATGATCTCAACTGCAAATCGTACGATTACAGAAGCTTATTGCATTGACTTACAAAAAAAATAAAGGAAACAGTATTCTTTTCTTCTGTTTTTTTCTTTCTTTTTTTTTGTCTTTTTTTCTGACAATTTTTTGTCCTAATCAAGCGAAATACAAGAATCTCATATAATCACATACTGTTAACCACCGCCACTGCTCCAAATCAGCAGATTCTGAAAACTGTCTGAAAAACAGAAAAAATATTGTGAAAAACAGAAAGGAAAAAAAAAATAGTCTGAAAAACAGAAAAGAAGAAAAAAATTAGTCAATAAAAAAGAAAAAGAAAAATAAATAGTCCATAAAACAGAAAAGAAATAAATAAATGTCAGAAAAACAGACAAAAATTTCTCTGAAAATCCGAGCTTTTTTTTTCTTTTCTTTTCTTTTTTTTACAATGATCAAGTATTGATAGATAAAGTAGACAGGTGCAGGCAATAAAAATAGGAATGCCCTCAAAAGTTAATTATTTCCCCATAATTCAATTATAATAGTTGAAACTTTCGTATATTATCCAAATAATATGTTTCAGACTGAAAGTCAAGTCAGGCTGGCCAATCAAGCACAGAAAAGTCGTCAGCAAACCAGTTTGTGGTAGTTTTGGTGCTATGGGCAGGTGACAGGTCCCAAAAAAACAAATCTGTAACTCCATAAACCTTCTCAGCAGGTAGAAGCATGGAGTGCTTTAACGACTATTTAAGACTATTCGTCACTTTGAGTATTGGCTTTGGGAAAATTTACAAAGACTATTTCTTAGAGATGTACGACTGCAAATATCAGTCAATCAAAAACTCCTCACTGAAGCTTTCGGTTGTTTTTAAAAGACTTGTGTGAGCATTCAGTTACACTTTCCATGACCGAAAAAGGTGTAGAGATGATATTTCATTCAGAGTCCAGGCTGTAAGAGAGCAGAGTATCTCAGCTGCTTCAGAAGTCTGACATTGTGCTGCACGCCTGAATCCAAAATTCTCCGTATTTCTCTCTGACAGTGTAGACAGAAGACTGCTGATCACTGACCCCGTCCTCTTGAGGCTGACAAAGTCATAGGGCTGAGTGTGGACACTCTGGAGGCAGATGATTCATTTATCTTGGATAAAGCCCCCCCATCCCTTTTTTTTTTTTTTTTTTAAAGCTGATGCAGCTATATGTACAAAAGAGTGCTTCAAGTGTTCATTTCTACAATCTGCCATCTGGCTGCACAAGGCTTTCTGCTACAGACACTATCTCTATCATCTATCTATCTCTGTCAGTGTACCTGTGTGTCTGTTCTTCCAAGGGCTTTCTGTACTTTCACTGAAGTCCACAGCAGACTCAATTTACTCTGTATACTCTATATTAAATGCATCAGGCTGTGTGCTACCTTATTGCTCATTTCTGAGTACACACACAATTATGCAGCTCACTTGAACAACTCAGCTAATGATGTCTAGTTCCACGGGTACTCAGGAAAAACATCCCTGCTTCTTACTGATGTCCACATTTACACAGAGGTACACTAGAGATCAGGAAAAAAAAGATACAAATTACTCTCTGTGAGCACACAGCTAAAAACAACAACAAGCAACCCACTGATGTTTCTTATTTTCCTGTAAAATTGAAAGTAACATCACAAGCAACACTCATTACTATGCTTACCTTTTAGATCAGCAGTAACATTACAATACAGTTTGTGTAGTTGGCTGTTTCAACCCTCTGTTTTTATCTCTACCTCCACATACTTAACTCCAAGAAACAAACAAACAAACGTGTCTCTCTGAAGGTTTGTCGTAAGGCGTTGCGCTAGAGAAAGCGGACTGAGTGGTCAGCTGTTTCAACTGCACAGGTGCCATGGGCTCCTTGCTCCACTCGGGGTTTGTAACCTTTTGCATTGTGCGTGCTCTGCCTCTTGGCACTGCTTCAGGTAGTGAAAGCGACTCCCCTTTTCATTGGCTACTCATATAGTCTATCAAAACATGGCAGAATGCTGACTATCGAAAAGGAATTTGACCATGTTTTATATTGATATCAAGGGAAATTAATTTTCGATAGTGTAAACAGCAGACAACAGATCTAGCTGAGTATCTTAAAAATCCTCTCTTGTGAGTCACAACTCTCCATAACTAAAGACATAATTTATGCATGATGGTAAGTTAAGTTGAGTTGAGTTGATATGAGTTGGGTTAAGTTGAGTTGGGTTGAGATGAGATAAGATGAGATGAGTTGAGTTGACATTACATGACTTTAGTTGAGTTGACATGATATGGGTTGAGTTGACATGAGTTAAGTTGACATGATATGAGTTGAGTTGTCATGACATGAGTTGAGTTGAGTTGGGTTGAGCTGAGTTGAGTTGAAATGACATGAGTTGAGTTGAGTTGGGTTGGGTTGAGTTGAGTTGAGGTGAGTTAAATTGAGTTGAGTTGGGTTGAGATGAGATTAGTTGAGTTAAGTTAAGTTGACATGAGTTGAGTTGGGTTGAGTTGAGTTGAAATGACATGAGTTGAGTTGAGTTGAGTTGAGTTGAAATGACATGAGTTGAGTTGAGCTGAGCTGAGTTGAGTTGAAATGACATGAGTTGAGTTGAGTTGGGTTGGGTTGAGTTGAGTTGAGTTGAGTTGAGTTGAGTTGAAATGACATGAGTTGAGTTAAGTTGACATGACATGAGTTGAGTTGAGGTGAGTTAAATTGAGTTGAGTTGGGTTGAGATGAGATTAGTTGAGTTAAGTTAAGTTGACATGACATGAGTTGAGTTGAGTTGAGTTGAGTTGAGTTGAAATGACATGAGTTGAGTTGAGTTGAGCTGAGTTGAGTTGAGTTGAAATGACATGAGTTGAGTTGAGTTGGGTTGGGTTGGGTTGGGTTGGGTTGGGTTGGGTTGGGTTGGGTTGAGTTGGGTTGGGTTGGGTTGGGTTGAGATGAGTTGAGATGAGTTGAAGTGAGATGAGATGAGGTATTCCTTTATTAGTCCCACATGGGGAAATTCCAAATCACAGCAGCACACAAATACAAAAAGAGAAATAAAGGATGAAGAAACTTAGGAGTTAAAAAAAAAAGATTAACATATGAGTGTTATTTACAGCTGTTACGTACATGTTTGATACGTTACCGTTGAACAATCTGAGATATTAATATGTAAGACTTTATACACAGAATAAGCATACGTGTGTATAGAATATACTGTACATATAAATGTGATTTATTGCACACCGAGGATTCTGTTGTTGAGTAAAGGAATGACCTGCAATACCTCTCCGTCACACACTTGGCTGTGATCCTCCTCTCCTTTCCGTCTTTTTCTTTTGGACTGATCTGAAAACCTTCCTTTACGAAGATAGTGAACACCAACGCCAGTCAGAAAAAGAAGCACCTCCCTCTTGTTGTCAATCGTACATGGTCTTTACTTCATCCGCTGTAAATGTAGACTGAACACACACAGTTGGCAAGTGTTGTTTAGTGGCGTGCACAGTGCCCTGGATGGGTCAGGTATCATTTTGCTGGACAACAGGGGCGGATCCACAAGGTGGCCCTTAAATCTGATTGAATGCTGGATAAATTATTTGAGCTGTGTTGCAACAGAATGTCAGTAATTTTGCAATTCAATGAGTTCATGAGTATTTTGACCTTTTGAGAGCAAACATAAGTATCCTATTTAAACTGTGATTAGTCATGAGTAATCACAGCTTCTACAGTAATTAGCCTGTGGGAAGAGTTTCCAATCTGGTCGTGCGAGTTTAAATCGAACATTTACTGTAGATCCTGAATCTGCACAGTCTCTGATACGCGCCGAACATGTTGAATTATTTTGTTTTTCCTTCAACTCCGCCAAATAAGCCCCTCTTAAAATTTTTGCCACTTATCCATGAAGTTTTTCTGATACTGAATCCAGTCTGCAGCTGTAGATAAAACAAAACTAGCAGAAACACAGCTGCACAAGGAAAGAAAGAAAGAGTCCCCCTCTCTTGTAAAATCCACCCATGTTTGTTTGTAGTTCTGCTAGCCGTCCCTGCAGCGCGGAGGTGAAGATAAGCTCTGCTGTTTTGAACACCAGGCTCCAGCAGAGTGGCAATTACTGAATGAGGAGAGACAGAAAGACACATACTCGGATGAAATGAAGGAGGAGAACAGCAACAAGGTGGGGGTCCTGTGAGGTGTTTATCGTGTGGCTACAGTGTGACATAGCAGGGATGTAACAGGCAATTCAAAGCTGTCGTCCATGTTTAGTAACAGCCTTTATTTTGCAGCTTGTAATTATCACATCCTCCGGTTGGTACAGAGAAAATAGCAGCAATAAGTCTCTCTGGGGGGATGGAGTCAAACACTGCATAAATAACTATTTGTTTTTCTGAAACGACTCATAAGAATTGCTATCAAATGAGAATTTCTTTCATTTATCTTAGATACCTGGAAAGTGTTATGTTACCAAACTTGAATTTTCTGGCTCTACTGACAAATATAAATGCAAATTTTGAATCATTATTTTACAGAAACCAGTGTGGAACAGACTCTGGTTTCTCCACTGCCCAATATCAGGAAATACATACAGCCTATCATGAATAAATTCAACATGTACAGAATACTGTATGTCACTGTTTGTCAGGGTCACTATTTCAGTTGTCACTTTTCTAATTAACTCTCATTCAGTCTCATTTTTCTACACAGTGTAGATATACCCCCAAACACATGGGATGCTTATCTATGATGTCAAACGTTTTCATGAATACAGCACAGAGGTCTGTCAGCTCCCTTTAATTTACATCATTCAAATGTGCTCTGACGCTCAAACCACAGCCTGACATTGAGGAGTGTTACATTAAATGAAGAAGCAATGTTATAATTATAAACATAGAAAGATAAGTATGTAGGTAGATAGGTAGTTGCATATATATAGGCTATATGAATAGGTAGGTAGGTCATGATATAAATATATATATATACATATATATATATATAAACTGCAGATATGTATATTACACATTTAAAAAAAGCATCACACAAATGTAAAATATTTTACAATAGATCATGTATAAAGCACAGCAAGAACAATGTAAATAGCCCAGTATGTGATGTGATGTTGTAATCTAATTCAACTGTTTATTTTGTTAAAAAACTCATTTAGACTAATGCATCCAGGTACAACAAATCCCAGGACTTAACCTGGCGGCTAAAAGAAAAGAAACTCATTAAAACAAAGTGTTTTCATCCAGACCTGTGTTACGACACTGCTTATGTGTATCTATTGAACAGATAGTACAGCCCGTACAGCTGTATGTATAAAGAAACTGCCAACAGCGTGACCACGAAGCTGTGGTCTTAATAAGGGAGGGGGTGCTTGTTCTGTAGCCCACAGCTTCAGAGAAGTCGGTGCATAAATTGTGTGAATAGCAGCTGAGTCAGGGGCACTGCATGGTTCACGGGTTATAATTGGCTTCAAATAGCCTAATGTACAAATTGCCGTTACTGTAGGAATGTCGCAATGAAAAGCAAAAACTTGGTAAGACGTGCAAACCCAATCTGCATGAGCTGACCTGTTGTGGTAGTATCAAAAAGTAACCTTCATCATCCTGTTGTCCTCTTTCTTAAATGATTGGGCCCTTCATTATAAAAAAAGGGTGCCTGTGAGAAGATCTCATAAGGTGTTTGTATTAATGTTTTCAGGCAGCTTTGAACTGAAGGCGCTCATTGAAAATCTTGGCAGGTCCTCAGTTGTTAGTGTAGCTTCCAGCACTGATACGGAGATGACTCACACAGCAGGATTTAATTTAGAAAGGACTGTTAAAGAGGTTTATTAACATCCTCAGTGAAAAGCCGTCTCGTTTAATTGAATGAATATGTTGTGTGGACAATGCTCTCAGTCACAACTATACTAAATGTCTTCAAGCATTTCCACTCTCTCTTTATAAGTGGCACACTTTTGCACACTAGAATCAGCTTTGAATGATCTGTTTTTAATTGAAAACACAAAAACATCGGGCTGATTTAATAACACAAACTTCACAACTGTACCGTGTAAGTCCCTCCGTCCCCTTCTCTCTGAATCTCTGTTACCGCACAATGACATGTTGGTGCTGTAGTTTGTACAAATGTATTTTTACATTACCTTATTGAATGTGTGGCTTTTAGTTTCATGGTTTCACAGAAAGCAGAGGTTTTACAAAGAACAGAGAATCAGGATAAAAGTCTTGAAAAGACCAAAGTGCCTGTGAGGATGTCATGGCCACAGCCAATAATTATGATTTCCTATTATCAGATCTTTTTCCATGTTCCTGCGAATGTCTGTGTGTGTGTGTGTGTGTGTGTGTGTGTGTGTGTGTGTGTGTGTGTGTGTGTGTGTGTGTGTGTGTGTGTGTGTGTGTGTGTGTGTGTGCAGGGATGAAAAGAGAAGTCTTATTATCAGACCGAGACTAGAGGCCAGAAGGTTTTCATCAGTTCACCCTAATTATGCCATTTAAATCTGCAGCTTTGGATAATTACGCTGAATTCATCTAATGAAACAGAGCTGCCGATTCCTCCGTTTAATGACCTTGGATGTCTTCATGAGATTAGAGCTCGCACAGTGAACCAAAGGTCATTATGAAGCTGTGAAATAGAAGTATATAAACAACAGAGCTTTGTTGTTCTGCTAACCTGGTGTGAGTCGGCGGCTGAATCACAGAAATAATTGCGCCATCTTTAAGTGAAGGCTACTTCTGACTGCACGTGTATTTTCTTAATATTCAACGCAATAGGAAGTCGGAGCGAGGAATGACGTTACACCCTAGTTGACAGCGTTCCAGTGAACAAGTTGGAAAACCAAGATGGATGCCAACTGTTGGCCATTGATAGCTGTTGTTAACAACTGTTAGTTGTTGTTAGCTGTCGTCAGTTGTTGTTAGCCATTGTCAGTTGTTGTTAGCTGTTGATGTTGGCTATACCAGTTGTAAACGACGCATTACACAGTATTTTATTCTTACAAACACCATAGCACCGTGTTCACAGTTAGACGTTGGGCAGTTCGACATACACCACTTATTTAATTTTACAAAAATAGAACAAAAGTGCTAATAAATAATACGTTACAAGAACTTTCACTGTTACTCTTTACTGTTGATGCACTGTGCTGCCATCTTGGTTAATGATGTTGTCGTCAAGTTGGGGTTAATGAGGATCGTCCTACTGTCCGAGTCAGAAATCCGACTTAAGGGGGCGTTCCAGATGAATTTCCGTCTTGGAGCTCAGAAATCCTGACTTCCGAGTACAGCTGGAATGCAATAATAGTCAGTGATTCCTACAATATGCATCAACTTGATTAACTAATATTTGCATGTTGTGAGTTTTAGAGGAATGAAACCCTTTTTTTTTTTTTTTCAAATCAAGCTACAAGAGATTTTTTTTTTACGTCTGAGTGGCAGTAAAACTTTCCTCAAAGGGTTTGAGATTGTCCTTCCAAATCTGTGCCGATGCATCCAAGAACAAGTGTGATCAACATATACTTTGGACAACTCAGTGACAGTGACAGCTTTACGGCCATCTGCCTCACATTTATGGGCAAGGCTTCAAACGCTCCTGTGATCAATGCCTCGCTGATGAAACGCTGTCAGGCTCAATTCCGGTAGGTTCTCTACGTGCCTGTAATACTCTAAAATGTATTACAGACTTGAAGGCAGACTCTCTTGGTCTCTTTAGGCTCCATATTTGGTGGGAACAGTTGGGTTGGTTTTTGGTGACAGATTTGGCAGCTGCATCTGTTTAGGAAACTAATTTTCTGCTATTAATCGGACGTCAAGATCATAAACCCTCGAGCTCTGAGCAAAGACCTGTGAAACTGACACTCACTGTGATTGTAGACAATTGTTGTAATCTTTATAATAAAGTAAAATAATTCCTCATCTCACACTCTTATAATCTAGATATTCTTATCTCAGCTGCATGTGCCCATACCCACTGCTATTAATGTTAAAGCTATAAACAATACACACATGTATATCCACCTCAGTCAACTTAACCCTTATAAATATAGTATTGACGTATGAGTAACTCTTTTTCGTCGTCGTCGTTTTCTTCCGCTTCATCCGTGTGCCGGTTGCGGGGGCAGCGGCTTCAGAAGGGAAGCCCAGACGGCCCTCACCCCGGCCACCTCCGCCAGCTCCTCCGAGGGGATTCCCAGGCACTCCCAGGCCAGGTGAGAGATATAATCCCGCCACCTGGTCCTGGGCCGGCCACGAGGTCTCCTCCCAGTGGGACATGTCTGGAACATCTCTAACGGGAGGCGTCCAGAAGGCATCCTAACCAGATGCCCGAGCCACCTCCTCTTGATGTGGAGGAGCAGCGGTTTTACTCTGAGCACTTCCCGAGTGTCCGAGCTCCTTTCCCTATCTCTAAGGCTGAGCCCGGCCACCCTGCAAAGGAAACCCATTTCGGCTTGTATCCGTGATCTCGTTCTTTCGGTCATTACCCAAAGTTCATGGCCATAGGTGAGAGTCGGCACGTAGATCGACCTGTAAATCAAGAGTCTCGCCTTACGGCTCAGCTCTTTCTTCACCACGACTGATCGGTGCAGCGTCCGCATCACTGCTGACGCCGCTCCGATCCGCCTGTCGATCTCCCGTTCCATCCTACTCTCACTAGATTAAGTGAAAAAAGTAATCTAAATAAATCTGAGTCAGCCTCAAGTTAAAAAGGAAAACTATTGTGTTGTTTGTGTTACCTTGTGGTGTTTTTGCTGCCATCTAGTGGCATTATCAGTCACATGAAGTCAGTGAAGAAGTCGGGGCATTATCCATGTCACTTGATGTTTTTGCAATATGCTTCAGCCTTGGAGACCATCTCTAAATAACATAAATATATATATGTTAATAATTATAAACATCTGAAACTAGAATATTTATCTTGAAATCAAAACTTATCATGAGCAGCAGTGACTGAGTTTCCTACTGGGTTGTCAATGCAGCTCTTGCCGTTTAAGTAACATCGTGGCATTTTTGTATGATTTGGATTTGTTTTATCATAAATATTCAAGTTGAACTGTCCATGATGTTTACCCCAGAAATGTGTGGATCGATGAATCAGTACTGCTTTGAGTTATTTTCTTATGTTGCAGTTTTAGAAAGAATCAGAAAAAAAACCTGAAGAAACTCTGTTAAAGGCCGATAAAAGTCAACCCTTGTATATATAGTGGGAGACTTTTGGATCGTAACTTTCTGGCTCTGTATAAACATCAGTGTACACTCTGTGAACTTCTGTACTCGACTTTAAATCCAAGTCATCCTTCAAGAACAAACTTTTTCAGAGTATCAACAAAACTTGCCGATCAGTGAGTCAGAGCCCTGGAGGGGTTCAGTTGGTTCATCATGACATGTAGTCAATACTATAGCTACCAATATACCCTTAGAGAACATACAGTTGTGCAAACATGGATGCAAATCTTCACCCATGCACATTGATGTACTCAGTTGATAAATAGGGAATAGCTCTGTCAAAGTTAACCTAAAAGCATATATACATATATGTGATTCTAGCCTGAGGGGGAGAATTCAGATGTTTTTGGATAAGATAGCTTTGGGGTTTTTACCTCTGATATGTCAGGGATTTCACTTTCATGGCTGCTTTATTTATGGCCTGTTTATGAATCACTGGTCTTGTACGTCTGAAGCAGTCAATAAAAAATCTTTATCATTACATATTGGAACCGGTCTAGGATTTGAAATCATGTCAGTATTTACACTTAAAATATTCAATCAAATGAACATCTCAGGCTGTATGTGTAAAGCTGGAATATGAACTTTTGGACATTGAAACACTTCTCACATATGTTCAAAGCTCATTTCCTGTTTCTGTACATCAGTACAAATGGATATTGATCAAAATACATGTCAAAACACAGTAACTGGTGTCTCATTGTATTATATCTGATGGACGATGGATACAAAGGGTGGACCAGTCTAGCAAAGCCACTTGGTGATGCTATTCTCCCTTGTTAGTAGGCTTGGGCATCCAGTCTCGAACATCGATAGGAACCTGGACTAACATTTCAATTCTCACAGAACCATTCAAATTTTAAATTTTGAGTCCAAATTTTGATGCTGAGTCCACCAACTGGGAGAAATAGCCACCAACCACCAACGAAGAAGAAGCATTGCAACACAGCAGCAGCGATCAAAAGTTTGGCTGACCATGAAACTTGTCTAACCTTGGAGAAGAAGCATTGCAACCCACGGCGGCGGCGGCGGTCAAAAGTTTGGCTAACTTTAACGGGAAGAAGGAACCCTCATCTCAGCACAACATTAGCAACAACGTTTTATCGTTCAAAGGAGGGTGAATGACCACCATGACTAAAAATCTCCTGATTTATTGAGTAGAAATAACTGAGTGTCCCATTTTTGACGCACTGGGCCGGTCTTCCACCAACCAGTCAGAATCAGATAAGCAAAACAGTAAATTACGTCTGTCTTCTGCTAACGTTGAAGCGACAAACCAATTTTAGCTACTGTATACTCAACTTAAATATCCAACTTATGTGTCTGTGTACTTTTTCACAGACAAAAGACCCAACAACAAGAATTGATGTTTATATACTGGTTGTAAAGTCGGTAAGGTTCATAAAAAGTTCATATAATTTAAAAATTCATGAACAAGTTCAGACATTACATCCAGAACAAACTCTCATTAGCACCCTCATTTAAGGCATGCATTTTCTTTATACTGCGTTTTAAAAGAATCAGAATAGAGAATCGTTCGGAACAGGAATCAGAACTGGAACGGGAACTGTTCAAATTCAAACGATGCCCAACTCTACTTGCTAGGTTTAAGTCAAGCATTTAAAGAAAAAATTAATATACTATTGAGAAAAAAAACTTGTATTAGAATACTCCTCAATTTAAGACGAAGTGACAAATAAGAAAAAAAAAAGAGAGAGCTGCACGGCTGCGCAGAAACAACGACAATGCAAAGGAAGCCTTAATGCAGAAAATTGTTCTTTAATATGCTATAGAAGCCCCCAAGACCAAGCAGTGTCTTGCTGGTGGGACTTATATTCCAGGATTTACGGTAATTACATGATGAGAAAATCTGTCCTAAAAAATTGCTTCAAAATCCCATCAATGTGAAATTACTTTTTAAAGGATAATGCTGCGTTTTTGGCCGTGCTCTAGCCTCCAAAGCTTGTTATTTTATTATGTAACTTCAGTTCAGCCAACTTGATCACCCAGGAGAATTATCATATTACAGTACTTTTTTTCTGGCAGACAGCACCTCTTATTTCAGTCTAACCTTGAGATTCTTTTCAGCAGCACTGATGTGGAAGACAAAATAAGAGAATCGAAGCAAAATACAGACCGAGAGTCTTTGTCTTATTTCATTTCAGTTTGTAAGAGAGTTAAATTCAATCTGATTCTGTATCAGAAACACTTCTTTAAAGGTTAGTTTAAAGGTTTATTTCCTTTATAAGAAGCTTCTCAATTTTGTTGCTCATGTTTGTTGAGAGACTGAGAAAAAAAAAACATGATGGCGGCCAACTTTGCCTCAGGCCACAACCTTCTGGACTTCTTATACGGATGAATAACACAAACAGGGTTGAAAATTGTTTGTTGGCCTCCAGAGGAAAGTCTCAAACCCGCACGGTTCTCGAATATACAGTTATTCTGCCTGCAGAAAGTGAGCGATGTAGTGCAGTGATCTTCTCTTACAGTCCAGACTTCATCTAATCGGAGTCTGTGGGCGACTCATCCCAGAGGTTTTCTAACACTGTTGTAAATGAGTCATATTCACCAAACAGCAGAGAAGGGGTGCTGCAGCCTAGTGGTGTTATTGAATAGCCTTCAGTGTATTCATCCGTCCCTCATGTCTTCCTGCATTTCTGTTAGCGGCACCTCTAGTGCTTCACTAATCCAACATTTCTCCGCTGCAGCTCTCTGTCTGAGCTTCACCTCTTTCTCTTGGGTGTCTATTTTCTCTCTTTCTGTTTGTGAGTTTGTATTTTTCAGGCTGCACTCGCATTAGCCTCTGTAGGCGGATTTCAGTACATCTGTCAGACACTGGCTTTCATATGATAATTCACAAGCCATTATTTATTACTATTGTTAAAGGTGTTTTGATGTAAAGGAGATGGGAGACAGTCGGAAAAAAATACACTCACAAAATCTAGATAAAATGTGGATTTGTAGAAAAGGGGAATGGTACCTTTATTTTCTTTTCCTATTCTGTATGGGGATGTGTTGTGCGAGACACTGCGGGTAAAAACAAAAACTACTGAAACCAAAGCAAAAACTTTATTTTTTATTTTTACTTTTGCTTATTTTTCATCAAGTTCTTTTTATATTCACATCAGAAAAATATACAAAGGATTTAAAGGGATATTCCAGCGTAAAATTAATCTAGGGTCAAACACGCCGTAACACAGAGTTAGACATCCCCTCAAGAGATGAATGTTGCCGACTGCTTGCTTCCCTTATTGTAACAACTTAATTAATGACCGCACAATAGCAATACACAGCTGTTTCAGGAGCTACACACAAACCTCAACCAAACCGCCACTCTATATCCACAAATAATGCTCAGAACAGCACCTAACTTCATCAACAGTACATATAGGGTCTCAGCCACAGCACTAGCTACCAAACATCTTTTTAACTTTGACTAATTTCTTTAGCAAAGAGACGAAACACAACTCACCCACTCTCTTCCAGCAGCTGCTTATTTAATCCGAGACCTCGACCAGTCCATCATGGATTGCTGCGGGGTTTCGCAGCTCAAGAAAGAACATTTATGATCATTTTTTCATGGAAATGCAATCAGACTGAGATGCTAAGGCAGAAGAACTACTGAGTCTGCAGTGCAAAATGATTAATATGGTGATTATTACTTCAAGGAAATTATAAAGTAATGATCATAAATGTTCTTCCTTGAGCTGCAAAACCCCGCGATGGACTGGTCGAGGTCTCGCTACAAACAAGCGGCTGCTTGTGTTTGGTCTCTAATAAAGAAATGAGTCAAAGCTAAAAAGATGTTTGGTGGCTAGTAGTGTGGCTAGGACCCTATATGTACTGTTGATGAAGTTAGGTGCTGTTCTGAGCATCATTTGTGACTATAGAGTGGCGTTATGGATGAGGTCTGTGTGTAGCTCCTGAGACCGCTGTGTATTGCTATCGTGTGGTCGTTACGCAAGTTGGTGTAACTAGAGAAGCAACGATGTGTTTGACCCTAACTCAATTTTATGCTGGAACATCCCTTTAAATAGTGATATTTTTAAATATAATTATGAAGATTTAGAAGAATAAAGTTGTAATTTTGCGATAACAAAGTGAGATTTTTTGAGGAGGGGGGAATTTATGAGCATAATTAATAACTGCAGGGTATATGAAGGGGCTTATTTAAGGAGGGCAGCCTGACATCTTCACCAAAGTGAGGAGCTCAGGTCATCTTGTGAAGTTAGATCCAACAGATTGATTTCACAAGATGCTCCATGTTCCTTACTTTAGTTCAGCATGACATGTCGGCTTATATTGTGACACTTTTTTCCTCATTCTCCTCTAAGTCCAGTGCTCCAGTCCTCTGCTGTAAGAAAATTAAATGTATGTCTCTAATTAGAGAAGAGATTAAGAAGTTTTCTATAGGTAAAATCTCTTCACTCACTCACATAAAAGTAAACTAGACTTATCAAGAATATGAATTTCTGTATGCATAGTGTTCAAATGTGAAGATCAAGAAGAAGCTAAATGCATCAAACGGCCAAAATAGCAGAAACTGTTTTTTCTTGTTCCCTTTTTTTCTTTTTTTTTACTAGCTGTGCACCACGATCCCGCTCTAAGGCAGAGTCCTTTGATATTTCATCCCTGCTTTCAGTTTGGTTGTTCAAGGGAGATTAGGTTTATCAGCAGAGCAATTACCATTTCTAAAAAGGGCCTGTGGTCGTCTCTAAACATAAGGATGATGTGAGAGAGAATCCTTCTGATAACACGTTTCCTCCTCTGAATGTGACTCCAGCTGAGCGGTAAACAGATTATGGGGATTTTAAAAAGCTTTTCTTTGCTCCTCAGTGTGCACACACACACAAACACACAAACTGACATGCTAATCATACTCTAATGTATTGTCTGGAAAAGTGCCCGAGTGTATCTTTCGTTTTTTGTGGCAGTTAACAGAAAATTCCTGAAAAGTTGTCCTCTAAAGTGCCGCAGTCATGATGAGAGTTGTTTGGGGTGCTGGTGTAATGCGTCTTTGCCTTTAGACATAGTTGCATTGATCCGTATAGCACCAAAACAACAGATATATGAAGTGTTGCATGATACTTTTGGCTCCATTCTGCTTGTTTTTATGCTCTAATTTTGTGTCCTCTATTGTGCCGTTTTTGAAAATCTCTTTCAGGGTTCATCTGTAACCTTTTCATACAAAGATACATGAATTCATTTGAATACATTCACAAACATGTTGACTCTCTGTCTGCACTAATGTAGCCCTACTGAATTTCTAAAACTCGAGCTGTTTACAACTACCCCTGTGTGTAGTTCATATAAAGACTTAGAAGATTACTTGATCTGATTTTCGGGACCTTGATTTTGGTTGATAGCGGAATCGGTGCAAAGTTTGACAGCAGACATTAAGTGTTTAGGTAACCATGGTTACTCGCTGTGAAGAGAGAGGAAGAGAGATCCTGTACTAATGAGAGGGATCAATTTGAGTAGCATGTGCTGTCCTGATTAGACTGTTAAATGAAGAAGATTCCTCAAAATTCAGATGAGGGTCTGACCCGACTGACGTCAGTATTTCTATTTCTGTCTGATTATCCTTCAACAATGTTCATCAGCTTTGTATTTTAGAAAGACACTCAAATAAAACAATACAAGTGAACGACTTTAAAATGGCTTAAAAAGTCATATAGTTTAGTGCTGACATCGACTTTGACTTTAGAAACAGAAGTTGTTTTAACATCTGTTTGTAATTCACTCTTTAGTGTCTGTTTCCTGCTCTGTGTTTTCTCTATTATTTAACTCAAGTGTGGCTGTCAGATTGCAGTCTCCAGCCCTTTTGCATGTCCTTCCCCGGTCTGTGTGAGGTTCGTCATAATAAGAGTAATAATAATAAGAACTTTATTTATCCCTGAAGGGAAATTCAATAGAATCAATCAGAACATGAATACACTATACAAGTGTGTTGCTTGTATTTTGAAAACCTCACCGTTGTTTTATTTCTGTTTGGACACACTTGCGTACATCCTAGACCTGCATGCACAAACAGAGACAGGTTTAAACATAGACATAATATACATAGATGCCTCATAGACTGACGCTGCCTATTGGAGCTCACTTATCAGTGCGGCCGCCATTTTGGATGGGTCCCCCATGTGCCTTCAGTCCATTAAAGGGATATTCCATTAGACACCCCCTAGAGAGATGAATGTTGCCGACTGCTTGCTTCTCTAGTTATACCAACTTTAATAACGACCGCACGATAGCAATACACAGCAGTCTGAGGATCCATAAACAAACCTCAACCAAAACGCTATAGCCACAAATAATGCTCAGAACAGCACCTAACTTCATCAACAGTACATATAGGGTCCTAGCCATAGCTCTAGCCATCAAACATTTTAACTTTGCCTGATTTCTTTAGCAAAGAGACTAAACACAACCCACCTACTCTCTTCCAGCAGCCGCTTGTTTGCAGCGAGACCTCAGGCCAGTCCATTACGAACTGCTGCAGGGTGACTCAGCTCAAGGAAGAACATTTATGATCATTACTTTATTGTTTCCTTGAAGTAATAATCATCATAATAATCATTTTGCACTCAGACGCGGTAGTTCTTCTGCCTTAGCGTCTCAGTCAGATTGCATTCCCATGAAGAAATGATGTATTGCTATCCTGCGGTTGTTACTAAAGTTTGTATAACTACAGAAGCAAGTGGTCCACAAATTTCATCTCTGGAGGGGGTGTCTAACTTGTTGTTGCAGTGTGTTTGACCCTAAATTAATTGACATCTATCCACGGTAATCTGTATATCATAGAATTCAGTATTCCTATGTAAATGTACCTTTTCTCTTTGTGTTAAAATTATATTGCACCAGATCAAACTTTAAAGTCGAGTCCCCATCTGTTGGTGCCATAAAGCAGGGTCAAGAAGTCTGAATGAGCAGCTGTAGTCTGGTTTGAACTTGTGCTGCAGATGCTTTCTTCTCACCTCCCTGAATGAATTCACACCAGCGGGACTATGAAGCTCACCTGATTTGTATTCCTACATTGTGGCCACCTGTGGTTTAGGATTTTGCATTTCAAGGACCTGTCTAGACTTTCTCCCCCTGAACACTCTTGGGGGAGTAAAGTGTATAAATAATACCTGTGTAAAGCACTAAAAGATTTTGAAAAAAGGAGCTTTAACAGACAAATAGGGACAGGTGTTTCGTAGAAGAGAACTGTTTGACTGATAGTGGATGTTTTATCTGTAGACGAACACAAGCTGACAGCCCTGGAGGTGGATCATTTACTGGATGTTTGAATTCTGGTCTTTTACTCAATAGAAACAATACAAATCATAGACTGCATATACTATGGACAACTATGGACAATACGAATTTGAAGCTGAATTGCTTACCAATTACCGAACAAGTTCACAAAGCTCTGAAATTTTTGGTTTTACAGTACCTAAGCGTACTTTTTAGACATGTATGCAAGGCAGATGGCCTTAACTTTGGAAAAACATCAAAGTGAATAAGAAGACTTACCGGTTTCAACCATAAAACTTGGCTCCGCCTTCCGTCATTATACGAATTTGAAGTCAAATTGCTCTCGGTTTTTCAGGGATTTTCTCCACTTCCTAAAACCACCACTTGCGCAGTAGCATTGTACGCATTTGGCGGGAGAGTCGCTGTGATGACGCTCAGCTCAAACAGCGTATCCCTCCGGAGAGCTATGCAATCTTTGTACGACCATTGGCTGTATCAAGTGTCAATCACAGAAATCATGAACCCCCTAATAAAAAAACGGAGCTGCACAGACAAAACAAACCAGTCTCATGGGGCGCTCACACCAAGTGCGAGTAAAATCATCTACTCGCTTGGTTCACGCGAATCTAGCCGCGTGAATGAGTAGTATTTACTCACTTCATTTGTGCGTCAACCCTAATTTCAACGGTTATCCCTGCCAATTCAACCGACAGGATCAAGTCATAGACAAAGGTTTTTTTAAATTTACCAGGTAATCCGACCTCCTCACTCACTTAACTCCAGGCAAGCTCCTTTTTATTATGGTTTCGGTAATTGAAAGAAAAGTTATCACATAATTTAGGGCACCCACACACCAACACGATCAGTTTGTCCTCCATTTTAGATACCAGTTAACAACCGTCTGTTTTTGTACGTCACCCGGCAACCTTTGTGCTGATTAGTTATCGCATAGACTGAATATGTCATTCATTCTCTCGATTGATTTTACTCACACTTGGTGTGTGGAGAGTTACAGTAACTACATGTCAACATCGCAGTGGGGAGAAAAAATTATATTCTGTGTAATTAATTAATAAAGTTTGTCCACAGCTCCATAGGGATTGCTGGAGGAGGCGGGATTTATGACCTATACTGCAGCCTGTCACCAGAGGGTGCTGTTCTCGCGGTGGCTTTACCTAGAGAGGAGGCAGACGGCGTCCATTCTATATACAGTCTATGGTACAAACACATCTCATTGACAATATGAAAGCTATTGTTGCTCAGAGGTAAATTCATGCATGAGATACATTGAAGGTAAAATGCTTTTGAATATAAAGGTTTATCGTTCTTTTAACGCTCAATAGATTATTTTAATGATGATATCACAAGAAGGTGTCAAAGAAACTGGTGCATTGTGTCGCAAACACATCAGCCATTACACCCTAAGCAATTATTGTCTTTGTCTGTGGCACACGGGTACAATAATAACAAGGAGCGCTGTTTATTGTGGCTCATTAACTGTGTGTAAGAGATACTGTTTACTCTTTCTGTTGTTGCAGTTCGATTAATTGCTTATTATTTTACAGCGAATTTATGGTAGAACAAACACAAGGAGTGGAAAGCATCAGCAGAGAAAAAAATAATGTGAGGAATAAATGCATGGCTAGTGATTTCTTTTGTATCCCTCCATGTGTGTCAAACATGTCAGCGGATGACTGTTTGTCGAGCAGTTTCTCCTCTGATGCACCCGTCCAGTCCAGAGTCTGCCAGCGATGTCAGCCTCGGGATGTCAGGCAGACACCGGAGTCCTTTGTGTGCGTGTGTCTTTGTGTGAGTCGAGTTAGGACACACCCTGGGCACTCCAGACTTTAAGCAGCGAGAGAGGGTTGTGAGGGGAGAAAATGTTGTACTTAAAAACGCACACAGAAGAGGGATTATACTCAGACTTACATATGCCACACTGCTTTAAAGAAGGAGCCTGAGACACTTTATTACACCGTGAGCCTCACTGATCTTAGAGTCTGGAGACAAAGTCAAGTACGTCCTTCACTTTCTTGACATTTCATAGATATAGAAAAAGATTTACTTTTGTTTAAAGTTGTGATTGGAAGAATTAACATCTAGAAATTCTCCAGGAGTGTATGTTTTCAGTTTCCTGATATTTTCAGTTACAGAACTTAATCATAGAATTATCACTCAATCTTAATTCATGTACGTATCCTATCTTTAGTCTCTTTTAGAAAGAGCAGGTCTGGACTGGATTCTGTCTCACAACATCAAGATAAGATTCAATCACATCACACAGACTAAGACTTAGTCTAATTTTATTTAAATCCACCATGAGCACAGCACTTTGCAGCATTAGGAAAGTTACAAGGAAGAAGACAAACTTGATTGAAAACGATGATTAAAAAAGTGAAGAGATGGCAACCACACCATCAGATCCATTCAGAGGGACTTCATTTACAATCAGGGATGTAACAGTGTGAAAATTCTACCTCATGGTTATTGTGACCAAAATAATCATGGTTTTCGGTATTATTGCAGTTTTGTTAAAAATGTATTCAAACGCATTGATTACATCATTTTTGATGCTTTTAACTAGTGCTAAACGTTGCCTTGTTCTCATCATTTCATCATATCCAGACTAAGGTGACCAGACATCCCCGATATCCGGGGACAGTCCTCGAATTGGACCTGTCCCCGGCAATAGCTGTCCCTGTAAATGTCTCTGATTTAAGCGTTTCATGAATGAGAACAAAATGTTGTGTGTTGGCTAGGACAACGGTTATTACAGTAGCCGAATGGGTAGGAAGCACAAGTAAGCAGTCCTGAACAACAGTTCTTACGGGGGTTATTACAAGGGGCGTGTGCTGCTAGTAAATGATACCGAGATGTTGTCTGTGATCATGCAGCCCCTTCCACCAAACTTAATAGAAAGTTTAACACTAATTGTGGGCTACACAGTTCGCCTGCGCGGCTACTTCAGGAGACTCAATCACGATCATGATGCACCGCCACATATATACTGCAGATATACTGTAGGCTACTGCTCTTCACACCGACAGGAAGACCAACTGATTAATCCCAGACCAGAAAAGCATTTTCAACTACTACTTTTTCACCTTTTCACTTGTTGACTTATTGTCTACTTCACAAACAAGTTTATTTACCGTTGAGGCGGACCACTCTTCTCTGTGCGTCCCTGAGCTGCCTGCTGCAGATCGTCACTCTGCTTTGCTGTGAGGTAGTTAGTGGATGAAGATTGTCATGAGGTCGCTGCGCCATCTACAGCATAAGTCGGGGAACTTTTCAAATGGTGGAACATCATCGAGTGTTAACATGAGCGGGTTATGGTCGGCAATCACACAGCTGATTCATTACGCCGCCCCCGACCCACCCCACCAGTTGCTGCATGTGGGTAGATCAACTATTCTTTGTGAGTGCTTATAATCTGGAACCTGTTTGCGGTCACAGCAGTATCATCAAGTCTTTCAGAGGGCTTTGGCTGTACAGAGGAAAACAATCCGTGCTGAGGGCAAAACAAGCTGAATACAAACCGCCATGATGCAATCCCAGTTTCAAGGTGCTGGTTAGACTGTAAACAAGGCAAGGGACAGGGAAAAAGGAGTCCACTCTTGCTGATCACAGGCCCAGAAAAGTTTTTCAGGTTATGTGCAACAGGCTTTGAGGTTTGTTCTCTAACATTTTGTGGGTGTGTAGAAAGTTTAAAAAGCAAAATGTGTATCCAAACCCCACACCCAAATGTTAAACAGAAATTATTCAGATGCTTTGCCATATTTTGTCAAGAATACACCCACCCCTGGTGCCTGGAAATCCCACAACACTGCTCAACAACACACACAGACACACGGTGTGTTATGCTAATAGCTGCAGCTCTCGCCCTAAGCAGAGATAAGAGAGGAGGCTTTAGGGGTCTGGTAGGCTGAACCTTTATAACGATAGACTTTGACAAAGAAAACTATAAATTCAACGTATTCAAGTGACATCACTCGAGGCAGTTTATCAGATATTACACAGCTCCTTTGGGGGGAAAATATTCTTGAAACAACTCTTTTCAACATAAAGAAGTCACTTTGTTGAGCGGAATCAATTTGGCTCCCTTATGCCGAGTGTTCTTTAAAGATATTGCAAAAAGAGGATACTACCATGGCACTGTGCTTCGGTGGTTTCCCATCCTCCCATTTTTAGACTCTAGGGAAAAGACAGAGCATACTGGAGGGATTAAAGATGTAATTTCAGCTCTGGACGTTTAAGTGAGGAGTTGGATGCCTGGAATACCTCGCAAACAGAAAAATTGATGAGTGAGGGAACCAAACGACAGCACAAAGATATGACCTTGATGGTTTGCAGTAATCAGGAGCAATACCTTCAATGCAAAATGTATCATGTGAGCAAGGGATGGGAATTGATAAGATTTTATCGATATCGATGCCATTATCCATTCTGCCTATCGATTCGATTCTTTAACAATTCCCTTATCAATGCCTTTCTTTGATTGAAAAAAAGAAGACTATAGGTTTTCACCGTTAACTCAAAATTTTATTGAGTTTCTGATATCAGAGAAAGATGTATGCCACCTTCAGTGAAAGTCTAAAAAAACATCAAACAACAAACTATTTGTACAGCATTTACTTAGGTCGGTATTGAGTCAGATTAGGGTGAGCCTTCTTAGTAAAATGAAGCCAAGCTTTAGATAGTTTCTGCCTACTTTTCGTACTGTCCGCCTTGTTTTTTTCCTCAAAGTCTCTGTTCTCGTAGACTGGCTGACGTGAAACCATTTTTTAAGGCACCTGAAAGAAAGGAATTGTTATGATAAAATGTAAACAATGTTGAACCATTTGAAACCAGTTCTCAACAAGAACCGGTTCTCGATTCCCATCCCTAATGTAAGCATAAATTGCAAGTTCAAGTAAAAAAAAAAGGCATGAGAAGTGACCACAAAACTCTTTCCCAGGGTCTGAACTTGAAGCTGAGATATTTTTGTCTTGATTATACGACCACAGGAACAGGAGTGCGTTAGACACGGTAAAAATATTATATAAGGAATAACAGAGATGTAGATACTCAGCCCACTGCACTGGTAGTGTTGTCTTTAAAGAAGATTCTGTTTCATCGCTCCAATAAACCACTGAAAATTAACTTTGATTTTTCATTAACAGATCCACATGTGAATAATCCTGGTGACACAAAAACATCGATGGTGTTTCATTTAAACACAGCAGAGGTTGATCAAATGAAAGGATGTATGAAAAATAACAGGAACAGCAAATATTCACCTCAACTCAAATTATCCACAGCGATAAACCAGACTTGTTTGGTCTCTCTTTAGAAAACTGTCCCCTTGTTCGAGTTCAGATGAAACTCCAAGTTGTGAAACAGAAACAGAAAACCACATTTGTGTCTGAATTGCATCTCAAACAGAGCTTACATTGCTGGCTCTGCTTTTGTTCTGTTGAATGTGATTATATTAAATAATTTCTGGCATTCTGCCCAGAAGACACGTATTTGCTCTTCTTTTGCTACATTTGCTTAATTTTTTAAGTAAACTGAAATTGAAAAAAACTGAAAAAAGCAGGGATTCAGCATCGTAAATGATTCAGAGAAATGCCCAGACAGATGTGTGTCGTGCCACATGCTGACCTGAGATACAAGGAAGACGTATCTGATACATGATGTTGCACATACGGCCCAGCAGCTGGTGTTCAATCATAAAACATGTGTAATGACACTGTCAGATTAATGTGAGATTTGTAGATTAACCCAGAGGTCGCCTGAGAGGAGATGCATGAAATAAATAAAAATCCAAAGACGGGTATCTCCCTTTTCTTTTTTTTTTTCAACGATTCTTTCCCTCCTTTTCACCAATCCATCAGATTTCATCCCCGCTGTATGACAGGTTTGCTCCATTGTATCAAGCTCTTTCTCTGACAGCCTCAGTAACATGCAGAGGATACAGATATGTTCTGATTTGCACACAAAGCAGGATCCCATCTGTCTGGCTGCCTCCTGCACTCACATACACACAAAGAAACCACACATGAAGCTGTTGTCTGCCTCACAGTCCCAAAGGCAGATGTGTCAGGATACATGTATGGAAGGAAAAACTTACAGTGAGGTGATCTATTGAGAGGATTTTGGCGCTCACAATGGACGAAGGGTCTTATCAATCTTTCTTGAGTCTGCGTTAATACATAAACTAGACTTTACTGAAGCCAGTCTGTAGGGGGCGCTCCAACTGTCTAGGCTTCACTTATGGGAAGCTCTCGCATTGTCCACTTCTTTACACCGTGGATGAATACAAGGCATTGTTTAGCGTTAGTTCAAAGCATCAAAAATGCTGTAATCAATGCTTTTGAATACATTTTTAAACATCCCACGATTATACTGAAAACCATATCGGTCACAATAACCGTGAGGCTAGAACCTTACACACTTGGACCAACGCAAATATACGATGCGAAATGACGAAATATTTGGAGGCGAATGTTGAAGCGCCTGACTATGCACATCAAGCCTGATGCGATTTTGCGACTTTCCGAAAAAAGACACGTCGCGGGTGGAAGCGAGAAGACTGACACAACAGCAGACTGACTGTTCAGTTCTGATTAGACACTAGTGTTGAGATGTCTGTCTGTCATGATAGCATGTACTGAGTCGGGGCCAGTACCAGATAAACACATTAAACTATAATCCATAAACGAAAGGTAACAACCGAGACATAATGCTGCTGTGACAGCAACGCTGTGATTGAGTTTGAGACAGTGAAAATACATATGGTATGTTGTATCTGAACAGGTTAGCTTACGAGCTAAAGTTACTTAGCACAGATGAAAGTTAAAACAAAGACGTTTAGCAAACTGTTAAAGAACACAAACCATCATCATATGAGAAATCCGACACTATGACTCTCCACAAGTTGTCCTTCAGGTCGTTATCTTTGTAATATTTGTGTCTTTTATCAAAAATCACTCTGTTCTCCGACACGTAAACAATCAGCCGGTCGGCCATGTTGGATATACCGGTGAATCTGACGTCGCAACAACACGAAATCTGATTGGTCAGAAGTGGACACACAGTATGTGAAACTTTTGAAAAATCGACCGTGATACGAAAAAATAAATGCTGCAATATCACAGGACGGGAAAACGTTGCTGATGTGAACGCTTGTAATGACAGGATACGGGTTCGAAAAAAAATATTGATGTCCGAAATAATCGCACGATAAAAACGGTCCCGGTGTGAAAGGACCTTTAGACAGGACGATCTGATGTCATGATCAGCCCCTTGAAATTCCCTGATATTACCCAAGTGAGCTGTATGTGTGAACAGAAACAGTAAGTTTTCACTCCAACTTCACCTGGAATTGGAAAATGCTGCTGTAGCAGGAAACGATAATAAAAGTTGTTGGTACTTCCTAATGTATTGAATCACAAACAGGGAAAAGCTTGGTGTGAGAAGAGGCAGCATGTTTTTGTAGATCGATGTGAAAGTTAAATTTAAGATAATAGGAGAGGTGTTTGTTATTGGATCAATTTCCAGTGTCAAATAATGCTCTCAGTACAGAGTCATTTAATATCACACCATTACTCACCACACTTGAATTGTCAGAGGTGTCAGAGTGTGTTTTGATCCTCCATCAGAGAGAAGCTTGATGTCCTCGATCAAATAAAACTCCCACGGGTGACAAGCTTGACACACGAAGCACTTAGTCGAGTATCTAAATGGAAAACAATATTTCATATACTGTAACTCTATTTGAACTCCAAGAAGCACTACATAACAGGATAAAAATAAAGTAAAAGGTATAGAGATGGCCTTATACTCAAATAAGTAAGTGAGTTTGATCACTCAGTAAGTAATACTCCAGTAAGTGTAACAGCAGCGAATCAACAAAGACATTTTCCTAAGGGTTGAGGAGGAAATTAAAGCAGAGATAATTAGATTTAAAAAAGATTAAAACTTCTGTAAGAGTTAAATAAAGTGATCAGAGGTTTTAATCTTAGACGGGACGATTTGACGTCGTGATCAGCCCCTTGAACCCCAAAACACCCCTGTTAAGCGGCGGTAAAGTCACTCTGTCTGAAAGCCTGCACATGTAGAAGTCCACTACCATCCAAGTGTAAAGTACACATGCCTCTTTAACGTCACAGTCTTTGCGGTTTGTTGATTTCCCCTCCTCTAAGATAAAAATACCCATCAGCTTTACACGCTAGAGGAAACTTTTTTATCATCATTGAGGGTTTGCGTCGCCCCTTCTGCTAAAAGTAGAGCGCCCTCACACCCTCTAATTACCTCCCTTCCTCATTCGTAACTCCTCTTTTTCCGTGACTCATCTTCACTCACCCAAATCTGTTCTGGCATCTCCTTCCCTTCGAGTCCAATCTTTATTTTTCCCTGCGATGTCTGTAAGATTTTGATACAGATCCTGTAAAAAGAGAGGTTTTTTTTTATGCAGACAGGAGAATGCATGAGGATATTACTGAAGGTGAGGAGCATACAGATAAGTGCGTGAGAGATAATACACCTGGCTTTTTCTGTCTGATTAAGTTTCATAGCCAGGTGATGGCGTGATGAGACAGATATTCTGGTGAATGAAGGGCCAATTACAGAATAATTAGAAGGAAGTGAAGGGAAAAGAGAAGAATAGAGGGCGGAAGATAGGTGAGGAAAGTTGTGAATATTAACTCGGAACGAGAACTGCTCCATCTGATTTTTAATGAGCACCGGGGCCGAAACCAGAGCAGGAGTCATGATTTAATTGAAGGCGTGTCATTATTGATATCTCAGGGAATCTTGGTGGTTGGGATCACTCCACATACATGCCTCATCTGATTGCGATTTGGTAAAAACACTGGTGATGTTTCATGGCCATTTACTGACCCGTTAAAATAAAAATGATAATGAATCCGGCGAGCTGAAACAAGCATAAAATGTCAGTGGTGTAATTAATGGAGGCAATATTCCCTTCAGCGGATGCATTATTTGCTCAATCATTTAGCTAATTGACTAAAACCTGCAAAAACGTGTTAATTATTAAGTCATTTATCAAGCAGCACTGCAAAACTGATTCTAGTTTAAAGACCCACTCTGATGAAAATCATATTTTTCTTGTTGTCTGCGTGTTCATATAGCATTGTTCTGACGCTACAGGACATATCATGAGAAAAATAAGTGCAAAATTGCTTTTCTGAGAATTTCTTTATTTAAAAACGCGATGACTCTCTGGGAGATCCAAACGGCAGGGTCAGACACAGTGAGATTTTTACATTCCATTTCTACACTCCGTTCCAGGAGCCCTGCTATGCAAACCAGACCCGGAGAAGAGGAGTGCAGAGCAGCGCTGTCTCCGCCCACGACTCAGAGGCGAATTGCTAATGAGCTACTGGAGCTCTGCAGAAGAAAAGACCTTGAAAGTGACACAGGTAACGTGATTTTGGCTAAAAACTTCTTAATCACATCTTAAAGACCACTGAGAACACTTTAAGTAGTAAAAAAAAACAATCTGAGTGGGACTTTAAAGGTGGGGTCGTCAGGATCTGAGGAAGTGCCAGTTTTTAGGAGAAATCTTGAATGTAAACTCTACCCCTCCCAACCAGTTTTCCCCTCAGCTCCTCCTCTCCCCTCCTTCTCTGCTCCAGCAAGCCCCGCCCACAAACAGACGCTCCTGCTCGCTCGTATCGTTCCAATTAAATTCAGATATAATGCAGATAAATACTTCAGATAACTAAAGAGGGGGCCCAGTCAACGTGAAAGTAAAAAGCATTGGTGCTACTGTAGATGCCAACAGACTACCAGCAAACACAATGTTTGCAGGACTTCTAAATCTAGGATAAAGTGTTATGGTCCAGGACCCGAGGTCAACAGTTTAGCGGCGCTACAACACGCTACAGCAGGTCCGTTTGACAAGAAACACTTCTGTTACAGACACTTGGCTTACTTTGTTAAAGTGGTTTACCTGTCCGGCAGAAAGGTTAAGTGTCCCCCATTATTGTTGACCCGTCTTTTTTCTACAGTCTGATATTGTAGCATGCTAACTTTGTTTGGGCTCCTGAACGACACGGGGGAGGAGCGTCGGCCTCACAACCAATCAGCACTAAGGAGCAGCGTGTGCCTCACAACCAATCAGGTTGGGGGAGGCAGAGAATGGCTTTGTTTACAGTCAGAAAGAGCGGACCACTCAAAAAATTTAAAATGTTGACTACACAGACATAACAGAACACAGCGATATCGTTATTAAACCAAATGTAATCAATGACTTATAACTATTGACTGATATTATAAACTTTTTTTTTATATACACCACAAAAAAAGATGCTTTTTAACAGATTCCTGCCTACCCCACCTTTAATTCTTTCTGCTGCCCTTGATTTTCATTAAAATGCTTTGTGTCTTGTAGTTTCAGAAACCCAGAAAACTGGAGGTCATTGTGTTATTGTAGTATTGTGAAGAGCTAACCTAAACACCTGGACAAATTCAATCTCATTTCTATCGAAGAGGTTGTCGTCTCTTAAAAATAAAGACGATTTTAACAGCAAAACAAAAGAAATATTTGAAGTTTTGATCTTTCATGCAAATCTTCAGAAAGCTTAATAACACTGAAGTTTCAAGATTTAGTATCTGAAGACTCGATTCAAAGTGAGCAGTCACTTTTTTTTTTGGCCAAAGTTATCAAGGATACAAAATGCTAATGCATTTCTTCAGTTACCATCTGAGATCATTTGCGTAATTTAACATTTGGGTGATCGCAGCTGTGATGTACAAAACATCAGAACAAACCATCTTGGTGTTATGACAGAAGTATATTTAGCTGTCTCCTCCGTCTGACGGCAGGCCAAGCCCCTTTTGGAAGAAACTGAATCACACTGTTATAAAATCAACACATTTGTAGCCTGTAAGTTCACATAAAAATACATCCAAGCTGGTATTTAGCATCATCTTTGAGTAATCCGTGCTCTCATGGTGCACAGTTTGCTGTCTGCAGCACACAGTGTCTTGGCATCCGTTCCTAAATATGACTGACATCTGACCAGGGATTATCCCATTGCCCCACTTTCACTGGGACTGGTGATGAGCAGAGAGAGCTGCAACAAAAACATGCGACACAAGCTACACTAGGATGGATCTCTGTGTCGATGTGTTTGTGTCTGGCTGTTCACACATATTCACATCCGTCTGTGTGAGCACACTCCTGCCTTCAGTTATTGTGTGTCTAGAGATTAAAGGTAGTTAGAATAACAAAGCAGGCATGACAAATGAAGTGCACAGCCATGACCTAATGAGTGTTATCTCTGAAATAGGAATAACAAGCCAGGACAAGCACTCTGTGGAGAAATATTTCTGCTTTGTGCAGACAGACAGATAATTATGCTTTGCAGCCACTCCCTGAGAGAGAGGCACGACTTACATCCCTCGACCCAGACATTTTTTCTAAATAATTGAACTGTGCTCACTATTTTGAATTTTAAATGCACCGAACTCAGCAGGAGCACCCCAGCAGCGGTAAAGGTCTGTGGACCGAACTGACATTCTCTTAAATGCATGAGTGGGAGAAACTAGGCTGGAAACAGCACACACTCAGGGACACCCACACACACCAACACACACACACACTTTAATGCATTAACATTTCAACATTCATATGCCGATTTATTTTAACAAACTACTCTGGCATTTCAGCGGAGGGCTTTTAAGCACAGGAGATATGCCATACAGCCATCAGTGGGATCGCTATGCCGGCTTGTAATTGATGTTTTTAATGTCTTCTGAAAAACAGAATGTTCTTTTTCAGATCAGGTTTTTTTTTTCGTCTTTATTGAGAGGATGGGGAACTGAAGAGAGAGAGGACATAACATGCAGTTTAAGACCAGAGATATGCAAGATATGCGAGATATCTGACCACCAGGGTAAGCTAATGCCCCTGAGATGAGTTGATATTGAAATTTTAATGGCATTGTAATGTTAATCTTTTTATTATTTAACACTCAATAAGAAATTTTAAGTTTGTGTCAACTTCGGCGCCCCTTGTGGTCAAAGAAGTCTTTGCTTATCCTGCCTTTTACATTCTTTAGTGTATTTTGACTAAAAAGAAATTATTCAGCTGACTTTTGAAACTCTAATGTCTCATTTACAGTGAATAAAATGTAAAAACAGGGCTGTTTCTACAGCTGGTTAACTAACACCTCCCTTCTCGCAGTTGTCTCCCAGGCTGTGGCTCACAGGATGCCATATCACAGACACTACGCAGGCCAGACTCTGAGAAGTAGAGAGGACGAACATAAAACAAGCGTGTGTGTTATCAGATTGCGATACTCGTAAGAAAGCTAATTATGATGTTACCTTTCATCATGTCCCCAAAGACATTAGGTGTCCAAGAGCTGAATAGCTGCTATGTTACCTGCCACTTCTACTACACTGACTATGTTAGACTACATTTACACGTGCCCGGCTATTTTTATAAACTGACATTTCACCCTCTCTGTTTCCCGGAAAAACTGCGTGCACACCACTACGTTTCAGAAAAGTTTTTGTTTACACTAACCCGTGTATATATGCTGTCAAGAGCATGCCAAACCTGTAGGTGGCGGTGTAACAAGAAGCTCAAGCCCAAGTTAGCCAATCAGAATCCTGCATTGCAGCAAGAACAACAACGTCACTTCCTTCTTTTTGAAAAGTTGCTAAGTCAAACAAATACAAAGTGATTGCACCAGCATAAGTGCGACTGCTATTTTATATGCATCCATGATCACCATAGATTGTAAACACAGACAGTAGGTTGTAAAAAATGTCACATTTAACCCAGTTTCTCGTGCACAATCTGTCGTCTGCTACCTAAATATCCGTTTACCTCCATTTTTCTATGTTTAAGTGCAACCGTGTGAATGGAGTTTTCCAAAATCTCTACTCTGGCCAGAGTTTCTAAAAAGCTTCATTTTCAGGGGCAAATTCTCCGTTTGCGTCTAAACTTGCGCCTTAGGCTGCAAGCTAGCGTGAAGAGGAGTGTGCAGAGCAGCGCTGTCTCCGCCCATGACTCAGAGGTGACTTGCTAATGATCTACTCGAGGTCTGCAGAAGAAAAGCTCTTAAAATGACACAGGTGACTTGATTTTGGCTAAAACTTCATAATCACATTTTAAAAACCACTGAGAACACTTTAAGTAGTAAAAAATGATCGGAGTGGGACTTTAAAAAGTGAGAAACGAGGCTGTAAAATGTCAAGTCATGTACATCTGCACAGTGTAATTTTTGTGAATCATAAACCAGCTGAAGCTATTAGCTGCTAGCTGTGTGTCTGGCTAAATCGACTTAGCCTGTTATTACATAAAAAATGCTCTAAAAATACACACTGTTGCGTTCCTGCCAGCTGTAATACTTTCTAAACGCTGTGAGTGCTCATTTTAACAGATTACATTTATGTAATGGTGTTACTCCAAACACTATGGATGTGTCACTCACCTGTTAGACAACACCTGAGCCAGTCTGGTCTGTGATTGGTGATTAGCTCTTGTTGGAATGACGATCAGACTATCACTCGCTGCCCTGGCATGATGCCCATTCGCACTAATAGCCGTGTTAAATGAGAAAGTAGATAGATTTCTGCCCTGTCAGCTGTCTGCTTGTCTGCGTCATTCTTGTAACCTGTCTGCGCTCTGATCTCTGTCAGTTTTCTAAAAGCATCTGTTGGTTTGTCGTGAGAACTGGTCTCATCTGTGTGGGGTACCTTAAAACCGCTTACCTACCCAGGTTAAAACAGAAACAGAAACTTTGCAGGAGGATATGCCAGCTGGTGCCTCAGTGTATTTCAGCATGGAAAGGTCTCTTACTGTCATTTTAATATTTAATCCAGTGAATATCTTACATACTGCTCCTTTAATTGTTTGGAGGAGAGAAGGATTGAGGACAGAGGAGTCTTTTGGATGAACTCAGAGCAAATCTAATCAAACCTGCTGTTGTACATGTCTCGATTATCTCTATAAAACTCTTCATCACTGCTTCCTCACCATTTACCTGAGTCATCTCCCCCTCTTCTTATTCCACCCTGGGTCTGTCCTCCTCCTCCTCCTCCTCTTCCTCCTCTTACTCTGCTTTCCTCTCCTCTTCTTCTTTCTGTTTTCCACCTCCACACCTCCAAGGGATGACTGCTGAGAAGCAGCCTTTCTCTCACAGCAGGGGAGGCAGCTGAGGGTAGAGATGGAGGTGTGGATCACAGATTACACAGATGGCCGTACTGCATGTGTGCACATGTTTGAGCACATGTGAATTTTTCGTGTGTGTGTGCGGTTGTTACAGGAAGTTGAAGAAAATACACAAGGAAACACTATATTTGGCATTTAAAAATTAGAAATTCTGTTTGTTTCAAAGATTTTTCAACGAATATTGATGTAAACCTTCATAACATGAACCTTTGCATTAATGAACTCATTCAGTGGCAGGTTCATTTGTCAAATTTTCACCCAGTGCCACCATTGACCACAATAGAAATTTCTGTATCTTTCAGGATCCACAGAATATCTTGTGCTTAGACTAGAATGAAGTGCAATATTTTAAAAGGAAGGGGTGATTCTCTTCTTTCACCAGAAAAAAAAAATTGTCTCTAACCCACTCCTGTGTTTAGTTATAGCCTGCTCAATACAGCACGGTCATTTCCGATCTGGAAAAAGAAACATTTTTACGAAGGAGAGACTTTCAAGTAAGCTCTGATCGTCTATTTCATTTCACTTCAAACTACTTTACCGGTGGCATCAAGGTCCTCCCTCCTCGGACACTACTCCTCATCGCTCTCAAGATCCGATTGTGATAGGTCACCATGAAATGGCTGGGAGTCGTATTGGCTCTCGAGAACCTGATGCCGCGACATAAACCACACAAACTGCTCGTGTCCCCTTGGCAGTCGCTAAATTCCAGCTCAGTTTCACTCACCAGTACCAGCACTGGTGGACAACGACACGCCGGAAAATTGCTGACAATGTGAAGGTCCGGTACGGGGATCTTCACTGGATCCAGAGATGATAGCACCTCAACCACGGGAGCCAATTCGCCGAGACCGTTAGCTCTTGGCTAATGACTTCAGCATTTTCCTACTGTCCTAATAGAGGAAAGACCACTCCAGAACTAGGCTAACTGGCACACTTGATGGCACACTTCTCACTGGCAAGTTCTTGTTTTTGTTATTGTAACATGGTTATGACGTATTTGACGGCTTTCTGCCTTCAGAACGACCCCAAACTTAGTCGCATGTTGGGCAGGAGTGCCCTCTGGCGGAATACTAAAAAACTAAAAAAATCAGTCCAGATCCATCATCGACACTGAATGAGTTAATGAAGGACTCAGGAGTCAGAGGGCTCTGTTGTAGTCAGCTGACAGACTGCTGATTGAAGTATTGTCTTTAACACCAATCACAGCTTTTTGTTCACAACAAGGCTCTTCACTTAAACACTGATCCCTGCCTCACCAAACGCAGCCCACACTCTGCTGATGCTGGCAAAACTCTGCCTCCTCCTTGTCTCTGAGCTAAAAGATTGCTTGCACCCTTGCAGAAGATTTTACTACACCCGCCCCAGAAAGCCAATACTTGTTGCTTGGCAAGCCCTTTAAAAGCAGAGCCGTTAGTGCCAAGCATAAATGTATAACCATTTGGCAATAAATGAAAATCTGTGACAAGAATATCCCTGACTGCATTAGCTAAATGAATGTAAATGAAGAAAGTCTCTGTACGAAATCATGCAGATTAGAAAGATGTCGTTTTATGAAGCTGTCTCATGGAGAGAAGTTGAGCTGGTCCACATTTTCCTTTATTTGTATGTCTCTGTTTTCGTCATTGAAGACAGCCAGCTTTAAGTCAACATGAGGATCTGAAGAGAAAACTGTGTCTAACTGTATCTGTTCTAAAGTGGATACAAATATCACCTCCAAAACACTGAATTCTGCTGACTCTTTGGCAGTGCTGATTCTAGAGTGTTCTGAGGCCCTAAGTAAAAATTCTCAAGGGGCCCCTCTGACAAGTGTTAAACATAGAAATGATCTGAAACCAACAAAACAGGTCAGAAACAGAAACTTTTAAAAACAATTAGCATTATTACCACATAACTTGAAAATGTTGCTCTAAAACAGCTACAGCTCTGGATTTTTTTTTACCACAACAGCACCTCACCTTTGTTTTAAGATCTAATGTCTGAGATTTACAATCTTTGTGCTGATTAGTTATCGCAGAAAGCACACTGTCTAAATTATCCGCTCAAGTTGAGACAGTGTTTTAGCTCCCTCCCAAGCGCAGATCATTCATGCCGCCAGAGTAGTAGGAGTGTCTAATCGCGTCTTTTCATTGACTTATCATGTAATTATTTCGCATGAATGATTTAACTCGCGCTTACTGTGTGGAGACTGTATTCCAGTTTGGCTAATTGAGACATAATTTAAATCAATAGCGTTTCAATTAACAGTGAACAACCGTCCATTTTCATGCATCACCCGGCAACCTTCTTGCTGATTTGTTATCGTGACGTGAATATCCACTCAAGTTGAGACTTTTTCAGCTCCCACCCTGGTGTTTTGGTAAGCGGTGAAATTTCAGTATTGAACCTTACTAGCGCACTTTCTCTCTGTTGGCTAACCTCGCAAGAAAGTGCGATTGTGTGAACACAGGCTAACAGCGACTCACGAAGCGCAAACCCCAGGCTAACGTCCCCCACTCCACTAACATGGCTAACTGATCACCAAACAATAACAGCCTTAAACCTAATGCTAGCTAACGCAATATGCTCCACTTACCATCGTCTTGCTTTCTCGTTATTTCTTTCTCTTTACTTCTCTTTCTTTTCTCACTCCCTGATAAGTTGCTCCACTTCACGGCCAATTTCGATGTTACTTTGATTGACACACGTAAGTAAAGATGGGCATAGGTCACGTAGCAGTGCGACAGAGATGACATGGGGCCCCTTACAGGGGGTATCCATGTAAAATGTAATTGCAATTTGATCACTAGTTGTTGAATGGGGTTGCAATATTTCAGGACATTTTCATGGAGTGAGGTTCGTCAGCCCTTGGGGGCCCCCTTGTGGCCTGGGGCCCCAAGCAACTGCCTGCCTTGCCTGTTGACAAGCTCCGACTCTGATTGTTGGATGAACGTACACAGCTGCGCATTTCCTCATGTCGGGCTTGATTTCCCTCTGTGCCAATCACGACAGGACTTTTCTTCTCTTCCACTTCTTACTCTCTTTCTCTTGTTTTACCCGAAATGCCCCTCTCTGCTTCAGGAAAACACCAACGACCTGTCTGCAACAATCAGTCCTCATTCACGTCAATACCTAATATCCTGCACTGGCAGGAATTCAGCATGAATTATTGCACTGGAAGCTATTTGCCATCATAATTAGAGTGCTGGAGAGAGGATTAAGCCACAGTTCATCCCATATCTGATTGCCAATTGTCCCTCGGAAGTAATCAGGGCCATAAGGTCTTTTAAAATGAATGGTGCAATAAGCTTGGTGAAGATTGTAAGCTGCAGCAGGGAGAAATGGATCTGAAACCCAGCAGCTCTGTTTATGCCGAGGAGATGCAAAGATCATAAAAGCTGCACCCTAAGATGTTGTAGAAGAGTCGATTTTTCTGGGACTGTCGGTATCATGATAAAAACTCGAGGGGAAAGTGTCTTTAGTTTAGCCGACTCTTATTTCAAAGGCATACCTTCCTTTTTAGTTTCTGACCTTTGTTGGTGTTTGAAGCAAAAAGACGACCACTTATCGTCCATGTGACGCCACCAGCTGCTTCTCTGCACCTGACCCCTCTATTCACAACATGTCAGCATTGTGTTAGCATTGTGTAAGCACTGCATAAGCAACCATCTGTCCAGTTCTGATTATGAGTCAGTTCTGTTATTTATTCACCTGAGAGTTAAAAAAAAAAAAGAAACTCCTAACATCAGGAGGATGTCTTTTATGATCAGCTGTCAGCATTTAAATATCCGTTAAGAGAGCAACTCAACTTTAATGAGTTTTTCAACAGCGCTCAATAGTTCCTAAGAGCCGTTACGTTGGCAGTACTACAGCTCTGCCAGCTCCACCAAAGGTTTTAATGTTCACAGAGGTCTGTTTTGCAGAAGTTGGATTCTTGATAAAACTAGAGCGCACAATCAAACAATTATTCCACAGCGCAGGGATCTGTCAGCTGATACTTGTTTTTACAGTTCTATGAAATTCCCCTTAGCAATTAAAGGTGTAGATATGGGAATACCCAGTTTTGCCAATCTACAGAGTTTGTCGCTAGATTTAGCGACTTTTCAGACCCCCCTAGCGATTTTATTCAAAAAAGAACCTAGCGACAAATCTAGCGACCTTTTCTGGAGTTTAGAGACTCTGACACAAAAGCAGGTATCGACCACAGACTGTATATAGAATGGACGCCGTCTGCCTCCTCGCTTGATAAAGCCACCACAAGAACAGCACCCTCTGGTGACGGGCTGCAGTATAGGTCATAAATTCCGCCTCCTCCAGCAATCCCTATGGAGCTGTGGACAAACTTAAGAAATTTATTACACAGAATATAAATGTTTCTCCCCCCTGGTTGCGATGTTGACATGTAGTTACAGTAAGATGGTTTGTGCTCAAGTTCAACTTTTTTTGTGCAGCTCCATTTTCAAAAGTTATTAGTTATTAATTTTTGCACCCCACATAATTATTTTTTTCTGTAATAAGTTAACTTCCTGGAAACATTTTTACACTTATTTATCCTGCCAATATGAAACATTTTGTATCTTTTCCTGTCTTCTTTCTCTCTCCATGTGTTTCACTCCCTCAGTCTTGAAAAACACAGCCGATGCCAATAGATTCAGTAAAACATAAGCCTTAAGCAAAGAAAGACTCACTAATTCGCAGTAAAAACACAGAGAACTTCCCTGCCAATCACTGATGATTGATGGATACTCAGTACAAACACAGGCACTAGGTGCTCATCATCATGCAGCACTGGAAAGATCTGTGCATGGACAGCAGAGTACATATCTGCTGCATCAGGTTCCAGAACATTTGAATTATACAATGTGCTCTATAAGCAGTCATCATCACTGTCACTCACACAGCACTGCCTAAAGGCCACATTAGGCACTGCGTGAGCGCTGAAGAGACACAGCGGTAAGCAGGACTGACAGACACTCTCAGCACAGGTCACAGCTTGTTTTATTTTGAATCCGAACCAAGAGAAGAGAGGAACAAGGATGCACACTAATAAATTACATCGAGTATCGCTACATATCAACTAACATCACGACATCTCATAAAAGCACTCTTGACAACAGATTCAACATTGCAAATTGAAAAATAACATTAGAGGGGAGAAAACTGGCTGCAGTTGAAGCCCATCAATGAACAGATTAAAACACAGCTAAAAAAAAAAAAAAAAACTGTTTTGGCAAGACACCGTCTTATGCAGGGTTTTTCCTTTTCCATCTGCAGATCTGCTATTTTGTTTTTAATGGAGCTACAGGACTGGCAGCTGAAGCAATATGAACATAAAGTGTATGTCTGTTAAAAAAAAACAAATAAGAAAGAAGAAAAATCTAGTAAAAGCTACTACAATGCATACAGACACAAAAAACTAGCTTGGACGCACAGTTGTATATACAGCTTAGGGTCACTGGGGGGGTTTCCAAGATGTAAAATGTATAGCACAGCACATTGAAATGTCATCATATGAGAGCTATCAAACAGCCATGATGGAAAAACTCATTCAATCAACTCAGGATGTGGAAGTTTTCTCGCACAGTAAAGGTGAGATCTGGTGATAAAAAAAGATGTGTTCCTGCAGTAGCAGGTCGTCTATTTTCTTTGGAGTATGAAGTGGGAGAAATGTATGTGTGTGTGTGAGTGTGTGTGTGAGTGTGTGATATTTGACTGAGGTGCCTGAGGTTATGCAGTTTTAAATGGATATACAGTCACTTCAGTTTACACGCTTAAAAAAGAAACTCCAAACTCCACATGATCTCACAAGAATGAATTTCATCGTCTTTGTACAGATGAGTAGATAGTCACATAAAAACTGTCAATACATTACAGTTCAAAAATATGTTTAGCATGACAGTCAATGGATAATAAATTAGAGAGAGAGAGAGAGAGAGATGGTAGCAAGAGCGCAGACTGTGTGTATGTGTATGTGTGTGTGTGTGTGTGCGTGTGTGTGTGTGTGTGTGTGTGTGTGTGTGTCAGCAGACAATGAGAGTAACAAGAGCTAAGGTTCGATGGGAAATGCCCTTTTCTAAGACAATGAGCACTAGAATGAGCCGTCGATGTAAATCAGAAAACCGAGCGTGTGCTTGGTGTTGTTTTATGTCTGCATGCATGCTTTCACTGAATATCTTCATACATAAGGACGGTTTGTATGTGTCTATTTTTCTACCTTTTTTACCTACATATTTACGTCTGCCTCTGAATTCGCCTGTGTCTTTGATCGTAACGTCTGCATGTGTCGGTTTGGGTTTTTAACTGCTCAGCTAACTCAGTGACCCTCGCCGCTCGGGGGTTTGGTGTCGTGCTGCTGCCCCCCTGCTCCTCCGGGCAGCCAGGGGGAGACAGAGTGCGAGGTGGTCTGCTTGGCCATGCTGTAGTGACTGATCACTGTGTAGAAACGTCCCCGTGAGTTGGCGTCCTGGGCAGCGTAGTACGCCTCGAGAGAAGCAGGGATACAACGCTTGTGCTGTAGAGGGGAGAAAGAAAATAGTTAAAACTTCTACGGATAAATAAATAAGAGTAAGAGATGAAATTTATGGTTGGTTAATGGAATCCAAATTAATTAATGAACATGAAACAAAACTGCTTTTTGACTTTTTAAAGAACAGAAGTGGGGAAGAAGGCTTTTAGATTTTCCCCCCCAAGAACATGGAGTTCCTCTCAGTCAGTGCTCAGACTCCACAGTCTGGTATTGCACTTGTTTAACTTGAGTGAAATATTGTATTTTAACAAATCTTGTTATTGCAATTGTTATTTGTATCGTACAACGCAGTATTAGGGCCACATTCGGAAACAAAAAATGAAGACTTTGAGATTTAGGTCATTACTTACGAGAACAAAGTGGTAGGAAAATCATTACTTAGGAGAATAAAGCTGTAATAAGATCATTACTGACAAAAATTAAGTCGTAAAGTAAATGAAGTCTTAAAGCTGCTTTTGTGGAGGAGGAAATGTCTGGAACTGGTCGACTGCAGAGTTATCAGTGGGTGCATCAGTGGGCCATTCAGAGGGATTTTGTGGTTTCTCAAGAAACAATCCAACTGATGATCAACAATTGCGATTCGGAGGGAGTCGAGCTCCGACGAGCACTGCGTCTGTCTCTGATGCCGACACAACACCGGCAGCAACCTCCACCTGCAGAGGCACCAACACCTTATGGCAAATAGATTCATATGATAAACTAAAACCATGTGCTATTGCTATATCTATAAACGGCTGCATTGAGGGATTAAGCCTCTGCACAGTCATTTCCAGCCATTTCCCCCTCCTCAAAAACAGCGATTCTCTACAAGTCCGCCTGGTTCTTTCTGCGGAAAAGATGCATTTCTTTCATATGTCCCGATACTTCTGACAATGTGATGCAGAAACGTCAAGGATTCATCTCCTTGTTTGTGAAACCAGCTACTGTAGTTGAATTCATCTAAATGCTCCACAGCGCTCATTGAAACAACTAACAACAGGTCAGAATAGCAATTAGCTACGACTTTATTCTTGTACCAATTAATTACGACTTTATTCTCACAAGAAATTACTTTTTTACGACTTTATTCTCCTAAGTAATTTCAAAGTCTAAAATGTTTTTTTTTTCTTAAGGTGGCCCTAATACTCCGTCGTAGTATCGTGATTAATTGTGTTTAATATAATTTTATGAACATTTTTTATGGGCTGTCATTCTTGGCCAGGTTGCTCTTGCAATAGAGATCTTGGATCTCAATGAGACTAACCTGGTTAAATAGAGGTTATAATAATTATAACGAGCAGGCTCAGGCTGTTTATGATGGGGTATCCAGACATTCCTGATTTCCAGGGACAGTCCCTGTTTTCGATGACCTGTCTAAGGCTAAAGCTGTCCCTGAAAATGTCCCGAATTTTGGAGTTTTGTGAATGAGATAAAAATGTTGCATGTAGACTAGAAAAAGGGTTATTATGTTAGCCGGGCAGGTAGGAAGGAAATAGAAAATCAAATTAGACCCCAGATTTCATTACAGAAGTCTGGTCACCTTAGTTTAAGAGGTACTGGCATATAAACTGGAAAAGGCACAGACTGCATGTGCACAGAGTTGAGCTGATTTATATGTAGACATATACTGATGTAGAGATTTACATAAATATAGGTGTACAACACGGAGGGGAATGGTGGCGTTGCATACATACATACATATATATATATGTGTGTGTGTGTGTGTGCCCTTTTCCTGATAAGCTCTTTGTGTTACAGAAAATAAGGAGAAGAGAGAGTCAGCTCTCAGTTTTTTGTTGAGTATTTTCAGTTTCTCACAAGCCGTATTACTGAGCATACTTTTGCATTTGCATTAGAATATGCTTAAGTGTGTATATATTGACAACAACCTGTATTTCAATGTGTGTGTGTGTGTGTGTGACTGAGTATTCACATCCCTTTGTACAGTTTCCTATTGACACTTCTGCTGAAGGTGAAGGAGCATGTGACACTTCTAATAATACCTCTGCAGACTGCAGTCAGAGCCCCTGCAGAGGCTGTGGGCCTGAAACTAGATTTATTCCACCTCAAAGACAGATTTGTCCTGAGACACAAACTGCCAAGGTGACCTCTTAAAACTCCTGTGAAACTTAAGAGTGCAGTGCGGAGAAAATCTGAAAGTACCGGGGAGGGGAGCAGAGGCTGTACGGAAGAGGATGAGGGCCGCTGGGAAAAAAAGGTCAGATATATATATATATTTGATCATTATTCTGAAAAGAAAAATCGGAATTATGAGTTAAAAGTCACAACGCTGAGATTAAAATCAGGAGTCTGAGGAAAAAGGAAGAGTCTGATTTCTGAGATTAACATCAGAATTCCAAGATTAAAGACTGGATTCTGAGAAAACTAAAAATCCAAACTCTGAGATTAAAGATAAAATTCGGAGATTAAAACCGGACCTCTTGGATTAAGTCAGAATTCTGAGTTTAATCTTCCTTTTTTTCAGCGTGGCCCTAATCCTCTTCTGTAGTGGCTGTCCACATCCAAAACTAATACTTTACATACTGTATAAGCACAGTGTCGGGTGAGGATGGTTGAATGATCCTGTTCAGTCAGATGGCTCGTAAATTTGTGATTATAATAGGCGGTTATAATTGTGCAAATGGCAGTGAGCCTAATTTTTACTTAAACGTTGACGTGGCTAATTACTCATGGATGCGGCCTAAAGCAGAGGGTCTTTCTGAGGCTTCAGGAACAATGACCCAAAATTACACATGATTACACTGGCTGTGATATTAATGATCAATGTCGTCTGTCTGATAAACCTTGTTATCTTCCCATGACAGAAATGAGAAAAAGTAGGTCAGTAGACTTCCATATTTTCTCCTGCTGTGGGAGAACCGGCAGCACCCTCACCTTTGACCCTTTGTGGGTGGACTGGAATAAATCAAGTGGATGGTTGTTGAGCACAGGGAGGATGACTTGACTGATCAGTTGTTCAATATAACACAATTCACTTGAGGAAACGTTTACGAAGAAGACAGACACCCTTCTTAAAGATCCCCTATTATGAAAAATCCACTTTTGGGTGGTTTTCTACCAATAATATGCATTCCCTCGAAGCCGACAACCCTCCCCGACATGAAAAATATTCATTCTCTCCCTCTGTTTCTTTCCGCTCCTTTCCGAAAACATGAGCGCAAACAGGCGAATAGAAAAGCTGTGCGGTTATGACGACATGTTGGTGGCACCGCCCCTGATAATCGTTAAATAAAACTCAGAGACTTGACGTGGGGAAGAAACTAGCCTGAGCGATCAAAGCTAATCCCTGCAGCACCGACTATTTTCATCTGAGTTGTTTTTGAGAGTAAACTGTAATTTAAGTGCCTGACAAACACTTGGCTCGGAGCAGCTCCCAACAGAGACACCAGAGAGTTACCAGCTGCAGCCAAAAAGCATTTCACCTCTTGACACTATTCACCATGCTGAGAAGGATTATTTTTATGCGCTCCTCGCTGTAACCTCGTGTCTAATGGATGAAGTGATCTATCTTTACGTCTCAATCTCAGCCAGAAAGCGAGTTAGCCCAGCTCCAGGAATGAGGAACTTCAGTTTCATTTGCAGGGTGAAGAGGTGCTAAATTTGCTCATTAAGTTAATTAATTTTACGCATTCACTCATAAATAACTGGGCGTATTCGAGCATTGTTCAAGCACTGTTTTACATGAGCGAGAATCTTTTGTTAACTGACTTCTCGATCTATGTTTGTGTGTTTTATTTCCTGTCGACATTTGGAAGCTAACCTTTGCGTGGCTCCTTCATCATAGCGGCACTATTCACCACCTCACTGACCTCCGGGTTGTGAAAAGGTGAGCGGGAACAAACTCACAAACCATTCATGGGTCTCACCTTATAAATGAATCCATCTGGGCAGGCATGATCGTAGGTGAAGGCTTTATAAACCACCAGGAACACGATGCAGGCGAGGAAGGCCAGGGCCAGGATGATCAGGATCGTCACCTGAGAGAGGAACGAACACCAACAAACACCAGTCAGTGTGTGTTTCTGTGTGTTTGTGGATGTAGTTTATATACAGTATGCTAGGGTTAGGGTTAGGGTTAGACAGTGAAAAGATGGAGGGTGTAAACCCGTGTGTGTATGTGTGTGTGTGTCCTGATAATAAACGATGCACTAAGATGCTGCAGGCTGAGGTTAACAGCTCCTCAAGGTAAGGCGTCCCTGTTGAGGTAGAAGATGAATGGATCAGGTTGTGACACTGTGTGTGGATAATTATGAGGTAGCAGGTCCTGCGGGTACAGTAGGAGGGTAATAAAGCCAATTTCTCGACACTCTTCTGCTGCTGTGCTCTTGTTTTCTCACCATCTCTACACTGTTTCTTAAACAGAAGGTGTAAATGAGGTAAATGACGCCTCTGTGGCTCCTGGTTTGAGCTGCTATTTTAACATCTCCGTGTTTTGAAGCTCAAAGTGACTCACTTCTCTCTTCTTAAACCACCTCTCCTCCTTGGCCTTTGTTTCTTAGTAAGACGTCGATTTGATTCGATTTTTATCTCATTTTATTGTTTCTTCTATTGCATGGCTATTATTTTACCTACATTATATGCTTTTAAGATTATTTTATCTGTTTTTTTATATGTGATTTTATGTTTTAGGAAAGATGTTGTGTCTTTATTTCTGGTGCTATCGATCGCAAGAGTAAAACAGCCTGCAGCTGTTAGATGATTTAATTCAGGGGTTTGCAACCTGTGGATTTGGAAAATAAAGTAAATAAAATAATATTAAATTATAATTTTTTTAAGGATTCTAAATTCTAATATTATGATGCTCTTGTAACATTAAATAAACCGTATTTAATTATTTTTGTTACTCAAAATATGCGTCATAACTGCCGACTTGCGAAAACTGAAAACCTGTGCGCTTAAGTTCAGGAGCGAAAGTCACATTGAGCGAGTAAATTTCATATTTTGCAAATATTTATGTCACAGTGTTCATTGAAATAGTGTTTTTCTATTCAGGTTGACAGCTGACCGCACAAAGAAGCAGACGACATTTTTGTTTTGCTGCAGGTGGCCAGTTCAAATTTTGATGTCATCAATACGAAGTGGATTTTATTAGAAATTGAACATTATATTTGAAAGCAACCTTTAACCTAGTGTCCTCTTTTGTTAACCTTCCTCTTGTGTTAGCTTTTACTACGCACCCACTATGTTGAGGGTCGGTGTCTTAAATCGGCTGTAAATTACACTAAAAACTATTCTCTATCATCCAATTTGGTTCTCATCTCTAGGTTAACTTGTTCGGCTTCATTAACCATGAAAATATTGCTTATATTATTTTTTTGTTGTGGACCTCTGGGCCTTTCTTTTTCATTATACCCCTCACACAGACATCTATATTGAATTGATCTCACATGTCTGGACATGCCTGACGTTGTTTTTTGTGCAGGGAAAAACAAGACAAAATGAGAATTTACTAAATCTCACATGATTGGAAGATGATCTGACTGTCAGTGCACTTATGATTTTAGTTTTTGCTCTAATCATTAGATATTGATCTAACCAGGTCAACAGCGACCCTAACACGACAAGTGCCATAATTTTTAAGAGCGTTTTATAATTTAGTCCATTAAATTTTTTAATTCTTATTTTGTTGAAATTGAGGTTCCTGACAAAGTCAAAAAGTCTTGATGTAAAAAAGCAAATTCAAGTGGTTCAGACCCTAACACAGGAGGAGGGTTAAAGTTTGAACAAATTGGTTTCATAAATGCAACACACCACAGTTTGTTTTTACATATTTTGCATAAAGGCTAAAAAAAACCCCGATATATTCAGTGTTATCTTTATTTTAGATGTCAAAGGGCTTTCATGGCTCCCTGTGTTTTCTTTTCTGCGGGTCCAAATGGCTCTTTAAGTGTTTAAGGTTTGCCGACCTCCAATTTAGTTGAAGTACTCTTCTGGTCCCGGTGTACAAGCGAGTACATCCACCCCTGCTATCATCCTACCGTCCCCTCCATGACCTTTTATATCAGGTACCAAAAGAGTTCACTAACAAGTTCTGACACTTTTTCCCTGTGAGGCAGTTTTATCTCTGTAGATCCAAAGTCCCCGTCCAGAAAAGACATTAAATCAATTAGTGAAGAGCCTCAGTGAACTTCTTAATAGGGTTTATAATCTGTGGCAGCTAAGATGTACCATGAGCTCTCTCCTCATTTAATTGCAAACATTCAGTAAAAGCGAAGGATCAAAGCTCACTAACCACACTCCTGACCTGAAATCTTCGACTCATCCTCAGAGAAATCTCCTCCCGTTATGCAGATTGTTAAATGTTGCCGTGTAATTGGGGACGGATATATATAAAGCTTCATTATGACTAAATGGATCAAACTGGATCTGTTATTGGGAAATGCATACGAAGGTGAAGCCGTCGTAGGTTTCAGTTGTGTATTTCAGCTTCTTTAATCATTCATCATTCCTGGCAGCAGACCTCGGCTAATTACCGACACACTTCGCTTAGCAAGGAAAATAAATTAGCCCTTCGTCTCCGTCGTGACTGTTTCCAGCTGTTTGCTGTGAAAAAATCGTTCTTTTGTCCCTTTTAATAAGCAAACAGTTTCATAGATGACCTTTTCTATGACTGTAGGCAGCAAAGAGGTGATCAAATGAGCAAATTAGGTCTTTTAGCTTCAAAATATCATCTGAAACGAACCAAAATGTTCTGGTCTGTTTTTTACTACATGTAAACTGTGTGATATTTCAAGCAGAATCAAAATAATGCTTAACAGCGGTCAACCGCTAATCTACAAAGATGGAAACAAACCCGTTTTCTGAGTATTGGTGAAAATAAATATGATGATGAGTGGTTTGAGGTGTGAAATATTCATTTCCCTTGCAGGCTAGACAATGTTTTAGTAAACCAGATTTACATATAAAAGGATTCGTCTCTGTCTACTTTCAACCTGACACACTGATTGGATGCTTCTGAGCGAGCGTTTAATTGGAATTATGGAAATCAAGTGCAACGGATAGCTGTGTGAAAAAAATGGTTTTGTTTGCCAAGACATGAATGTTCACTGTCAGTATATGCGTAGAGCTTGCATATATGCCTGTATCTGCCTGTGTGCATGGGAACATTTCCAAACACAACCAGGAAATCAAAAGTTGCCATTAAAAAGTGAAATCCTCCATAATGGATGGGTATTTCCAATTTTCCTGGTTCCATTTGCAGACTTGCTTTAAAGCCATATTCCTGCTTTCACTGCTCTGTATGATCCGTAACCACAAGATGTCACAGCAATTACATATGGTTATGATCATTAGTCTCCATCAGCATTGTGGGGGTGGACAGGGACATGCAAGCTAAGCGACTGTTTACTTGGTGTCAACTGGAGGACACGACTCTCAGCCTTGGTTGCCGCTGACACCTTTTGTAAATTACATCTCCCACATTAACCGCTGCAATCCATTAAAAGGGAAGTGTTTAAAGTCATGGCGACCCGCCTTTTGGAGCGGAAAAAGACACAGTATGACTGATTTAGTCCCGCCCTGACCCTCTTTTTGAATAGTGATGCACATGAAACGGCTTATTAAGAAGAGGGATTACTGTAAAGCTCCTCACATTTCATGGAACGAGCGATGAGTGTTTTTCTGCATATATGGAGGCCTGACTTTGCAAAAGGCTCTTTGAAACATGGAAACCAAGTCTTAGGTCACTAATGAGTAGAAGAGATTTGTTTGTTTTTACAACCTAAACTGGATGCATTTGGATTATACAGTATTCTCATCTTTTTACAGTATTCTTCATAACAAGAACTGACGATACACTTTAGGAGATGAATTGGTAAGGACTCAAGCTGCAACTCTGCAATCTGACCCACTTATTACCATACACAGTTATTACCATAACTCCACTGCATTGTTTTTTCTACACTTTAAGACTCAAAATGCAACAGGAGAAAATATTAAATCACTATTTACTAGGGGTGTAACAATTCAATGACAACATCGATATATTGATTCATATTCCTGTGATCCATCTACTCGATCTGTGCTTGACAAGTTGGCAACTTATATCGATCTAATGTTGTTTTAAAATGCAATAAATTGATCATATCAATATTTGGAAATAACCCAATAGATTTAAGCACGGCAGACTGCACACAGATGTGGGTTTCTTTTTTTCACTTTTAATAGTAAAGACATTAAACGTTATTCAGTTCAGCCGACCGATTGACGACTAATTCCCTGACAAGGAACAACAGATATACAGGAAATTTCACCTGCAGTATCCAGGTATCCAGGTATATAGTAGACTAGAACTGATATTTCAGTCAACCAGTCCAGCCCTTAAAGTTTGTTTAAGTAGATTTCATCTTCACTCTTGCCTGTTTTTCTTCCTTCAACTTTAAAGTTGGAAGAAAAATGTCATAAGATCGTGGAGAAGAAAATGTGCCTGTTTTTGCTCTGATACAGAATTGTTATGTCCAACTGAGACATTAATAAAGTCAAATAAAGCATTGATTTATGCAATATCTGGGACAACCATTCAGCAGATTATTTATCGGTATCAGAAATAGATCATCTAACCTCTCTTTATTGATGCTTCAAATGAGGTCAGGACACAGATTAGTGGAATTAACCCAGCAGGGGTTTTAAAGCTTATGCTCACATCTGATGATCATAAAAGCAACACAGTCGACAACAAATACAACAAAACAATAGCAGTGATGGTGATAGTAAAAGAAGAGGAAGAAGAAGAACTTTATTTATGGAGTACTTGTCAAAAAGTATTTACAAAGTGCTTTTAGATTTACAGTTAAAGATACAGCCCAGGCTCTTTGTTATTGAAACGATTGCTGGAAAATCCCTGTTGATACAGCTGTGACCATGTGGTATATAAATCCATTAAACATCTATCTGACCTTTCTCCATTATTCATAATCTGGCTGATCTCCACTGTAAACCTCAGGAGGTCACAGGAGAAAATACTACAGCTCCCTCCATGCATGAAGTAGGTTTACTTACCATTTATCTCCCACAACCGTCCCGATGCAACTTTCCTCTCTAAAAAGATAATGCTCTAATACTCATGATATCACATGAATCTGTGTCAAGGGTGCAAGCACATTAAGCACAAGCAAATAAATAGATAGAAAAGTACTGTTCAGTGTAATGGAAGGAGATAAGATTTTTACGCCACCATATACACACCCCTGTGTCAGCAATGTGGCCCAGAAAACTGCATCTGTTCCACTTGGAAGCAAAGCCTGATGGTCAAATATAAACTCAAAGCAACTTGCCCTTTTTACAAGTATTGACTGTATTAGATAAGACTTGATGGACTGTGAAGGCTTCCATCTGTTACTGACAAAAATCATGTTTTTATTCAGATTTTTCTTCAGAACAGCAGTAGAAAAGGTTTTAATCCAAAATATCCACACTTGGCTTCATGAGATCAAAGCCTTGTACATACGTAACTGGATGTTTTTATTAACAAATATCCAACCCCCTCCGTTTAAAGAAAAGTTGCGTACACACATTGTTTGGAGCTGTAATCAACCAAAGAAAGAAATTCTTGGTCAACTAAAACCCTGAAATTTTTAACCAAAAATTGACTAATCGGGGGGGTGTTTGCCGACAAACCCCTCTGCGGTGGGGGACAACACGGCTCACGGGTCATCGGGGTGAAAACATACTGATATCAGCCCAAGACGTTGATTAACGTGGACGCTCTTCACTCTTTCTGTTTCCAGCCTGTCTTCAGTGATTTGGGCAAATCCAAAATGGTGAAAATAAGGGGGGTGTTCTGAGACAGACTGTTACCTGTGAAACAGGGGTTCTCTGAAAACACCCCCATTAACACTTGGTACGTTCCTCCTTAACCATAGATGGTAAATTGACACGGAAAAAAATCAAGTCGACCAATCAGAGTTTTGGTCGACTCAGCACATATCGACCAATAAGTTGACCAGACAACTAGGACTTTGAGCTCTGATAGAATTCTGACCTGAATCTCAAAATTCTGATTTTAATCTCAGAATTCTGGGGGAAAAAAATCATAATTATGAAGTTAAAGTCAGAATTCTGAGATTAAAGTCAGAATTTTGAGATTAAAGTCGGAATTCTGACTTTAATGTTAAAATTCTGAGATTAAAATCAGAATTATGAGATCAAAATCAGAATTATGAGAAAAAAATCAGAATTATGACTTTAATCTCAGAATTCTAAATTTTATTTAAAAATTCTGACTTCAGTCTCATAATTTTAATTTTAATCTCAGAATGTTGAGGAAAAAAGTCCTAAGTATGAGATTAAAGTCATAATTCTGACTTTTTTTCTCATAATTCTGACTTTAATCTCAGAATTCTGACTTTTTTTCTCAGAATAGAAATTACAAAAAATATATTGAACCTTTTTTTTTTCCCCAGTGGCCGCAATCCTCTTCTGTATTTATCAGCTGAGGAAAATCATGTATGAAATGTAATGTAACTTTGTTTATTCACAACTCTGAGTGCTTTCAGTGAAACAGTAGCTGTGGACAGTTGTGTGTGTTGTGGAGACGGATAAACAATCAAAACAGATGATTAAAAAACACACAGTGGGATTGTTCTTGTTTTTCCCGTGTCTTCATCTCTGACTGGAGATTAAGAGTAGGAAGTCTACCTAGACCTTACATTCACCCACTTGTTTTTTTTTTTCACCCACTGTCTGGCAGCTAAAAATATTGATTTTTATGTCTGTTTTTTTTTCACAAATATATTCTTTCTTTTAATAATTTATGGCTGAACACTGCAGTACGACTTTAAAGGCTGTTTTTCCTGAACGGATTAGCTCCTTCACTGTCTATTTCCTCCCCTTTCAACATATGATTTCTCTCCTTTTTTTAACACAGCGCCGTGTTAGAAATGCAAAACACCACCCACGTTTTCACTGCTGGAACCTGACACACCATATGGGGGAGCAGACACCGCCTCCCATTCCTGTCGGGGTAGAAGAGGAGAATATGTAAGAGTGTGGAGAGGAGAGGAGGGTGTGTGTGCGTGTGTGACAGGAGAGGAGAAAAATGACGCTGATAAAAACAGATAACGCAAGGTGACAGAGGGGGCAACGTAAGAAATAAAAGGGGGACAATGAAGGCAGAAAGGGAGAGCGATAACGGGGCAGATGGAGGCTCGATTTCTTCTGCTGGTGCTGGGCCAGGCAGAAAGACGGACGGGGAGGCGGACAGACTGACATACAGCGAGGCAAACAGCAAACACAGTAGAGTATCGCCTGTTTCATCAATCAATACACAGCCAAAAAAGCCCATTCTGTTTACTTTCCTTTCTATTGCCCTTCTGACACCTTCACAATAAAAGCACAAAAGAAGATCAGCCCCACAGATTTTCATTGATTATTTTTATTCTGTTGTGCTCTCCACAGTAAAGCCCGCTGCTGCTGCTTTGTTGAGCTACATGCATTAAAAAGAAAGAGCTATAAATACCAAATGAGGAAAGATCTAATATAACATACACTTTATCTTGACTTTAATAATCCACTGTGCCTTCAGGGGAGTTTGTTGATTAATGAAATTAATGAACTCGGTGACAGGGTGAGCGAGCGCAGAGAGAAAGAAAGCCTGTCCTAAAAATACAGGCACCAAAAAAAAAAAGCTTGAAGGTCAGTGGTCAGACTGCAGCAAAGGCTCGGATAGAAAATGTCCACTAGACTCAACATCCTACAGTGAAGAGTAGGACAAGTGGAAAATGCACATAAGTGGATCACTCAAGTGTGGTATGACTTTATGCCAGACATCATATAACCGCACAAGTGACACTGAGCTGGAAAAGTGTGTCGATGCACGCAGCCTTTTGATTTATCCAAGTTCTCATGTAACGTAAAAACCTGAGCTGGAGTGCACCTCAATATCTGTTTCAAACAGAAATCAGACTGTCATGACTGTCCACCATCGCCAACCATAACTCACTGATTAATCAGCTGTGTGATCACCAAATAAAACTCGCCAATGCTAATACTCGCACCGCAGAGCATGCGCCACACGTTCGTATACTGGAAGGTGACCAGGCATCTCTGCTTTCCAGAGACAGTCCCCATATTGGATGACCTGTCCCTGGCTGAGGCGTTTCATGAATGAGAATACAAATGTTGCGTGTAGACTAAAACAACGTTTTTTCCGGTAGCCGAGTAGGTAGGAAGCACGAGTTGTGCGCTGCTACTAAGTAGTGCTAAGATGTTGTATGTGGTCAAGCAGCCCATGCCCCCTCCCCGCTCCGGATCTCCCCGGATTTCATCACAGAAATCTGGTCACCTTATTATACTGATACATATGAGTCTGAGGTTGAGCCACATAAGGAAAAAACACATTTTCGGGTGTGGCGGCTTTTATTTAGCCGCAGCGGTGCACCACCATCAATTGCTTGTAAGGGAAATCCTGTGTTAATCATCCCAGCTTCATCCGAGTCTCCTGAAGTAGCTGCGCAGGCAATCTGTGTAGCCGACAATTTGCGTTTAAACTTTGTATTAAGTTTGAAATGGAATCATGGTGGAGGGAAGAGATGATGGCGTTTAAGATTTCCATCAACCCTCTAAGAGGACCAAGTCGGAAGTATGGGCGTATTTTGGGTTTTGTAGGAATGTTAAGGGAACGCTCAGTTGAAGATAGTAATCCTGTCTAGATATGATGAAACGATGAAAACAAGGCATTGTTAGCGCTGGTTAAAAGCATCAAAAATGCTGTAATCAATGCCTTTGAACACATTTTTCAAAATACCCAGTAATACCGAAAACCGTGATTATTTTGGTCACAATAACCTTGAGGTAGAATTTCCATATTGTAAAATCCCTACTCTGGGCAGCATGCACAGAAATAATTAGGGCCAGACTGATTTATCGGCGAGCCGATTAAATCGGCAAATTTTTGCCTGTTTGAAACTAATCGGTTAATCGGCCAAAACTCGCCGATTTTTTCGGAAATAAGTCAACAAGTTTCAGTTCAACCCACTTCATGATGTTTACCGCTGTGCTGGTCTCAATCACGCCGAGTTAACAGTCTGCTATTAGCCTTGCTACACTGTTAGCCGTGCCAGTAACGGTAGAATAAACAACAGTACACAATATGTGCTCGAGCTACTTCTCTTACTGAGGCAGCTGCACGTCTCCAGATGAGACCGGACCGGAAATGTGTGACATAAGTTAAGAAGGTAGTTGGTAGTTGAAGGTAGTTGAAAACGCTTTTCTGGTCCAAGTTTGATGAGTCGGTCTTCCTGTCGGCATGAAGTAGCTTACAGTATATCTACAGTATATAGTATACTGTAGATATCTACAGTATATATATATTTTTTATAACTTCATAAAAAAATGTGATAAATCGGTAATCGTATTTTTGCCCCCCCTAATAATCGGTGTCGGCATCTGCCCCAAAAATCCATATCGGTCGGGCCCTAAAAATAATACCACATTTTTAAGAATAACCACCAAGGTCTAATGACAACAACACCACCAACATGTGTCTGCTCCTCGGACAATAAACATCACAAACAACGCAACTCGTGTTTCAAAAGTTAAAGTCACATTTCCATGAAAACATCAGGTGAGCCGCACAGGCGACGTAGTAAAACTAAGAGAGTGCAAAACAACACGGCCAACAACAAGTTGCACCAAAGGATAAAATGACTGCATCCTAGTTATTGATCTTGGACAATGACCATACACACTTGGGCACCCATAGATACATCTGGATGGCACACCCAAGTCTGCACTGGACAATGATGACGTACCTACAGCGGGACAAAGTCAGGATCCATAAATGACAGTTGAATTCAAGCTTCCTACTGTCATTCATTTCCTTATTTACGCTGCTGCTTTTCCCACATAACCAAATATGTTGTGCAGAAACCTGTTAAGGAGTAAAGACAGCATAACGCCTCCTGTTTTCCTCTCACAGGTGTTGATTTTTTTCCTCTCTGTTAAATGATTGTAAATTGCAGATCTCCAGAGTTCAGACTGAACAACAAAACAGGTAATTCAAATACACCATCACAGCTGTGGAACTCTGATTATAGTCATTTTATCCTGTTTCCTACATCCTAAAGAGTAAACAGCAGATAATGGAAATAAATGTTGCAGCAGCCACAGTCTTTACCGTGGTCCAGGATGTAAAACTGTCTCATTTAGTGCGCTTCCTTTCCTTCTGCTGGAGTCTATTATCGCTAAGACCTGGCACACACAGATCTAGCCTGCAGTGTTGATGTAAATGCATCATATTCAGGTGTCTACAGAGACACTAAGCCTCTTCCTGTTTATCATGTATATAAAAGTGAAGTCAGGGATCAGCCTGCTACATGAAAATGCAAATGAAATATTCTCTTATCCTCTTAAGGCACTTTTGTAATGATGAAATTAATGAGGTGGGTGACAGGACGCCTGTAAGCGTTCTAATGGATGATAACTGAAGGTCACAGGTTTGATCCTGAGTAAAAGTCAGAGCCCACACTCACCCGTCATGGTTATTTAGATGTGCAGGTTGCAAGATAAGTGTAATGTGGTTCTCAGTGCTGGAAGACATTTTCAGTTCCTCTTAAAAAACATGGCCAAAAAATAGTATGATAAGAAGAAACTCAGTCTGGTTCAGTTCAATATACATCTGAGACTTCTTCTATGCTATATTTTATTTCTGTCCAGGCATCAATACATATTTTTACTGCAGGTATGCTGTCCAATCTTGCGTTTTTAAGCTACCAACTGGCCCCTGTAAAAGAGATAAATCTAAGGGGTCATGGCAGGGTTACAGACAAACCATGATTTTTTTAGAAACTGAGCCCTCTTTATTGGATTATGGTCTGGTTTGTTCTCTCTCGGCCCCCTTCAAAACATGGCAGTGCAACGTGGCAAACACTTGAGTGGCAACCTCTGGTGTTGAAAGTTAAAGCCAGTGTGGAAACCAGACAGTGTCCCCTTCAGTGTCCATGTGAGGTTGTAAAAGCCAAAGAATCCCCTCAAAAAATGACCATAATTTACAGCAGAATAAAATATATTTACGACCACAGCTTTCAGGTGTGGGATTATCTATCATACACTCTGTACAAGAGATTTGAACGCATTTGATTAAATTTGCATACCTGGGCAGCTGAGTTGACTGACAGGTATGCATTGTAGCTGCTTGGCCGAAGGCTAAGGCCCTGTTTATACGTACCAGGTTATTTTTAAAAACTGAGACATTAACCATTGTTTGCACCTTTCGTTTAGACGCAAACGAAGAATTCGCCCCTGAAAACGATACTTCGGCCAGAGTTGAGATTTTAGAAAACTCTGTTTGCACATTTGCATGTAAACAGAATTTATCCCCTGGGGTAGCCAGAGGCAGATTGTGCGCTGAAAACTGGGTTAAATGTGACGTTTTTTCAATCTACAGTCTATGTTTACAATCTAAGTTGATCATAGATGCATGCAGAATAGCAGTCGCATTTATGCTGGCGCAATCCCTTTATATTAGTTTGTATTTGCTGTCCTATGTGGAGGAGCAAAGACGACTGAGTGCTCAAAGGTCAGCAATGTCGCAGCGACCTCTCTCTCGGCAGTTTTGGGTCAAACCTTGGCGCACTGCTGTCTGGTGGGGGAACTTCGAAAATGAAGTGGTTTTCCGGATGTCGCGGGCATCGCTGCTGTCAGACGGCATTTATGCATGGGTTAATGTAAACAAAAACTTTTCTGAAAACGTGGTGTGCACGCAGTTTTTTGTAAACAGAGGGGGTGAAATGTCTGTTTATGAAAATAGCTGGGCACATGTAAACGCGGTGTCAAAGACGGTCTCAGCTCCACCTCTGCCTGTTTGACGAGGTGATTAAAAGTTAGCTGGAGTCATCATTTCTGACACGGCGCCACCAAAGTTGGCCTCATACATCAAGAAGACTCACAAATGTCTGTAGACAAACAACGAAGAGCAAAACACAATAACTGCACAACTTTGTATTTACATCAGTTTTTCAATATAAAAGCGAAGCAGTAATTTAGCCTCAGCATGAAAAGTAAAGCACAGAGTAAATGTTTCCCTCTGACATAAAGAGCATGACATGAGAAATTCATTTTGATGTGACACATAATGCCGCATTTTTCCTGAGTATGCACTTTCACACTTTTTCCTTAATGGCCATTTTTCCACTGATGACTGTTTATTCTGTGTTTTTATCTTTGCTCCCACAGCATCACAGTTCAAAGTCCTCTCTTGTTTTCGCTGGAACAAAGAAAAGCCTCGGAGCTGCGGTCTGCAGGGAGCCTCCAACCTCAGAGAGGAGTATCCAGACAGGGGAGAGGGATGTCAAGGAGACGGTTAACGCAGATCTCAGCTCTTGGGGACCAGCTATCGGGCTGAGACAGCTACAGTGGTATGGCAACAAAGTACAAACACTGTGCTGTCGAGATGCATCATGTCAGAGAACGGGAGCACAAACTGTTAAAATGCCAACCTGACAAAACAGGAGATTTTGCTCTGAGCTCAGGTGAGCTTAGGTCTGCACATGAGGGCAGATCTGGCCCTGAGCTCTGAGGGAGGGTTTAAGAGGTTTAAAAAAGCTGCATAAGTCAGTATTTTCTCAACACTATGGAAATATACAACCTCACGAGTGGACACTGAAATATGTTTGTGAGAGTTAAGAAACTGCAACTTTAAGTAAAGGTCTTTTTAAGTATTTTGAGAGATGATAGAAAAACTTTCTATTAAAGTTTGATGAAGTTGTCACTGAATAAAAAAATCAAACTAAATTGTCAGAGAAAAAAAAATCAGGATTTTAATTTTGGCCGAAATCGTGCAGCCCTAATCTCAATAGACCTTCACTATTTTTAACTCTGGATCAACTAAGCATCAGGAGAAGTCAACTTTAAAATAGTGTGGATCAATTATATGTAATATGTGAATTATTTATGAACAAGGGAACATATAACAAGAATTAATTTGGAGAAAATTTGCAACAATTAAACCTGCTAATAAGCGGCTCGTCAATGGTTATTAATATGTACTCGAATGTGAAGTGTTGCCAAAATCTACATATCAGAGATTTTCTATGTTTGCATTTCAACACCTTTTGTTGACATACACACAAAAATACGCATACAGACTTTAGGAGCATCACTTCACAAAACCCCGAATTCTCCGACAGCTAAACTGAATCTGTTGTGAAAGAAATAATGATCAGCTTCTCTGAGACTGTGCGACTCATCAAGAGGGGAAAAAACACTCCAGCGTCCTCTGCAGCCTCCTCCAGTCAAGAGTTGCTTTGTTTTCTCTCTAACAAGACCATGTTGTTCCAACTCACAAGAACAAATTGACAATTCTACCTTCTTGGGATTGTCTGCGGGAGCTGAAATGAAGCTGCGCAATTTAGCCGGAAAACAAACTGGAGAAGATTCGGAGCCGCATGCGACAGATGATTTAAGCAGATCAGGGTCACTCACACTGGGTATAAAACTATAAATGTACTTTTTATTAAATTAAAACATATAAAACTCAGGTTATGAACAGTGTAAATGTCTGAATTTAAAATGAAATGGTCAGGTTTTAATCCTTTTCTGGGCCCCCACCTCTGGTTATTGTCAGAGGTGGGGGCTTGACGACTCGACTCAAGACTCGACTTGGACTTGAGTCCCGTTTTTGACTTGCTCGATGAAATCAAGAAATGACTTGGACTCGCTTGGGACTTGATTGCTAAAGACGTGAGACTTGACTTGACTTGAGCCCAGTGACTTGAAAAGTCTTTTCAAGTCTTTCAAGCCACTTAATACCTTACAGAAAGCCCAAACCGTTTAAAAAGTGTCGCATCAACTAATAGTCAGGAATTACGGCCGTTGGTAACACCGTGTTGTGTTTCCAAGTCTGCTTATTTCCCGCAAAAAAAAATCGCTTGTTTTTGGCTTGTTTCTGGAGGTCTGTTTCCTTATTTCTCTCACGAAACTTCTCAAACTCTAGCCTCCCTTATAACGACAACACCAGGAGGACTGAACATAAATCGCTCGCTCGCCTGTTTCCATGTGTTGCCTTGTGTCTCTCTCTTTTGTTTTGTTTTGGAACAATGAATTAGAGTATCAGTTTAATGTTTAATTGTATTTGAGTCTTCCTTATTTTTGTGCACATTGTCTAAGTTTCCAATTATTGAAGTTTATCTGATTATTTTTTGTATGACATGTAAAATAGTTTGGTTAAAGCTGCACTATGTAACTTAACACAAACAAGAACCCTTGTTTAATAATAAATGCAAATAGTGAAAAATGCTCATGATTTATGTAAATCTTTACATATAACAAATGGTTTATGGCTTTGATATGACTTGTTTTTGACTTGAAAGAAACGGTAAGGACTTGGTTGGGACTCGAAGCAAAAAGTTCAGGACTTGGACTTGACTCGAGACTTGAGACTCGACTTCGACTTGCAACATAGGACTTTCCCCCACCTCTGGTTATTGTTGATTATTTTCTCCTCCTCCTTTGTTTTGTCGTAAGATTTGTCATTATAAGACATGAAAAGTCCTCCTCTCACTGTACACACAGACGCCACCGTTTAAGTACAGAGTGAGACACTACATGTGCAGCAGGAGATAGATGCTAATTATGCTAATGTATCCCAATTAAGCATTGTCTCTATGGAGACACAACTTCAAAGCTTTAGCTGGAGCACGCCATCGCAGCACAGAGGAGAGCGTGTTTGTGTCGACTGAGACAGAGAGCAGAGGGGGGTTAAACGACTTAAAGAGTGAGGGTCAGGAAATCCATGAAGAAGAGAAGAATACAAATTAATATCTACAACCTGCAAAAACCTTTAGTTTCTTCACAACATGTGCTTTGTCAATGATACGAATTCTGAAGAATCTGAACACCACAGCATGCAGACGAACACACACACTCACAAACACACATTATGAATCTGTAATTCGTCTCCGAGGAGAAACTAAACATCTGGTTTACGTTTGCTAATCAGCTCTAACTCTGCTAGATGGAGATGTTGCAAGAGAGGAATATTATTAATGATAGGACCAGCCCCTCACACACACACACACACACACACACACACACACACACACACACACACACACACACACACACACACACACACACACACACACACACACACAGACACCTCTAAACAGTTGTTTACACCAAAAGACAAGGTTCATTACTCTAATGTTTCCCAGCTCTCAGTCTCCTGGGTACTTTTTATGTTTCTGTGCATGTTCACCGTGTAGACAGCTGTGTGCGTTTGGTTGTTTGTGTGTGTGTAGGCGTGTGTATATGCACATGTTTGAGGGTAAATGATCTAGACGGGTACTTTATCACTTTTAATACTTATACGTTTGCTCTTTACAACCAGCTTCTTTCAGTCTTTAATCTCTTAATGGAGTTTGTGTAATCTCGGAGATCTAAAATGTAAAATTTTAGATCTCATTTTCAATATTTATATTTCTGGGAGTATTTGTTTAACTTTAAAAGGCCAATGTAACAAATTAAGTGTGAAATAACAAGCAGAAAATTGAGTTTAATCTTCACAAATCTGCTTTCTTTAGTGTAAATTAACTATGAATGAAACTTTTTTCTGTTTTTATTTTCTTAATATGAAGTCTCTGCAGATGAAGCATATTCTCTCTCCTCTATTTAAAAAAATCCACCATGTCACACGATGATGTTTCTGCAAAGGCCTGAAATAGACAAACTGTTTCCTGAAAGAGCCTTGCACCTTCTACTATTAGTTGGGGTGGCAGTAATTCAGGAGGTACAGCGGTCGTCCTCTAACCAGAAGGTTGGTGGTTCAATTCCCCCCCCTATCCCGAGTCTGTCCGTTGTGTCCTTGGCGTGACCTAACCCACCTTGCTCCTAGTGTGTGTCCTCCACTGGTGTGTGATTGTGAGTGTTGTGTGGTGGTGGTTGGAGAGGCCGTAGGCGCAATCTGGCCACCACGTTTCCATCAGTCTGCCATAAGGTAGTTTACCGCCACCAAGGTGTGACTGTGTGAGCGGATGAATGATGTATCTAATGTGAAGCACTTTGAGGGTCTCTGATAAAGCACTCTATGAAATCTGATGCATTATTGTTGTTACTCATAGTTTACTAATACTCTCTATGTTTAGTTTGTTTGTAATCCAGGGGTTGACTTTTAGTAACTCCTAAATTCTACACCTCAGTCCTTATAAACCCCCCTCACATATTGCGATTTATGGCGATGTTGTGAGGCACACTCTACGTCCTCGAATAATGTTCATGAGCCCAAACAAAGTTAGCGTGCTACGATATCGGACAGTAGGAAGCAACCAGAAAGTACGGAAAACACAGGCAAGAAAACAAAGTAAATACCGGAGACTCTGGTGGAATAACGGGCGCTTAAAAAGGAGGTAAACCGGACAAGAGCTAAGAAACCGGATCAACATCAGCATAAATGATGGGGGACGCTTCGGGATCTTCCGGATCCTGTAACCTTTCTGCTGGACAGGTAAACCGCTTTAACAAAGTGAGCCAAGTGTCTGTAACAGAAGAATTTCTTGTCAAACCGACCTGCTGTAGCGTGTCGTAGCGCCGCTAAACTGTTGACCTCGGGTCCTGGACTATGTCACTTTATCCTAGTTGTAGAAGTCCTGCAAACATTGTGTTTGCTGGTAGTCTGTCGGCATCTACAGTAGCACCAATGCTTTTTACTTTTACATTGACTGGGCCCCATTTGTAACTATCTGAAGTATTTATCTGCATTATATCTGAATTTAATTGGAACGATACGAGCGAGCAGGAGCGTCTGTTTGTGGGCGGGGCTTGTTAGAGCAGAGAGGAAGGGGAGAGGAGGAGCTGAGAGGGAAACTGGTTGGGACGGGTAGAGTTTACATTGAAGATTTCTGCCAAAAACTGGCATTTGATCAGATCCTGCCTACTCCACCTTTAATACGCCGTACAATCCTGTGCGCCCTATGTTTGAACATATACATGTTAATTCACCGGGCGCCATATCACCCAAAAAATACGGTACTTCAAGTTAAGACTATGTGGATTATTAAATGTAAAACAATGACTCACATTTCAGCGACTCAGAAGGACAACAGATGATGGTTAACACCAATGAAATCTGCACTGAGAGCGCAGCATGAGCAGCATCGATGGCAGAGAGAGGTGGATCGATGACAAGGACAGATGTTAAAGGCAGAGGAAAGAGGGGGGAAAGGAGAAGCAGAGGGTCAGGCTAGTCATCCACAGTCTGTCTGACTCTAATTGCTCCCATGGCTCAGCTTGTCAGGACAACAGCAGCACAGTGACGGCTGAGGACAGGGAGCACAGTGACCGCTCACTTCCCTTCTTCACTTTATCAATTTCAACATGAAAAACATCAAAGCTGGGATTTTTCTTAGACTAACGGCTTCATTTTATTGGCAGAAAGAGAAGATAGCGAGTGACCGCGGTGGACAGAGCCCGGCTAAGATGTAGCAGGAGGATTTTTTTCAGTCCCATCTCCCTTAAATGTATTTTTCTTGTCAGGAATTCAAAAGATTTTTAATAGCAGGGACAAAATGTTCCTCTGCTGATGCAATGTTGAATTTTTTGATGATTCCTTTTCGCTTTCACAGAGGGAACGGGGAGAGACAGCAGGAAGTTACATGGAAAGCTGGAAAGAGGCCACAGGCTGAGAGTGAACCCTGGCTGACCGCTCAAGGCATAACCTCCTGATATGGAGCGTACTGACCGCAAGGCCAGCAAAGTCGAACTGTTTTGAGATCCGCCAACCTTTGGGGATTGATTTGACACAGAAATGTAGAATTTTGTAGTTAGGGGTCGAAATCTGTCATGCAGTTGTGCTGACCTTGTTAATCAGACATGAGTGGGCCAAACATCACACATGAACCACTTTCTTCATGACTGCCTATGTAGAAGTTAGTGTTTTCCCATGAGCCACCATAGACTGTATATATTATGGACAACTTGGTTCCACCTAGGGCTGGGCGATATGGCCTCAAATCAATATCACGATATATTTATTGAGCAGTTCACCTCGATAACGATAAATGGACGATGACTACTCCACAAGCTGCTCACCCCCTCCCACATTAACCTCGTCTACTTCAGCCGCTACAATTTTTGAACCGTCCTCCATCTCCTGGGGTGGAGTCACGTCTTTGGCATGGGACAGCATCCTAAAGAGACATGAGACCATAGCCTACCTACTCACATCCAAAACCAACTTTTATCTATTTATATTTTTGATAAGAATATACCGATATGGGCAAAATGACGTCAGTTATTATCATAAATTTCGGTAATAGTAAATTTTTGGTTCATCGCCCAGCCCTAGTTCCGCCTGTGGAACAAAATGGTAGCCAATCAGAAAGCAAGCTGACTTAACGAGGAAGCAGATCAAATGCAGCCATGGCAACGGCAGTAAATGCAAGGCATGAAACTTCGACGGACGTCAGAATGATTGAACCCGTGCACCGGTACTTAAAAACGTCTGAAGCGGCATATTTATGATTTTTCACAGCGGTCTTGAAAAACTTTGAAGCTCTCATTATAACAACATTCTGCATATATTATGTAAAATTATTATTTTATACAATATTTAAGCACTTAAAAAAAAGCCTATCTTGCAATGTTGAGAAATTCTGTGAATAATACGAGATCAGCTCCAGACACTAATTGGTGTGTCTTCAGGCGGTGGCCCAGTTTCCTTAAGATTTCACAGTGTTAGAAATACTCTGCTCGCTGTAAAAGCCAATGCTCTGGAGATAACCAAGTTCACAGACAGTTTGCAACCCACCAGATTTGACCTACAGACAGTGAGAGCGGGTTAGCTGGTAGAATATGATGATTTCATGGCTCAGATATAGCAGGTGTATTTGGATTTAAATCATGAACACATTCATCTACGTATGAAAACATGTGCCCAGAGATTGAATGCTGTCTGAATGCATCGATCAGACCGAGAAATCCTTTTTTAGTCTTGGAAAATCCCTGACTGCTGAGTTCTTGAGTCCAACAAAAGAGTATTTGATACAGCTGCCATTTCATTGTTATGTAAAAACAAAGATCCATCAGTCTTTAATGGATTCAGGATTTTTTTTTCTACAATCACAAATCCAATTTCCTCTCGTCTTCCCTGATAAAATATGACACGCAGTCGGGAGTCTGTTCCGTTTCTCTTATATTGTGTATATGTATGTGCGTTCAAAGCTGCTGATATTTATAGAGAGAGGATGATTGAAGTGTGCTGTCCTTTGAGTCGCGGCTTGATAGAAGATCTGAAACAAGAAGTAGAGCAGAACGGAGCCATCTGGTCTTATAAATCACCCCAAATATCACTCCCTCAGCGGCCATGCTTGTCACTTTTGTTCTCCGTGTTTCTGAAGATTGGGAGTTGCCGTTGTGTCCCGCTTGTCAAAGTGTGTGTCTGTCTGCATCTCCGCTGACACACGAGACCTCTTTGCGGTGACAAATGAGTCAGACTGGAGTCGGCTTTGAGACTGACCTAACGGGGTCTGTGTTTGTGGTTCATCAGAGCACGAGGACACGCTCGCAGGGTCGTCTGCTGGTTTTGATTTACAAAGTCCTACAGCCTGTTGACAGCCTCCTCTTCCTCTCTGTTTTACCCCGATAACTGATCATCCTCTCCTTATGAAGCTGTAATTTTCGTCTGAGCCCCAAACCGAACATCAGGTTCATCATTTCCAATAAAATGAAATGTATTTGTTTGTATTTGATGCTTTGGGTCTATGGGTCACATCTGGCTCATTCATTTTATCAGAAGCCATTTCTCTCCAATAAGACGTCTGTGAATCTCTGCCAAAAGGAGCTGGCAGGCTCATAACAGGAACTGTGAGTGTTTGTGTTAAAAGTGATGTAAAAGGCTCCCCCAGAAGTGAGTATGATGAGGCTGTGCGAGCGAGCCGCCACCAATTCCTGGCTCGGTCTGAGAAGATATGGGGGAAAATAGAGGAAGTGGGTGAAAGGAGACAAAAGAGTGAGCTGCACAGATGACGAAAAATGGAGCGAGAGAGAGAGGAGCAAAGGGGCAAGAAAGAAACAAGAAAAATACTAAGAAGTCAAATGATAAGGGGCCGGTGAAGATGCCTGGTTGAATCCCTGAAAAGTTTAATGAAGTCTCACTCCTGTGACCAATTACCTCCAATCTGCCTTTGGGCGAAAGCTCAGCTGCGGAGGAGCAGATAATGACTACGACTACATTAAATCAGCTCAGAACTTGTTTAAAATCAGTTTCAATATTTGGAAAAGGAGAGCAGAAGTGTGACCAGACAGCCCTTAGGCATATACGCCTCAGGTCGTCTGTTCCTAGATGGAGTCACTTAATACAGCTCTCCTAAAGTGAATGTGCAAGGATAATGATACAGAGACATTTCATAGACTTCAGTCGAACACATCTACTCTTTTATTTGGCATGGATGTGACTCCATGTTACAGGAGAACAGTATCCACGTAAATATTTACTAAGATTTGAAGTGTTTAAAATCGTGCACTATGACGAGGTAGCTAGTGAAGCTATTGCTATCGATAGCTACACTGATGTCAGAATGCTATTGCAAACAACAGCTAAAAACGGCTAAGGGTTACAACAGTTGGTTGTTTTCTGACTAGTTTACAGGTATTGTTGCATCAGCCTACGACACAGTGGGAAGGCATGATGATGTAGATATTGAATCCTTTGCTACTCCACTTAAATATTAGCTATATCTTGAATTGTTAAAAATCGTGCATTGTGACTAACTAGCCAACAAAACTATAGCTACTGATAGCTACACTGATGTCCGACTGCTATTGCGAACAACAGCTAACAACGGCTAAACGTTACAATAGTCAGTTGTTTTCCAAATTTTTTACCAGTATTTCCGCATCAGCCTATGACACAGCGGGAAGTCATGATGATGTAGGTATTGAATCCTTTGCTACTCCACGTTAATATTAGCAATCTTTTGAATCGTTTATATTGTGACAAGCTAGCTAACAAAGCTATAGTTATCGATAGCTACACTGATGTCATACTGCTATTGCGAACAACAGCTAACAATGGCTAAACGTTATAACAGTAGTTTGTTTTCCGACTTGTTTACCAGTATTGTCGCATTAGCCTACGACACAGTAGGTAGGCATGATGACGTTGCAGGGATTGAGTGGCATCTTGTTTCTTAGCAGTGTGACAGTTAAGATTGGCCCTTAGTGTTTGTTTCAGGCCAAGGCTGTAAAAACTTAAACATTGTTGGTTTTGAATCAAGAGAGATTCAGCACAAGGGCAAAGCAGGAGTACATACAGATCTCTTATACTTTCTGTTTACATAAAACCCTCTACGTTCCAAGTGCAGTAGTCGAGTTCAGTAGCTCCCACATCAGTGAAAAAAAGGATCCGCTCTCTCCCTGCCCTCCCTCTGATGTTCTCCTGCCTCCTGCAGCACCCAGAGTTCACCGAATAATACTAGAGCTGAAGGTAAATCAATTGTTCCCACATTACTCACTTGAACGTCTGTGTGTGTTTGTGTGTGATTCTGCATCCACGTGGGTGTTTAACTGAGCACAGACGATGACTATGAGCGCTCCCTACAATCAGCGTACTATTAGTCATCCACACAAAACAAGCAGAAACAATACATGGAGGGAGAGGCAGGATGAGGTTTCTCGCAGCAGGAGTAATTATCTCCAACCTGACAAACGGTGCAGGCCTTCTGTGGAGGTGGCAGATTGCAGCAAAGCTTTTATGTGAAGGCGAAGTGGAGGTAATAATGGGATAATTGTTCTGGACGATTGCCGCCTCTCCCATAGCTACCTGCACAAGCTGCCGTTCCGTGGCCTGGCAGTCACGGCCCTGTCATGTGGTAAGCGTCAGTCCTGTAGGAGTGTGTAAGCGTGTGCTCATGGGTTTAAAGTGTATGTGCAGGCCAGGGGAACAGGCGGCCAAGTACTCTGTGTTTTCGAGCCAGAAACCAAGCAGGACAACACAAATTAACACTCCTATTCATCAGTCTGTACACCTGCAGCTCTCCATCCCTGCCCTGAAGCGCCTGACCGATCCTGTCCTCCGTTCTGCGGGTCTTCATTTTCAGAGACTCGGCTCCTCGTGTCTTTTTCTTTTAATAAGAAAGTCTGCAGCAGAGCGAGGCGGCCAAAATGGGAAAAAAAAAAAAAGGAGATCTTTTGCTGCAAAGGTCGTGAGCTGAATCTCAACTCTGCAAAAACCACAATGCAAAACCTCTTCTCTAATCTCAAATGCTTCTTCTGTTTTTCAGACCCAGGCTGCTATTTAGACCAACAACATTTGAATCTGATACAAATATGTTGGCTTAGAAATTTGAGAAAATTTCTGACATTTTCATCATCAATTTTCATGGTTTGTTTAAGGGAATCTAAGGGAATCTTTGAAAAGCACATTAAAAGGCTATACCGGCGTAAAATTAAGTTAGGGTCAAACACACCGTAACACCGAGTTAAACACCCCATCAAGAGATGAATGTTGCCGACCGCTTGCTTCCCGAGTTATACCAACTTTAGTAACGACCGCAGATAGCTCTACAGCCACAAATAATGCTTAGAACAGCACCTAACTTCATCAACAGGACATAAAGGGTCCCAGCAATAGCACTAGCCACCAAACATCTTTTTAGCTTTGCCTGATTTCTTTAGCAAAGAGACTAAACACAACTCACCCACTCTCTTCCAGCAGCTGCTTGTTTGTAGCGGGGTGCCGCAGCCCAAGGAAGACCATTTATGATCATTTCTTTATCATTTCCTTGAAGTAATAATCATCATAATAATCATTTTGCACTGCAGACGTGGTAGTTCTTCTGCTTTAGCGTCTCGGTCTGATCGCATTTCCATGAAGAAATGATCATAAATGTTCTTCCTTGAGCTGCGTCACCCCGCTGCAGTCGATGGACTCGCCCAGAGGTGAGTTGAGTTAGTCTCTTTGCTAAATAAATCAGGAAAGGTAAAAAGATGTTTGGTGACTAATACTGTGGCTGGGACCCTATATGTACTGTTGATGAAGTTAGGTGCTGTTCTGAGCATTATTTGTGGCTATAGAGTGGCGTTTTGGTTAAGCGTGTGGCTCTCTGTATTGCTATCATGCAGTCGTTACTATAGTTGGTATAACTGGAGAAGCAGGTGGCCGGCAACATTCATCTCTCGACGGGGTGTCTAACTTGATTTTACGCCGGAATATCCCTTTAATACATGTGTTCTCCTTTCAAGGAATTATTCATGTCAACAAACTAAACTCCATCCTCGAGGTTCAAACTATTTCTAACGCAGCTAAACTGAATGGCTTGTCATCTAGAAGTCGGTTAATGAGAGAGGGAAACTTGCGCTGTGTGGTTCTGTCATGGGACAAAACTATCAGAGGGGACGAATACCTCATATCTGAGGTCTTCTGGGAGAAATCGGAGAAGGAGATGGAGAGACATAAGAAGAGTAGGTGGGAGGGGAGAGGGAGACATGAACCTTGTCTACAGGGAAGAAGCTTTGAGTCATCGAGAGGATGGAGGAGGGGTGAGAGAGGCCAGGGGAGACAACAGGGGAAAGCCGTTATTATGAATCTGCTTTTGTGTTTAGTTTGTTTCTTCATGGATTGAAAATGTCTCAAAAAGATAAATTTTTTTGTACCTGTTTCTATTTTGAGATCTCTTTGCCCACTGCAACTAAATGCCAGTCTCTTATTTAAATAAAAAAAACAAGCTGCACTGCATTTCAGAGTCAAGCAGTTTAAATCCGAGAAGGAAAAATCAATGCAGTAAGCAAAAACATGCAGGGAAGGAAAGGAAGCAACGGCAGAGAAGGAGAGGGAATTAGAGGAAAGCAGGAAGGCGGTTAGGGAGGGCAGATTAGAGAGCATTTTACACTCTGAGCTCTTCATCCATCAACACAATCTGCAGAGCTTAGAAGAGAAAAGAGATGTGCAAGCTTTTCATCCAAAATGTTTGCTCTGAACTGCACAGTGTGTGTCTGCGCCCGTGTGTGTCTGCGCGCGGACATGCCTGTGTGCCTGCAGAATCAGCTCTGTCAGTCAAGCGAAGCAAGCGGTTCAGCTGAGCTCCCCAAACCGACCGACACCACGCAAAATCACACAGACTTGAAACGCCTTTCTGCCTAACAGGAGCTGACGTGGTGTGCGAGCCGGAGATGACAGAAAAGTCTGCGGCAATAATTCTGTTGAGCAACAGTCTCCCGACAAGTTTGCGAGGCATTTCTGAGTCGCAATGTGCAGCGACTATTTTGTCACCCTGCCCTGATGTGTTTCTACGAAATTACACCACCACAAATAACCAAGAACGTCTTCTTCATAGAGTACTCGAATGATCCTCTAATGCCATGACTCTAAGAGTGCACCAGTTTATTCCCCAACAGCAACATCAACTCATAATCCCCTTTATGGATTAAGGATGGGCATTTCAAGCAAAACACTATTAAATATTCGCTGGGAACAATTATTCGAAGATCGTTATTTGCTCTGTGAATAGGGTGACCATACGTCTTCTTTTACCCGATCATGTCCTCTTTTTGGGGGGCTGTCCGGGTTTGTCCTGGGGAGTCTATAAAATCCCTCAAAGGTTGGGGGTCTTGTATGAAAGTTTTGAGTTTGTGCCACGTGGACTAACTGAGTTTGAAGCATGTAAAAAAAACACTCAAAATGAACTATGTGCGACTCCGTGACGACTCTGTGCGTCGATGATCAAACTTGCTTCTTCGGGTGACGAAGCTTGCCATTGACTGTTGATCTGCAGACAGCGCCACACTTTACATTGCCCTCTGTACGATGTACGATTAATAACCCAGAAAAAAGGCTTAATGTACTATAATTTGACGGTTTCATGAACGTGTGGTGCAATGGGACTGTTAGTCTGCCGGACACTTTATTTTTCAGTTTTTTATTTGCGAACCCTAAAGGCATCTTTACCACGTGATGTTTCCATCCAATCGTAATTTGAGTGATGTTCGTCTCCGAACAATGAGCGTCATTGGCTGCCAATCAAGAGGACTGAAGAGGACGGTGATGAACGGAAGAATTCTCGTGTGAAGACAAGTTGATTTTTGTGTCAAAAATAAATTTCACTAAGTAAAGTCAGATTACTCTTTATATCCTTTTCCGTCATTATAAATGCCGTTTTAAAAAAGTGAGTGGCCTCAAGGTCGCATGATTTGGCTCATTAGTTCCCACCTGTCATTTGTTTAAAGGGGGCACATTAGTGTAACACAGCTGAGATCAATGTGTGACTATCATACAACAGTAAGATTGTTATTTTGATTATGACGATTGTACGATAATTTTCCCCAAAATACGATAATTTCTAAGTCCGGTATAATAATTCTATATTTCCTATCTGCCAGCTCAGTGCCTCGCTCTCAAATGGCTGTGCATATTTGTTGTCGATTTTTTGGTATGCTAGTTTAACCTTGCAGAGTTAGCATTGTACTTCATTTCCATTTATTCTTTTGAAGGAGCTCTACACAGAACTTTTTGATGCCTGTGCAAGTCTCACATTTTTCTGCCGTTTGTATGATTTGCAGCGATAACTGGCGCAACATTTGGTGTTACCGCGTTATTTCCGTGTGCTGGTAAAACACCTTTTTTCCCTCTTTTCTTTTAAAAACAAAACCATCATCACATAAACTATTCGATTTTTTAAATGTTCATGACTATTTCAAGTATTTAAAAACCATTGCCCATCCCTATTATGAATGGACATCTATGTTTAAGATGACGGTCACGAACACACTGTTCAGCTCGGGTCCAATTTCGCATTTGTTCAGCTCCTGGTTCAGAAGACAGGCCACCAAGAGGACACGACTCTGGCATTACTGTGAACCGAGCAATAATGGTGCAGTTTGTTAAATAGACGTGAGAGAATATGTAGGTCACACAGGAGCAGCAAAGTGCCTCCGAGTGGAACAGGTGACATTCAGCTGTCAAGACGAGTTCCAGTGGCATTTAAAGAGCAATCAAGAGCTTTCATAAAAGCAATGTTTTGGCAGGGCCGTGTTAGGACTGAAGACTACTTCTCTTAAGTAAGTTGGAGCTTCGTTCTGCATTTTAAATGAATATGTGCTCACTGAAGGGATTAATGACTTGAGAAGAGTTTGGTTTATCATTTTAGACTAAAGGTTTCTTCAGGACTTCAGAGTGAACTTAATTAACTTCTTGTCTAAGAGGTGTCGGCCCACAATTTCAAAGGCAGCACATCATTTATATGCCAAACCTAAATTACGAGAAAATATAGCACTTGATCAATTTAGTGTTTTTGAGAGAGTAAATTACATATCCTGGGTCAGATTCACCAACAGTCCACTACTGACTCTGCTCATATAAACTTAATATTTTAGAGAAGAAAACCACAGGCTTTATGGCTGTATACTGAAGCACTATTTAATATACCTGACAGTTTTAAATACTTGATTCTGATTGGTTCTCTTCCATTGGTTAAAACCATAAACCCTCCTTTGCATGATATAACTGTTTTGCTAATGTTGCACTGGGATAAGAGTTCATTCTTCCTGTTAAAGTTAGCCATAGCCGCTGTGGGTTGTAATGTACTCTCTCTCTCTCTCTCTCTCTCTCTCTCTATCTCTGTCTCTCTATCTCTTTGTCTCTCCTCTCTCTCTGTGTGGCTTCGTCTCATACGCTTCGTCCTTGTTGGCGTTTGGCGGCTATTTCTTCCGGTCGGCGGACTCAAATTTTAAAATTTGGAATGGAAATGCTTAATGTGAATTCGTCAGAGATGTAGGATCTTTTTTTTTTTTTGCTTGATCATTTAGTGAAAAGTTCAGTCAACACTAATTCATTAGTCATAGGCTTATTAAAATTGGTTGCCATGGAAGCAAATTGAACAGGCTAATCTAAGTGGCTCCTTTTCTTTAAAAAATGAGTGTATTCAACTTGTATCTGTCATGCCGGGTCATGAGAGCGATTAAGTATACTAAGCGGATGGCTATGCGATTTAAAAGCCAACGTGGGTGAGATAAGACCCCAGGTCAGGGTTCTTCTGCCCACCTTATCAGGATTCTGATTTGCATAATCACCTGTCTGCGATGCATTATGCCACACTCAGACCACACTGATTTATTCATAAGCCTGGTATCACAACTTCCATTTTCAAGACACCAAGTCCATTGCATTGCTTTTCTACGTTTGTTTATTTATCTTAACCCCTGCAGGGCGCTCTGACACAGCTCTAGCATATCAGCGTTAACATAGCGTCTGTTTGTGTCTGAGTGGGTGTGCCCACGTAAACACAAGAGCCGGACCAGACAGATTTCAGCGCCTCTTATAGTGTCTGATATCTTATTCAGCTCCCACCTCGCTCTGAAGGACCTTTCAGACCAGTGTTACACATCCTCTAGTCTTTACACACACACACCTACGCTCACTTCTCCCTCTCTCTTTCAGGGTTGACACAGTGGGAGGTTTTCATTGCTGCCATGACAACATGACTTCTCTTTGGTCGCCCCTAACGACAGCAGGATAGAGCAGTCAGCGGCGAGGTGATGTTTTTGGAAAGGTAACCCACACATGCAGCTAATGTCACCTGTCAAGGAACACTCGTGGAGGTACTTGAGAGTGAAACTGACAGTCAAAAGATGGGGGACGTCTCTCTGCATTCTCCTGCCATCATGCTAAAGTGAAGCCAAAAGCAGACATTTGCCATTTCACCTCTACTACTCTGCAAATCCAGTGCATACAGCGATACAGGAGCCACAATCGTTATGAAATAATCAAAGTTCAAGGTTGCTGACTTTATTACCGCTAAGGGGCGATGTGTTTTACAGCCAGAAGTGAATAAAACAAGAAATAAAACCGAGGCATCATACCCTCTTTTAGCACCTAATAAAAATGGAACATGGAGCTTCTTATAAACACAGACACCAAGTTTGAGAGAATTTTCCTTGACCTGTATTTTGACTAAAATCCAAGCTTCCCTCTATAAACACAGAGGTGGGATTTATGACTCATACTGATGTTACAGAATAGAAACCCAAACATTAGATTCATCACAAATATCCCACAGAGTAGTAGTAGTTTTCTTAGGATGGAGTCATGTGGTTTTATCCAAAACTTGATCAATCTTTGGGGTTAATATCTGATGAACCAAAGTTCTGCTGCATGCTTCTGTTTTTATTTTCATATTTTCACCTTTTTTTCTGGTTGTGTTCGATTTTTGTCAGACGATGAATAATTTATCACCCATGGGGGAAAACATTTCAGATTCTGACTGATATCCTTTGCTCTGCTGCTCTAAATCTAGTAAAAAAAAAAATAGCTTGAATATTTGCTCAGAGAAGAAATAGATGATGCATCATGCTGCCCCTGTTTGCATTAAAGGGATATTCCGGCAAAATATTAAGTAATGGTCAAACACACCGAAACACCGAGTTACCCCCAATTTCCACTGCATCTGGAACGTCCACGAAAAGGCCGTAACCGCCGATCGTAGCTGATCGTAACCATTCACGTTAATATGTCAATTTCCACAGGCATCTATCCATTCCACTGCAGATCACCGGACTCCGCAGCTGATCGCAAGAGTTCTATTTTTACGGACGCCGGAGCATGCCTCATAAATTCAGCACAGATTAACCTGCGCTGGAAAGGAAGTCGGGCACAGACACAAAACAAAACATCCGGCTTCTTTTCTAAATAAAACACTCCGTGTTTCAGGCGGATCGTATTTCGGATCGCTATCATGCGGTTGTTACTAAAGTTGGTATAACCAGAGAAGCAAGCAGTCGGCAACATTCATCTCTGGAGGGGGGCGTCTAACTCGGTGTTACAGTGTGTTTGACCATAATTTAAATTTAGGTCAGAATATCCCTTTAAGTGTCCACATTATTACTAAATGTTCACTTCATTTAATAGCGTCTGAATCCTGCAGCCATCTCTCTAAACCCAAAGAGGCGTTTTGACCCGGTCACGCTGATCTGATACGGTAAGCACAAGGAAAAATGTCAGATGAATAATTATCTTCTTTCTAATTAGAGCCACGATGACAAATTTAATCTCAACCCACACACACATCAAGTACAGTATGATTGATCCAACTGTTCTCACCAGATCCAGGAAATGAGCCAATAGCAAGTACAGATCAGATAGCAGTGATTCACGAGTTTAAATTAAAGGAAACACTCGTAATTTTTTTGACAAAGAAAACCGTCGAACAAGGAGGCTCATCCCACACCACTTGACACCAGCCTGGATCCAGACTGCGGTATCAGTGAGCCAAAATATCTGGTTTTCAGCACAAATTCTCACCTTCAGTCTCTCAGACACGCCGTCAGTGAAGCTGATGGTGAACTCCTCGACCTTGGGCACCTTCAGCCTCTTCTTTTCTGTTTGGTACTCCGTGCGAGTTTTCACCACCACCTGGGGAGGAGAAAACAGGTTTAGAGCGGTTGAACCCTCAGGGACGCTGGAGAGGAAATATGGATGTTATGGTATTGTATATCTCAGTAGTTTAGGAGATTTGTGCATATGACTTCTTTGGTGCATCACTCTTTTATTATCTACAGATATTCCTCTGTGCATTCTTGAAAAATGAGTTTACTGCTTCCTCCTAAAAGTTGATGCACAGCCGAGATATCCGGAGTCTTTCGGGACCAAAGAAGAAGAAAACAGAGACTGCAAACACATCAGGAGGTCAGACACCTTTTCAAATTTATGTTGTGATAAAGCAGGAGTGTCATGAGAAAGTAATTTTGAAAAGACAGGCTGAGATGAGTTCACAGCACAATACACAAAGGTGTCAGAGTGGATGGAGGGAGAGATGAAAGTAAAGGTAGCTATGGATACTCAATCTGGACAAAGATAAAGGAATACACAGAGAGCAGGTAAAATACAAAGAAATAAAAACAACAACATTTGTGCCAGGCATCTGTTGAAGTGTCTGATGTACAGAATCCAAGGCGGCTGATCTGAAGGGAAACACTGAGCGTTGTGCCGGCAGCTGAATGTGGACAAAAAAAGGAAAAAAAAAAGAGGCGAGGGCAGTGCAGCTCTGCCCCAGTACTGTCAGTCCAACACTCCTCAAGCTAACATGTTTAGAGGGCTCGGAGGGACACGAGGGGAGACACGCCGGATCTCCAAAAGTCTTCGATTTGTCTACTTTTCAACTCGTTCTGCCTGCTGTGAAAGGTGGGAGTTGAAGAGAAAGTGGAGAAGAGACAATGAGAGACAACGGCAGCGACCTTCAAACTCTCTATTACAGCAAAGTACCGTCATGTAATAAAACACACAGCAAAATCCTGAACACTACATATATGTTTTGGTCTTCTAATGTAGCAGCAACCTGGACAACGGTCTGAGTAAGTGTTTGCAAAAAAACAGTGGGCTAACATGATCAGTTTCCCGTTAACAGCTGTACAGTCTCACCATGTGGTTCACAGAATAGAATAGAATAGAAAAATAGAATAAAATAAAAAATAAAATAGAATAGAAAAATTGAATAGAAAAAATAGAATAAAAAATAGAATAGAACAGAATAGAATTTAAAAAATAGAATAAAATAGTAGAAAAATAGAACGGAATAAAAAAGACTAAACAATAGAATAGAGTGGAAAACAAGCATAATATAGAATAAAGTAGAATGGAAAAATAGAAAAGAATAAAATAAAATAAAATAGAAAAATAAAATAGATTAGAATAGAATAGAACAAAAAAATAAAATATATATTGGAATTAAAAAAATTAGAAAGGAATAAAATAAAAATAGAATGGAAAAGAATAGAAAAAAGAATAGAATAGGATAAAATTTAAAAAATAGAATTGAATTGAATCGAAAAATAGAATAGAATAGAACAGAGTAGAATAGAATAGAAAAATTGTAGAAGGATTAGAATAGAAAAATAATATAAACTAAAAAATAGAAGAAAAGAGAATAAAAAATAGAATAGAATAGAAAAAAATGACGGAATAATATAGAATAAAAAAATAGAATGGAGTAGAAAACAAGAATAGAATAGAATAAGATAGATTAGGATAGAATTAGGGCTGCAGCTATCAATTATTTTAGTAATCGAGTACTCTATCGATTAATCTGTCGATTAATCGAGTAATCGGATAAGAAATGTTTTGCTCTCACTGTAATACTTTGCATTGAATCACGTTTGCCTCATTAAAAACCATCAGTAACACACAAAACTGAAATAGGCCAGGTCTTTCAAATGAATATTTTTACTGCATAAATCAGGAACCAAAAGTTTTACATTTTACCATGTAGTTCACATGAAACTACTGAAGGCAAGGTCTGCAGATGGTCTTTTAATTGCTATGGTAATGATCTTTGCAGTTTTCACTAAACCAGTCACAACTATTTCCAGGCTTTGGATCTAATTTTACTTGTTTAATTAATAGGCTGAAATAATATAATTCTTTGATACTAACATAATTTGACAAGCAAATGTACATTTATTCAATATATAAAAGTGTTACATTTTTATTTACATGTTGTTGTGTGTTGGTCATTTTGCAGCCCTCTGCTGCTCATCACACGCCTAGCAGGTGGTGTATAGCATTATCACCATGGATACACGGATGTTTGTGTGATTTTTTTCATCCACTGCCGCCCGGTTTGTGTCGTGTAGATGTTGATTATGAAAACACTTCGCAATAATTTGGAAACGTGAAGGGGGAGCTGCTGCTGCCCGGTGTTTACGGTAAATAGACGCAAACACCGACCAAGTGGACGCTTCGGTCTCCGAAAACGCCGAGACAAATTTACAAACAGCCACTATTTCAAACAACTGGGCTCATAATCGTGATGTAAACACTTACTTTCTCGCTAGAAAAAATATTATTATTGAATGAATTTATATAATTTGTCCGGTATGCAGTCGTTCTATGTAGCTTGTGGTAGGACTATTTAAATTTTCCCGGCGCTGCGTCCGGCCGGCACGAAATGCATTCTGGGGTATTTAGTATGTATGTGTGTAAACGCTCGGGCAGCCGCGGCATACTCAAATCATCTTTGAGTAGTCAGTAGGCAGTAGCTACTGCTTGAGTAGGTAAGTAGATAGCAGGCAGTATGCCATTTCGGACACAGCTTCTGTCTGTCCTCCTTTCCCTCCATGATTGAACCAAACGCGCGGCAGCGGAAGGAGCGGAAAGAGCACGCTTCTGCGCAACAGAAATAACCGTCCGTGTCAAACACCGTGCGCTGCACATGGTTCCGGATTTAAACGATTCCTCGAGGCATATAATTTGCCTCGAGGAATTTTATTAATCGAGTTACTCGAGTTACTCGAGTAATCGTTTCAGCCCTAGATAGAATAGAATAGAAAAATAGTTCGGGTTAGGGTTTCGATAGTAGATGGGCACACCATCCACTCACCCTCTGAAATCCACACCCTGAGTATCAAATCTGCTTCTTTCTTCAGAAAAACATCTACAGATTCCGTCTATCACTCTCTGACTCTGTTGCTGAAACCCTCATGTTTGCTTTCATCACTTCCTGCCTTGATTTTTGTAATAAAGTCCTGTCAGGGGTATCCAGAAAATCCCTGGACAGGCTCCAGTGTGTTCAGAACTCAGCTGCCAGGGTTCGAGTCCTGGCAGTACATCACCCCAACCCTTATCCGCCTCCAACAGCTCCCAATAAAGTCCCACATCAAATATAAACCACTGCTCCTCACCCCTCAGTACCTCTCTGACCTCCCCCAACCATACACCCCCTCCCAGAACCACCGCTGATGAATGCTGGTCCATGAAATAAACATATTATTATAGCTTTTGTGCTGGCCTAGAAGGAGATGCAGACTCCACATATCATACTGTACTATAATATTCTTGGTGTGAATGAAACTCAAATCTAGGAAAACACAAAGTCTGTTCAGTCAGTGTGTTTACATGAACAGCTTAATCGGACTAAGTTTTTTTTTCACCGAATCGGACCTCTCTCCTTGTCGGCGAATACATGCAGCTGAGAAAATCGAATTATTGATGTGAACGTGTCCTCCTCCCCAAAACTACGGGGCGATATGGGTCTTTTCAGCGGCGCTGTTTCCGACCCCATACAACTGTCAACAACAACAGCAGGTCCATGCCAGACGTCAGAAGTGGCTACAACTGCTGCTGGACATTTTCAAGCAAGAAGATGGAGCGTCTTACAGCGTTGTTTTTGTCGTACATGATGTACGTGCTACTTTTTCTGCAGATGAGATGCACGCTCCTCCTCTTTTCTGATGTTTTTGTTCTGGGGTTACAGGGGCGTGGCGCACGCGCACATACATTGTCCAATCATACTCTGATTATAGTTGGACTAAGGTGTTTACATGCACTTAAGTTGTCCGGTCCTAATCGGAGTAAGGCGATAATTCGGTTTTCTTGAGTGTCATGTAAACGTACTGAGTGATGCTCCTTTTGTGAAATAATAGAAGTGATATATCTTGATTTTCTACCATTTCTTCTGTTTTAAATCAGTTATTGCGGTCCACACAGTCCTTACTTTAATCCCCTGATCTTAACACCAACCTGTATCCTCACTTTTAGCTTCATCTCCTCTTTCATTGTAGACTTAGCTGAACAGAGGAACTGTTTTTTTTTTACATGGTTTTACCCTTATCCCTGCCTGTACAGCACAGAAAGAAAGAGAGAGCCCCCGCTGCTCTGTGCGCTCTCTGTATATTAATGTTCTCTAGAGGACAGGCGCACAGAAAGGTGTACAAATGACGAGGCAGAGGAGAGGTGGAGAGAGAGAGGGAGAAAGAGAACAATGTCTCCGTGTCCTTGTGGCTAATTGTGCTGCTTCAGAGCGGCTCTCCGTCACTTCAAGACAAAAGCCAGAAACTGCTGTGCACACAAAGCGGCGCCACTATCTGAATGAGGGAGCTGTCAGCCGGCTCTACAGAGCTCTTATCTAACAGTCGAAGGCCGCAGTAGGTGTAGCCTCCCGTTAGCTACAGTAGATTTGATTGGACCCCTGAGGATGATGAGCCTTGTGGTGCTCGGTGCAGAAACACCGGGCGTCAGGCCTGTCAGAGCCGTAACTAATGTCTCAATTTTGCATCAACTCGCTCATTCTCTGACTCATTTCACAATAAGAGCCTTTAGGTTTCAACACGGCAGCGCTTTTTGCCGCTTCATTACTCTCCCCCTGCCTGTACCTTTCACTCCTTTATTTCATATTACTAAATGAGGTGGCCATAAATCAATGTCGCCTCATTTACACGGGCCTTTGGTTAGCAGCAGCAGCTCATAGAAATCTACAGAATTAAGTGCCAACATCTCTGATTACAAAGGAGCAAATACCCGGAGGAAAGCCATTCACATATTCATGGTTTAATCCTAAAGCTCAGCGTAGCAACAATACAACCCCAACAAGATGAAATATGATCAGAATTAAAACTTGAGCATTTATCATTGAGCAAGCACAGCCATCTCACTTTCCTGAATGATTTCTCCAGGGAACTCATGTGGACTCAAATCGTCATGTTCTGTTTCTTCTACAGCCCCAGTAGCTGCTTGGCTCCAGGGACTGCAGTCTCACTTACCTGACTTTGTGGACTCCTCCACTGAATTTTACAGAGACTGCCATCATTGACAATATTTACATCCACACTGAGGATGAAATCAAAGTGGAATTCATATCGAAGACAAGATTTAAAGGTGGGGTAGTCAGGATCTGAGGAAGTGACAGTTTTTAGGAGAAATCTTGAATGTAAACTCTACCCCTCCCAACCAGTGTTCCCCTCAGCTCCTCCTCTCCCCTCCCTCTCTGCTCCAGAAAGCCCCGCCCACAAACAGACGCTCCTGCTCGCTCGAATCGTTCCAATTAAATTCAGATATAATGCAGATAAATACTTCAGATAATTACAAATGGGGCCCAGTCAAGGTGAAAGTAAAAATCATTGGTGCTACTGTAGATGCCAACAGACTACCAGCAAACACAATGTTTACAGGACTTCTACAACTAGGATAAAGTGACAAAGTCCAGGACCCAAGGTCAACAGTTTAGCGGCGCTACAACACGCTACAGCAGGTCCGTTTGACAAGAAACACTTCTGTTACAGACACTTGGCTTACTTTGTTAGGTCTGCAAGATCCCGAAGCGTCCCCCATCGTTTTATGTTGACCCAACTTTTTAGCTCTTGTCCGGTCTACCTCCTTTTTAAGCGCCTGTTATTCCGCCAGAGTTTCCGGTATTTACTTTGTCTTCTTGCTTGTGTTTTCCGTACTTTCTGGTTGATATCTACTGTCCAATATTGTAGCACGCTAACTTTGTTTGGGCTCGTGAACGTTATTGGAGGACTTGGCGCGTGCCTCACAACACGGGGGAGCAGCGTCCGCCTCACAACCAATCAGGTTGGGGGAGGTGGCGAATGGCTTTGTTTGCAGTCAGAATGAGCAGACTGCTCAAAAGACTTAAAATGTTGACTACACAGACATAACAAAACACAGGTATATCATTACATATCACCAAATGTCATCAATAACTAATTTTTATTGACTGAAATTAAAAGCTTTTTTGTAAATACACCACAAAAAAGATGCTTCTTTAACAGATTATTTTGAGTGTCAGAAATCAGCAGAAAAAAAACATCAAAAGACACAACTTAAAGTTGTCCACAGGGGGCGACAAAATTGACACAAACCCAAAGTTACTCACAGGAGCTTTAATGAAGTCAGTGGGTAACTCCCTGAACTTTTGGTTTGTGTCTCTGTACGTCTTCAATGGTTCAAAAGACGGTTAGAAAAAAGACAGAAAGTAAAGCGAGTGCAGTAAATGTCTTTTAAACATCCTTCAATCTGGATGGTGTCGCATATGGATGTGTTTCAGCAAAGGGGCCTCTCTGGTGTTTGACCTTCCAACGCTGAGAAGGGCCACTATCTGCATTAAAGATGTTCTGGGTCATTGAGTGTGCGGACTGTCCTCCTCCTAACTTATTTTTAGACATATTTTGCTCCATCCTTCTCATTCTGCCACTCTACCTTCTTTCTAGGTGTTATCATCTAGACGCACAATATTATTAGTAATATATTGGTGAAGGCAGATGAAGTTTTGATCTGATCCTTCTCACTCTGCCTGCCTGTCATGCTCTGTGGTTTCAGACTCTCAGTCCTGCTTGAGTATAAAATAAAGTCAGTCACATTATTTGCAGATAAAAAATTGACACTGATATGTTTGGCCAAAAAGTTCATGGCTGTATTTGTATAACTATTACGAAAAAAGCAAGTCCAGACCACGCTCTTTGTTTTGTTCGTTGCTTACAGAGACCTACAACAAGGTGAGATTGAGTCTCATGTTCAGTCCAACGGGTTTAAGTATAGATGATGTGCACAGGAGGACATCTTAAAGGGATATTCCGGCGTCAATTTGAGCTATGGTCAAACACACCACAACACCGAGTTAGACAACCCCTCAAGAGATGACGAGTCGATCACTGGATGCAGCGGATCATATCCTTGAACTAATAATCATCATTATAATCATTTTGCACTGCAGACACGGTAGTTCTTCTGTCTAATGGGGCGTTCACACCAAACGCGAATAAAATCATCTACTCACTTAATTCGCACAAATCTAGACAAGTGACAAGTCGCTTCATTCGCACGTCAACGGTAAATTTAACGGTAATCCCTGCCAATTCAACCAGCGGGATCAAGTTTTTTAAGGTATCATATAATTCGAGGCACGAACTCAATCAGCTTGTCCTCCATTTTAGATACCAGTGAACAACCGTCTGTTCTTATACATCGCCAGCAACCTTTGTGCTGATTAGTTATTGCGAAGGGAATATCCGCTTAAATCAGTGTTGTTTTTGGCAGGCATTTTAGATTTAGTTTTAGTCTTAGTCATTTTGACGAAATGCTTCTTCGTTTTAGTCCCATTTTAGTCATTTCTATCCTTGATAGTTTTCGTCTAGTTTTAGTCCGACGAAAACTCAAAAGGTTTTAGTCTAGTTTTAGTCGACGAAAAGGTGTCTTTTGAGGTTCGTGGTGTTCTTTCCCGACAGTTTGAAGCCGCAGCATGAGGAAGCTGTGGCTCCACAACTGTCGTCTGTCTCGTCTCCCCGTCCCCGTACAAGACATTGTGTTTTATTGTCACTTGGACTGTATCTTTTTTCGGCCACCGGGTACCGCTGCTGTGCCTGCCACGGTGTGTGTGTGTGCGCGCCGCGTCCACCTTCCGCTCTGTGTATGTGTATGAATGTGTGCGCGCAGCTGTGCGCGAGCGAGGCTTTTGGTGCGTGTGTGATGGGGGCGTGACTGTTAGGACAAAAAAAAGCATGTTTTGAAACTTTGTTCGTCCACCTAATAACAATTTAGTTTCGTCTCGTTCTCGTCTGACGAAAATGAATACAATTTTCGTCACATTTTAGTCTTTACAGAGCTTTGGTGACGTTCGTCTTAGTCTCATTTTCGTCAAGGAAAAAAGGGGTCTGACGTCGTCATTTAAGTTTTCGTCCTGCCTGACGAAAACAACACTGGCTTAAATTGAGATTCTCCCAATTCGCGTAATTCAACCCGCCAGAGTCTTTCACGTCTTGGTCTCATTGAATTTTCATGAAGTAATAATCGTAAATGTTCTTCCTTGAGCTGCGAAACTCTGCTGCACTCAGTGATTGACTTGTCAGGGCTCCCACACAAACAAGCGGCTGCTGGAGGAAAGTGTTTGATGGCTGGGACCGTCTGTGTACTGTTGATGAAGTTTGGTGCTGTTCTGAACATTATTTGTGGCTATAGAGTGGCTCTTTGGTTGAGGTTTGCGCGTGGAGATGTAGACCGCTTTGTATTGCTATCGTGCAGTCGTTACTAAAGTTGGTATAACCAGGGAAGCAAGCAGTCAGCAACATTCATCTCTGGAGGGGGTGTCTAACTCTGCGTTATGATGTGTTTGGCCCTAACTTAATTTTATGCCGGAATATCCCTTGAAGCTCCAACAAACACTAACCAGTCTTTTCTGGGAGTCCCCGAGCTCCCTCATCCCATTGGTTCATCTGGATCACTGCTGCAGACATGTGACACACAGGTGATTTTAGGAGGGACAAATAACTTAAACACTGTTTTATTTGTGCGTCCAAAGGACTCTGTATATTCAACGGTTTTACAAGTATAACTGTGTGTTTGCAGCCCCATATCTTGTCTCATGATTTGATCCATTTCAAACTCCTCCACCCTCTGTGACCTTTTCATGTGACACTAAGACTGACAGAGACTTTGACATCAGTGGGAGGTAATTTATTCCAGCACATACAAGCAACGCCTCCGGTGCGATTTTCCTGCGAGAGTCTATTTACAGATATTCAATTAGACGTGTTTATTTTATGCGAACTTCCTTGAGTCACTCTGACCTTTTGAGTACCTCCATCACTGACATAAAGACACTTTTAGATCAATAAAAGAGCTCTAGAGTTATTTGCTCTGTGGGGAAATGCCTGCTGAATGTTTCTAAAGCTAACATGACTCGATGTTGGCTTTTCAGTTTCTATTTCTGCATATAAGGGAGATAAAGAGTTAAAAAGATAATGCCACATTTTTTTTTAAATGGGACATTTTAGAAAAAGTGTCTCTTCAGACTCTACCAGCTGCTCTCCATCTTTTTCTCTCCCATCACAGTATTTCGTTGACTTGATTCCCCCCGTGGAAAAGCTGTCAAAGTCTTTCCTTTCTTCCTCAGTATGTTATTCCTCAGATCTGTTATCACTGTGATTGTGGTTTCATATTTCACCCCAAAAGACCGAGCTCCAGCAGGAGAGTGTTGGTTTTCCGCTTAAATCTCAGGGTGGAAGGCAGCTGCTGACGTTTTTGACATGTTTGACTACAGTGATGAATAAAACAGCGAATAAAAGAGGGGACTCCTCGATACAGCAACACTAATGGTTCAAGTTGGATTTGGTTGACTTCGCTGGACAAATCTGCCGAGAGAACACTAAAATGAAAATGTATTCTTCAGTAAGAACTGTGCTTCAGGTTTCACATCATGTAATCATATATTAAAGTTGTGTTGTTAGACACTTGATGAGAGTAAAACCAGATCCTTTTGTTATTTTCCTCTTTGTATTTGGTCTTCAGCAACATAAAACCAGCAAACTTATTGAACCCGGGACCACAGCAGCGAGGACTGAAGCCCACATACATTAGGTGGGTAGGGGAGACCAGGGCTTGTTGTCACATGTGTAAGTTGTCACATTGCAATTATCTTAAAGAGGGCGCAACTAAAAAGTGGAATACTAGTTTTATTCCTCTACATCAGGGGTCGGCAACCTTAAACACTCAAAGAGCCACTTGGACCAGTTTCCCACAGAAAAGAAAACACAGGGAGCCACAAAACCTCTTTGACATCTAAAATGAAGATAACATTGCATATATCTTTTTTTTTTTTTTTTACCTTTATACAAAGTATATAAAAAACTGTAGCGCGTTGCATTTATGAAATAAATTAACTATTTCGGCGACTGTCTGTCTTCTTCTGTTGTTAAACCGCAAGATATCAAAATCTACCCGGATACAGCAATGCTGCTTTTTGATTGGCTGTTCAGTAGATATACTTTATTTGATTGGCTTGTGCGTGGCACGCAGCTTCTGAACTCTCGGAGGAACTCAGTTGATTTCCCCCAGTTCCATAGTTGAAGAAGTGCAACTTGGTGGACATCACCGTGTTCATTTAAATGCATGAGAAATACAATGTGTGGTGTGTGAGCGTGTGAACGAGTGGGAATGCGTGTGTCATACGCTGAATGCGTGGGACTTGAGAGCCCTGTGCTCACGCATCATCGATGTACTCCCGAGCCATGCAAAACGGTCTTTGCAAATGTTGCACTGAACGCCTTCCTCTTCAGTCTTGGTGAAGTTTTCCCACACCACTGATGTTTTAGATCGGGATTTGGGTAGGGTTGTGTCCATGTTTTTCTCAGCCGCTGCCTCGGCCATGGCTGTTTCTTTTCTGTGCGTCCTGCTGATGTTTACACGCCGGTGTCCATGGACATATATAAAGACCCGACGAATCGATTACAGAATTTGTTGGCAACGGATTTTTTCGTCACGACGAATCTACTTAATCGATTCGTTGTTGCAGCCTTAATAGGTTATTTAATGTTACAAGAGCATTATAATCTTTGAATTTAGAATTACAAAAAAAAAATAATAATAAAATAAAAAAAAATGCAATTAAGTATTTATTATTTATTTTCCAAATCCATCGGGAGCCGCAGCTTAGGGAAGAAAGAGCCGCATGCGGCTCCAGAGCCGCGGGTTGCCGACCCCTGCTCTACATGGTCAGAGGTAGTGTCCTGTCTGAGAAGAGGAGAGCACATTGTGAGCTGAGATGATTAACCATTTTGCACAACCCAAAGTAAAAAAATTTAACTTTATATATTTTAAAATAAGCTTCTTCCAGATAAAAATCCCAGCAGTGATACATGTGGACTTGTTAGAGGAGAGATTAAGGCATCCTGTCAGACCTCAGTCATTGTTCTGTTTTAAACTAGAGCTTTAATTAGCAAACACGATAGTTTAGGGCAACTTGTCTCAGTCATTTTGGGGTTGGTTGTCACATTAAATTTCATAATGAAATTTCGATTTTATTTTTACAGAGAACAGAGCGGTTTAAAGGAGAGGAGAAAGCGAGAAGACATAGTCAGGAATTACAACAGAAAAACAGAACATGTCAGTGCAGTTCCTGACGTGATGGTGAGGACAGTCAGACAGGTGACCCTCGCTAATAAATCAATCTAGAGGAAAATAAAGGACTTTAATGTCAACAACCATATCTTGGCTCAGTACTGCAAAACATTCACCTCAGCCAAAATACAGAGTCAGACAGATCTCCAAACTCCAGAGCATGTTGCACAATATTTACATTAAGGTTTGTTCAATATTTTTAACAACTTTTTCTTTAGCTCAATGATAAAAATTTTCTGTGCCTGACTTTGATGTTCACTTTCAAGTAAAAAAATGATAACAATAATTTTGTCACAAGATATGAAACTGACATGAATATGAAATATATACCTGAGACTTTGTTCTTTCATCTGGTACACATTTTGTTTATATGTGATGAATTGATTGCAAGAAATATGAGAGTGTAAAAAGTGTGACAACAAGCCCCGGTCTCCCCTACTTTCAGCTGCAGTATAGTATTTTAGACCCTTTTTATAACAGCGTGTTGGAAGAGCAGAGGGGTTGTAGGTCAGTGAAAGGAAAGTCGGTTTGTCACGATCAGCCACATTTTCTACATTCAAGTAAAAATGTATGATGTAAAATTATTTATTATACCTGTTTGATAAAGAAATGGTTTCATATAAACACACACACACACACAAACACAGCTCTCTCTGGGCTCTGGCTGGAAAAGCAGCAGGTTTTTCTGCATGGTTACTGCTCTTTCTCTTCTTTGTCCAGGTAAGTACAAAACAGTTATTAGCATTCCCTCCACACCACAGGTGTAAATCAATATCTGTCCACGCGCACGGAATACAAACCAGCTGGGTTTCCTGAAGAGAAGGACTGGTCCAGCCAGCGTGCAGCACTGCAGTGCTGTTGGATTACTCAGAGTACAATATCAAACAGTCAGTTCATAAAAGCAAAGAGGACTCCTCCAGGAACAAAGAGCGAGCAGGTTTTAATCTGAGCGATGAAGAACGAGAGAATAGGTCCCCTTTTTTTAAACTAGTCACCCAAATAAAACTCAACCATTGATATTTAATGAAATGTTTGATTTTTAAATAAAGAGTTGTTTTTTTCTTATGATGGATTCCATATTTATTGTTTAAAATTGAACTGATAATAGGATTAAGATGTCAATTCATTCATTGATATTTGAAAGAAATAACTCAGGCTGAAAAGTTGCTCTTTTGGTCAACTACCTGCGTGCTTACTTACTACGCTACTTAGCTGGTTTGGAGTGTGCAAATCATTACAAAGTAAGGATCAACCGATAACTAATATTTAGAACTGATATTCATTTGCAGTAAAAGTGTATATTTTTGCCTCATTTTGAAACACTTGCTTTTATTTTGAAATGAGAAAAGAACTAGAGGTAGGGCATGCTAGCTTGTATGCTTCATAGAGACCGAGGATCAGATAGCAAAGAGAAGATAGCAAAAATGGTGATATTATCGGCCATGCCAATTATTGGTCGATCCTCACGACAAAGCAGTTCAAACATTTTCATAGCTGTCTTTATGTGTATTTTATAGCGCTCCTTTAATTCCAATTCAAGACAATTCCAATCCTAAACAGTCTCTGTACCTCATGTGCATTACACTTCGTGCCATCAGTCCTCTTCAAATAAAGGTAAAAAGCTTAAAAAACACATCTTTAAAAGAAAATAAACTGCTCTGTTGATATGTTTTAAAACTGTTTTGAAATGCAAAATCATAAAGATTTAAAAATGCAATTAAAATGTTGATAAATCTGGCTGTGATTCAGTGATTAAATTGGATTAGAAAAACAAGATTTAGACATCTGTAATCATCTTTGAAACTCTGTCCTTTTCATCGACAGTGTGTTATTAAAACATGACTCTTGTAAATTTGGCTTCCTTCAGATGCCAAAGCTCCTGTTCCAGCCAACATGTTAAATAGGTCATGTATAATTCACGATCATTTGTCGAATTAAACATGTACGATGTTTCATCTTGTTACACGGCCTCACATTGTCACAACACACACTAAACCTTTCATCAGCCTTCTGACGGGAAGCCCTTTGTAATTCACGGAGGTAAGAACACACAGTTATTAAGATTAAATGAGACTTAAAAGCTGCTCTGAAGAAAACACTCGACGAGGAGGAAGAAAAGGACGGGGGTCTTTGAGGAGACATGTTGGTCAGGTAAAGTCTCAGCCTTTGAAGCAGGTCTCTGAACCCGAGCTTTGATCCCAGAGAGACGACAAACACAAAGAAATGATCTATCAGTCTAACCATCTCTCTGGTCCTCCACTCTCTTCAGCTTGTTGTTTTCTTTTTTTTCAAACTAGCAGCAATCCAATCAAGATATTGGCGACCCGGCGGTGGTGGCGGTGGCCGTGATGCGTCCCTGCCCAGATGGAATCAAATCTAATACCTCTCTAATGCCTTTGCCTCTGCAGCCCACAGCAGCATTGTTATGTGTTTGAATACGTGTGCCTGTGTGTGTGAACTTTACCCCACCCCTGCAGATATTCCTGGGTAACCCTGTCGTCGGGGAGGTCACTCAGTTATTGGGCTGGATCAGAGAGAAAACAGACAGGGTTGTATCTATAAAGCTTCTCATCTGGGGTACAAGTCAGGTCACATGACCCCGTAAACCTGCATTAACTTGTAAAGACAGAGAGCAAAAAACTGGTCTCACATCAGACCCTCAAGGCCAGACAAAAGCTGATAAAGAAAGAGCTCTGTCTGCATCAGCTGGAAGCAAAAACAACAACTTTAAATTTAGACAGATTACACAGATTCTCATCCCAGAGATTATACTAGTGTAAAATGTTTTAAGATGTTAAGACTAGGGGCGACAGTTTGCTTAGCACCACAATCCTGTTCCCCTCGCTCAGAGGATTTTGTCCTCAACAGGGTGGCCTTGGTTTGATTCCAACCTGTAGGTCATTCTCAGCTAGTTTCCAACTCCTCCTCGTCAGCATAGGCAGAAAACTCCTAAATAATCTTGTGAAAAGAATGTAGCGACTGAACTGCACAGAAAGGTTTAGTTTGTTCGCCCTATAATTCATATCAAAGATAAAACAAAACATGAAGAGACTATGTGAAACAGTATGATAACATTAAAAGGTTCATTCGTAGCAACAAAACTACAGAAAAATCAACCAGAGTCTTGTATTAAAATAAAGCGATGTGCTCGCACCCGATTCAAACCAGACCTATCAAGCTACAAGCTAATAGACCAGGCATAACATTATGAACACCTGGACAACCCAATACAAGAGCTCTGCCACAAATTCTACTTAAAAAAGCTTGTGTATCTTAAGTGTACTTTATATCGATAACTGAAGTTGGAGTAAGTGATGGTGTTCTGGGGTGTGTCACATCAAAAGGTGTATTATATATTATCGTATAGTATGTTAAAAAATATCATAATATAATAATATATTATAAAAATATTGTATGATAGTATTGAAAAAGGTCACAGTATAGTATGGTTAAAAAATCAAAGTTAACCATAATAAAAATAAAAAAAATCAGAGTATAGTATGTTAAAATATCATAGTGGAGTATGTTAAAATATCATGGAAAAATATGATAAAAATATCGTATGACAGGAAAAATAAAAGTCATGGCATAGTATTATACAAAAAATAATCAAAATATGATAAAAATATCACAGTATAGTTTAATAAAAAAATGTCATATTATAGTATGACGAAAAGATATTACATTTTGAGAAAAAATGTCATTGTATATTATGTCAAAAAAAAGGATGAAAAAAAACATAGTATAGTATAATAAAAAAAGGTCATAGTTCAGTATGATAAGACTGTCACAATATAGTTTGATCAAAATATTATACTATAGTATGATAAAAATATCAGTGTATATAATGATAAAATGTCATAGTATAGTATGATAAAAATTTTATATTACAGTGTTATGTATATATGTGGGTGAGTGTCCAAGAGTGTGTGAGTGTCTGTGAGGATGTGTCTGTGTGGGTGTGACTTTATAAGAGTGAGTGGGAGAGTCTGTGTGAGAGTGTCTGTGGGTGTGCTTCACTCCTGAATTGCAGGAGGCCCATCACCTTCAGTTGCTGCGATCAAGAGAGAAGAGGACATGTGGCCTGCTCTCTTACCCCAGTGTGATGTTCTGCACTGGAGCAGCAGCAGTAGCCTGATAGTGTGATTCCAATAGTGATTGAAAAGTGATTTCTCTTTGTGTTAGACTGTGTGTTGTCTCTTTATTTCTCCCTTTGTTTATACTGAAAAAGTAGGTTTTGTGTCTGTCATCTGTTCTTGATTAGTCATCCTGTTTTTGAGAGGATTGTTTTTTGTTGTCAATAATTATATCGTCCTTGGTTCTGTGAGGATTGTTTTTTTGTGTGTGTATGTGGTACTGCTGTCCTGAGTTCCCTTATTAAAATACTAATTCCTGCCATTCTCCTTTTTTTCAACTCTTACCTGGTTTTAGATTGCTGTTTCATCAAAGTTAAGTGTGATAAAAAAAAAAAAATCATAGTGTAGTATGTTAAAAATCAAAGTATAGTATGATCAATTTCAAATTTAAGTATTACAAAAAGGCATAGTATAGTATATTCAAAATGTCATAGTATTGTATGATAAAAATGTCACAGTATAGTATAATGAAAAATTTCAGATTTTAGTATTAAACAAAGTCATAGTGTAGTACATTGAAAATGTCATAGTATAGAATGATAAAAAAATGTCATAGTATAGAATGATAAAAAATGTCAAAGTATAGTATGATAAAAATTTCAAATTTTTGCATTAAAAAATTTCAAAGCATAGTATGTAAAAAACTGTCATAGTATAGTATGATGGAAATGCTATCGTTTAGTATGATAAAAAATTATTTATTTCAGTATGAAAAAGGCCTTGCATAGTGTGATAAAAAAAGACTAGTATGGTAAAAATTCCAATTTTTTGTATGAAAAAATTGTCATGGTAAACTATGATAAAAAAATCTAAAATTCTATTAAAAAATGTCATAGTATAGTATGATAAAAAGTTTCACGGTATAGTATGAAAAAATACTATAGGATGGTATGTCTAAAAAGTCAGTATAGTATGGCTTAAAAGATGTCATAGTATAGTATGATATAAAAAGTCATAGTATAGGATGGAAAAAATGTCATAGTATAGTGTTATCAAAATGCCAATTTGTATGATAAAAATTCTAAATTTCAGTATGGAAAAAGGCATTGAATAGTATGATAAAAAAAAGTAATGTTATAGTATGATAAAAATTACAAATTAAAGTATGAAAAAATTATCATAGTAAAGTATGATAAAAATTTTAAAAATTTATATAAGAAAGTCATAGTATAGTATAATAAAAAAGTCATAGTATTGTATGATAAAAAATGTCATAGTATTGTATATTAAAAAATGTCAGAGTATAGTATGATAAGACTTTTAAATTTTAGTATGAAAACATTTTATAGTAAAGAATGATAAAAAATATAAAATATTCATATAAACAATGTCATAGTATAGTATATTAAAAATGTCATAGTATAGTACCATAAACATGTCAAAGTGAAATTTGATGAAATATTAAATTTTTGTATGAAAAAAGGTCATAGTATAGTATGTTAGAAAATTTCATTGTATAGTATGATAAAAAAAAATTTATAGTATAAGTTGAAAAAAAATGTCATAGTGAAGTATTATTCAAATTTCAAATTTTTGTATAAAAATGTTTATAGTGTTGTATGTTAAAACAAGGTCATAGTTTAGTATGATAAGAATGTCAAATATTTGTATGAAAAAAAGTTATAGTAAAGTATGACAAAAATATCAAATATTCATCTAAAAATTTCGTAGTATAGTATGATAAAAAAAAAGTCATAATATAGTCTGTAAAAAAAGTCATAGTATTGTATGTTAAAAAAGGTCAGTATAGTATGATAAAAAAATGTCATAGTATAGTATGATAAAAAAATGTCATAGTATCGCATGACAAAAAAATGTCATAGTACAGCATGATAAAAAATGTCATAGTATAATATGTTAGAAAATGTCATAGTATAGTATGATTAAAAAATGTTGTTTATACACAGTATAGTATGATAAAGTAAGTCACAGTAATGTATGTTAAAAAATGTCACAGTATAGTAAGATATAAAAATGTCATAGAATTGTATGATAAAATTGTCAAATTTTAGTATTCAAAAATGTCAAAGTATAGTATGTTAAAGAAGGTCAGAGTAGTATGACAAGAATTCCAAATTTTAGAATGAAAAAAGGCATAGTTAAGTTTGACAAAAATATATAAAATTCATTTAAAATATGTCATAGTATAGTAGGAAAAAAAATCACAATATTGTAGGTTAAAAAAATGTCATAGTATGGCATGATAAAAAATGTCATAGTAAAGGATGAAAAAAATTCCAAATTTAAGTATTAAAAAATGTCATAGGATAGTATGTTTAAAATTTCATAGTATAGTACAACAATTATGTCATAGTGATTTTTTCATGATTTTTTAAATTTTTATATGAAAAAGGGTCATAGTGTAGTATGTTAGAAAATCTCATCGTATAGTATGACAAGAAAATGTCATAGTATAGCATGACAAAAAAATGTCATAGTATAGCATGATAAAAAATGTCATAGTTAAGCATGATTTAAATTTCAAAATTTTGTATGAAGAAAGGCATGGTTAAGTATGTTTAAAAATGTTATAGTATAGTATGATAAGAATTCCAAATTTAAAGTATGAAAAAATTGTTGTAGTAAAGTTTCATAAAAATATCAAATATTCGTATAAAAAATGTTATAGTATAGTATGATAAAAAAGTTATAGTGTTGTATGTTAAAAAATGCCATAGTTTAGTATGATAAAAATATTTCATAGTATTGTAGGTTAACAAAAATGTTATAGTATTGTATGTTAAAAAAATGTCATAGTATACTATGCTAAGATTTTAATTGCAGTATGAAAAAAGTAATAGTATAGTATGTTTAAAAATGTCATAGTATAGTATGATAAAATGTCAAATTTTATCATGGAAAACTTTTTTATTGTATAGTAAAATAAAAAAATGTCAGAGTATTGTATGATGAAAAATGTCATAGTATAGTAGAGTAAAATGTCATAGTATAGTATGATAAAAATGCCATAGTATAGTATGATAAAAATATCATTGTATAGTAGGATAAATTATCATTGTATAGTATTTTAAAATATAGGACAAAAAATCACAGTAAAGCATGATAATAATATCATAGCATCTTTGTTTGTAGTTAGATTGTATCATTGTACTGTGTCAGAGATGTGTCTGCTGCCTCACGAGTTTAACTACGCATTTATATTTACAAGTATCACCACAAGGACACAAACATATAACTACTTTAGATTTCAAAAGGACATAACAGTGCGATCATAGAGCAGGATAAATTATAGCATGCAGAAATTCTATTACATCAACTGAAGTGTGATAGCCATCATTAACACCTCCCCTGCTCTGACATCTAATTACAGATTTCATTATTATTTCTCTTGGCCATCGCTGCGTTCATGCATCGCTTATCAGAAAGACAAATTCTCCCCCTCACAGCTGGAGACACGTTTAAAGATTTAGCAGCAAATTGACCTTTACAACTCCCACTCTGTCCCATGTAAAAACAAATGGACCTCTCTACATTTGCATAATGATTTCTAAAAGAGACATTTTCCTCTACCGCCTCCAAGAATCGACAAGTTAAACCAGCTTACGCGGCGGCTGAACTGACTATTTTTCAGCCCTGGGAGTGAGTGTGCAGCATATGAAATCTGCAGCAGCTGTCAGCCAGTGTATGCAAACGCAACAAGGAACAGCAATCTTTGTGTCCACGTCTCCCGAGGCATGTAAAAATTCACAGTTAGTCAACAAAACAGCCAGCCGAGAAGTCTGACCTCTTTTCTCTCAAATGTCAACAACAATAACTCAGAGTGTATCACGGGGAATCATACTTCACCCAGGTCTTTCTCTGTCTCGATACCTGCTCAAGCAATCAGGCTAAATCACCCTTCAGCAATCACACACTACACTGCCACGGTGACGTACATGCGCGTGTGTGTGTGTGGTGTGTGTAATCGCCGCACAGTGGCAGCTATGAGTGCAGTAAATGTAGCCGTGCACTCCAGTCTAGTGGGAGTGATTTAATCAGAGTAAAATGACTGACAGCTCTATGAATGTCATGTTATGAACTGATGGCTGCTGACAGAACTGACTTGTCAATCACAATATCACACACACACACACACAGGCTCACATTCCTAGTGTACACAGACACACACATTTGAATACAGGCAAGCTCCCCAGTGAATAAAAGTGCAAGCCTTCATGTGTTTGTGTGTGTGTGTGTGTGTGTGTGTGTGTGTGTGTGTGTGTGTGTGTGTGTGTGTGTGTGTGTGTGTGTGTGTGTGTGTGTGTGTGTGTGTGTGTGCTGCCAAAGACGAGCCTCCCCAGTTAACAGGTAGATGAATTTGAAAGACACTGTGCCTCCCTCAGCAGAATACACAGCAAGGCATCCGGCTGTACTGTATTAAGTGTGTGTGTGTGTGTGTGTGTGTGTGTGTGTGTGTGTGTGTGTGTGTGTGTAGCAGCTCAAACAGAAAATGTTGCTTTTTTATTTTTTTGAGGTTATTTTGGGCGATTTCTAAAATCCCTTCACGGTTAAACCACTTTAGGAGATTGATCTGAAAATTGGATACCCATCTTATGAATCATCACATCTGTAAAACAGTATCCATAGGCAGGTTTTGTGAGGCAAAACAACATGCAACTTGGATAATGTTTAGACTCTGATGAATATAAAAAAACTGTTTTTTAGAGCTCTGCAGACCACTATCTTTGCCTGTTTCCTAACTCTCCAAGGACTCAGGATAACCTGCTTTTTTTCCACAATATTGGCAGCAGGCTAGGACTTCTGAAACTCTCATGCTGTTACACAACCATTCAGGTCACTACTACTACTGCTGCACAATATATCGTTTGAGCATCGTCATCGCAAGTACCTGTGCGCGAGGTGCATGCAATTGTCGGCACAACACCGGTAACAACAACAACGACTGCAAAATGAGCAACAAACAAGAGAAAACCACAGAAAATGAAGATTTGTTGCCAAAAAAGAACAGCAAGGTCAGTTATTTGGAATTATTTCGGATACAAGAAGGATGATGTCGATCATAACACGTGTTCTGTGTTCATTTGTTGCCACAATAACGTCCCAAGCATGCTAAAATATCTCTTAGAAAGAAAGAAGCCATTCTACTAACATTGCAGGTTAATTGTTCACAAGACTTCAGCAGTGCAGCGTAGCATAAAGTGCTCTTCTGGTCATCTGGTGAAAATTCCTGTATTTTTTTAATATCACAACACATATCGAAGGGTTGAAAAATATTGCAATATCGTGCAGCCTTAACCACTACCTCTAAATCTTTAAAAACCCATCACAAATCAGAGTTTGACTGTTCCACTGAAAATATACAGTGGTTACTCACTTTGTATTTACACATACATGAATAGTTGCTACCAGCCATGTCTGAACTCCAACTTGTAGCTGATGGAGCCTGCAGCAAAGCTTCATTCAGCATTGTATGGCTTTGTGAGAGGTGTAAAAATCCACCCTCTTTCACCTCTGAGGCTGAGCATCTGCTTGATTGATCCAACAATCTCAAAAGGACAAATGTCTCTTCAAAGTTGTTCAGACTAGACTGTCTTTATGGCTGGAGGCAGTGACTTCCCAAAGATAGACTGTGTTAATGAGTGAGCTTCAGAGGTACTGGTGGGAAGATTAAGGAACTGTTCGAGAGAGACTCAATAATTCATTCTCCATCCCTTCTTTGCCCTCAGCTGCCCAGCAGCATCTTGTTACTGCATTTTGAACACATGGAAACAGAGCCCAGATCATTTCCATGATGTAATAATCATCATAATAATCATTTTGCACTGCAGACGCGGCCGTTCTTCTGTCTTAGCCTCTCAAACTGATTGCATTTCCATGAAGTGATAATCATAAACGTTCTTCCTTGAGCAGCAAAACTCCGCTGCACTCGGTGATCGACTCGTCAGGGCTCCCGAAAACAAGCGGCTGCTGGAGGAAAGTTGTGTTTAGTCTCTTTGCTAAAGAAATTAGGCAAAGCTAAAAAGATGTTTGGTGACTGGGACCCTACATGTACTGTTGATGAAGTTAGGTGCTGTTCTGAGCATTATCTGTGAGGTTTTGGTTGAGGTTTGCATGTGGAGACGTAGACCCCTGTGTATTGCTATCGTGCGGTCATTACTAAAATTTGTACAACTAGAGAAGCAAGCAGTCGGCAACATTCATCTCTCGAGGGGGTGTCCAACCCCCAGTTTCCACCACATCCGGAACGGCTACGAAAAGGCCGCATTCGTCGATCGTAGCTGATCGTAACGATTCAAGTCAACGTGTTAATTTGACCGGCGTCTTTCCATTCAGCTGCGGATCGCAAGAGTTCTATTTTTTTCCACTGGAGCATGCTGGATAGATTTAGCACAGATTAACCCGTGCTGGAAAGGAAGTCAGGCACAGACACAAAATAAAACATCTGGCTTCTTATCAAAATAAAACATCCATGTTTCAGGCAAATCGTATTTCACACCATGCAACCATGGGCGAAGACCAACAAGCGAAAGGTTCATAGACATCATTTCACCCTGATGACACCATGGATGAGGAGATGCTGATTTTAGAAGTCTAGAAGTGGTTTTCCTCCTCTGGAAGGACACGATCTACTGTTATTATGGTTAGCCTCATCCGTGGGTTCTTGTGAGTTCTCGCGATTACCGCAATCTGCCACGAAATTCATCGAAATTTGGCGTACGGCGAAAATCGCTGCTGGAAATCCCGGGTAACTTGGTGTTACGGTGTATTTGACCATAACTTAAATTTACACCGGCTACTTAATACTAACGTTAAACGACATGGATCTCCTTTGGGACAGACAACAAGAATGGAGAGCTGTCTGTTCCAGCGTTGTTTGTCCCAAAGGAGATCCATGTCGTTTAACATTAGTATTAAGTAGCTATAAAATCGTCTGCTGTTAGGCAGAGAGCATTTAGCTTACCCTTTTGGTTCGTAAATGGTCGGGGCAGAACTATAGATTGATGTCACACGGCTGAATCAAACGCTGTCAAATAACAGATCCATAATAATCTGGCATCTATGAGCTTAAAAATTGTCTAACAGCATTAATTTCCATAATGTGGAATCAGTGGAGCTTTTAGGCCAAACCTACATGAAGACACCAATCACTGCTCTGCCACCATGGTAACTGGATTAACAAGCAGCGGTGCAGTTATTATGGGATGTCGAGATGATAAATGACAGTCTGTCTGGCACCAAATCTGTCTCCTAATCTCAGCTGGAAAACAAAGGACACAGCCGGGTGACAGCTGAGATGAATGAACGTGTGACTGAATGAAAGTGTGAGTGGGTGTGTGTGTGTTTTTGTGTTTGGGGGACAAGGTTGGGTTGGGGGGGGGGGTTTGAGCAGCATAAGAGGGTTTGAGGACAAGGTAGGTCAACAACAGTGAGTAAATATAAACAGAGGGAGATTAAGAAAAACAGACAGATGCACAAACAAGCTGGCAAACTCCCGGACTGAGGCGGACCGTGATGCTCACCTTGTCAGGCGCTTGGCTCTGCAGGCTGCCAACATCCAGAGGAGTGATGAGGGGCACATTCTGAAAGCCGTCCTCCACACTCACAGGTTTGGCCCCTTTGTCCTGAAGATTACTCCCCAGTTTCACCATCTTTCACCGACCTTTAATATATTCCCTTTATTTCCCTGAAGACTGCTCCTGGGATGGAGGGGGATATTGGAAGAAATGATGCATTTTAACTTCACAGCCTTTCAGCTCAGGAAGAAGATTCAACTTAAACTGGATATTCTCATGATATTTAGCTTTAAATGTGAATTTATGCAAGGAAAGTATTATAATCATATCTAAAACATGCGATTAGAAGGGAGATAACACAATTTTCAGACTGAGCTTTTCCAAAATAACAAAAAAAAACACCACAACAACACTTCACTTTTACATCCTTTATCCTCCTTTTCAGGGACAAAACAACAAAAACAGCAGTAACTTACAGCCGGTCGTCCTTGTCCGTCCGCTCCCTGTGCTGCTGCTGCGGCTGCGGTGTTTGTGTCTGCTGGACAAGAGGCGCAGATGAGGAGCGGGTGAGGAGGCTGGAGGCTGCGCTGCGCTGCGGCGTCGCTGCTGCTGCTGCTGCTGCTGATGCTGCGGGAGGGCGACGCTGTACCGCCGGAGACAAAGTGGGTGTCAGGGCGGCAGGTTTCTCTCTACCAGCGGGCAGCCCAACCCCCTAATCCAAACACAGCCTCTTCCTCTTCTCTTCTTCTCTCTCTGCTGCTGATGCTGCTGCTGATGGTTCAACCAGCCGCTGGTTCTGCCGCTAGGGGGGATTTTTTGTCCTTCTTTCAGTCAGTGGTCGTCCCGTTTGTTTTGCCAAAGTGGAAGCCGATTAACTGATGCCTTTGAGGGAGACACGTAAACTCCTGCACCCTGGTTCAGAAGAGTGGAAATGAGCATTAAATACTTGATGTTTTTATAAAGTAAATCCTAAAACCAAAACCTCACTTCTTCCAGATACAACTCTTTCTGAATGTGACAAGTTACATATTTTTATGAGTTGTTTTTTTCTTCTCATCTTTATTTTAGAGACTAATTTATCTTGATTATCCCAAATCAATAAGGCTGTGTGTCACATGATAATAATAGTTCACCTAGAGAATGAAATGTAGAATCTATAATCCGGATGATACAAGTTGAACATTTGTCAGAAAAGAACAAAAATATTCCTGAATGATAAATTAGAGCCTCAACATTTCCCATCCTAATAACAGCAACATACACTTTTGGTCCTACAGCGCCACCTGGTGGTTTAAAGAGGGACACAGCTGATTTTGAGTTAGAGGCAGCTACAGTAGGGGAGAGTGGGGTAAGATGAGACATTTTTCATATTTCGGATCACTACATTAAAGCAATCATTGTTTTGTCTCTAACTAGTGTATCTGCATATTTGTCAAGATGTTGTTCATCCCTACAAACCAACAGAATGAGTGTAAACAGAACTGTCTTGATAATAGAGCATGCCAAAAAAAGTGGTCTCCTATGGTCAACTTTCCCCGTGTATGGGGTAAGTTGACCATAGGAGCGGGGTAAGTTAAGTTTATGTTAGGTTTTTGACCTCATGTTGTAGCTCATAGATACCACAATTAATGCATAAAACTAATTTAAAATGATCTTTTTTGGTCTGAACACAATTCATATCAAACTTATGACAGACTAAATTCACTTTCAAGAGTGAAAAATGGAAATAAATGTCTAACCCCTTCACTCATGTGCTTCTAACCTTCACAGACTCCATGAATTGATGCCCATCTCCTAAATATTTGGTCACATGATCAATTTCTTTTGCCATTTCCAAGCAACAGGGGGTGGCTCAACTTACTCTCCCCTATATACATTAGAGAAAGGGTGGATCTATTTCAAGTAGAGATCACCATAAAGATTGATACTTACACAGAGTTGCCCCCTCCATGCTACACTCCCATGATCTACAAAAGAAAACAACACCATCATCAATAAGACTGACAATTTGAGTTAGCTAATAAAGCCTAAAAGTGCTGTGAGGGGGCTAAAATTCAGGATGCATTTACAGAAACTGTGTTTTTTTTCCTATTTTCCACAGGAAATATTCACAAATCGTGAAACATTTGACAAATTAAGACAACAGGATGAGATCATATGTGAAAAAAAAACTGACCCACAAAAGGTGGCCTACAAGGTAACAATTCTTTAATAGAAAGGTCCTCACAGCAGCTGTCCAAAAATGGATTACCCTTATACATGGAGACATTTATCATTTGTTGAATACAGCAGGAATTTATGTTTTTTTACTGTACAACCACGGGGTCAAGTTTGCAGAGCACTGAAGAGTACAAAATGTAACCAGCAGGTGGTGTAAGTGAGCCATCAGCTGGCTGGTTCAGTGTTTCATGGAAACTTAAAAAACAACAGAACACCCAGTCTGCTCTTGCTGTCGAATGACATGTCCAGTTTTTATGGATCAACAAACTGTAACGTGAATTTTGAGGCTTTCGAGTGAGTTATTTTGAAGTCTCCATGGGGCTCAAAAGAGTAGAGTGGAGTCTATACAAGCTCTTTTTAAATAGCAGTATGATCTTAATGGGTGGAGCATTTGGGAAAGATACAGCAAACATGATCATGTAAAGTATGTGTTGAAAATATCTGGATTGTTTAGAGTTCAGCAAACAGTAGCTGCAGATTTACCAGGAAGTGAATTGAACTATCTGACATGCCAGCTGCCTCAACTCTGAAAGATCAGCTGTGATATTATTGCTTCTTCTTTGTAATTGTGCAGAAGAACATCATTTAAAGACTCCTTTATGTAGGACAACTGTGGATACAAGTAAGTCTTGTATATAAATTGGCTGACAGTAACTCACTAAGAGCATCAAAGCTTTTTTGGCTATATGCACTGTGAGACCTTTTCCATCTCAGTTTGCTGAACACACTCATTTGCAAGAAATATCAATTAATCAATCAATATTTATGGAGCCAAATCACAACAAGCCCAATCAAATGATACTCAACACACTCTGCAGGTCTGGCATGTTTTTTTCATAGTCCTGTTTACCACCGATGGGCGAGCACTATCAGCAGGCAGAAACCGCGAGCAAAACCAGAATTGTTGGAAGGTCGCCATCAGCCGAAAAATAGAATTAGCTGTATGTTGTACCTCAATAAGAACTTTTGGTAACCCTTTCTTTTACGGTACACTTATTAACAGGTAATTACCTAGTAACAACATGAAATTATCTGTGGCGGTTCCAGGAAGCAGAGAAAATCTTGGAAATACCAGAGCAATTCGGCTTCAAATTTGTATGATGATGGAAGGTTACCTACCTGGTAGCTAGACAGTATTGAATTAGTAGTTATGATGTTATTACCAGATAATTTCATGTTGTTACTAGGTAATTACCTGTTAATTACCTGGTAATAAGTGTACCGTAAAAGAAAGCTTTAACAGAACTTATAAGGTTCTTGGATAGCACAGACTAATTGCTTTAGAGTGATGACACTAGTTTACTTTCTCTTTGTTTCTTTGTATTAAAACAAAAAAAGGATAGGTCTTTGTTTTTGCTTCCAGCGATTGGTGGCTCTCAGATTTGGGGAGAAGTTCGCCTTCGGGCCTTTTTCTCTGCCACAGTGGATCAACAGGAGTGACAAAGAAAGTCCAACCCAGCAAAAGAAAATAAACAGAGTGAACATTAGCCTCAGACCTGAGAGATGCGTGTCCCACCTTTAAACTCTGCACAGTATAAAAGTAGAACATGCATGCATGACTCCTCAACTGTTAGAGGATAACATCGGAGAAATGAATGAAGCATAAAAAAAAAAAAACAGACAGACGGAGCACATATTTTCATCACAGTTAAGATTTATTTCATTCAACATTTCACATTACAAATATTTAAAAATTATGCATACTGTTATAAATAGTTGGCTGCAAACAATTAAATAACATTAGATTTTTCTTTTTCGTTTCACTAGCACTTCTACAGACCAACTCCTAGAAATATGGACATATCCGTATTACATAACTTAATTAGAAAGGAAAATACAAAAATAGGAACTTATAAAGTGAAATGACAATAAAAATTAAGGTGTGATATCTTAAGTAAAAAATGCTATTAATAAATACAACAACCTTCCCATACACAGTTAAAAACTATTGAAATCTTGCCATTAAGTAACATCATTAACAGACAAATATTTAAATATTTATTTTCCTTCAGAAAATGTGAACCATATATTGTGGAGCACAATATAGCAATTAGTAAAAACTAGACACTTTAACATATTAAAAGCTTCACCTCAAAAATATAACAAAAATCTGATCAAAATTATAAAAATCAATTATACATTCCAATTAAAAATATACCAATAAACAGCTAAATACATTGTTGACCTAATAATTACAATGCAATCAATCACAGTAGCTTAAAATAAACAAAATAAGCAAATGAGCACAAAACCTTTAATGTTTTAAAAATAACTTCAATTATTTATATTAGTACAAATAGTTTGATTTCTTTTCTTTTTTACAAACACCAGCATGAAAAGGATTACAATAACAGTAGAAAATGACTGTGAAAAACATATTAACATCTTCTTTAATTAAATGTCTGCAATTAAAAATGGCATTAAAGAATTACATTGCAAAGAGTCTTTATCTGGAAAAAGGTTCAAAAGAAGTATTGCACATAACAACTTGAAGTTAACTTGCAACATTTACCACATTCAAGTCTTTAAGCTCCCCTTCCTCCAGATAGGTCTATGTAAGATCACCTCGACAGACAGTGGGGATGAGTTCTCAAGTCTTTTTAAAAACAGTGTTTCTAAGGATGCTCAAAAGTCCTGCACTGCCCGAATCGATTTTTAAAGTTTGTGTCTTGTTTCTTGTCTTAGCTCTCTGTCATGTGCATCCTGCAGAGGTCTGCGAATGGGGAAGCAAGGAGATCATCACGTGACGTGGGGGGAGGGGAGGGGAAGGGAGGTGAAGTGAGGTGAGGTGAGGTGAGATTGGGTTTGGGGGTGGGGGTGGGGGGGGTCGTCTTTAACAAGTTAATAGTTGAGAAACATTTGGTGCACACCACAACAATTAATTTTAATAGCTAATTCATGTACTTGTCATTTTCTCTTTTAATGTCATGCATGCTAAGGATTACAATAGGTGCTAGTTGGCAAGTTCAAGAATATATATATACTTTTTTTTTTTCAAATATTAAAATATCTAAACACCAAACATCCATTCTTGTGATATGAGATTCAGCGTTACGCCTGAACCGAATTTTGCATTCTCCTTATAATAAGTTATACTCCATCTATGGAGAGGAAACCGAGACAGAAGTTACCATTTTCCAACTAGAATAGCCATGTTTAGAGACATTAACATCGATTTTCAAATTAACAACTTGTTTTTTATTTTTATTTTCTTCTTTTTATTCTCGCCATGCTGTTATTCGACCAGATTGACTGGAAACATCGAGTGTACGAGAAGCCAAGACCAAGAGAGCGATACACTTTGGTCTCTCTTCTGCAGCTCTGAAGTCGCATCAACACAAGTGCACACTTAGTTGTAAAGTTTCCTCAGCACTGAAATGTATAAAAAGCATAATTGAAAATAATATATATTGAAATCACTCAACTTTTTTTTTCTTAAAATGAACATTTCCATATATGCAGATCTCTCAGTAACAAAAGTACAAAAGCTACCTTTCACAATGTGAAAAATTGAGGTATTGCAAAAAGGAGTTTCCCCATTTGTGAAAAATGTGCCTAAAATGACTGTTGGAAAAAGAAAAAATATTTAGAAAAGTAGTGCATAATAAATGTTTATATGTGCATGACAAAATAATTTAGCTAGAAAACACTGTACCAAAAATCAGCAGGCCATGTATAAAATAATCTTTTTTTTTCATCTCATTTAACAGCAAATTCTTCACAAAGTGTTTTAACTTCTTAAAATGCTCACCCAAACGCACCCACAAAACTTATGTCCAGGGTGCAAAAACTGGTGCGACAACACCCGCCGATATGAGGATACGTTTCTCACTAGTGTGTGTATTATCAAGTTTCTGTACTGACTCCCTGACATATTTAAATGCTCGGCTAGTAGGTTAACCACTGAGTGACTGAAAATGTTAAACAAATGTGAGGATCGGGTTTTTTAATTTTGCTGTGAATGTGCACTTGATGTTGTTGAATTTGTCCCTAACGCACAGACCTATCGGAGATAAAGAGAACTAGTGGCTACCGACGCGCACCTCCATTTTGAGCTATAGAGAGTGTGAGGCCTTGTGTGTGCGTACGTGTGTGTATGCGTGTGTGTGTGTGTGCCTACAAGCCCTATTCTCTTTCCATTTGTGTTTTAATGGGTTTTGACTGCACTGTCAGATATATATGTATATATAAATATATTATGTTCAAGGCCAATCTTTGGTTTACTGGGCTTGACAGTTAAGCAAAACTGGGTAGAAGTGACAGATCTTAAAAAATATATGTATAAAAAATGTCCTTGAAGAAATGAGAAAAAGGAACACACAAGTAAAAACCTAAATAAGAAATGAGCTACAGTATGACCCACTACTGCACAGCCATCTTTGGTTCCCAAACACCACTGGGTACAACCGACTGTTCGAAAAAAGGAGCAAACTGCATGTGTGCAGTAGTAGAGCACACTGCAGAGACTATCTTCATTTATGCTTCAAAAACACTGGATGCTGAGTTGGATTAGCTTGGCAGGAGAAAAAGATAGAAGGGGGGTTCGCCGAAAGGGCAGATCCCTCCGTGACTCAAATGTGTGCTGACACTTCCAAAAGCAGACAAACTTTAATTGCTTCTTTCGTTGAATGTGGCTGATTTTCAGATGCGAAGTAGAACTCTTTTCCATTCAAGATTTGGGAGAATTGCACAAATGCACTAGAAAATAAAACAAACAAACTATCAAAGACAGGCATTTTCCCATAAAAACTGCAATAAAAAAGGCAGCTACTTGACCAGCCTGCTCTCGAGGAGTTACCTTCACCTCAGTCCTGAAAGATCTGGATCCAAGCCCCACTGTGTGCAGGTTTGGATCCATGAAAAAAGGCCTTGCCTTCTGTTAGCTGCTAGCTTAGCATCAGGAGGCCGCAGGCAGACATGAGGAGGGGGGGGAGTGGGGCCGGGTTTATCTCTGTAGCGGTCCGCCTGTCTTTCTCATATAGCCTCCTTACACCATACATTCCCCTAATACGCTGTATACTGTACGATGCTCTTCTTTGTCCCCGGCACAACCCTGGGTTTGATTACAAAAATAAGGAGGTGATGAAGCAAGTGAGTACAAAACTGTGCCAGTCACATCACACTCGGCTTGTTGCATCACTTCCCTTTGATTAGAGTTCTAAGGAAAGGAGAACACCAGCGGGTGATAATCTTTTCTTTCTTTCTGTCTTTCTTTCTTTCTCTCTTTTAAACTGTATTCGGCACATTAGCAGCTGAGTCTGAGGTATTAGTTTTTGCATGTCATCATGGAGATCAAAACCCAAATATGTGTTGCTGAAAATTTTGTCGTGGTTTTTTTTCAAGTAACGTCAAAGTATTCGTATGATCTGGGAAATCATAAAGAGAGAGGTTCGAACATTTTGATCAGGGAGGAAAAAGGATCCGTTTTTCTTTCTCTTTCTTTCTGCAGCGGGCCCTCTCTGCTCCTCAAAGTACGTTGAGATTCAGCTTTGGTTAACTACTAAGGGTCTCATGTTCTGGATCTGCACTAAATTAGAAATAAGTGCACTCTTCTTAAGCAACACCTTTTTTCAATTCACATTTGCTCTGGAGCCTATTGTGTTTCAATTAAAAAAAGAATAGAACGAATCAAACCTCTCATAACAAAAAAAAGCAAATGAGGCGCTTTTTTTTAAGCTTTTGCTCTGGAGACGGTGTAGAAAAGGAAAAGAAACAGCTCTGCTACAAAACAAGTCAAAGAAATGTCAAATGAAGTGTGGTTTTTTTTTTCTGGGGGCTTCTCGTATCAAAAATCAAAACAAAACACAGAGTTAAGAAAAATATGCCAATTGATTAGCAGAGTACCATATCACACCTCAAACTTTCCTATATATGTTTTTTTTTGAAAACTAATAAAAATATTTCAAAAATCAAACACATAAATAAAATATGTTACACATCTTTTTTTCCTTGCTGGACATATTTGGAAATAATTCCAGTTTTCTTTTCTATCTTCAAAATATAGATATATATATTAACTTAAAAAAATGAGAAAAAAGGTTCAGTGAAATTAGAGCAAAAAGGAACCAGCAACAGAAAAGTGCATTTATTTTTTACAATGATTTGCGACTCCTGCACTACCTGCCCTCCTTCTCCCCTGTTGCCTCTCCCTCTCTGCCAGCCGCTCAGTTCCAGCGGAAAGAGATGTGACGGGGTCTGTCACCTCCCTCCTTCACCAGGGGTTTGTGAAACTCTCGTCCGGCTCTGGAGTGGATGGCCGCCCAGCAGTACTCGCAGTAGTACTGCAGACAGGTGACGTTGGCGCAGAAGAAGGGCGCGAACTTCCCGCCGCAGCGAGTTCCCTGGCACTCATCGCACAGCTGGTCATCCAGCACGTATGGCTTCACTTCCACCTGCAATGAAATGACAGCGGTGATCCATTAGAACTGAGAAAAGGTTGTTTAGTTATGATTTCTCTTTCTGTGAAGCAGTTTGTTTAGACATTCAAGTCGCTGCTGGATCTTTTTGATGTCGAATTATCAATCTGAAATGTTCTGTTTCGTGTAAATAATTAATACACTTCAGGAGTTCTTTTTCTTTTTAGACTGATCTTTGTCTGATCAAATTTATTCTCCGCATTTTTACAGGAATAGCTTCTTCTGATAAAATGATATCTTAAATTAGTAGTTCAGGGCTCGACAGTGCGACCATTTCACTCGCATTTGTGAATAAAAATTGGTGTGTGTGAATTATGAAATGTATTTAGGGGCACGTGCACATAAAAATTAGCCAAGGCAACAAATGTTTTTTCTTGTAAACACCGGTGTGAAGTTTGTTTTAGGTTGGATATCTGGCGGACATTCACTGCAGATCTACCAGTGTCTTCTCACTCTCCATAACCGGGAATAACAACAGCAGAGCGGTTAAATCTACCCCGCATTCTCGCTGTCAATGTCGGGTGTTGAAAAAGGGACTGTCAATCAATCACCGGTTGATGTTTTCAGAAAAAGGCTGTTTTCCTTCAATAGCCTTCATGCCATGTGACCAAAAGACCTAAAATTGATTTCAAATAAGAGTACTAAAGTCAGATAATAAGACACACATTATTTGATCAATTTTCATGTGCATTGTGCTCTTCGTGTGCTCCCTACTTTTTAAACTTAGGAGCACATGTGCTCCTGCAGTTTTAACTTTAAAGACCCACTCTGATGAAAATCATGTTTTTCTTGTTGTCTACATGTTCAAATGGCCTTTTTCTGATGCTACAGGACATATCATCAAATTGCATTTCCGCATTTAAATCTCTGTGAAACTCTGGCAGACCCAAACGGCAGGTTCAGACAGTGAGATTTCCTATGTCACAAATCAAAGCTCCGCCCCCACAGCCCCTCTATGCGGGCCGGACTCTGAGAAATAGAGAGAACTGTTGTGGAACAAGTGTGTGCATTAAGAAAGCTAATTATGATATTAACTTTCATCATGTCCCTTACGACATTAGTGTCCCAGAGCTGAATAGCTCCTATGTTACCTGCCACTTCTACTACATCGGCAATGTAAGGCTACAAGCTAACGTGAAGAGGAGTGTGCAGAGCAGCGCTGTCTCCGCCCACGACTCAGAGTTGAATTACTGATGATCTACTGGGGCTCTGCAGAAGAAAAGACCTTAAAAATGACACAGGTAACATGATTTTGGCCAAAAACTTCATAATCACAATTTAAAGACCATTAAGACTTTTAGTGGTAAAAAAACGATCGGAGTGCGACTTTAAGTGTCAAGTCTGTCTGGGGTTAAGACTCGCATAGTCCGGTTTAGTGTACCTGTTCTCTATTTTTAAGACTCACTCCAAACACTTGTTTAGAGCTGCATTCACTTTCTGTTTCACATTTAGAGACTTTTTCTTTTGAACAAGTTGAAGAAGTTTGCACGGACTGTAGTAATTCCCTAAAGCAGCGTCACAGTGAGCTGTCAGAGAACAACATGTGACTTCAAATGTTGACATTTGTGTGTTTCAAACTCTATTCTCAGACTGTACTGAACATCACTCACATGCTTTTCCAAGTACTCAGTAATAAGAGACTCGGCTATTAGCGAGTGAATGTCACTAAGGCACTCAGTCTACAAAATTTGCACACCAATTATGCAAATGAGAAAGCAGCGCCATATTACTCTGGCAATTTATATCATGATGGTTTTCTCTTCACTTGATATTTCTGCTCAGCTTTTTGCTCTTTTACTTGCTTACTCACCTCTATTGTGCAAATATGAATAATGTTTGAGTCAATTACAGCCCACTGTGGAAGTGCGATTCCTTCGCTGATGAAAGCAGCGGGGAAGTCACTGATAACTTCAAGTGTTTAACACCTAACACCTCTGTGCTATAGTTTCAACACAGGAACTCACACATGGTTTAAAGATCATTTAAATGTGACTTTCTCTTAAACACTGTGGCTTAATTTAGTCCAGATAAGTGAGAAAACCCCGGACAATTGTTGCTACATTAACTGCGCGTATACATGACTGACAAATGTTTGAAATTGTGCTCCCCTCCTACACATCTTCTGCATCCAAACACTCACAATCTGTACACATGGCTGCATTTGGCACTCCTTAATCCACTCTAGAAAGACCTCCCTCTTTTAGCTCAGAAATGGGGCAAAGAAGAGGAGAAAGTGAAGGAAGCAGCACAGGAAGTGAGGCAGGGGGGGAGACAAATGAAGAAAGAAGGGGACCCGGAGGGGAGGTCAAAAAACACTGAGCTCTCTTTTCTCCCCACTCACCCGTTTATCGATTTCTCCATGTTGCAGCTGTACAAAGCGAGCACTGATAGCAGCAATGTAGCTCTGCTGATTAGAGAAGGCGACCCGCCCCGCTCCCTTGGGGTACTTCAGCTCAGGGTCTGTGTCTATGCCAGCGTAGCAAACTCCACCGTACAGGCGGTCCATGATCATAGCCAGCTCCACTGTGAGGGAACAGAAAAAAAACACACACACACAAAGATGAAGAAAATAGAAGCAGAAGACTTGAATGGAGTTCTGGTCAGACCCAGTGATTGCGTGAGAACACATGAGCTTTTTTATGAACATGTAGTCAGTGAACACAAACACGCCGAGATGATGAGGGCTGTTGATCTGACAGCTTAAAGCCGTAAACACAGATGGATTAAAGTTCAGCAGAGTTCGGAGGGGCAAATATGAGAGGAGGGTCAGCTGCAGTGAAAACCAACAAGTCCAGTTTTTTAATGTGGTTTTACACAAATATGCAAATTTGAAGGAGATGACTCTGCAATTTCACAATTCAGCTCTACAAAGTCAGATGACGGTTATTTAATATGTAAATGTGAGACATGTAATTTAACAACTTAACATGAAAACATTTAATACACGACAGGGCCCTGCCACCTCGATCATTAGACCGACTACAGCTCTAAACACGGGCACCAAGGGGGCAGTAAACATGTCCACTCAGCACTCATAACACTGAGATCTGGGTTCTAAAGAGTTTAATATTCTACACAACACGGGGAGTTGTTCCAGATAAGACCTGTGGAGGTCAAAGCAGATTTCACAGCACAGCTCAACGCTCGGGCAAAAGCTGATCACATTATCTTACAATGAGGGGGAACAGTGGAGGCAGCAGACCTAAACAAGGCCTGTTCAGTTTCCACTCAATTTGTATTTTACAGTAAAATTATGTTCAAGTCTTTGGCATATGAGTGAAAAATCGATTATTATCAAACATAATTTATCGAGCACTTTTCATTCATGGACATACAACACAAAGTGCTTAAACACACAGGAAAAATAGAAATGTAGACAAACAATTACACAAACGCACACACACACACACCTGCACACTCTCCCTAATGACAATAGGCAGACATGGCATGACACTGAGGATTGATGAAGCGCCATCTTTGGGGCCATCCACACTGGGAGGAGTCACAGGCTGTGCCACAGGGGCACCAGCGCCCAGAACCCCCGACCCTGACAGACAACAGCCAGTCGGGCCGAAGGGACCCAGGGACAGCAGCAGCCCAGACACAACTCCCAGTGTGGAGACCCTCCCTAGGGAAAGAGTTAAAACTAAAAACTAAAAGAATAACATACATCCAAGGTTCAGTAGCAAAGAGTGACCCTTGAGTATGTTGCATTGGAGTACCTGACGTATAAACTACACTGCAAAGAAATGATGTGTTTCGTAAAACATGTGAAACCTTTTTATCATATGTTGGTTTAAATATTTTTTACCATTCTTACGAGAAGGTTTGTATCATAGCTTTGAACGTGCTGCCTCGAAAGTGACGTCCTATTTAATTCATGTTTTTGCCTCTGTGTACCTTTCTTTTGACGTATGAACGTGTTATGCATGGCAATGTGCACTTGATTTGTTTTACTTCGTTATTTTATTTGTATAAGAAAACTCCTGGATCTCTCGCCTGTATAAATTTGAACTTAAATGTGTGTGTGTGAGAGCCAAATTTATGTGTGTTCTTGTTTATTTTCTGGAAATTTTAAAAACAAATATGAAAAAAATAAAAAAATAAAAAAAAGAAGATAGGATTAAAAAAAAAACCCTGAAAAAATAAGTAAAAAGAGTGTAAAGAGTTTAAAAGGATGAAAATACATAAGATCTTGGAGAAACTCAACACTTGGATCCAAATGTGTTATTGATGTAAACAGACGTTTGTTTTTCATCCACCTGGTTCACACAGAAGGGAAAGTTACCTGCACGGAGCGGACGAGGGACTCCTCCCACAAAGATAGTTTTCCTCGGGTCAAGAGGTTGAGATCCATCCATCACAAAATCGCTGTCATTCAGGTTCCATGGGCGGATCTGAACCTGTCACACACACACACACACACACACACACACACTGGTTACAGCAGCTCTGGACATTTAATGACACCGTGCACAGTCCTTATGGGGGCATTTGTTTGAACGTGCGCTCCCACTAACCGGCTTGTCTTTGATGGTGGGGCTGGACACGCAGAGGTACAGCTTGCCGTCCTCCTCGATGCAGGCGTCGATCAAAGCCTGCACTGAGCTCTCATCCTGGAACAGCAGGAAGGCGTAGCCTACACAGATATACAGCAGGGTTATTCATGCTGCCAGGGACACCAAGTATTGACAAAAGAGTCATGTTGGAATTTAGTGCGATGATTACTGTGACTGTATGTTTGATCGCCACATTCTGCATTCACAGCAGGAGGGCATAAGCTTTTTACAAATAGATGGAGGAACAGACAAACAGGCCAGGCATGCTTACAAAATGCTCCACAGAAGAGCCTAAAGACAAAAGCAGACTGCACAGATGCTCACATAATAATAGTACACCAATACAAAGCTGTGCCAGAAAAACATGTCTGCCTTTTTTTAGCCAGTAGGACGACGAAGACGACATCAAAGTCAAACTTACCTTTTGATGCAATAAAAAAAGGCACTGCAGCCTTCCTTACAGACCAGTATAAGGCAGGAGGAAAATACAGCACGCTAAATGAAGATGCTGCCATGATAATTTGACGTACCTTTGGGGGGGAAATAGGATTTGCTCTCTGCTTTGTGAGGCCAGTCCACAAACAGGTGTCCAAAACGCCGGAAACTGGCTGTAATCTCATCTGGAATTACACAAAACAGCGTGCAAACTCATCAGCGTGAATCCACTAATTTTGTCTTCAGGTGTGTCTTTCCCTCCACAGATTTTCATCAACCCTATTTTGATCTCAATAAACCCGCAAACCTTCATCTATGTCCGGGGGTAGACCTCCCACGAAGACCTTGCGAGAGTAGCGTTCGACGCGCTCTCCGTTCTGGTGTGGGAAGCAGTGAGGGGAGCCCAGGCCTGCGAGACCTTGATCGCCACGCTCATCGTCAGGGAAACCATCCTCCATGGGGAAGAGAGAGGAGTGACCTGAGACAGAGAGAAGAAGAGAGGAAGAACGGATGAGAGGTTGATTTTCTTCAATGAGATCTTGAGGTGAAGGCTGCAGGGACGTAACAAAAATACTATATTTGCTCTTCAAGCAGCGTGAAATAATTCAGCAGACCTTTAATACTGTTAGTATCATGTCATGCACATTACTTGGGATGCATTCAAATGGTGAAGGTGAAACCACAGAGTCATCTTAGCCTGTGTGTTTACTTCGATTGAAGTGAGTTGGACAACAAATAAACAAAATGATGAATTAATTTCAGTCACAAGGCATTCAATGTTTCAGTATGAAAGTAGATTATCACAGGAATGGGACAAGGAATTGGACCGAACACGCAAGACCGGCAACAATCAGGTCTATGAGGACTGAACGAGCATGCAGGTTCTCTGAAATGAAACACAGCGGCCCTCTCAGTCTTAATAGTTCAGAGTGGACAGGGAGTGAGTTGTGGAGGTTAAGCCCTCCCTGGCCTATTCCTGCTCCCTTACAAACCTGCCCTGAGCTGCTTTATAAAGATTTATGCAAGGAGGGAGTTAGCCTGAGCTTACAGTTTGTGCTGTGTGTGTGTGTGAGTGAGTGTGTGTGTATGTGGGGGTGAGCCTGTGTGTGTGTCTTGTTCCGGCCATGTGCCTGTGCATGTGTCAGTGCTTCTGTTGCAGTGAGTGTAAAACACAAACTACACTTTTTTTTTTGTGCCTCATTAACTTTCAGCTCAAAGTCTCAAAGTGACACTAACAGCTATTGTCTGGCTTGACAATGTCACAAAATGTGGGTGAGAAAAAAAACTAAAAAAACAAGCAAGAGTCAAGCATAATGAGAGAACAAATGTTAAAAAAAACAAACAGGATCAGAGATGCAAAAGATCACTTCACAAGCTTTTAGCAAGGCTCCACACTCAAGACGGTCATGCAGACAAACAGATCACAGCACGGACACAGAGGTCGGAGTCATCCACGATGTCAAGTCATTATTTACACAGCCATCGCCCCATAACCAATACAATCACAACAGTATGATGTAACAGCACATGGAGAGCCCTACAGAAAGGAATTTATCTCGGAGAATGAGCCATTTCTTTTTACCTCGTCTCCTGCTATAATTCCTGGCTGCATGTGGAACAGGAACAAACCAAAGAAGAGCGTGATTATAAAAGACGAATAATACACTGGATCAATAAAGGTGCCAGGTGGATCATGACAATAGATGGAGCTTCCACTGTCTGCCAGTCAACCTCTCTACTTTATTTATCATGTGTGAATTATGAACAGCATGTGGAACTGATGTTATTCCTGTTTATGGACACTAGGGCTGCACGATAAATCGATTTTAAATCGTAATTAGATTATTTGATCATGACAATGTTAAAAAAATTAAAATCATCAAATTGATTTTCCTCTCTATCATGTCTCACCCCTCCAGGCCACCGTAGTGTAAACCATAGACTGTATATACCATGGACAACTTGACGAAAAAGCTCTCAATATTTCGGCGATTTTTCTTCATTTCCTGAAACCAGCACTGCTCGGCTCAAACAGCGTACCCCCGGGTGAGCTACGCAATCTTCGTATGCCCATAGGTTGTATCAGGTGTCAATCAAAGAAAACATGAACCCCCTAATAACTTTTAAAAATGGAGCTGTACAGAAAAAAAGAGGACTTGAGCACAAACAGTCTGACAGTAACTACATGTCAACATCCCAACCAGGGGGGAGAAACATTTATATCCTGTGTAATAAATTTCTTAAATTTGTCAACAGCTCCATAAGCTTTGAGGGCGGAGGCGGGATTTATGACCTATACTGCAGCCCGTCACCAGAGGGTGCTGTTCCCATGGTGGCTTCACTCAGCGAGGAGGCAGACAGCTTCCATTCTATATACAGTCTATGGTGTAAACAAACATGGCGTTTGTAAAAGAGGGCGATAATTTCATGGTTAAATAGGACAAGAGCGAGTCAGTTGTGTTGAATTGGTACGGCTTCGCAGTTTCGGATGAGGAGCAAACCACTCCCTGCTACAAAGTCTGTCTGAGGGCGGTATCAACCTGTCCACACGGAAACAAATTCAGGAGTAAACGTACAAGTTTTTTGTTGTATAAGAGTATCATTCACATGGAGACGTCGTTTCGGGTGACTTTAAACATACTTTTTGAAAACGGGTCAGAGAGTGCAGAAATATGTAAACAGCTAGTATTTCATCTACGTCTGGATGCCGATCTTCATCTCTGGAAACAATCATGTGGCACACAGTGTAACTCTTTTATGGCGCCTGCGATGTCGGGTCAAAACAACCTTTATACGTATGCTCTGTACTCTTCTTCTGTCTTTTGTGCATTTCCTGGGCAGCGTTACAGCGCCACTTACTGGCTTGGCATATACACTACATCGTTCTCAGTGTTTTTATTTTGAGAGATGATAGAAAAACTTTTTATTAAAGCAAAGTTTGGTGAAGTTGTCACTGAATAACTGAAAATCTAAAATCGAGTTCTCAGAGAAAAAAAGGTGATCATGCAGCCCTAATGGACACCAAAGACTTTTATGTTGGATCGTCTGTTTTTAAAACTCAGTGCACTGGTTTTCCAGTTACGCAACTCCTTCATTTCAGTCAGCTCGACTGAGAACACAGTCGCCTGATTATGGCCCAGAATCATATCAAAGTGTCCAAGGACTGAACCTTGAGGTGCACCACGACCAATCAGGGACAGTGATAAGATAATAGCCAATGGACCAAGATGTGAGCCAACACAGGAAGTAGTGAAATCTGGATTATAATGAACAACTTTGATAATAGCAGTTGCAGTGGAGTCTCAGCAGTGGCAGATACAAAACTAACATCCAGCATAGATGCCATTATAATCAAAGCATTCCTAGTGGCAGTTAACGTATCGTAGACTTTGTTGCCGAGGAAACACCAGAATGACCAACCACAGGGAGAGAAAAACCTTTTTGTACCATACATGGAGTAGAAGTACCAGAAGTAATAACAGAGCAGTAACCACCAAGTGTTTCTGGATAAATGGACAGCCACTTCACAACATGTGTTTTATCCTCCTACAGTCGTGCTTTAGACTTAACGATAAACTGCATCTATGGCAGCGAGTGGTTACCATTGCAACCTCCATTGTTTCCAGTGTAAACACAGAAGCTGAAGACGGCAGCGACAGCATGAGCTAAGAGGGGGGCCTGCACGGCTATCTGCTCCTGTTGTACGAGCTGATAACTGTTGGACTTCTCCAGGTGGCCACTTTCTTCTCTCTGTCTGTAGACAGCCTATCCAAGAAACAGACAGAGGTAATTCTGCCTGTTTACTTGTGCTTGATGCACATTTAAACAATAATTATTCACATTTGAAATGACTCTGCTGGAAGACTGCGGTAGCTGGGAAATAACTGGAATTCCTTTTCTGCCTTAAAATATTTCTGCCATCCATCTAACAGGTCCAACAGCCTTCAGTACACTTCCCTGTCGTACCCTCGCACATAAAATAGCTCTTTTTACTCATTTTGTCTGAGACGCTCTCTGGGAAATAATATTTTTGTAGCACAGAGCCGAGGTGAAAGGAATTAGAAATCGTTCACTAGAGAGACCGAAGCGTCGACCTATCTAACGCAGCAAGACTACGGGGGGGGGGGGGGTGAAGAAGTGGCCAGAAAACACAAGCAATAATCCTCAGCTCTCTCAGTGGACTCTCCAACCCAGATGGACATTAACTCTGGGAGGTGGGGGTCAGAGAGGGAGGGAGGGAGAGAGAGAGAGAGAGAGAGAGAGAGAGAGAAAAGCAGATTGAATGTGAGCAGAGAGTGCTATAAAAAGATGTGTGTGTGAGAGAGAGAAAGCGAGTGAAAAATAGATTGGAAGAGATGGAGAAACAAGCTGATAAAAAGCTGTGTGGGGGTGAGAGAAAATGAGAGAGAGAGAGAGAGAGAGATCAGGAGAGTGAGGGACGCAATCTGAGTACGCTTATGCGACAAAGAGAGAGAGAGAGAAAGCTGGTGTGCAACCTCAGAATCCTGCCTATCCGCTGGCACCATCTGTCTCAGGGCTTGATGACAGCTCCTCCTGACCATGTGATCCGACCATGTGACCCAGAGATCTCGTGAAGAAACTGCTGGCTTTTCCTGTTCTACATCCTGGCCTTACACCACAACAACACACTTACACACTGATGAAGGCGACCAGAGTGTGCAAGGGCAGAGGAGAAGAAGAGGCTGCTGAATATTAAATCGCTGGAGTGGAAACTGCAGCATGTAAAAGGAGTAAGCCGGGTTTATTCAGCCATTACAGAGTTTCACTGATTTATACAGTCTTAAACGCCGTCTGTTCTTCAGCACAAGACCAAGATCTCTGATTTTATCATGCACAAAAGACAATTCAATGTAAACTGTCGAATATAATTCTAATATTTTTCCAAATCAGCATGATTCAAAGGAGCAAATTTAGATTAATTTTCAATGTCACAATCAGCTTCAATTTAAGCATGAACATCCCTAAATGAGACGCAGCAGTGCTAACATGCACACCTCGAAACAGCAACAGTCATTGATTGAATCCAGTATTAAAATCTTAGTCGCCTCTCATTCTTCTTCTCTTCTTCTTTTGCCTTATCAATCAAACAAAGTTTTACAAGGCTTGTTAATAAATCTAAATAACACCAAAAGTGACACTCTGAGATAGGGCTGGACGAATCTGGACGACGCACGGATAAAAAAAAAAAGAAGATCACTTTAGGAGGATGTGGCCTCCTTTATTTAGAGTACTTACATTTAGTGGACTAACACACAAAAGGAAATACATTCCTCATATTTTCTCACAAAAAGAGCTCGTCTGTTTGTTGCATTTTTGGATTTAGGGCTGGGCGATAAACCGAAATTTACCGATAACGAAATTTACCACAATAACCTACACCATTTTGCCCATATTGGTATATTCCGAGGCAATAAATAAATAAACAAAAGTTGGTTTTGGATGTGTGTAAGTAGGCTATGGTCTCATGTCCCTTTAAGACGCTGTCCTACATCAGAGACATGACTCCACCCATCCAGTCCGTAACAAAGAGGGAAAGACAGGTGAGGAGATGGAGGACGGTTCAAAAGTTGTAGTTAATGTGGGAGGGGGAGAGCAGCTTTCGTTATCGAGGTGACCTGCTCAATATATCGTTATATTGATTTGAGGCCGTATCACCCAACCCTACTCTGAGACCAATTTCAAAAAGTTTTAGCTGCTTTAAGATTTTATGACACAAATTCAGCCGGCTCCATCTTCAATCACCCAATTCTCTAAATCTCCCTTTTATTCCTCGATCATCCTCCAATTTCCTGGAGTCCAAGCCGACCACACCCTCTCTTATATCCACTCATCCCGCCTTAACACCCCACTCTCTCGTCCTGTTTATTCGAGGCGCACGATGAAAGGTCGTCAACATCGATGCTTGTCGGTTGAAAAGTGCTTTTAAATGGCAGCTATATTTCATGCTGGCATTTACAAAGGGCAGGAGGGACGCAGAGGAAAGACGCAAAACTTTTTTAGAGCGTAAGGATGCATCGCCAAAACAACACCAACAGTGGGGTTATTTCAGAAACCCTCCAACTTTCACCACCTGCAGAACTTGGTGTCACTGATACAGGGATCAAGTTTAAAAGCCACTGAACTGGTTAAATTATGCTGATTACCAGAGTTAGCATGTTTGTTTAAAGACAGGATTTAAAAATATCATTTAGGGTTTAAATGTTCTCGCTTTTTATTTATTTCATTTGACAATCGAGGTTTGCTTCTCTTGATTTTGACCCCTTTTTTATATCATTGATGGACCTTTGAACATCTGAGTTTGTCATACATACCATTTAGGGGCAGAGGGTTGTCCGCACCTGGATGTGGGAACCCCAGTCGACCTGCAGGACAGAAACATTTCAAATTTAGGGCCCATTTTAACTCAATGTGCGAAACATTTAGAGAAATCCACAAGTTTGAACGATAATGAAATGACAGCCTCCTTTACAAGTGGATTAGTTTGAATACATTTGTCCAAGGTTTCACCGTGAAGTCATTATTCCAAACAGAATCACTGCTGCTGTAAAGACGGCGACTCCCACAGCAGAAATTCCTCCTCTGTGGGCTGATCATCGTCAGTTTACCGTTCAAGGCCCGTTTTGAGATTTAGCAGGAAAATAGAGAGATAGAGCCACTATCAATTTGTAACTCTGTGACTTGATTATCACAACATGTGCAGGGGTTCCATGTTTTTAATGGATTATTCTGTAGACAATGTTGGACATAATCCAAATAAAGGACCCAGGGTTTGGTTTGAAACGGCTGATTTTGGGCAGGAGATCAGATCAAACCGTGGGTGTTTCTGACAGTTCATTAAGAGTGTGTATACCAAACAGGCGATTACAGATATGAGCGCCGAGCGTTGCTTTCACATCAATCTCATTAGAGAGTACATCTGTGGGACACAAACCGTCTCTCTCCCTCTCATCGACCTCCATTTCCCTATGTGTGCCTCCCTCTGTCTCTCTCTGAGCCTCATATCATAGGTTTTACATTGAGCAGTTTGCCAGGCCCACCTAACACACACACACACACACTCACACACACACACACACACACACACACACACACACACACACACACACACACACACACACACACACACAGAAATACATGTTATGATGCCAAACAAGCTTCAAAGTTATGCAAGGCCCCGCTTGCTGCAGAGGGATAATGAGATGAAAGAGCTGAAATAGTACAACCATTGTTGTACGGGTATGGACCGCCCTGTGATTGGTGCATTCCAATGCCTCGGTCACATGGAAATTTGCTGGCCCCTCCCCCACACCTCGCCTATTGAGCCCAACAGTTCTCAGTGGATGTGGCGCATGAAACAGAACTGGGACTCACTGACCACAGAAACTAGGATAGACAACCTGTGGTTTTTAGAGGCTGTAAAGCTAAACTAGAAGAAACACGCAAGCATACTGTAGATACTTAGAGGAGTCCATAAAGATGTTATCAAATACGATCAGATGTTTGAACTAAAAACAGGTTATTCACACAGACTCCAGCGCTCAGTTTATCTCCTTCGGTAATTTGGCTTGGTATCATAGACTGTGCGCTCATAGGTGCACCACCCAAAATCAAAGTACATCTGAGCACAACCCGTCACGTTGGATTTTAAAAGCCTTTAATGGTCCCTGTGGAGCAAGTGTGCTGACACGTCAGCTCACCACATCCCAGTGTGTCTGCAGGGTGGTGTGTATGTGTGTGTTTGAGTGTGTGTGTGTGCCCGCTCTATGAACCATATTTGCATGCTGCTGGCTGCCTACATGTACAGCACAGTAATAGTTAAGGCACACGCATGCACGAGGACACACAGGGCAGTGGTGTGCGCGTGTGCGAGTGTGGTGGCTGAACAGAGAGATCCTTTCTGTCAGTCAGGACAATGCTGGAAGCGATTCAAAGCCACTCTCTACAGTAGACATTTTGCCTCGCCTGTTCCCCAGATTCATCGCTTTCACTTTGTTCAATACGTTCTGCCAGAGTGAGAAATTTGGTGCCCTGCTTATGTGTGTCTAACTGTGCTTGAGCATGCATGCTGTCCAGATTTATTATATTTTTTGGACATGTATGAATGTGTGCAACAGGGAGCAGGAGGGAGCAAGAGTCCATCAGGCTGCAGAAGAGCCAGAGCTTAAAGAGAAAACGCTGTAATTATGCTTCTCTTTTGACTTTGCTTTGAGGGAAAAGGAAAGGAGTCGCCAAAGTCACTGCTACACCTGTCAGAGCACTGAATAATCCGGGAATATAACTATGACAACACAAAATAAACAGAGTTATTCTATAACAGGCCGAGAGCCACGGGTCAAAGACAAGGAGAAAAACAGTCGAGAAATCATGTCTGATCTGATCAGTCTGAGCAAATGTTAAAATGATTAGAGATTCGCAGAGAAAAAGAAAGAAAGGAAGAAAGAAAGAAAGAAAGAAAGAAGAAATAGAGAAAGAAAGAAAGAAAGAAAGAAAAAAGAGAAGGAAAAAGAGAAAGAAAGAAAGAAAAAAAAGGAAAAGGAGAGAAGACAGAAAAAAGGAAAGACAGAAAAAAGGAAAGAAAAAAGAAAAGAAAAAAAGAACAAAAAAATTAAGAAAGAGAAAGAAAGAAAGAAAGAAAGAAAGAAAGAAAGAAAGAAAGAATAACCTCCTGTTGTTATTTCACATTAATTTTTTTTACTCATGGTGAATATCTGATGAGGAAAAAGTGACAAAGGCTCTTTCTTTATTGTACCGACCCACTCAGAGTTACAGGCATTAAAATTATTGTATAGAAGCTGTTGATCTTTGATCTCTTTGCTTTTTACAGTTCAGAGACACATCAGTGTTCATTTCAGTCTGTTTCAAAACTTATCAAAAACTCCTCTTAGGAGCTTTAAATAGATCAAACATCATAATAACGTCAAAAGCCTTCACACAGTTGGGTCTGTAACAGAGGAGAAGCTTTTACTTTTCATTTCAGACGTGAAACAACTTTGTGTTTATCTGGTGCCCAGCTTTCAGATGGGAGTTCCAAGAATCTGTGCCAGCATTGCTGCAGCTAAGACACCAAGACGAACTTAATGAGGTAACCTTCCCATCCTCCTCTCCTATTACTGAGGGAAGATTTACTAAAGCCTGACAGCAAAACATTAGATCACAGCTGGATATGGCTGAACTCAGTAGGTGTGAGGCTGAAATAAATACGAGGTGATAGTGGAGTATCTGGAGCTCAGACTTTTCACTCTCCCTGTTATTCTTGAGACTAGAGTGTGTATTTATGCTTTCTATGTGTGTTCTACAGAGCGCCCCTATTTCAATTACATTCACTGGCATTTAATTACACTATTCTCTGTCTGTGGACGTGCAAACATGACGACTGGATATATTTTGTCGCTGCCATTTTGAAATCTGTTGTACTGATGTTCAGGCTTGCACAGAAATCTGAGTGAATCCATTTTTTTGTCCTCATCCTACAGAGAGAGTGCAATTAAATCCTGCCCACATGGGAGGGTAAAACAACTCATGGGTTTTTATTGATTTTATAATGCATGGAGGTTCCTCCTCTTTACTTTCCTGCTTACAGACAAGTGAAAGTGTGAGGTGAAAGCCCCAGAACACAGATTTTTAGACGCTGAAACAGGAAAAAACAGGTTACAGGAAGCAGGAAGAAAAGAAAAACTGGATCCTGGTGCTTCACTTAATGAGTCTATTTTTACATTTTTCGATTGTGGCTTCATATTTTTCTATCAGTACCTGCAAGCATTGAACTAATCAATCCACAACAAAGCCCAAAACTTGAACTAAAGTACGTGAAGCTCCATTTCTCAACATTTTGTTCTCAATTACTCAAACTCCTCCCTGACAGCCAATGGCTTATGTTGGCCACAGACCTCTGTGTTATCTTAGCACTCCCTGTCTATAAATACTGTCAGCTACACCCTCTAAAACAGTAAACAACACTGTCGACCTGCTGTAGTCGATAGCACATTTGTGGGTTAGCAGTGACCAATATTGCGTAACACAATAACAGACATTGGCTTATCTCTGTAAATCAATAAAAGTCAAAAGTCAGCCAGAGTTCCTGTTACTGCAGCATGACTCTCTGCTTCAGCTCCGGCTTTTAAATACACTGAGGATTAAATCGAGAAGGATTGGGACAACACCTTTCAACGGCAGAGCTAACAATGTCCTCCAAACTGATCATCAAACATCAACACCTCTCTAAAAAAAAAAAAAAAAAAGAAGCGCTTCAGGATACCAGTCCGGCAGAGTGATTGAGTCACATGCAAAGGTACAGAGGTTGTTTTCCTCGATTCAAACCAGTGGCCCATTTCCTTCTCTCTCTGTCCATCATCCTTTTTAAACTATGGCATAAAACCCCCCCAAAAAAAACTCAAAACTGGGGCTGAATGATGTACTGTTGAACCTTCTCAAGTAAAATAAACGTATGTCCAATAGTCATATCACAGAACTGAAAAATGTGACTCTAGGGCTGGGCGATAAACCAAAAATTTACTGATACCGAAATTTAGGACAATAACAGACGTCATTTTGCCCATATTGGTATATCCTGTGTCAAAAAAAATGAATAAATAAGAGTTGTTTTTGGATGTGTGTAGGTAGCCTATGGTCTCATGTCCCTTTAAGACGCTGTCCTACGTCAGAGACGTGACTCCACCCCCATCCAGTCCGTAACAAAGAGGGAAAGACAGGTGAGGAGATGGAGCACGGTTCAAAAGTTGGAGCGGCTGAAGTAGACGAAGTTAATGTGGGAGAGGGTGAGCAGCTTGTGGAGTACTTATTGTAAATTTATTGTTATCAAGGTGAACTGATCAATATATCGTGATATTGATTTGAGGCCATATTGCCCAGCCCTATGTGTTACTGTCAATGAAATAACATGTCCTTCCTTTGTTGGGGTGTTGGAGCTTCTGTCAGAGAACTGAACACAATGTGGTAAGAGTAAGAACTCTCAATTTGTGCCATAAGAAGAACCTCTTATCTCTTCAAAAACTACCACAGTTAATTTCAGTCCATTTCCCACCAGCTGGAAACTCTTAATGATCCTTTAATGATCCCAATTACACATAAAATGTTTTTTTAGGACATTAAACACAATGAATTTATCGGATATAGATTCTTGTATTTTTCATATTGCAATCCATATCACAGAAGAAATATATAAAATATATATGATTTTTTTTAGAAAGTCGTGCAGCCCTGGATTCAACACAACACGAACGCTTAACAATCTGTTGCTTGAGTATTAAGAAATCCTGCTTCAAAAGGGGACACTGCAGCTGTAACCATCACAAACTAATGATGGCTAACAGCTTCGGTTCAGATCAGAGGGAGTCTGTCCATCTCTCCAACAAATCCCCTCTTAAATACAAAGTCTAAGCTCCCATCAGCCCTCTCTTCTTCTCTCTGCATCTCTTTCTCAAAACGCCTGAGAAAAAGAGGTCAGACTTATTGCACCACTCTTCGGCACACAACTCCAAAAATGAATTTCCTCACGAGTGAGATGGTATTTTTTGAAGTGGGAAGAAGCGAGAGAGAGGAAAAAGGAAGACAAAAGTTGCAGACTGCGTGCTACACAGACTAACCTTTCTTATAATTTTTCATCATAACACCAAAGAAGACACTGTGTCTGGTTGTCTGACCTGAGGAGGAAGTGAAACTCCTCAGCTTCTGAGGCGTTGGTATGTGAATAAACATATAGTACTATTTCTTGCTACTGCAATACAATAGCAACACGAATGTATCTGTATCACCAACAGTAAGCTTCATTTCAATTTACGACAGTGAATCCTATCAGGAGATAGAGAAGTGGATTTGTCACTCAGTGTGTGCAGATATGATCGACTCATTTATGTAAGGTTTCCCAAAAACGACGATAACAAGTCTTTCATGTGTGCAGCGAGGATTCCTGCAGGTACTGGGGTGTGAAATGAGAACAGCTGTAATGGTAGATGTGTGCCCAGTGTTTCATGGTCGTGACTGACAGCTGGCATTTTCACCTTTCAGTGTGTCCTGCTCGGCCCTCATGATGTCGATCAAGGAGCTCTCCAGCGTGTTCATGTTGAAGCTGTCAAATGATCTGGTGCGTTCCTAGAGAGAGGAGAGGAAGACAGAGAGAGAGAGAGAGAAAGAGAGGTTGACTTAACTTTCCTTTAACCTTTTTCAGAGCCAGGAACAGTCTTAAGATTTGACCTCCGCGGGATGCCAAGAAGGCAATTAGATTTATCTATGTCAATTAACCCGGGCCGACCAGGGAGCACCGAATGAAGAGGAGACAGTCTTCGTTCTTAATCACACACACGAAAAAATATTGTTTTGTAATTCTGACAGCTTCTCGATCAAATCTTCCAGGACAAAAGCAAAGAATAAATAAAAAATATGCCTGTAAATTCACATTATTCAGTTCACTCAGAATAAACACTCAATTAAAAGGCCGATCAATTCATCTTCAGAAATAATCATTCTTCCTGACTTTTTGATTTGAATGCAATGCCAGGCTTATTGTACGGACTGAAAACAAAGTTGGTCTCTTTATTTCATTGTGACACTTTTGGCATTTGCCGTAATAGATGGATCCACAAACATGATGAATAGGCCCTAGTTTACATACAGATCACCGAACTCTCGAGTGGTTCACTCATATATTCTAAAAGTGAATCGGTAGCGACTAAAAGGAGCCGCTTTACTCTCGTTTCAGGTTTTCACTTGTGGGGAAGTGCTCTCTTCATGCTTGCGGGTTTTTATAGGCCTCCTGTTTTGGACTGTTGGCTGCGCCACTGCAAATTGAACATCTCTCTTTGCCTTGCACCGGGGTGCTGCAATTATTCTACTCTGCAGGACAACCTAGTCATTATAAATCATCTCTTACCAGTGGCTCAAGAAATCTGACAAAATGGAGGTATTTCATATTAATCTACTTCCTATTTGGAGTAGGGCTGCACGATTTTGGCCAAAAAGAAAAATCCTGATTTTTTTTCTCTAAAAACTCAATTTTAGATTTTGTTTACGGATTTATGCACTCTCTGACCCGTTTACTCCTTAATTCGTTTCTGTGTGGACCGGTTGATACTGCCTTCGGACAGACTTTGCAGCGGGGAGTGGTTTGCTCTTCATCCGAAACTGCGAAGCCATACCAATTCCACACAGCTGACTCGCTCTTGTCCTATTTAACCAAGAAATTATCGCCTTCTTTTGCAAACGCCATGTTTGTTTACACTGGTGTGAGTGGGAACTGGGGAGCGCTCCTTGGGGAAGGGGAGCCTACGGTGGCCCGGAGGTGCGAGACTTGATAGAGAGGAAAATCGATTTGAAGATTAAATTCTTTATTAAATCGTCATAATCCGATTACGATTTAAAATTGATTAATCGTACAGCCCTACTTTGGAGCATTTAATTTATCTCTGTTTCATTTCTGATCAGTCCTCCCCTGAATGTTGTCTTCAGTATTATTGAACTGCTTTGTTATTTACAGTGTTAACTCACTGAATAACTAAGCTGTAGACTCCCTCAGTCAACGTGGCAGCATCACGGAAGTCAACAGTAAAATGAGCAACAGAGCCGAGCGGGAGCTCAGCCAATTCTTAAGAGACAGCTTTGTCACCTACAAACAAGGGCATCCTTGGCATACCGACCATACTGGAAATGTCTGTATGCACAATCTCACACACACACACACACACACACACACACACACACACACACACACACACACACACACACACACACACACACACACGTAATGTGTACACAGAAAATATGTGCAGGCTTCAATAACATTTGCACATACACAAACACATATTCCAAGTGCCATGCTGATAAGGTTTCTGTCTTGACTCCACCCCAGCCAAACAAAACATCATCTGACAACAGCTCGGTAACAAAGTCATTGACTCCTGTGGCTTCCTTCTATTCAAAATAAACATAATTCCACTCGACAAAAGCTGCTGGAGAAAACCCCGACATGAAGATCAGCTGCAGCTGAAAGTCACACTATCATATGACTGACTGTGTCTCATTTCTCCCGTGGGTTTTTCCAAAATCTCTTCCCCATCTTGTTCTCCAATACATGCCTCCTTCAAAGCAGAAATACCTCAAAAAACTTTTCTATTCCTCTTTTATGTGTCAGAGTTCTCACACAGCACAGCGCCAATGACTCCGCACATCATGACTACAATGTTTAGTCACGATTTTTCTTTTCTTGGCTGTCTGGTCACGACTGAAACTAACTTTTTTCTTTTTCAGATCTATTCTACGAATCTCTCGATCATAAGTGCAGCAGTGGGAGAGATATGAAACATTTCAGTTTGTATATATTTGTATGTATAATATGCACATTAGAGTACAGATATAAAGAAAGAGAACATGGAGCAGGAGAGACTGCAGACAGTTGTGATATTAATGCCAGAATACACTTGGAGCTCTGTATCATCCTCTTAGACTTGATTGAGCCTGACAGGAAGCTGACAGACCAATCAGGGAGTTTGGAGACAATATGATGAGTCACAGCCCCCAGAAACTTACAGATCTTTGCAATAAAGTTTTCACCATCTGGGACAAGAATCTTAACTTGACGCAACTTTAAAGTTTCAAAGTAAAAAACATGAATTTCTTGTAATAACCTTGAAAATAAGGTCCTCTTGTTAAGGAAAGATGTCACCAGATTCACTTGATTCTAATTTGTGTAAAATTCAGGGCTGAGACATCGATCAATAATAGGGTCAGGTAGGGCTAGGCGATACAACGATTATGATATCTGTCAAAAATTAATTTCCATCAATATCAATACGAAACATGGTTAACATGCTTTTCGATAGCCATATTTTGGTAGACTATACGTAAAGCCAATGAAAAGGGAAGTTGTTCAAGGTCACGCCGAGCTGAGCCAATCATGTGCTGAACTAGAACCAAGTAGCAAACAACTGCGTAGTAGCAGGCTGCAGCTACACGCAACCATAGCACTTTAACACGTGAAGCCGACAGCACTGTTGGTGAAAAATAAAGATAATGAGTGCTACCCCTGCAGAAATACAGATGAAGGTTCAGCAGATGACGACATCCATATCGGTCAGGCCTTTTTGGTAAGCCACACAAAAAAAATTGGCCGCATTGCAGTCATGAGTTGAAAGTAGTCTGCCAGCGCAAGACCATGTCACTTCTTTAAAATCCAAGCTCAAAAACTACAGCCATCAACACGATAAACACTTGATAACTGACTGACAAATGGCTGAAATCTATATCCACTAGTAGACTAAGAAATATCAACTCTAATAGAAGGTGTAAAGTGACTATAATGTGCTGGTAGTAAGTGGATTGGGAGGATCATTACTGCCTTTTCATTTTCAGAAGCCAGAGAAAATAAGGGGAGAAAAAAATAATTCAATCCTGACGAAAGAAATACGGACCTGAATGTGAAGCTCTTTGTCAAATTCACCTCAAAAGTCTGAAAAGCTTCCTGACATCACCACACATGATTCGCTCTGCCCTAGCCATGACTGATAAAGGGCAGCGGGCCTTGCACAAGAAGAATTACCTAACTTGTCCGTCAACGTGCGAATAAACTGGAGTTACTCTTTGTCTTTCCAACAAATGCATCTATCCTTAACAACCTTCATTTATCCAGAGAGCAGGTTACACCCCCATAGAGAAAAAGTAATGACCAATGATGGAAAGTCTGAATGCAGAACTTTGAGGGGAAGAAAGCATGCTATGTTACACAATGAACTCCAAAGGGGTCAAATGCTAAAGGGTTCAGAAAAACAAATCTGCGTCAGTGAACCATATGATCAAGGGTCAGCCAGGCACGCAGCCGGCAACACACTTTTTCATCTACTGTCTAGTGTCTGCTGTGGCTCCTGAAATTCAATACCTACTTTTATTATCTGATCAGCCAAAGCGCGGGGTTGGACGTCTGCCATGCTGGCTGATGAAACGGCCAAACTCCCCAGCTGTAGCCAAAAATTCTAACCAGCATTTTGGCTTGTGTAGATTTCCCACAGTGACTGAAAGAAGGCACAAACTGCGACAGGGATGACATGGTAAAAGGAGAACACACCCAGCGAGCACTCTCTCCCTCAAAACAAATATCAACACAGGGATGTAGGCCAGACTATGTAGACTATGTCCTCATATCCGCCTCTGTATCTTATGTGGACTTAAGCTGTTGCTCCAGGTCAAATAAATTAAACATATGAAGACAGGGGAAGAGGTCTGCATCACCGGTGAGCTAGCACGGGCAAATGCACAGACGTGGTTTGCACTCTAAGCTCTGAGAGTGCAAAGTTTGCTGTTTCTGCTTCAACATGGCAGTCATTACTCTTTCTTGTATCATTTTCCTGACTGTAGTTACAACCACTGTTCTCGGTGTAATCTAATCAGATTGTTTCAGGGGAATAGGGATTCATTTCGTGGCTGAGATGGACTCATGTATGGCGAACACAAGGACAGGACGGCGCTGTGCTGTTGCTAAGCGTTAGCCTGGAGAGGTTAGATGGTGATTAATCATCAGATTTCTGCTTCCTTCTCTCTCTCAACAACTGGTCAGCTGACCAGCGCAGTACTCATCCCCGACAGATTGCAGGGTGTGTGCAAATAAACACACACACACACAGTTGTGGTCGCCTGTCACATCCAGGGACAAACACACACACACACACACGCACACAAAGATATGCCGCAAGCGAGACACACACAATTTACTGTGTAGTCCACGTCTGTGTATCTATGTTAGCTTGCCCACGCTAACCCAAGGCCATAGGTATAAACATAGCAGACAAGGCTTGACATACACTCATATTTGCAGTCAATGGTGAAATGCAGCCCATCGCCTCTGGATAAATGACAAAAATAAAAATAAGCATGACGCAGTGCGGTTTGAGCCTAAAAGCGAGACACACCCTTTTTCACCATGGCTGTCAATGAAAAAAGGCCAGCATGATTGATTGATTTGCATTATCTGCCCGGCCTTGTTGCTATTTCTGACCCTGAATCAGCAATTGTGTTCGGGAGTCATGCAGGTACGCTTTGAAAAATAGTGAGTTTGAAGAACAGCAGCATTTGCACCATGGATGAGATGACAATGCACAGATTAAATAAAAAAAATGGGAGGATACAGCCTCCTTCATTTAGAGTACTTATTTTATTTCTCACAAAAATAGCTTGTCTGTTTGTTGCATTATGACTTCACAGTATTTGGATCTAGGGCTGGGCAATAAACCAAAAATTTACCGATACTGAAATTTACGACAACAACCAACATCATTTTGTCAATATATTTGGTGTCAAAAAAGCAAATAAATAAAAGTTGGTTTTGGATGTGTGTAGGTAGGCTATGGTCTCATGTCCTACGACAGAGACGTGACTCCACCCCATCCAGTCCGGAACAAAGAGGGAAAGACAGGTGAGGAGATGGAGGATGGTCCAAAAGTTGTAGTTAATGTGGGAGGGGGTGAGCCGCTTGTGGAGTAGTTATCGTCCATTTATCGTTATCGAGGTGAACTGCTCAACATATCGTGATATTGGTTTGAGGCTGTATCGCCTAGCCCTATTTGGATCATTGACTGATCATGTGTTGTAGTACTTTTCCTGGTATAACTGCCTGCTGACGTAGCCAAAGCTTCCCACTGAGCAATAGACGGCTAATAGACGGCTAACAGACATCTATTTTTTTTAGACCTTATTTCAACCGTCTTGATTCTGTATATTTTTAGCTGGAATTTAGACGTTGCACTTTAACCCATTATTCAATAGCTATTTATTTCAAAAAGCAACTGTGAGTTGCATAACTGATCTCCAAGTACTTAAACAAAATAATTATGTTGCCGTTGAGCAAAATACTGTGTAGTATAGATATAGCCCAGATTTAGACTTGGTCTCAACTTGGTTTAAATTTAGACGTCTAAATAACTTTCATTTTTAGACCTGTGGTAGCCCGGTTTTAGACCAGTCGTCTAGGCTACATTTAGACGTCTATTAGACCTTTTTTAGACCAAAAAATGCTCAGTGGGTTCTTAGTAGTTACAATACAAACTTCAGTTAAAGTGCATCAATAGTAAGTCTCTTATACCCTGCACTGCTGATATCATATTGAAAGAAGAAGCAGTCAAAGGCACAGAGTCGGAGATGTGCTAAAAGAGAAGTGAGATGCACCAAGTGGCTTTTTGAGGGGGATGTTAACATCCAGAGTAGTAGTGTCACGACTCATCAGATGCCACTGGGTTGTGTTGCCCTTTACCGGAGTCTGTTCAACCACTAAAAAACGAAGTTCAGCTGCATTCAGAGCCAAGACAGCTGTGAACCAACAGAACTTTGTCGCCTACAGTCGAGCTACACGATATATCAACTGTGAGGTACATGAGCAACAACAGAGACAACACCAAAACATGTCAGGCTGTCATCAGTTACTCTTTTTTTAATGTATAAAATGCAATTAAAATCTACAGTATCTAACATCACCTCAACACTGCTTCTCACTGAGCCCTGTACATGCAGAATCTGAGTGACAAATGACTTTCAAATGCTAATATTCACACAATCCTGCTGCTTTCACAGACACAAAAATGCTCTGTTAGTCAAGACAGATTTTAGGGTTGAAACCCAGATGCTCTTTTATGTCGTGGGCACACACAGAAACCACTAATAGGACCTCAGAATGTTAACTTTTAATGCCTTGCACATGAACAGTGTGGTCATAAAATAACATGCAGAAGAAGGCCGAGGATTGGTGATGCGGAAAAATTTATAAAAAAACATAATTTGAACCTTGTCAGAAATTATTGTTGAAATATGAGGGAGTTCATTGCTTTTATATGTTAAACCTTAACTCTAACTTTCTGTGCAGGTGTCAGTGCTGCTGTCAAAGGGCTGGACCCAAGTAAATAAAAGTAACAGGAGGATATGACACGACAGCAAAAAACAGACTTAAAGATTTATACTTGTTAAAGTAAAATCATACTCCATTAAGTTTTTTAAGTACATCAAAAACACATTTATCTGATACAAACTCCTGCACTTATGTTGAGATTTCATCATTACAGGAATACAAACTTTCACTAGAAATACACTATAAAAATAGGCGTGTGCAAACACAGGTATTGTTTGACACATAAAGAACAGATGACTGACATGGAAGCTGAGAGCTTAAGCTTATAGATTCTTCATTGTAAGTTTATCTTTCACACTTTCAATACTGAACAATGTAACCACATATCAAATACTTTTGTTAGAATGTGTAGGGCTACCACTCATATCATAGAATAATTTAATCTGAAGTAGGGTTGTCCCTGTACAACATTTTTACTTCCGATATGATACCGATATTGTAGCCTTCAATACTGGTCGATACCGATATTGACCCCATACTGGCACAAACTTATTGTATGGCAAGTTTTGCACTCAGCTGCAACATCGTTTTTTGACTTTAACGAAAAACACTGCCACACGGCCGATCACTCCGACTCCTTGCTACTTTGTTAGTACCTTAGTACACACTGCTAGATAGAGGTGCCGAATGGAATGGGTCTGGAATGGACTGCTTATATCGGAGATTTTAGATGCAGGCCAATATAATCCAATATTCATTTTTTGCCGATATGGGACTGATATCAATATCGTATCGGGACACCCCTAATCTGGAGGTCGAATAGCAGGTTTAGCTTCGGCTACACCAGCCACAGCTGTGTCTTGGCTTCGTTATTCTAGATTTAGTCACCAACACTAATCTGTCACACTGCAGTGAAAGGGCGCTAATGGGCATCTATACCATCCTTATTAAGCAAAACCTTTTGGAACTGCATCAAATTAACTGCTGAGGGAAATAAGGGTTGGAACAGCAGAACTGGCCCAGATTTGACACAACATATGCATCCCAGCCTACATGGTGTTTAATCGTATGCGCCACAAAGCAGACAGGACAGCCTTCTTCAGATTCAGATGACGTTTAGCGAAGAAAGGAATAATTGAAGACAGCATGCTGGGGGTGATTAATTCGAGCATTAATCTTCCATGTCACTGGCCTGTTCATGAAAAATGGAAGTTATGGGATGGTGAAGGATTGTGGAACGCAACAGGGTAAGGAACATGAAGATACATGGGTGCAGAATGAGATCTTACAGGGTACAGCTATTTTCCCCCTAATCCAGTTTGCATTCAATAGTGGGAAAAATGCTGTTTTCTTCACATTTTTGTGCTTTAATTCACATGCTGGAGACAACAGGGAGAGAGGGGAAGCCTTACGCAGTGACAGGAAGGGGAAAATGGCAGATGAAAGAGGGGGATGATGGAGAGAGGGAAAGCGAGCGGTGAGGTAAGGTAAAGTCAAAAGGAGAAGAAAGGAGGGCAGGAAAGGGAAGCAGGTTGAGCTTTGATGCTTGAGATTATGTTTCTTCCTGGTCAAAGTCTTTCAAAGGCTTGCTATGACATTAAATACCCCCAACTGTCGAAAACAACCGATTACCGAGAGTGGGCTGAATGGCGAGTATGTAACAGGGCTGACAGAAGTAGTGTGGTCAGGTCCAGCAGTATTTGCACTACTTGGGGATTAGACCTTTATTGTATGCAATGAGCTGGGCTAAATACAGCATGACACCTCCACATAGACTCTGCTTTGTCTTCTTCCTTTGTTAAGACACATGTGCAAGAGACATAGGCCAGGGACTAATTAGGGCTCATGCACACACGAGTATGTGCGCACACGTACACATGCACACAAGCTCTTTTTCTTCCTGTTTCAGAGCTTCTGTCAAGGGTGTGAGAAGGGCACAATGAGGCTGTATGAGCAGCAGAGTTATGCGCTTGCCAGCACCGCTCAGTCCGCTCATTAGTCTAAAAACATTTCTCTCATTTAGCACTAAAGTCACAAGGACCATGGGTAATTGCTAAAACCTCAGGCTTAACGGTCTTGAGTGTTTGTTTGTAGACACGCAGGCATCTAAGAGCACATGCATGCACAAGTCATGAACGTGAGAGGGAAGCTGAGCAAATAAGAAAGAGGCTTTTTGTTTCAAAGTGAACTCGTCCACATTATAGGAGTCGAGCATAAGTTCACAGCGAGGTTTCTTACCTTCTCCAACTTTTAAAGCAGGTACAACTGAGAAAACAGGTGCTCAACATCTGACTCTCTTTCATAACGCACCCTCATATACCAGCATTTAAAGGGCTGCAGGATACATAAGCTACAACAACAGTAAGAGGGGGGGAGCTGTAACCAACAGTTACCCAAGTAGCTTACTGAGACAATATCCTGTCCTGGCTCACTTGCCTTCAGGCCCTGCAGGCCACCGGCCAAATTTACCAATCCGTATCAGGGCAGTACACCTGACACAGCAGCAGGTGAGAACTGACAAAACAAGGAGAGAGGGGAAACTGCAGGGCTCTACCCCCACTGCTCTACTTTTCTCCCACAGTCCAAGACAAGAAGGTTTGGTTTATTTATTGCTCTAAACTGCAGTAGGTCCCGATCAGCTTCTCTGGTCTCCTGTTCCAATCCAGTTTTCAACACTGAGTATCTACCACTGCCTTGATAACAGCGTTGACCACTTTTTCAGTCCTTGTTTGTTTACATGACAAACTATTTATGCTTGACTTGCCTGTCTTTAAATCTAAGATCCGACAATGTCACAACTGAGTACGGTGACTCAGTTTCAATCCGGGCCAAGCGTCAGTCCGCAGCCTTGTAGTGTGCTTTTCATGGTCTTGATTCCCTGGTCCGCGGTCTGTTCTCGATTAAGGACCATCTGGGTGTGGAGTCACATCAACTGTAGCTGCACTCGCAACCTGCATCACCAAGGGAGGTGATGCACTAGAGTGATGAAACCCCAACTGCCTTCTCCATCAGTACCCACACTATATTAATTTGCTCCAATCAGAGAGCTGAGATCCGGATAGAGACACCCAAGTAGTTCCTTTAGACTGGTCTTCTTCATAATGCATCCCATTAACTAACACATTTCAAGATCTTGACTAAATGAAAGAAAACAAATAAAACGTCATTTCTTGCTTTTCTAAATGACAAATTTCTGTTTGGAGGCTGAGGACCAGCTGACCAGTGTATTAGCGGTTAGCAGCAGTGTGCCTGGCCTGGAGCCCAACCTAAATACTAAAGCTGTTGGAATAAAGCAGGGGCTCTGCCTGCTGCAGCAAAAGCCACAGTACTGAAACAATTTCTCCCTTTTCATGTTGTGGTGCTTTGAAAAAAAACTTCAAATGAAATATACGCTGAAAATATTTTTGCCCTGCTGTCAAATTGCATCACCTCATTTTCTCATATGAATGTCACCCTGAGGCAAATAAACCACTTTCTATTACCTTGTGCAGACTGGGTCCAGGTATTAGAAAATGGCCGGTGTATTATCTGACCAACACATATCATTTCACTGGATGTACCTTTTCTACAGACAAGAAACTGAGTCCAAATTCTACTAAACTGTGACTTTATGGGAGCCAACCATCTGCTTTGTCTCTGTGGAGTTGACTGTTGCAGTATCATCTAATACTTACGTGTTTGGAGACATGGACACTATGATAATCTAACTTTGGTTTTATACTGATAGAACCGTGGGGACTCTACAACAAAAGCTTGCAGTCCTCCATTTGTTGTGTCAGTGCTAAAATGGGAACTATGTGAAGCAGTTGGAGATGGCTTATATAGAAACATTGTGACAACAGTTCCTCATGGGGTCCTTTTAGTTCACAACAACAATGCTATTTTAATTACCAAACCTTGGGAGGGCTTGTCCACTTGTGTGAGGCAACATGTGTCATCAGTCATCTGATTTTGACTGGCACTGACAAGCATCTAACATGTGCCATTGTCTAACAACCAAAACAAACTATGGGTTGAGTGGTTTGGTCAGAAGAAGTGAGGAAGGCAACACCATAGGAATTAAAGTCCCACTCCGATCATTTTTTTTTACTACTTAAAGTGTTCTCAGTGGTTTTCAAATTGAGATGATGAAGTTTTTAGCCTATATCACGTTACCTGTGTCATTTTCAAGGGCTTTTTGCTGCATTCAAGTTACCGTGGAAGTCAGTAGTCCGAGCTGAAAATGACGTCACACCCAAGTTCCCAGTGTTTCAGTCACAAAGTCGGAAAAAAGCTAAATCTGAGGTGGACACAAGATAGCTACATCTACGAAATTCATTTTAGCGCTCGCCTTGTGTAAGAAAGCCCTAAAATAACTTTGGTAGATGCAGCCATCTTGTTTCAGGCCTCCAATTTCGCTTTTTTTTCGACTTGGTAACTTACTCGCTGGGAACTCAGGTGTGACATCATTTTCAGCTTCGACATCTGACTTCCGAGGAAACTCTGATGCAGTATTTCTTCTGCAGAGCTCCAATAGCTCATTAGCACTTCACCTCTGAGTTGTGGGCTGAGACAGCTCTGCTCATTCCTCTTCACGTTAGCTTGTAGCCTAACATTGCCAGTGTAGTAGAAGTGGCAGTAACATTGGAGCTATTCAGCTCTCGGACATGATGAAAGTTAATGTCATAATTAGCTTTCTCACGAGCATAGCAATCTGCTGACACGCTTGTTTCACAATCGTCCTCTCTGCTTCTTCAAGTCTGGCCTGCATAGCAGGGCTATTGGGGCGGAGCTTGCAGTTGTGACATAGCAAATCTCACTGTATCTGAACCTGCCGTTTGGGTCTGCTGGAGGTTCACAGTGACTGGAAAGCAAAAATACTCATTTCTCACTAACTTTTCTCAGAAAAGTGCCGTATGAACATGTAACAAGAAAAACATGATTTTCATCGCAGCTGGGCTTTAATGAAAAGACAATACTGATCCAATTCTTTAAAGGCTACATGCTGTTTAGATTATATGTAGCTCATAATTTGTTGCATTCTTACAGAAGGAAACAAGCACCTTAGTAAGAAGAAAAAAACCTCCTTTCCAAATGGTGTATGGTTGCATTGTGCAACATCAGGCGATACTTAGAAAGGACATTAATCCAGGCATCTGTTGGTCTTGTGATTATTGGCAAAACAATGGCTTTTTAGGGACACGAAGCAAGGCACAAACAAGTCTGTTCTATTTGAAAATCATCAACACATGCATAACTGTGACTCCAAACTCTAGAGATACAGAAGACGACCGAGACACTCCACATACAGTCCTACTACTGATGAGTTTAAGTGTACTCTTATCTTAACTGCCAATTGCATGCACTTCTAATCTAGACCTGTACATTTATTCTAGTAGATAATAATCAATTAACACGCACCACAGCTAAAGCCAGGCAGTGCCCATCCTCCATCTGCTTTAGCAGTATCAAGAGGGCAAGAGGACAGCACTGCTTTAGCTGATCTAATTCAACCACGAGAAAGAGCAGCTGCCTTAACTCTACCAATAACTGAAAGGTAGATTTCACGTTACAGAACATTTTGCCAATAAATCTAGCAGCTAATTCTATGTATTCACTTTATTAGTATTTGTCCTCATTTAGTATTGCTTGAGAAGTTATGAATTTCTACTCAAGTAAGCTGCTTGTAAAAGCTGAATTTACCATTATATGATTCCACAATATTATGGATTAGGATAAGACCCTAATGATTAAGATCTGGCCTGAATTGAACCTGAACCCGTGACTATGTACAATAATAGGGCTGTTAGCTAATGGTATATGTAACTGCTCAAAGGAAAGCTTCACTGCTTATACAACAGAAGAAAAGAGAGACATGTTCAGACATGTCGGAACAACTTCTTTACAGATTGCCCTTTTTTACACTGTGAGTCATCACTGACATAGAGTGCAAAGATAACGTTAAATGTGAAAAGGTCACATGAAGCATTGCCTTTAAATGTAGAATTGAGTTAATTTGATTGTCGTAAGGAAGTCACCAAACTAAACTTCTTTGACTTGCCCCATACATACACATCACGGTGTAGCTGAAGGCAGCCACGCGTCAAAAACCGACCATAAGTCAATTTGACAAACCAAGAAGAGGATCTAATCCAAAGGTAAAAAGGTGGAGGATATGTAAAGCATTTCAAAAAGCCTTTCATCAGGTCACCGGGCCTGAAGAGCCTACAGCACCCCCCTCCTCTTTGTAACAGCCAACCCAATCAATCATGAGGTAGATCAATAAAATGAATTTATCTCTGTGCTCCTTTTACCCCTCTACATCAATCCTATCATTTGATTTTTTTTTTTTTTACATGTGATAACACAATTATTTGTGTCATCTTCATTTGGTGTGGACCCGACTGTGAAAATGACACCATGAATAGGCTGGCATTTTGAAAACCAGTAGCTAGGCTTTGGCCGCCGCGACCTGGGTGATTAATAAAGCGGTAATCCTGAAAAATCATTAGGCATTAGACTCGGGCCATCAATTCATACTATTACCCCCGTGTCCTTTTTTTTTTGCTCTTGGCCAGTGTGAAATAAATCCCATGATGACTTCCCTTTCACGGATGCATCTAGACTCTAATTCACATCTTAACCTCTGTCAGTCTTCATCCATTCCTCTGATCGCTCTCATAGCACTCTCTCTTTTTCTCTGTTTGTAGCCATCCTTTCATTTCCATATCCCTTTCACCATCTTTTTTTCAGCCATCTACGACGCCTTTATCCCCACTACCCAAACCCCCTGCCTCAGCTCGCGTATGTGGCACACACCACTGCAGTGACAGAGCCACATTAGTCATCATCAGGGACACACAGCTGTGGAACTACAGAGCCCAAGGACTGATTTCTGAGCTAACACAGTACCAAATGCATCATGTAAATCCTTGCCCTTCCCCCACTTCTAAAAATAGAAGCGATACCACGTACTGTAATAAAATTAACAGCTTACATGAATGACACCCTGATGTTTAATCATTCAGGCAGCGGGCGACCGCTGCCGCATGAGATAACAAAAGCATGAAAACAGAGCGCACACAAAAAAAAATACAGTTTTGGTTAATATAAAGGTGCATGAATTCTTGAACAATCATACAATGAATGATCTCAGGTGAGCTAACCTGGAAGGGGAAGATGTTATCACTGCGTCCGACACCATCATCCATCCAGGACTTCGGGTTGAAGCCCGCAGGACTGTTTCGAGGGTACTTCTGGGACGCCACATGGTTGTTAGGGAAGGTCTTCTTCAGTGGGGAGATAGAGTTGATGGGGGTCATTCCACCATTCAGCCCTCGGCGATAATCTCTGCCCTGAGATCCTCCCCAGCCGCCGCCACCGCTGCCATATCCTCCTCCGGGACTCCACGAGGTGGAGGAGCCGGGGGAAGGAGAGGGACTCTGGTAGCTGGCCGGACCCCAAGGGGACGGGGGCTTGTTCAGGCTGTTAGACAAATGCGGCAACTGGCTGAAAGCAGGATTTCTGTGCGGAAACGGCGGTGGAGGGTGTGGGGAGGCAGGGGAGCGCCGATGCTGCTGGTGTTGGTTGTGGGGATGCTGGAAATGGGGGTGTGGTGGGGGAGCAGGGTGGTGTTGGGACAAGGCTGCTGCCGGTCCAATCTGGGGGGAGAAATTCCCACCAAAGCCTGGACTGACATGGTGTGAGAAGTTCTGGAATAGCAGGGGCCCATTGTTAGCTGAGGCCGGGTTGAAGAAGCTGACATCCTCATTTATGATGGTTGATGGCGCCGGTGGGATGGCGGCTGACCAGTTGTTGAAGCCAGTAAGTGATGAAGAGGTTGTACTGGACTGGACAGGACCAGTTCCCCCGAGACCAGAAGTCTCCTGGTAATCAAAACCTGTCAGGACAGGGGACTCGAGGCGTAGCTGCTTCTCCTTCCCGTTACTTCCTTCAGACACACTGCTGTCCGTCTTGACTTCCTCTGACCGGGCTTTTTCCAGTTCTGAAATGATCCCACCGCCACTTCCACCCTCCTGGTGACTCCCAGGGGACAACTGCTGCTGCTTTTCTTGCGTTTCTTGCATTTCCTGTTGCTGCTGTGCTTTGGGCTTCTCCGGGCCCCCCAAGATTTCGTCTTGCACGCTGTTGTGGGTGGCAGAGGCAGGGAAAAGCCAGGGAGAGCCTCCTGTGGTGCCATTCCCCGCGGCTGTGGTGCTGTTTATGAAAGCAGCAGGGCTCTGCGACACATTTTGGTGGTGGTGTGGGGGCTGCAGATGCGGGTGGATTCGGACCGGGAATGCAGACTTGTTGCCAGTGTTGTTTTGAACTAGGACTCCGAACCCGTAATCCCCCATTTGTTTTCTCCCCCCACACACAAATGCTATCCCGTGATCGTTTGGTCCTATTGAGAGAAGAACACACAGGATGGCATGCACTGAGTTAGCATTCAGCACCTCTCTTTGGAGTAGGGGGAGAGTGGGTTAAGATGAGCCATTTTTCATATTTCGGATCACTACATTAAATATGACTTTATTAGTCCTCTAATCTAAAATGGTGGACTTTAATGTTAGAATTTAACCTCATGTTGTCGCTCGCAGATACCACAATTGGTGTACAAAACTAATTTGAAATTATCTTTTTAGGTCTGAACACAATTCTAATAAAGCTTATGACAGACTAAATTCACTTGCAAGACTGAAAAATGTTTTTTTTGGTAAATAAATGTCTAACCCCTTCACCCATGTGTTTCTAACCTTCACAGACTTCATGAATTGATGCCCATCTCCTAAATATTTGGTCACATGATAATTTCTTTGATGATTACAAAGCAACAGAGGGTGGCTCAACTTACCCCACTCTTCCCTATAGATCAAGTGATTTAGAAACAACTAGACCATGATTATTGATATTTTCCAATGACAGTTTCTCCCTCTCTCTCTCTGCTCCCTGAGAGAATCCTCAAACATATGATTATCCCACAATATCGTCATGAATGAGCTCATTCTTACGCCGAACAATATTCCCTTATAACCCTGGTTACTCGCGGTTGAAAAGTCTCCAACCAGTTAAGGTTACATCTTTAGCTAATTATAACCCCGTGACGTTGACAGCTTGTAAAGCTACAGCTGAGCTGCTGGCAGCTTCAAATACCGCTTGTGTCAAGCCGACACATTCTCTATTTGGACATGTTTTACTCCAGCAAGTAAAAAAACCGTGACACACGATTAAATAAGCTGAATATGACCGTGTATAGAGCGGCTACATACTCGCAAATGTTAAATATAGCAACCGTTGATATCTCGACCTTGTTTGACAGCTGTCAGGACTCTATAGAGAGTCCATCTTCAAAAACGTACAGCAGGAGAGTTAAACGTTGGTTTTGCTACACCCAGTCAATGATATCTCATGTAATTTGCTCTGTAATACATTTTTACACATTAGGAAACAGTCGTTTAAAGCCCCTGGACGCGCTAGCTCTGCCCGGTGTTGTGTCGTAGAATGCACCCCTGCCGAATGCACCCCCTGACGGGAGCGCGGCTGTTAAAGTACCTAACAAGGCGATATAATCCAAGTTTTTCTTACCGTTGGGTGGATTTAAAAGCGTGTACCTTTGATAATTTCATTCAGACTATTCAGATAAACCGAAAACAACACCCCTCTGATACGAAAATATAATGTCCTCTACCTTGACTGCTAACTGTACAGTTTAAATACCCATGTACGCCTCTATATGTGCATTTTTGAGACACATAAGAACAGAACTCAAGTTTGCTTCTCATTTCACATGTTGTCACGATTTAATAATCGTGTTTTCTTCAATATGAGATCATTTTCTTCCACTTTTAAGAAGCTAACGAGCGGATAGGATGCAGGAGACGCAGGGGTGCGTTCGGCAGGGGTGCAATCTACGGCGCAACACCGGCTAACATTCCCAACCGTTGCTAACGCTAGCTAACTAACCGTTAGCAGCGAACGCTAGCTAGCTGGACAGGGGTGAAAAACTAGAGCGAATTAAAATCCTCGTCACCTTCTGATCACCGCTTTCGACCTCGGCGATGTCTCAGTGGAGATCCTCCCCTCGGGTGGAGAAAAGGTGGTGTCCTTGAAGAAGTCTGGTGAAGCTTTTTTTCAGAGGAGGTTGAAGAGCTGACTCGTCCAGTGCAGTCGGTCAGCTCGTTTTTTTCTCTCTCTCTTCTCCTGACGTGTCCTGCCTGCTCAATGACACAGCTCTCTCTCTCTATCTGCTGCTTTAATCTGGACTCTTTAATTTCACCGTGGCAGTGGGTTAAATATGCTCAGCCGCGGTTCTCTCACAAGTCTTATTAGATCGGTTTCATTGTTCGCTCGGTTTTCAGGTGATTTTCTCGCTTTCCTTACAGAGCTAGCCGATTCCTGTGCTTGCTTTCTTGGCTGCCCCTCTCTCCTGGAACCGACCGTGGCCGAATGACAGCGAGAGATCAGCCGAGACACACTTCCGCTTATAGCCCCGCCCATCTCATGGTGGCCACGCCTTCTGAGAACCACACCTCGGCGCGCTATTGGTCAGAGGACCGGCGAGCCGTGCCCCGTTTCTACAACAGTGAACGTCCACGCACCAATTATACACACATGTCACAGTGGAGTACAGCCCACTGAGGTCAGTGATGATGGAAAAAAAAGAGAAATCCTCCCAGCAGCTCGGTCCTCCTGTTCCTTCACGATGCAGCCGGTATCAGGTCGTGAGAAAACTCAGATACCCAACCCCCCTCCTCCTTCTTTTCAGGAAAAACAGCATCCTGATTCATCCAGGACAGGATTATTATTATATTCAGGGTTTGATTGTAACTAAAATTTAAAAGTGTTACCTTTTTTTGTTTAATACAAATGCAAAAAATATTTTTGTCAACACTTAAACATGAAGGTGACATACATTTAAAACACATCTGAAGAGAATTTGGCCATGTTTAACAGAAATTTGACGATGAATTTATTCTATACATGACAATAAGATTAGACTTTTCCGACAGTTACAACACAAGCAATACATTTAAAGGGATATTCCTTGCTTCTCTGGTTATACCAACTTTAGTAACGACCGCAGAGAGCAATACAGAGCGGTCTGACATGAAGAAATGATCATAAATGTTCTTACTTAAGCTGCATCACCACCCTGATGGATGCAGCAGTCTGTAATGGACTGGCCTGAGGTCTCGCTACAAACAAGCAGCTGCTGGAGGAGAGTAGGTGAGTTGTGTTTAGTCCCTTTGCTAAAGAAATTAGGCAAAGTTAAAAAGATGTTTGATGGCTAGTACTATGGCTAGGACCCTATATGTACTGTTGATGAAGTTAGGTGCTATTCTGAGCATTACTTGTGGCTATAGAGTGGCTTTTTGGTTGAGGTTTGTTTATGGCTCCTCAGACCGCTGTGTATTGCTAGCGTGTGGTTGTTACTAAAGTTGGTATAACTAGAGAAGCAAGCGGTTGACAACATTCATCTCTTGAGGGGTTGTCTACCTCAGTGTTGAGGTGTATTTGACCCTAAATTAATTTTACGCCAGAATATCCCTTTAAGCAGCTGTCATACTATTATATGGTGGCATTTATAACTAGAATTAATTCAAACATTTATAGGTTTCTATGAAGTGTTGTCATTGGCTCGCCTTTTTTTTTTTTTTTTTTTTTTTTTTTTTGCTTCTTTGAGGTCCTCAATTGGAAAAACGCCCATTAGAGACAAGAAGGGTTATTTTATACATTTTTCTGACAAGCTGGTGGGGGGCAGATGGCAGATGATCTGATGAACTGCAAATTGAACAGCCTTTGTTTACCCTTTTAATGGTAAAGATTTCCAATAAGGGTCAGAAGAAAGCTGGGTGAGATTCTTTGTGAGGAAACACACATGTACGGGACAAAATCAGCCAAAAGAGGAGTGGTATATGACAAAATTGGTGTGTTCCTTCTTATTAAACCTCGCCTGTTAGATAAAGTGGGAATGCCACCTTTCAAAGAACAATACCAAGAGTGCCAGACAAAAATTAGCCTAGCTTTTGAATAAGGATAAGCAGCAATGTGAAACAGCTTTTCTGGCTGTGTCCCAAGGTAAAAACGAACCTTCCACTTAAAAATTAACATGATAAATTTCTTTTGTTTCATGCTCACAAAGACCTAACTACAGTTACATAATGGATTACTTTGGTGTAGTGACCTCTAAAAGGCTTTTGGTCTGTATGTGGTTGGCAAAAATCCTGCTCTGATAATATAGATTCACTACTTGAGCCCAGAGGTGCTCAGAGGGCCCCTTTTTATTTTTGGATACAGCCAAGCATGTTGTCTCCCGCAGCTTTTACTCCTCATTCGATGCTAAATTAACTCCCTGGTAGTTGGAGTTTCATATTAGATCTTATTATCTGCCTCATCTATCTGATGTTGAACTGTTCCTTTAAATATCAACTCTGAAACTTCTTAATGCAGGGACAACTTTGAGGTTTATATTCTCATCTCTCCCGGTTTCTGCGCAGTGTGTCAGACTATTTTCATCCTATTTAAGAGACTGCTTCTCTCTCCTCTGCCAGATGTCTAACCACCTCGCCCTTTTCCCTTCTCCCACCCACACCATTCCCCATGTCTCTTTATCTCTGTCCTCCTCTGTGTCCTTCCCTCCTGTACGGTCATTATCACCTCGAGGTCATCAAACAGCTTTGACTCTGTCTCTCTCACCGACCCTCAACTAGCAGCATTACATGCAGCGGCAAATGGCTATCTAATAAATCTGTCACTTCGGGTCCAGCTGGGAGAGAGTGATAAATTAGGGAATCTGTGGTGTTCTGCATTATTGAGAGTGAGCAGAATGGATGAGCAGGTGATGAGGGGCGGATGGCAGGTATTGGCAAGGTTAGGAGGTGACAGGTTTAAAGTAATGCGATTTAAAAGTAAAGATTACAGATGTCTGATAGTAACACGATTAACATTTAGCTTGCAAATTAGCACGGGCTGTCCGAATACCCTGACATGAAAGAAAATAATGGAAGTTTTCAGCCTGAAAAGTGAATTTAAGTCAGCTATTTTGACAGTTTGATGCTATCTCTTAAATGAGTAAGTGATCTGTCAGACTTCTGACAGAAAACTGTTCAAACTTATTGTCCTATCTTATGTTTCAAAGACAGGAATAAGTCATATCCTCTTATTACAGAAGGAATCACTCATGGCTGTTCCTTGTCTTGTCTCTTTGTAATATAGCACTATTTTTTGGTGCACCCTGGAAACTTAGTGGTGCCCCATATCTTTTTGCTGATTTTGTCATGTATATTTGTAAGCCGTGTATTTTTTCCACAAAAGCTCTCCAACGAATCCTTGCCATGAGGAGTGTAAAGAAAAAAAGTCTGTTTCTTTGGTATCCAGTTAGTCACTTGGTCTGACACTTTACTGAATGCAGTGCTTTCAAACACTAAAAATAACAGGAGAGAAGTAATTGTTTTCTATCTTCTTCCAGGTGGTTCTGTTCGCCTTATGTAGCTCAAGTATCACAGTTCACTTCAGCGTGTTTCAACATCAGCTGAAACCTGCTTTGATATCTGAATATTACTGGAGACAGTCACCATATCTGAAATGCTACTTAACCTCATTTTTGGTTAAGGCAAAGAGGAGGCGTTGAAACAGGCCTTTGTTATCCTTGCTGGCAGCAAATGTGTGTGTATGTGGTTTTCTGTATTTTTGCAGCAAGCCTCAAGTGGGCATTCAAGGAACTGCAGGTTTCCGCACCTCCATGTTGGCCTTATTTCTCAAGACTGAAGGCTGCTGGATGTTTAAGAAACAGTAGCCATGTTTACATGTGCAAAATTTCTTGATCCGATTAATAATTTGAGGGATCGGAAAATCTGAATCCACTGTTTATATTGGCGCGAAATCAAATAATCCAATCATGACGTGCGTATGCATGCACCAAGATTTATTCGGAAGCATTTGGACATGCGCAGAGTCGTCTAATTTCACTAAAACAATCGCTGAAGAAGAAGAGTTGTATTCACACCTGTGCTGTCACCTGTGCTCACTTCATCCAATTCAGGATTTTTCCCTCCACTCAGAATGGACCTAAGACTGAGAGTGGTTCTTTTGCTCCTAGCGTACATGATCATCAAGCAAGCCCAGCAGCACATACTGATCCTGCATTACATGAGGAGACTGTATCCAGCATGAAAGTTGTGTCAGACTCAGACCAACTTCTCTTGGATTCCACCGTGTTTACGTCTTGTCACTAGTGGCGGAAATGTGTCACGTTGACGTAGGACACACATGCGCAATCAGGCTAGTTTGCCCCGACAGAGAGTCATGATCGAAATAAGTGTTTACACGGACGCATCTCGGAATAACGATCGGCATAAACCACCCCTCTCGATCGGAATACAATTTCTTTCCAATTCAGCCGAATTGGATCAGAATCTTCTGATCGACATATTCCTATTATTTGTTCCCATGTAAACGCAGCTAGAGAAAAATCAACAATCTTGCCTCTGTGTGAACAATGAAAGCAAACAAGACAAGGGTCGAGTTGTTTCCTAAATGCAGTTCAACGAATAACTGTAATAACATTTCTACAGGTCATCTTAAATTTATATGATTTGGGATAGAAGGATGAGGAAGTTTCTGTCATTAAGCCCTACGTTTTTAGAGAGAAGACAGTGTGCAGACAGTTACATGTCCTACAAATCCAATCACTTCTAGATAAAATCAGACACATTAGATCAATGTTAGTACTCTTTATACCCAATATGTAAGAACTTTGATTACATGCTTTCAATATTTGTTATAGGTTTCATTGTCTTTGTCTTCTCTGGAATCATGAGACACTTTCAAGAGTCTTATAATAATGATTTTAAAGTCCAGCATTTTTAATTTTCCTGCGTTTCTGTCAATCTAGCTCTTGTACCATCCATTTCTATTATACACACATCGTCGCCTGTATTTGTGACCTCCATTTCCTCTCTTCATCTTTCCAACATCCTCTCTGCTCCACAAACATTCGTACTGAAGTGAAATTCTAACCATACACTGGAGGGCAAGAATCCGCAGGAGGATGAAGAAATGTTTGATTGTCCTAAATGTGCTCCAGATTTACAGTATCTCTGAATATTCCTCTCACAGCAGGGCGGATGATCAGGCAGAGAGCTTAGTACACTAAAATGGATTTCTAGGACAGAATAACCGGTCTTACTGGCCTTAGAAAGAAGACAACACCCTCTCCTTCTGCTTCCTTCTGTCTGCCCTTCACTCCACACTGACATACAGTATATATGAGGAGGAGAAATGGCATGCTGTATTTTTCTAAATTATGGATGGAGTCTATACGTCCACGGCTCAACTCAAATGTTACCAAGTTCAAAGCGACTAAGATGTGTAGTTGGGCATCTGTATGAAATAGCCAGTCCAGTGTGTGCTCTGCCATATCCAAGCCTGGATAGGTGTTATGAATAAAACATTGAATCCATTAAAAAATTAATTGCCTTTTTACCTTAGGCATGATTATGGTATTCCTCCTAGAGTGCATGTGTGTGTATGAATCCTTCTGTGTGCAGAGAGCTGCCTAAGTGCAAATATAAAAGTCTGCAGGAGATAGTTTACATTTTTAAGAATTCTGAATGTCATATCATATGCTGCAGCCTGCATATTTGAGCACTCAGACTTAAAAATATCAGAGCACTGTTTTAAGACGATTGATTCATCTGTAACCATGGCTGTTTTCCAAGTTCACTTCAGGTTTTCGACCTGAGAGCAATTGTGTTTGTGTACTTTATGGAGATGTTTCATGTCTGGTCCATCAGAGACCGATGGACAGCTTTCAAACATGTTAAAAAAAAAAAGACTCACAACAATGTGTCGGTGGTGTGGGTTGTACTTGCATCCCATAAAATATTCACAGAGTGTACATGTCGCTAACAAAACAGTGTGGATGTGCTCTTGGCAACACTGTGACACAATAAAGACTTCTGGGTAATGGGTGGAATGGAAAACTGGAGGGGTAGGGTGGGGAGGGGGTGAATTACATTATACGAAACGGTAATTTAAGAGAGGGGGGATGAGGATCATGAATGGATACGAGAAACAAATGCTTGTATGTATGTGGGAGGGGTCCTATCTGAAAGGTCTCAGCAGGTCACCGCAGATTGCTGTCTACCAACAAATGTGTCTCTGCTCTCACAAGATTATTTTCTTGCCCTTTTTTTTTCAATGCTCACCAATAATAGATGAAGTCAGGTCTGCGACGTTACAGGTCCTTACACACCGGGAACGACGCAAATGTACGACGCAAAATTACAAAATATTCTAAGGCGAATTTTGACGCGCCTGACTATATACATCAAGCGCGACGTGATTTTGCGAGTTTCCGGGGGGAAAGAAAGACGCGTCTGGAAACGAGAAGACTGACCCAACAGCAGACTGACTGTTTTTCAGTTCTGATTAGACACTAGTGTTGAGATGTCTGTCTGTCATGATAGCATGTACTGAGTCGGGGCCAGTACCAGATAAACACATTAAACTATAATCCATAAACGTAAGGTAACAACTGAGACCTAATGGTGCTGTGACAGCAACGCTGTAATTGAGTTTGAGACAGTGAAAATACATATGGTATGTTGTATCTGAACAGGTTAGCTTACGAGCTAAAGTTACGTAGCATAGATGAGAGTTAAAACAAAGACGTTTAGCAAACTGTTAAAGCACACAAACCATCGTCATATGAGTAATCCGACGCTATGACTCTCCACAAGTTGTCCTTCAGGTCGTTATCTTTGTAATGTTTGTGTCTTTTATCAAAAAGTACTCTGTTCTCCGACACGTAAACAATCAGCTGGTCGGCCATGTTGGATATACCGGTGAATCTGACGTCGCAACAACACGCAATCTGATTGGTGAGAAGTAGAAACACAGTATGTGAAATTTTAGAAAATTTGACCGTGATCCGAAAAAATTAATACCGCAATATCAGAGGACGGGAAAACATCGCTGACGTGAACGCTTATATTGACAGGATACAGGTTCGAAAAAAAATACTGACATCTGAAATAATCGCCCGAAAAAAACGCTCCTGGGGTGTAAGGACCTTTAAGAACATACAAACTGATTTAACTGATCAAAAGATAGATAGGATTAAATAAAGAGAAGGATCAGGGAAGGATGCAAAAGCAAATCACAATCCATGTTTCCCTATCCTATATTTAGTTCATATACAGTATTTGAGGGTCAATCTAAAAAGTATTTAACACAGTTGGGTAATGGAAAATGTAAAACATAGACAATCTGGTTTGAAATGTCTCAGCCAACAACATTTATTTAGAGTATTACAAGATTTACACATGAAGAACATTTGATCGATGTGGCTGAGCCTCCATCAGTTTAACCACAGTCATATTGATCTGTCACTATCATTTAATACCATTTTTAACATAATTGAAATCCACCAGTGCTGCACAGTTTTTAGTCTGAGTGTCGTACTCTCCCCAGAGTTTTTTTTCTCCCTTTGACAGCCTGACACATTTCACATCCTTCATCCTTCCAGTGTGTTTGGCCCTGTTGGACTCTCCCCAGGGACTCTATACTAATTAAGCCAAAGAGGTCTCCATCGGGCAGTGGACCGCACTGACTATTTGAAACAGACACAGGGACTGCATGAGTGTGTGGGTGTGTGTGTCACAGGCTGATTCCATGACTCCAGCGGGTACAGCCGGGATAATAAATTACAACAGAGCAGCAGCTGGGGGTCTGTGATGTGAGTGTCAATATGTGTGGTGGAGGGGGTGTGGGGGCTGGGTGGGCAAATACTGAGCAAAGAGCTGACAGATTTTTAAACGTCTAAGTAATGATTGAGGAAAAAAATGTTAAAGTTTGATTTGTGATAAGCACCTTTGTACCAAAAATAATCCGCATGAGGTTAGATTTTGGTTATTTTCACAGACAACAGCGCCTTGCTTCAGATCTGACCTTTCACTCTGAGGTCAACTCAGCCAAGCGTCAGTCTAAGACCGCTCTCCTGATTTGTCAACATCTTTCACCAAACTCCGGTGTCATGAGCGATTCTCGCACTAGCTATATATGGCAGTCTGCAAAGTGTGAATTTGTTGTTGCCATGGTAATGTCATATTAGGACTACTTGTTCATCCATTCACTGACTGATGGTGACATATGAAAAGGGGTTTTGATACTGCTTATTAGAATCTATTTGCATATTTGCTTTTCTTATGAATTATCATTAAGAAACATTCAGAAATGAGTACAGATTTGCCAAACAGCACGTGTGACTGTGAGTGTGAGTGTGTAATTTAAAATAGTGTGTGTGAAATCAGCTGAAGATCTGTGCCTCTGAAGCAGGAGTGATTTCATTTAGCTTCTAGGCACTACTCTGTGGCTAATAAATCTAGTGGTGTGACAGGCTGAAAGGAGCCAGGACAAGTGCAGCTGGATGAAGAGGTCAGTTTTGAGTGAGATTCCACCATTTCATTCTGAAATCAAAGATCAAGAATGCCTCAATTAGTTTTTTTTTTTCCCTCCAGATTTGTAGTTATGTATTTTACACTATTTCACAATATTACAGTGCAACCACATACTGTAATCCACTCCTGTCTATTCGGGGATTTCCTTTGTTTACCAGAATCAATGTGAGCTGAAACCATAGCTCAGTTGATCATAATATTGGTTGTCAAGATTATCATTTGAAGACATCCAAACAACTTTAGGATCAATTGATACTGTAATATCAACAGGAATCCCCCTGGAAATCCCCTGACCTCTTATTTATTTATTTTTTCCCAACATTTTTCTCTATGACTCAAAGTATATAGACGACAGAGACTTCCAAGGAATGACAAATGTTAGCATGCTGGTTGACTGGCTTCTTTGATGGATTGGAACAAACAATAAAAGGCAAGTGCAGCCAACAAGAAATCAACAGTGGTTAGGCAATGCTTAGACTCTGCCCTGGCAGAGGTATTTAACCCAATGTTGAGTTCAAGCGGTAATCTCCGGTCTTGAGCAATGAAGCCGGTACAGAAGTGCTAAAACCTGCAGTTCCCCGAAGCACCAGAAATCAAAGAGCCAAAAAAAAGTTGTAGGACCGAAATAATGCTACGTTCCAGTTGTACTCGAAAGTTGTAATTTCAGAGCTCCGAGTCGGAAATTCCTCTGGAACGCCCCCTGAAGTTGGACTTCTGACTCTGACTATCCTCACCGACCCTGACTTGACAACAACGTCATAATCCTAGATAGCAGCGTAGTGCATCAACAGTAAAGAGTAACAGTAAAAGCTCTCATAATGTATTATTCATTAGCACTTCTGTTTTGTTTTAGTGAAATTAAATCAGTGGTTTATGTTGTACTGCCCAACGTCTAACTGTGAACACGGTGCTACGGTGTTTGTAAGAGTAAAATACTGTGTTATGTGTTGTTTACAACTGGTATAGCTATTAACAACTAACAACAATTGCCAACAACTGACAACAGCTGACAATTGTTGACAACAGCTAACAATGGCTAACAGTAGGCATCCATTTTGGTTTTCCGACTTGTTTACCAGAACGCCGTCATCTCGGGTGTAACGTCATTCCCATCTTAGACATCTGACTACCGAGGTAACTGGAACGCAACATGATCACATTTAATCACATAAAAGGTTTTGGCTCGAATAACTCCAACAGCATCCAATGTTCAGGAGCGACATTTTTCGTAACACACTTGTTTCAAACTTATGAAGGTTACAAGATTCGGGGATTGGAGGCACAGCTGACTTGGCTGACAGGCAGGCACACTGTACCCATTTCAGAGGAGGCTTATGGTGAGTTCGAGTTACCTATGAAGTCAGAAGTCCGAGCTGAAGATGACGTCACACCCGAGTTACCAGCGTTTCAGTTACCAAGTTGGAAAAAAGTAAAATCAAAGGCAGAAACAAGATGACTACGTCTATGACGTTATTTTAGCGCCTGCCTTGTCCAAATATGAGGCAAGCGCTACAATAACTTTAGTAGATGTAGCCATCTTGTTTCCGCCTCCAATTTTGCTTTTTTTCCGACTTGGTGACTGAAACACGGGGAACTCAGGTGTGACGTCATTTTCAGCTCGGACTTCTGACTTCCCAAGTAACTTGAACGCAGCATTAAAGCCCGCCTCTGGTAAACGGACCCAAAGTTGAGTTGAGTAAGTATTCCTGATATGGCTCTGCTTCACAATGCTATGTCCATTTATTATACAGCCTCTTTTAAAGTAGTCCTTACAGATTTACCTTCCTGTTGGTGGAAGTCAAGAACCAATCCATGTCTTATTCTCAGTTGGCTAACTTGCTGGATTGGATTGATAGCAGCTATTGAAGCCACTTTCCCCCAAATTTTCCATGTCCTTGTTCACTGAGCTGTATTTACTGAATTTACACAAATTTTACCTTCAGGTATCAAAAACGTTCTTCTTATCTTATCTTATCTTACTGTTGCTCCATTGTAGCCTTGAGTAACCTAGGTGGCCGACATTATTACCCAGTGGTTAGCCAATAAAATGTTAACCTTCTTAATAACAACAATGAGTGAATGATAATCCAAGAGCAAATCGGCAACTTGGAGTCTTTCACAATAAAAGCTCAAACCCTCTGTGTTGGTGTGGCTAAATTCTACGTTTGCTGATAATAACATTTCATTCCCAGTTGAGCTCCTGGACTTCATTCTTGATGTTCAGGTTGTTTGTTTGACCTGTTCGTTATAAACCAACTTGTCTCTGGTAAGGTCTGTCCGCACGGGGTTCGTTGTCTGTTTGTCTTACTCTTGTTTTCTGTCTCCTGCGGGTCTGTGCAGATACACACTCACTGACACAAACACACATGTGTACACAGTCACGCGCGCACACAGTGCTGACAGAGGCTAAAAGAAAGAGCAATGGATAGAGAAACGCTGAGTCAGGCAGACCTGAGCCACCCTCTGCCTCAATAAAGGTACAGAGCATGTGGCCTCATCAATAATAGACGGTCCGTCCACCTTAAAGCCCCCGGAGTCAACAATAAAAGTGAGTCTCTATGTGTGAAAGGAGTTTATTTTTAAGTTAGTCTAGTTTTCTCACTGTGAGTGTGTGTGAGATTGTGTGTTCACAAAAAAAGGTGCTTGAGCTTCTGTTATAGTCAGATCATTTTACTGTGAGGTGGAGCTTCGAGTTTCTCTTATCAGTGAACACAGCTGCACCTCAGAGGACTCTGGGATGTACTGTGATGTGTGTGTGTCAGCCGCCAAATGTAGAAAAGCCAATCAGAATGATGCGCACTATCATGACACACATTAGCCTCTGCAGCTACATTTAAACACCCCCAAATCTTAGAAAAACACATACAGGGGAAACACTTTCACTTTGCTTTCACTCTTTATAGACATTAAAATGGTGAATTTTTGCACACATCAAGCCTCTGGCCCACTTTTGGCTCATTTACAACTTTATGGTTGAATGACACTATTTTTATTTTGCAGTCGGTAGAGTTTCAAGTTTTCCACGAACATATAAAAGGAAAACCACTTCAGCTTCGATACTCGGTGCTGCTGAATAGGAGAACCTGCTGCTAAGTATAAAGAACAAACCGAGGAAGTTGAGTTGGAAGAAAATGTTCCAGTATGTTCAGGGCTGTGCTGTTTCTTCCATTCATATTACGGAAAATAAGTCATATAACAATGAGGATCTATTTATAAAGGTCTGCTTTTCAGGCGGTTGGTTTGGAAGTTACTGGTCAGTAGGGTGACCAAACTTCCTCTTTTACCAAGACATGTCCTCTTTTAGGGGGCTGTCCGGGGGTGAGTTTATAAAATCCTTCAAATGTCCGGGGTTTTGTATGTATGAGTTTTGAGTTTGTGTAGCATGTACTTTATCTTCGCATCAGAGACCATAGTGTTTACCATACAGGTTCAATGGTTCATTTGGAAACACACTCTGAGAGGCGGAGTTTCACGCTGAACCCCAGAACATGTATTCAAAGTGAGAAATATTTGTATGAGACTGATCATTTTGTTCAGGAGAAAAGCTTGAGATAAATGAATATATTGCTTATAAATGCAACTTTGTGTGAGTATTTTTCAGTATTGCCAAGAGGCCTGGTTAAGTGTCTTTTGGGAATTCAGAATATCCGTTTAACTGAGTTAGAAGAGCGTAAAAAACACTCGACCAAACCGAGAAAAACCCTCAAAATCGCGCGCACAAGATCATCTTGATTGTAAAGAAAAACAAGTATTTGGGTTCTGGTTTGGTTCAGTGGTTAATGTGCATGTCTGTAGTTGCTGGTTCACCCCTTTTTGCTCCATGGCAAGTTTATTCATACAACATATTTAGCTGCTGCTCTCCTCATGAAACAGAAGAGAGGTTACAGGCTCTGCCATTCCTCTTAAGCACATGGAGGGTTGGGGAGCTCACATAATGAAGCCTTACTGCCAAATGTAACTAATGTATGCAAGTTTTTAGCCTTTTTTAAAGACCCTGTCTGATGAAAATCATGTTTTTCTTGTTGTCTACATGTTTAAGGTATTTTTCTGATGCTACAGGACATATCATGAAAAAAAGTGCAAAACTGCAATCGCTATGAATCCAAATGGCAGGTTCAGATACAGTGAGATTTCCTACATCACAAATCCAAGCTCTGCCCCCTGAGCCCCGCTATGCAGGTGAGAGAGGATGATCGTGGAACAAGCGTATGCGTTAGCAGATTGCAATGCTCATAAGTAAGCTAATTATGATAAAAACTTTCATCATGTCCCCAAAGACATTAGTGTCCGAGAGCTGAATAGCTCCTATGTTACCTGCCACTTCTACTACACCTGCAATGTTAGGCCACAAGCTAGCGTGAAGAGGAGTGTGCAGAGCAGCGCTGTCTCCGCCCACGACTCGGAGGCGAATTGCTAATGAGCTACTGGAGCTCTGCAGAAGAAAAGCCCTAAAAATTGACACAGGTAACATGATTCTGGCTAAAAACCTCATAATCACAATTTAAAGACCACTTATAACACTTTAAGTCGTAAAAAAACAATCAGAATGGGACTTTAAGGAAGTGGTCCTGACTATAAAATAGTTCAAAACAAAACATTAAAAGAGGAAATTTCAAAATCATTTCAATAAGCCTTAAAAATCAAAACCAAGACAAAAATATTATTCCCCAAAACATCAGGTAAAGTTATCATGACACAGTTTTAAAATTCAAGTACAAAAATCACACTGCATTGTATAATCTATCTCAGAACGAATCATTCAGTGCTTTCAAGCCAACAGTAGTTTAGAAAAAGTCTCCTCTGTGTTTGGCAGGGAACAGGTGTAAAGACTTTAGTACTGGAGTGATATGATCCATTATCTAGATCTTAGAAAGGACTGTGGTAGTGTCATCCTGTATCCATGTTACTTCAATACTTTCCCATAATATGGAGCAGCTCCCTCAAGTAGAAATCATAACCCTTACAAACCCTGTTGTTGTTGTTGATTAAAGAGCTTCTCCAGATGAAAAAATCCTTATATCAATTCTGAGACGCATTATACCTCACATTAATGCTTCAGATTCACAAATGCATATTATGGTTTTTTTTTAGCCTGCTGAAAAAATGTGAATGTGATGGGTTTTATCAGGTTCATTTGGCACAGTCTTCTCTATTTGGATTCAGCGAGAGAGGCAGCCCTGGAAATAAAGAAGCGATTCCTCCCTGTCAAAGATTTTTATTCGGAGAGCCAGATTGTTCCATCTTAATTACTCCTGCAGATGTTTTTGTCCTCGCCGTGGTCCCCTTAGACCTTAAAGCTCTGTCAGCCAAAAGCTAACTGGGGTTAAGTCAGTACGGGAAAACGGAACTATTTAAAGCACAATTCAGGCTTTACTTTTAAGTTTGTACAAGTTTGAGCCTCTTAAGTACTCTGACCTAGTTTTAATTAGATGAGAAGAAAATCACAGACAAAGCTTGCATAAAAAGAGCAGGACTTGCTTATCTTTTGCTCTTCATTGCAATGTTACGTAACACAAGGCTACATGATTTTCTAATCTACCATGAATTTATCACTCTCGGACAATATCTGAGGATTTCCAGGTTTCTTCTTGAGGAAGGTCACAGATACACAGGGGGGTAAACTGGACTTCACAAGATTCTAATAATACCGTTCAATGTCCAGGAGGGTGATGACTGCAGTACAAGCTGCGTTGGTATTAATAATATCACCAGGCAGAAAGATCTGATGACCTTTCCAGTCAGTGTCAGTGCGAGGCGGAGGCCTTTAGTAAAGAGACTGGCCCCCTGCTTTACCTCCACCCCAAACCCCTCAGGGCCCCCTAGGATCTGTTGTGTTCATTGACCTCCGTTCGCAAAGTTCACAATCTGGCCCATTGGTAGTTAAAGTCATTGATTGGAGTATAACACATAGATGATCAATCTGGTAAAATCGCACAGGATGGGAGCTCAGCCTGTCACCAGCCTCAGGGGTCATGAGGGGGAACACAGCAACGTGACTGTCAGGCGGCTGGAGCTGCTCTGCATGCATGCAAACAGAGGGGCAATTTGTGTGTCTTCATGCATATCCGCTCATTATGAATTCATCCAGCGCACAAACATGAAGCATATGCACTGTGTAAACGTACATTAATCATGAGCGTGCCATATACGCTCTCCACACTCACAAATTTCATGGCGCACAACAATCAATACCGCACAAAATCCATAACAAACTGTTTAGCATACTCTTTGATCATCTGCATGGCTGCCCTCAGAGGAACATTTTAATGTTGATGGATGGATAGTAAATGTCCCTCAAGTCTTTCTTTCCTACACCATTTTTTATTTCAGGGTTCTGAGGGAGGTGATGTCAGTCAGACCCACCAAAACTTCTGTAATATCTTAGTGACTAAAAGATGGATGGCAACAGCCTTTTGTGGCTATCATCTGGATAAATCATACAGAGCCTGGGAGGTGACATTAACTTTTTTTTTAAAATTCACACGTGCGATTTAACTGTTCGTTAATAAACAAAATTACTTCCTACAAGTCCGAAAGTCGTTGTGCTTTAAGGATCCTGATGAGGCGTCTCCTGCTCAAAACTATACCAAATGTGGCGAAGCTATAAAGTATCTCTTTGTGAGTCTGACCTAAATGAAAGAAAATGTTGATAATAAGCTCTCTGTCCATGACACTGTCCTTCTTCTCTCACAAATGAGGCACGCAGAGGGTTATCTACAAAAACACATGCACAAGATACGTACTAAATCGCATGTGCAATTTAATAAAACACACGTGCAAGATACTAAATCACACATGCAAATTTAAAATAAAAGTTCATGTCACCTCCTGGGCCCCATAAAACCGAGCAATTTGTTAGAGGTTTTTTTGTTAGAGATTGCGGATATCTGGGACTTGCAGTAATGACTTCACTGGAACAATTACAAGAAAATCTTGATGGCTGGTGACTTCACATTTAGGATAACCCCATATATGAATTCTATACATACATATAGAGTTCCTGCTAAAAAATTTTAAGATAGGTTTTTAGCGTTAATTATAAGCCTGCTTTGATGTTATGTAAAGCCTAAAAGCATGATTCATGTCTGTCTTTATGGTAAATACAACATCAGCTTAAGCATGCCAAAGTTAGCTTGTTGGAGACAACAAATGATGTAGCAACAATCGCTTAAATATCTAAACAGTCTAGACTCTTCTAAGATTAGTATAAGAAACGTTATGATAAAGACGCCGTTATAATGACGAGGACTCTGCATCAAAGACATAGACTGTATATAGAAAGGACTGCCTCCGTCTGCCTCCTCGCTGGGTGAAGCCACCATGAGAACAGCTCCCTCTGGTGACGGGCTGCAGTATAGGTCATAAATCCCGCCTCTTCCATCAATCCCTATGGAGCTGTGGACAAACTAGAAATTAATTACACAGAATAAAAAAAATGTTCCCCCCTGGTTGTGATGTTGACATGTAGTTATAGTAAGACTGGTTTGTGCTCAAGTCCTCTTTTTTCTGTACAGCTCAATTTTTAAAAGTTATTAGGGGGTTCATGTTTTCTATGATTGATACTTGATACAGCCTATGCGCGTAGGAAGATTGCGTAGCTCACCCAGGGCATACACTGCTTGAGTTGAGCGTCATTACAGCTACTCTCCCGTCGAATGAGTACAACGCTACCGCACAAGTGGTGGAGAAAATCCTGGAAATACCGAGAGCAATTTGGCTTCAAATTCATATAATGATGGGAGGTGGAGCCAAGTTGTCCATATACAGTCTATGATTACCATAATTTTCTAATAAGAGAGAGGACTGACTGTACTCTGTCAATGCTTTTACTGATAACAATTTACCACAAAGCTTTGTATAAATACAGTATCAGATAACATATGTGATACTTCCTGCTAAAATTCTATATAGAAGCCCAGGATATCAGTTTACTTAGAGATGTATTGCACTGCGCACCCACACACAGGTTTTTTTTTCCTTCATCATTTTCTCCATCTCTCTTTTACTCTCTTCCTCCAAGCCAGCAGCAGTGGACAGATGGTGGGATCAAACCCCATCAAACATTTACAACCTCACAGACACAGCCTCATCATGCTCACTCCCTGACATCAGAGAGGTCCACCCATATCTTACACACACACACACGACATACACACCCACTCTCTCTCACACACAAACGCACACCTGCCTCTATCTCAAGCTCAGGATCTTTTCAAATTAAGAGTTTGATGGAGCTTTGATAGAGGCCTGAAGGCTACTGGACTCATGAGCACTGACCAGCTCCATCTTTTCAGGGGAAAAGGATCCCACATGCTCAGCTACACTTAAGAAGAGCCGTAGTTTCTGTATTATATCGATGATTGAGATTTTGTTCAAGGACTTTCATCAGGACATATTGAATCCATCAGACTTGTTTTACTGCAGGCTTCGAGTCCCCAAGGTCCTGTATCTCAAACAAAAGGAGAAGGACGATGGAGAGGAAGGGAGGACAAGGATGATGAGTCAAGGGAGAGAGTGAAAAAGAGAGAAAAGGAGGAGGAGGAGGAGGTGGAGGAGGATGACAGTGTTAAGGAGGATGGGAAGAGAGAAACACAGATGATCAGCAGGCGGGGGAGAAATAGTTGGAGGAGGAGGAGTAGGAGGAGAAGAGGAGGTGGAGGCGCAGAAACTAAAATGGATAGCTGCATCGCTGTCATGCTACAGTGTCCTTCAGCTTTTCACTGAAACAAGCACCCACTGAATAACGGTGATAACACGCAGCAAACTCTGACACACACAAAAACACATCATCCCATTTTGCAGAAAACCTGTTACTCAGTCGGAGAAGAGCAACACGACTGAAAAGACACGTACTTTTAAACACATAATACATTTAAACGGACACACAAACAGAGGGACCTCTTTCACAAAATCTCTACGATCCCACAGAGATTCGGTTGCCAAGTCAACAGCTGCCACCTCGATGCCAATGATGAAGCAGTCAGGTGGTCTTCGGCTAAATCATGCGTGCTGAATTTTAATCATCATGCAGTTTTATTGCACATCATTTCTCAAATGGGATGATTGTTGTATATGATTCGATGATCAGTGCATACTGACATTTGGAGGATCAGCGTTGACACACACCGATTTTGCTCTAGCGGCGTTTTATTTCTATTCCAGTTAAATGCAGTTCAATGTAACATCTTCAGCAATAAAACACTTTCAGTGTTTCAGCTGATTTTAGTCGTTGTACTCTCAGCACCATCATTTACTAAAGACTATTCAAGGACGTACATTTGTCGAAAGAGCTTTGGCATCAAATAACTAATAACAAATAAATTTAGCAAATTATAACAGGGTGACCATACGTCCTCTTTTACCTGGATATGTCCTCTTTTTTGGGGGGCTGTCTGGCTTTGTCCAGGGGAGATTATATTGGACTTACTGAGTTAGAAGCACGTAAAAAACACTCAACCTGACCTGAAAAACCCTCAAAATTTACTACGTGCAACTCCGCGACTCCACCTCCACGTAGTCATGTCCACTTTTTGGGGATTTAGAATATGGTCAACCTAAATATCAATCAATCAATCAATCAATCAATCAAACTTTATTTATATAGTGCCAATTCACAACAGTCAACATCCCAAGACACTTTCTAAAGAAAGAGCAGGTCTAGACCACGCTCATTGTTTGATGAATTATCAAGACCCAACCTAAGATGGGATTTGGCCCATCTCATCTAACATGAGACAGTGGTGAGGAAAAACTTCCTTTTAACAGGCAGAAACCTTGGGAAGGACCAGACTCATGCTTGACAGCCACCAGGCCACTGCTGGGTTGGGGAGGAATACAGAGAGATAGGGGGAGAAAGAGAAGGAGGAGAGAGACAACAACAACTCATGTAATAATGAACACTTTTACAAATCAACATGGTAATAAGTAACTATACTGACAGAAAAATGTCGACAATTCTTTTTTTCATGTGTTTTTGATTTTCTACTTTGACTTCTGTTGATTCAGTCATAATAGAGGAGCGGGGCTTTATGACCTGTACTGCAGCCAACACAATATGGCAATGATATTTGGGCCCTCAGGTGACATTGCATTAAAATCAGGCTTGAAACTGGAGTGGAAATTATTGCGTGGGTTTAAAATCAGTTCAAAAAGACAGTCTGGTTCTTTCCTGCATTCAAAAGTGTAGGTTACCATGCAAATCAGGGAACAAGTATTAACATGATCTAGAGTGCTGGAGACTTCTCTGGGTCTGAGTTCATGTAGCCCTTTAATGCCTTTCAGCTACAGAAAATTAAGATTTTTTGGAGCTGAAATATTTATTTCAAGAGGACATTTTTATCATTTATCGGTCTGTATTCAGGTGTTTTTTTAGTAAGTTGTTGATATTATTTATTTGATAGAAGTATATAAAAGTGTGTATCAAATATGATACAAAAAGCATTAAAGGATTAAAACAAACTGAGTTAAAGTGGAAAACTCTTCTGTGGTCTAAGAGATCAAAATTTTACTTTCTTTTTTAAAAAAATACCAGCGCCTGCATCTGAAACCCGAAAGAGGAGATGGACCACCTGGCTGATTATCAGTGCACAGATCAAAAGCCAGCATCCCTCATTACAAGAGGATGCACTTATGGCAAAAGCATGGGTAGACACTGTTGATGCTGAACAATAGGGTGAAACAATATCAGATGGTATTGTGGTTATACAATATCATGATGACGCAGTATTAGTGGAAAACTTAAAAGATGAAACAACACTATGAGTAAAATGGAGACAAAGTAAGACAAGGGAGGAACCATATAATATATACAGTATGTTCATAAATTTTACTAATAAACACAACTTAAGACCCACTCTGATGAAAATCATGTTTTTCTTATTGTCTACGTGTTCATATGATATTTTTCTGATGCTACAGGACATATCATGAGAAAAATAAGAGCAAAATTGCATTTCTGAGTATTTCTGAATTCAACCAAGGATCACAGCGCAACCAATCGTATTATCTACGTTTACATCATCTAATGTTTACATTTTAAGGCATCTTCATTATCTCTGAGGGGGCGATTTGTTTAATTTGGGTCTTGCATACCTGCAAAAACACTCAGGACTGTAAACTAGTTCACTGTATTATTTAGTATTTATCTACATTTGTTGTATTTTTGAGTTAAAATGGTTTTTCAATATTTCTAAGTGTATCTTATTCTTTGATATTTACTTTGTATGTTGATAAAATGTTGTACTAATCTCTAGTTTTTTTAGTTTTTAGTACAGATGCTTAAAAACTGGCAGTTTAAAAAAAAAAAATCGTGATAATAATCGAGATCGGACGATACAACAAAATATATCGTGATCATTTTTTTGGCCTAGTTGAAAACTGAAGTTTCATCAGCAAAGTTACCAAATTTCAGGGTAAACAAATCTGTTCGCTTTAGACTACAGCCCTGACTTAAAAAAGAGAAAACAGAAAAGAGCAGTGAGTCAGCGCTGCTGCCCACAGCTATTGTAGGCAAACTGTCTCAAGCCTAGAATTAGTTTAATGTCACTTCAATCAAAAGTTTGAAGGAGGGCCGACAGGTTCATTGAGACTCTGCTCTGCGTGTGCGGTGACACAGCAAACTGAGCAGAAGTTTGAGGCTCTTTGGTGCGTATGCTGCTGGTTGAGCTGAAATGAATCTCAAATACAGAAATACTGGAAAACAATGAGAGTGAGTCAGAGTACATGCAGGTACAGTAAACAAACACCCTAATGTTAGGTATGAATTTCTGCAGAGTAATTTATCTGAAGAGGTTTTGATTAAAGGTCAACCTTGCTAGGAAAATTCAGCTGTATGGGAACAACACACGAGCTTTTGTGTGGTGGTAGGTATACTTTAAATTTATATAATCCATAATAGCTCTTCCACTATTTCTAACATGCAATTATAGAAACATACAGACACGGAGATGATCTAACTTCCTGCTGTATTAAATGCATAAAGGGTTACTCTTTCCTCTGTAAATGTTTGAAGTGCAAACCCAGGCCATGCATACGCTGCAGAGAAATGCATCGACTTTCTCGCTCACTCTCTGATCACCAACACACCCACCTTCACTCCCTAATGTTGGCTATTTTCACACCCTGGACTGTAATATGCTCAATGTGAGTCATCATGCCAATTTTTCGAGCGGGTAAATAACCTGAAAGGACTCTAAGCATGCGGGTCACCGGGACAGACAGCAGCATGAGCCACGCAGCGTTATGAACACGTTACACTCGTCGATGCGGTAGTTTAGGTGAGGCCATGTTTCATTTGGAGTTCATAAAGAGGCAATCTCTCTCCCACACACACACACACCCTTTCTTTTTGACTCACACGCCTAGATTCACGCGCATATTACCATCCAGATACCCAGAGTCTGTGACGAGTCTAAGTGCTCCGCTGTTGACAGTACTTGACTCAGTCTGCAGTGTGCCTCCTGTCATTGAGATGCATAGCAAGGTCTTAAAAGAGTTCTGCCAAGTTGTAGGCAGGCATTCAACTACCACCAATACACACACACATACACACACACAGACTCAGAGACCAGGATCATGTGAAAGGCAACTGACTCAAACCTTTTGCTTTTGCAGAAACAGAGAACTACTTTAGTTTATCGCTTTAGTATTGAAGGTGAACATGCAGATGTTCGTCTTCTTAGTACTGAGAGTAAGAATAGACGTTTGCTGAAGCTGCATTTCCACTTACAATCAGGTAAAGTATGGTTTAGCGTAATAAACTATCTAAATATTTAAAAGTTTGTGTAGGTACCCAAACAACTGACCCATCATTTTCTATTTCTTTGGTACTAAGCAGTAAAGAGTGTAGCCAGACACACTGCAGTCTGCTCAGTGAGCAAAAAAGAGGAGAGAGGATACTGATTTAAATCTCCTGATGTTATTGAATCTATAAAATAATGTACCAGGATGAATTTTGAGTGTTTCCCGTATGCTTTTATCCATATCAGGGGGTGCTTTTGGGTGTTACAGAGGTATCAGAGGTTAGTCAGAAAACAAAAAATCAAGTAAGTTTCAGCTGAAGAGGTCCATAATAGTTTTCTGCATATTAGACCATAATCCACAGCATTTGACAAATCAATCTTAAATTGGTTATATAATGTTTTAAATATGGTGCCAAACTGATAATCTGTTCATCCTGGAGACCTCCTCCCACTGAGCCTTAGACCTCTATTAGACGTCTCATCTTAGTTTAGACACAAATCCGCCCGTCTATAATCGGTCTATATTTTAGCCAAAATCTAGATGGATGGATGGATGGCTGGATAGATGGATGACTTAATGAACCCCAAAGGGAAATTAAATTGTCATAGCAGTCTGGCAAAATACAATAAAATTAATAAAATACTAAAAAGACAAGAGGATGAAAAACAAGATATAAATACATACACATGCCTTAAATAGAATACCTGAATACTATGAATCTTAAATAGAATACTTGAATATTATGAATATGTACTTGTTCATACAGTGTGCAATATAGTACAAATAAATGCAGAAGGTGGCGGCTTGTTAGACGGCTAGTTTAAGCTTAGACAGCTAAAAAACTTCATTTTTAGACCTGAGGTAGATCGATTTTAGCCCCGACATTTACGGACCATTAGACGTCTATTAAACGTCTTTTAGACCCAAAAATGCTTGGTGGGCTGAGGTCAACCCATCCTTAAAAAGTTTAATTTCGATTACTTGGGGGGGAAAAAGACGCCAGTTAAGGACAGTGGTTAAAGTGTCCATTTCATTTACAGAGGCTATAGCCCCTGTTGAGGTGGTTGCAATCCATGTCTTCCCCCGCTCTCTACTTCTTACAGTTCCATCTCTTCTTACCTGTTTTGTCAAATATAACGTTGAACAAATTCAAACTGTTGTGGGAATGAATCTATCACAAAACCCACAAATGTTTGTAATTTCTTTTTGTCACTACACGTCAATTTTTGACCCAAGTGGTGGACCAAGAGGCCAAGCTGATTCTAAAATAAAGCTGAAGCCAAACACAGTCGGCTGTTTTTCCTCTCTGAAACACTTTGTAGAGTCTGACTTCTTTTTTTGAGTGGCACTAAATTTTCTAAGCAAATACACACCAAAAACATCACCTCTTCTCCTACCTCTTTTCTGCTAAACTAAATAAATATATATCAGCACACCAGAGCAATATCTGCAACAGTTTACAGTGTTCCTCCTTTGAAAAGATGTTGATCCTGCTAGAAGAGGACTACGAAACTTTCCTGCTGAGAATGACGAAATAATGCAGAAACACTGCAACACACCTCTACGAAGTACGGGTTTTGTAAGGAACACCAGGTGATGTGTGAGTTTAAGAGTTTTGGCAGAAATAGTCTGTCATCCAAATTGGACTTTTAAACATTAGAGTTTATGTCGGTGATGTTTCTTTAACTTGTGTTTCGACTTGTTTTACTCTTAAATTTCGCAGACGTCCTGACTAACTCTGACTTATTTGCTCTGTTGGTGTAGCTTAACAGAAGATGGCAATGACCAGCAGTCTATGATGGTCAAATAACTCTTGAAATGTCATAAAAACAGTTGCGGTTCCTTACTCATTCTTTGTTTTTTGCTCTTCTTGTTGCTGTTTGCACATAGTGACTACATTTAGCTCGAACAACAGCCTCAAAAAGCATTAATATCCTCTTTGTGTTGTTTTATTATCCTCTCAAAGTTTGAAAAGCCTCCCCTGAAATTCAGCAGTGGAACAACAGTATGTATATTCACTCTGTCACCATATTTTGACACTTTTCTTCTTTATCATGAGATGAAAAAAGTTTCTTGATTTACAAAAATATAAATTCCCTCATGAAGCATTTCATTCATTTCTTCTTTCGTGCTTTTATTTCGCTGCCTTTTTCACACCCACATTAGCTCTAGTGGTTTAATAACAGACTTCAGATATTCCCATTGTTGCTGCTGCTGAACTCATTCAGCTCTTATTAAAACACCACTAATAAAAGCCGATCAGATTTGGCTATTATCGCTGGCTGAAACACATATTTAGTTTGTAAGCAGGCACATTCCAAACACAAAGCACAAAGTAACACCCTGATCTGTAATCTGCAAAAATCGCTTTGTGGAGCAAAGGTCACAAGTCTCTCTGTGTAGGGGAGGAGGGACGGTATGGTGGAGGGATGATTCAGCCAACGAGTGAAAGATGATCCAAGCTAGTAATTTAAAAGGTGTGTATTTCAGTCAGGAGAGACATTTAAAGATTAGAAAATTCATTTGACAATTATCAGAATGATGCTTGACAGAAAGTCTTTGGCATTCAGACTCAATGGGGTGATGTGTGAGATCATAGGATGCCTGGTCTGTGTGGAGGCAGGAAAATCCCCCAATGGAGTCCTGAAGCTGATGGTGGTGGTGGCTGATGACCGCTAGAACCAAATGGATGAATGATGGCACTGTTAATTCTTCTTTTTAAAATGAGAGCAGAACGAGTACAGGGTGACTGTGAGCATGTGCTACCATGCTATTGGATAAGTTAGGACACCGGTAAAGCGGCTGATTAACCAATGACTGCTCTGAGTGATGACATTAGGACAAGTGAGTAGGCGTGGAAGTGGAATACCTAAGCAACTGTGACGGCAATTATAGTCCTCCTGACTGAACTTACGCTGGAGTTCATATCCTGTTTTTCTACATCTGCACTATACTGAGTCAGACACAGTGAGATTTCCTATGTCACAAATCCAAGCTCCGCCCCGGAGCCCTGCTATTCAGGCCAGACTTGATGAAGTAGAGGACGATCGTGGAACAAGTGTGTGCGTTAGCAGATTGCAATGCTCGTAAGAAAGCTGATTATGATATTAACTTTTATCATGTACCCAAAGACATTAGTGTCCGAGAGCTGAACTTCTCACTTCTACTACACCTGCAATGTTAGGCTGCAAGCTAGCGTGACGAGGAGTGCTGTCTCCGCCCACGACTCGGAGAGGAATTGCTAATGAGCTACTGGAGCTCTGCAGAAGAAAAGACCTTGAAAATGACACAGGTAACGCGATTTTGGCTAAAAACTTCATAATCAGGGGTGCGCAGATGGCCGAGCGGGTTAGCACACCCCATGTATGGGGACTACAGTCCCTGCAGCAGCCGCAGGTTCGAGTCTGGCCCTGACCATGTGTCACATATCCTCCCCCTCTCTCTCTCTCTCTCTTCCAAACTATCCTATCAATAAAGACAAAAATTGCCCCAAGAAATACTTAAACAAAAGAAGTCTATAAAAAAAACCCTCATAATCACAATTTAGCGACCACTGTTAAGTAGTTAAAAAAAAACAAAAAAAAAAAAACAATCTTAGTGGGACTTTAAGATCACAAAAAATAAATAAATAAAACAAGAATTGGTAGTTAAGGAAAAGTAGTATCAACACTTCTCCATATTCAAAGTCTGAACAGCTAATACTGGCTAATATTGACATTTGCTAGTATTAATGATAGCTAGCAGTACAACTACCTACTAAACACATTCATTGTTTTTCTTACTGTCTTTTATATTACAGATGATAAGGTTCGCAATGGGGTTTGTCTCAAAGTATAAATATTAGAAATGATTTGAAAAACTTCAGTATTTCTGTACCGATAAAAAAAACTTTCACCGTGTAAAAAAAAAAAAAAAAAAAAAAAAACTGGCCACTGTGTAAACATAAAAAAATTGTAGCCTTTTAAAAGTCCTTCACCCATATTGAGATATTTATTCTGGAAATTCTGTCATTTGAGTTAAATCTGTGTTAAGGTCATTTTTGTGTTTCTGTGAACCAGTCGAGACTGTTTGAGTTTGCACATTTCTTTCATGAGGTGTGAAACTTGTATCTATAGCAATGCAGTCAGTCTGTAGCCCTCATAGGCGGCAACCCTCGCAGTAGAAAATACATCAAAATCTTCTTTGTTTTTCCTTTTTTTATGAAAAATGATAATTGCCTGTTCCTGCTGTTATAATTGGGGTCAAGGAGAACTCATCATTTATGAAGAAATACCCCCCTCTCGACCCTTCCTCTCTGTCTTCCTCACCATTTTATCATCTTTGGTGGCACCAGTGACCTTGCTGTTCCACTCCAGTTCCTATCCATTTGTAGTGAGTGTGTGTGTTTGTGCACGAGTACGGTGGTGTGGTTATGTGGTGGTGTGTGCGTGTGTGTGTGTGCGTGGGGTCATCTTAAAAAAAAAAAAAAAAAATCGAATGGAGACTTTGTCCCACATAGGTACCTGACAGAAACGTCTCAAAGGCCCAGAGCAACTACACCACACACACACACACACACACACACACACACACACACACACACACACACACACACACACACACACACACTGGGATAAACTGAACAGACAATAGGGGCAGGAACAAAAGGAATAAGACCAGGACAGCACCTGAGAGAGAAATGAACCACTTTTTAAGGTTTTTTTTTTTAGTGGGTTTCTCTCACTGAAACCAGAGGTCTCTCTTAAATGAAGACCTGTTCATGCATCCAGGTTTGAATTACAGTTAAAATAGGGTGACCATACGTCCTCTTTTACCTGGATAGGTCCACTTTTTTGAATGGAAACGATCAGGTTTCCTTACATTGCACTAGGGCTGGGCGATATGGGAAAAAGTTTATCATGATATATTTTTTTCACATCGGTTGATATCGATATATATCACGATATAAACAATGAAATTTAACAGTGCTTATTGGTATCATGACTTTTGCAAATACAATAAGCTACTGCATCTGTGAGATCTTTGTGTCTCTTTGACGTTTTGTCATAAACCGAATGGTCGGCTGTTTTGGCTGCACAGGCGCCATGGGCTTCTTGCTCCACTCGGGGTATGGCTATGGCTATGGTTACGTGTAGCTGCAGCCTGCTACTACGCAGTTGTTTGCAACTTGGTTCTAATTCAGCACATGACTGATCAGCGCAGTGAGACCCGGAGCAACTCCCCTTTTCATTGGCTATTGGAAAGCCTATTGACTGTGTTTTATATTGATTGTCGTTTTATCGCCCAGCCCTACATCACACCTAGCCTCATTTTCCCCACAGCTTTTAAAGGGTCCTGAATGTTGGAGAAACTGCTTTGTCAGTCCCACCAAAGATGCCATTTTGTTCCAGAGGCAGCGCAGCATTCGAGTATATCAAGTTTGTCCCTCTCTGTTCCTGACTCCAAGAACAGCTAGACATTCAAAGACACAAGACTGTGAATGCCCACTCCTAACATTTTACATTTTTCTGTCGCACCCCTCTTATCTCTCCATCACTCTCTCCTTTTTCTCTGTCTTTTTGTAATCCTGTTGCTTCTGATTGCGACGGGTAGCAAAAATAAGGCGATGAGATTACCATGACAACATGAGGGAGTGACGTGGGGGTTATTTCTGAGGCCGCACAGTCCTTAGACACGAACTCGATGACACTGATGAGTCATCAAGAAAAAAAAAAACAGGACCAGTAGTATGACACTCTTCCTCCTTTCCTCCTCCTCCTCCTCCTCCTCCTCTTGTTTAACAGGCTTGTTTTGTGCCAATTACATGTGTTTACTGAGCGGTGTTTAGTCTACAGGAGATTTTACATATGGTAGTACATCTATTTACGTAAACCATCTGTTGAGGGCTGTTTTTTAATTATCGTATTAAGAGGGTTGGACACTTTGCATAAGGACACTCATGCCTGTGGTTGTCAAGGTAAACTCATTCAGTTTCCTCACACAGGTTTTAGATGAGGCATGGACTGAATTAGCATCTCTAGGCTTCACCGCCGCACATTCGTTTTCTAATTTTTTCACTTTTTCCTCCACGTGTCTCCCTCTTTTTGTGATTTCCTTCACCACCTGCTGTCTCAGATTCGTCCTGTCCCATTTTGCCTCGGTGGTCCGCTCTCTCTTCGTTATCACCACCATTATCGTAGCCTTCGCCTGTCTATGGTCCTCCATTTTTCGCACCCACAGCCTTTGCCATAGCAACAGAAGTGACTGCGTGACAGCCTGCAAATCAAGAAAGGAAAAAAAAGGAGGGAGATAGAGGAGAGGAGAAGGCAAAAACAGGGGGATGTGAACGCAGGCAAGAAAAGGAGACAGAGAGCTGCCGGATGAAGGGAGGGGTCGCAGAAACAGTCGTCTGCTTGGGGTGAGATAGTGAGGGGGAAACGCCAAGCTTTAGTATCCGAAAAAAGATAAGTAGGTCAGTACTAATCTGGGGTTGATTTTAGCATATAAATAAATAATGAAGTCACTTTCACAGTAAAAACAACATCTAGGTGGAGAGACGGTAAATATAAAAGCTCACTGATGTCCTCCTAGAAGAGTGGACATGAAGTGATGGAGGCAGATGCTGAGCAAAGCCTGAAGAAACTCACTTCATGAGAGGTAGCATGCAGGAGACAGCAGGGAGGTAATCAGTGGCAAATTTTCTAACCAAATATACAAGTGTGTGTGTGTGTGAAAGAACGAGAGAAAGCCCAGACTTTGTTGTGGAGATGACAATGTTGGAGATATGAGGTGCATGAGACAGATGGGGCATGTGATAGGTCACATCTGGTACTGAGAAGAAAGGGAGGAGGGAAGACAACAAACGCGGTTCGATTTGAGTTTGCATCCAAAATTTGGAGACTTCTGTTCTTTCAAACAACAAAATCACACAATAAACAAGATTTCGGTGAAACTATGAGAATTGTTGGAGCAATAATCTGAGAAAACCATCAGGGCGAATGTTAATCTTGTTCAAGTTTAAACTGGTTTAGCCTCGCTTAGCATTTAGACTGGAGGCAGCGAGCGATGTCCAGACTCCACACTGACCAATTGTCAATATTTCTGTGGTGCGTTCTTGTTACCTCAGAAGTCGGAGCTGGGAATGGCGTCACACCCGAGTTATCAGCATTTCAGTTACAAAGTCGGAAAAAAGTTGCCAACGACCAAAAACAGCAGCAGAAACAAGACGGCTACATCTAGGAGAGTTATTCTCCTCTCTCGTTTACTCATTATCGTTTTAACCGTTGGTTGAAAAAACATTCGGAAAATTAATAATTTGTGCATCCATAATTCAGGCGTCATTCACTACATCGTAGGCTACTTTTTATAATCCTTTTCCACCTAAAAAAACATTTTAAAAAAACACCAGCTGAAACTACCAGGCTACGGTTAGCTGTTGTCAGCACGGCCTGCTTTGTAGTTCGCATAAACACATGAAAACTGTTGATCACACTATGACAGCATTTCCATTTATATACAGTACATCTATCAATACGATTGTATACAGCTGACCTATTGTGACAACAAACAATAAAAAGTGTTAAAAGGATGATTACAGGAGCTTCTACTTGCTGTTTACAACCGGCGCCACCATCTTTAAATGTCAACTTGGGGTTGTGTGGATTGTCCGAGCTTGGAAATCTTGACTTCGGAGTACAACTGGAACGCACCATTAGGTACAAAGGATGATGCAGTTTTCTGCCATTCTCTTCCCCAAAGCAGCCGATTCTTTCTGGTGAGCATTTTTTGTTTAGAAAACCTGATTTATCTGGTTTGGACACCCCTGAACCACTTTTACGGATCAAAGGTGGACACAATCTTCGTAAGTAGTGATGGTAAAACAGGATTTGTAGTTGGAGTCACACTTTCATGAACTTTCAAGGTAATCATTTTTCTCCAGGCTCTTGTCCTGACCCTGGTGTCAACACAACCCTCTTTAATAACCTGGTTCCATTTCACACATCTCGTCCTTATAGGAACAACACCTGTAGTTAACCCTGCACTAATATCTGGGACACCATCATGCTGCCTGACACACTTCTTTGTCACCATCAGCCTCCACTGATTGGATCCATTTTCCTTTGCCCTAATAGGGTGTCATAAAGACACCTTTCATGAAAGAGACAAATGGAACAAAGAGGACCTGGCCGACACCTTCCCTCCTGGCAATAGCCTTCAGTTTCTCAGTCATAATGTCAACCCTGTTCACATCAGCGCTCCAACCTTTGATCACCAAGAACACACAGTATATGCAGGTTATTTAATTGAATACATGACCCTCTTTTACCTCATTTTAAACCCACAGTTTTAAATCTTGGTGTTAAAGTTGAGAATGATTTTAAATTGGATCAAGAAATCGACTCTGTTGTTAAATCCAGTTTTTATCATCTGAGGCTTTTATCCAAGATTAAGTCATTTTTATCTTTTAAGATTTTTGAGTGAGTAATTCATGCTTTTATTTCTACAACTGTAATGTTTTTTATGTTGGTCTTAATCAAGCTTCCCTCACACGCTTACAGTTGGTCCAAAATGCTGCGGCTCATCTTTTAACAGGTGAACAAAACATGATCACGCCACTCCAATTCTGGCGTCTCTCCATTGGCTTACCATTTTTTAAAATGTTAGTTTGTTTTTATATCGTTAAACGGATCAGCACCACAGTACATCTCTGACATCTTAAATGTTTATTCCCTCCCCACATGTTCTTTGAGGTCTGCTAAACACTTCCAACACGTTGTCCCTAAAACTCGTTTAAAAACCCGTGGTGACCAAGCTTTCACAGTTGTGGCTCCAAAATTGTGGAACGAATTGCCACTCAACATCAAAACATTTCCCACTCTCTCTACTTTTAAATCACATCTTAAAACTCATTTTTATTATTTCTATTCCTTGGCTTTTAGTTCAGCATGAGAGTTGTGTGATCGCTGTCTTTTTATGTCTTGTATGGTCCTTTGATCACTTCTATTTCTTTTATGTTTTTACTTTATTTATTTAATTTAATTTAAAAAAAATTTTTAACCTGCTTTTATTTATATCCTCTTTTGTTTTTTCTAATTCTTGTAAAATTGAAGTAAAGAGAGGAGGAAAGGCTCCAGTATCATGAGGAGTTTGTTTTAGATCAGAATATGGTCATAAGTGTAAAGATTGGTTTGAATGATACTGTATAATTAGCTATACGCCTATGTAAGCATGTTTATAGTTTTGTAAATGAGTAATTTACAGCTGTTGCATGAATTGTATTCAAGGTAGATACAATTTTCTGTGTATTTCTATAATACAAAGTGACAACTAGGTTTTAATCATGGGGTTATAGGCTGTAAATAATTAGAAATAAAGGGGTAGGAGAAAATAAGTTTATACTTCTTTCTACTTTTTCACAGGTGTCCATTTAAGTGTTTCATACTTGAGTCTATATTTCCTTTTTTGGTCACTGACTCCGAGAACTCTATGTGAAATGTGGTTTTAAAATAAACCACATTATTTTCATACATTCAGAACTGATTTTCTTCTCGCCTGTTGACCAAACAGGGCTACGTGTGAGCAAAATTTGGACTGAACACTCTGAAGGACTGAACATTATTTTTTTCAACTAGAGAGAAAAGTGAAATGCTTTTACCTGCAGCGACTGCTGTTCTGTAAAAGTGCACTAATGCAATTTGGCTATAAAATGTATTTTATTCAAGACTTTTTCCCACCTGTTTCAAGGTAAGAGGGAGAAAATGATCAGTTTTTCTTCAAGCTAAAGCAGATTCAATATTTGCACATTGTCGTTGAAACACGTTACACACACACACACAAAGGCTGAGATGCACACACAATAACAAACAAGACCCAGTCAGAGCGGTTGGAGCTACAGTGCCTTGCTTTAGGGTACCTTAGCCCTGCCTAGTTGGTGAACTCCTATCGTTCAAGCTACTTGTATATTTTCACTCTGATGTTGAGGGTAAACCGAGCAGGTGTGACAGTTTCTACTCCATGTTCCCACAAAGTCACTTCAGACTGGATTTGGTTTCCTACATGCTACAGATCACTGTGAGCTGGCTGTAATGGGTGATCTGATTCCCCAGGACAATGGGTGACCTCACTGTGTGATTGAACACAAACACTTGTATCTCTGGTTACCGTCGTCTTAGCAACACACGCTAATGCTGCACGTCTTGATCTGTGTTGATGATGACAGCCCGGTTTGGACAGTTAATCCCATCCTATCAGCAGAATCTATCTTTTTCTGCTTTCCATTAACTCCCCCAAAGCTTCAATCCCTATTTTTATCTACCGCTAACTCCTTAACCTTGTTCGTTTCTGTTGTTCTCTGAGCAAAAGAGTAAAAAACGACTCAGACATGTTGGTTTTTAATCAGCCCGGCTTATCAAAATTTGCCGTAAGATTAGAGCAAACAAATACTCGAACCATTTTGCTGTTAGTGCCAGTATTTTTACTGCCAGTATCAGCGGGGTGATAAGGCTAGTTTTTTTTCTAATTTACTTTGATTCCTTCCCCTGGGTAAAAAAGAGAAAAAAAGCCTGTTTTAAAAGCAGATTGGGATAAAATACAGAAACACAACCTGGAAGAAGAAATGCCACCATGAATATACCAAAAGAAGAAAACCAACCAGAATTCAAACATTTTACGATAACAGAGGCTTTTCATTAAGGGCCTGTTTCCACTAACACTGTATTTTTTTTCTAACTCTTACGGGGCATTCACACCAAGCGCAAAGAAAATATTTTGCGCTAATTAATTGCATGTAAAGTCAATGCAAAAACGTGATTAGACGCTCGTACTGCTCTGGTGGCGCGGATGGCGCGAATTGGCCAGCGAGAATCGCAAAAAATGAGCATGTTATTCCCGTGAATTGAGCTGATGCTGACGATAAAAATATCTCAAATGAATTACACGTTAAGTCGATGCAAAGATGCAATTAGATGTTTGTACTATTCAAGCTGCGGGGATGACATGAATTGGCATAAGATACTTGTGTGAATTAAGCAGACATGAATTCACGAGAGTTGAAAATATCTCAATTTAAACGGATATTTGTGTCGTGATAACAAATTAGCATGAAGATTCCCAGGTGACCAGAAGATATTCACTGCTGTAAAAATATAAACACAAATCCTTTAACTCACAGTAGACAGATAGATAGGCGCTCTGCAGCTGGGATTGGGCGCCTGTAATTGGTATCCTGGCACTGACCCTCACCAACAGGTTGTCAAATTTGGTTCGGCTATTGGAGGAGACCCAGACCCAGCGACGCCTACATCTCTAATGGTTGTGGGTCTTCGACAACAAAAACAAAGCAACAATCTGCTCAACATGGTTCACTCCTACCTTGCTTGATGGAGACTCTCCCCCTCCCTCATATATACAGCTTTTATAATAAAAACAGGAGTAAAAGGGGCTCGTCTGGAGGAAAGTAAGTGAAGAGGTCAGATTAATCTGGTTAAGTTGTGAAAAAATGTTGTCTATCTCTTGATCCCGTCGGTTGAATTGGCAAGGATCACTGTAGAAATTAGCATAAACAGCAATTCATGGCTTTTAGCACTCTGTTGACGCGCAAATCATTCGCGCGAATTAAGCGAGTAAATTCTTTTCTTTCACGTGTCTGGATACGCACAAATTGAAGGAGTAGTTGATTTTACCTGCGCTTGGTGTGAACATTCCATCACAGTGTAAGAAGACTATTTTCTTTGCAGACCTAATTCAGTTCTGTTTTAAATGGAAAAAAAGACAGCTGTTTATGTCACTGTGCAAACAAATTGTTTTTCTGTCACTAACAGATGTAAAATCCGATCACAATGTAAAAAAAAAAGATTGATTTTCTCGCCAGTTTGACATTCAAACAGTCAGATTATAAAGTTCTTCAGGATTCATCCTCTCAACACCATTAACGTCCAACCATATTTCATGTATTTCCATTCAAAGTTTTTGTCCACACTCTGGTCTATACCTCCATCCTCAGAGGGATGCTTCCGTCCCTGAAGCACTGCTGCTGGTGTGGGTAAAGGTCGAGTGAAACACCTGTAAAATAGATGTATAAAACACACTCCTGTGGCTTTCATCACTTTTATGTGTTTCTGTGCTGCACTCTGTCACCTCAGAGTGGTTTTCATAAGATCAGCTCACTGGTAGACAGCACTGTGTGGTCTGACCGGGCGCAGCTGCTGTTTATGATCTCCTGTTGTTATTCCTGCCCCATTAGGACACCACCGAGCAGCTGAGAGAAACAACAAAGACTCACACACAAGCACAAATATGCACACACAAAGGAGGAGAACTGATTGATGCTAAACCTGGAAACTGCACAACAACGCTTACAACCACAAGTCTCCATTAATGATGTTTTAAACTTCAGTTTCTTGTTGAAAGGTTGGTGACTCCCTTTTTTGGTGATATGTTAGGCCATTATTCCTGGTGCCGTAAAATAGGAAGTTGAAGATGAACAAAAATCTCCTCTCTCAGTTAGCCTAAATTATGAGCTAGCTGTCAGCTAAGCCCAGGCAACATTAGGACATTAGAAATCTAAACAAATCTAAACTTTTTCAGTAGTCACAACAAATTCCAGTTTAATGGATTTTGATCCTAACCTAGGTGTACCTCAAGAATCTGTTCTTGGTCCATTTTTGTTCTCTTTTTACAGGTTCTCCGTTTGTTACCCTCCATCCAAAAAATCCTGACTGTTTAGATCATTTATTCAGATCAACTCGACAACTCTAAATACTGGACACTCCAATTTTAAAGCGCAACCAAAACCATTGAAAGTCATGATTTTCGGTTATACCCACTCTGCCAGCTGTCTTCACGTTATTGGTTTAATGAACATTATCACACTGGAAGTAAAAAGGCTGAGTCACCCACTCCCCTCCAGGAGCCACTTTTTTGTGGGGGAGCCCTGACGAGTCAAACACAGAGTGCAGCTGGGTTACACAGCTCAAAGAAGAACATTTATGATTATTGCTTCATGGAAATGATCCGTTGCTCTCGGTAATCGACTCGTCAGGGCTCCCCCACAAACAATCAGCTGATGGAGGAGAGTAGGTGAGTTGTGTTTGGTCTCTTTGCTAAAGAAATCAGGCAAAGCTAAAAAGATGTTTGGTGGCTAGTACTATGGCTGGGACCCTATATGTCCTGTTAATGAAGTTAGGTGCTGTTCTGAGCATTATTTCTGGCTATAGAGTGGCGTTTTGGTTGAGGTTTGCATGTGGAGATGTCGACCGCTGTGTATTGCTATCGTGCGGTCATTACTAAAATTGGAAATTAGAAAAGCAAGCAGTCGGCAACATTCATCTCTTAAGGGGGTTTCAATCTCTGTGTTATGGTGTGTTTGACCATAACTTAATTTTACGCCAGAATATCCCTTCAACTAAAATCAAAAACACTACAGTGGTTAATGAACGAACATCATGTAATCTGATGTTTCCATTGTTTACTATGAAAAAATAAATAAACATTACATTCCTAGAATCCCAGACTAAAACTTTTTAAAGCACCTTTTACAAGAGCACGCTTCATTTTACTCCATCGATCGACCTCTTTCTGTCTCCCTCAGCCCACCGCAGACTTCACACAGTGACTCAGATGATGCACATAACCATCCTATGACCTTTTCTCCTTTCCTTTCACATGCCTCCTCCTCCTTTTCTTCCTATCCTCCTTGGCCTGTTGACCCTCTGCCTGACTCCCTGATTGCTCTGCAGTTATTTTATCGTCGCGTCTGCGTTTGCTGGAGATGGCTGTCACAGTCAGGTAAGAATAAAGACACGGACAGATGGAAAGAGAAATTGGCAACAGGAACGAACCTCTAAGACACACAAAAAGGGGTGAGGAGTTCAAGATGCATCCATTTTTCCCAAAGAAAATCATTAACTGAAGCTGTTTCAAAATCTCATGTCGTGGGAGATGGACACAAAGAGAGATTTATAAGTGAGTGCTAAAAGGGTAAAGCTACCTTTGCTCTTCTACCTTAGAGGCAACTTAAGTATATTCTCTACTCTAGATCCTTTCACTTTTCATTAGCTTTCAATATCTCAGGCTTTTGACAACTTTAATTTTAATTTTTCAATAGGACTACCAAGCATCTTCCTATTTTCAGACGGCCGTGTCTAGACTGTAACCTTGGATGTATGACATCTTGGAAGAGTTGGCCTTTATTTTAATGATGTGTTGTTAAACAAAAGGAGTCTTATAAATGTGTTTTTAAAAAAGTGGAAAGGGTTTGCTGTTTGGAAGAAAATATTTTAACATTGGAGAGCTGCTTCAAGGTAGGGTAGGCAGGAATGTGTTAAAGATGCATCTATTTTTGTGGTGTATATACAAAAAAGCTTTAAATATCAGACAATAGCTATTAGTTATTGATGACATTTGGTAATTTAACGATATCGCTGTGTTTTGTTATGTCTGTGTAGTCAACATTTTACATTTTTTGAGTGGCCCACTCATTCTGACTGTAAACAAAGCTATCCTCCGCCTCCCCCAACCTGATTGGTTGTGAGGCGGAAGCTACTCCCTCGTGTTGTGAGGCACGCTACACGTCCTTGAATAATGTGCACGAGCCCAAACGAAGTTAGCGTGCTACGATATCGGACAGTAGAAACCAAACACAAGGTACAGGAAACACAGGCAAGAAAACAAAGTATGTATCTGAGACTCTGGTGGAATAACGGGCGCTTAAAACAGAGGTAGACCGGACAAGAGCTAAGAAGCCGAGTCAACATCAGCATAAACGATGGGGGACGCTTCGGGATCTCACGGACCCTGTAACCTTTCTGCCGGACAGGTAAACCGCTTTAACAAAGTAAGCCAAGTGTCTGTAACAGAAGTGTTTCTTGTCAAACGGACCTGCTGCGTGTTGTAGCACTGCTAAACTCTTGACCTCGGGTCCTGGACTATGTCACTTTATCCTAGTTGTAGAAGTCCTGCAAACATTGTGTTTGCTGGTAGTCTGTTGGCATCTACAGTAGCACCAATGCTTTTTACTTTCACATTGACTGGAGACCATTTGTAATTATTTGAAGTATTTATCTGCATTATATCTGAATTTAATTGAAACGATGCGAGCAGGAGCATCTGTTTGTGGGCGGGGCTTGCTGGAGCAGAGAGGGAGGGGAGAGGAGGAGCTTAGGGGAAAACTGTTTGGGAGGGGTAGAGTTTACATTCAAGATTTCTCCCTAAAACTGGCACTTCTTCAGATCCTGCCTTCCCCACCTAAACATCAGGTTTATACAAAGCTCGTAGACAACCTGAATGTTCTGTCTAAAACTCACAAATCTGACAGGAAAAGAGAGATGTCTGCAGACACATTAATGATTTGAGGTATTAAAGCTTTTGAAATGCTAACGTTTATGTTGGTGTCTATTTTTAGTACATCACATCCGCTAGCCAACAATGAATGTTTAGTATATCATGAGCAGACATCTGTGTCGCAGTTAAATAGGTGACCCTGTTAACTGGTGACTTTCAACCTGTTACGTCAACCTCATTAACATTCGACTGAGTGTGGCTCTCTGGACCGTAAAGCATGTGGTCCTGCCTTCATTAATATAAGATCCAGGAGCATGTTGAGAAATCCACTTTAATAACATTCAGTAGCCCTTTTCTCAGCATGTTTAACACGCTGTGATTACAGCCTCACCCTTACACTGGGGCAGCTTTATCATTAGATGCATCTTGTGGGGGTTTGTGTCGTCTTGCCCACATGAGGATGGTTGCCACTGCTGCTTGAAGGGGTGTTCATGGTCATCAAATGTCCATGATGATATGGACTCTCCAGGAATATGTAGATAGGGACCTTTTATTTTTGTTTCTCTTGGCAACTGTGTCAAATTGGAGAACGGAGGGCAATTTTGCTGTCAGAGACAATGTCATTAAAGCTCTCTAAAGTGTTGAACTGTTGGTGCCAAAGCTATTATTATTCCAGATGCCCCGCGGCTGTCGGATCCATCCATTTTTGTGGCGATATTAGGTCTGAAATTAGCATAAAGCTAGCTAAAGTTTCCACTTGAGTTCATAGGATGTGTCTTTTTTTAAACTACTTTCCTTTATGAAATATACAGTTTGATATCAGACAATGCAGCTTATGCACTTACTCTGTCTGTTAGATAAACTGCAAAGAGAGCATTCATGCAAACACACAGTGAGGCACACTTACACACTTGTCACACACAGAAAAACACACACACACAGTGAGAGGATTGTTGTGTGAAGCCCGTTTAGCAGGCCTGAAGCAGAAGCACATGGTCTGCCACGTGACCTAATCCATGTGACCCTCTTACCCTCGCTCTCTGACTGCCTCTCTTCCTCTGAGGCACATCTGCACGGCCTGGCTGGAGGAAACAGAACATCTGATACATCCATATGACTTTGCTGTAGATGTAACACTTGTACAGTGCTGTAAACAGGCTCTCTGACACACAGGGGTACCCACATAGGATGACTCAGATTAAACTCTGACCCGCGCTCTACACGTCAACATCTTCTCTTAGTCGGTCAGAGATTCATGTGACACCGATCACATGACTCTCAATTCACTGCGAGGCTTTGCAGCCAAAGTCATCTTCATGCATAATAAACTCAGTTAGCTCTGAAATGACAGGCAGATAATAAATACAGCGTTGTCTTGGAAACAGGCCAAATGACCATCTGCAAACACTATACGAAGAGCTAATTGTTCTCCTCTGAAACGAGCCAATGAAACAAAAGTTTATCTCCTCTCTAACGGGCAGGTGTGATGAGGAATTTCACAGCCCTGGTAAAAACAGAAGGGCAGAGGCACTGGAGCATATTACAAGAATAAACTCTTCCTGTGAAAATAAAGCCCAAAGTGCAGATCATTGTGGAACATACAGTATAGTAACACAATAATTGCTTATAGTTTAATATTATGAAATTCTGTAATGTTTATCTATGCTGCCTTATCTGTGAAAGTGGGCGCTTAATAGTGTGGAACGGAGGATTGTTAATGTGAAAATGAGTCACTATTACAAGTTTTGGTTTATTTTTATCAGAGATAAATGTAGGTCACAGAGGGATGAGGTGTTTTTGACTTCAGCCCTCTTCCTATTCTGTTTATATCTTCTCTCAAGGATAAGGTTGGGGGTAATGTTTTGTTCACATCCATAGCTAATGCTCTGCTTTCTATAAACACAGTATTGAGTCCTATAAATAAGACACTAACACAATAATACTGCTGACCCTTTGGGCAGATGTCATGTTCACATTATGGTATCAGCTGGAGGCAAAACAAAGCAAAACTGCCACCACAGGGGCGGCGCTTGGAGTTGTGACTCCTCTTCACTGGTGTTTTTGTTCCGGGTTTACGGGGGCATAACGCATATGCACATGCATTGTCCGATCATACTCCCACTACACTGATTACATGGTCGAGAAAACCGAATTCCAGTCGTGTTTTCTGGGTGTCTTAGTCGGAGTTCTCCGACTCTAATCGGAGTTCTCAAACTTCGATTATAGATGGACTAAACTGTTTACATGGACTTTAGTTGTCCGGTCTTAATCAGAGTAAGACAATAATTCGGTTTTCTCGAGTGTCATGTAAACCTACTGACTGACTTGTTGGCTGCCACAGTAACAACTAACAGTAATGACTTAGAAAGTAAATTCTACCTGCTACAACTGCCCAAAGACCTCAGAAAAATGCCATATGAACATGTAAGCAACAAGAAAAACATCAAAGGAGTGGGTCTTTATAATAGTCAGTTAGTTGGAGTATGAACAAGTAACAAAAAAGTCCTTTCCGAACATCCACAAATTAAGGATCCTACCCTGAGAATGATGTCAAATGTCTGTTGGGGTCCACATGGATCAGGGATTGACCATCAGATTGTTCTGTGTTAGTGATAAATCCATAACCAGGGAGTATTTCTCATCTACACGAAATGATTAACAGTCGGGAGTTCACATATGGTGTTTCATTTTGAAATACCGGATGACATATGCGTTATTTATTTATTTATTTTTTAGCAGAGCTGCTAAAGATGCGCTTCTGAAACGGAGCTACGGCAGTGCTGATACGCATCCTGTATGCTGGATCGATTAGATTGGCAACCTATTTGCTGCGTGATATGTGACGCTGCTACCATGCTCCAAATATGCATCCTGTATGTTTTAGCCTTTAAGAGTAAAACAAGATAAAGATGTCATACTCATAATCTGCACAGTGTTGTGAGACAACCTGAATTGTATCCTATCTCTGCTAATGAATTGGTCATTTTTGTTAAAGCACAGTGTAAAAGCTGTAGCTTATAAATTATATGATAAAAGCCATGAATCAGGAGGGCACACACATTACTTTATAGGATCCTGCTGACCACATGACAGGGTGTAACTACAGCAGTGTGTGTGTGTGTGTGTGTGTGTGTGTGTGTGTGTGCTTGGTTGACAATGTGTACGATTGCCCTTGTGGGGGTCCTTTGAGCACTTACAGAGGATGTGCAGAATGAAAGAAAAGGATCACTGCTTATCTCAGGACCTCAGGGTCTCCTCTCCTCCCTCTCCCCCCTTTTTTTCTCACTGCTCCTCTTCCTCTTTCTACCCCCCTTCCATCATGTGTCATAGCTCATTCAGTGGAGTAAAAGAAATATACCCAGGGCCTGTCCTTACAGTGTAAGGGGAAGCAAGAGAAGAGTGATGTGCACCCTGTATGGATTATGTAGTTTGTTGCATATGTATGTGGATAAGCAGCTTCTGGGGTGAGCGGGTGTTGGATGTAGAAAAGCAGAAGTGCTAGGAGGAAGAAGAGGAGTGTAGACTTAATGAAGGATGACATCATGGCAGGGTAGAAGAGGAGATGTGAGGGGAACTGCAGCTCCACAGCTCCAGCCATGTGTCCAGGCCTGCAAGACCTAATTGATTGAGACAGCTAACTTCCAGTAATTCAGCTGATGAAGCTTTTCACTCTCAGGACTGCTGGCTGGACACAAACAAACTCTCCGGCACGGCAGCAGAGGAGTGCAGACGAAGATAGAGGAGCAGGGAGAGGGGGAAGCTGTGTGTTATGTTAACACGTTGAACCAGAATCAACCTCCCCTTGCACACACACAGACGCACACAGACACACACAACGACAACCGAGCTGAGACAAAGTGCTGATAGTGCTGTTCCCATTTCAGGGGATGGTGAAGGCACATGCATGGCTGGCTGGAGCTGTGAGGATAATATGGCATGCTAGCCAGTAGACAGTCCTACTGGTGCTGCAGAGGAATGTTGTCTGACCCTGTTTGGACTAGTTTTTAAGACTAGCCACAGCTTGAGCTCTTTCAACCTGATTCAAACTATCTAATCCTGTATGCGGTCTGTGCAAATCCAGTCCAACATGTCCAACAATCAACCCAAAGCAGCTCAGTCCAGCACAACCCAACCAAATTCAAGCTTTGACAGCAGCATGCAGGCCGATTATAACCACTGCTTTCCATTCAAGGCAGCCCTGCACTTCTCACCCCCCTCACACCTCCTCCCCCCCAAGGCTCTCCCAATCCCCGCCTCGCTCGCAGCCATCCTGCTGCATGTGCACCGGTGCCATAAATAGCATCAGCGAGGGCTGCAGAGAGATCTGCAGATGAGAGACGCATGACCCTAAGATTACTCCAGCTACCGCAGTCCCCCCGTGCAGCTACAATCTGCTCTAATGTCGTGGATTATGCAGTGGGAATGAAGGAGAGGAAATAAAGGGAAAGAGAAGAAAACTATGAGAGAGGATGAGAAGAAAAAATGGGTATAAAAGCAGAGGGTAGTGGAGACGACAAAATAGGATTAGAAATGCTCCATCGTTTCTGGGATTGGCTTTCTATTGAGGTTTCCCAAGCTTCTTGGTAGATATTACACTGATATTTCATCATAGCACACTATAGTAGATTAGATTTCTGTCCTTAAATCCCTTTTCATACTTGAGCATGAAATGTCAATGGTATTAGTTGGAAAGCAATAATCTGGCTCGGGTGTGAAAGCCGGAGCAGACACATTTATGAAACGTGAAACAAAGTGAGAGACGGAGAGACAGAAGAAAGGGCGTGTGACACATGGATGGTGAGAGGAAGGGCCTGCTTAACCTTGTTTACGCGCTCTTTATCACAGTCCTTGAGGAAGCCAGTGAATAGGTGTGTGTGGTCAGTCCGATGATATGAGAAGAAGAAGAATTTTATTAAATAGAAACTGATCCTTCACAGTGTCATGCTGTCCCTATAGCTATGGTGCACTTTACCTTTTCTTTGAAGGTGTCATGCATCTAGCTTAAATGTCGTGACGGATCCTCTGCTTTCTGTAGAATTATGGATCATTCACCAAAGAGTATACCGATAAATCCAACTGGAATAGGTGGGGCAATTCAGCGTACCCCGTTTATATGGACACACCCTGCTGCCACGTAAACTGTCAACTCTGTTATTCAATTAGTAAGTGGTAATGATCTTAACGTGCTAACAATGACGATGCTAAAATGGACATGTTTGACAGGTATGTTGCTAATTGTGTTCCGTCTGCCACCTCACTGGGTGAAGCCTCCGCGAGAACAGCACCCTCTGGTGACAGGCTGCAGTACAGGTCACAAATCCCACCTCCTCCGCTAATAGGGTGACCATATTCTGAATCCCCAAAAAGAGGACACACTACGTGGGGGCAGAGTCATGGAGTTGCGTGAAGTTAATTTTGAAAGTTTTTCTGGTGTTTTTAACGTGCTTCTAACTCAGTAAATCCACGCAATACAAACTCAAAACTTTCATACAAAACCCCGGACATTTGAAGGATTTTATAAAATCCCTGGACAAAGCATAGCAAGGCTGGACAGCCCCCAAAAAAGAGGACATGTCCAGGTAAAAGAGGAAGTATGGTCAACCTATCCACTAATTCCTACGGAGCTGTGGACAAACTTAAACTTGAGAAATTAATCCCACAGAATATAAATGTTTCCCCCCCCTGGTTGCAATGTTGACATGTAGTTACTGTCACACTGGTTTGTGCTCAAGTCCTCTTTTTTCTGTACAGCTCCATTTTTAAAAGTTATTAGGGGGTTTATGTTTTCTATGGTTGGCACTTGATACAGCCTATGGCATAGCTGTCAATTATCCCGATTTGGCTGGTAAACTACCGTATTTTACCCCTCTTTCCCACCATTTTACCGTATTAGTATTCTTCCAAATATCTCCCATATTATGTATATAAAATATTCTGCCTTTCCAAACTGAACTCTGTGACTAGCGCACTAAGTAGCCACCAACTAGTAGTAACGAGTTGTCATCTGTGATCACACAGATGATGAAACACCCTCCCTCTCTTGCTATTTTCCAAACCAAAACTTGACACGTATGGCCAATGGGTGTACAAAGATTGCGTAGCTCACCTGGGGGATACACTGTTTGAGCAGAGCATCATCTCAGCAACTTTCCCGCCAAATGTGTACAACGCTACCACGCAGGTGGTGGTCACAGGAAGTGGTGAAAATCCCGGAAATACAGAGAGCAATTCGGCTTCAAATTCGTATAATGATGGAAGATGGAGCCGAGTTGTCCATAGTATACAGTCTAAGGTTTAACTTAACCATCTTAGCATCTATGTCAGGATCTGAAAATGTACTGTGAAACTGGGGCTACGTGAAACCTCATTCATTTTGAAGTTTCCATGTAAAACACTGATTAAATTATGAAGTAATAACATTATCATCATATCCATTCAAATGCATTATCTTGAATCATAGATGAGGGTTAAATACATTAAGTGGAGAAAAAGCTTTGCAATCACAAAATCATTTGGGGTTTATTAGGTCTCTGTACGTTTATGAATATTGTCTCAATCGATCAAATAGCTTTCCAGATAAAGGCCAAAATGGTGAGCTAATCGACAAGCACCACCTCTTTATACTATCTGAATGACAGGTTGAATTAGAGTCACTATAGCAGTTAAAACATTTGCCAATTTTCAAATCACATTTCACATTTCTGTTGATTTAACTCCAATGTCACAACTTCTGAGACTCTTTCAACTGATGCAACAATACAAATTATAGCAGTCACAAAGATAACCTAGTTTATTCACATGCATAAAATATGAGTGTAGAAATACATCTTACTGCAGCAGTTTAAACACAAGATTGATAAACTTCTTATGTAGCACCCACGGGTTCGGTATTAACCGTCGGGAGTAATCTAAAGGTTCTCAAACTAGATTTGAGTGCATACCCCATATCATTTAGCCGTACTGAAGACTGTCATAGTCTTTTTCTCACTTAGAGTATCTCTGTTATTAAAACTTGTTTGACTCATTGCCTGAAGAGATCTTAATGGAGCTTAAACGGTGTGACAGTCTAACAGCAACAGTAGTGGGTGCCTAATAAGTTCAAAGTCAAAGCTTTTACAGAGTTGACACATTAGGAGGTGGATTTAATACCACAGACGTCAGTCTAGATTAAAATGTGTTATTAATTAATACATTAATAATAAACATAACTGACAAAGAGGTCTTTGGGCCAAATGTGTCACCCAGGCTCCATTGATCTCAAGTAATGAAACACACTGGAAGGGATCACCACAAGGCCATTGTGTTACAGTAATTACTGTGAAAAATAGCTCAATTAAATGTTGGGTGAACGGGAGCAGTTTGGAGACAGGGTGAGCCATAAATTTTCATCCAGGAGTGTTGGTGGATTGTAAAAAGTTCAGGACATACACTTTAGATTCAGACCTTCTGTAATGTGTGTGCCAGGGTTTAACGCTTCAGTGTGGTAATGTAATGAGATGATAAGGTTATTGATAATTAAAAAATTATTAAAGAGATATTCCGGCATAAATTTACGTTATGGTCAAACACATTGTGACACTGAGTGAGACGCCCCCTCGAGAGATGTTGCCGACCGCTTGCTTATCTAGTTAGACCAACTTCAGTAACAACCGAATGATAGCAATACACAGCAGTCTACGTCTCCACGCGCAAACTTCAACCAAAACGCCACTCTATAGCCACAAATAATGCTCAGAACAGCACCTAACTTCATCAGCAGTACATAAAGGGTCCCAGCCATAGTACTAACCACCAAACATCTTTTTAACTTTGCCTGATTTATTTAGCAAAGAGGCCAAACACAACTAACCCACTCTCCTCCAGCAGCCGCTTGTTTGTGGGCCCTGACAAGTCAATCATCGAGTGCAGCGGAGTTTCGCAGCTCAAGGAAGAACATTTATGATTATTTCTTCATGGAAATGCAATCAGATCGAGATGCTAAGGCAGAAGAACTACCGCGTCTCTAGTACATATACAAGATACACAAGAACTCTGATTGCATTTCCATGAAGTAGTAATCATAACCAGTAGTAGTAGCAGTAATCATAAATTTACCCTAACTTAAATTTACGCCAGAATATCCCTTGATAGAGTTAATTTATGATTTTTAGAGCGCTAAAAGAAAGGGGAAGTATGAAATCTGACTATTTTAACATGAATGTAACTCTGAATTCAAACTACAAGGGAAGATGTTGGATAGAAAATAAGGAAAAGTGTTCTAACATTCCAGGGCCAAAATCTTGAAATTGACAAAACCAAAAGTATCAGAGGAGAAACAGATCAGAACCAATACAGCAGACAGAGTGCTTATCAATCTGAGTGCTGACTGGAAAATCTGTGGCACAACAAAAAAGTGATTTCTACTTCAACAAAGCTCCTATTCTATTGGCAGCAGCTGCACTGGAAACCAGCTTATAACCAAATATTCAAAGCCAAAGCACAAATATGCCAAGCCTGAGGTATAGAGTGAACAATCTGGACCACTGAGCCGCAGAAACACTGATATGGTTAGATACAGTCCTGTAACCTTTTCCCTGCATTGAACGCAGCAGAAAATGTTAAGCAATTGTGTGAGCTGACAGTGTTTTTGCAACAATATGGCAGCCATCTCTGAAGTCTTTCGCACCACTGATTGCTTTCCAGGGCTGCACTGAGAGTCCGTGAGCTCGTGTTACGTGGGTAACAGATACCATTAACATGCAAATACTGTTTCCAGACAATATTTGCATATTCAAAGTTTTTCAGGCATAGTTTACTCATCCTGGTTCACTCTTCTTTGTTTCACTATGCAGCTGCTACTACTTACTGAGGTCACCTCCTTTTAAACTGTGCTAATTTTACAGATATCTATATTCTGAAGATATTTATGGTTCCAAGATATACATATTGGGGTATATGTTAGTGTTGGCTGTCATGCCAGATTGCCTGGGCAAGCTAACAGCTGAAAAGTAATCCCATCAATGGACCAAGAGCAATGAAAAGGTATGTAAAATATGACAGTGAATTTTGATCAAATAACAACAGTGACACTGGGTGGTAAAAATGTCAACCACAACATATGGTTTTCATGGTTCAGATGAAATTCTCTCTGCTCATGGAAAATCAAATTGGGAGTACAAATCAAAGTTATCACACAGTGAGCAGAGAAAACAGGGCATGATTTATTGCCATCATGGTAAAATCATCTGCTTCTCTTCATCCTCCACATTAGCCAGTCTTTCAAAAAATGTGACTGGAGGTCACTGTTGAAACCATTTCAGCTGCTCCATCCTAACTCAAAAATTAAACATTTGATCTCTGTCAGGTTTAAACTTACATATAAAGCAAGTGTAGTCCAGTACGGTGGCCCTGAGGTGCAAAACTCAACAGCAAATCAAAAAATACACCACAAAAACAGAAACCACAACATTGTGTTTTCTCTTTTTGTGTCGTTTTTTTCTGATTTGCTGTTGTGTTTTCTGATTTGCCATTGTGTTTTGTCTTTTTGTGTTGGTTTTCTCTTTCCGTGTTTTGTTTTCTCTTTTGCCGTTGTGGTTTTTGTGTGTGTTGGTTTTCTCTTTTAGTGTTGTATTTGCTTTTTGCTGTTGCGTTTTCTTTTTTTGTGTTGTTTTCTGATTTTGTTGTGTTTTCTCGTTTTGTGTTGTGTTTTCTCGTTTTGTGTATTCTCTTTTTATGTTGTATTTTCTGATTTGCTGTTGTGTTTTTTGATTTGCTGTTGTGTTTTCTCTTTTGTGTTGTGTTTTCTCTTTGGCTGTTGTGTTTTAGGATATTAGTGTTGTTATTGTCACTGAATCATTTTTACAAGATTGCAGCAAAATTTATGATAATTTTGTAAACAAGATTGAACTTCAAGTTAGTGAAAATATATATATGTATAATATTATAGCACATTGTTCAAATGTCTTACAGTTAAGTTTTGAAATGAGGGTGCCCCAGACTAGTATCATATCAAAGAGAAGCTCTATGACAGTGGAGGGAGACACATAAGTGGGCACAGTGGGAGTTTGTCAGTTGCTCCAAGGCAGGGAATGAAGGGAAAAAAAGGATCCCAACACTCAAGGAGGCAAAAAGGCAGGCAACATATTGGTCTCCACTCATTACATTGTCACCATGAGCCACCAATCTGGGACTAGTTGGCATAAACGCAGCCTGATCCCACCCTAGATGCGTGTATTTGTGTAGTTGTATATGTAGGCTAAGTGAATTTGTCCTAATAAAACCAGGCCAGGGCAGCATATCCTTCTGGAAAAAAATAGGCAGCGATTCATATTAAACCAAGGATTACACAAATTTAAAGCCATGGGGCTAGCTAGCTGGTGCATGTTGGTGTCCATATAACATTTCCGTCTCTCTCTCTCTCTTTTTCTCTCTCTCTGAATCTGCAGTACACATACATGGATGATCGCTCATGTGAGCTTTTATCCATGCTGCTACATATGTGCAGGCGTGCTGCATCCACAGAACTGTATGTGCCTCTGCTTGCTCGTGGGTGGAGGGATCGAGCCATTTCCAGCCATGCTTATGCATGTGTGTGTCAGAGCACCGTGCTGTTGCTGAGGGAGACTGCCATTTGTTTGCCCTTGGCCCGCAGAGGACAATCGGCTGCCAAGGACCGGCTCAGTGGAGAGGGGGGAAGAGGAGGAACAGAGGAGTTGAAGAGGGGTTGAAATCAGGATAGGAGAGATGAGAGGATATTTCTTTTGATGAACGGCAGCTAAAGGGTCACTTCAACCAAATAACATGAAAAAATGTAACCTACTCTGGTTTTTTGACTGATATGATACAGGTTGTAAGGTGTGTAAATATAGGGAATCAAACAAGCAATATCACAGACTTGCACAGATTATGGATTATTTCCAGTTTAGAAACAATGCAAAATATCAAGTTTTAAAAACCTTAAAGTTAACCTCAGAGTTGGCCCAAGCCTCAATGGGGCCCTAAGCAAAATTTGATTTTGGGGTCCTCTATTTCTGCCAATAATATTGATTGTTGATCATTCACACACCTACTACAGTATAGATTTAATGCGCCTAACATGTCTTTACACATTTAAGGGGGTGGCCTAGGTAATAACATAAATAATACCAATGCAACCATACAAATAATACCGATGAATGACTGATGAATGATGTTCAGGGTGCCACATATGGTTTTTAATCTCAAAATATAACACATTCAGGATGCTCAGTGCACATCGCACAGCAGGAGCTTTGACATATCAGCAGTAGGAATCATAGGCCTACATCAGCAGCAGCACTAAAATGTTTTTATTTTATTTTATTTTATTTTTACAATAATATATTTTTGATCATACAGAAAGCACCACTCATACATGCAAAAAAAAAAAAAGTATTATTATTATTCTTTTTGCTCTTGGGGGCCCCCTCCTGGCCGCGGGGCCCTAAGCAGGTGCTAAGTTTGCTTATGCCTTGGGCCAGCTCTGGTTACCTCGCTAGCAGGCACCAGACAGCAGCTGTGTTTAGCTGTTAGCTCCCTTGCTAACATTAGCATTACTTAGAATTTGAGTCTTTCTATGATATGGTTTTATAACTATGGCTGTGTCCGAAATGAATCACTCAATCCCTAACCCCCATATGGGGTTTCACTATATAGTTGATTATGTAGTGAACTCAATCACCGGAGGTTTTGGACACTACAAGGCAAGACGCAATGCATGACGGGCTGCCCACCACCGGTGAGTGACCATCGGATGGTCACTACATTTTGCAATGCTTTACGGGAAATTTTGAGTCGCCTATATGGGGCATTGGAATTGATCACTCAGGTATCGGACACTCCTCAAAATGGCGCTAACCCCCATATAGTCGCCTATATAGGGGTTAGGGATCCATTTTATAACTTGGTCGTGTTAGCACTTCGTTTACATGAAGCATTGCCACCATCATTTGCCAGCACCTCAATTTTCACTTTTTAAAAAATATCAACACTTCATTGTCCGATGTAAAAGTCGATCTTTATATAAATTACCAGGTAATTTGTCACTTCAGAACATCATTTCTTGGTTGTTGTTTGGCTGGTGGTGATATCAGCTGGAGGGCAATTTAATGCAAACTCTTGCTGTTATCTGACAGTCGGGGGTAATCCTTTTTTCCTTTAAATAAAACATGGAGCCTGGTGCACGCATGATTGTTACCGTCTGTCGTCTTTTCAACTTCTGTTTAGTTCAGAAAATGTTTCATGACAGTGATTCCTCAATTTAAACACAAAACATGATGATAGGACATAAAACAACATTTTGCATGGAGTTCCATCAACAAATGTCAGTATCATTATTCAGGCAGTGATATTTTTCTCCAAGGAGAACATTTTCAAATCTAGATGAATAAATCCAAATACAGTCTTTGTCTGGCTCGCAGTCGAAGTTGGTGAATCACTTTTTCTCGAGTCTAAAGTAGAGGTGATCACTCGTTATCTTGATCATCCAAAAGGGCTGTCAAGATACCAGCTTCTCAGATATCAGAGCAATAAGAACAGGCAGCAAGGACAATTGTATGTGGATAAAGTTAAAGGGATATTCTGGCGTAAATTTACGTTATGGTCAAACACACCTTAGCACCAAGTTAGACACCTCCTCGAGAGATGAATCTTGTTGACCGCTTGCTTCTCTAGTTATACCAACTTTAGTAACGACCGCACGATAGCAATACACAGTAGTCTACGTCTCCATGTGCAAACCTCAACCAAAACGCCACTCTATAGCAACAAACAATGCTCAGAACAGCACCTAACCTCATCAACAGTACTTATAGGGTCCCAGCCTTAGCACTAGCCACCAAACATCTTTTTAACTTTGCCTGATTTTTTTAGCAAAGAGACTAAACACAACTCACCTACTCTCTTCCAGCAGCTGCTTGTTTGTGGGGGAGCCCTGACGAGTCGATCACCGAGTGCAGCGGCGCATTCCATGAAGCAATAATCATCATAATAATCATTTTCCACTGCAGACGCGGTAGTTCTTCTGCCTTAGTGTCTCAGTCTGATTGCATTTACATGAAATAATAATCATAAATGTTCTTCCTTGAGCTGTGAAACTCCGCTGCACTAGACAATCGACTCGTCAGGGCTCCCCCACAAACAGGCGGCTGCTGGAGGAGAGTGGTTGAGTTGTGTTTAGTCTCTTCGCTAAAGAAATCAGGCAAGGCTAAAAAGATATAGAGTGGCGTTTCGGTTGAGGTGTACGCGTGGAGATGTAGACCGCTGTGTATTGCTATCATGCGGCCGCTACTAAAGTTGGTATAACTAGAGAAGTAAGAAGTCGGCAACCTTCATCTCTCGAGGGGGTGTCTAACTTGATTTAACTTAATTTCATGCCGGAATATCCCTTTAACATATTGAAATGAAGAAGGAAAGAAAAGGAGGTAGGACCAAGGAAAGTAAATAGGATGCAAGGACGAAAAACACACACACACACTAGCTTAGAAACACACACACAGTCACACATAGAGGTACAGACCTTGATCACTTATTCATTTAGACCTGAGGAGAGAGTCAGCAGGATCAGGTTCCCCTGATCACATACACACACACACACACACACACACACACACACACACACACACACACACACACACACACACACACACACACACACACACACAGTGAATCCCACAGGCAGGGGCTCACCAGCTCAATTGAATTACTGTTATCGTACACCCAGGACTCAGACTAGGACCCTGTCTGCCCACCAACCACACCCTCTCTGTTTGCGCTGCACTAGAGGACACACTCACATGCTCAAACACACACACTCAATCACTTATTTACGCATACACACAGGGTAAAATACCAGCACTATATCCACTCCACACATACTCACAGACCCTGTCCACATCACTGCTGTAATGTCCCACCGCAGGCTTTTCCCCATTATACTCATCATTCACAGGCGCTATTGATTACTTTCTGACTTTGGTTTTCCCTTTCAAGCACACAGAACAAACACACACATGTATGAAGACATGAAAAATCTGCACATTGCTTCAGATAAGATGTTTGTATTCCCTTGTTTCAAATAGACACATACATATCCACACACAAAGTACACACACATTTCCAAGTTGTTAGATCTCAGTATTGATTTCTACTGGGAATGGAGATCACTACTCTACATTACACTCCTCTATCTTCCCTCTCCTTGCAGCTCTTTTTGTCTTCATTCTGATGCATGACGTTTCTTTGTCCAAACTAAATGGGATCGAGAAGATGAATCGACAGAGAATGATGAGGATCGCTGAGAACCCCTGCGAAACAAAGGTCCCACTTTGGGGCGAAGCAGAACTCAAATGAACTGGGAATTGAAGCACAGCCAGGGACGCTGCATTCGAAATACTTAAGGTGTGATGTTATGAATAAAAATGCTGCGGCGGCTGCTTGTGAAGTGATCACGATCACACGTGTATGATCAAATCAAACATATGCAGAAGAGAAAGTGAAATACGGATAAAGCTAAAACATCTCATTGTTAAAAATCTAGATGTGGCGTGCAAGGGGGCGTTCAGCTCTGTTGGAAGAACAGATTGTAAGTCACAAAGAGTCAAATACAGGATGAGGAAAGAAAATCCACGAAAGAATATGCAGGATTGCATTGTAGCGTGTACTGTAGAGCGTAATTTTATATACTGTATCTCCCTGCCAGAGATGAGAGAGCCTGGCTGTGGCCCAACTGTGCCATGTAAATGAAGGCTGGTGGCCTGCTTACTGTGGTGTACGATGGAGGCAGCAGAGAGAGAGAGAGAGAGAGAGGGGGAGAGAGGGAGAAAGAAAGAGGAGGAGGAGGAGAAGAAAACAAGGCAGAAGAAAAGAAAATGAGAGAAGGCGGCGAAGGAGAGAAAGATAGGAGGGAAAGGAGGGGAAAAGACAGAGGAAAGACGAGAAAGAGGGGGAGATTCGCAGAGCTGATGTTGCTGCCATGGTAACCGGCGTCACCTTGGTGAGGAACAGAACGGAACCGCTCTGGGGAAAGACCCAGAGAACACAGAGAGAGAGAGAGAGAGAGAGAGAGAGAGAGAGAGAGAGAGAGAGAGTAAAAGAGAGAGAGAAAACTCATCAAACAGTCACGCAGTCCTTGATGTTTAATTGAATCAGTTCTATTTTTAGACGTTAAAGTTTGGGTTAAATACGAGAATGCGTGTTCGGATTTATTAACAGTAGGTCGAGTGCAGTTTGAACGCTGCCCCGCTGGCCATTGATGTTTAATTGATATATGCGAGCCAGGGAAATGCCTTATGGACGCTCCTCGCTTTCACCAACCCCGTTTTGGTGCGCCATACAAATCCATCAAACAGCTTCTGTCTCATACAGCTCTAATTAAGATTTGCACTGTTGCAGGTATTTATATTCAGGTCATGTTGAGTTGAGAAATATGCAAAAAAGATCTGAGTGCAGTTCCTGCCCTTGAAAAACCTCTATCTTTACTGTATATGCTGTACTATATGCATTCCCAACCGTCTGAATATGCATACTGCACATCCCCTGCTGTGGCCATGAGGAAGAGTTCCCATCCCCCCGCTTTTCACCCTGACTGTAATGTGAAGCTGTTCTGCATATGCGTGAAAGATTCCCCCTCATTCTGTAATGTTATCTTTCATTTTATGAGCATATAATTAGATGTTTGATTAGCTTTGCCTTCTATTAACTAAGTCTCATGTTTCTTTCTCTGCCGTCCACTCTTTTCTTCTGACTGTAATGTCTGTATTTGAGTCAAGGCTGAGTGGTGGTGATGAGGAAACCTCGGCACTTAATATTTTAATATTGGAGAGGTTTCTTGTTGCATATTGTACTGCATGCTCATACTGTTAGTACTGTATATGTAAAAATATTCTCAACATTTAAGGCTGTAACCCATAAATCTACTCAGAACTTATGACTATTCTGTTTTTGATTTTTTTGATAAGAAGGTGAGTACAGTAGTTTCCCTGGCTTCATACATATTTTTTAAACTATTTAAAAACATTTAAATGATCAAAAATCAAAAGATATGTAAATAAAACTTGTTAATACAAAACTAACCCTAAAAACCTCCCAATTTCTCTCAATTAGCTTTTCATTTCCACTTCTTATCTAGTATGTAAACTCTATTTAAGCCCTCTGTTTAGTGTGTTACAGTTGCATCAAAGCAACATAACAGAGGAAAAAAAACAATCATTGCAGATGCCGTTTTGCTATTTTTAGCACACCATGTGTAGAGAAATGTGCCAACAGATGCGATGGTTGTAACAAGGATGTATAGCAAATAAGGAAGGTGAAGACAGTGATGCTTTACAACAAACCTGAAATATACAGCTGTGATATGGCTTTGAAGATGTGTATGAAGAAAGCGGCCTATGGGCGTATGAAGATTGCGAAGCTAACCAGGCGATATGCTGTTTAAGCTGAGCGTCTTCACAGCGACTTTCGGTGATTCTCCCGCCGAATGCGTACAACGCTACTGTGTAATGTTGGTTTTAGGAAGTGAAAAAACCCTGTAAATACTCAGCTTTTTGGCTTTAAATCTGTTTACTGGCGGAAGGCGAAGCTAAGTTGTCCATAGTATTTACAGTCTATGGTCCCCACTTTATGCAGTGTTCCTTCCCCCATGGAACTACATAAAAACAGCAGCTGTCAATCATGGGGAAACATGACTTAAAACGCAGTTTTTATAGTCTCCAACAACTGACAAAAAAGAAGCTCCACAGGAAAAATGAGAACTGAATTTAACAATCAGTGTTATTTGATTAGTTGCAGAAGGTTTGTGACCTATATTGCAACCAGCCATCAGGGGGTGCTGTTCTTCAGGCGGCTAATCTAGCAAGGAAGCATATGACGTCCATTCTGCATGCAGTTTATGGCTATTCTTTATAAAACATATTCCCCGATAACTCTTGACATTCGATCTTTTATTTTAGCATTCTGAGGGCAGTGCATCTGATGAGTCACTAACTTATGGATCACCTCTGTGCTTCCCCTGAATCAGGTTAGGATGGAGCGAGAGCGGGCTGTCCTTCACCTCAGATGAGAAGTTAATACTGCAGGAGTTACTTCACCTTTAAATCTTACTCCTGATTTCCTGGCAGAGCCTCCGGTCAGTAATGCGCTGGTCCTCCCTCTACACAGATGCATCTATCATCTCGAATGTGAAAACACGAGGTCAGCATCTGTTGACCACATGCTTTATAGAAAGTGTTTTGATCCTGTCACAGCCGCTGCAATATTGATTCCATTAAAGCATTTAAAAGTACATTTACAGAGTTTGACTGTGGGGGATGTTTTTGCTGTATTCAGACCCCGTAACTCCACTTTCCCATAAATCTGCCGTAGGTGGAAATAAATTCAGTTCATGAACCCTTTTCAAAACCACTAGAAACAACCAATCATAAATAGCCATTGCTGTTCAGAGCATGCAGGGTTTAAATGAATCTTTGACGCCACCGCTTTTGGTTAGACCTATTACATATATGCAAATTACAGATTTTCTGCCTTTTTTCTGAATTTTATTTTGCATCTAATCGGTTCTTTTCTCCTCTCCACCCTCTTTTTCTTCTAACCCCTTCTAAATGAAAGCAAAATATGTTTTCAGTTTGCAATGGCTGTGGTGTGAATGAATCATTGAGATGATGGGCTGAACTGCAGTGAGAAAACATGACACACTGACAATACAGGTTCGGGAAAGTCAGCAAAGGTGTATTTTGGAGTAGAGGAGAAAAGTACAGAAAAAAAGGAAAAAGAGGAGGAGGCAGGGGGAGGTCAACAGAAGGAGAGGCAGATGCTCGTGCCTCGGATGCCTGTGCTCGAATAATTACCCTGATGAGATTCACCAAGAGCATCACGAAATGCAGAGGAAGAGGAGCAAGGGTTTGGGAAATACCTCACGACACAGAAGAAAAGAGAGAACAAAATGATCGTGTTTTCTTTACACACAGTGCAGCACAGTGTGCGTTTACGGTACGTGGGTTTGGCGTGTTACACCTACTGTTTCTTCTGTCTCGTGTTTTCTCCCTCTACGTCATACATGGCGTGAGAAAGTGGAGCCTCCCTCTCATCTTTAAAAGATGCATGAAGCAGCAGCTACAGAGTGCCACGGGAGACTGTATAGAAGATAAAGAAAGAAACCCTGAGCAGCGAAAGCAGCGGCAGCAGTTTTCCACCCTGTAAAACTGCTATTTATAACCACTAAATGTTTCAGTTTCTTTCTGCTGAGAGAGAAAATACAGGGACACCATAAATAAGAGCATAATCAATTTTCCCCCAACCCTCCCTGATTGTATTTCGAGGCCAGCCCGGTGATCTCTTTCTGATTTTCGCTGATATAAGGACTTCTGCTTGAGTTCTAGTAGCCGCCTCCTTTTCGAGACTCTGCCTGGCACAGTCAGATGGCAGCACATCAAAAACAGAATCAACGCCCGGCCCTCTTCCTCTCTTTCCTTCATGCACCAGTGAAAGAGCTTGATCTGTTTCTATCTACAATCCATCGTTCTTCCTGAGATTAAAGGACAACACCGCGCGGTTGTGTTGCGAGTGCAAAGACCACCTGTCTGGTGTTACACCAGCACAAACCACTACTACGCTGAACATCACACATATACACACAATCCTTTCATGAGGTAAACATGTATTGCACATATCGCTGTAATAAATTTTCCTATCTAATGAAATATTGGAGGCACAGCTTCACTTCAAGATGGTGTGATGGAGCACCATGTGAGGTAAAAGCTAACTTTACAAATTTTGCATTTTTTGCACTTTATGAATTTGTAGGAAACACACAGATGTGGCTTAATAAATAGACTAAATGAAGTACATTTTTTCAAGTACACCTAAATGTAATTGTGAAGTACTCTTTCCCTTGTTGTACTTTTCAGTGTTTTTGTGATCTGACAGCTATTCGTGGGCAAGATGGCGCAGCGCTAGTGGCGACTCGTTGCAGCAGCTCTCGTCTTCCTGTTTGTTTTTTGCTGTTTTATTGCTGTTTGTGGACAAACTCTGGTCCTTCTTTTGAGTCTGTATATCTTTATCTTATTTATTTGTTTTTTGTACCCGTTATGAATGTGCATGTTGTGTGTACCGCTGCTGTTAACGACTTAATTTCCCCACTGAGGGATGAATAAAAGAAAATAAAGGCAAATCTATTCACTGCTATGTCAATCTAATCAATATCAAATTAAATAAAGAGAAGGTGACGATTGTCTTAAAAAAATTAAAACTAATGATTTATTGTGGAGGAGTGTGCAATTAGTTCATGCACATCTGCTTTAATCTATCTTATAAATCTAGTTTGAATATCTGGTAACCCATTTCATGTCCTTTCTAATCATTGTGATTGATCAGCATTATTTAATAATGCTCTAATAGTGGATATGAAACAGTTATTTCATACACAACCTTTTTTCAGGACAACAATGCTGTATTCCAAATCCGTGTGTTCCCTCTCTGCTGTCTGATGGAGCTGATTTGTAGGTCATGTGTGAGCCCCAGAAATAAACTGAGAGAGTGGGAGTGCAAAGGACTTTTACCCTCTAGTGGTGAGCCTGGGGAAAGGCCTGTCAAATTCATTCAGGGAAAAAAAAATTCAATTGCCAATTATCCCTGTTCAGTTGTGCATGGAGGCAGTGACCCAGTTGGAAATAATTTTCAGATATTTTTGAATTTCATTTGTTATTCAGCAGCAGTAGTCTGATACCGTAAGGTGTAAATGTGGGAGTTCTGCTGAACAAACAAGTAAAACTTTTTTTTTTTGAGTGCACAATCACTCAGTCTGATGTCACTCCTCCACTTTGTGACTCCCAGCAGAATAAAATCAGCAGAGTGAATTAGATGCAGCCGATTGTGCTGCATTACAGAGACCCCACTTAGGGCAGACAGTATAACTTCTTATGAAAAATAGTACATTAAAGATCTCTAAAAGGCTTTTAGTATGGTTTCAAAATGTTCACCATCCATTTGAACACAACCTCACAGATTCATAACCTCCCTCTGCATTTGCGTATACCACAAATGTCTATACTATATATTCAAGTTATAAGAAAACGCTGCATCATATCTATTTATCCCTGATATACTATGATGTTGTGTAAGTTATCGTCACATGTACAAGTTGCTTTAAGTGCCTGAACATAATACTTGATAACAGCTCTTAAGGATATTATTATTCTACAAGTGTTAGTGTCACGTGTGAGAAAATCACATTTAATAGAAAGGCTAATTATCTCAAATGAAATGGAGGTCAATAATGAAACAACATTGAGTTATACAATCCTTGACAAAAACCCTCATTCCAATGTCATATTAGAGTCAAATTGGATTAAGAAAGGGTATATTTAAACTACTTCTTTAAAAAACCCCACAAAGGTATAGCCTCAGTAACAATAAATTGAAATATATCATTTCAAGCTTCAGGGCTACATTTTGGTATACTTTCAATTTAAATGAAATTTGTACAGTGTGTATTTCATATTAAAGCTCTCCTCTTGTGGCATGGGTTGCAAATGGTGAGTCTGGCTATTGCATCAGTCTTTTTATTCGCTTTTGACAAATTTAAGGTAAAATAAGATATTCACCGCAACAAACACTGTATTCCCCAAACATTGTGTCATCATGTCAAACACTGATAGGACATTAGTGGGAAAAACAACATTATTTACCGCTCAAAGAAAATCTGGTTGGTTTATATTTAAAGGTTTGATGTTGAGTGTTCAGTAATAAAATTGACACATCAGGCATCATAAAAAGCCTCTTCAACCATGCCTAGCTATTTTTTTTTCACACATGCAAGCACAGAAATACAATCACACTTTCAAAGGCATGCACACCAACATATGTTTAGAAAAAAACATCAACCGGCTCAATATTTCACAGTTTTGCCTGCCCATATTCCAACACAAAAGCTGTGACAATGTTTCCAGAAACTCATGTCCCCGAGAATAAATACAGAATCGAGCTCCACGATTGTTTTTTAGGCTACCTTTGTTTCATTATTTTCCCATTAAAAAATAGACAGGGAAATCTCTCAGCCCATGAGCGAGTGTGTGGGTGTGAAAAAAAAAAAAAGACATAGAAAGAAAAAAAAAAAGGGGGAATAGACAAAGACAAAGAGAGAGGAATCAGGCAGGGAATCGGTGGTATTTAAAATGAAGATGACACATGGGATAGTTTCCATTGCGCCTCAAAAGGCTCTCCTGAGATAGAATGACAACATTTCACAGCCTCATATGAGTCACACACACACAGACATATGCACTCACTCACATACACACAGGCTCATAAGAGAGCTTCATTTGGCTTAGGGGCGGGCGGGGTGACAGAAATGAAGGCTTTCTCTTGAGGTGAAGGAAGGAAATGGAGTCTTACAATAATCAGGGGAACATTTCTCTTGTGCAAATAATGCCACACACTTATAGGAGGCTTAGAGAAGTGTGTATTTGTGTATCAGCATGAGGAGAAATTTAATTTTAACGAGTGCAAACTAATGTCTTCACATGGGAATGTATGTGTGTGCAGTGCTACACATTTAAAATGCATGGAAATCATCACACCGTTCTGTATCTATTTGCTTATTTACTGCCTCTATCCATAAAACATCACCAACCTGCTTTACCTTCCTCTGTTTTCCACATTCAATCTAAATATCACCAAAAGGGTAACAGGCCCACAGACATCATAATGGTAATACACAATACACCAATGACAGGAATGGATGTTTCATAGGGTGGGTTTGGTTGCATTAAAATTACTACCTTACCTGTGTAACCTGTTTTTTCATATGTGTGGCACATGTTCAGTGGCATAAAAATAGTTTGTAGTGAAATAGCATGTTTGGCAGTCATAAAAGTAGTTGGATAGAAATATGCTCAACTATTTAGCCTTGGTAGCCTTTCTAGTTCTGTATAGGTGGGCAAAACGTTTGGAAATATATTGACCAGTCATAACATTATGAACCCCTAGGAAATCCCATGAAATCCATGCACTAGGTCTACCATAAGGTCTAATTTCAGGAAGCCTAAGCCTTTGTTAAAATAATCAAGTGTTTATAGTGCTTTATATCTATTATTGGGAGGTGGTGGTGTTCTGGAGAGTGCTATATTCTAAGGTGTTCCTTATATTTTGTCCACCATGTTAATATGCTTGGGGAAAGGGGCCAAAATATTAAATATTAGGGACGCCGTTCAATTTCACTCCAGGTGCGTTCCTAATGTTGTGGCTGGTCATATAGTGCACAGACTGTGAAAGAAAGGGCGATTTTTCGGCTTTACATTCGTTTTACAACAATAAAAATTTGTTTGAACTCACCTGGACACACACTCCGGTCGTAAAGTCCCGTCTGTTCCCACTAACGCCATCTCCTACACGGTTGCCAGTTTTAACTCATCCAGGTTTGGTGTCACCACTGAAGATACGGACAGGTGAACAAAACACAACTCCAACTCTTTTTTCAGGTGTAAAGGACGCTAAAAGGACGCTAAAAGGTACATTTCGAGCAAAATGTGTCAAATGAACCTGGTAACTGATCGATGAAATGAAAACACGCAGCTGTTGAAAATCGGATTCGACCGTTGGTGTTAGCTAACGTTAGCTAGCTACAGCTTGTCGAAGCTAGCTAACCTCGACGCAAGAAACCGACTCTTTAATAATTTGTGGTGCAAAACCCCAAAAGTCGTAAATTTTTGTATGGAATTTTGAGCAGCTTTTAATGTAATATGGAGGTTAAAATGTGTGGAAGTATGTCAGGACACACCATGTTTACCCCTAGACCTAGTGGTCTACTATGGAAAGTTGACCATAGGAGACCACTTTTTTTTGGCATGCTATATTATCATGACAGTTATGGACACTCATTCTGTTGGTTTGCAGGGATGCACAACATCTTGAAATATATACAGATACACTAGTTAGAGACAAAACTATGATTGACTTGATGTAGTGATCCAAAATATGAAAAATGGTTCATCTTACCCCACTCTCCCCTATAGGAATGTCTAATACAGTTTCAGTGTGTCTTTCAAATTTTGTTTTATCACAGGTGCACAGTTAAAACTTTAACTCCTATAAAAGCTTTTACTCTTTCTCTCAGGTTGCTTGAAATCATGACTGACCAGGAGGTATTAAAGTGCACTCTAAGAAGAGGTGTTCATTTGTACCCTCCACGCCTTCAGCTTCCCAGGGTCTATGGGACAAGTGATGTGCCAAGATATTCTGGTGCAACTGGACTGAGGTGATAAAAGGAAGGGAAGATGTGAAAATTTGCACTTAATTTCATTTATTTGATTAAAGAAGTGAAATGTCACTGTTCATGTTCCCATATTAGTGAAACTCTGTCTGATTCTGGGGACCATGACCAAGTGAAAGAAGATGTATCTTATGAAAGAGGTGATGGATTCACAACGGAGAGGGACTCCATCCAGAAAGTTAAAGATGGATCTGCTCATGCTGTATTTAAAGATGAGGTAAATTAAATGAAAAGACACATTCTTTAACTGTGTAAGATTTTGGTTTTCACCCAGTTATTTGATCTTAGTGAGTCACTACAAACATCTACAACCCTGTGAGAAACTAGAAACTTTCAGTCCTTGAGTGTCATTCACAGTCATCCCTAAAAATGTGGTTATATTAAAGTTTGATAAACCATATTTCAAAATCTGACATCAAGTGAAATCTCAACATCTGTGATTATAAGCATCAGTGTACTTGGCCATTGAGCACGGGAGTGATTGACAGCATCATTCAGCTCGCCTGATGGTTCAAAACCATCAGCAGCAACCGTGTCACTAAAGCTGTGAAAAACAGAAATTCATTCTTAATGTTTATCTCACACTTCACATAACCCCTTCAAACCTCTTTTTTTTATTTGCTTGGTTTTTACCTTAATGATACATGTTTTTTGTCTCAGATTGGCGACTCAGATGATGAACAAGCTGTCCTCTCTCTCCCTGGTGCGTCACCCCGAGGAAGTATTTCCTCCGATGACAAGCTGCCCCTGGATCAGATCAAGGATACAAATACTGAAGGTGCAGTAGTGGCCATGCTGTGTAATTTCACACTGTGTGTCAATAATCAAATTTTGTCTATTTCAGGGAGCAGTCGTCCATCCAGTTTTTAACCTCTGTAACCTCTGTACCAGTTTGTATCCCTGATCCTTGCTAGAGGTTGCAAGATCTGGTCTCTGGTATTGAAGGACTGCTGCCTCCTTCCCCTAAGTTTGGTTTGTTTTGACCTCAGGAATGCATGTGTCACTCAATGTCCTCAGTGCTTACTTCAGTTATTTCAGACTCTTTCGCTCTGAACACACAGTAGCGGTGTAATTTCCAGAATGAAGTCATGACAGTTAAATCCAACAAAGACTGAAAATCTCTCAAAATCTTTTTTATGTTTGTATTTTTTTTAAGCGTTATGAATACGTGAATTTTATGGACCAGAATTATGTTCTCAATTTCTGTTACTATAACTTAATTTAAGTTTTTTAGTTTAGATTTCACTGATGAATGCTAGTGTCTCCATGCGCTTCAGTCATAATGCGGTGAAATGATACCAGTGGCAGCAGGAGGCAAAGCGACAGACAGACAGAAGAATTTCAGTAAATTTGTAATGAATGGAGACATATTTTTTGTCACTGATTGGTACACTATTCTCTGCAGCGGTACAAATCATTTATCACTTTTTGCGTAACATTTGCAGCCAACAAAAGTTTTTAAAGTGAGCCATACTTAATGCCATCTTAAAAAATGTGATGTACATTATTCAAGTGTTATAATTTGATCTTTCCTCTCATAATTTGGAAAACAGGCTGGCACAAGAGTCACATCGAAGCATTGTGTAGTGAGACGTTTGACAGCCTCCTGAAGATGTATCCAGACTTCCAGAGTTGCAAGAGCCACATGGCAGCATTTGTGCTGATAAAAGGTAAGCACAGTCAATGTGTAAGGGACAATTTTTAACTAAGAATACCTTAATTGTTTTTAAAAAGCTTAATTTTGTTTTATTTTGGAGTTCATTTAGTAACTTTGGTAAAGGTACTTTGCAGGAAAGATAATGAGGCTCTGCTGTTTGTCTCAAGGCGATCTTCAGCAGTCGGTTGCTGTGAAGTACATCGAAAAAAGGGCCTCCTCTCTATAGAATGTTTACCGATTGTATTAAAAGATGTGCTAAATATCATCAGCATGTCAATGGAAGACAGTGAACTCCAGGTTATTTACAGCATCCTAATTAACATTAGTATACCTACATTACTTGCTTTGTGCTCAGATTGTAACATCACTGCGTTTGTGACCTTGTTTTCCAGCTTCAAAAGAAGATTTTGACATTTAAATGCTAGACAGCAGTTACAGCCTTCTTTTCTTCATCTGGGGAAATGTGTTTGATTGTGATTGTGATTGTGATTGCGATCCGTGAGCATCTCTCGTCTTTGAATACTTTCAGTCAAAAGTAATGGTTTGAATAGGGAGTGATGAATCACCGCACAGTTAAATGACCTTCACGTATTATTCCCCAAATCAGTCATAACTCAGTGAGTCATTCGAGCTGCTTAAGTTACTGACGTGAAAGGAGAAGTTGTTTGATTTCCTCCACAGAAGTGTTGAACACAGAGGGCTGTCCTTGCGAGCAGTACAAGGTGGTGGCGTTGGGAGCTGGCCACTCGAGCTGCAGCAAGTGGCTCTGCTACAATGGGACGTTGGTACACGACTGCCACGCAATCGTCATTGCCAGGAGAGCTCTTCTTAGGTACAATCCTCTCTTATGGGAGAGAAAAACCTTGCCCTGCTAATATCTATTTCAGTTTTGGAGGTGAGAGGTGGGGATGTTGTTATTCTTAAATACGTCCTCTTAAATCTAAAGACTCTTCCTAATGAAATACATCAATGTTTTCTTCTTGATGTTGTTAAAACCCTCAATTGCAGTGTGACATTGATTCTCGTGGCCTGAATGGGCGACCTCGCCCTCTTCCTCCACAGAGGGCTCCTGTACTTTCGGCTCTAAGTGAGACAGGTTATTTTCTGGCTTGTGTTCAGGTTTCTTTACAAACAGCTTCTGCTGTTTTTTGATGCCGATCCAAAGGCCAAGGAGAACAGCATTTTCGAGAGCAGTGAAGACAGCCACCAGCTTCTGCTCAAACCTGGCATCAGTCTGCATCTCTACACCAATCGGTGTCCTGAAGGAGTGACCATGAACTACTTCCCCAAGTACAGTAGGACTTTAGTGTGTTGCAACATTCATATTTGTCCTGTTTGGCTTATTCAGTGAATCTATTCATCGTCTTTTCTACCTTGAAGTCAGTCAGAATTTCTGGGTTTCTGGGGTTATGATGCGATCTAAATGAGTGACGCACAACTTTACGTCCTCCTCAGGGGTCCTGCAAACGGCCCTTCAGGGGCCATGAAGCTGCACTATCATGCTAAAGGCCTGCTGGTCCCTGCAGCTTACCTTGAACCAAGTGTGCAGGGTGCCAAAGTCTGCTGCATGTCGGGGAGTGACAAGTTGTGTCACTGGACCGTCACAGGGGTTCAGGGTGCATTACTGAGCCACTTCATCCAGCCCCTCTACATCACCAGCATGGTGCTAGGTAAAGAGTCAGCATTTAATATTGCAAAAATAATTATATAAGTTTATTTATTTATCTGATTTTTCTAATGTGGAGAGTGGTGTGTTCAAGTCGACTATCATACCCCAATAGTCAAAGCTTGAATGAGCAGCTCTCTGCTCTCAGCCCCCGAAAATTAGTTAAATACACACATACTCTTTTTATTCTTATTCTTTATTACATGCTGTTTCTGCTCTTCCATTGTAATCTTAATCAACTATGGGGTTTTGATTTGTTAGCCTTCAACAAAACTACACCATCTGCTTTCCCCATTACAGACTTTGTTCTCAGACAGCTCATTGCCCACAAATCTTTATTTTCTGAAGAGTTCTTAGCATTAAATCAAAAACAAATGTAAAACCCTGTGAAAACACCTGATGTTTGTAGTTTTTGATGCACAAATTACGCCTGGTTAAGTACAAAACATGTCCGCTTGTTTTCTGTCAACCAGCTCATCAATTTCTTGAGTAATTATTGCAGCTGAAATCACTTATACAGGTATTCATGTTCACCAGGTTTCCTAATTCTACTGCATGCGCAAACTGCATATTTGTGAAAAGACTGAAGAGCATTTTTCCGTTTATTTAGGCGGCCAGAGAGACTTCAATAGAGAAATGTCTGATTTCATCAACAAGCGACTGGGCGATGAGATTAAAGACGTTCTGCCGTCGTCCTACAAACAGCAAGAGATCCTCTTTCTCTATGGAGACTCCGCCACCTCTAATGTGACCTCCCCACGACATGGAGATCTAAGCATCAACTGGTGCCTCGGGGACAAGGATATTGAAGTTCTGGACAGCAGCAAGGGTTTCATTGTTGAAGGGTGAGTTGAGGATGAATTGATGGGTATATTTTTCATGCACTCTGTCTTGTCGGCGTCGTTTTCTTGCGCTTCATCCGGGTTCGGGTCGCGGGGGCAGCAGCTTCAGGAGGAAAGCCCAGACGGCCCTCACCCCGGCCACTTCCACCAGCTCCTCCGGGGGATTCCCAGGCGCTCCCAGGCCAGGCGAGAGATATAATCCCTCCACCTGGTCCTGGGCCGGCCACAAGGTCTCCTCCCGGTAGGATGCCTTCTGGAACACTTCTCACGGGAGGCGTCCAGAAGGCATCCTAACCAGATGCTAGGTTCTACTCTGAGCGCTTCCCGAGTGTCCGAGCTCCTTACCCTATCTCTAAGGCTAAGCCCGGCCACCCTGCGAAGGAAACCCATTTTGGCCGCTTGTATCCGCGATCTTGTTCTTTCGGTCATTACCCAAAGTTCATAGCCATAGGTGCCGACTCTCACCTATGGCACTCTGTCTCTTTAAAGAAAAATTTAACATATTAAAAATGTTTGTAACTTGTCTCTCCAAAAAAATGCGGGCCATGACCTGGCAAAAGCGTCCCACATACAAACCTTAATCACCAGTTGCAGCATAGAGGGGCACTGTAGCATGAGCCTGATGCAGTTTGCTTGTTTGACAGTCTTCGTGAGGCCCTGGGGCTCCTGCCATCTCCCGGCTTTTGAGCTGCGGACAACTGCTGATGTTTAGTAGTTTGAGTGTGACACAGTCACAGCTCTTACTGGAGGCGATGTTGTCCTTGAGCAGAGATTACATCCAAAAATAGATTTCGGATCCTGCTTTGTGTTCTCAGTGTCGCTGTGTGTTTCAGCTATTGTCTTGCAGCCTGGAACGTTACGTTTAGGCCACACGGTGCTCTGTCGTGATGAGCTCTGCGGCACAGTACGAGAAATGACAAAGAAAAATAGGCTCCAAAAAAAGAGCAGAATAAATTTAAGGACAAGAACCTAAACTGTGCAGGCATGAAAGGATGGCAGGAACACCCTCTGAAAAAAAAACAACTCCTAAATTATAGTGTGGAAACAAAAGGACATGCTGCTTGTGTCAGATGAGACTCCTTTAATTTAGAGATGTAGGAGTGGCATGCCAATTATTCCAAGCTTCCTTTTGTTATGGTTTTCACCGCTCAAGCAATTAATTGTTCCCTTGGAACCCTGGCTTGCACCCAAATCTCTTGAATTACACCCAGAAAAATCCATTAAATGGGGAATCTATTTGTAATAAAAACAAAGAACAGTCTGGGCGGGATGAGGGATATCATGGGCTGGAGACAGACTTCAAAATGATCTGATACCTGCTGATGTCTGCCCCTTTAAATTCTGTCATGTTAGATATGTCCAAAAATCTTTGTTATAAGTGATCATGCTAGGAATCCCTGTTTTCTCTGACTTAATCAAAGTGTACGTAAAATGTAAACACATTCATATGTTCAACACAGCCAACCCCCTGAGGGAGATACTGCACCCTTCCTTTTATCATGTGTTGTAGAGCAACACTGTGAAAGACAGCAAAAGAAGCAGCACCCAAACCATTTCAATGATATTTGGTGTTAACCATTGACTGTATAAAAAATGGACGCAGTCTGCCTCCTCGCTGACCACAAGAACAGCACCCTCTGGTGATGGGCTGCAGTATAGGTCATAAATCCCGCCTCCTCCACTAATCCCTATAAAGTTGTGGACAAACTTTAGAAATTAATTACACAGAATATAAATGTTTCTCCCCCCTGGTTGTGATGTTGACATATAGTTACAGTAAGACTGGTTTGTGCTCAAGACCTCTTTTTTCTGTACAGCTCCGTTTTTAAAAGTTATTAGTGGGCGTATGGGCTTACGAAGATCGCATATCTTAGTGTGACCATACGTCCTCTTTTACTCGGACATGTCCTCTTTTTGGGGGCTGTCCGGCTTTGTCCAGGGGAGTTTATAAATCCTTCAAATGTCCAGGGTTCTATATGGAAGTTTTGAGTTTGTGACCCGTGGCCTTACTGAGTTAAAAGCGTGGAAAAAACACTCGACCTAACCCGAAAAACTCTCAAAATTAACTACGCACAGCCCCCACTTAGTAGTGTCCTTTTTTGGGGGATTTGGAATATGGTCACCCTAGTGTAGCTCACCTGGGGGATACTTTTTTTGAGCCGAGCATCATCACAGCGCCTGTCAGCGACTCTATCGCTCAATGCGCACAATGCTACTAAGCAAGTAGTGATTCCAGGAAGTGGAGAAAATACCGGAAATACCGAGAGCAATTCAGCTTCAAATTCGTGTAATGATGGAAGGCAGAGCCAAGTTGTCCATCGTATATACAGTCTATGGTCTGAACTCAATGTGAAAAAATAGGCTTTGCAAACTTCCCTGTTGTCTCCTATTAAGTATTGATGTTGGTAAATAAGAAATGCGCTTTTTTGTATTTACAGTGTATCGATAAGTAATTTGATTCATGCCACCAGAATATTATTTATGTTGCTATTAATCATTCCCCAGTTCTCCGTCTGTGAGTGGGCCTGGCTTCTCCAGCAGACTCTGCAAGAGAGCCCTGTACAGTTATTTCCGTCAGGTTGCTCAGCTGGGTGGACACAGCTATCTGCTCTCTCTTCCCACCTACCACAGCGTCAAGGTGTGTATCTGCAGTGGGAGATAACATGAACAGTGCTCAGTCGCATAATGCCAAGGCTGTCAAGTATGGCTGCAGTGTATTGAACTTAAAGTGGTAAACAGCTCTTGTTTTATAGGTTGAAGCTGTGGTCTACCAAACAGTCAAAGATCTGGTCAACCGACAGTTTCTGAAAGACAATGCAGGTCCCTGGAACTCCAAAAAGCTGGTGGACGTCTTCAGCGCTTGAACGCACTTCCAGTAGCACAGCATGTTAAAGTTGGTCCAAGTTCGCTTTTTGAGGATTTTTCTTTTCCTCCACTCCTCTGTGTATTTCAGATAATATCTAGAAGAGTAGTTTTGCTTTTATGAATAATATTAATGTTTTCAGTTTGCGTAGGAGTTTGAGAAAAATACAAGCAACCCTACTGTTTGCATCTGTAGAGAAGTTGGTTTAAGTGTGCTGTGGGTGGAAAACATCGGTCAGGGGTAGAGTTTGTGTTTTTTCAGCCCCGTCAAGTTGAAGTGAGTTACATTATTACCTTGTTGTTTTGCAGTTAAAAAGTTTGTACATGATGTAACAGCTGAACATTATTTTTTAATTGTCCAGACAGATTATTACAGGAAGCAGTCACCACAAGCAGGTAGTAGTTTTGTGGTTTCCAAAGGAGTGTCACTCATTGTCACATGATGTTCAATATTCTAGGACTGGACGTGTTTCTTTAACTTTGTTTCCTAAAAAGCTGATTCCTGTAAGATTGCTTGTTAAAGTTAATCCAAGTTCCTTTTGAAGGTTTTTGCTTTTTCCCCTCTGTGTATTTCACTCATTCTCTTGAGCAGTAATTTTGTTCTGATGAATAATATTAATGTTTTCAGTTTGTGTAGGAGTTTGAGAAAAATAAATACTGCATATTATGTAAACTTAAATGTTCATGAATCTCCACAAAACAGAAGATGCTCCTTCTGCTATGTCTTTGCTCTTCCTAAAACTGCAAGATGTGGCAAAGAAACAACTTTGTGACAGTTTGGAGATGTATGTCATAAATCTGCCAAATGTACTACCTGTCAAACTTTCTAAAAGGTGGGGTAGGGTAGGTGGTGTATTTACAAAAAAGCTTTTAATATCAGTCAATAGTTAATAGTTATCGATTTTGTGACATTTGGGAATATCACAGTATCGCTGTGTTCTGTTATGTTTGTGTAGTCAACATTTTAAATTTTTTGAGCAGCCCGCTCTTTCTGACTAAACAAAGTCATTTGCTGCGTCCGAACTGCCCGCTCGGATACTACATGCTACTGCTACGTGCTACTGCTAGATCCTACTCCTACATACTAAAAACGTTGGCCCAATTCGGACACACTAGACGAGCGGTGGGGAAAGACGACCCCCGCAGGCAGAGAGTAGGTACTGCGCCCGTGCAGACAGTGGTAACTGAAGCCCCTCATCTGCGGGCCTGGCTGTAGTACTGCAGCTGTGCAGTTTAATGATGGAATAAGTGAGCTTTACCTCCATGATGTCGCCACTTGCTCATAAAATGATTACTTGGGCAAATATGACACCATGACATGACAAAGAGATACAACCGCACATTTTTTAGGACAGTGTGTGAAGTTACATGAAACTTACATCTGTACTGCTGCGGTCCCGCCTGCTGCTGCTGCTGCTGCTCCGACATGGTGCGCGCTGCTGTGGCCAGCCGGCGTTCGCGACACTTTTATATAGGCAGAGCAGCTGGTGGCGCTAGCATCACATGCGCCTCTACAACTTTTAAGAGGACGAAGAAGAAGCCCGCGGTGCATTTTGGGTCAGTAGCATGCCCGTAGGATGCACCGAGACCAACCTACAATGTGGGCGTGTCTAGCATCTGAAGTAGTATCTGAAGTAGCATGCTACTCGCTCCGGTGGCCAATTCGGACATGCTAGATACTACTTCGACTACTACTTCGACTACTACTTGGCAATTCGGACGCAGCTATTCTCTACCTCCCCGACCTAATTGGTTGTGAGGCGGACGCTGCTCCTTAGTGCTGATTGGTTGTGAGGCACACTCCACGTCCTCGAATTATGTTCACGAGCCCATGTAAAGTTAGCGTGCTACAATATCGGACAGTAGAAACCAACCAGAAAGTACGGAAAATTGTCTGAATCCTCCTTTGACCACGACTGCCAACAGAAGCAAGAAAACGAAGTAAATACCGGAGACTCTGGAGGAATAATGGGTGCTTAGAAAGGAGGTAGACCGGACAAGAGCTAAAAAGCCGGGTCAACATCAATGAAGCATAAACGCTTTGGGATCTTACGGACCTTGTAACCTTTCTGCTGGACAGGTAAACCGCTTTAACAAAGTAACTAAGCCAAGTGTCTGTAACAGAAGTGTTTCTTGTCAAACAGGTCCTGCTGCTGCGTGTTGTAGCGCCGCTAAACTGTTGACCTCAGGTCCTGGACTATGTCACTTTATCCTCGTTGTAGAAGTCCTGCAAACATTGTGTTTGCTGGTCGTCTGTTGGCATCTACAGTAACACCAATGCTATTTACTTTCATGTTGACTGGGCCCCATTTGTAATTATCTGAAGTATTTATCTGCGTTATATCTGAATTTAACCGGAACGATAAGAGCAAGTGCGAGCGTCTGTTTGTGGGCGGGGCTTGTTTGAGCAGAGAGGAAGGGGAGAGGAGGAGCTGAGTGGAAAACTGGTTGGGAGGGGTAGAGTTTACATTTAAGATTTCTCTCCTCAGATCCTGCCTACCTCTCCTTTGAGAGATATTCTTGCAGCAAGAACGTCGGCAGCGTCTCTACATGTTGAACCTGAATAAACTAAATACACTATTTTGCCTTGACAAAGGTGACAGCATGTAGGAATAAGAAATATGGGCATAGTCAATCATTAATCCATGAACTGATAAATTGTAGGAAGAATTATTCTCAGCTCATGTTCTTTATCTGAACATGTTCTTATTGCAATCAAGGTGAATGAGCAGCACGGGGAGACTTAAATTTAAAATTTTATTACAATTTTTTTTTCATGCAAACTGTGTGGTACCATGGTTCATTGTCACCATGGCTCCACTCACCAGTTGCTTGGCAACCAACTCCTCCTTGGAACTGATGCAACTACTCATGTCTTCATAATTGCAGGCTCTTTTTCAATATTTAGCTAAAACAAAAAACAATAGAACTGGATATAAAATAATCTAATAAAGCAGGCATACGACAGGGCTTCACATTAATATCTGAACTCTACACGGCAACAATTACAGGTTTCTGTGGCTGGCGAAGAATTACAGTACGAGTATGTGCTAAAGCCACTGTTAGTTTTTAAGCTTTTCATGATGTTTCAGGGATGTGTGTATGCAAATGAACATGTTCCCCATGCCTCATATGCTCTACTTTTGTTCCTGCTAGCCGAGCAAGTGATTCCTCCAGCCAGGTGTCGGGTGTGTCCCCAGCTGGTGAGGCAGAGCTTCTGTACCTGAGGGGCTCATCTGGGCTCGAGGGAGAGCCAGGGAATTCACAAAAAAGCCTGCAAGATAATTTAACATCTGTGAACAATTCAGAGGTGTGAACAACAGACATTTTCTCCTACATATGTCAGGGAGATCGGGGTTTAACCTAAATGAAACTCTCAGATGGTGAGAGAAACCTTTTGGAAATCACAGTTTTGTCCTTTAAGCTGTGTTTAGACCGGCTCCATTACAAAGGATTACATGTAATTATTTAATGTCAGCGCAGCCTCATTAATGTATGCGCTGACCTTCACTGTGATGCTGGGAGCAGAGGGACTGTGATGTCTGACCAAACCTGTGATCATCCTCGTTCCCAGTGAAAGCAGCTGAGTCTCAGCAGATGAATTATAACTTTTAATTGCGACCTTAACTGTTTTACAATATCTGAGGATTATGGGATTAGAAAGAAAGAGTTTAATGGCAAAAGAAAGAGTGATGTTTCTAGTTACTCATTAACCAATTTAATTGAACCCAAAACCCTTAAATTTTAGTGTCTCATGAAAGATTTCCGTAGAAACTATTTGACTTTGTGCTGAATCCCTCTCATTTTGCATTTATTTACATCTATTTGGCCAAAAGCAGCACTGCCAGAGTGTTGGATATGAATATTTATGCATTCAGTAAAGATCTGAGCTGCTCTGTAGTGACCACGCTTCACTTTCTTACCCAGGTCTGGTCTCTTGCAGGCCAGTTCTCTCCGGCTGGAGTCGGAGGAGGCTGATGTGCTGTCCGTGGAGCTGGACTTGATTGAGCGCACCGATGGAACGGAGACTCGTGGTGGATTGGATCTGGGTTTGGCCACGGCTCCCAGTGACGCCGAGTTGCTCCACTCTGGATGACAAAAACCAGCACAGGTATTTGAAAATAGCCTATTATTGTGTGTTATGATTTACCTCGAAGAAGGGAGTCTCTTTTTCTGTGTTGTTTTTCACAGAACAGTAACAACATAAAGAAAAACTTAGTGAAAAATAAACTGAAGCGGAAGCAGCTGTTTGTGAAATGATCACCTCATGCCAGCTGACAATTTCTCATTACTTTAAAGCCTCATTTCCACCGACTGCTTCAGCTCCATTCAGCTGAGCTCACTTGAGCTGTTGTTGCTTTGCGATTATTATCTGTAAAAACTGTGGAGTCCCTATCACTTGGAATTTATTCGCTATCATTTTGGCCCCATGCTAGCCAGGCTTAAACTGAGTTTTGAGGTGAGAGGTGCAGGTTTAGCTTGCTCTCTACATATACAATCCTCGACACAGTGGCCAGAGGTTTGACCCCCAGCTACAGACTTTTACGGCGTGGTCATCCCTTACTCCTGTTACCTCATCTTTACTGCTGCTGTACAACAAAATTAACTGCAGATAATCAAGAAGTCAAAACATACTGTATATGACTCTTAACTCTGAGTTGGAAGTTGAGTGGGATATGTAAGAGCCATTTTTCGAAGGTTATATTATTCATATGTTCAACCACTAGATGTCACCCTCGGGTCTCAGTAGGTGGGTTTATTTAGGTAAGAACCTTTGGGCAGGTGACAGGTGTTGCTGCACGGCACAGGAGCATATAGTTTTTGACCGCGACACCGGGGCTCTGTAAGATCTTTGATTGTTGGATTGTTTATGGAATATTGTGAATGCATTGTAGGACATTGGCACTATGGTGAGCAATAAATGATCTTTAAAGGAAGAATAAGTTGGACATTTTAATTTCCCCCCAGAGTAAACGCGGCACATAATGTCAATTAAGTTCAGCTCGTCGGCAACCGTCAGCAGCATCAAGTTTTAGGCTTTGCCACTATAATATAGTTCTGCATAATTATAGGAATATGGTGTGTAACACAGGTGTTGCCAAGCTATCTCACATGTCTGCCCGTTATCTTGCCACATTAAAGCTCCCGTGAGCAGTTTTTTTGATATGCAAAAGTTAAAGACCAGGATTTCATTTTTAATTTATTGGGAGCTGTCCAGCCTTGTCCGGGGGGAGTTTATAAAATCCTTCAATTGGGGTTTTGTATGGAGTTTGGAGTTTGTGTACCGTGGACTAACCGAGTTAGAAGCACATTGTTAGGATGAGTTTCTTTAGCCAGTCATGTCAGCCTTTAGAGCGGTGGAGCTGTGTCACTCAAATACCTCGGATACTTTGGTGCTAGATTTCTGGAGCCATGGGCCTCCGACAACTATCCTCAACAAGGACCTTGTACCCATGTTTAACATCACTCAAATCCCCAAAATATGTTCTGCCATGGTATTTCCTTCTATGGACCCTCCATATGTTCACCTAAAGTTCCTTAAAATATATTGTCCTTAGTTCTTACCGAACATGGATTTTTCTTAGGGTCAACGTTTGGAAATGTGGACGACTATATATACTAAAATGAAGCAACTTGGTTGTCACATAAGACTGTATGTAGCTGTTTTACCGGAGTGCTCTTCTAGTCTGAAACGTCCGAAGCAGAGATGAATCCTCCACTGCCTCCGGACGTTCTCCTTCATCAGACAGTGGAAGAAGAAGATGAAAAGTCCTGGAACACAAACAAAACTTCAATAAGGTCATGAACTTTGCAGGAGAGGACTGGTTCTTTCTCACAGGCTTTTTCATTTTTAATTTGCACTTGAGCAAGGCATTTCTCCCAGAAGTAGAGAGTGGAGGGCTTTTGTTGCATCACTCTCAGAAAAGAAAAAAAAAAAAAAAGGAAAGTAACATCACAAAGGCCATCCAAGGAAAGGCGGTTGCGAAATAGTTGCATCACTCTGCTGCTGTTTGATTTTTGTCCTTTTTTATCTACAAATTTTCTTGTTTTCTTTTGAACTGTGAATGTGGAGTGGGATGTTGAGGAAAGCTGCATGCATGGTTAGTTAGCACTGACTCAATCAATAAACACAGAGCGGCTCGATCAATGGGAGGAAAGAAGTTAAGGATTAATAAGTCAAGTGTAGAAATCCAGTAAGGCTAGTCCGTGTTTAAATTCAGAACCCCTTAACTGTGAATGATATATTAAGAATATTAAGAGTTATGGGAACATGTTTTTTTCATACGTATGTTCCCTAATTGTATGAAAAACCACCTTGCAGGGAGTTAAGTCCGGAGAAAATGTAGAGCAGAACTATTCTGGCCGGTCCCCAGGTAAAAAAGCCAACAGTCCATGTTAGTCCGAGTAACAAGGTGAGGCTGGCGACTCCCCTTAAGTCATGGATCAGTCCTCTGCGAGTCCCAGCTGGGCTGTTGGCTCGCATTTGGCGAATCTGGTTTAGAACCACCACAAAGATCTACACGGACATTAAAAAGAAAGTTAAAGGGATATTCTGGCGTAAATTTAAGTTGTGGTCAAACCGTAACGCTGAGTTAGACACCCCCTCGAGAGATGAATGTTGTCGACCGCTTGCTTCTCTAGTTATACCAATTTTAGTAACGACCGCATGATAGCAATACACAGCGGTCTACGTCTCCACGCACAAACCTCAACCAAACCACTCTAGTGCAGCAACCAAAAAGCCACACCAAGTGCAGCGGAGTTTCACAGCTCAAGGAAGAACATTTATGATTATTTCTTCATGGAAATTCAATCAGACTGAGACGCAAAGGCAGAAGAACTACCGCATCTGCAATGCGTATACAAGATACACAAGAACTCTGATTGCATTGTACTATGGCTGGGACCCTATATGTACTGTTGATGAAGTTGGGTGCTGTTCTGAGCATTAATTGTGGCTATAGAGTGGTGTTTTGGTTGAGGTTTGTCCGTGGAGATGTCGACCACTGTGTATTGCTATCGTTCGGTCGTTACTAAAGTTGGTTTAACTAGAGAAGCAAGTGGTCAGCAATATTCATCTCACGAGAGGGTGTCTACTTCAGTTTTATGTTGTGTTTGACCCTAAATCAAATTTTCGCCGGAATATCCCTTTAAGGGTTCAGCTGCCATCAACGGGGAGATTTATTGTGATTAGTGCTGTTCAAGAATCCTATTAGCTATTTTTGAGTGATCAAATATGAAGATAAACAGCATCTAACAGCAAACATGGACCCTGAATTATTTATAAAATTATGTAAACAAAAGCAAAGTACCTGAGAAGAACAGTGGGATACACTGAACAGCAAAATGTGGACAAAATGTAGCCAGTCTTCAATGAAGTGTGCAAAATATTTACCGCAATGTTGAAAAGAAAGATCAGCACGGCGTAGGCAACCACAGACACGTAAAACGTCACGTCATCCTGGAACCAACAACTGTGGGAACAAAGATTGGATTGTATGTTAATGCCTGAAATCATCACCAGACGTGTTGTAAGAGCAACACTTTTTTGGGAATCATGATTGTATAAAGATGTTAAAGATTGATGTCTTTAGTGCACTCATAATTTGCCCCAACTTGTGTTTCTACACATGAGTGAGATTTGCATATTTGTCTGTGATCTCTGATCTAAACTTGCCTTTAAAATGACCCAAGAAAAGCTTTTCCCTTCTGCATTTGGATGTGAAAACATGCTGTCTTGCATGAAACTCTTGAATATCAGGTCATTTGTAAAGCCACAGAGATAAAACAGATATTTTTTTTAAAGGAGACAGGAGAGATTTATTTTAGTGAATGACAGCAGCTGGATACACTGAGAGGAATCTCGTAAAATCCTTTTAGTCTCACTATTGATTGAAACCTGAGAGCCGGTCAGTCAAAGGCTAAAACTCACAAACTGTCCGAGCTGTCCAGCAGCTCCAGGCTCGACTGAGCGTCATTGTAGAGGTGACCTCCATATGCCTCTCTGTTCACAATGAGCACCATGACACAGATCACCAGAGGAATCCCTGGAGAGACAGATTATATACTTTCAAATTACGTCATAGCCTTGAAAACCAAAGATGAAGAGGAAGTTATACAATGTTAGTAATTTAAAATCTGTTGGTCAGCAGCAAGACTCACCCCATCCAAGCGCGCAGAATTTGAGGATGTAAGACGGTACATAGACGTTGAAGACTTTAACCAGAGCGAAGTACATGTTAACAGCCTCTAATCCCATCCAGGTGAAAGACGCCAGGAGGAAGTAGTGCAGTGTGGACGCTGCCGCCACACAGAGGCCATAAATACCCCAAGAGGAGAGCCAGGAGTTGACCAGAAACGCCAGATTCAAACCCAACAGTGCCAGGGAGAGGTTAATGAGGATCTGAGACGGGTAGTCTCGACGGAGCTTCCTGAGACGGAAATAAAGAGGTGAGAGAACACAAAGAGTCCAAGACATTTAAGACAGCTGTCTCACTCATAAGTCATAAAAAGTTCTACAAAGATTTCAATGTTTCAACCATACATTTGTTATCACTTTAAAGTCGTTTTAAAGTCACTTTTCTGCCTGTCAACACAGTGTGTGTGGGAGAGAAAGAATATACAGGACTTAAAGGGATATTCCGGTGTAAAATTAAAGTAGGGTCAAACACACCGTTAGACACCTCCTCAAGAGATCATGGAAGAACATTTATCATCATTTCTTTATCATTTCCTTGAAGTAATAATCGCCATATTAATAATTTTGCACTGCATACGCGGTAGTTCTTCTGCCTTAGCGTCTCAGTCTGATTGCATTTCCATGAAGAAATGATCATAAATGTTCTTCCTTGAGCTGCGAAACTCCGCTGCACTTGGTGATTGACTCGTCAGGGCCCTCCCCACAAACAAACAGCTGCTGGAGGAGAGCGGGTGAGTTGTGTTTAGTCTCTTTGATCAAGAAATCAGGCAAAGTTAAAAAGATGTTTGGTGGCCAGTACTATGGCTGGGACCCTATATGTACTGTTGATGAAGTTAGGTGCTGTTCTGAGCATTATTTGTGGCTATAGAGTGGCGTTTTGGTTGAGGTTTGTTTATGGCTCCTCAGACCGCTGTGTACTGCTATCGTGCGGTCGTTACTAAAGTTGGTATAACTAGAGAAGCAAGTGGTCACCAACATTCATCTCTTGGGGGGGGTGTCTAACTCGGTGTTGTGGTGTGTTTGACCCTAAATTAATTTTACGTGGAATATCCCTTTAACGACTTACTCAAAAGCTGTGTAGGTGAGAACAGTAATCCCCAAGAACAGCGATGAGACTCCACAACCAATATAAGTGATGATGGTGAGGATCTGCTCATTTGCTGGATCCACTGGGTTCCTGGTGGGGTCCTTAGACACAAGACACAAATATCTCTGTGTATTTCAATTCCCGATTTATAACACAAATGTTTATTTTATGTTCAGTATCGCTCTAACCGCTTGTGTCTCTATGACAAACCAGAGCTTGCACTTGCTTAAACAGGCTTTTTTTAAGAGGGGGTTGAATTGACATCCTGGATTTAGTTAAGTCCGGTTATTTCTGCTGTCTGATGTCTTTGCCTGGACCTTGATGTGACTCCAGGAATACTGAGCCCTCCTCACTCACTGCCAAAAAGACATGTTGTAGTGCAGATCACTCCTCCCAACAGAGATCTGACCCACTCCAGTCGGGTTTTATCGTGCAGAAAGAAGTGTTAGCGGGGTGCAGTGGCTCTCTTGCAAACTCATAAATTGCTGCTCATACTCTGCTGTGTTTTATATGTTGTGCTTGGAGCGCCCTCTGCTGACAAACTCTGGGTTAAACCACCTGTCTTTGTCTAATACTATCATCAAAACCCTGAAAATGCGCTGCAGTCCCTCTGAAGCTGAATCATAAAATATTTCACACATACCAGAAGAACTCCAAAGTGTGTGAGATGATCACACAGGCATGTTGTGTAGTCAGAGCTGCTGTAGTGTTTTCTGCAGCCGTGGTCATCCCAGCCTCCATGTCCGTCTAGATGACGACACAGACATTCAGCATCTTACACGTCATTCAACATTTGTAAAGTGAGACTAAATATGGAGGATTTACAACAAGGAGGACTTACGGTTTTTATTGAAGTTCCAGTACACACACTGGACTTCACTGTGATGCTTTCCAGCAGGTGAAAATTAAATGTAGTTTAGTGTCATACTGGCATGAGTGTAAGAAGCAGAACATGTTTCTCTTTATTTTTACAGGATATCAGATCTTACTTTGTTGGGTGTTAGATGTTGGAGTGTCACTTTTACATCCTCAACCAGGTCTTTGATTGGAGAGCTGGCGTTGGTCACGCTGGCTGACACCACAAACGTGTTGAGGGTCGCCCCCTTTTGGCTGGTCTGGGTATATTAAGACAATCTGTTGAGTGAGACTGACGTTTCTGATGGATTTGTACATTTTTCTTTCAAACACGAGGTAGGGCTGCACGATTTTGGCCAAAAATGAAGATTTTTTTTTCTTAGAGAACTCGATTTTTGATTTAGATTTTTAATTCAGTGACAACTTCACCAAACTTTACTTTAAAAACTAGAAAAGCACTCGGAGAGCGCAGACCTCCGCCAAGCAGCTCATGTCCCCCCTACATTGTGATTCACAGCAAAACTTTTACTGTTACGTGTCTTTTATTAACTTTTATTTGTGTTTAAACTGGTATGTTCACTGTTCATAAATTTCCTAAAACAAGAAATGCCCTGACCCGGATTCAAACCCAGGACCTTCTGGCTGTGAGGCGACAGTGCTAACCACTACACCACTGTGCCGCCCATCTACACCACTGTGCCGCCCATTGGTTATCTTTCAGCATTGAAAATTCTAACGACACCCTTATTTTTGTGTGTTCTGGATCACAGTATCCGGAATTTTGTCTGGATCAGGATCAACCTTTGACACCTCATAAAACTCATTGAGATCCTTTTGTGTAATTTTTTACTAAAGACTCTGGACATTTTTATAGAGTTAACTGCAAAAATTCCCAAATTTGCCCTATCTCACAATGATAAAGAATCCTTCAAAAAATTCCTGGATCCAGAAGGCGATCCTGATCACCACCAAAATTAAATGGGATCCTCCTGGGGCTGAGACGCACCTCTGGTGAAAATTTCAGGTCAATCCGTCTGTAACTTTCTCCGTAAAGTTGGTCACAGACAAACAAACAAACAAACAAATAAACCAACGCTACTGAAAACATAACCTCCTTGGCGGAGGTAAAAAAAAGTTTTTCTATCACCCCTCAAAACGAAACCACTGAAAATGATGTAGTGCATATGCCAAGCCAGTAAGTGGAGCTGTAACGCTGCACACGAAATACACAAAAGACAGAAGAAAAGTACAGAGCATGTGTATAAAGGTTGTTTTTGCTGGACACGTGTATCGGCCATAAAAAAGTTATGTTGTGTGTCACATGATCGTTTCCAGAGATGCAAATAGACATCCACACGGAGATGAAATGGTCATCGTTTACGGATTTATGAACTCTCTGACCCGTTTTCAAAAAGTACCGTTTACAGTCACTTGAAACGCCGTTTCCGTGTGAATGAAACGGTGATATGACAAAAAACTTTTGCGTTTACTCCTGAATTTGTTTCCGTGTGGACGAGTTGATACCGCCTTCAGACAGACTTTGCAATTCCACACGACTGACTCGCTCTTGTCCCATTTAGCCACGAACTTATCACCTTCTTTTAAAAACGCCATGTTTGTTTACACTGGTGTGAGTGGGAATGGGGGAGCCCACAGTGGCCTCAAGGTGTGAAACATGATGGAGAGGAAAATCGATTTGACGATTTTAATTTTTTTAACATCGTCATGATAAAATAATCCGATTACGATTTAAAATCGATTAATCGTGCAGCCCTATCACAGAGAAATAAGTCTCACACAGACGTACCTTGAAGAGCTCTGGAAGCCCAAAGAACTGAAAAGTAATTCTTGCTGGACTCAGGTTGAAGCCGCTCTGAGGGAAACTGTCTTGAAGGACAGATGGCAGCGAAATAAAAGCCACTGAGCCGTTCAAAGGATACCTGTTAATGAAAATCTACAACACAAAAAGTTTATTTTTAGGGTTACTCATACTCTTTTAATATCAGTAACACTACAGGTGATTTACATTTAGAGTGGACTCTATGCAAAATGCAGCACTTCAAGCTGCTCTGCGTAGTGACTGTACCATTTGTACTTTCCAGTTTGTTGGTTCAAAGGAAATACTGCGTTTGTCGGTAGTTTTAGCGCTAACTTTACATACCTCAGGCTTTTTGCCGAGACGATAAGATGACACTCCGAATGTCAAACTGCTAAACTCCCCAGGTAAGACATCCACCACTGTTACAGCAATGGCTGGGGCAAGCAGGGTGGAGGAGCTGTCGTAGCCCACCATCCTGTCTCCCACTGCTTCTGTGATATTTAGGATACTGTTGACGAAGAGAGAAGCAGAGTAAACAGATATCAAACTGAGAGGTACACTCCCATACCCACATTTTGTGTTTGGTTTTTATCCTCACGTGTTGGTGAAAGGCAGCAGGTCGCTGTCAGACTCCAGGATGTCTGAGATGATGTCAATAAGAGCTTGGCCCAGGGCTGGAGTGACCACGCTGAGGTTGACGATGTCCTCCAGCTTGTTGAGGACCGTGGCCAGCTCTTTGTAGTTGAGCGTGGAGTGGTTTTTTAGTAAGCTAACAATCATGTCAATGATATCCAGCGCATTGTCTGGAAATAAACAACAGAGATATGAGGAAATTGTGACCTTCGCACTAGTTTGTTGGTGTGGTGTTTCAAAGTTACAAAAAAGAAATCAAAGTCGCTAGATTCAGTTCTCTGATGAGCAGCTGTCTTTAAAGGATTTAAAATACCACCATGGCACGTCTTAACCTTTAATCAAGGACTCGGTGAAAGCTAAAAGACATCCTAAACCTGTCTCAGCAGAAATCCATTTTTAAACCCTTATTCAAACAATTTTTTTGTTCTTTTGATATTTAACCATAAATTTAAAAACATACATTTTAGATAAATTGAAGTATTTGCAGGTTTTCATAACAAGACAGACAAACAGATGGCGTAACAGACCAGGAGTGACTTTGACGTGGTCCAGATCAGGGATGGTTTCCACCAATAAAGAACAGTCTTCCAGGTCTGGGGCCATCCAGTGAGTCTTGAGACTCAGTTTACTGATGAAGGGACAGAGAGAGAAGGAGAGAGAGGGGGTTTATTTTCCCCCTCAGCTTGAATTTGTTTTACAAGCTACTCCTGTTTTATTGATTGAAGTACCTTTTGTAAAGATAATTCCCTGACGTCTCTAATTGCTCTTTATTCAGCGAGATTTCCTTTCTACCGTTTACTCCCCCAGGTCTTACATTGACATAATATGCATCCCCGACACAGCTGAGGCAGCCAGGAGGATATTGATATTAGAAATTACCTAACTGTTAGCTGTCATTGATAACACCATCCCTCTGATAAATGATTTTACAGCCCAGCCTTTGATAAGTGTTAGTGTCACACTAAATCAACACACAGAAAGTCCTGAACACACCGTGATAGCTCTGTAAATAGAGACCAGTGAAATGAGTCAATACCCACAAAGGCCTGTATGTAGCCATGTGTTAAATTCACGTTAGCAACCAGGTAAAAACACTTAAACTGTTACGGGAAGTCAGGATTACAACATGCACACAAAAGTGTACGATCAGTGTATTTTCCATGTAAAAAGATGTAAAACAGAGAAAAAGATGCCCGACCTCTTATTGTAGGAGTAATGTTTACTGTTCATACTCAGTCGAACCTGCAGTCATTTTTTAGCTCTCATTGGATGTATCACTAGTGCTTGATGTATATAAACTCTTGTGTGCCCTTCTAATTTTACACCCTTTCATGCTCTTCTGGCTGATTTTAGCCACTAAATTAAGCTGCTAAAACATATCAGAGAAATATTTTCAACAAGCTCAGTCCTTATCAGAACTTTATATAAAAAATGATTATCATAGATTTTAACCCTTTAAATGCCTATTTCAGGGGTGATGTCACTGATTTGGTGACAAAAAAAACACAAAAACTAATTTTCAATATTAAAAAATGATCAGAGGCTATAGATTTTTGCATCATATCACACTCTTCGATATGTCAAATATTAGTAACAACATTGACTTTGATGCATTTTTATTTTTTGCACAGCATCAGATTTTAAAATTTACACCCTTTCGTCCTCTTCTGGCTATTTTTAGCCACTAACTTAAGCTGCTATGAAAACATATCAGAGAGATATTTTTTCAATATTTTTTTCCTCAGATCTCTTCATCAAGCTCAGTCCTGATAAAAAAATGCTGATTTTTTTAAAAATAGATATTGATTTTAACCCTTTAAGTGCCAATTTCAGAGGTGATTTCACTGATTTGAGGAAAAAGAGAAAGGTCTAATAACTGAAATATCCAAGTGTTTACCAGTGTCGTGTGGCGTGGTGTCGAGGGTTTTTGGGGCACGGCTGAGTTGTGTTTTTCCCTCCTGAAATGGTCGGCCACTCAAACAGTCCTTTCCTCGTGAGGTGGGATTGTTCCACGCAGTTATATATTACTAAAAAGTAAGAGCGTGACATTGGAGAAAAGGAGTAAAATAGGACACATTAAAAGTGATCAAATCTTGTTTTTTAAACTTACATTTTACATCATCTTTTATTTACTCACATATACGGCTTATCTCTATGTCCTCCGTCGCTACAGAGATGGATCCATTGTCATACGGCATCTGCAGCAGGAACCTTATCAGCTCTTCCATTTCCTGTGTGTCTGACAACGACATCATGACCTGCACCTGGAAAACACAGCTCTCTCTGCAGGACGATAAAGAGTTAATTACAGCTGTAAATGTTTACCCAAATCAATATCTCTGATCAACATTATTCAAATCTAAATGAACCATAATTCCTCATTTAATTTAGCATTCAGTGGAACAAAGTCGATATATCTGATAAGCAGAACATCAGATTAGCTCAGTTTTATTGTATGTTTGTTGTCGTTCTTCAGAGACTTTAACTGAAGTTCTTTCTCAATACAGAGTGGTATGATACACACCTTGAAACTTTGTTTATAAAAATCTGAAAAAGAAAAAAGATATATGAGTTAATTGAAAAACGAAAAAAAATAAATATATAATAGATGAGATCAATTTCTGTATTTTCTGGTCATGTAATTAAACTCCAATTAAACCTAAAATCTGTCAACTTTTCCAATAAAATATTTGTATTTGACATTTGTTGGTAACATTTCTTCGACAGGGTTTCAGTTTTAAGAGTAACATATTTAACATTTAACGTATTCTGTTTGAATTTTGAGTTTTGAGTTTTGAGAATTTTTTATCAGAGGACACTATTTAAGCATACAGAGTACAAGATTAGGAGCGACCACAGGGGGCGCCAAAGTCAACACAGACTGAAAGTTTCTCACAGAGGCTTTAAATTATGTACTGCAGCTATCCTCATGTCTGTATGTTAAATGTGGAGCTAGAATGAGTTGTTTGTTATCATTAGCTTGACAAACCATGGAAGTAAGGTAGCTACAGTCGGAGCTGAAGAGTGTTTTGTAAAACTGTTCAGGAGTACAAGAGAGGGTTTTATTTTGTTTACTTACTTTATCAGAGGTGTGGGGATATGACTGCCTCTTTGGACGATGTCTGGAGGTGAGATTTGCAGTTAAGTTTGTCTGTTTATGTCAGTGAAATAGGGATATTTCTAGAAATAGATCATTTGCTTCGGCAGCTACACCGTGCTCTGTACCTGCGGTCTTTAGGGAGCATCTGGAGGTCGAGTACAATCATCATGTGATCAGGTAGACTGGAGTTGAGCTGCACGGAGTAAAAAGTCACAATCAAATTAGGTGAAGCTTAATCCTGCTTTATTATGATTAAAAAGAGTTTTTAGTTAGGTATACCCATGTAGACAGAACCAGTTCTGGATCCCAGTCTCCTGTGATGGAGACATTGAGCTTGACCTCAAAATACAGCTCTGCAGAGAAGACCCAGAGAAAAATAGTAACCGTGCATGATGCAAATGAATTTCCTTTTTAATGCATCCAAAATCTGGTGGAATGATGAGATGATCAGACTGACCAGACACACTTGAGGGGCCGGCTGTGAGGCCAGCAGCTGTGGTGCTTCTTGTGGTTCTTGTAGTGATAATGGGTAGCACTGTTGTAACTACAGAAGGCTGTGTCTCCGCATCAGGAGTACTGACAGTGGTAGCTGTAAAACTCTCTGAAAATACAGCAAAGATTTAAAGGAAGCAGATTTCATGTTTCGAACTTACACATGCAGACACATCTGGATGGAGAGAGGCTGTTTCCTACCGACAGGTGTAGTGTGTATGCTGTCCGGATCAGTGAGCAGTTGCAGCTGACTGCTGGGTTCGTAGTAGGGGGTCCTGAGGTTTGTGTGCATCTCAATTTGCACAGCTGCCACATCCAACGGAGGGATGACATTTATATGAACCAGGCAGTAAAACCTATAAAATTAGAGTTTTTATTTTTTACAGTATTTTCCCGTTGAGGGTCCCACATGTTTTGACTAGTGAATCCCAGAGGAGCGTTTAAGTGGACGTGCACTGTAAGCAACATGGTAATTACTGATAAACTGCCCCCTCTGCACCAGGGGTGGAAATCAACAGTGGCCCCACGATATGATATTATCATGATACTTGGGCCACAATATGATATTGTCACGATACTTGGGCCAAGTTGCAATATTATCGCAATACTTGGGCCACTATATGACATTATCACGATACTTGGGCCGCGCGATACGATATTATCGCGATACTTGGGCCACGGTACAATATTATCACGATACCTTGGCGACGATACATTATTATCGCGATACTTGGGCCACAATACGATATCATCGCGATTTTTGGTCCACTAAATGATATTATCGCGATACTTGGGCAATGATATGATATTATCACGAAACTTGGGCCACGATACAATATTATTGTGATACTTGGGCCGAGATACTTGGGCCACGATATGATATTATCATGATACTTTGGCCATGATACGGTATTATTGCGATACTTGGGCCATGATATGATATTATCATGATACTTTTACGATTTTGAACTTTTTGCAATACAGTGAATTTTGCGATAAAATGCGATACAAAGATCTATACCATCTTTTTAACTGTTTAGCTGATTTAGCAATTGTCTTTTCTTTTTGTTTGTCTTATTTACACTGTATTTTATTTTCATTGAGCACATCTTGCAAACCTTATATATATTTGTTGCACTAACTCTCTCCTGCTCTATGGTGTCCCCTTTTGCCAACCTCACTGGACAAACAGTTGATTTTATTTTTCCATTATCATAGAATTTAGTTCAAATTAGCAATGGATTTGAAAAAAAAAAAAATCAATACCATGTGGATGAGACGATACAATATATCACCAGACAAAATATTGTGTGACTGTGCTGTATCGATTCTTTCTCCCACTCCTACTTGGCACATGGCTTTATACAATCATGCTCTCTATTGAATTTCCCTGAATAAAGTTCTTATTCTTATTCTTTCAAACTTTTTAGAACCAGGAGGCATCAACTTAATCTTGAGTTCTGTGCTTATCTGATTTATTGTCCAGTCAAATATCACATGATTATAAAGCATCAGGCATTATAAGGGATATTTACCTGTCATTAGGTGGAGCCCATCGCATCTGGATAGTAAAAAAATATATATATAGTTTGTCAAAAGTTATAAGACATTAAGAGGGGCTATGAGTCTGACTCATTGGTGCTTAAATACCTGCCCATCTACATGTGTTGTATTCAGAAGTCCATCCTCTGTACTGGATCTGTGCAAGAGATCACAGAGATTCTGTGTGCATTAGGATATTGTGACACTAATTGACATTAAAAAATATTTGATTAAAAAGTCAACAGCCTGTCATTTCCGTGTCGTAAAACCAGATCTTCTCATACCTGGGTACTTCAAACACTGACACCCTGGGTAAATAGATGCTGGTTGGCAGAACCTTTCTGAGCTGCAGGAAAAACAAACAGAAGAGAGCAGTTACAGCCTCTGAGATTTACTGTCTCTGTGCAATATAACCCCAGCAGCCCTTACATTCACAGACATCTTATGCGTAAGGTCGAACCTGTTATGTGTTTTGTAGCTGAGCCAAAACTACACTGAGCCTCTCATAAAAGCTTCACAAACTAGCTTAAAGCGTGACCAAGAATAGCTACCATGTTTCTGAATTGTTATGCTTGTATTCATTTGTTTAGTTTACCCATTTATGTGCTATGTCTCTGGCTCTGTAGAGCTCCGTTTTGTTCCCATCGGAGCGTATAATAGCGAACATCAGTCTCACTTTGTAAAAGGACCACTCTGCAAAAGACCAAACACAGGTAAAGACGTGTAGATACACATCAACAGAGTAAACACTGGAATAGATTACAATTATTACAATTAAATGTACAACATCGAGCATTTTCTTTAAAACTGAATAAATAAAATTGACTTTTTTTCATCAAATTCAAGTCAAGCAGGGAACAGAGGAGGGTTACTTGCAGGATCCAGTTTTGCAGATAAGAAACAAGCTACAACAGCCCCCGATGTTATTGATCAAAGAACGGCTACTGTATTTACTCTTCAAACAGAAAGACAGGGAATCAATATTTAATGTGAGCATGGAGGACGGACAGTAAACAGTAAATTGAGGTAAAACAAAGCTGTAAAACGCTTAATGAAACTGGCGAACCACACTGAAGTGAGTAACTGAGCGGTGCACAAAAACGATGTAAACGCTGACATCATTGAACATTAAGTCTCTAAACTTAATGTCAGTTTATTATATTGTTATGAATAAAAATTAAAAGCACTGGGTCTGTTTAATGTTAAAATGAATTTTGTCTCACCACACTGCAGGCTGGGATCAGTGAGCGGAGCACAGATCTGCGTGTCCCAGTTGTCCCTTTCCCACTTCACCAGGTCCCCCTCTGTGCATCTCACTGATGTCACTTCCTGTTCTTGACCCCAAAGCCTAAACTGAGATAAGTTTCCCAGCAGGCGAGTGAATGAAATAATGTTGATGTTTCCATCGACCAGGCAGTGCGACACCCCGAGAGTGAGAGTCCCGTTGGGGGCCAGTTTTCGGTTATTGTAGGAAGTGTTTGATCTGTGAGCTAGAGGAGGAGGAGAGAGCAGGTCAGCGTGATTGAACAGAAGAATAAAAAGTTTAGGACTAGGGTTACATCATCTCAAGTTTAACACAAAATACAGTATCTCAGCGTCGCTGCTTTTTGCAGATGATGTGGTTCTTCTAGCTTCATCGAGCAGTGACCTTCAGCTCCTGCTGGGGCGGTTTGCGGCCCAGTGTGAAGCAGCTGGGATGCGAATCAGCACCTCCAAGTCCGAGGCCATGGTCCTCAGTCACAAAAAGATAGATTGCCTTCTCCGGGTCGGAGGGGAGGTCCTGCCTCAAGTGGAGGAGTTCAAGTATCTTGAGATCTTGTTCACAAGTGAGGGTAGGATGGAGCGAGAGATCGACAGGCGGATCGGAGCAGCATCAGCAGCGATGCAGACGCTTAACCGATTTGTCGTGTTGAAGAAAGAGCTGAGCTGCAAGGCAAGACTCTCAATTTACCGGTCGATCTACGTGCCGAGCCTCACCCATGGTCATGAACTTTGGGTAATGACGAAAAGAACAAGATCGCGGATGCAAGCAGCCGAAATTGGTTTCCTTCCCAGGGTGGCCGGGCTCAGCCTTAGAGATAGGGTAAGGAGCTTGGACACTTGGGAGGCGCTCAGAGTAGACCTGGCCTCTCACCTGGCCTGGGAATCCCCCCTGGAGGAGCTGGTGGAAGTGGCTGGGGTGAGGGCTGTCTGGGCTTCCCTCCAGAAGCTGTTGCCCAATAAGCGGAAAAACGGCAACAACGACAGTGTCTCAACTAACTTGGTATAACACGTGAACACTTGCTGATTCTGGTTCATGTCGCCATATTTTGCTCTGAATCAGAGAATGCTTTGAGTTGAAGTATGACAGACATTACAAAGAGTAGTAAAGCTTTATACCAGTGACCAGAGGAGAAAAATCACAAGTTTTTAATACAGTTTTTTTCGTCACCCACCTGACCAAATTTCCACCTGTTTGCCATCGATGTACAGAGCAGGTCTGTCTTTAGTGTGTTTCCATGTCAGACATAGTGCGTGCCACTCTGACACCTGCAGTGTCATCTTTGCGGTGGTCCACTCCACTCCAAACAACCACACCACCAAGTGGCCCCACTTTCCCCCCAAGCCCAGCTCAGCATACTGGGCGTCAGGATGACGATACATGAAGGCCGTCCATGGTGAGGTAGCCAAGACCTAAACAACAAATCAAAACTCTTGACTCATTCAGTTCACATATTTAAAGTCAGTGTAGCCTCAGTTGATCCAAAAGTGTTTTTTTCCCTTTCCATAAATACCTCAAACTTGATGCTGAAGCAGACCGTGAACTCCTGAAGGGCGGGGATTGAGATGTGAGGTTTTAGACTCCAGTGGCTGCACCCTGAGGTGAAGTCTGCCACGCTGCCCCAAAGACTGAGCCATGCTGCGGACAATTAAACTCTCTAGTATAAATCTGTCTGCAGTAGAAATCATCAACATACAATAAAGGTAGCGAAACTAAGAGCAGTGGGAGGATGCAGTGGTTGTATCCTGATAAATGGAGCTGCTTCTAATTATTCATAAAATATCAAGATCTGTAACAGAAGTACTGATTTTGAAAAGCAGAAGCAATCAAGAAACCATATTTTTCTTTGCTATTTTTGAGACTCATTTTTTTTCTTCTTTCTGTTCTTCTGATTTTTTTTGTACTAATTTTTCCCCCCCTCCTCCTGTTTTTTGGACAATTTTTTATTCCGTTTTTCAGACAATTTTTTTTTCCATCTTTTTGAAACAAATTTTTCTTCTGTTCTTTGTACTATTGTTTGCTTCCAATAAATCGAGCAGAGGGGGATTAAAGCGTCTTTTCTTAAAATGATTATGATCCCAGAGAATAGGAAAAACAATTGGTCTGAAAAAAAAAAAAGTATGAAAAACAGGGGGAAAAATATTCAAAAAACTAAAAGGAAAAAAAAATCCTCTGAAAATCAGAGCTTTTTTTTTGGTGAATGCTTCCATATAGTAGAATAGATTTAAGAAAAAATAATCTTGCAGTAAGAAATATACACAGGTCATAATTTCTTCAGCTAAAAGAAACAGCAGTTCAGGACTTCTGTATATAACTTTATATCTAGTCGAATATTTTACAATCAGAGAAAGACTTACCGCCTTTTTTAAACTCTAAATGACACGAGAAGAAAACCAGAGACCAGTGAATGGACATTTGCCTGATAAATGATAAATACTGAGTGAAACTTTCAGGATTATTGTTCTACATCTTTTTATCATCCCAATAATTGTGTGTTGTCTTTTGTCTTGTAAAGGTGAGGAATTCAGGTCATAGAGATAAAATAGTAATAAAAGACGACAGATGGCTGCGAGTCTAATTAGTTTACTCATACGACAACCCTCCTCGTCTGCATTTGACTTTTAATCTTTAACTAAGAGACCAAACACTTGCATGTTTTAACTAGTGAGGTTGTTTTTGTTTGCGATACTCTTGACTTATTTATATTCACAACAGATCACTCCTCACTCTCCTAATTTATAATTCTTTAACTCTTGAATTATTGAATGTTCCCTGATTATTCAATGAAGTTTTATCTTCTGAAAAATGTGCCCACCTCTCTCTGTGGTGGAGGCAGCGCTGCACAGGAGAGGCAGAGTGATGAGGACAGTTAGTGTCCTCTGAGGAAAAAGCATCACTTATCTGAAAAGACAGAAATTATCATTAATTTGAAAGAGTTTTAGAGAGGTCATTTTAGAGAATTAAACAGAATCAATCAGGAAGAGAATTACTGTCATGTAATGATGTTTTTATTCCTTTAAATATCAGTTTTAAAGCTGTTAAAAAAATAATCCAACAGTTAAAGCCTTTAAAGAGTTTAAGTTTTTCTTACCTGACAGGAGAGAACAAAATAAAAACCAAAATTCTTTTAAGGAGATGTTCCAGATTTAGGTTAACAACAACAACAACACACTAGAGGACTTCAAACCTGGAGCTCTGAGACAGATAATGATATGAACCCCTGAGAGCCGCTTCTTCAAACACAGGAGGGTTGACCGCTGGAGAGCAGAAATGGTTTTTTCTCAGGCTGTGATTGGTTCTCTGGTGTTATGATGTATCTGTACTTGTGAAATGGAGAGGAGGGAACATGTCGAGGATCATCTGAGCAGCAAATCTATTAAAATACCAACCAGGAGGAGGAGGAGAGGAAGGATTAGGAGAAGAACAAGAAGTAAAAGTATTAGGAGAGGAAGAATTAGTAGTATAAAAAGAAGTAGAAGTAGTATTAGAAGAAGAAGTAGTAGTATTTGAAGAAGAAGAAGAAGTAGTAGTATTTGAAGAAAAAGAAGAAGTAGTAGTATTTGAAGAAAAAGAAGTAGTAGTAGTAGTAGTATAAGAAGAAAAAGTAAAAGGATAAGAAGAAGTAGTAGTATAAAAAGAAGTAGTAATAGTAGAAGAAAAAGAAGTAGTAGTAGTATTGAAAGAAAAATAAGTAGTATTAGAAGAAGAAGTGGTTGTAGTATTGGAAGAAAAATAAGTAGTATTAGAAGAAGAAGAATTAGTTGTAGTATTGGAAGTAGAAGGAGTAGTAATACTAGAAGATGAAGAAGTAGTAGAAGGAGTAGTAGTATTAGAAGAAGAAGAAGTAGTAGAAGTAATAGTAGTATTAGAAGAATTCGTACTGTTAGAAGAAGAAGTACTAGAAGTAGTAGTAGTATTAGAAGAAGTAGTACTGTTAGAAAAAGTACTACTTGTAGTTGTAGTATTAGAAGAAGTAGTACTGTTAGAAGAAGTACTACTAGTAGTTGTAGTATTAGAAGAAGTAGTACAATTTGAAGATGAAGTACTAGAAGTATTAGAAGAAAATGAAGTAGTAGTATGAGAAGAAGAAATAGTAGTATAAGAAGAAGAAGTAGTAGCAGTAGTAGAAGTAGGAGTAGTAGTATTATTAGAAGAGGTTGTAGTTGTAGTAGTATAAGGAGAAGAAAAAGTGGTAGTATAAGAAGAAGCAGTAGGCGTAGCAGACATAGTATTAGAAGAAGAAGTAGTAGTATTGGAAGAAGTAGTTGTTTTAGAAAAAGAAGTAGTAGTAGTAGTAGTAGTATTTTAATAAGAAGAAGTAGTAATAGAAGTAGTAGTTGTAATAGAAGTGGTAGTAGTAGTAGTAGTTGTTGTAGTTGTAGTAGTAAAAGAAGAAGGAGTAGTAGTAGTAATAGAAGAAGTAGTAGTAGTAGTATTAGTAGAAGAAGAAGCACTTACTGTCTGTTAGTGTATTGCTTCCTTTATATGTAAATCTGATGCTCACATAAAGTCAACACTCCGACCTTCACCTGCATGTTTTTTTTCTGCCATGTGACTTTCTCTGTACTAAATGTTATCGGTCTTTCCCTGATTTATAGAGGAGCTATATTTTTAAACCAGCTTTACTTCCTTTTATGCTTTAAGGACGTCAGAAACTGCTGATCTCCAGTTTTTTCACCAGAGACACAAGTGTAAATAGTTGTATCATACTATTACAAATGTTTCTATTCGTCTAAAATGAGCCGGTGAACCCTTAAAAAACAAATATTAATCAATAATAACACATTTGATATTGTACTTTGTAGAACATTTATTTTGTTGGTAGCAAAATATGACAGCATACAGCTCGCATGATGTCTAAATTTCCCTCTTTTTCTGGAGGGAATCATTCAGAAAAGTGCTTATAAGTTTATTAACGTGGAGCCAAGATCGTATAAAAAGAAAAAGACAGAAACATGTACAAATTTTTCAGGAATCAGGAAAACATCAATTCGATTTTAAAAGTTACTTTTTTCGTTATTGGATAGTATTTGCTTTAAACAAGTAAACATTGAAGGCACAAAAGTCATGATTTGAAATGATGAACGCACAATGAAAACAAACATTTATCAGTTTCTCTCAGATATACAGCACTCAAACAAATATTCAATAACATTTAAAGATTCACTTTATATTTTCTGCGTCTCCTTCTAATAAAATGCATTCATGAACACATTCATTCACCAGTGACACCGTCCTTGTATGTTTCACTTCAAGCACCAGATCAATAACTCAACCCAAGTTACACTTTGATCACGTTTCTATCATTACGTCAATCATTTAGAAGGAGATTAATACATATAAAAGAATTATGAAATGGATACAATGATTTGTGTTTTTTGTGTTGAAGAAAAGCCAAAATGAAGGTTAAAATAAAGACGTTTTTCTTCGTCTCTACTTGTTCCCGCAGTCAGAGCAGAGGATGTCTCTTCCGTTGGCGACGAAACGCTTGTTGGCCAAACTAAGGGAGCATTTCTTACAGTTGAAGCAGTACTCATGCCAGGAGCTGCCCTCGTAGTTCACCACGTTCACCCCTTTACCGAAACCTGACAGGAGAGGGGCAAAAGCATGTTTTCTTTTTTAGTCACATCCCTGTCATTAAAAAATATCACACAATCATTACCTATTGATCAAGTTTTTGCACTCCAGAGATAACTGGCTAATGGCAAATATCTGATACTTGGATGGAGTGACAGAAAACATCCAGAAATAATTCAATTTACGAAACTGATGGTTACGATCAGCTATGATTGGCAGATACGGCCTTTTCGTAGCCGTTCCGGATACGGTGGAAATTGGGGGTAACTCTCTTATGGCAGCTGTGTGTGTCCGACCAAAACAACCTTTATATACATGCTCTGTACTCTTCTTCTGTCTTTTGTACATTTCCTAGGCATCGTCACATCGCCATTTACTGGCTTGGCATATGCACTACATCGTTTTTCAGGGGTTTGGTTTTGAGAGATGATGGAAAAACTTTGAAAAATCGTGCAGCCCTAGCTTAAACAGTTTTATTTCCATGTTTTTTAAACCCTCACTGTGTTTACCTGTGATGGGGTTCTGGCAGCCGCTGCATTTCTTAGCCACAGAGGTTTTGTAGCAGTCCACACAGAAGACCTGGTCCTGATGGTTGGTGAAACTCGTCCCGGCCAGAGGCTTTGAGCAAGAGCTGCAAACAAAGCAGTGTCCGTGCCACGGCTGGTCCTGATAGTTCACTCCTCCGGAAGTTATCGGCCGGAGACAGATCGAAAGAGGAGCTCAGTGGATGAAGAAAAGCATTCACAAATTTTTAGACAAGACTGAAAGTTAATTTGTTTTTGTCATCTTCAGTTTGGATCCCCTTGAAAACATTAAAAGAAGAAAAAAAAAACCTTTTTGCAGCTGACACAGTGTTTGGCAAACTTCTTGTCGTAGCAGGGAGTGCAGTAAGTGTCGGTTCCTTTGGTGATGAAACTCTGCGATCCGATTGGTCCTTTACAGCTGCAGCAGGTGAAGCACTCGTCATGCCAAGAGTTCCCTTTGTACTCCACGCTCTCAGTGCCTGCAGAGGATCAGACACAGGAAACACCGGCTCATTTAAAGTTATCAGGTTTAATCGAATCAAACTTGGCAGAGGCGCAATTTCAAATTAAAAGTCTTTGTTCTGAAAATTTTAAAAAAAAAAGAGTTTTAACAACCTGACTTGCTATCATCATGAACTAATATCTAAATTTTTAAAAAAACTATTTCTAATGTGTTTCTTTTCTCTTGTTACCTTCTTTCTAAAAGTCCTTGTGGCTCTCCTTACTCTCCAAAGATTCTGGGGCCCGTTGCCGATCACTCACCTGCGAGTATTGGTTTATAGCAGCCGTGACAGCGAGGAGCATCCTCTCTGGAGCAGCACTTTCCACACAGGATGCGGTCATCCTTCGTGCTGAAGGGCTCCTTGGCAAGAGGCTTGTAACACTTTGCACAACGGAAACACTCCTCATGCCAGTACCGGCCTCTGTGGCTGAGCTCCTGATGGAGGGAGGGAGGGAACGTTTGATGAGAGGTATGAACGGGGGGAAATAAAAGGGCGTCACTCACCCTGTGATTATGAAAGAAAGAAAGAAAGAAAGAAAGGAAACGCGCGCCTCCTCTAACACACTCACCTTTGATTCCACAGGGATGGGTCGATGGCACTGGGCGCAGGAGTTGGCGCAGAACTTTGTGTGGCAGCGGACGCACACCGGCCGGCCTTCATTGCGAACAAACCTCTTCCCCCCCAGGTCCTCCCGGCAGTAGAAGCAGTGCGAGCTGTCTGCCATCGTCACTCAGAGGAGGATTAGAAACTACAACAGATAAAGTAAGAAGATAGAAAACCTGGTGAAGTTTTTCACAGTACGATTAAAAAAAAAGATAAATGGAGAGCCTCACAGTTCAAAACAGGAAAACACAAATATGTCAAGTTTACACTTAATTTCTTTTTGAGGTTCTGATCTGCACCAGCTCTGACACGAACCACAAACTGAGTCATTTGTCCTATATGAAGCCGTAGGATGGTTTAATTTCATTTTGAAAGACAATCAAATTTGAAGAAAGTTACAGGATTCTTTAAATGCTGCCTGGACTGATGGTGAAATTATAAGAGATGGAGAGAGAAAAACAGACTCTGAGTGAATGGGCTGCATATTGAGTCACTTTACAGCTGTTTGTAAGCAGATATCACTGCTTTCTTTAGTCAACTTAAAGGGATATTCCGGCGTAAAATTAATTTAGGATCAAACAAACCATAACACCGAGGTAGACACCCCCTCGAGAGATGAAAGTTGCCGACCGCTTGCTTCTCTAGTTATACCAACTTTAGTAACAACCGCAAGATAGCAATACACAGCGGTCTGAGGAGCCATAAACAAACCTCAACCAAAACGCCATAAATAATGCTCAGAACAGCACCTAACTTCATCAACAGGACATATAGGGTCTTAAGCAAAGAGACTTAACACAACTCACCTACTCTCTTCCAGCAGCCGCTTGTTTGTAGCGAGACCTCAGGCCAGTCCATTACGGACTACAGCGGGGTGACGCAGCCTGCGGTTGTTACATGCTGGAATATCCCTTTAAGTCTGCCATGCTGTTTGCATTGTGAATCAGCTGCTCTAATTAATGATAAATTTCAACTCTATTTACAAATCTCAGTGAAAAAAAACTCTACCTGAAGCCACCACAAGGTGGGGCTGTTGATTCAATAAAAAAAGGAAGAGACTGACCCTAAGATCCACCTTTTCAGCATTCAGGTGGGAAAACCAGACACCTGTGTTTGCAGTGGTGTCAGAGTACTGTGTGATATGATTCTCCTCACCCATTCTCCTTATCTGTACCTGATAAAGCAGCTCAGACAGGCAATAAACTTTCAGATAAAGTTTGAGAGCTGGATTAAGAACATGGAACTTGAAATGTTTAAAGAGGAAGAAAAATATGAGTTAAAACTCTGAAGTCTGTTTGGAGAGTTTGAGGTAAGAACAAAATTGCAGTTTCAAATCAAAAAGATCTGTTTTAAGACAGAAAACACATTAGTGTATTTTATACTAGCCTGATACTTTTCCACCGCCTCAGGCTACATCATGTTTATCCTCAATCAGATGATCGTCTCGGAAAAAAACCAGCAGCATTTTTTTGATGTCATGTGATGACTGAGAAGACCAAACTAACCCCACTTCATTAACTTTGTTATTGATAGTTCGACAGTTTTTCCTCAAAGCAAATCAGCTGCAGGTTTACTTTGAGAATTCACAAAGTAAATAATGTTTACATACACCTGAATTCTCAGCATTTGTGGGTAAATTTACATTAAAAGAAGATTTTACTGATAAAGTGTGTCCATATTTTCGCAGAGGGATGATGTCTTCAGGAGAAGGACTTTCTGTTTTCTTTTCTTGTTTATATTTTGTCATTTGTTTCCTTTTTATTTTTCTAGAAAACAGCGAGTCCGACAACCCTGTTAAGATTTTATGTAGTGCTTTCTCACGCAACGCAGTCCAAAAATGACTTTCCCTATAAAACGACCTATTAAGTCCCCAAACATAGAACCCAAATCACCATGCTGCTCATCATAACTCACTCACACAGCTGTGATTACAGGGTCACCACTCAGACGCCAAATAATACACAACGTGATCACAGCAACGCAAACACACAAGAAAATCGAGCAATAGCTGTTAAAAATCTGTTTGCTCTGCTATTTCCCACATCCAGTTCACGCTGGCTGACTGCAAGGAATGTGTGTGTGTGTGTCCGCACAGTGAGGTGTACATATGAAGGAATTCCTGGTATGACTAATGTGGTTAGATCTGGAGCGTTGACGAGTCTTTGACAGAGCCTCCGCACGCACACACACACACACACACACGCACACATGCACACGCTCAACCTCTCACATGGACCACTCCCCAGGAAACCACAGAAACCCCAAACTATAGTGTTCCCCTCCCGTTTGGAGCTGAGTGTGGGCTCAGATTCATGAGGAAGTTCTGGTCCTGGATCAATGTGAGCACGAGTTCAGGCTGCGTTCACGAGCAGTCAAACATCCTTTTTTCTTGTGACTCAGTTTCTCCAAACTTGGAGCTAAAACTGCTGCTGGGTCAGGACCCCCTTCTTCAAAAGTTGATGCTCATTATGGTGCTTTAAGGGGAAGACTATTTTTTTGTCTAAACTGGATGACAGAGGTCAATCTTGAATTCAAATTTAGTAACTCCATGTAAAGATTCAATCCAAGTTAGTTTTATTTTTCCAAGTAGGGTCATATTTGTCTCACAGAGTCTCTGCTGTTGGACTTTGTTGTGAGAGCTCTTTTTCAGTCATGGGGTTTGTTCAAAAAGATGAACCTGAAACTAAATTATAAAAGTAGAAACGCAAAGCTGAATTATCCATCATGATAGGGCAGGGCGATATGGCCTCAAATCAATATCATGATATATTGATCAGTTCACCTCGATAACAATAAATGGACGATAACTACTTCACAAGCTGCTCAGCCCCTCCCATATTAACTTTGTCTACTTCAGCCGCTACAACTTTTGAACCGTCCTCCATCTCCTCACCTGTCTTTCCCTCTTTGTTGCGGACTGGATGGGGTGGAGTCGCATCTCTGATGTAGGACAGCGTCTTAAAGGGACGTGAGACCATAGCCTACCTACACACATCCAAAACCAACTTTTATTTATTTATTTTTTTGGCACCAAGTGTATTGACAAGGGCAAAATGTTATTGTCATAAATTTCAGTATCTGTAAATTGTCAATTTATCACCCAGCCCTACATCAGAACCAGGAGCATTTCAGAGCAGTCAAATGGGCTCTACGCACAGCTCCACTACTTCCTGAACTTAAGGCAGCTCCTTTATTTCCTGTTTGACATTATTGGACAAACTGATTAAATCCAGGTGTGTCTGATTAGTCACAATGATCAGTCACACCTGGATTAATTAGTTTGTCCAATGATGCAAGATAAAGTTGATAAAGGAGCTGCCTTAAGGGGAAATTCCGGCGTAAAATTAAGATAATTAATGTTCTTCCTTGAGCTGCATCACCCCGCTGCGGTAATGGACTCGCCTGAGGTCTCTGTACAAACAAGCGGCTGCTGGAAGAGAGTAGGTGAGTTGTGTTTAGTCTCTTTGCTAAAGAAATTAGGCAAAGTTAAAAAGATGTTTGATGGCTAGTGCTATTGCTGGGACCCTATATGTCTTGTTGATGAAGTTAGGGGCTGTTCTGAGTATTATTTGTGGCTATAGAGTGGCGTTTTGGTTGCGGTGTGCGCATGGAGACATAGACTGCTGTGTATTGCTATCATGCGGTCGTTACTAAAGTTGGTATAACTAGAGAAGCAAGTGGTCGGCAACATTCATCTCTCAACGGGGGTGTCTAACTCAGTGTTACAGTATGTTTGACCCTAACTTAAATTTATGCTGGAATATCCCTTTAAATTCAGGGAGTAGTGGAACTGTGCACAGAGCCTATTCAGCATCATAAATTCAATTTAAAGTGAGTTCAATTGGGTTTTTAATGCATCCTCCAAAATAAAGTTCATGTGACAAGTTTTCCTGTGGTAATGAAACACACTGAGATGATTAAAAAAAAAAAGTAAACCAGACCAGAAGCAGCAAGTCTGATCATTTCACTGAAGTCATTTTTTTTACTTTTAACACCCACTTAAAAAAAATCAACCCATTGCAATAGTCTGACATCAATAGTGAGATCACCCGCTGGTTTCTAAAGAAAAGGTCATTAGGCACAGACACGGTGATGATCGCCGGATTGGGAATGCTGACTCAGATTTACTTCCAGCTTATCATGGCGCAAGCAAAGATGTGAAGCTGAGGTCATCACCAAGGCGAGCAGTAGACAACAACACACCCACTCATCAGCCAACTTCAGCACATAACTAAAACAAGTTAAAACTTATTATGTTCAGGTAGGAGTCGAATCAGTACATGCAGCTGATGTTGCTGTTCATACGGTGGGAAAAAAAAATCCTGTTAATAGTCCTTTTTAAATTTGCGAGGTCTTTTAAGCCTTAAGAGAGAGCCAGGGTCTGACTACTTCCTGGCACAAGAATGTCTTGTGTTAAAGCTGCTACTGTTAACAAAGTTGATCAAATAGCGTCTTGTGTGTTCTTGTCTCCTCAGCAAACAAAGAAGGGACAAACTAACACCACCGCCGAGGAGTGGTCATACATTATCCTGCAGCTGGTATTTGTTGACTGGGTAAGGTTATCCATCTGTCTTGACCGGGAGGCTGAGAGGTAAGGTCAGATACTTACCTGTTATCTCCTTCCTGCCCTTCCATACACCACTGAGAAGTGTTTTCTATGCTTGAAGTCTCTTATCTTCTTCATTGAAAACTGCTCTGCAAAACTTGGCGATTCAGGATCCAAGTCTGTGGAGCAGCCAATTAAAATGCTCGGCCACAAAGATCATGAAAACCTTATCTGATCAGAGGCAAACAATGGCTGACAGGAAGCTGGCCAGTATCCACACAGGTTTCAGGAGTATAAATCAGGTCACACTGACGTCAGTGGGCTCTGAAGGCAGTGTTTCTGCATGTCTTTACTTTGTTTTTCCGCTATGAATACTCCAGTCGTGTCATGGACTGACAGCATGAATATATCATTTCCTTCTAAGCCAAACTGCCAAAACAACAACAACACTGATTGCCATAGAAACAGTCAACTTTGAAATAAAGCCCACACAGTCAGATTTGGAGGCAGGAAATGAAAGCACCACTGCAGCCAAAGATAACTCGATATGTAAATTTGAGTTCTTTACATTGTGGTGATAAAAATCTGAAATTTAACTGACTTTATTTGAACTCTATGTCATGGGTCCCAAAGAGGAAACAATTACATTTTGTGGGTAAGACTCTGTTTTGGGTATGCACAAGGTGTTCGAGAAAGATTGGTGTCATTTGTTTTTCTCCTGGCTGAAGTTCTTGGACATTTGTTGGAGCAGGTTTTAAAATAAGAGGGGTTCAAATGTTCTCATTATGCTGTGCTTTCTAAATGACCTGTAGTCTGGACTCAGATGAAAACACGACTACAGTGAAGGTCCTAACTGATATCATAAATGCTATTGAGTCGAAAGAACACTGTGTTGCTCTTTTCTTAGACTTATCTAAGGGTTTTCACACAGACGATCATTCGATTGTTTTACAGAGGGTTTAACTAACTGGGTTTTCACCAACTACAGTTCAGTGGTTAAATAGTTGTCTGTAGAACAGGAGCTAATGTGTCCCAGTTCAAGGTTTGCTTACTAGATTCTTTCCAGACAAAATGGTGTCCCACAAGGGTCCATTCCAGGTCCTGTTCGATTTTTTTATTCATGTAAAGTTTTATGCAAAGTTTCGATTTTATGCAGATGATATGATTATATGACACCTCATTATCTTCCCTTTAATGACCTACAAGCTGCTCTGAGTGTTGTTCAGACAAATCTTTGAATTAAGGCTAGTTCTGAATGTCAATAGGACTAAAATGATGTACTTCTCCAGGTCTAAAAGACAGGGAAAGATAATTGTCAGGTTCTAACTTTGAAAACTGAAGTGATTGTGAATGTCCTAACATTTAATGATAACAGATATACTTAGGGTGACCATACATCCTCTTTTACCCGGACATGTCTTCTTTTTGGCGGGGCTGTCCAGCTTGTCCGAGGGAGTTTATAAAATCCTTCAAATGTCCGGGGTTTTGGGTTTGTGTCGCGTTGACTTACTGAGTTGGAAGCGCGTAAAAAACACTCAACCCGACTCGAAAAACTCTCAAAATTTACTACACGGGACTCCGTTACTCTGCCTTGTGTAGTTGTGTCATTTTTTGGGGATTCAGAATTATGGTCACCCCTGATATATTGGAGTTGTTCCGATTCCGGTGCCAGTATCGAAAATTGCTCTTATACTGCCGAAAAATAGTGTCATTGGTATCAGCGAGTTCTGGAGTCCTGGCACCAATCTGATATCACGTAATTTATAAAACTAGTAATCTATTTACTGCTTAGCTCCGTTAGCTCTGACACTGTTCTTCTTTGCCGATCTAAAACACATTGGATCACGTGATCCACTGCGTCAGAACCAGAGCCTGTTGATACAGTTGACAAGGCTCAGACCTAAGCTAAGTAGCAGCTAATTAGCACTAGCGTCATGTAGGCGGTGTGGCAGTATTTCACGATGGATGATCCCACCAGTAAGACTGCGACATGCAACATATGCCAAGAAAATATTTCGAGAGGTAGCATGAGTGTTGCTACTTTTAAGACCAGCAACTTGAAGACACGTCATGCTACAGAGCACGATGGATTTACCAGAGCAAAGGGGAGAAGGAAGAACGAGCCGCGGCAGCAAACTCTACAAGATTTTTTGCCAGTCATGCCTGGTATAATTTTTTTTTTTATAACATACTGGTATTGGATAGGTGCTCAGTATCGGCAGATACCCGCAACATAAGTATCAGAATCGACACTAGGAGGGAAAAATTGGTATCAGAACATTTCTAAGATATACTATGATTTTCTCTCTCCCTGGAACCCCTGTTTATCCAGTCTTCCATCTGTGAAAGGTCCAGACACCTAATTGTAAGAATTAGAGTTCCAGCCGGTCTCTCAGCCAAAACTTTGTGGTGTGAAGCCAAAACACGAAGAGGTGACATCATTCAACATGGAGGGGAGAGGAAAATCACGAATATCTTACATGTGGGAAGCAAGAAAAGACAGATACAGCAGAGGACTCATAAGATGTATACAAGACAACGAAAATAGCTGCGACATACACAACTAGACAGACAGAAAAAGACTGTTTTACAATGTCTGCTTATAGACATTATATCAGTGTGTGCGCATGTGTGTGTTGGCATGAGCTTACTGCTGAAGAATGTAGAGGGAAACTGAAAACAGGAAGTCTCTTAGGAACGGTGAAGTTGGCACAGTCCAGCCACACACACACACACACTCTCTCTCTCTCTCTCGCTCTCTTTATTTTTCAATGTCTTGTGTTAACACTGACTTCTCCTTATTGCTTACAGAGTCATGCACCTTAACCCTTTGGCTGAACTCACAGTCACTGTGTGCTGCAGGTGTGATTTCTACTTCACTCCAGACTAGGGCTGGGCGATATGGGAAAAAGTTTAATACAATATGTTTTTTTTCATATCAGTCAATATTGATATCGCAGTATAAAAAATGAAATTTAACAGTGCTTAGTGGTAGCATGTCTTTTGCAATACAATAAGCTACTGCATCTGTGAAGTCTTTGCGTCTCTTCGACGTTTTGTCGTAAGGCGTTGCACTTGAGAAAGCGGACTGAATGGTCGGCTGTTTTCAGCTGCACAGGTGCCATGGGCTGCTTGCTTCACTCGGGGTTTGTAACCTTTTGCATTGGGCGCGCTCTGCCAAGTGGCACTGCTTCAGGTGGCGAAAAAGATTTGAGGTATTCCCTGACTTTGTGAGAACATGTACTCGACATAATTTGCTGCTTCATGTTCGAACTCAAAAAAACAAAATACCTCCACACCACTGACTTATTTTCTTTTTTTCCCACCAACAGTGCTGTCGGCTCCACGTGTTAAAGTGCTGTGGTTGCGTGTAGCTGCAGCCTGCTACTACGCAGTTGTTTGCTACTTGGTTCTAATTCAGCACACGACGATTGGTTCAGCGTGAAGTGGACCTGGAGCAACTCCCTTTTTCATTGGCTTTTCGTATAGTCTACCAAAACATGGGAGAATGCCGACTATCGAAAAGCATATTGACCATGTTTCATATCATTATTATCAATATATCGTTATCGTTTTATCGCCCTTTAAACCCAAACGACAAATTGAAAGGTACAACTAACTGTACAGCTAAGTTATTAAATGATTTTGATCCACATTTAACACACAAATATGAGTCACAGAGCATTCTCACCGCTCATTCCCATAATCGTATCTCAAAACTTTATGAAAAACAAACACACATCAAGATTAAAAACTGGGCAGAGAGATCAACCAAACATCTGAGCTCCACATCAGCTTGGAAAGAAAGATAATTATTTTATTTGGCCCTCATGAGCCGCATTCCTGTTGGAGGAATAAAGCCGATACAGCAAACTGAGCCAAGTGGAGTGAGGCTGGAGGAACGTAGAATGTCCTCCTACTAACTACAGCACAGAAATGATGGTTTTACCAGACGCTGCAGAAGGTCAGCTGTACTTCTGCCTCAACATAACTTTGCCTGTTCAGTCTGTCTTCACACCCTGTTTTTTTCTGCTTTTCTCTTCTGTTCTTCTTCTTCTTCCTCTGTCCCCATTTTAGAGACTGAGGCGTCTTTCAGAGCAGAGCAGCTGGCAAAACCAGGATCCATCCACAGCAGCAGCTATGTATGACCAATTTGCATTTACATGAATATCTATGACACTCTGTGTGTGTGTGTGTGTGTGTGTGTGTGTGTGTGTGTGTGTGTGTGTGTGTGTGTGTGTGTGTGTGTGTGTGTGTGTGTGTGTGTGTGTGTGTGTGTGTGTGTGTGTGTGTAGAACGAGTTAGTTAGTTAGTTTCAGCAGATTGAAACCCCAACAAGGTGAGTAGGGCTGGGTGATAAAACGATAACCATATATATCGAAACTAATTTCCCTCAATATTGATATAAAACATGGTCAATATGCTTTTCTATAATTCTGCCATGTTTTGGTAGACTATATGAATAGCCAATGAAAAGGGGAGTTGCTCAGTCTGCTTTCTCTAGTGTAACGCCTTACGACAAAACATCAAAGAGACACAAAGACCTCACAGATGCAGTAGGTTATTGTATTGCCAATTTCATGCTACCAATAAGCACTGTTAAATTTCATTTTTTATATCGTGATATATATCGATATCGACTGATATGAAAAAAATATATCGTGATATATCGATATCGACTGATGTGAAAAAAATATATCGTGATAAACTTTTTCCCATATCACCCAGCCCTAAGGCTGAGTAAAACAAGATTAGCTGCCTAAAAAATACTTTTACACCAAATATTGAATCAGCCATTATCAGACTGATTTAAAAACAGTTATATTCCTTCAGTCCATCACACTCACTTCCATTATTATTAAGGGTGGGAGAAAAAAATCGATTCATGTAAGTATCGTGATTTTTTGTTTTACAATTTTTTAATCAATTTTTATGATCAAAAATCATTTTTTTAATTTAAAATTCAATAATAAATCTTAAGAACAGACTCACATGTGATGTGTATTTTTGGGGGAAATATAATTCCTGGAATAGTCAGTAGAGAATTATAATCATTCAACTGTTTCACTGGTGTTAAAAATGCAGACTAAATATCAAGAAAATCGACAATATCGTAGAATCGCAATTAAAATCGACTTGGCATCCAAAAGATCGTAGAAGAATCGAATCGGGAGAAAAGCATATCGTCTCAGCCCTAGTTATTATATAATTTGATCTGAACATGTCCACTCATGGTTGTAAACAAGGTGAGCAGGACCACGAGAATCAGTGCTGCATGTGATTGAAATTTTCCACCTTGTTTCCTCTCAGAGTTTGTGACATTTTATTTTCCATTCATGATCCTCAAAAACTTCCATATTTTGTTCCAGGCCCTGACACCATCTTCAATTTAGTTTTCCCAGCATAACAAACTGACGTCACTTTACTAGACTTACTTTTAGCAGATTAATGTAATTACACAAAGTCTGCTGGAGTCCGCTATGAGACACACTTACCACAACAGTGTTGAGTGTACGTACATCGAAATGATCCATACTATTCTTTCATTTAAAATAAATCTGTGTTGTTCGTTTCTCCTCCTCATCTACCTTTACTTTCCTCATGTCAATCATTACTAAAGCCTTTTTTATGCCAATACCCAAACCATTAATTATTGTCTACCAGAGCACATCACAACAGCTTGTAATGGCTGCGGGTCGAAGGAAACACGCTGCCAAGTTTCCAGATCAAAACCTACTCTACTTTCATGTCATCAGAGCCTTTAAACCCTACCAAAATCTCCATTAAAAATCGACTAAAAAATACTCCCATTAGGGAGCCATAAAAAGAAGAAACAGAGCGTCTGAAGCCCATTTACATTCTACCTCGTAATAACACAACAGGCAAAACACAACTGGGACTTACCATGACATGAAGCCAGACAAATTGCATAAAGTTTTACAAGCCTGTGATGTATTTTTATGGGAATGAGCTCATGGTAATTTCTTTAACATGCAGGCAGCAGCACTGACTGCAGCCAGAATTCCCTATGGTCCTCCGGTGGGTGTGCTTATGGGTGTGTGTTGGGCTACAAAAGGTCAGTTACACACATGGGCCTGTCTTGGTTTATTTACTGTCTGTGAGCATGAAAGACAAACTAAAGTACCCCCATATGGCTGTTAAAATAGGCAGTAGCCATCAGCCTGTAAACAAAATATATGTTTGAGAAGGCATTTTTCTTGATTTGCAACATTTGTCAGGGCTTTACCTTTCCTTTAGTTGTCTCCAGGTATTTGTTGCTGGATAAAACACTTATCTAAGGGTTTTCACACAGACGATTATTCGATTGTTTTACAGAGGGTAAAACTAACTGGGTTTTCACCAACGACAGTTCAGTGGTTAAATAGTTGTCTGCAAAACAGGAGCTAATGTGTCCCAGTTCAAGGTTTGCCTAAAATGGTGTCCCACAAGGGTCCATTCTGGGTCCTGTTTTATTTTTTATTTATGTACAGTTTTATGCAGAGTTTCGTTTTTATGCAGATGATATGATTTTATGACACCTCATTATCTTCCTTTTAATGACCTACAAGCTGCTCTTAATGTTGTCCAGACAAATCTTTATAAATTAAGGCTAGTTCTGAATGTCAATAGGACTAAAATGATGGACTTCTCGAGGTCTAAAAGATAGGGGAAGATATTTGGAAGATATCGCATTGCGCCTGATGTGTATTGTCAGACGCGTCAAAATTCGCCTCTGAATATTTCGCAATTTTGCATCATATATTTGCGTTGTTCCTGGTGTGTAAGGACCTTAACTTTTACCCCAACCCTAACCCTAACCCGACAGATGATGACGTTTCACAGCCATTAGGAATAACCAATCGGAGCCCAGCACTTATAGCCAATCAGAGGCTATACCATCCTACAAAAAAAAATAATAATCGCATCCGTGGGAGTTTATAAAATTCTTCAAATGTATGGGGTTTTGTATGGAAGTTTTGAGTTTGTGTTGTGTGGACTTACTGAGTTGGAAGCGTGTAAAAAAACACTCAACCCGACTCGAAAAACTATCAGAATTTACTACGCTGGACACTTTGTTTTGCTTTATACTATTTACGAATTTGGACACGATTTCACAGTCTGCAGTGGGATAAAGAGAAGTTATCCATAGCTATACTTAACAAAACAGAAAAACTGAATCCAGATGAAACATAAACCCTGATTCCAACACACATACTATAAAAAATGACTATAAAACAGCAGTACAGGAATTTCAGTGGACATTTTTAAGCTCAGTGGTTCCATCAGTGAGAGAAAAACGGAGACTCTCTAACTGGAAACAGATTTCAGAAGCAGCCCTGACCTCCTCAATTCAGCATGTAACTGTAGCTCTCACACACACACACACACACATATGCAGACTCACACTTTCAGAAACAGAGACAGATAGCCAACGCCCCAGACAACTTTAGGACCTGTGTCTTGTCCACATATAAAAATACAGCCTTTCAAGTGAAAAAATCTATAATATCATTACATGTGTGAAAGAAGACCATGTTACAGTAAATTTCTGAATATGACATGATGTAAAAGATTTGATAAATGACCTCCTTTGCATCAAAATAAACAACTTCAGACAGATTTGAAGTTTTTTAGATAAGAACAAGTTTAGATTTACTTCATATAACCTGTATGTTGAAGGAAAAAAACTACAACACAGTTAAGAGTTTGTCTGAAAACAAGCGAAACAAGAACCGTGTTCGGATAGATATTAAACAGCAGTTGAACAGCGGCTCCATCTCAGCTCCAGCTTACCGGGCTCAGGGTGATGACTGCAGCGGGGATGAGTGGAGTCCCCTCGGCTGTGTGGCAGCAGCGGAACTCCGGTTAATCGACGAGACCCTCGCACGTTTTAAATCCTGACTTCCATCTGCGGCTGCGTCAAGTTAGCACTGACTACTAGGCGAAGACCGGATGTAAGAGCGCAGACCTTCAAAATAAAGTAGGAAGTTAGAGTGAGACATTGCTTGTGGCTATAGAGTGTCGTTTTGGTTGAGATTTGTTTATGGCTCCTCAAACCGCTGTGTATTGCTATCCTGCAGTCGTTACTAAAGTTGGTGTAACTAGAGAAGCAAACGGTCGACAACATTCATCTCTCGAGGGAGGTGTCTAACTCGGCGTTACGGTGTGTTTGACCCTAAATTAATTTAACGCCGGAATATCCCTTCAAAATAAAATGTGTTAAAAACAAACCATAGAGTATATCTATCAGTCAGAATATACATGCGAGATGAGCTGACCAAGAATAAACAAAAAAACATTTTTTCTACAGTTATATAATGTTAAATATATATCAAAGACACGTCATTATCAGGAGTCATTTTATTTTATTCTTGTACAATTGCAGGAAGTTTGACAGGAGACACTGTTAATAACATTGGAACTATACAAGAAGAAATCTATTAAATCTGAGATAACGTTCTCCTCAACATAAATTCACATTAAAAAAAAAACATTAACACACAGTTTCATTGCAGGTATACTTTTCACAAATATAACTGTCATAAACAGGCTCTACAAACAGTAGAAACAAATGTTAAGATCTTTACTTCAAGATAAAGACGCTATCGTACTGATTTAGAATTGCTATAAAAACCCTTTTTAATGGTTTTAGGTACATTTACACAACAAATGAAAACTAAGGGTGACTGTACTGCAATAAAAAAAAAAATTTGCGTCAGTCCACCATCCATCAGTTTTTCCCACTGTTTCCATATCAAAAAGACATTTTTGTGCAGATACACGAAGTTTCCTTGAGTCTTGCATGTTTTAAAACAGGAATTCTACACAAGTTATGGAAATCAGAGCTTATTACTAAAAACAACAGGGAAGAAAAGACGAGGAAAAGGAGGGGTGTCAGTTCAAAATAATTCTCAATGAGGCATGGACAAGGAAGTTAATAAGCCTCAACAGTGCATCAGTAAAAAGTGTCATAAACGAGTCAGTCCCTTGAGCTCACTGGTAAATAAAAACAAATCAAATCCCTACTTGTTTCATTTTCAAATACCACAAATACTTTTCAGCAAATACGACCATCCATTTGTCGAATGTCTATTAGATAAGCTATATCTGACAGAATACAAACGGTACATAGTTTGTATTCTTTTAGGATTTCAAACAGATGTAAAACAAGTCGTTTCACTTCAGTCAGTCCCTTTACGCTCATGTTAAACCACAATAGCGTGTCCAACTGCAGTCCAGTCGTTCAGAGTCATAGAAAGATCAACAAGGATCAGTGTACCGCACAATAGCAAATCAAAATATGTACAAATCTACATTAGGTAATTGAATTTCTAAATAGGCACTTTAATTCAAACAGTTCAGCCAGCCCTCAGAGTCATCTTTGATGATAAGATCACCAAGATATGGCAGTCAGCTCTTTGAAAGATTCAAACCAAATAAAATCGAGACAAAAAAAAAAACATTAGCCCTAATAACCCTGTTTCAGTCTGACATCAGACACAAACGTACAGACGCACGCAGTTTTAAAGTACGCACAAGGAAGCTCTTGTTGTCTAATACTCAAGGAAAGGGTCGCTACAGCGCAGGAGGGCAATATCTTCATATGCACACATTCGTAAAAGAAAAACTCCTTAAAGTGAATATCTACCTTCCCTTGACTCCCCGACTGTACAAAGTACCTTGTTAGGAAAAAAAAGTAGTGCAACAACAGCCGTTAACCACAGAGCAGTCCTTTTTTTTTTGATCAGGGCAGAGTTATAATTAATGCCATACAATAAAACAATAAATAAATAATAAATAAAAATAAATCATGACATAAATAAATCATTTTTGTTACTTAAATAAAACGAAAAGACTGATCAAGAAGAGCAGAGACAGGCAGTGTTCAGACTTAGTGGAGACACTCCTGGACTCTCTCTCTCTTTCTCTCCCTCACTCCTGTTTTATCTGTACCTTACAGTATCTACAGTGTTTTTTAAAACTCAAAACTCCTTCATTCACAATTTTAATGTCCATGTCAAGCTGCTTTCACATTTACCAATCATGACAAACCCCGTCCACAAACTCGTAGATGAGTAAGACTTGTCATGTAACCGTAGTGTAAGAAACTGAACGTTAGTAAACAGAGTAAATGTGGTTTGTTGGTTACTAGAGGTCACAGCAAGCTGGACAAATACTGGCCCTTGTTACAGGAGGAGATGTAAAGAGAGTGAAGAGCGTGCAAGGTTCAGAGGTCGACCCTGACACCCCGATCGAGTACAGAGTACAGCACTGGCATGTCAACACAGTAGTACGAAGAATTAGCAGACACAAGCCACATTTTAGCATCCGAAACTTGCAGCTAAACGAGCATCCTGCTTGATTTGAAAGAACCTTTAAGTAAGAGGTGGACTTGATTTACAGTACCTACCTTTCTGAAGGTGAGCGCACATTCAACATTAAAATAAGCCACCTCGACTGTGAGTGAAATCAAACTGGCCTCACGGTTTTTGGAAAAGCAGAAGTTGCTCCATGGCAGAATTTAGTGTGACTTAAGCAGCTGATCATTTGGATGCATACTAACAGATGCTTTTCCCCCTCACAGTCTGTGCCTGCGAGGGTCCGAGTGTGGCGGAGAGGGCGGCGGAGGCAAAGTGACGGTGGTAGGGGGCTCCACCGGATCATCCATGGGCAGGACCAGCCGTGTGCCCCTGATCGCCACTTCGTGTTCCGCCAGGGAGAGCTCGTGATCCAGGCCTTCGTCAGACGGCCCGCCTCCGGTGCTGGCGGTGGAGGAGCGTTTGCGGTTTATGGTACGGGACCCGGAGGCATCTGTGGTGACTGTGACATCTGCGTACATGGAGCTCACGTTGGCATCGTTCAAGATGAAGTCGGAGTCATCGTCGTGGAGCTGACCTTCGTTCTGGTGAGTTGAAAGAATGAAAGAGGGAGAGAAAACAAGTAAATCAAAGTCCTGCCTTTTAGTAAAACACTCAAATTCATTCTTCTAGATCTCCAGTGAAAAGAGCATCAAACTCAATCTCATCCCCAAACCTCATAGGCCTGTGGGCTGGTAAGGCATCGGGCCAGCGGTCCACAACAACCAGGCAGAGTGGCAGTGAGAGGGGGGCCGCTGTGGGTCAGGAGCGGCTTTAAGTAGCTGGAGAACAAGCTTTTGTCAAGGACTACAAAGAGTTCCATCGATCAGACAGGTTCAATTTCCTGAAAATCAAATGCAAAACTGAAAACATAAAAAAAAAAAAAACATTGATACTGAGGTTTTGATGCTTATCGATGAAGCGTGAGGCCCTCTGTTTGAGAGAACGCTTCATTCAGTCACACAGTTTTACAGCAGGGAGCCTTGGCCACCCATTACCCATAGTCTCATCTAGTTTGGTTCTTGTCAAAACTGCTCAAATCCTTTCCTGCTCCCAACACATCAACTTGCAGCTAAAGAATATGTCCCACTCACTGACATGTGATAATGTACAGGGACAGACAGTCTGTATGTTTGCACACACACATGGGTTGGGCTTCTGTTTTAGTCCGATGAAGGGATTTCTGTTCTTCTCCGTCTACGCTAGGTCAGGGCTCGGCAGTGTGACCATTTTACTCGCTTTAGCGATTAAAAGTAGATGTGTGCGAATTGTAAAATGTATTTAGGGGCACATGTGTGTATTAAAAAAACCATCCAGGGCAACAAATGTTTTTTCATGTAAATACCGCGGTGAAGTTAGCTTTAGGTTGGATAACCGACGGACATTCACTGCAGATCTACCGATGTCTTCTAACTCTCCATAACCGGTAACAGCAACAGCAGCGTGGTTAAATCTACTCGGCATCCTCGCTGTCAACGTCGGGTGTTGAATAAGGGATCATCCATTAATTATGATTGGTGTTCTCAGAAAAGGCTGTTTTCCTTCAATAGCTTCCATGTCATGTGACCAAGAGACCTAAAACCGATTTCAAATAATAGAACTTAAAACAACCATTAAGACAAACATTATTTGATAAATTTCCATTGTGCCCCAAAGTTCTTTATGTGCTCCTTATTTTTCAACTTACCTGATTCAATTTTTCAACAGTGAGAATATAGAAAACTTCACAGCTCTGTTATCTGTTTTTACTTCTCTTCCTTGTCTACTGTGAAGGTTTCACTGTTTTCAACACATTTATGCTGTTCAAAGTCTGAATGCAAAGAACACCTAGGGGAGATCGATCCTGAACCACATTTTCCAGGTCTGACTATGAGACAATGAGGCATTCAGCTCAGTAAGATTTTCGTAGGATTACTGATTGTGTGTAAATTAAAAGTGCAGTTTTATAATTCATGTGAATTCACTGAATTATATTTACATCACCTGTCAGTGGTCCTAACGCTCGGGGCGATCAGTCTATATCAAATGGTGCATTTCTGATTTCTGTCAGATTATTAGGGGTGGGAGAAAAAAATCGATTTACTTAAGTATTACGATCTTTTTGTTTCACAATTTTTAAATCGATTTATGTTCAAAAATCTATTATTTTTAGTTACTATTTCGAGTATTTTGGGGGGAAATATGGTTCCTGGAATCGTCAGTAGACAATCATAATCATTCAACTGTTTCACTGGTGTTAAAAATGCAGACTGAATATCAAGAAAATCGTCTACATCATACGATCGCAATTTAAATCGAATCGGCATCCAAAAAATCGTAGAAGAATCAAATCGGGAGAAAAGCATATCATCCCAGCCCGATCATTTATATTTAACTCTGGTGGATCCTGCATTACTATTTCACTGCTGCAATAAAATCCACATTAAACAAATTTCAAGTTATTTTCACCAGTGAATTTTTGAAATCCTCAGACTTCAACATTGACTATAACTTGATAAAGCCTCATGCTCTCGTCACGTTCATATTTCATAGTTTGGGGAGAGCACCATCTAGTGTCCAAATCTGGATGTAGCCACGCTTGTGGAAACAGTCACTCGAATAGAGCTCCAATCAAAGGATACTTCCTGTCAAAGTTATACCAGATCCTGAAAGGCCAAGCACTCTCGTGTTTGGTGTTCCTCCGCTGTGAGCCGTCCAGCACAGCTGTGCTCTTTAAAGCAGAACATAAATGTCAGTTTCAGTTCCAGCGTTTTCAGTAACCAAACATTATTTAAAGACAAAAACAGTTCAGTGAGAGTGAACAACTTACAGAGCTGTCTTGATCAGAGTCCACACCCACCCTGTGAGAGCAGAAATGTACGAACAGTGACTTTGATAGGAAGGTATTCTGCAGAGGAAATGCGAATGGCTGGCTTCAAAAGCAGCTGCAGGGACTTACGGTATACTCATGAAGGACAGCATGGGCGTGGTGCCACCTCCACAGATCCAGACAGTGAAGAAGACAATCAGGAGGGTGGTTGAAAACATCATCTGACGGGCGTAGGTTGCTGTATCTCTGATGGAAAGAGCAAAAGTCATCGCCCCACGCAGACCTAGAGGACACAGACAGACAAACACCATTTTAACCAAGGTTAATTCTGCATCGTAGAACAGTACAAAATCCTGACAGGTCTGAGATTTTACCGTCTCACCTGCAAACATCATGACGTGCTGGAAGTTTGATCCTATCTTGTTCTTACGGCCAAGGTTGAGCAGGAAGGACAGAGGGTAGATGTTTGCTGCTCTGCCCAGAAACACGGCCAGCTACACAGGAAAGTTAGGGACGAAACACAGAACTAAAAGAGAGCGGGCGGGAATACAAAATAATCCGATTACAAATACCCGATGCATCCCTACAAATGAGGTGTATTTGTGACGACCAATATAGGGACCAATGTCAACTATTCCTGGTCAGGATCAACTGTCCCTGACGCATCTCAGCCGTGTTAAGGATACAAAGGCTCCAATGATGAACAAAGGGTTAAAGACGTGCGACTGGAAGGAGAAGAGAGTCAGACCCATGTAGGAGAAGATGAAGTTCTCTGCCAGGAAGTTCAGCAACTCAAACAACTGATGGGAGAAGACAAACAAACAGCATGTATGAAAATTTACACATTTACACTTCACCCAACCTTCCCAACATGGTGAGGGTTTGGCGAGATTTTGGATTAACTGAAGACACGTTATTAATCGGAGATTTAGAAAAGGATGCTCAACGCTAGGAGTACTAATCAGTGTTTCCCTTAGCTTTTTCGCTTTGACAGGGGGAGGGGAGACACATATAACATAGACATACGTCGGCCTGTTTTCGGGGCATCAAGAAGTACCGTCTTTTTGAAGAATGCGTATATCTTCAATTGGGGTGCTGAACGTTCGGGGACAGTTTGATGCTCAATGACCATTTTTTTATTGTTTTGTTGGCGGCAAGCACGATGAAAAGGAGCCAGAACCCCAGGTCGTCAAAACCATCGTGCCCAAAACTGGCACGGTATGAGTGGAAAACGCTCGCGACCAGAATACCAGAATCAGTGGTGCCACGCCTCTGACCTACGTGGCACGGCATGTTAGTATGCGTGTAAGCTGTGAGATAGAGAGAGGAGCGAGTGGAGAGAGGAGCGAGTGGAGAGTCCAGCTTGTCGCAGAGGAGCGTTTTGATAAAAAATAAAAATTCAACGTATATATTGATCTACGACTTCAATTTCTGGGTTGAGATCTTGTTGGCAGGGTCAGGGTATCCGTTTGCTCCGTTGGGGCACCAAATACACTAAAGGGGAAACACTGTGGCATTATCTAGGAGGCTGACAGTGCAAAAAAGGCTGTTGGTGTGCACAGGCCCTTACTTTGTACACTCAGCTGTCTTCACCAATTGACAGATATGCTTACAACCTTGTGTGAATCCTCCTGAATCAAACCTGAGTATTCTTAGACCAACTTTAGTCAAAAAATGAGAGTTCCTGTCAGTTTTCTTTCCTGAAGTTACTCTAAACTAAAAATCTACGTTTCAAACCCTCATAAACAGTGATGTTGATGATGTTCTGAGTCCACTTTTGAACACAGTGTCCATCAACCTTCGTGACACAACATGTATCAAAGGTTTCAAGTTCCATTTCAGCCCTCTGACTGAGTTTCACTCACTGTGTATTTTGTATTTTCAGCACCTGCTTCTGCTGACTAGTGTGATCAGTAACAGGAACCACAGAGACCAGCCCTCCACTTCAGTGGAAATCAGCACGTCATCAGCCTGTTTTCTTAGAAATCTGCTGTAAGAATGACCGTGAGTTCGCCCTACTTCTAAAGAACGACAGAGGTTTAGAAACATCCTCTCCTCTGAATACTGACTTATCTTTTCACTCTGTGTTCTTCTTTGTTTCCTGGTGTTATACGAGTATAAGTCACTGTTTAATCGCTTTAATGACAGCTCTCATACAATTCTTAATACTGTGTGATCACAGAGTAATGGGATCAATCCTAAAAGACAGCTGAGTGTATATTACCTGTTTGGTCCTGTCCTGAGATTCAGGGGAGAGGTTGTTGAATGTGTAGTGGGCCTGAGTGATCCCACAGAACAGCACAGCCACCACACCTGAAGAACAAGAAGCATCATATCACAGAGCTGAGAAAATAGACGCGTTTCATTGATGGTGCGCCTTATAATCAGGTAACAGGTACAGGTACAGTAACTGAAATTTGGAACAACTTCAGAGATAACTTTAAACGGCAAAGTGATTTTGTGTGGTTGCCCGTAAATAGAGCAAAAATGAAGACGCTCTTGGGTTATTTTTACTGCAAATACAGAGTCAAACTACTTACAGCCAACATCTGGAATGCTGCTGACTTAAACTCTCATCAAAACAAGATGCAGTGAGTTCCATTGTAAACTGCATGGATATATTCTGTGTGCAGATGTACCTGTGAACCCGCAGGCCTCAGCCAGGAGAAAGGTGCTCCAGGACATGAGGAAGAATAGAGCCGTCTCCAGCAGTGGGAAGTCCCTCAGCTTCGTAAACTTGGTCACGTGATGAAAAGTGAGAGTCAAAGATCAAACAAAATGTCCACCATCAGCCCCCTCACCCCAAATAAGGTATGAAAATATCTCCTTGGTAGTTGCTAACAGCTTAGGTTGATGAACTGGAGAAGTAAAAACATTTTAAGTACCAGGTCAGAGACAAATATCAAGTTTTGGGTCAATTAAAGCAGCCCATATGGAAAGTCTGACATGCAGCTGTCAAACATCAGACACATCTGACAATTCAGTTTGATTCTTCTGTTACAGCACACCTGCAACTACCGAAAAAAGGATATGAAAGCGGTCATGACTCCAGTGGCCACCCCGAGAGCGAAGGATCCGCTAAAGACACCCAAAAAGATGCCGAAGGATTTCAACAAGGCCATCGCCTCAAAGCTGTGGCTGTTGTCTCCAGCAGGCTGGTATGCCACGATAGAGCTGACACACAGATAAACAGACAGACAATGAATACAAAAAAAAAAAACATTTACTCATAAAAGAGAAACTGGTCAGATTCAAACACATGCTGCTCACATGACAACGAAACTGAAGTTTGAAGCAGAAATAAGGAATTCAATCAAATTTGCAGCAACACAAATCCAAGGATGGTCAAGGTTTACCATCCTGTAGGTTATCTGATTTTAAGTACACTTGAAGGACTAAAGTTACCACTTAAACATAATGAAGACAAACACATGCACTGACGCTGGGGTTTGATGGTAATAAGGAGGGAATAAAAAAGAGTTTTGCATGTTTTGAGTCAATAGAACATGTATCTTTTCGTACCATTTTTGTAATAAGTATTTAGTACCAAAGAAGGAAGAAGAGTCAAAAAAATTAAATCAGATATCACCCCTTCAGGAGAGTAGTGCTCAAATTAGAGAGCAACAAAACAGAGCACACAGATTTTTTTTTAAATCTATGATTATTTGCATTTATTTGTCTATTGAGCAAAAACAAAACAGGAGAAACACAAGGTTGGAAAGGCTGAAGTGACAAGAGAAGGATCAAGATGAAGACATGCAGCATGTTGACATTTTAGGCTCTGACTCTTCAAGTCCGCCAGCATATCCGTGTAAATCACCCACACCCACCCACCGGGGAGCAAATGTCTGGTTTTCTCCCAGCCATTCCTCGACCCCTTCTGGCCAAACCGGAACATCGTCTTTTTGAGGGAGCACAGCTCCAGCCCCCCGCCTACTCTCTTTCTCCAAACGGAGGAGAACACTACATGCATACATACGTACAGGAAGCGATGAATGACACGGAGGGAGGTGAAGAAAGGCAAGCAGTGAAATGACAGGGACTGGTGTTAGTATGATTAGTGACAACACAAATATCTACCAAAATAAAAGAAACACTCATTGTTGGTCAGGTTATTAACACAGAACTCAGACTTGAAGGGTTTTGAAGGGCTTCATTTTTAAAACCCAAAAATGTACACGAGCACAAAACCTTGAATATACACTCGAGAGGTAAATGCAAAACCTCCTGTTGAAGCCTCAGTTGGCTTTAACCTTAATGAGGACTTTAATTTAGCGCAAAGAGGGGTGTGTATTTTCGCTTCCAACAAAGCTAGTCAAAGCCAGTATGGACTACAAGTAATGACTCTAAAAATGTACATACTAATTCAGAAAATGATACTTACGAGGAGAGGACAATGGCCACAGCATCATTAAGGACACTCTCCCCAAAGAGTAAAGCATAGAGGTCCACATCTACCTTTAGCTCATTGAAGATAGCCAGTACCGTCACTGAAACAGAAGAGAAAAACACTTTTAGGTGCAGTACACAAAAATTCAAACAGGCAGAAACCTTGAACTGAGACGAGAGATAATACACATTTAAGGAAAAACATAAATTTGGGGGACATGTTTTATGGCACCACCTACCTGGATCTGTTGCTGACACAATGGCCCCAAAGAAGAGGCAGTCAGTAAAGAAAAAATCTCCCCCAAGTTGTCCCACAACTTTCATGAAGGACACAAAGCCATACATGATCAGTCTGGAGAAAAGAAAGGATTTGTAAAAGTCACAGAAGAGCCTGACATCAACAGAATTAGTCCAATTATCGATTAAATACACAACTTGTGAGACAATGCTGGGTATGATCAAGGGACTTACCCAATAACAAAGCAGGATACAACAGTTCCCATGAAAGCGTAGGCCAGGATGGAGCCGATATTCCTGAAGAAATGTCTCTGTGACAAACAAGGAGACAGGTCAAATAGAACAAAGACTCGTGGTTCTGGTAGTCCAGCTGGCAAAATAAACAGATGTCTCTCTCGAAATAAGGCCTTTTTTGGGTCTCATTTGTAACCGTTCCGTAACTCATTTTGACCTTCTTACCCTTTTCAGACTGTATCCGGCGTGGAAGATGATAGGAGGCAGCAAAATGTTGAAAAACACCTCTGGGTCAAAGGTTACCTAAAGACAGTTGTACATAATGAAAAGTTGTCGTTACTGTTTATACAGAATTCCTTATGTGTGTCTGTACACATTCAAAACAATCAGTAACACAATCATAACCATTTCATTGGTGTCATAATTTAGTAATGCTAGTTGTGACTTCATAACAGTCATTCACACTCCATCCACTCTTCTACTTGCCTTTCTCAGCATCTCATCATCCTGAACTTGGTGACCTTTGCCCCTGACCTCCCCCTTCAGAGTGTACTCGTAGAACCGCCCGCTGACATTGACCAGCAGTGTTGCCGGGCTGGCGTTGACGGCACAACTGAGAGTCGCATTGCTCATGCTCTGAGGTACATGGACCCCAAATCGCAGGATGACGCCGACCAACAGGCCTTTAGAGGAGAGGGAGGGAAATAAGAAAAGCAGGATGGTTTGCAAACCTAAATATGGTAAAAACATAACCATGGTCTGGTTTTTAAGCAGCAAAATGTACCAAGGTTCTATTTAAAGCAGCTGCTTCTAATTATCTGGATGTGCTATATACTTTAATTAGTACATCAATCAGCCTCTCTCAATATACTGAAAATGACTGAGTGGCAAGCTAAAGAGCAGGATTTACGATTTAATCACTGATAGTGGAGTACCTTTATTTAGAGGACGGTAAAAATGCCAATTACTTAGAGGTTAAAGGGATATTCCAGCGTAAAATTAATTGAGGGTCAAACTTAGATACCCCCTTGAAAGATGAATGTTGCCGACCGCTTACTTCTCTAGTTATACCAACTTTAGTAACGACCGCACGATAGCAATACACATACTAAAGTTGGTATAACTAACGAAGCAAGCAGTCAACATTCATCTCTCGAGGGGGTGTCTAACAGTGTTGCGGAGTGTTTAGCCTAAATTAATTTTACACCGGAATATCCCTTTAATCTCAGTTTCTTTGACATTTAATACTGGAGAAGCACAAATTAATACTTATTATTAAATTTAATTATTGTAATAATTATTTACGTTATTTATCTATACATTTTGAGCATGAAGCTGCCACCTTTGTCAAATAATCATTAAGAGTTAGCACACTGGTTTAGTGGTACGAAGAGCTACAAGTGTTTCGATCTAATCGGTGACCGTGTTAACTGGCGGTTTCCAGCCGAATGTGTCACGGGTTGACGCAGAGCGTGCCAGAGGCCAACGGCACCAACCGCCGATGCGTTCGACCCTTGGGCACCAGATAACACGGTCACTCGTTTAACCGAAACATCAGCGGCACAGTCAGTCAGCTAGCACGGTGGGCTAACTTGAGGACATTGATTGGCTCTTACCATAGATCATAGCAAGTCCGGTTTCGTGTAGAAACCTAAACCGCCGGTGTTTGAACAGCCATATGGTTAGAATAGTGAGTGTTAAGAGCATTATGAATATAAGTAGATTGGCACTGTCCTGTCGGTGGCTCTCCTCAGCCAGCCTCTCTGTTGCGACGTTGTCCATCGCATTACCATCGCCTTGGCTCCCGACGAGCAACAATGTAAACAGAAAAGGCAACAACGGGAGCGCTCTCGACGGTTTCAAACTGAGAAAGCGTCTCGATGTAAATCCCATGATGGCTTCCCGTAAGGAGGTCACATTTGTCGTTTAAACTGGTATGGGAGTTTGCGGGGAAATAAGATAGCGATACCAACAGAGAGCAAATGACAGGTTCTTCCGCAGCCGTTATCAAAACACACTGAAATCCGGTCCTTCAAAATAAAAGCCTGAGACAGAAGCTAAGTGCGTACACCGAGACTTAAAGGGGCGTGTCCGGTCCAGATTTATTATTATTATTATTATTGTTATTATTATTATTATTATTATTAGTTTTGAATCTCGACTTTGGAACGACCAGGAGGCCTTCACCAGAGGATCTGAGGCTGTGAGTTGGCTCATATGGTATTAAAAGCTCTGAAATGTAGCTCGGAGCAAGTCCCTTAAGAGCCTTGAGAGTAATCAATAAAATCTTAAAATCAATTCTAAAACTGACAGGAAGGAAGCCAGTGAAGGGAGGCTAAAATTGGAGTGATGTGATGCCATCTATAAAACCAGTTAAAAGCCTTTTACTCTTTCAAAGATTGCCAACATCTTAACAACATTTAACTTAGAATGTAGAGACAACCATAAGACAGGGGGCATTAACATGGCTTCTCCTCATGAAACACCATAAACACGACCCCCGTTGAAGGCACCAAGTGATGTTGTTGTCATTATTTTTTTCTAAACTAAACTAAATGAAAAATCAAACCGTTAAAATGAGGTGAAGGGGGAAAAAGAACATTTAAAGCTATTGTAACCTTGGTGTGGGCACATCAAAAGCAGTTATTGTCCCTGTCTGTTACAACTTATCATAGAAAACAACTTGAACTGATGGATAATAACATACTGTGTTTTTTTTAAACTTAAGAAAATAACAAAACAGAATAACATACACATTTTTAACCCCATATTATTTAATGGTTTGAAGTATTTTTGTCCTACAGCAACCAACCAAAATAGCTGAACATGAGTCTCTCTGTTTCACTTAATCATGTAAATGTTCACTGCCAGTAAAAGAGTAAATGAAAGATATGGGTGAGTGTGTGCAGCACTAAGGCAGTCAGACATGCAAACACTAAAACCCCTTATCAGATTAACAGGAAAAATGTAATGTAAGCAGACGGATGAAGCTTCATCTGCGATCAAATGTCAAGTTAAACGTCAATCGAAGACGTAGGAGTTGAAACTTGTTCTTGATTGAATAGGTCATCATGGAAAAAGCAGAAGATTGCTGGCTTCTTTTAATACCTGATAAAATACCATAAAAATGTAGCTTAAATTAAGGATTTTGTATCAGGTATATTTTGCTATCAGAGGACATACAGCAGACTTGGATGAGTTCAACATTGACTGTCTGAATTTAATTTTGAGTTAAGTGAAAGCAGTATGTTACATGTTAGTCATTTGACAATTCACTATTTGGACGGGCCAATTTGCTTAAAATTTAAAGAAAACCAAACAGCCTAGGTCATCTGAAACATTACGGACACAGACATATTTAAAAGTATTGCCTCTCTAAAAAGTGGAGTGCACAAAGAGCAGATAAAACAAACATTCGGGTCTCATGTTTTTGACTGCTCAGTACAGGAAATGTAACATCTCGTGTGTGTTCCTTTTTCAAACCTGATGTGGTTTACCTTCCTATCTTCAAATTTAAACACTTCCTCTGAACAAGAAACCCACAGAGATGATTACTTTTTAGCAGCACACAGAAAACATCACGCAGTTTGCTTTTCATTTTATGCCCCCAATTATGTTTTACTTTTTCTCAAGACCAATGCTTGCATATTTTTTTGTGGACAATTCAAGATCATCTCTGACTATGTCCCCTGAGTGAATCATTGATTTTTTAATTTTTATTTTGTTTGTTTTAATGATAAATTTTTCTTTCTCAGCATCATTTACATTTTTGTTTTTTATTTCATCAGGCAGTCTCATTAAGATCAAGATCTCTTACAAGAGACGCCTGAGAACAAGGAACATTCACAATCAACACACAACACAACAAACAAACAAGAGGTTAAAAAAGGAATCAGTTAAAACAGTTACAGCGATTATTGTAAACATCAGACAACAGGTATTTAAAGTCTCCAAGATGAATGAAAGAGTCATGTTTAAGAGGTAGGACTCAAGCTGGACTCAGTGGAGGATGTGGTGGAGTGATCTACACTGAGGAAGGTGGAGACTATTCTCAAGAACATGGATCACCCACTTCACAACTCCTTGATGGACCAAAGGGCAAATGGTGGTGGACGGCTCCTCTCTCTTCGCTGCAGGACAGAAAGATTTAGAAGATCTTTTGTACCAACAGCCATCAGGCTTTATAACTCTTATGTAAATAATAGATCACTTTTATAGACATATTACGTGAGACAACAGACAATTGAATTTCCCTACGGGGATCAATAAAGTTCTTCTTATTCTTATTCTTAATATTATTGATGTAAAGTGTAAATAGCAGTGGACCAAGGAAAGACCCCTGTGGCATACATTTCAATGGTGTTTTTAAGGGGTAAAACAATATTTTTATTTATGTTAGAATAATTTTCTGATAGAATATGATCGTTCTATTATGCACCAGGTAGTCCACATTTATCACTTTCAATCCTTGTTGCAATGGCAGACATGATCTTATGTAGGTGCAAACTGTTCAGACTTTCTATTCATTTATTTATCATTTTAATTTGTTTTAGGTGATTATTTATTTCAGACACACATAGTGAGCCTTTTTTGGAACTACCTCAGTCCATCGCCTGATATGTAGTTTCCTGACAGGAAACCAAACATCAGTCATAACAGATGCAGCAGAGGCGGAAATGAACAAAGTCACTCGTCGATACTCAGATGCAGAAGAACCCCTGCACATCCTGTTTCCGTGAAGTGAGCCTATCTATGAGTGAACCACGATGTCGGCGCTTCGGCTTCTGCTTTTGTGTCTGACAAAACTTTTGTTAGCAAAGGAGCTACCGGGTAAGAAGACTTTAAATGAACAATTCTTTAAACTTTAAATGATAAATGAATTATTGTGACAGTAGAAGGTTAGTTTTGAATCTACTGGGACGTGTCAGAAGTACGAACTTGTTGAGGGACTCATGGCAGATCTAGTCATGTCTCCTCACTATTATGTAGTGTGGCAGCTTTTTTGTGTCTTTTTTCATATCCTGTGACTGATATTCTTGTACTTTGTACCTTTTCTGTGCTTGAGGGATTTATAACTGTATTTTTAATAACCATCTGAAAAAACAACAACAAGAAAAGAAATTCTTAAGGGGAGGCTACTTGAGGGTCTTGAAATCAATATTGTGATAAATTCATCAATTTTTGAACTGAACTGAAGATTTAATGATCAAACCTTACATTTTTTTTATGATTAACAGTCATGGTAAATTCCCCGTTCGTCATTGTTTTTCTACTTCCTGCTTGTTTGGTCCATGTGTGGGTGAACAGACTGTTGTTAGTCCATTGTCTTAGCTCTAAATCGATCTGAATGTGTAAGCCTAATCATTTTTGTCATGCTCTCTTCTGTTGTTCGTCATCACTGTTTGATCCTGGCAGATGTGAAATGTTTGGTGGTGCATCTCCTGTATGTTCAGTGTCACTGGAACGAGCTGGAGACTCCGTCAGGCAACTACACCTTCTATGGCTGGTATGGATGAGGCAAAGACCACATAGTGACTCGTTTTACTTTACATTAACCCCTAAAATCTTGAAAAGTCTTAAAAGAGCACAACTTGGTATAACAGGATATGTTAGGCTGATAGCAAGCTAATCACATGCACATCCCTTTGTTAGACCTCGAAGCCCTTTAACATTCCCTGCCTATAAAATGAGTGCTTTCTTTCTTTCTTTGCAGGTTCCACCATGATAAACAAATCAGTGAGTGCCCCCGCTATCTAAGAGAAAACGGCACAAACGTTGGGTGTAGCCAGCCGTTGGCCGAACCCCGCCAGAAGTTTGAAGACTTTAACACCAAACTGGAATACAGAGGCAGGAAAAGGGCCGAGGAGCATAATCTTTCAGATAAAGGTACACCTTATAAATTCACAGTTAATCAAGGTGCAGCGTTTTTGTTTGATGCGGATTTGGAACATGTTGGTTTTAAACAAAAGAAGCACTTCGCACACCTATAAAACAAGACAGGTGCGTTGGATCTAATAACAATGATCCAAAGTTCATTTTGTGCATTTTGAACTACACACACTTACAATGACAGTGAATGACAACAACAGAAAAAGTCACCCAGGTACCGACAACATTATGGCTGTGCCTAATGTTGTTGAACTTTGGATCGTTGCAGATAAATGATTGATTGCAGGTTGGACAGTGTGCGGGAATCTCTTTGAAACATGTTGGTTTTAAAAATACAATTTGGCTTGAAAAAAAAAACACACACACATTGAGACACTCGGATCATAAAAATGTTCCCCTGAAAAATGCTTTTGTAAACACATTCAATAATGAGAGTGGGCCTTTTGAGATTGTTTTGCATCTTCGGTTAAGGCTGTATGCTCATAACCAAATTTTATGTTTAGCGCACAAATTTAAAGACATTGTTTTGGAAAGTTTCTGGGGAACAAAAACTAGTGCTGTTGCACTTAAGTATAAAAAGAAAGACATTTTAAGCCTCGTCATCACATTACCGGTTACTGAATGGACTCTGCCTTCTCCAGTGAAGTTATATCCACCAGTCAATGTGACGATACAACTTGGATCTGACTCTAACCTGTGGGTGTACTGGAACCAGACCGCAAGGAATTGTGTGGAGAGTGAAGTCAGCTATACAATCAACAACATGGAGGGGGAGGTAGGCGTTTTGTCAAAAAAAGACTCTTTTAAAATCTCTAACCATTCATTTCATGACCTGCTTGATTATATTTTGGTTTCTGCTGTCCCATCTCTTCACTATTATCCACAGACTACTATGGTCAGTCCTGGGAGGCAGAACCACTGCATCAACTTGCCCTGCAGCCACTGCAGGTATGAAGTGCAGGTGCGCAGCAAAATGGAGCGTAACTGTGGAGAGTCGAAGTTTTGGAGTGACTGGAGCGAGCCTGCAGTCTGGGGATCGAACAACAGCACGGGTAAAATTGATGAATATGTGCGATGTGCTGATGAAAATGGCCTTTGTTCTGCATGTTGATGTCTCTTCCCTTTAACTAAAATAAAGAAGCAATCACTGACCTCTACAGGCAACCACCACAAACTCCAACAACATGAAGTCTCAGGCAGGAAACTAACATGAAGACTTTTTTAAAATTGCTATAAAGATTGATTCAAATTTAAATTCAACTTTATTTTTATGGCACTTTTCGGACAAAACAGGCGGTTCAAAGTGCCTCACAGAGGTTAAAAACAATAATCAACAACAATAAAACCCAACCCTCCCACCGTGAGGAAAGTGCTACCTCTGGGAAACACTGGAGATGACAATAAAAATGGTAAAAGAGTAAAACCTGATGGACTAAAACGAGAAAATAAAATTAAATGAACAGATAAGTAAGAGCTCTTTATCATATAAAAAAGGGTAAAAGAAGTAAAAGCCTATGACGGGAATTAAGACAAAGACTAAGAACAGAGATAATTAATAAAATGACATAAAATAAACAATAAGAACTTCGAATTAAAACGAACATTTGCAATAAGAGAAATATAAAAAGGCAATTAGTGAAAAGTCTGGTTAAAAAGGTGAGTCTTGAGCCTCTTCTTAAAAACATCAACCATCTCTGCCGCCCTGAGGCTCTCCGGCAGGCTGTTCCACAACCTTGCACTTGATCCAACACAAGTAAGGAAACCGGCACAGAGTAGTCGAGGAAGTCATCTCCTCCTCCAAATCTGTTCAGGATTCCTCGATTAAGTAAAGCACATGTGAGGAAACAAGGAAGGTGAATCAACATGCTGCATGTGAAGAAAAAAAAGTGATAATTAATCACCATCCTTCTTTTTCCTCCATCCTCACAGCCTCTGATCAGATCAATTCAATGTTCGTGTGGACCTCAGTTTTGACTGTGGTGGGTACCTTCACCCTCATCCTTCTGGTCGTGATGTTGCTGCATCATGAAAGGTGAGTCGGCAGAAATGTGATGGTGGGGGTAACAGGGTTGGAAGGAAACCAAAAAATGAGGGCAACGTGTGCTTAAACTGTATAAAAATAAATAGATCAATAAACTTTTTACTGTAGAAAACTTTACTGTAATAAAAACTGTACAAACTTTTCAGCGATGACAGTAAAAGGGAAATCAGAGGTGTTAATCTAACAGTCAACGTTGAAGACTGATTTTGTCTAATACCATAAACCGTAAAATAACATAAAAAATTTAATCTAACAACAAATAAACCCATTTAAGTAGTAAAAGTACAGTGTTTCTCTGAAAAAAAATTAAGAAATATGTTCAAACTGTATTTTTTATAGTGAAAAACTGCCCGATGGGTTGCATAACTGTTTGATAAAAAAAACAATTTCTGTTTTTATACACTGTGTTTGAGTTTTTGACTGTGAATTTTTGTCTTTTTTTATGTCAATTTTATTTGTTTGTCGAAGAAATTTATCACCATTACAAAAACTGTATATGATGTTTTTAGAATTTGCATTTTTTTACTGTTATGGTTTAAAAGTTTTTACCGTTAAACATTTTTTTACAGTGTACCTCTTTTTTTGATTATTGGACATGTGAAAGAAAATATCTGATATTCATGGAACAATCACAACAGGCTTGTTGTGTTTTGTCAAATGTAAAGTACAGAGAGTCTGGGGACATGCACACTGCCAGAGGGGAAACAGACATAATACAGTGGAGCTGTTAATGATGACAATTTGCCCACCTCTCATACAGGCTCAGAATTATCTTCATCCCTGTGGTGCCCAAGCCTTTTATTCACCGGGACACTTTGGTGAGTACATCCAAAACTCTCAACATCAACTGAAATTCCCTGTCACACTCAAAATTTGCATTGTTTTGCTTTGTACCCAATATCAGTATGCTAACAGGCCCAAAGTGAATATGCCTGCATGCAGGTGTTGAGGAGGTATATTGAGCAGGTATGCTGTATGCTATGATCACCCCTTAAAGGTGGTGTCGTCAGGATCTGAGGAAGAGCCAGTTTTTAGGAGAAATCTTGAATGTAAACACAACCCCTCCCAACCAGTTTTCCCCTCAGCTCCTCCTCTCCAAGCCCCGCCCACAAACAGACGCTCCCACTCACTCGTATTGTTCCAATTAAATTCAGATATAATGCAGATAAATACTTTGGATAATTACAAATGGGGCCCAGTCAAGGAGAAAGTAAAATGCATTGGTGCTACTGTAGATGCCAACAGACTACCAGCAAACACAATGTTTGCGGGACTTCTACAAGTAGGATAAAGTGACATAGTCCAGGACCCGAGGTCAACAGTTTAGCGGCGCTACAACACGCAGCAGGTCCCGTTTGACAAGAAACACTTCTGTTACAGACACTTGGTTTACTTTGTTAAAGCGGTTTACCTGTCCAGCAGAAATGTTACAGGGTTCATAAGATCCCAAAGCGTCCCCCATCGTTTATGCTGATGTTGACCCGGCTTTTTAGCTCTTGCCCGGCTTTTTAAGCGCCTGTTATTCTGCCAGTCTCTGATGTTTACTTCATTTTCTTGCTTGTGTTGGCAGTCGCTGCCAAAGGAGGATTCAGACAATTTTCTGAACTTTCTGGTTGGTTTTTACTGTCCGATATTGTAGCACGCTAACTTTGCTTTGGCTCGTGAACGAGGGAGCAGCGTCTGCCTCACAACCAATCAGGTTGGGGGAGATAGGGAATGGCTTTGTTTACAGTCAGAATGACGCTCAAAAGTTTTTAAATGTTGACTACACAGACATAAGAGAGCACGGCGATATCGTTATATTACCAAATGTCATCAATAACTAATAATTATTGACTGATATTAAAAGCTTTTTTGTAAATACACCACAAAAAAGATGCTTCTTTAACGGATTCCTGCCTACCCCACCTTTAAGTCTGCATTTGAGCATGTAAGCAACTGCTGGCTAGCACTAAAAACATGCAGCCGAAGCTAAGTTGATTTTCAAACATCGGATTAGAAATGGGGCTTAATTTAGATTAGAGTGAAAAGTATCACCACAGTTCTTGTAACCCGTCATGTGAGGGGCTTGAATGTGAGTCAAAAAATGCATGGCCATCAATTCAACAGTTGTTGAGATTCTTAAGTCTGACAAACAATGCATGTAACCACCTTATGAGGCTCTATCTGTATATTTTCTGTGCTCTAAGTGAGCAAACAAAGGTCCCGTTTAGTAAAACTGTGACAGAGTTTTTTACGACTAACCATGTGACAGCAAAACATGTTTTTTTTTTTCTCCTCAAAGGATTGGTTTGAAAACTCCAAGAGTCTGAAAGACAATTTCAAGCCTAACTACAATGAGCAGGCCTGCACTGTCCGGGAGTACACCCAAGTCTGCCAGTCCGACAGCGAGAGCTTGGACAGTTTCACCTCCTCTGTTACCACCGATCAAACCGGCTGCTCTGTCTTTATCCCCACAGTGGAGTCGGGCCCTGCTCCTCTTCCAGCTCCACAGTTAAAAATCACCTGAGGAGGAACAAATCACTGCTAAGGAGGCGCCCTAGTCAGCTCTCATTATACCAAAACACCAACAAATCTCCAGAAAAAGTATCTGCAGATTATGAAGGGTCAAGGCCGTGCATTTTCTGGCATCTCCAAACATCTATTAGAGTCAATAGGCTGAATTTCTTAAGCAAAAAAAGTCAATAATTACGTTGCAAATTAAAGATGATAGTTTGGTGAATAAAAAGCAAAACTAACCTAGATCATATGTAAAGAATCTGCCCCATCTGAGTGATTTTTGTTGTAGACACACAGTCATAATATTACTCAATTTTCAACTGTCTTTTCTCTTTAAACAGATGGTTTAATAATAAAACTGGCTCGTTTTTTTGTTGTTGTTTTGTTTTTTTGTTTTAGTCAAGCAATATCTTTATCTGTTCTTCTAAATTTGAATTCTTCTGCCTCAATTAAGCTTGGCAATTCTTGGTGTATTTATAAAGGTGTACGTATATCATCTATTGATGTTTTGTTTGTTTGTTTTGAGGCTGATCAATGTGTATAAATCCTAAAACAGTAACCCAAACACACTCTTCTAATACTAATCATGGCGTCTGTGATGCAGTGGATGAAAGCCAGGATATTCCACTCAGTCAGTCGCCGAGAAGAAACATTTGTTTGGTGCCCTTGACAAATTCTTAATTATTTTGTAATTTGTAAAAATTTGATCCATGTGATGGTTTAGAAATAGAAAATTTTCATTTGAGCTTTGGAGCTGCAGATTACAAATGCCAAAAATGTACTTACAGGTTTAGCAGCGTATTACTTTGTTGTTTGTTGTAAACCAATTAGCAACAATTAACAGATTACCACGGTTGTATTATTGCAGAGTAGAGAAAATAAATGCCTACTGACCAGCCTGGCAGCGCAAATTGGCTTTTATTTTGGTTTTAACAGTGATCCACAGAGCATAGGCAGATTAACAATCTGATAGGACCATTATGCTTCTATTTTAATGGAAGTGGCCTTATAGAAACTGACGCTTTAACAGTCTGATAGTGTTTTATCCTTGTTGAACAATTATCTTAACTCCGTTATGCTCATAATACATTCATATGATTTCCATGTCTAAAATTTTCATCACTTGGTATGAAAATATTGAATTGTAAAGAGGTGTTTGCATGCGTTTATTCATTTCATGCCATTGCCTCAGCTGTGCTCCTTGTTCCCCGACTGTCTGTTAAAGAATAAAGATACTTGTCTAACTACGTCTGAAGTTCTGTTTTATTCATTTTAAATCAGGGGTGCAACTATGGATGCAAAGGGGCGGAAAATTTCTGGTAAGTTTCCAGAATCATTCCATGGAAAGTCAAGCTGGGGAATTTTGGAAATATTCCAAATTGGAAACTTTCCATGGGAATAATGGAAACTTATAGGAATTATAGGGAATTTACGGGAGTTAACTGGAAATTGGGGGTAATTTAAACAAACTGTATCCTATCCAAACATAATTGTAAATATTTTTGTTTTGTCATAAGCAGACATCCATGCAAAATAACACAAATAAAAAACATGACACACATCAGATGGCGAACGTGGCATTTATCTGTAGAATAAAATAAAAAAAGGTTGTAAAAACACTAATGCAATGGCATAAGCAGAAATATAGTTGGCTAAACAACTGTAAATGGTCTTCAAAATATTTGACAATTGATCTATAAATTACTGTATGGTTACAGAAAACCATCTTGCAGGAGTCAGAAGAAACAGCATCACATTTGAGGTAACTACTACCACCATAATAAACTAGCCCTTTAAATGGTCGATGAAACGACCGCAGGATAGCAATATAGAGAGCCACGCGCTCAACCAAAACGCCACTCTATAGCCACAAATAATGCTCAGAACAGCCCCTAACTTCATCAGCAGTACATATAGGGTCCTAGCCATAGTGCTAGCCATCAAACATCTTTTTAACTTTTCCTAATTTCTTTAGCAAAGAGACTAAACACAACTAACCTACTCTCTTCCAGCAGCCACTTGTTTCAATCACCAAGTGCAGCGGAGTTTCGCAGCTCAAGGAAAAACATTTATGATCATTTCTTCATGGAAATGCAATCAGACCAAGAAGGCAGAAGACATTTAGCACCTATTTTTATTTAATTTTTGCAAGTTAAATATTAATACTATTATAGATCAAATATATTTACACCATAATATTATCCACACTTACTTTATATAGTCTGTGGGCTCAAATGCCTTGTGCTTTGGGCTCAACAGTGTGACCTCCAGAATTCAAGAAATCATCTGTGCATGCATGCGATGGAGGAGTGTACTTGCATTAACTTGCATTTTTTTTTAGCCAAGATTATGCTACAATATATTTTCCCCATGTATATTTGAGTTCCCTGTTGAGGGCCAACCTTCATTTTCTTTAAATTTCAGATTTATTCCCATTAAATCCCATTAATTCCCGTTAATAATAATAATAATAATAATAATAATAATAATAATAATAATAATAATAATAATAACTTTATATGTATAGCAGTTTTAAAAACAGACGTTTACAAAGTGCTTTGACATATAGTCATTGAACACGTGGAAAAGGACACAGAAAAATACAATAGGCCATTTTCACAAGTCATAAGGAACCCAGACAACACAAGAAGCAGGCAACATAAAATTAGACCATAAGGACCAAAATAAAAACATAAAACAGTTCAGAAAAAAGAAAATGCAGTCAAGAGGGGGGTAGAAAGCGGAAACAGGATAGTATATATAAAAGGCAATATCAACAATGATAATAAAACAATAACAGGTAATACTGATGATAATAGTAATGATAAAATAGAGCAACAGAAATGAGCAAGAGATAAAACAATAAAAGGCCTAAAAGGTTTATTTAGAAAGAATAAATTCCCATTAATTCCCATGGAAAGTTTCCAACTTTGAAAATTCCTGGAATTTTGCAACCCTAGGTGCAACCAAGTTGAATCTATCCTGGTTCAGTAATCTCGTCGTCCGTTAGAGGGAGTGCGGGGTGTCCCGCACAGCACAGAACTGAGTCAACGCATTTTTCAGATTCTAGAAGGGTAGGGCGCAAGCAGGGCGGCTGGCCCCCGCAAGAGGAGAGAGATACAAGTCAGCTACTTCCCTAGCTGAACCGACCAGCTATCGCTAACAATCGATGTCTTCAGATGAAATTGAAGACTAACTCGAGCATTTAGCTGGTTTTCACGCTAATTCGCCGCCGGTCGTCCACACACAAATCCCGACAAAATGACAGAGCCTACGGTGGCAGACACTCGCCGGTTGCATTCCAAGCCACAGGACCTGAACGACGCTTACGGCCCCCCGAGCAATTTCCTGGAAATAGACGTCTATGATCCACAAATCGTTGGAGTCGGACGGCACCGTTACACAACTTACGAAGTTCGTATGCGGGTACGTGTTAAGATGGCATGCCGAAACACCTAGTTGCAGCGTTAGCTTTGACTCGCTAAGTTAGCTGTTAGCATGTGAAGCTCCGGAAGAGGAGTCAACGGACGGAGCTGTGACGTAGAGGACAGCGGCCTGGAGACGCTGAAGATGCCGCCCTACTAAAAATCAAGCACCGAGGCTTTGAAGCGGCCTGGTTTGTAGTATTGACTGAGCGGGGTTTGCGTGTAACCTAGAAGTTTGGGAAATGTACGAGCACCAAAAATCAAAGGTTTACGAACCAGTGCCGAGTTAATGTTAAGTACCCAGTCATGTAAGGAGGCCAGTTGGCGTGAAAACAGAATTAAACATTACGACAGACGGGGATGTGGAAGTCTGGAAAGGCTCAGTGAAGCTGGCAGCTTTCACACTTCCCCTGTAAACAAAGTAGTTTTCGACCAACCTAGATGTGTAACATTTAGTTCAGGTGACAAACACATTTACAAAGACTATTAAAAATCGACAGTGTGTGCTTCAGATTACACTTTAACCCTAGAACACTATGGCTAAAATTAGTAACACCATCACTATCGCCGTGTGATTTTTACCCTGAATAATATACCCAAGAAACAGTACTTGTCATCAAAACAGCACAATACATGACAAATTAGAGTAGTTTGCTTTTATTTTTAACTGTGCAATGTCTTAAAGGAGGGGGGGGAAGTGCTATGAGGGGACCATATAACAATGCAACAAAATAACTGAAATTAGGCATTCATGAACGAAAAAAACCCTAAAAAATATGTGTATATATATATATAAACTGTAAACTTAGTTTCTCTTCCACCCATTCCTGGGACATGTGAGTCTTCCCTGATGAAGACTCAGGGTCCCTGGTACAATAACAGCTACAGGAGAGAGAACCAAAATATGACATATACTGAGTGAGTAAAAATGACTAAAATATTTCTTATCACCATATTAATTCCCTTGAAAATCACTACTTTGTGATAGTTATCCATAACCACTGCACTAAGTACAGATAGCATGCAAATTCTTACTGCAAAACCACTCTTACTGACCTTATTCGCCTATACAGCTATCAAATCCACCCAAACCTACTTACCCCCTATCACGAAAATTACCCGAACAGGTGCCGCGAAAAAGCGGGTTTTGGATCTGGGAAACCTTCAAAGAAGTCAAAGACATTGCTGAAGCTACCCAGAGACCCATGATACTCAGAAGAAACGCAACATCATGAAAATTACATAAACGTGATTGGCGATAGTGTTCTTGGGTTAAAATGCTCAAGGTGTGTTGTGTCATGTCAACAGGCACATTTTGCATGTTCTCTTTGAGGCGTTGTACAAAAGTATACATAACGTCACATGTTTAAATGGGAGAAACGTAATTAACTTTAGGGTGAGGTTGATAGTCATAGAGGTCAGTGTGAGAAACTACAAATCCCTGACACAGCAGAATGTTTTCAGGAAGCTCACACTAACTGTGTAATTGCGTAATTGCAACTTAGCTTCCTAGGCTTGGCTTGACATCTCATTGTTTCTTTGTGTTTTCTGCTGTTTCTAAGGGGAGTTAATCTCCAATAATATTTACCGTTTTACAAGTTAAATGGTTTGTCATGAACACAGCCTTCAAATCCAAGTACAGCTGAAACCTACCGTGTGATGGCCTCTTTTATCATAGGTGGAATCAACGGAATTAATATCATTGTTTTCTTACATAACTGCTTTGCAAATAGACTGTTACAGTAAGAGTAACAGGTAGAAGAGACTTTGTGTTCTTTGCTTTAAAATAGGTTTGTTTTTTATGTCGTTATCAATATTGCTGTCAGCCTGGAAGACTCTGTAAGCATCAACAAATATCCAGAAGCTTGCATCCCAAATTTAAACTCGTACATAACCGCTCATACAGCAAGAAATACTTCAATGAGTGATCATCACTCAGCTCAACTTCACAAATCTCACGTTTTCCATTTTAGGTGCAGATTCTACAGCATTCAGTAAAAGAGGTTATGTTTCAAATGAAGTCAAGAAATAATGCTTTGAGAGTAAACAAAAACCCATACACTTGGTCAAGTTGCAGAGTCTCAACAGCACTCTGAAAACGACACATCCACCTGAAGTCATTGTGCTTTTTCTTTTATTAATTTTCATGTTGTCAAAGTTTTGCAGAAAGGGTTGTTTGTCTTTAATATGACTTCTTTGTCCTTGGAGGCTCATCTGAAGGTGGCCAGTCATTGAGTAGGCATTGCTCCCTCTATGTATATATGTATGACTGACTGCAGCAGAAATCAATCACTGCTTTTTTGTTCGTTCTCTCTGTCTCCTCCTGCTCTGTGCAGACAAACCTTCCCATTTTCAAACTGAAGGATTCCTGTGTGAGAAGAAGATACAGTGACTTTGAGTGGTTAAAGAATGAGCTGGAAAGAGACAGTAAGGTGAGTGATGTGGATGACAGTGAACAAAAAAAGATCTTTACATTGGTTATTGTCGACTCTAGGTTTAATTTTGTTGATGATAAAGGAAGAAAAGAACATATTTAGTGGTGTATTCCTAATAAAACGTAAAACTAGGACCTAACTGGAGCTCAAATTACCTAACTCTTTAACTTACTGTAAAGCCAGTGTTAACCTCTGTCACATAACATATTCTCTTCCTGTTATTTGTGTTGACTCCTGACTCCTTTAGATTGTAGTACCAACTCTACCAGGTAAAGCCCTGAAGAGACAGTTGCCCTTCCGTGGAGATGAGGGTCTTTTCGAGGAGGGCTTCATTGAGGAGCGGCGATCAGGCCTGGAGCAGTTCATCAACAAGTCAGTGTATCTAAAAGCTCAATTTAAAATATCATACGTTGGGGTTTTCAGTGTATTTGAAGCACAAGTACATTCAAGAGAGTCAAATCTTGAAAACTAAAAGACTGATTTTGTAGTAAGATTAAAGCAATTTCTGTCAAAGCTGTTGAAGTCTTTCCTGTCCTCAAAAATACGAGCCGAAACAGAAATTCAAGTGTTCTGTGGAGTCATCCATAAAGGGTAATAACTGTCTAGTCTCACTCAAGAATTCAAGAATAATTGTGTTTCCCAAATGTGGACCACATTTAAGGGATGCATGATGATATCAGGCAGAAAAAGCCTGCAAGCTTACTAAGTGCAGTAAGGGTTTTATTAGACGATAACATTTCAACCAGTTGGTCTTCATAAAGCGTGTAAATGTGGGGTTTAAAATTGGGATTGCCAAAAGTGCACAAAATTATCCGCATTAGCCAATAAAAGCCTAAAGAAAATTAACTATCAGTTTTGCAGATCTGCAAATTTCCACCAGTATTTATGGCTGATAAGGTGACATGATGACAGCTCAGGTGCATCTACAACAAGCGTTAACATGTCAGCTGTTTAGAGGTATTTTGAAGTTTGTCGTGTTAAGCCAGAGTGATGCAAACCTGTCAGCAGCCTCTACTTGAGTCATTTGAAGAAGCTAAACAGTATAGTGTCTATATATGAGACAGAATACATGGACCGTGGAAAGATCAGATGTTGTTTGTCTTGTTTTAGTAAGTAAGTAAGTAAAGTTTATCTATAGAACGCTTTTCACAGATCAAAATCACAAAGCGCTGTTCATAAAATAAATGCAATTAGATAAACATAAACGGTACAAAAGATAAGTACAGATACAGACACAAATACAGTACAGGTGAGTATGGAAATAAGTGCAGATATAAAAGACAAGTAAAAGAGACAAACAAAAAGCAAAAAGAGTTTTAAAACAGGTCTTTGGCACCATTAGGAGGTTCCAGCCTGACAACCGAAGGATGCGCAAAACAAAACAAATCAGTGATGTACTGGGGGGCTGACCATGCAGCGCCTGGAAAGTCAGAACTAAAATTTTAAAATGAATACAAAAATTAACCTGTAGCCAATGAGGACAAGATAAGACAGAGGTGATGTGAGCAGATTTGGGCGTTTCTGTCAGAAGTCTGGCGGCTGAGCTGTGCCTGTTTCTTTTAAATGTAGAAAAAAAAAAAGGAGACTTGGTGTTCTTAATAAAAGAAAATGTCAGCATATTGGACATTTCCCTTTGGGGGATCAATAAAGTTCGTCTTATTCTTATCAGCAAAAATCCAATATTTAACATCCCTTCCTGATTTGACGTATAGTATTTTGAGTCTTAACGACTGTAAGTGTTTTGGTATCTACCTGCTGCCATTAAACTGACTGTATTGTAATCCTTGAAGCAGCTGTTCTTAATCAAAATACATCCACAGACATTGCTTGGTTTTCCCCCTGTAGCTGGAATATACCTCAAGTATAATACTGGTGTATAAAGAGAACAGCGCTCATGCTTTTATTAAAAGAGAGAGAGAGAAGTAGCTCAAGCACATTTCATACTCTGTAATCTTGCAGCAAGAGAGGAATGGTTACAAGTGCAGAGAAACACGGCGGTGTGCACCTCATGGTAGATTCTTCAGTCAGTAGAGCTCATTACAACCCTAAACAAATGTTGTTAACCAATCGCAGCTCCTCTATCATAAGTTTTCTGCCTGTTTGCTTCTTTGAGACCTCGACAGGAAAACTACGACGCTTGAGTTTGTTCACTAGAGAAACAAATGTGCCAAAGCAAGATTAGCAATGACATAATATCGTATTTACCAATTCATGTTTGTAAACAATATTGTTGCTTAGTGCCAAGCATACTTGTCGGTTAACCTACTAATTTGCGAGCTAATTCGTTAAGCCTGCAGCGGCTTATATAGCAACAAAAAGCAGCTCATTCTAGCAGCGAACTAACTTGCAAAGATAAAATGCTAATAACCCAAAGACAGTACGCAAAGTACGACCGCTACAAACCCAAAGTACGAACCTTTCTCTCTCTGAGTCAGACAGAGAGACGAATGCACGCTTTTATAACCAGCAGGCTTGACTACTGTAATGCTCTCCTCGCTGGTCGACCCAAAAGCTCAATAAACCAGCTACAGCTGATCCAAAACTCTGCTGCGAGAGTTTTGACTAGAGCTCATATTACACCCATTTTAAAGTCTTTGCACTGGCTGCCTGTTAGTTTTCGCATTGATTTGAAAATTCTTTTACTACCTTATAAAGCTCTACATGGCCTGGCACCAGAATACCTTACAAAGATGATTTTAATATGAACCGAGGCAGCCTCTCAGATCCTCTCAATCTTCTCTTTTAGTCGTTCCACAGAGCAGAACAAAAAGATTTGGTGACGCTTCTTTTAGCTGCTACGCTACAAAACTGTGGAACAAACTTCCAGAGGGTCTGAGACGAGCTGCAAATATAGAAATCTTTAAACGTAACCTAAAAACTCATCTATTTAGCCTGGCTTTTAGGTAAAGCTTCATTATTTTAATTACTATTATAATTTATTTATTTTTTAGTATCGCTTTTTGCCTTATTTTTTTAATAAATTCAAGTTTATATTTTATTTTCTGTTTTAGTTTATTTTAATAACTTAAATTTTTCTTGTCCTCATGTAATGCGCTTTGAGTTGCGATTTCAGTTGTACAGTACTATATAAATACACTTTGATTGATTGATTGAAACTGTTCTCATTCACTGAAGACGGCATGGCTTAGGGAGTACGTTGGGAGTACAACGCGAATATAGAACGCAAAATTACGAAAAATTCAGAGGTGAATTTTGACATGCCTGAGTATACACATGAAGCCCGATGCGATTTTGCGCATCCTGGGGACGACTTTTCCTGGGGATAGTCCCGCCTCCTTCGCCTCTTATTGGCTAGAAAAGCTGGAAACGTCATCACACGCTCAAGCCAAATGGTCAGCACTTATATCCAATCAGAGGCAAAAAGATAAGCACATGAAACTATGGCTGTGTCCGAAATGAATCACTCAATCCCTAACCCCCATATGGGGTTTTACTATATAGTTGACTATGTAGTGAACTTAATTACTGGAGGTTTTGGACACTACATGGCAAGACGCAATGCATGACGGGATGCCCGCCACCGTCGAGTGACCATCGGATGGTCACTACATTTTGCAATGCTTTAAAGGAAATTTTGAGTCACTTATATTGGTCACTGGAATTGATCACTCAGGTTTCGGACACTCCTCAAAATGGCGCTAACCCCCATATAGTCGCCTATATAGGGGTTAGGGATCCATTTCGGACACAGCCATGGTAACAACCATTAGCTTACGTTAGCACAGATGAAAGTTAAACCAAAGACGTTTAGCAAACTGTTAAAGCGCACAAAACATCGTCATATGAGAAATCCGACGCAATGACTCTCCACAAGTTGTCCTTCAGGTCGTTATCTTTGTAATTTTTGTTTTTTTTTTATCAAAAAGCACTCTGTTCTCCGACACGTGGAACAGGACTTTCCCCCGGGAAAAGTCTTCCCCGGGAAGCGTCTTTTTTCCCCCCCGGAAAGTCGCAAAATCGCATCGGGCTTAATGTGTATAGTCAGGCGCGTCAAAATTAGCCTCTGGATATTTCGTGATTTTGCGTTCCATATTCGTGTCGGCCCTGGTGTGTAAGGACCTTTAGTCTCCTGGACCAGCGAGTTGTCATTTAAACTCGAGATGTGTAAGAGCTTAAAGAATTACGTCATTACCCTCTAATTTACTGTGTGGATGTTCTTAAATTAGCAATTAAACTGAGTGACCCGTGTCCTTTTCTGTCTCTGTCTGTCTGTGTATGTTTCTGTAGAATTGCAGGTCACCCATTGGCCCAGAATGAGCGCTGTCTTCACATGTTCCTGCAAGAGGAAAGCATTGACCGTAACTACATTCCCGGAAAAGTACGACACTAGGGTTACTGGGGGAGGTGGGGGTAAAAGTCTGGGGTGTAGATTAGACTGTTTCTCACCTTTCTCTTCCCTCCTGTTTCCTCTTCTCTTCATCCCTCTGCTCTCTCTCTCTCCTCTCTCACTCTGCGTATACACCGTTAAATCACTTTATTTTTTACCTCGGGCTTTAAGTACGTTCTTTTACAATACATTTGGACATGTTAACGATGTCTCGCTCCTGTGCGTTAGTTTTATAACTATACAATCAGGAAAGCGACCCTCATTATTTGTGATTGTATAGATTAAAATTAGCTCTTAATTAAAAATGTCAGTACATTCAGTTTTTTACTGATAAGTGTCATATATATCATGATTGTATTATAATGTGAATAAAGTAGAATAATGTCTAAATATGAGTGTGCACTAATGTTTACCTTAGGGATGCATGCAGACTGTACATGATATTTCTGATCTTGTTTTGTTCTCTGTTCTGTTTCGTTTGTTTTTAGGTATGAATGAAGTAAGTTTGCTTTATTATATCCTGACTTCAAGACCTTTCTAGACATTACAGGAGGTTGCATGGGCACTATAAAACCAAAGGCGATAGTTCACAGATCCTTCAGTCTATATTACAGCAGGCGTGTGTCTGCAAAGTCTAATTATAAGTTGTAAATGTGCTACTCATAGTCTCTGGTTGTCACGTAAAACAACCAGTAGTTCCTTAAAAGTGTTTGAGTGATCATGGTGTGTTGCAAAGGGAGGAAAATTCTGCACGCCAGTTCTGCTTATAAAGAAAAATAAGAGTGAAATCTCATTTGCAGTTGACCATTTAAACCGGTCATAAGTTAATCAGCTGTTTTCTCAGTAACTGGTTTGCAGAAGTTTCGCAGTTTCACCCATTTTCACCCATTTTCATCCAGTGAAAACAACACAAACCTCCAGCAGTGGTTTTGAGTTATGTGAACTATTGTTTAATGGGAAAAAAAGAGAAAAGAATTGTACGCCACCAAAGACTAGAGCTCTTTTTCCAAACATTTCTATCCAAACTAATTCTGTTATATTATCATTGTCAACCGCACTAATCATCGGCTGCATGGCAAACTCTGCACGCTTTCTTTGCAATATACATGTATGTGTGTCAGTCTCGCTGACAACTTCTTTTAAATACCTTCGATCACCATCATTTGTTCAGTCTATCAAATCTGATCTCCTTTCCCCCCCAAATTCAGCTGTTGTGTTGATGTTGCCATCTGGTAAATATTATCATTTCCTGCATTTTCTGGTAAATCATGTTTGAGTTCCACCTCGTATCTGTCTGTCAACAATCAAGTTCAGAAGACACATGTAATGTCTGATGAACTAAAGCTGTTGAATTTACAGACGTCATGATAAGACATGGGCTTCAACTTACTGCACACTAGTCCCACTCAGTCTCAGAGCAAGTTTCTGTGCCTCTTCATGAGCTACAAAAGAAAACAAGTCCACCAGATGATTAAGTCATTGACTGATTCTACATATTTATTTATAATGAGTAAAACTATAAGTTACATACAGTTTATTTTGGACCAAATCAGCACAGACAAGAGGCACCACTGTCCATAGGGGGCGCCAACTGGCACAAAAACTCACTGCATGATGCTTATTTTTAAACTTTTATTGCAGTTTTCCCCCAAAGTGTTAAAGGGATATTCCGACGTAAATTTAATTTAGGGTCAAACACAAGGTAACCCAGAGTTAGACACCCCCTTAAAAGATGAATGTTGCCGACTGCTTGCTTCTCTAAGTATACCAACTTTAGTAACGACCACACGATAGCAATACACAGCGGTCTATGTCTACACGTGCAAACCTCAACCAAAACGCCACTCTATAGCCACAAATAATGTTCAGAACAGCACCTAACTTTATCAACAGTACATATAGGGTCACAGCCATAGTACTAGACACCAAACATCAGATGCTGAGACCAAACACAACTCACCCACTCTCCTCCAGCAGCCGTTTGTTTGTGTTGGATCCCTGACGAGTTGATCAGAGAGCAGCGGATCATTTCCATGAAGTAATAATCGTCATCATAATAATCATTTTGCACTGAAGACAAGGAAGTTCTTCTGCCTCAGCGTCTTGTTCTGATTGCATTTCCAAGAAGTAATAATCATACATTTTCTGGTGCACTTGGTAAACGACTCGTCAGGTCTCCCCCACAAACAAGCGGCTGCTGGAGGAGAGTGGGTGAGTTGTGTTTGGTCTCTTTGCTACAGAAATTTGGCAAAGATAAAAAGATGTTTGGTGGTTAGTACCATGTCTGGGACCCTAAATGTACTGTTGATGAAGTTAGGTGCTGTTCTGAGCATTATTTGTGGCTATAGAGTGGCGTTTTGGTTAAGGTTTGAGCGTGGAGACGTAGACCGCTGTGTATTGCTATCGTGCAGTCGTTGCTGAAGTTGGTATAACTAGAGAGAGAAGTATAATCATCATGATAATCAAATTGCACTGGTAGTTCTTCTGCCTTAGCGTCTCAGTCTGATTGCATTTCCATGAAGTAATGATCATAAATGTTCTTCCTTGAGCTGCGAAACTCCGCTGCACTTGGTGAACAACCAAAAAAAACCACAACTAGAGAAGCGAGGGGTCGGCAACATTCATCTTTCAAGGGGGTGTCTAAGTCGGTGTTACGGTGTGTTTGCCCTTTAGTTAATTTTACGCCGGACTATCCCTTGAATGACCTGCATGTTGATTCCTGACATTACCAAATCAAAAATGGAATAGACGCCAACAAAGAGTCAGCATGTTCTCGTTTTTACCAGAAAGTAGTGACTAAGAGTACAGCAATAGCAGTGGCTGTCAGTAACGTCTTGTTTTCTTCGAACTTCTTAAAAAAAGACGGAAAAAACAAGGGTCTGCTGATTTTTACAGACCACAGTGCGGGAATTAAAAAGTACAAGCCACTACCTATTTGATGAAAACATAAGCTAGACCATGAAAAACAAATCCAAACACAGTAAGAGTCTGTAAATGTCTCTACTGAACGATGAAAGTTGGGGCTGTTGTTCAGTATGAACCCGCACTTACTGCCTGTATTGTTTTTTTGTGAATTTTGTATTATTGTTGCATTAAATCAGTAGATTCTGTTCAAAGAGTCTCTGAGCATTGACCAAATCCAGCTGATTGTATTGACACGTGTTATATCCCTCATGTTCTCTGTCTCTGTCTCTCTCTCTCTCTCTCTCTCTCTCTCTCTCTCTCTCTCTTTCTTCTTGCAAAGACAATACAGACTGCTGCACCTGCCCCATGTACTTTTATTTCTACACCATGTCTTTCAAAAAGCCAGTGGAAATGCTCGAACTATGATAAGTATCGACAGTGTAACACAAGTATTGCTCCTGGACAAAACTTAAAACATCCAGTCTTCAAATTGTTTGATGTTGTGTCTTTATACAGCCATTCCACAAACTGTATGTATATTATTTTGATTCAATAATCAGTGGAGAACATGTTCAGTATATACTTTTTAGTTATAGCTAGATTTTTTTTTTTTTTACGATGATTGTTATGTTTTCTTGACGTGTTTTGAATTTATTCCACAAACGTTCAAAATGAGGGTAAATTCCTGCATATTCCTTTTTCTCTTTTTTGCTAGCCGAGATGTGATTTTGAAGAGAACCTCCCAAAGTCGAGCAACATGTAGCACCATGAAAAAGACAGTGACATTGTATCATTCCACCCGGTATATTTTCCCCTGAATTTTGTGTCCTGGAAATGCTAACGATTCTTTTAACTCTGCTGTCTTAGTTCCACCATCATGACTACACTTTGGCTGTGTGTTGTCAAGTCAGCTATTGGGAATGTTCAGTTAGGTAAATAACCATATCTAAGCACTGTGACAAGAGGTTCATTATATGAACAATATTTCATTGTTTCAAGGCGTAATCAGCATCTGGTTCATCGATCTGAAATGAGGCTTTTTCTCCGCTTATTTTCAGCTCTTTTAATTCTTTCGATCAATATTTTTGTGATGTGTATTAATACATGTTATCATCGCAGTTCCATTATGGGTGACGAGGAACTCCTTGTTAATTCTGTCCAACAATAAAAATTTCCTGCTGCCTGCTTTCTCATGTCAACGTCTTTTTTTTTTTTTTTTTTTTTTAAAGCATGAATAGTTGCAAAATGAGTCAATGTGACTGTTGAGTTAGTGCCACATGGAAGCCTATTGCATTCACCAAAAAAAATAAATTTAAAAATTCTGTTTTTCAAAGTATTTTTTTCTGTCCTGTTTTTCAGGCTATTTTTTGTTTTTGTTTTTCAGAGTAGTTTTTTCTTGTTTTTCAGAGTAACATTTTCTTTCTGTTTTTGAGAGTTTTTTTTTTTTTTTCAGAGTAATTTTTTTTTCTGTTCTGTTCTTTGGACTGATTTTTTTTCTGTTTTCCAGAGTAATTTTTTTCTGTTCTTGAGTCTATTTTTTGTTTTGTTTTTCAGAATAATTTTTTTCTTGTTTTTTTAAAGTAAATTTTTCTTTCTGTTTTTGAGAGTATTTTTTTTCTTTTTTTCAGAGTAATTTTTTTCTGTTCTTTGGACTATTATTTTGTTTGTTTGTTTTTCATAGTAATTTTTTCCTTTTTGTTTTTCAGTTATTTTTTTCTTTTTGTTTTTCAGAGTAAATTTTTTCTTTTTGTTTTTCAGAGTGAATTTTTGTTTTGTTTTTCAGAGTAATTTTATTTCTGTTTTTCAGATGATTTTTTTTCTGTTCTGTTCTGCAGACCATTTTTTTTCTGGTTTTCTGAGTATTTTTTTTTTTTTTAGAGTATTTTTTGTCTGTTTTCAGAGTAATTTGTTTTTCTGTTCTACGGACTGAATTTTTTCCGTTTTCCAGAATAAATTTCTTTTCTGTTTTTCGGACTAAGTTTTGTTTTGTTATGTTCTTCGGACTAATAGTTTTTTCTTTGTTTGAGATTTTTTCCTTTTCCTATTGTGTGAGATTCTTGCAGGATGTTGAAATATCTCATTTAGTCAGAAAAAAAAAAGTACGAAAAAAAATACAAAATTTGTCCAAAAAACAGAAAGATGAGAAAAAAAATTATTATAGAAGAAACAGTAGAAAAAAAGATCCAAAAATACAAAAAGAAGAAAAAAATTACTCTGATAAACAGTGAATGCAATAAGCTCTTGTACCACACAAAATGGAGAGTTATATTGGCAGAACGAATGATCAGGTTGATGGACCTTATTTAATAATGAAATGGAAACAGCTCGTGAAAAGGTGGAAAATAGAAATTCTAGAGTTTTTTTTTTTTGTTATTCTTTGTAGAAATCAGAAAAGCTGTTTTGATTCATAAACTGAAAAACAGCAGTTTGGTCGGTCTCTGTAAATGTGTGGAAATTTACTGAGATTAGCAAAACGCCTCATCTCCTGGAATTATTGTCTAATGTTCTCCAACGCCTATCAGTGACTGAAAACAAAACTGCGACATCCTCTCTACTTCATTTCACAATAACACAATAATGTAGAAACTGATCAATATTTACCCCCATTGAAACGATTTTATCTGGATTAATACAACAAACCCAAACATAATGAGCAAACAAGTGTACAGTAAAAGTTCAAGAGTCTGAACTGTTTGGATAATCGGATATTTATCTCCCCTTTTCCCCCATTTATTCCCATGTTACACATCTATTACAAGCAGCAATCCTATAAATGTTTGTTTAAACACACTCAAAGATGGATAATCTGACAAACAGGATTAATGTATTTAAAATTTTGCTGAAATTCAACAATTAACCTTTGCACACTATTAGTGACCAAATAAAATATGCTGTCCATGCAGAACAATAAGCACCACAATCAGCACAAATTTGAGCACAATGGGTCGATTTGTTTCCTTTTTGTGAATTTTGAGGTCCTGTAATCTTTTCCCTGTTGTAGTCAGCCTTCAGGAAACACGGGGATTAACTGTGGAATTCTGGCCACAGGTGGGTTTAAGTCGGCCCAGAATAGTGATCTTGTGATGCAGACCTTGACCTGCAAGTGATCCAAAGTAGACTCAACTTTAATTGGACACCACAGGTATTTTTAAAAAGGAACTATAAATGGTCGGTTATTCGTGCTACGATTAATGCAGCTGAACTCCACAGGGTTCACTTTAAGAGGGAAATAGTGGGTTTGTTCATAAATCCCCTGAATCAGAGGGTTTCTGTCACAGTCTGTACAGTTTTTGAATCCATCTGATCGATGTGGATCAGGAGAAAACTCCTATTTTTAGGGTCTCTTTTCAGGCAGAAAAGTAGAATAACAAAAACTCCGAAGAATGAGAAAGATTGAAATGTGCACGGGAACTCTGGGACACATGCCGACCCTGACCTTCCTCATCAGGGAGAATGGTGACCTACAAAACCAGGGAGCTTTGATGTGCTGGCCTTGTCCAGAGTAATGAAAGTGGGCAGACAGGACGGGCAGACGAGGCCAAGGTAGAGATTAAGAAGTGTTTTGTTAGAGGTGCTAACGCCGGAGCCCAGAGAGCGGCCGTGACGCTTGTTGTATTTGCAGAGACACCCAGTTGGGTTAGCTTGATAAAGTGGAAGTGAATTAAAAGAGCAACCCAAAGCAGTTTGACTTAGCAGGGACAAAAGCCGAGACGAGTGGCTGCTTTCAGAGACAAAGAGATGTGATTTACAAATTTATTTTATTACAAGTCAGTTACAGGTACATGTGACAAAAATAACATCCCAACATCCATCAGAAGAACAAACACAATACAAAAACTAATATTCAAACTTTGACGAATAAAAAGAAAAGATAAAAATCATCAAAAACGATAAAACCGTTAAACCAGTTGCCATCTGTGGTGATCTCATGTGTTTAAAACTGTTTTGGAAAAGTAGCCCTGGTGAAAAACACAATCTTAATTTAAAAGTGCACAAATTCATTTCTATTTGTGATCTGCGTTGTGAAAGAGCTGTGTCTAAATGTCTCTGTATCTCCAGAAACTAAGAGTTTACCCGAATCAGACACGGCCTAAGCTATTTATTTATTTTTTGCCCCGTTGATGAAGAAATTGTTCCAACGAGTCGATCATTTATGGGAAAGAATGTCGATTTTTTGTCCAATTTAACTAATTTGATTTTCCACGAAGTAATGCACTTCTGTTTTTCCTTTAATTGTCTTGCAACTCTTTCCAGTAATTGGGTGGCTGCAAATATTTATAGTTGACCAGCTGACTTGTGCAAGCATCAGAGCGAAACTGGGTGGTTCAGAGAAAACAAAAATGTGATGGAGAGCCAAGTCCTACATCCTCGATACGTCATACTAAGGATCTTGGGCAAACACACATTTTTCGCAAGTTTAACTCGGTCAAAAGACAGCGCGTGATGTTGAACAGTGTGTGTGTGTGTGTGTGCAGTTTTTTCCTTTTAAGTTTTTTGGGTTGGAAAATTTACCCAAAAGCATGAGATGGATTTTTATATTCAACAATATTTCTATGAGTTTTATGCAGATATACAAAGGAAACACATTACAAACACCCCCTCTCCTTCAAAACCCCGTCTACTGCTGGATGTTCCTATTACTGTGCTTAAATAACAAATTCTGGAGCTATAACAAAAAATGTAAAAAATAAATACAAGTAAGTGCTGGAATTCGTGTTTTGTAGATCTTGAAATACATACGATGTTGAGAGATAAAAAGTAAAAAGAGAATAAGTTAAATGAACTACTGTATGTTAAGAGAAATACAAATGTAGACAAGTCGCTGAAAACTGAAAAAGTCCATAAAAGAGATAATAATTTGATTTGTATGGTTATAAAACATCACAGAATTCAAAATGATGAGAGTTTCTGAATGTGGTCTAGGCCTGAGATGGATTTGCACATCCAAAAAAAAAGGAATAATAAAAACTATATATATATTTTTTGCAGTCACAGCAGTCCGACCAGATCGTCACGGTGTCTCAGCAATGTTTAAAAGAAAGAAAACAGTCCAAAGTCCCCCTGTTATTCAAGGATCCTCTTAGAAATATGATGTCGGGTCTCAAGGGATGGTTCCCGACAAAGAATTTCAACTGTTCAAGCTGAAATGTTTGGTTGCGTCAAAGGATCTGGTATAAGTTAACATGAAAAACGTTACTTCAAAACATATTGTGCATTATTATAAGCTTATTATGATCCAACATGCAAAACCGTTCATATATTGCAACCACAATTTGCATTAACAACATTTTTAAAGGCATAAACACCATATTATTCTCACTGTTCAGAGATGAAATGATGTAAGGAGCTTAGGTTTCTCACATTTAACTGCAGAGTCAGGCAGCTACAGATGGAAAAAGGAGTTTATTCATGATAAGTGCTCCCAATTTATTAAATAAGAGTACATACTGTATACATGTTAAGGATAATACATTTAAAGCTTATTCTCACACAAAAACAAAATCAAGTCAAGCACCAAAAATGTTCACAGAAGCATGTGTTGAAGCACTCACTGAAGAAGTCGACAATCCTCTACAAAACAATGGCCCATGTGACCGTTTAATACTATTAACACTCATGCTTTAATGTAAGAGCTGGATTTTACTCTGAAGTTGTGGGGCTAATTTTTAATCTGCAAGCTATTTTCTAAAAAAAGAAAAATGGGCGATAAAATGACAGAATAATTATATTTTTCCAACATCATTTTACTAGTTATACTTGCATTGTTTGGCTGCTGCCTTTTTCAAATGCATCATGTATGGTATTAATTTTAAAGCTGTAAAGTAAATAAAACTGTCATACAACCTCCACCTCTGAAAATAAAGAGATGTGCAGTTATAAGATGTAAAGAAAAATTTGATAGTTATTGTTTATGTCACACTGACTTAATGTTGCATCAGGCTGGATTAAAATGAGTTTCATTTTTAGACCCCCTTCCTGTAATGCATGATGTCACCGAATTTCATTGGGCGCAAACCAGATTTTGTACTGGATTTTAAATGATGAAACTCCAGTCTGTTATTGCAAATATCCCAATGAGAATGAAAGGGCTGAGAATGTGTTTAACAGCGCTGACCCTGAGAATAACCGGGTCACTGAGGACAAAAAAGCACAAAATGAAGGTATTTGGGGTTTCCCTCCTTTTTCTTTTCATCTTTGAAACAAAGCAGCAGAGGACGCAGAGGTGAGACTCGAGTCTGCAGGTCCTATTCATAGATGTCAAAGGAAGCCGCCATATATGGGCATGGATAATACTACAACAGGACACGCGCACACGTGACTCATTCAGTATACATGCGGATGCGTATATTATTTATTATACATATATAAAATTGTTGTATATACTGTCATTCTTAAACTGAAAAGTGCCTCGTCAAAAAAAAAAAAACTTTTTTTTTTTTGTTTTTTTTTTTGGCTGATTTCCATTAATGAGCGTAAAAACGAGAGAGGAAAATGCGGTTTGCGTCATTGCTCCTAAGGACCCGCCCCTCAGCTGATCAAAACGAACACACTCACAACCCGAGCGGGACATTTCATCAGCGACAACCACCACAGCAACAACAGCATCTTCACCCTATTCTCTGCTGTCCTCAACCTGAAAATACTTAAGGTACGCTCTCTCTCTTTAATTAATTAATTGATTTAAAAAATAATTACGGTTAATTTCGAAATTACATGTTTCCCCACATGTGTGTTCGTGAGACTCTTACCTGCTCGGAAAAGTAAGACTGATGCAATCCTTCCTCGAGTGTTATCAGTTTTATTGGCGCAATAACGCTGAAGTACGACTCAATGCTCATCACTTGACTGAATGTTTTTATGGTTTTGAAAAAAATAAAAATGTTTCTACCTGAATGTCAACATAGTTTTAAAGTTAAGTCACATTTACGGTTTGTTTTTACGGCGCAATGTCTCATTTGAGCGGGGAATCGGTGAACAGACGTACTAACGGCAGTTTACTGTGTTCAGTAAAAACAAAGTAAAGTAGATAAAAGACAACTGATGTGGCGGGACGGTAAAATGAGTGTTAATGTGTTATTTTAACCCGACTCTTTACTATTTGTCGGTGACTTCATTCATTGTTTGGGTTCCGGCGGTTAGCACACCTCGCTAGTAGTAGATAGGGCGTGCTACTCCGAGTGTTGTGTCGTTCGCGAACGATGCGTTCAAAAGAACAGAATATTTTAAGTGAACGCACTGAACCGAATCACTTCCTCGAGTGATTTGTTCATTTCTCACCTCAGTTGAGCTGAAGTGAGAAACAGTATTGCCAGTCCAGCAGCCGGCAAACGAGGGATCGCATGCACTGGCGTCTGAATCACATGGTAAATAAATCATGCATTGAACTATATATCTGGGATCATTTTTGCCAGACAAAACTACTTTTTTTAGTGTTAAACTTGCATACAATAGGACACAGCATATAACAAGTAGTGCATAAAATCCGCAACATCCTATCATTGCAGCTGTTTGCGAGGAAACGGCTCATGTTCAGTGAACGAATCACTCACTGAGCCCAGTTTATCGAGCAGACCTGATAAATAGCATACCATAGGACAGCACACTTAAACATCATGATTTATAAACAAGATCTTTTTTACAAACCCGTTTGCCAAAGCAGCACAACCAAACACTCTCGTCTCCCGGTCAGCAAAGCTATCAATTGAGCCGAATCCTGAACCGTTCAGCTGTGTATCAGTTCAGTAAGTCGGAGTCGCAGGCTTTTCCAGCTAATTGATTCGGTGATTTGGTGAACGAATCCTTTTAGTGAACTGATTCTAGTGATTCAGTACATCAAAAAGAACTGCCATGCCCATCTCTTGCTACTACGCTTTAACTGGAATGCTGCATTTAAAGACCCGTGATTATCGAAAATCCAATGCGCGTTTTCTTGTACTGTAAATATATCCCCGTATGTTCACTCATGCAATTTAGAAAAGGTGAAAGTACTTAAATTTTATCATTGCGCAATATTCTTTTCCTCAATTTAATTTTCTAACGATGAAGATGAGAACTAATAGGACGGAGCACCTTTACATGTAAGGTAATTATGAGGTTTCCGTGATTTTCTGAAAGCAACATGGAAAGACACGAGAGCCACGTAGCTAGCTGGTGTTTCCATCCGTGACAGATGGTTTATTTTCCTGATGGACAGCTGAACCGTTTGCTTGGCTTTAACTGTAAGTAACTCTATTTATAAATGTCCGCTGATTTACTTATTATAGCAGCTCTGTATCCGGATCCAAATGCCAGATAAAAAATGTGCGATCCTTCCGGGTAATCTTCTCCTCTGCCATGCTGTCTGATGTTCTTCAGGGTGCTGCCATGCTTCTGTTGCATCAGCCGGTTAAATCCGCTACAGCTACAGAAAAAAACCCACATACTGATAGTTAGATTGAGGCGATGAAGACAAGAGTAGAGAGGTGGGTTATGTAGACAACTGTCATTAAAAAACACATGATCTCTAAACACGCCATCCTTAAAAAACTGCGTCTGTTTATGTCGTTAATCTCTGTTAAAATGAGCAAAAACGTGGTATTACCACCTTAAAAAACACAATTTTAGGTGGTAAAATTCATTGTTGTGTTTACTGTTACTAACCTGTAATGAATTAGCTGTATAAATAATTTGATACCAATTCCTCACTAATGTTAAAATAAATGTAAATCAATCAAATATGCAATTTCAATGTAAAACTGTGAGCAGAGGAGTTATTATTCTAACTTTGCTTGTTGTCATTATTTTACATAATACGTGAAATAATAATCATTATAATATTAGAAGCAGAACAAGAACCGATAGTCAGTGTATAAGAAAAACTATTAATCCCTGAAGGAAAATTCAATTGTCTGTTGTCTCCAAAAGTTATTTACTGTTTACACAAGAGTGATAAAGTCTGATGGCTGTTGGTACACAAGATCTTCTGAATCTTCATCGAAACTTTAAGCATGATTCCCTGAACACTTAGTTTTTGTTGTCACAGGTTTATTGTGCAGTAATTCTCATCTTTACTGTGCTTACTGCTTTACATGCAAACTATTTTACTATTTCGTGTCGTATATAGTGTACACACTTGTAGATTATAATGATATAAATAATGACTTATTGTAGTTGTTTTATCTCTTTCTTTTTTTTTACTGTGACAAAAAGCAATTTTCCTCCAGGGGTTTATTAAAGTATTTCTGATTCTTGCTCTTGAGATGACTCATTGCATCTTATTAGAAGCTCCCGTTTCAAATGAAATACCTAAAGCTAATGAGGAAGACTGTGGTGGGTACATCAACAGGATGGGTGTGCACCATGCGCTTACCGTCATGGGTCTACATCAGAGAGTAGCTGGCAGATTTGGTAAATGATGGTGGTAAATTTCTCTTGGGATGCCTTGTTTCTAATTAATGCAGAGTTAATTAAATTTTTAGGAGGAAACAGGTTGGAAAAAAAAGGTTCCCCTGTCTTTGTTCTGTAAACTTTTGCGACCTCTTTAGGGTAGATTTGTTGTCACATCCAGACATGTGAGGGCGTCCAGCTGACGGCTTATCCTTCTATCTGTCATGTGTAGATTTTGTACTTCTGTGCATATTAATGCTGTTGGCGTTCGCCCTGGGAAAGCGACCAGATTGTTGGTTTTTCACATTCCATCTCACAGTAGGAGCAGCTTTTGGCAGTGGAGCTGGTTTTCAGCCAGGTGACTGAAAGGGTTATTAGGTTCAGTGTCAGTGGTCAGTCGGTCCGCACATACTCTCCCATGAGTTTTCATGCATGTATACAGTTTTTTTAACGGAATTACAGCATACCTCATATATGCAAACATACACCTGCGGCTCAAAAGACCCCCCTGTTCTTAACTTCAAACACCCGAAGAAAAAAAAAACATTGTGTGCGTTTGAAGGCTGAAGAATTGTTCTGCGCCTCTGAGCAGTCGGCCATGATATGGCGTACTCTTGCAGGGTTATGCAAGGTCACATTTACTCCTCGATGAATGCTTAGCCCTGCAGGGTACTGGACAAGTTGTTCCCTTTGTTCAGCTGTTAGTCCCCCAATCAAACGTCTTTGTTGATATCGCTCAGTTAGTTCAGGATATGCAGAAGTGGGCTTTTGTTTCAACCTTACATCCATACTACACATTTATTAAATGGTAGGTGCTCATAATTTACATGTTATACATTTAAAAATAGTACGTCTGAATTGTGTGATTAAAGCTTAGGGTGCTTGGATTACAAAACACTTCCTACATTTCTACACAGTATATAATACCCGGTCTATTAATACGACCATGTAAAGGTGCCAGTCAAAACAAAGCCATGTGTTGTTTACACTGATGGAACAAGGAGCTGTTAAAAAAAAAGGCCACAATGAGGTTAGCAGGTTTGTTACTTCAACCAGTAATCCTCTTAAGAGTCTGTGGCACCAGTTGCTGTACTGTTAAGTGAGATTGCTAACAGAACTATTATCCCTGAATCCTGCTATAACCGGACCGACGCTGGCCCATGTGATGGTTCAGTCCGAACCGTTGAGAAATGGATCAATGTGACAAGAAAAGAGAAGAAGCAGAAGTTAACAACGCAATTTCTTTACAAGTGAAAATGCTGCGTTTCCACGTAACTGGAGGTAAATCGCAGCAGGAAGCGCACCAGATTGGTGAGGCACATCTCTGTGCAAACCTGGCATAAACCTGCCCCACTTACGCAAACGGGCACCCTCGTGAAAACCACAAGGAAAAGATTAGCAACAAGCCGAGGAGACGGAGGCATGGAGTAGGGTAAAAGGGGGTCTTGAGGAGATTAAATGAGGCTAACGCTGAGTGAGGTCATACAGAAAGCAGGTCTGCATCTCCTTAACCTGAAAGGTGTCACAACCTGAAATTTCCCCACTGTGAGATGAGTAAAAGTTGATCTCTCTTTAGGAAACTTCATCTCTGTGTGTTTCTCAGCTTTTGAGAGTGTTCACAGTTCCGTTTCAGCCCTTTTGTCCCGCCGTGCGTATGTATGAGGCGTTCCAGTGAGGATATCACAAGCAGCTGGGCACAGTAGTTTAGTAAGAACTGTTTATTCACACAACATCGACACCCTCAGATCTCAGTTCCTGGTGTGCAAATGGAAAATGCAACTGGAATGTCACACCAAGCGGGGAGTGGGAGCGTATCCCCGTGTACCCGTTTCCCATCAGTCTTCAGAGGGCTGGGTGTTTATTATTGGGTGCTCTCTCTGTTTTTATTTCATTGTTTGACCATGTTTGGCTTTTTTTCTCCCATCACTCGACTGTACGAGGCCGGACGCTCTTCTTTGAAGCGCTTTCATAAGTAGGTTATGTTGTTTTAATGATATTAATAGAATATTGTCATTGTACTGAAACATTGTGGGAGCTTGTATCCTGTGTGCTGCACAACAGAAGGGGCCATAATTAGATTATAACTTAATCTACAGAGGAAAAACCTTCGCTCTTCCTCTCGGTTCTGCATGACCTGAAACGCTGTGTGAAATGAACTCGAGCACCTGCACCTCATCGGGGCACGTCCATGTTTTATCAAATTTATGTTTTTTCTCACTGTATTTCACACATAATGAATGCAAATTAGTACAAGGCGGATATTTACTCACAATGTTGTCCAACTGCTCAGAGTTTTGCATTTAGTTTGGCTATGCAAGTTGTCTCTTTTTTTCTTCATCATTTCCATTCTAGTAGTTTTTCATCTGATTCGCCATTATATCTCTGACACTTTACCTCATCAGATAATGACAGTTAATCATTAAAGCAGAGACTTGAATTTGACAGGCTTAAAAAAAGAGGAAGGGGAGTTTTCACACTTGTTTCTGCTTACATTTGCACAACGAAACGATTCAAGGTAGATCACCACGCTGGCACTGTTTTACACAAGCAGACTGGTTTGCGTTGCAGGGTTAGTGTTTCACTTCTTCTCTTTGCTGCCTGACCGCTGAAGTGACTGATAGGCCTGAAACGTTCGTCTGCCGTCTCAGTGCAAGCGATCAGGTGTCACTGCATGTTGCCCTTGAGGCTGGATTGCTCCAAATCAGTGGAGAAATAAAGACCCCGCAAAGACAACAGAGTTATTTTATGATGCAACGTTACAAGAGTAAAACAAGAGGAAGATAACGGCAAACACCATCAAAGTGTCAGCTATAAACACAGTGTAGTATTAACAGATAAGATGTGCTTTTCCTTGACTCTCCGAGCACTGGACTGCCTGGACTCGCATGTGACACCGGGTTTGTTATCTGTCGAAACAGCGAGTTTCAAAAGACTGAGGATGAGCACAAGAGCGTTCTGACAACTTTTCCATTTAAAGTGCATCCACCCGCCGAGAAAAAACAGAAATTTTGTTCGTATTTTTGCGATAAACGTAGAAGTCACGTGCTGTAATATAAAAGCAATAATGTGAAAGGTTGATGAGCTCAGCTAACAGGTAACAAAGGTCACACACACACACACACACACACACACACACACACACTCTCTCTGTGTGTAAAATCTCAAGGTAAACCTAAAGTCCAAATGTGCTCGATCATGACATCTACTATAGTTTAATATTTAGAGGTGTGAACACGTCTCTGGGCAGGTACGACTACATAGCAGAGTACATTTTTCTACAATCCTTGGTTTAATGAAGGTGGAGTAACAAACCGGTCGAACCTGTTTTAGACACACAGGATTTTTCTCTCTCATGCACACAGAGCAGGGAGAGGTTTGAATGACGAAATATACGGAACTGTCCTTTTCCTATAGTCCAGAGTTTAACTACTGGAGCAGTACAGTGAATATTTGAGTTAGGGACGGGTGATAAAGTATGTCGTCATAAAAACAATCCTCCATGGTAAATATTTGCATTCTCGTGATAAATACGATAAATCCATGTTGATGACGTAAACGCGAGCAACGGACTCACAGCCGTAACCCCAACCCTAACAAACAAACATGGCCGAAGGTTACGAAAAGGATGTTTTTCAGACCGCTGTGTATTGCTATCGTGCGGTCGTTAATAAAGTTGGTATAACTAGAGAAGCAAGCGGTCGGCAACATTCATCTCTCGATGGGGTGTCTAACTCGGCTTTACGGTGTGTTTGACCATAACTTAATTTTACGACGGAATATCCCTTTAAGTATCTTATTTAACTTTTCCAGCTGATGTTCTCAAGACAAAATGAGTCAAAAATAAAGATAACAATCATAATTTTTTTCGGGACTTCACCAGAATGACAAATCTTATCGTGATAAATTTTTAGCTCATATCCCTAATTTTAAAACTTTTGAGTCGATTACAGAAATTGAATGACCTCCCATGTTGCTTAACCTGCTCCAGGTTTCATGTGGCCGCATATTTTCATAGGGTGTGTGCGTACGTGTGTGTGTGTGTTTGACACACAGACCGTCACACCGTGTCACTGCACTTTCCATGTTTCAGTCCATTGGAAGTTGCGTCAAAGTTTTTATCCGCCTCCAAAGTCAAACAGAAACATTATCGGCGGCTGAGCGTCCTTGGCCTGTTGTGAACTTTTCCCCGGTCAGCCCGTGTTTGAATGATCATCACTCCCCCTTCTTCAATCTGATTCATTGGGGAGTGATCCAGTCATTTTGTATTTTAGTATCTTGATGGTTACTTGTTATAGATGCTATGTGTGTATGTTATATACACATCACCCTTCTCCCAGTGCAGCTGGTTCATCTTATCAAGCTGCCGGTTCACGCTGTCCTCGTCTCCCTTGTTGATATTAGCTCGCAGAATTTGACCGTATCGTACCCCAACAGCCTCTGGCTTTCCCAGGCTTCTCCCTGTCGACCTCTGTCTGCTGTGAAAACATAACACAAGTAGCAGAGTGCCCTTCCCCGCGGCGAGGGAGCGCTCAGGACCCGGGCTAGGTGTCTTATTGTTTTCATAAAGGCATGTACCACGCCGGGAAGGCAAAGTTAGGATGAAACAGAAGCCTAGCAGGGTTTTCTTTTGACTTCTTCAAATCTATCTATGCCCCACTGAGTCTCATGATGAGGAAAAAAAAGACGCAGGTATGAATTCCTGGAAGTTGTGTAACTACCAGTTTTCTCTTCAAACCCGACCGACTGAATCTCTCCTCTACGCTGGAGAAAATTTCACCATCTCTTTGTTCGCTTGAAATGCATCCAAGTCCTATTGAGACATTGTGTGTGTTATATGAGTTCATATAAATAAACCCGCTAACCTATGCCTTATTATTAACGCCGTTCAGTTGATGTGTTTGAGCAGGAGCGGGTCTGTGCTTGTTGTTTCCCCAGAAAATTATTCAACTTTAGAAAAAGAGAAAAAAAATCTGTAATCCTGTTGCCCAGAACTGAACGCAGCTGTGTCTGCGTGAGATGTAAGCTTTGGCACTGAGTGAATAGTTCCCTGTTTCGAGCTCTTATTATTTTCTTGTGTTTTTTTCACAGGTCTTAATCTGCTGCTGCTGCTGCTGTAAAGTACCATTACTAAAGACCAGCTTCTTCCTGTTCTCCGAGGCTCAAGTGACTGTTGCATAAGTCAACACACCTACACTAAAGGACCTATAACAACCGAGCGTTCCTCCCCGCTTGGCTGAAAGTACTTCCACTCTCGGTGCCGTCACACGAGTTGTGTTAAGGCCTCGTCAATCACACACACACCCACACACACACACGCTAGAGGGATTTAAAACACACAGCCTGGTTCAGCGCCCACACACAGTCGCAGCAAACATGGCCAGCAAGCTGTCCAACTTTGGCAAAAGCCTTCTGCGTCGCCGGGCGCTCATCGATTCCGGAGAGGAGTCTCAATTCGCCAGGTGCCTCTCCACTCTGGACCTCATCGCCTTGGGGGTGGGGTCTACGCTCGGCGCAGGTGTCTACGTACTCGCCGGGGAGGTCGCCCGGGAGAAAGCGGGGCCCGCCATCGTCCTCTGTTTCCTCATCGCTGCTCTGTCCTCCATGTTGGCCGGCCTGTGCTATGCTGAGTTTGGTGCCCGTGTGCCCAAAACAGGTTCGGCGTACCTGTACAGCTACGTGACAGTGGGAGAGATCTGGGCCTTCATCACGGGGTGGAACCTCATCCTCTCTTATGTGATAGGTGAGCTTTGTCAAGTTTGATGAATAATGTGAATTCAGGACATATAAATCGCCACTTTGGTCAACTTACAAGCTTCTGTCTCGTCTTTCAGGAACGGCCAGTGTGGCTCGGGCCTGGAGCTCGACCTTCGACAACCTGGTGGAGCAAAAGATCTCGGGCTTCTTTAAAGCCTCCATGGCGATGAAAGTGCCTGGAAAGGTTCTGGCGGAGTACCCTGACCTTTTCGCCCTCATCCTTATCCTGCTGCTCACCGGTGAGTTGGCCTGTTTATTCATTTTTCAGGACGGTTTTATAGATTTACACGACACTTCAGTTCTTCGTTTGCTTTTTTGTTTTAGAATACCGTCAAAGAAACCTTTAATATTATGAATTTGAATACGGTCTTCTTCCCTCCGTTTGTTTCATGTCACATGTAATTGCATAACAGCAGGAACAGTTGTCACACTAACGCTGCCAATGCCAGCAGCAGTGTTAGAAAAACTGCTCGATGAGTGTAATGGACTGGTGGATCCGAACATGTCCGCCCACCTAACAGGACATCGTCGTGTTGTTGTTGTTGTTGTTCGTGGCGATGAAAATTTGAGATCTCCTCGTTACATCCCGTCTCACCTTTCTCTTGCAGGACTTCTGGCCTTCGGCGTCAGTGAGTCAGCTCTGGTGAATAAGATCTTCACGGGGATCAATCTGGTGGTCCTGGGCTTCGTTATCATCTCAGGCTTCGTCAAAGGCAACACCAACAACTGGAACCTGACATTGGACGACTTCAACAGTTACGTCAACGAGACCAACAGCAGCAAACCTCTGAGGTCGGCATCTGACAGCTTTCTTTCTCAGGCAGCGATTTCGCTTTGAGTTTGTTGACTGAATTTGGCGTCTCTTTTTCTTTTTCTTTATTTATTTTAAACATATCTTTATTGGTTTTTGTAGTCATAAAACAACATTCAACAATCTAAACATCTGGCAGTAATGAAAATAATAATTAAAAGATAAGATGTTCCTTTAATCGTCCAACGGGGGGAATTTCTAAATTTTATTTTTTATTTTTATTTATTTTTTATTTTTATTTATTTTTTGTTTCTTTTATAAGATAAGAAAGAGTCTGAAATATGAATAAAATAGAAGAGGTAAAAAAATAAAATGTCCAAATAAAATTAAAAAAATGAATTTTTTAAAAATTAAATTAAACCAAGAAATTAGTCAACAAATTAACGGGCAATAAATAATAAATACAGAAACAAAAAATATATTAATGAAAGATAAGCCTTTCCTTTAATAGTCCAACAGGGTGGAAATTCCATTTTTTAATTTATTTTTTAAATTTTTTTATAAGATAAGAGAGTCTGAAATATGAAAAATACAGAAGAGATAAATAAATAGAATGTCCAAATAAAAATAAAAAAATTTTTTAAATATAAATTGAACCAAGAAATTAGTCAACAAATTACCGAGCAAAAAGAAACAATCATCTAAAATAATAGCAATAATAATCAATTACTATTAATACTACTAATAATAATATTCTTAGTATAGTTTACCCCGTACACTCTCAACAGCAAATGAAATATTTTTCATTTTCTCATTATTCTCACTCTGTCTCCTTTATATCTCCACCTTTCAACAGGTCCAGAAATATCTTCCTAATGTTTCTCTCTTTTCTTTCTCTTCTCAGTGTGAAAGAAGATTTCGGAGTCGGTGGTTTCGCTCCCTTTGGACTCAGCGGGGTCTTGTCCGGCGCTGCTACCTGCTTCTACGCCTTTGTCGGCTTCGACTGCATCGCCACAACAAGTAAGAGACTGGACCGCACGCAGCTTTATTTATTATTATTTAAAAGTTTCCCAGCTGAAGGATAGACCTTTAGACCGCTGATAGTGTTGATAGTCTTGTTGCAGCACCTTTCACCTGGATTGAAAAGCAGCGTTACGTAATGTTGAGTGTCAAGAGTGGGACACGAATCTCCCCCAGTGTTAAACTTTGTTCTTTTCTTCTTCTTGTTAGCTAATTTTTTTGTTTAATTTTCTCCGCTGTCCTCAGGTGAAGAAGCGAAGAATCCCATGCGCTCCATACCCATCGGCATTGTGGCCTCCCTGCTCATTTGCTTCTTTGCATACTTTGGCGTGTCTGCTGCTCTGACCCTGATGATGCCGTACTACCAGCTGAACACCCAGAGTCCTCTACCCGAGGCCTTCACCTACGTGGGCTGGGCTCCGGCCAGGTACATCGTGGCGGTCGGCTCTCTGTGCGCTCTGTCAACCAGGTAAAGGCAGATCCAGTTTTCCTGCTGAGGTTCAAAGTTTTTCTGATCTTGAGTGAGACTAAAAGCTGTTTTTGTTTCAGTCTCCTCGGCTCGATGTTCCCCATGCCCCGTGTCATCTACGCCATGGCTGAGGACGGGCTGCTGTTCCGTATCCTGTCCAGGATGAACGCTCGCACTAAGACTCCTCTCTTGGCCACCATCGCTTCAGGCATCGTTGCAGGTAAACGCTGCGTCTCTGTTTGCCTTCTTTACAACTTTTGTTGTTTCTTCTTCTTTTTTTGTTTGTATCCATGTTTATCTTCATCTGTGTATCTTCCTTGCCGTGTTTGTTCGTTGTTTGTTCGTTGCTTCGGGCCGACAGCTGCCTTTTTTTTTTCTTTTTTCCCTTTTTTTTTTTTTTTTTTTTCTTTGCTGTGTCTAGCTTTCGCTGTCAAGTCTGTCTAGATTGTCTCAGGGTCGCAGCTCTCTGTCAGCCTGTCCTGACCTCCTACAGTCAGGTTCAGGATCGATAACAATTTAAACCCAAGAAAAGTCGGCAAAAAGCGAAGAAACAGAGTGCTGGATTTTTCTACTGCCTCTCTTTTCTGACATGCAGAGATGTGTTGAAACTATTCTAATAAAAAACGTTCTTTTTCCAGCTCTGATGGCCTTCCTGTTCGACCTGGCGGCTCTCGTCGACCTCATGTCCATCGGGACTCTGTTGGCGTATTCTTTAGTGGCCATCTGTGTCCTTATCCTCAGGTTAGCACCTTTTCTTTTCTTTTCTTCAAGTCTATGAGTGTTTAATTGTGTTTAAGAGTGTTTTTATCATTTTTTATTAAGGTCATTTCTTGATGTGTTTCAAGTTTATTTATAAAGCACCTTGTCTGAGAGCAGTCAAATAAAGTGCTGTACATAAGATAAATAAAAGAAGTAAATAAATAGATAATAAAATTAAAAATGGTGGAATAAAATACAGACAGTAAAAGAATAAATGCGACAGTGCCTATGATTCGTGTGCTCGTTTAGTTTTTATTCATTTATCGAGCATAAAATAAAAAATAAACTCATTAAAAATTCATTCTCATTCACAAATGAGATAATAAGCCTCCAAGCAAAGAAGAAATGGAGGTACAAGAAAAACATCAACAAACAACAACGTCTACACCAACATAAGATAAGTTGAAGTAACGGCTGTAGCCCAGTCATCTACTCTTCATTCTAGTTATTTTCTAGGTATGAAACGTTAACATGCTCCTTGCACACATAAATTCACCATTTATTGAACACAAGGGAGAAAAGGTGGGTCTTTAAGGGTGATTTAAAAGGTCTGTGAGGCTCTAATATGGCCGGGTGTGTCTTTTTTATCCTGCGTTCGACTTACCTCAGAGGTCAAAATATAATATATATAACTTTCGTAGATGTAGCCATCTTGTTTCCGCCTCCGATTTTGCTTTTTTCCGACTTGGTACGCTGGTAACTTGGCTGTGACAACATTTTCAGCTCCAACATCTGACTTCCGAGGTAACTGGAACGCAGCATGATATTCCTATATTATTAAAAAGGTTCTGCAGTTACATCATCATTTCGCGGTTTGGGATCAATACAGTAATTCTGATTCTCCTGTCTGAATGTCGTAGCCATGAGGCCGGTTAATCACCTCTGAATAAATCATAATCTGAGCGCTAAAGTTCTTAGATAACTGAGCTCAAACATTCTTGGACTTGAAGTGGATCAGAGAGTTTCTTTTGGGACTAAACTACATATTCAGTATTTTGCTCTTGTGTTTCTCTACGAGTCGTCCTGATGTAAATGTAAATGTTCTTTATTTATACAGTCCTAGTACAGTCCTCATAGCAAATAAAAATGAAAAAATAAAAACAATAAAAGCAATCCAAAAAAAAAAGGATAACATAAAAGTGTCACCAGCATAAATAAAAACGTTTTCGAAAAGGCCCAGGTCAGAAATAAGTCTCATTTCGGTGGGGAGCTTATTCCTGAGCAACTGAAAAGGTTCGGTTACCCCGGTGTTTGTATTTTGATCTTGGCACCTCCAGCAGAAGTTGGTTTGACGACCCGGAGCTCTGAGGGTGAGGCCTTTTAAAGGCTTTAAAAAAACAAACATTGAAAGTTTAAAATCAATGAAGCGAGCTAAAAACAGGAGTGATGTTCTCACACCTGTTAGTGTTGGTTAAAAGACGGGCAGCAGCATTTTGCACAAGTTGAAGGCGACCAAGAGATGAGTAGAAGATGCCAACATAAAGTGCATTACAAGAGTCTAATCTTGAATTGATTAGAGCCAGACTGATATCAGTGATCACACCGGTTCATGCGCTGATTACAAAAAAAAGGACTCTCTTCTTCTCTGAAAACTGTCGTCTAAACAAAAGTAAGATTATGCAAGCAGCTGCTGATACGGAGCAGCAAAGAAGATCTGAGACAAAACAACAGCAGTGAAGTGCTAATAAAGGATTTTATGTGGTTCAACACTTGAAAATAAGAAACTCAAATCAAACTTTGAAATAATAATAATAATAATAAGAAGAAGAAATAGTCCAGCTCATGAGGTCAAGTTAGGCAGCAACCCGATCAGCTGCTAACATTAGCCCAGCTTTCTTTTTTTAGTGAGGGAGTCGTACATTACGCTTAGACAGATCATACAGTAAGTACAGCAATAAAACGACACCTCAACACCAGCTCACGTTCCTGTCATGATCACGTGTACACTCCTCTAAAGCTCCCCGGTATCTAAAGTGTCAGTGAGTGTATTTTCTCTCCGTTTACTCAGTCTACACTCCTCCTCCTCCTCCCTCCACAGGTACCAGCCAGGCACCCTGAATTCATCCAGCCAGACGGAGAAGTTGGTGGAGTTGGTTGAAGGTGAGAAAGTTCCGGTCAGCGGAGGAGACAGCGGGGACGAGTACGACGACACGCCGCTCAAAGAGACGTTCACAGTCAGGCTGCTCTTCTGCCCGAGCGGAAAGGTCCCGACGCAGACTTCTGGGAGCATCGTCTATGCCACCACCGCTATTATCTGTGAGGAGACGAGAGTTTAATCTGAATTATTATGATTTCTGCTTTTTGGGAAAAGAACCATGACAGCAACTCTCTCTCTCTCTCTCTTTTTTTTTCTTTTTTTTCTCTGCAGCAATTCTTATCACCTTGCTGTGTGTTATCTTGGCCAACTGTCTCCCAGAGCTGCTGGCAGGGCGGCCGGGCGTTGTGGTGCCCTGTGTCATCCTGACTCTGCTGTGTGCCGTCTGTGTCATCATCATCTGGAGGCAACCTGAGAGCAAAGAGGCCCTCACCTTCAAGGTAAAGATCGAACCCTGGGAGCGAGTCTGTGCGTCTGTTTTGTGATTCGCTTTGGCTCACGTTGTTCCTCGTTTACTGATCTGTCTTTTTCTTCCACACATTGTCGTTCTCTCTGTCCTCCTCAAGGTCCCTCTGCTCCCCTGGCTGCCGTTGTTCAGTGTTTTCGTCAACATCTACCTCATGATGCAGCTGGACCTGGGAACGTGGTGCCGATTTACCGTCTGGATGGTCATAGGTACGTTTCGACATCGTCACCTGTTGTTTTTTTTCCTTTTGCAGGGCTCGACAGTGCGACCATTTCACTAAAAATAGATGTGTGCAAACTGTAAAATGTGCGCATAAAAAAATTAGCCGAGGCAACAAATGTTTTTAGGTTTTAGTTTTAGGTCAGATATTTGACAGACACTCACTGCGAATCTTCAGACATGCAGCTGCCTCAGTAAGAGAAGCAGCTCGATCACTAATGTGAACTGTTGTTTATTCTACCGTTACTGGCACGGCTAACAGTGTAGCAAGGCTAATAGCAGATGGCTAACTGTGACTTTAGCTGCGCCATCTACAGGATAAGTTGGAGAACTTTTCAAATGGCGGAACATTTTCGGAGTGAAACCAAACGTGCAAAAATTGGCCGATTTAACCGGCTCGCCAATAAATCGGTCAGGCTCTAGTACTAAAATCGGACGATAAGACAAATTATTATTTGATCAATTTTCATTGCGTCCCTGAAGTTCTTTGTGTGCTCCTTGTGAAGAAAGTCAGTGTTAAGCCCTGTTTTGTCCTTCTCTCGTCACAGCTGTGTTTTAACTCCCCGTTCTCTCTCTCCTTTATCTTCCAGGATTCGCCATCTACTTCTTCTACGGTATTAAGAACAGCAGTGAAGCCGCCAACAGGTCGTCCCCTCGTAAATACGAGCCCGCGCTGCAGACCAAAAGCCCCATCTTCACAGGCCCCTCCAGCGACAGTGACGTAGAGGCGGGAGGCAGTCCCTGATACTGACTCCTGTCGCGGACTCGGGTAGCGTTGCAGAGCACTCTACACTGGCGGTGTAGCTGAACTTAAAGCCTGAAGCTGCAGTGTAGGCGGCCCTGAAACGCAGCCCTGGGTTTTTAGAGAAGAAGAGGCAAGAAATCATCACACACATCTTACCTCTGACTCTGAGGCTGATTAACTTGACGGTTGGACACTGTGAACCACTCGCTGGTCCGTGTGTCTTTCAATCTGTCTGTCGGTTTGTTTGTTCCTAGCCTTAGCCCCCACCTCCACCTCCCCACCACCCTTGGAGATCTGCCAATAACACCTGCTTTGAATGGACCGAATTTCAAGAGTACCGCTGTACTCCACGTGTCGCTCTCATCGTATTTGACGCTGTTTACTGGATGATTGTTACTTTTTTTTTTTTATCTGCTTTGTTTTTTTTCCTCTCCGTTATTCGAGCGCTGTTGTTGCGAGGTATAAAAGAGCTGTAACGCTAAGCATAACTTGAGTTTACGACAGTGAACACTTGGATCACTGAGCCGAGACCTAACTGTATTACAAACATGAGCTGCTTTCAATCCGACCATCAAGTCTAGGTTGTTGGTTCTCGTTTGCTGCAGCTTGTTTGTTTGTTCGTGTGTAAACAGGGTAGCACTAATGCTGTACGTCAACAGATTCATTCGGATGACGATCATGTCGATGTCATCTTCATCGTACGGTTGAGTACATGTATCACAGATCGGACATATTTTGAACACACTATGACCTTTGCGCTCCCTGCTCCCAGGGAACAGACATATTTTAGTCATGTCTACATTGTTGTTAGTTTCGTATCATGAGGCGTTTTGGGATCTTAATTGTCACATAGTTGTGTGCGGCCCTTGTGTAACACTGTGGCTAGAATCAGCCACTAGGGGCAAAATTTAGCCACTAATTTACACGAAACTTTTTTTTTTTTACTACAGCAAATGGGATGATTTTTTGTGCCGATGCTTATATTGATGGACACTTTGAGAATATGACTTCAAAATTTTCACCAGGTCAAAAATACGCGCTGGGAAAATTTTCATCCGTTGTTAACTCTCAGTTGCTAAAAACAGCCACTAACTTCGACTGCTGTAAAAACATATTGGGTTAATATTTTTTTCCATTTTTTTTCATATATCTATTAATTAACTTCTGCTTTGATCAAAACTAGTAAATGTTTCATCTAAAAACATTTTTTAACCCTTTGAGGGTCCATTCAAAACATAATGTCACCGATATGGTAGAAAATAAATCTAATAAAAATCATTTTTTTCCCCAATATTAGTGACTTTATGTTTTAAATGGGTCCTCAAAGGGTTAAAATTTGGATTCTTAATGAAACATTTACTAGTTTTGAATAGAGCAGAATTTAATTAAGAGATATATGAAAAATCATCTGGAAAAAATATGAATCCAATATGTTTTTACAGCAGTCAATGTCAGTGGCTGTTTTCAGCCACTGAGCGTTAAGAAAGGATGTAAATCTAAGGGTTACACAAGGGTTGAATATCCGCTACACTCTCTGTTATCACGACCTTCATACACTTACATAGTGTTGAGTTTCTCAACACCGATGAACGATTTAAAACACTCGGCAAACATTTGAAGTACTTGATTTTGCAGATCTGAGGGGTTTCATAGATTTGCACTTAACTGGATGTGAAGTATGTGATATTTTCCTGGTCCATTTTTGTCAAACTCACTTCAGTATCTGGAAGCAGGGGGTCTGTTTCGTACCAAGGGCCTGTCTTTTTAACAATCACTAAGATATTACTACTTCCGTTTATTTTTTTGTTTGTGAAAAAGCTCTAATTGCTTTTTCACAGTTTTTTGTTTTAGTTTCAATTGAAACTCCATCGTCTTCTTCTTCTTGGCAGCTCTGTCTGTCCCATCGCTTGTTATTCTATTTGCAAAACGTTTATTGACATTTTCTGCTAGCGTTGTGCATATTTAAATGCTCATAGTGTTTGTTTGGGATAGCTTTCTCTCTTATATTTGCCTTTTCATATGAATTTCAATCAACTAACATGCTTGTTAGGTGTACTTTGTTACATGTACAGTTTTTAGCCTGCTTATCCTTTTATCTTTTATATTTTTGTTTTCTTTCAAATGTCTTTTATCTTCGTTGAGCTAAATTGTGTTTTATTTTATTTAATTTTCTTTTCTTTTGCGATCCCTCCTGACCAAATGAACGTGATTTTGGAAACTTAGTTTTCCAACACAAAGAACGACCTCTCAAAGTTGGTCTCTAATTCTGTAATTTAAACAAAAAAAAAAAGTTTATATCCCAATCCTCTGGAGTCAACATAACTTATTGTTTTTATTGTCTTAGTAAAGTGCTTTACTGTAGAGTGTACAGTACTTGTTTAAAAACTGTATCTTTATTTGTATAATTCTGTAAATTATACAAATGTTCTTTCTATCAAATGAGCTGAAGTAGGATTTGGTAAAGAGACGGTCTTAGTCGTCATTCTCTGAAGCATTTCATTGCACACTTGCTGCTACTGAACTCCTAACGATACTAACCTTGAAGACCCTTTTTGTAGATATGAAGTAATTTTTGAATGCAATATCAGTGCGCTTCTGCAGATGCTTCAAAAATGTCCCTACGCGTCCTTGATTTAGACCGTCAGAGGCTGAAATGTCCCCTGAAGTCCGATGAGGGTACAGTCGAGGTAGATTTGGACTCGGCTAGTTTTTCAGCCGATTGAAATGGATGAACTGGTGCTCAAAGAAGCATCCGTCTGCCTGAGAGAAAGGCACCAGGGCTGAAGACTTCATGAGCTGCTCTCTCACTCGGTCTTGGATCACTGCAGACTTAAATGTAAAACTTACATTTTCACCAGAGACGCCGAGTTTATCATATCGTAAAGGTTATTTGATTTGGCCTTTCTGTCTCCGAGCTGTCAAACCCAGCCCTCGTGCCTTTCGGTCATCAGTATCGTTCCCTTCTCAACAATCTATTTTTGTCTTTCTGTTTTGTATACTGTACATACGTCTGTCTGTCTGTCGTGTAAAAAACGAGCTGTATTTCCAATGTTTTTTTTTAAATAAAACAGATTCATGCTTATGACAGATTGACTGCCTCTGTTTTTCATTCAGTTTGTCATTCAGAGTGAGCTTCCTGTGGGGAGCTTTAACAGACGCATTTACTGGTTTCCACTTGACTATGTTAACATTGTTCTCCCAGTTACAAAATGACTTTTTCCTCAGGCTGTTGTATCTACTCGGTGACTTTTAACATAAATCCTGGAGCAACTGCCGGGACAGCAGTTAAGATTTCGCACGTATCTGTCTATGCAGAACTTGAAACAGGGACCACCAGTTAAATACTTTTAATTCACCAGCCCTGAAAATACCCAAAAAGAAATCAAGTTAAGCCGTCTTTGCTTTTCCAAACAGGATTGATACTGTGAGCTGCAAGCAAACATGTATTACGGCTTTTACCGTAAATCCCTGAATGAGAGCCACATGGAGAAAATACACCTCATATCACCTGATATTTACTTTTTCTCACCAATTAGAAGATCTCTGTTTTATACAGGTGTGTCACCATGCGGGGCAGTATGGCGAGCAACATTTTAAGGGTTTTTCGGGTCGGGTTTGAGTGTTTTTTACGTGCTTCTAACTCAGTTATTCCAGGGTACACAAACTCAAAACTTCCATAAAAAACAAACAAAAAAACAAACTGACATTTAAAGGATTTGGTGACACTTCACAAAAACTCTAATTTATAAATGGTAAATAGATAGTTTATTAATGTTAAATCATCATTTAAAATCAGCATGTAGACCAATTATAAATGACAAATAGATAGTTTATTAATGTAAGTTTGTGTATGATTAATAATTTTCATTTTTTATTAATGTTCTATTTATGAAAGGTTTATATAGGGTTTAAATATTGGTTGTAAAACATCTAGATTAAAATGTGTGTCAGCAGCACTTTGTAAATGGTTAATATTTGTTTCATAAACCATCTATAAACATTACTTAGATGGTTATTGTAAAGTTAGGTTTAGGGTTAGGTTTTTAAATGATGATTAAACATTAATAAACTATCTGCTTACCATTTATAAATGGTCTATTTACCATTTATGAGTTATGGTTATTGTGAAGTGTTACCAAGGATTGTATAAACTCCCCCCAGACAGGCCAGTCAGCCCCCAAAAAGAGGACCTGTCCGGGTAAAAGAGGACATTTGGTCACCCTATCACCATGAAAGCAGCACCATTCAGAGCCAACTTTAGCAGTAAGCTTAGCTGTACATTACAACCAATGGTCAAATCTTAAACAAGAGTCATATTGTTGTTGTTTTTTTTTTTTTAAAGCCATTTCAACACTGTAAAACATAATCCAGGTTATGTCATGTGCTTGATAATGCTAACAGTTCCTGCAAACGATCAACCATCCAAATGCTTTACATAAACACCAAACTTTCAGCCTTCCACTCAAACACTTGAAACTGTTTGTTGAAAGCAAACAATGCTAAGTTCACCCTTGCTCTAAAAAACAAAAAAAAAGGCATTTGTTAGACCAGCCTAAGGAGCTGTGTCAGCATAACTGTTCATAACGCTTGGACTCAAAAATCAAGTTGAAAAATTCTCCTTTGAATGTCAAACGCTTGTTGATCCCTCTCTCAGATTCTCAAATTGTACTAAAAATGCTCTCCCCTAGTCTCTTTAACTTCCCCTCACTCTAAAATATGATGCAATTTGAATTACAGTTACTGTTATATCTATGTTATGTTTTATTTTACTGCGGTCAGAGGCTGTTTGAGTGGTAGGGTGAGATTTATTTACTTATTTATTTTTATTTTATTTTTCTTAGGAAACCCACAGTCCACAGAACTGCAGCCCACAATGTAGGATTTATTTGAACATAGTTTGGCACAAGTAGTCAAAAAGGATCAAAAGTAGACCCCAGCCTCTTTCCCCCTCTTTCTTCTCCACACTAATGCTGCCATCTAGTGGTCAGCTTCAGCGTCACATCCTTCTGCTGTAGCCAATTACTTCCACTGTTACTCAATCTTGTGCTTTTTATAAATGATGCAAAACAGCTTCTGCACCTCAAAGACTAATGTGTGATTATGTCTTCAGGCATGTATTTTTGATGATGTTGGAGCGACAGCAAAATGGAGCTGACGACTTTGTCAGAGTTTGGTTTCAAATAAATTATTTACAGGTTGTGTAATGTGATGCATGTTTCCCCCTATTCTTAAAGGTCACACCCTAATGTTCACAGTACCCAGAGAGAATCAGTCTATAAATAAGAGCAGAAGTGTCATAGTGTAGTATGTTGAAAAATATCATTGTATAGTATGATAAAAAAAAAAAAGATTGTAAAGTAAATTAAAATATGTCATAGTATAGTATGTGAAAAATGCCATATTTGGTATGTTAAAAAAATCATTGTATAGTGTGATACAAAAATGTAAGAGTTTAGTATGATTCAAATGTCATAGTATAGTATGATGAAAATTCAAATTTAAGTATAAAAAAAATATCAGTAAAGTATGATAAAAATGTCACAGTATAGTATTTTAAAAAATTGCCATTGTATAGTATGTTAAAAATGCCATAGTATAGTATGTTAAAAAGGCCATAGTATAGTATGATAAAAATGTCATAGTATAGTATGTAAAAAATGTAGAAGTATAGTATGATTAAAATAACAAAATCAAGTACAAAAAATATCATAGCAAAGAATGTTAAAAATATCGTAGTATAGTATGATAAAACTGTCATTGTATGATATGCTTAAAAAATTTGTTTGGTATGATAAAAAAAATGTCATAGTATAGTATGATTGAAATGGCACAGTATTGTACGGTAAAAAAGGTCATGGTATAGTATGTTAAAAAATGCCATAGTAAAGTATGATTGAAATGCCATAGTATAGTATGATAAAAATGCCATAGTATAGTATGTTAAAAAATGTCATAGTATAGTATGTTTAAAAGGCCATTGTATAGTATGATAAAAATGTCATAGTATAGTATGATAAAAATGCCATAGTAAAGTATGATTGAAATGCCATAGAATAGTATGATTAAAATGCCATAGTGTAGTATGTTAAAAAATGTCATAGTATAGTAGGTTAAAAAATGCCATAGTATAGTATGATAAAAATGTCATAGTATAGTATGTTAAAAAGGCCATAGTATAGTATGATAAAAATGTCATAGTATAGTATGTTAAAAAGGCCATAGTATAGTATGATAAAATGTCATAGTATAGTATGTTGAAAAGGCCATAGTAAAGTGTGTTAAAAAATGCCATAGTATAGTATGATAAAAATGCCATAGTAAAGTATGATTGAAATGTCATAGTGTAGTATGTTAAAAAATGTCATAGTATAGTAGGATAAAATTGTCATAGTATTGCATGTTAAAAAATGCCATAGTATAGTATGTTTAAAAGGCCATAGTATAGTATGATAAAAATGTCATAGTATAGTATGTTAAAAAGGCCATAGTATAGTATGATAAAATGTCATTGTATAGTATGTTAAAAAGGCCATAGTAAAGTGTGTTAAAAAATGTCATAGTATAGTATGTTTAATATGCCATAGTATAGTATGAAAAAAATGCCATAGTATAGTATGTTAAAAATGCCATCGTATAGTATGATAAAAATGTCATTGTATAGTATGTTAAAAAGGCCATAGTATAGTATGATAAAAAGTATAGTATGAAAAAAATGCCATAGTATAGTATGAAAAAAAAAATTGTTTGGTATAATAAAAAATGTCATAGTATAGTATGATAAAAAAAAGTATTGTTTGGTATGATAAAAATGTCATAGTATAGTATGTTAAAAAATGTCATAGTATAGCATGTTAAAAAACGTCATAGTATAGCATGTTAAAAAATTTATTGTTTGGTATAATAAAAATGTCATAGTATAGTATGTTAAAAAATGTCATAGTATAGCATGTTAAAAAACGTCATAGTATAGCATGTTGAAAAATTTATTGTTTGGTCTGATAAAAATGTCATAGTATAGTATGTTAAAAAATGTCAGAGTATAGTATGATAAAAAAATTTGTTTGGTATGATAAAAAATGTCATAGTATAGTATGATAAAAAAATTATTGTTTGGCATGATAAAAATGTCATAGTATAGTATGTTAAAAATGTCATGGTATAGCATGTTAAAAAACGTCATAGTATAGCATGTTAAAAAATGTATTGTATGGTATGATAGAAATGTCATAGTTTAGTATGTTAAAAATGCCATTGTATAGTATGATAAAAATGTCATTGTATATTATGTTAAAAAGGCCATAGTATAGTATGATAAAAAGTATAGTATGAAAAAAATGCCATAGTATAGTATGAAAAAAAAATTTGTTTGGTATAATAAAAAATGTCATAGTATAGTATGATAAAAAAAAGTATTGTTTGGTATGATAAAAATGTCATAGTATAGTATGTTAAAAAATGTCATAGTATAGTATGTTAAAAAATGCCTAAGTATAGTATGATAAAAATGTCATAGTATTGTATGTTAAATAATGCCATAGTATAGTATGATAAAAATGTCATAGTATAGTATGTTAAAAAATGTCATAGTATAGTATGTTAAAAATGTCATGGTATAGCACGTTAAAAAACGTCATAGTATAGCATGTTAAAAAAATTATTGTTTGGTATGATAAAAATGTCATAGTATAGTATGTTAAAAAATGTCATAGTATAGTATGATTAAAAAATTTGTTTGGTATGATAAAAAATGTCATAGTATAGTATGATTAAAAAATTATTGTTTGGTATGATAAAAATGTCATAGTATAGTATGTTAAAAATGTCATGGTATAGCATGTTAAAAAACGTCATAGTATAGCATGTTAAAAAATGTATTGTATGGTATGATAGAAATGTCATAGTTTAGTATGTTAAAAAATGTCATAGTATAGTGTGCTTAAAAAATTTGTTTGGTATAATAAAAAATGTCATAGCATAGTATGTTAAAAAATTTATTGTTTGGCATGATTAAAATTCCATAGTATAGTATGTTAAAAAATGTCATCGTATAGTATGTTAAAAAATGCCAAAGTATTGTATGATAAAAATGTCATAGTATTGTATGTTAAATAATGCCATAGTATAGTATGATAAAAATGTCATAGTATAGTATGTTAAAAAATGTCATAGTATAGTATGTTAAAAATGTCATGGTATAGCACGTTAAAAAACGTCATAGTATAGCATGTTAAAAAAAATATTGTTTGGTATGATAAAAATGTCATAGTATAGTATGTTAAAAAATGTCATGGTATAGTATGCTTAAAAAATTTGTTTGGTATAATAAAAAATGTCATAGTATAGTATGTTAAAAAATTTATTGTTTGGTATGATTAAAATATCACAGTATAGCATGATTTAAATTCCATAGTATAGTATGTTAAAAAATGCCAAAGTATAGTATGATAATAATGTCATAGTATTGTATGTTAAAAAATGCCATAGTATAGTATGATAAAAATTTCATAGTATAGTATGTTAAAAAATGTCATAGTATAGTATGTTAAAAATGCCATAGTATAGTATGATAAAAATGTCATAGTATAGTATGTTAAAAATTTCATAGTATAGTATGATAAAAAAAATTTGTTTGGTATAATAAAAAATGTCATAGTATAGTATGATAAAAAAATTATTGTTTGGTATGATAAAAATGCCATAGTATAGTATGATAAAAATGTCATAGTATTGCATGTTAAAAAATGCCATAGTATAGTATGTTTAAAAATGCCATAGTGTAGTATGAAAAAAATGCCATAGTATAGTATGCTAAAAATGCCATAGTATAGGATGATAAAAATGTCATAGTATACTATGTGTGTGTGTATATATATATATGTGTGTGTTGTCTTGAGGTTGTTTAAAGTGCGTTTTTTTATCTTCTTTGACTGTGAAATTAGCCTCTTTAATTTTTGAGATGCCAAAATAAATGAATAAGAAATCCTAACAAATGTATTTGTATTCTTAAAACACACAACTATGACTTAATTATGGCATTAAAGAATAAAAAAAAACAGCAGGCAGAAAGTTATCACTCAGATATTTACAAATCTTTTTTCAAAATTTATGCTTTATTTAATTAATACTGATCACTTTGGGCTTCCATACAAAAGGCGTTTATGGCATAACTGTTCTCACCAGTAAACCAGCACAGAGGAGTAAACACAAACTGGGTTGTCGCCTTATTGATTAAAAAGTCCTTGTCAGGATGAGTTTATAATGGCTATAAGTCAGTAAGCAGCTACAGTAGAAACTTTTTCCTTTCAGAAAACAGCAAATTCATCATTAAACATTTTCACAGTGCAAACTTTTCCTCCGGTACTTTTCATCAAGTTGCAGTCAGACAGACAAACATGACATGAGTCAATACCTCCAAACTTTTCCAGCAGAGTTGACCTTCGTTGCTCTTTAATATCTTAAATTTGTTGTGCAGCTCCATCAGTGAAATATTCAGAGAATTATGAAGGACAGCAAAGACACGTGGCTCAGTCTTGGCTCACAGACTCAGATTGAAGTTAACATCGTCATATAACACACATCAATAACAGTATTAGTCTTAAACAACATAACTGGCCGTAGGAGTATAACTGTACATGTCAGAAAGGCCAAGAAGAGTGTTAAAGCTGAAGTGTAGGTAACAGCTGCAGGGTTATTAAAGTCACACATACACATGCACACACAACAGTGAGGAGGTTAGGAGGATTCTTGTGCTTCTACGCCTCTTAGGAAAATCAACAAAGTGTCTGAGTTTGGGACAGAGTCAGAAACAGGCACCAGAAAGACAAAACAATGTCTCATATATAGAAGGAGAGTGAAGAACTGAGCAGGAAAATATTTTGAGTCCTCCCCTCAAAAAAAAAAAAAAAATTGGCCTGAGTGCAGGCAAGGTGAAAGAAATCTCCAACGCAGGGAGTCCTATGAGTTACGACCTGTGATCCTTCATGCTGCAGACAGGTGAATCAGCAGAAGCACTGCCGGCTGCCTTTGGTGACCTCCTCAGAGGAGTGGACGGTGTTGGGGACGAATCCACTCTTGACGCCCTCCCAGCCATCCTGGATCTTAATGTCTCCGTTCCTGACCAGCTCAAAGATGTCCCTCGTGAGATCCACGAAGGCCTAAGAAAGAAGAAACAAACACCACATTAGATAGATAGATAGATAGATAGATAGATAGATAGATAGATAGATAGATAGATAGATTCTGCACCTTCTCCACATTGATGGCGTCCCGTGCTGATGTCTCCACGTAGCGCATCCCAAAGGCCCCCGCCAGCTTCTCTGCCTCCTGCTGGGTCACCTGACGCTGGGCCTCTAAGTCACACTTGTGACCCACCAGCAGGAAGACAATGCTGTGAGGCTGGACGTGGCTCTGCGCCTCCTCCAGCCAGTTATGGACGTTCTGGAAGGAGCGGCGGTTTGTGATGTCGAAGAGTAAGAGTCCGCCCACAGAGTTACGGTAGTACGCCCTAGTGATGGATCTGGACACATGCATAAATAGATATATGAATGATGGGCAGTTGTAGTTCAAAAACTAATTATAGCACATCGAAAGACTAAATCAAAATAAATATATTTGTCCAGAGACAGAATAATAGCATCAAACTGAACAGGGTGATGAGTGAATTACTGTCGCCATTATTTCTCACACTCCTTTTGCCAACTTCTACAACATCTAGACATGAGCTGGTACATGTGTATCACACCTCATAATATACCACACTAACTTTCAACTCTACTGCTTCTGCTAAAGTGGTCTGGTGCTGGACAGAAATAGTCAGCTCCTAATTGATCCTAAATTAGTTGTATATCTTGGGATTTTTGACTGCAAGGAGAAGCCACTGAACTGTCTTAGATACATGTCAGTGTAACTGCTTGCTTTCAAATATAGATCTATTATCTTCAGAAAAAAATAAAACATGGACAGGCAGCAGATATCTGAGTGAATTTAACTTATATCTCATGATGTTTTTACCTGAACCTCTCCTGTCCCGCGGTGTCCCAAATCTGCAGTTTGATTCTTTTACCAGGTTCGATCTCCACCAGGCGGGAGAAGAAGTCGACGCCCACAGTCGGGTCCGACACCTGCGCAAAGCGGCCCTCCGTGAACCTGCGGATCAGACACGACTTTCCCACCGTGGAGTCTCCGATGACAATCAGACGGAACTGATAAAGCCATATTGTCTCCATTTTTCACTGAAATAAAATCTGAGAAAATGTCATCAGTAGAATCAGGACTCTATATGACCAGAACATTATATCAGCAAACACTAATAAAACATATTTACACACCATTCACTCACACTAGATACACGACTGGTCTTGATCTATGTTTGTATTTTGTTTGAACCTCCGGACTAAGACCACCAGGTACTGGAACAGCTTCTTCCCCACAGCTGTCACACTCCTGGACTCTACCTCCTGACATCTGAACCATATTAACACTCATGGACTGAACACACACACACACACACACACACACACACACACACACACACACACACACACACACACACACACACACACACACACACACACACACACACACTCACAACCACTGAACCACCACTTACAATTATCTACAATTACCTGCACTTTATATCTGTAAACCATCTTAAAACTTTTCAAACCTCATTTTCACTACTGTAAATACATCCAGTATTGCACTACTGCATAATTTATCCTTATATTTATAGTCTGTTTATAGCCTTCATATTTATAACCATATGTATAATCTGTTCATAGCCTGTACATGGGTCAATGACGTATAAGGTTTTTAAACATGCCAGTTTTAAAAGAGCAAAAATAAGAATATATTTTGCAAACGTTCAAACACTAAGGATGTTGTGTATACGAAAATTAGTAAAATTTTTAAATTACGAAAGAATTGCCCGTGGCCTTAATAAATGTCATGTGGTGCGACCACAATTTATCTCAAAATTATTACATTTTTTCAACATACTTAATATTTTTTTACAAATTGTCAGTAATATCAAGTAGATAGAAACAAAGTGTTTGCATTTCATCTGAGTTTTTGTAAATAATGATCTCACATTTTCGCTCTATAATGTCACAGTCACTATATTAAATGTAGTTAACTCACTAATTTTTTCTTTAAATTGCATAATACTGATGAAAATGATTTAAAACTACCTTTCACTTAAGCATATTGTATCAGGTATTAATGTTTCAGTTACAGAAACGAGATATTTTAGTTTGTATTTAATACAATTAATGTTATTATTGGTCGCACCACATGATATTTTGACACTCTTAAGTTCAGAAAAATTACAAATAAGACCTGATTTTTGAAAAGTTGAAGTGACTACATATATGAGAGAGATGCTACATATAGAAAGTATATTTTTATATTTTTTACTGGACAGAATATTGAGGCGTCACGTCATTGACCCACATACGCCACGATAGCCTGTACATACTTAAAGTTATAGCATATTCATAGCAATGTTATATACCTGTGATACACTCATGTATATATCTCCTTCATACCGTGTACATCTATAAATATATTTATACTTGCTAAGCACTTCTGGATGGATGCAAACTGCATTTCGTTGCTCTGTACTTGTGACATGCGCAATGACAATAAAGTTGAATTCTATTCTAAAATGAAATAAAAACAGCAGTAAAAGTTATTAAAATAGGAGCACCAAAATAGCTCAATAAAAGATGATCCTGTCATTAAAACTAGAAGAGATAAATGCCAAAACACTAGAAGTTAATGATATAAAATGTAGTTAAAAGCAAGACTGAAAAGGTATGTTTTCAATTTGCTTGGTGCAGTCCTCAGGTCTTCAGGTGAGCTGTTCCATAGTAATAAAAAGATGCCTCACTGTACATGTAGAAGCCAAAACATGTTTGTTAAAAGTTTTAGTTCTATAGGTACATCACAGTTCATAGGTTTTGGGATGTTTGGCAGGTTATTTAAATGTCACAGGTGTAGTCAGACAATGGGTTTGGTAAGCGGTAAGCGCTGATAATTCTCTGTTGACCGTTTTTGACCGTTTCTCATCGTTTTTCACCTCTTCATTCATTCATTCTGTTTTAACCTCATTTCATCATATCACCTTCTCAGTTGAAGCAAAAGTATTGGACCCAGCGTGTTATCTTTCCCTTGTTTGAACAATAAATCATAGTATACTTACAATAGATTAGAATAAACACAGATGTGCGTTTAATCTCCAGACTGTGCTGACCACATGGAGAATTCATGGACATCATAAGGAGACAGTAATGGGTTCATATCAGCTCAGCAGAAGGGGGTGCATGTGATTTACAGTTGGGTGATCTAATTTTAAGGAGAAGGAGGGGGTGAGGCCACTCCTCTCCAACTCAATAAACATTGGCGTAGTCAGCCTCCATGTGGATGGCACATTGGTTGTTACACAGCATTAACACAAAGGGGCCTTGAAGCTCGCCATAGATTTGTTAATAAAGCAGATACAGCTGCTAAACATGACAGCTGGTTGATAACGAGAGGAGCTGACCAGTAACTCCCATAACATACCATTCAACAGACTTGATCAAAAAGGTCATTATGAGATTAAATGTTGAATCATGAGGCCCAGTTAACTGAGCAGAATGCTATTCCAAGTGCTGTTTACTCAATTCACATGCAAAACAATAAGTATAAAATAATACAAATCTGTCAGTGAGGACCTACCTTGAAGTTCGAGCTCAGTACCTGTGAGAAGCAAACCCCATGTCGGTGTTGATGCTTTAGAAATGATGCTCCAGACTAGCAGGGTTTGTGTTTGTGCTAACAGAAATAGCCTGCACTCCTTCGGTCTGATAATTATCATCAAACTGTTTTAGCCTCTTCTTACAGATCAATCCAGCCTGTTCGGTGGACAAACAGTCAATGCTGAATAATTTAGAGTGGTCTGTAGATAATTCGGTGTAGATCCACGGATTAAATGGCAGCAGGGCACAACAGCATCACACACTCACACACACATCTCCTCCTCACCCACATCAGCACCATTACCGTAACTGCGCACAAAGAAGCGCAGCAGTAATCGTGAATGCACCATCGCTAGATGAGAGTACGTATATGACACTCTGACGCCATCTGTACGTCAGTGAAGTGATCGCAAGAGGAAGCGTTCGTTTACGGCGCTCTAACGCTATACCGTAAGTGTGAACATAGACACGCAATCGATTTTTGAACGAATCTAGTTTTTCAAGATGTTTCTTCGAAAAGCAGACGTGGCCGTACGAATGTCGTGGTATCATGATAAAAATGTCACAGTAAAGTATGAAAAAAGGTCGAAGTATAGAATGACAAACTATGTCATATTATGATTTGTTAAAAATATGTCATAGTATAGTATGTTAAAAAAAATCATTGTTTGGTATGATATAAATGCCATAGTATAGTGTGATAGAAATGTCACAGTATAGGATGATAAAAGAAATTACAGTAAAGTATGATAAAAAATAATTTCATGGTAAAGTATGATAAACATTTCATTCTAAAATATGTTGAAAAAACTTCATATTATAGTATGATAAAATTGTCACAATATAGGATGATAAACAAAATATAGTAAAGTATGATAAAAAATGTCATAGTAAAGTATAATAATCATTTTGTAGTATAGTATGTTAAAAAATCATAGTATAATAGAAATGTAAGAGTATAGTGAGATAAACAAATCATAGTATGATAAAAAAAAATGTCACAGTATAGGATGATTAACATTTCATAGTGTAGCATGTTAAAAAATGTCATTGTTTAGTATTATTTAAATGTCATAGAATATTATGATAAAAAAAATATCATCGTAAATTATGATAAACATTTCACAGTCTAGTATGTTAAAAACATTGCAGTATGATAAAAATGTTATAGTATAGTATGATAAAAAAAGTAGTAAAGTATATAGTAAAGTATAGTAAAGTATGATAAACATTTCATAGTATAGCATGTTAAAAAAATGTCATAGTATAGTATGATAGAAATGTCAGAATAGTATTTTTGGAACACGCTTCTTTTCTTTACATAGGTAATGTTTAGAGTGCAATAAAGTTATTTTTATGAGCTCAAGGTCCTCATCCTGTCATGGAAATGCAAGACATGTACAAAGTCTGGTTTGAACGAGGAGCCATTGAACGCACCATTTAATAACAGTAGTAGTTGCTGAGACGAGCAGGGGGGACTGTCGTCTCGTAAAAACATCTGAGCTGTCATCTGTGAATAAAGGGGTGGGAAGCCTCTCGAATTGCCTCTCTTACAAACACAGATGAATTTGGATCATGAAAACTTTTTCTTAGAGCACAGAGGAAATCTTCTACCTGTGCTTTTTTTTCTCTGACGATGATTTTACTAAATCTAGTTTACGGTTCTGCTCTCCCACCTGTGCATGAATCTTTCTGAAAGTTTATTGAAGTCTAGAGGGGAGTTATTTCTTTAGCAGAGCTGCAGCCATGCAGCAGGAGCTTCTCTTCAAAGTCCTGGTCATCGGGGACTTGGGAGTGGGAAAGACGTCCATCATCAAGCGGTACGTGCATCAGATCTTCTCCCAGCACTACAGAGCCACCATCGGGGTGGACTTCGCCCTGAAGGTGCTTCAGTGGGACACTGACACTGTGGTCCGTCTTCAGCTGTGGGATATTGCAGGTTTGTAAATCTTTAACAGCTCCATAAAGCTTATCCTAGTTAACAGGTTAAAGGAGCATCAGATGGTTTCTAAGGAAAGATCAGAGCAAAGATTGATCTGCTTGAGTTTGAGGATCTTTGGCATCATAATTATCCATTTGAAAATGTAAAGGCATCAAAACTGTTCGAGCTGCTTCTGGAAATAAACTCATGACATTAATCTGATCACACCTAGAAGCAAGCATGTGAACTTTATTAAAGTTGTTAGAGTTCTCACATGTCTTTCTTTCTTTCTTCTTTCGTTACCTCAAACTTAAAGAACAACAACAACAAAAAAACCAACTAGAAACAAAAACACCGAACAAAATAATACATATGTACACCAAACAAGTGTACCTGACAAAGATAGATTAACACAACATATGTATGTCAAAAATAAACAGTTTGAGAAGGAACAGAATGAAGCAAAAAGCTTATCTAGTCCTGCCCCTTCCTTGCAAATTAGAGATTAAAAAAAAGAAAAAATCTATTTGTAAAAGAATTTAACACTTTTCTCCTCTCAAAGCTTTTACACCGTGTAAACTAATAATTAAAACAATAGCAAACAGACAATTAAAGTGGGATAAGACAGGCACACGCAAACATCTATATCTTCTTATTGACTCCTTTGTATGTAACAGCAAATATATTTCATTTTACAAAACTGTATCAGGGCTAAAAAGATATAAAAGTGAAGTTTTAATAAATTTTTGGAAAGTGATTTTGCTAATGTGTGTCTGTCCGTTGGATGCCCTGTTCCTCCCTGTCATTTGAAGCCTGGTTGAGGAATGTGGATCTTGTGCCTGGCTGTGACTCAAGTAATCCCATGCTTATAATATAAGTCACATGGTAGCAGCTATTGCACAATACACACACACACACACATGCGCACACAAACCCACACTACCTATATATATGTCACTAATTAACCTTGCTGTGAGTTAATTTAATTTTACAGTCTTGAAAGGTGTCTTTATGTGAATACTCTGTGTGTGTGTGTGTGTGTGCGTGCGTGCGTGCGTGCGTGCGTGTGTGTGTGTGTGTGTGTGTGTGTGTGTGTGTGTGATGGCTGCCCGTGTGTCCCAGGACAGGAGCGATATGGGAACATGACTCGCGTTTACTACCGTGAGGCAGTGGGGGCGCTGATGGTGTTTGACGTGACGAGGGCCTCGACGTTTGACGCTGTGCTCAAGTGGAAAGACGACTTAGATTCAAAGGTGAAGCGTCTGAAGTTGATCCATCTACAACACACAAAGTTAAAGCTAATGTGGGTGTCGTAGTTGAAGAAAAGTTGTCTCTACTCTTGATATTGAATCGTCCACCTTAAGCCAAGAGGTCAAGACTGTGGAAAAAATCTAAGACTGATCTAAAGATTTAATTGAGAATTATTGACTGTGATGCCAAAAAAACAACCCCAACACACCATCACTCTCGTGTTTTCTTATCCATCTTGTCTGTAATTGTTTGAAAGTGTAAGACTCATTTACAGCTTTCAGAAGTCGGTGTGTGAAAGCTGTGTTTGAAGGTGCTGTCTCAACACCCACGCTAGTCTAAAAGAAGAATATAACAGCTGCTATATTAAAAGGCTGAGTCACAACAATCAGCGTCTGTGTTAATATGTTGTTTCCTGGAAGGCACGGGGTTGCACTGGGTTGAACAAATCACATAGTTGGTTGAAAGTGAATTAAAGTGACTCCACTTAAGTTGAAGTAGTACCTTATTATTTCACTGACATTAAGACTTGACATTAAAACTGATTTTTTTGTGTTCACTCCTTGTAACAATAGTCCTACAATGATCATGTAACTGGTCACAGGAGATCAACTTTTATGGAAATTGACAATCTAATACAAGTTCGTTTTGTTGGCTAAAAATTTTTGGTTTGTGTTGATTTTGGTGCCCCCTGTTGACAAACCAGTCTTTGCCTTCTGACAAAACATCATACCCTGCTGACTCCTGATAGTCAAATTCATCATTTATTAAGAACATTTTATGCGGAAAATGTGAAATTAAATCTCTGTTTCTTCAGCTGCTTGGCGACCCTCCCAAACAAAAGGCAATAAAAATTTTTAAATCAAGTTTGTCATTCTTGTCCCTAGATTGGATTAGATTTGATTAGATTAGATTAAATTTGATACTAGCTTATTTGTCTTCAAGGGAGTTCCCTCAAGGAAATCAAAAAATAGGCACCAATATGAATTTCCGTCTGTTACATAAGCGTCCAAAAACTTCGCACAGGAGATTTATGTTTGTGCAGAAATTTAAAGGAGGAGTTCTTAGCAAGTGATGAAACTACCTAACATTCATACAAATGTCTCCCTGTGATTTACAAAAGAAAACAAGACCAATAGTAACAAGATAAATTATTTACACAGAGTTAGTTTTAAGACTAACTCTGTCTTAAATATGTCTATTGAAGGATACAACAATTACAGCATTGTGGGATTTGTGTAGAAGAAAACAGTATTAGCGAGATAGACATTTTTAAAACAATTTTTAACTAGCTGTTAAATATTCCTACAGTAACATTTAACTAATGCTGAAAGACGTGGCGTAATATCACACCTTGTGCCTGTTTTTTTATCCCCCTCAGGTGACCCTGAACCATGGGAGACCAGTTCCAACTGTGCTATTGGCCAATAAGTCCGATCAGTTGGCTTATCAGACGCCCAAACTGGACTCCTTTTGCAGAGAGAACGGCTTTGTTGGCTGGTTTGAGACTTCGGCAAAGGTATGATAGCAGGGACGCTGGATTCTTAGATCACAACAGTGGAATAGATATCCAAAGTAAGTTAAACCAGAATTTGACACTGACTGAAAACTGCCACTCATTTAACAGTTTTGGTCCAGATAGGAGTCCCCTCCTCTGAATATAGCGTGTCCATAAAATCTGTGAAAACTAAAACTTACTGGAGAAAATGTGATTACTCAAATCACGGTTGTTGCTGTACTGAAAAAAAGTGTTGTTTACTGAGCACACAGGAGCTTTTTGGAGGAATGTCTACAGTCAGATGTGAAATAGTCTCCTGCTTATCCCTCACAGTCAGACCCCGTCTAATGAGTTACACACCAGAGTGAGATCCAGATTGAACTCAGCCGACTGGTCAGACGTAACAGGACAGAAATAACAGTTTCCCTTGTGTGTCAGAGTGAAACCTACAAGTTTTATCAAGACGGTTTAGTTTAAAAGTACGTTATTTTGATGATAATAAAACAAGGCTTTACATCTACAGAAGGAATAAACAGATAAATCGCACAGTCCTTCTCGATGCTTCAGTCTCATTTGTCTTGTTGTGACCTTAAACTGGTTGTAGGAACATTCGTCAGCTAAAGGCCTAATTATTCTCCTGTGATTGTACTTTTGGGATGTTCTATTCAACACAAAATAAATTTAAATGTGTTTTTTTGGTGACATTTAAAGGGATATTCTGGCGTGAATTCAAGTTACAGTCAAACACACCACTGAGTTAGACACCCCCTCGAGAGATGAATTTTGCCGACTGCTTGCTTCTCTAGTTATACCAACTTTAGTAACGACCACAGATAGCAAAACACAGTGGTCTATGTCTTCACGTGCAAACCTCAACCAAAACGCCACTCTATAGCCACAAATAATGCTCAGAACAGCACCTAACTTCATCAACAGTACATATAGGGTCCCAGCCATAGTACTAGCCACCAAACATCTTTTTAACTTCAACTGATTTCTTTAGCAGAGAGACTAAACACAACTCACCCACTCTCCTCCAGCAGCTGCTTGTTTGTTGTGGAGCCCTGATGAGGCGATCACAGAGTGCAGCAGAGTTTCGCAGCTCAAGGAAGAACATTTATGATCATTTACTTCATGGAAGTTTATTTCTGTGGTTGAGATTGAAATCTGGAACTCCCTACAGAATAATTAAAAGGGCAGCACAAACATATTTCAGTTCAAAACAAAGTATAATAACAAAATATGAACCCGACGAGTAGTGTTTTGTAATATGCATATGTTCATTTGGTTGTAATATTGTTTGTAAAGTTATAGGAAAATAACCTGAAGTGGACAGACCATCTTATATAATTGTTTATTTCTGTTTTGAGTGAGGGGCAGGTAAAATAAGCTTTGTCTCTACCAGCTCCCTTCCGGTCATGTGCTGTGCTACATTTGTTACGTGCCTTTTGTATGGAAATGCTTAAAAATGGCCATGGGCAGAACAAATAAAAAACGAAAACAAAATGCAATCAGACCGAGACGCTAAGGCAGAAGAACTACCATGTCTGCAGCGCAAAATGATTATTATGATGATTATTAGTTCAGGGAAATGATCCGCTGCACTCAGTGATCGACTCGTCAGGGCTCCCCCACAAACAAGCGGCTGCTGGAGGTCAGTGGGTGAGTTGTGGAGACGTAGACTGCTGTGTATTGCTATCATGTGGCCATTACTAAAGTTGGGGTAACTAGAGAAGCAAGCAGTTGTCAACATTTATCTCTCGAGTGGGTGTCTAACTTGCCGTTACAGTGTGTTTGACCATAACTTAATTTTACGCTGGAATATCGCTTTAAATACCTTCATGAAAGTCTAAGCGATGCTAGTCTAGATATTTCCCTCTTACCCACATATACTGGCCTCATGGCAGTACTGGATCTTCAGTCACACCAGTAGTTTTGGCAGCTAGAGTCACTGTGACTGTGTGTACAAAAACCCCTGCATTGCAGTCTATCTAAGAGTTCTGGAGTCACAACACCTCAGTCCAAACAAAGGTATTACATCTGCTGACTAATGCTTTAGTGTTTCCAAGACTTGTCGTACATCATCTCTTTACATTTGTCTTCATGTCTACTTGCTCTCAGGAAAACACAAACATCGAGGAGGCCGTCTGCTGCTTGGTCGAGCACATCCTGAACAACGAGGAGAGCCCGATAACAGAAAGAGATCCCGGCTCCCTCGTCTTATCCGGCTACACCAACACCAAGAAGAACCGTTTCAGTTGCTCGTCCTGTGTGAAATGGTGACTGAAAACCCGGAGGTGGACAGCTTTTCGACTCAGGGACTGTTTGTAAAATGCTGTTGTCGTGGTGATGTGTAAGGATATGAAACAGTTGGTTATAACGGTATGATGTGTTCACACTAAGATCACCACAACAGACCTGTAAGGCACAAAAAATAGATATTAGCATTAGAAGAGAATAATAAAATTCGACACATAGGTCATGATTATTTATGTTTATGAAAGTCTTTATAATGTTTCTGTTTATTTAAAAGAAAAATAGGATTTGAATTTGATCTGTTCTGACTGTATTTTTATATATTTTAGTTATGGGTTACAGTTTAAAGTAAAAAATACATATATTAAGGCTTGTTACTAAAAGACTGCTGTGCCATACAAACCATGCAGTCGTACTTTTCTCTTTAAAGTTATAAAGTTTGAATATTAAAAATAATAATAATAATAATAATAATAATAATAATAATAACTGCACAAATTTCTTACCTAAAATTCATGTAAGCTGCCTGTATGCGCTCACCTAGTTTAATGTAAAACAGTGTCATAGTGCTTGAGTCCAAACAACATGGGCATGTCCAACGAAGTATTTAAAAGACATGAAAATAAAAACAGCTGCAAATGCTCCAAATGTCTGCAGAGTCTGAATTTAATGCATTTTGTACACGACCGCTTCGTGTAATCTGTCCTTTCTTTGTCCACAAGGGGTGGCTTTATGTCAAATGAACCCTTTTCTGACACAGGAAGTGAACGGGCAACTGACTGAAATCCAAATGTGAAATATCTAGAATATGAAGATTTGATGGAAAGGGTGAAAACTATGTCTTGCTGATGGTTATCACAACCTTAGTTTTCCGCTCATGATGTGAGATGAATCCATTAATGTGTGTGTTCATAACTTAACTGGTAGTATGAGAAGACATTGTATTTCACAGCAGATCAGGATCTGATGCAACAGAAAATCAGTTCTTTTGTACAGTAAGAAAAAAGACATGAATCTTTCACAGTCAGAAATAAACAATAATCGGTCAAACTAAACATTTTGAATAACTGTGATGACCACAATCACAACTCCTTTTTTACATACACTATATAAAAAGGCACATAACCTTTTTTTTCTCACTATCTAACATTAAATCAGATTAAATACCACTAATACCACTTTGGAGGGTCAAATGCATGTGTGTGTACATGTGTTGTGTGACCTTTATGTACGTCCAATCTTGATTAGGGTGCGACCTGGAAGGCAGGGCCAATCAGAGGAGAGCGTCCGTTTTTACCCGACCCTTTAAGACCTCGACCAGCTCAGCATTCAAGGGCACGGCCTCGACAGGAACCTGCTCACCTCTGCGTGAGCCAATCTGTGTCTGATTCCTTACCACTTAAGTTAGACCCCTCTTTTTGTTGTGATCAGCACACGCTGGTCTCTTCTGATACATTTTTTTGCCTTACATTTTTTAACACCGTCACTTTCACTTCCTTTTTGTAATAAATTCCCAATACCATCTGGTTTTATGTTTCTTTTGTTCCCCTCACAAGCCCCGTTTTAACAATAGCTGTGATAGCTACCCTGACTCACTGTAAAACTACTGGATCTATTGTTGTTAAGGGGCGATTTTCCCGACCTTGAAATCAATTTCTAGCCAGTCAAAAAAAGACTGCATATGCTTCTCTTTTCAGCACACAGCCAACTGAGCAGCTGTCTTTGTTGAGTCCGCCCCAAGTGTTACTTGAAATTCCATGTTTTCAAATTAGGCACTTGCTTTATATTTTTCTTCACTCCCTTTGATGTGTAATAGCCTGGCAGTGTAATGCAACACATTTGTAACTGGATTCTCTATGGACCAGACCACATACTGTACATTAAAGTGTGATATGTGGCTGCGCATTATTTTTCATTCAGGATCTTTGCATAAATCGATAAAACGTTCACATCCTCACAGCTGGAAACAACCCTTTCAACAATAATAAAAAAAAGGGATACTTTTTAAAATGTTTTTTTTTTTAAGACGATTCAATATAGTTTTAAAAAGTTAATCAATTAGAGGTTCTTGGCTAGGTCAGGATATTGAAGGGGTATTCCAGCGTAAAATTAATTAAGGGTCAAACACAGAGTTAGACATCCCCTCCAGAGATGAATGTTGCCGACTGCTTGTTTCTCTAGTTAAACCAACTTTAGTAACGACCGCATGATAGCAATACACAGCGGTCTGAGGAGCCATAAACAAACCTCAACCAAAATGCCACTCTATAGCCACAAATAATGCTGAGAACAGCACCTAACTTCATCAACAGGACATATGGGGTCCCAGCCATAGTACTAGCCACCAAACATCTTTTTAGCTTTGCTTAATTTCTTTAGCAAAGAGACTAAACACAACTCACCTACTCTCTTCCAGCAGCCACTTGTTTAATATTAATACTAATAATACATTTTATTTATAATGCCCTTTACAGTTGTTAAAAGAAAGTTTGGTGGCTAGTACTATGGCTGGGATCCTATATGTACTGTTGATGAAGTTAGGTGCTGTTCTGAGCATTATTTGTGGCTATAGAGTGGTTTTTTCGTTGAGGTTTGTTTATGGCTCCCCAGACCGTTGTGTATTGCTATCATGTGGTCGTTTCTAAAGTTGGTACAACTAGAGAAGTAAGCGGTCGGCAACATTTATCTCTCGAGGGGGTGTCTAACTCGGTGTTACGGTGTGTTTCACCCTAAATTGCCTTACAATTAAACAGAAAAAAGGGGACATATATGACAGTTTATCACATATTTACTTATTTGCACATTCTTTGTAGTTAGCTGAAACAAGCTAGCTTTGTGACAAGTCGTATAACCAACAGTAACTGTGATATATTAATGCTTATTTGAATGAATAAAAGACATAACCAAGTGTTTTGAATCATCATTCTCATGTTAAAATGGCTTTTTACAAAACAGCTTTTCATGGTCAACTTACCCCGTATATGGGGTAAAACGCCAGGAGACCACTTCTTTTTGGCATGCTATATTATCAAGACAATTATGTTTACATTCTGTTGGTTTGCAGGGATGAACAACATCTTGATATATATGCAGATTCACTAGTTAGAGACAAAACTATGATTGCCTTGATGTAGTGATCCGAAATATGAAAAATGGCTCATCTTACCCAACCTCTACTGTGCATCACTTTATGGCTCAAAAATCTTGACCTGTCCACCTTTAATCTGTAAATAAAACACATTTTTTTCTCTCTCTATCATTATGAGACTGCAGGAATGACACCAAAACAACCCACAGATAAGACACACTGCTTTGGTTTTCCCATGGATGTTTCTCCTCATGTGTCAACGTTTCATTGGACAGCAGGTGAACAGGGGAAAGGTAGGACATGACTGTCTTAAACCCCCATCATGCATCAGGGTGATGAACCAGCTGATGCCTCCTCTTGCCCCAGAAAAACCCGGGGATGGCAGCCTTCTGCTTTAAGATGCCCTCCCCGGACTCGAGCAAAGTGGCCCAATCCCCCTTATTCTCTCTCTGTCACCTGATTCATGTTCTGCCATTTTACACACAAGTTTGATCGACCAAAGGGGGAAAAAAATCAGAATTAGCCTATCGCCAACCTCGACACAGAAATACAGCCTTTTATAAGCAGATTTAATGAGAGTGAGCGAGGAGGGGATGAAAAAACATCTGAGCAGCCAAGGTTAGATGCAGCCAGCGCGGGGTGCTGTGAGGATCAGAGAGACTGTGTTTGCTGTGTTTGGATCTTTACTCAGAGTCAGAGGAGAAACCGGCCGAAGAAGAAGGGAGGAAAAAAGAGGAAAAAAAGGGACAATGCTGTTTCATTTTTCTACCGCCTTGGAAAAAATGAATCATCGATCAGAGGAGGATGCTGCATAGATCTGTCCATGTTTGTGATTCCTCGTACTTTGGCAGTGTCTAATTCAGGGATTTATTAACTCTATAGTGTCTTCTCTTATTATTATTATTATTATCAATCTAAGCTGCTTTTTGATGCTCTAATTACTGAATCATCTCCTTCAGATTTTTCATTACGGGATTTTTTCGTCTTCTCGCAGCTGCTCCATCCGGATGCCTCCGCCTGAATATTAAATAGTCCCCCGGCTCGGACCGCTTTATGTTTCATTTGGCCGCCGCATGAATTCTCCCACCGGATTCTCGCCGGTGTACTCTGCTTTCCTCCTCCACCACCACCACCACCGCCACCAATACCTCCTCCTCCACCTCCTCCTCTTCCTCTTGCTCCTGCTCAGACGGCCGATTCTCTCAGAGGGCACTACCCTCCTCCTCCTCCTCTTCCTCCTCCACCACCACCACCACCACCTCCTCCTCCTCCTTCCAGCCGCTAAAGACATTTTGATCGTCCACCACCCCGGTTCCCCCCAACCGGACTCGGCCATCAGTCCACCTTCCTCCTCCTCTTCCTCCTCAGTAACATGTCGGGACAGTCTATTACGGACCGGATCGCCGCCGCGCAGCACAGCATGACCGGGTCTGCCATCAGCAAAGCCGTCTGCAAGGCCACGACGCATGAAGTCAGCGGACCCAAGAAGAAGCACCTTGACTGTAGGTTATGAACATACCATCACTGTTCCTCTATAGATAGCCTGCATGCATGCATCCTCATCCTCACAAAGGACAGCCTGTATAAACAGCATCTATTATGCTTCACCTCCTCCTCCTCCTCCTCCTCCTCTTCCTCTCTTATCCGGCCCCGGTTTATGTTTGCAGCCTCTTTAATTAGACACCATTACATTCCCTTAGATTAAAATGAGATTTACGCAGAGAAGCATACACTCTGCAGCGTATCCGGTTGGTAATGCAAGCGGTAAATCTTGATCCGAAGGCGATGGGGGCAGTCAGCCAGGTACTATCTATGCGCGTCATTCAAGGGAAATAGGCCACTCTGCTATAGGCTAATCATATTGCAACCATCCGTTTTTACAGTGTAGGCCTATCCATTATCAACGCCACTACCCATCCTCTGGAGACACTTGAGCACCGAGGGTGTTAGTGCACCACCGGCACCAATACTTCCTCCCTCATTCAAGTTCAGTGTCATGTCTTCTGGTGCATTATTATCATTAATGGATGTGTTACTGCTCCTGTCAGTCAGCCACACTGCTAAAAATAAGTAATTCATGCACAAAAATGCTGGTGTCAGAACAGCTGTGTCTATCTATCTGCAGCTAATTACCTGTGTATGTGCAAACTGCACCAATTACTGCATGTTCACGAGGAGGAAATAAGAGGAGCCCTCACATGTAGATTTTTAACAGTGATTATTAGGTTAAGTGGCTTTTCTGGCTTGCTACAGTTGCTTGACATGATCGATGGAGAGCACGGGTAATCAATGGTGCTGCCAGTCAGACACACAGGCAGTCAGGGAAGACAGACAGACACGGATCAGCGGGGGGTGGGGGTTGGAAAGACGGCTAATCAAGAGGAAATGTGGATAAATCAGTCTAAAGGGGAGGCAGGTTGCCAAACAGCGAGAGAGTCAGTCATCCAGCTACGCACCCAGCCAGCCAGACAGTCAGTCAGCCGGCAAGTTTGGCAGTGGATCAGTCAGTCATGTCCACAGCAGAGGTGACACTGGGAATTCTGGGCTCCCTCACAAGATGTGCCACCGAGTGCTGGGACACAATGCATCTAAATTAGGGTTTTACCACTTCGACCTACTAAAAAAAGACCAGAAATGCTGAAAAAAGAAGAAAAAAAAATCCAGTGGGTGTTAGAAAAGGTTAAGAAGCACTTTCTGACTCTTGGGCCTCTGTTTTTGAGCGACTACTGCGATTGTCTTACTGTAACTGCTTGTGAGGTTCATGTTTTACATTATTTTTCTCTGATATAGATTAAAAAGTTGGCCGCCGATGACTGTAATTACATTTTTTATTTATGAAGGAACCGAGCCAATCAATGAGTCCCAAGAAAGTATCATTAAAGGGGAAGAAATTACACAGTAGGACCGTCAGATGTGTGATATTCCCCTCTACAACCGAGGCCACAGCTCTGTCAGGGTGCAGCACCTCCGCAGTTATTAAATGGTAGAAGGTCGTCCACCTCTAGTGCGCGTGCCGTGGGCCGGAGTCTCTCAGAAACTTGTAAATGTCACGAATATTAACTGGGAGGGGTGGGGGTGAGAGCAGATACTCTGAAAATAGAACGGGAGCATTTACATGACAAATTTTCATCCGTCAAATGGATTATAAAGTAGGTTTGGAGGCACCGTGCCCAAGGACAATGATGTTTTTCTCAGAATAGGTCTGTATTTTTTCTGTTGGAGGAGGTTAAATGAGTCATTTTTGTGCTTTTATTTTGATGATCTTTTATAGAAAAGTGCTCAAATTTCCAGAGCACTCGATTCGCTCCCCTGGAAACATATTTTTTTTAGCTGTATGAGTTTTCAGTCAGCTGTGACAGTTAAAACATGTTCCTGACGTGTTAAAAGTCTCTCCCCTACATCCAGTGATATAACATACAATGTAGGCTTTAAAGGGATATAAGGCATAAAATTAATTTAAGGTCAAACACACAGTAACACAGAGTTAGACACCCCCTCGAGAGATGACTGTTGCCGACCGCTTGCTTCTCTAGTTATACCAACTTTAATAACAACCGCAGGATAGCAATACACAGCGGTCTGATGAGCCATAAACAAACCTCAACCAAAACGCCACTCTATAGCCACAAATAATGCTCAGAACAGCACCTAACTTCATCAACAGTACATATAGGGTCCCAGCCACAGTACTAGCCACCAAACATCTTTTTAACTTTACCTAATTTCTTTAGCAAAGAGACTAAACACAACTCACTGACTCTCTTCTAGCAGCCGCTTGTTTAAAGCAAGACCTCAGGCCAGTCAATTATGGACTGCTGTGGAGTTTCGCAGCTCAAGGAAGAACATTTGTGATCATTTCTTTATGGAAATACAATCAGACCGAGATGCTAAAACAAAAGAACAACCGTGAGTGCAAAATGATTAATATGATGATTATTACTTAAAGGACATGATAAAGAAATGATCATAAATGTTCTTTCTTGAGCTGCGTCACCCTGCTGCGTTCTGTAATGGACTTGCCCGAGGTCTCGCTACAAGCAAGCAGCTGCTGGAGGAGAGTAGGTGAGTTTTGTTTAGTCTCTTTGTTAAAGAAATTAGTCAAAGTTAAAAAGATGTTTGGTGGCTAGTGCTGGGGCTAGGACCCTATATGTACTGTTGATGAAGTTAGGTGCTGTTCTGAGCATCATTTGTGGCTATAGAGTGGCGTTTTGGTTAAGGTTTTCTCATGGCTCATCAGACCGCTGTGTATTGCTATCCTGCGGTCGTTACTAAAGTTGGTATGACTAGAGAAGCAAGCGGTCGGCAACATTCATCTAATTAATTTCACGCTGGAATATCCCTTTAATGGAGAAGTCAGGAGGTCAGGTTGATGTAGAAGTGAACACAGGATGCAAAGAGTGAATCAACAGCAGTGTTTTCAGTCAGCCGTACAAAGCTGTGGATCAATCTCAGGTCAGAGAGTTTGCATGTGTGTGGCCCTGACCCTCAAGAGTTTTCTCGTACAACTAAACTGGTTAAATAGGGTCATAAAAACTGACAGACTTGGTGTGCGTATTTCAGGATAACAAAGGTGTGTAAAAGCCCTCAGGAGGAATGAAACCAGGAAGTAGAACAAAATCAATGTGAGCAACAAAACAGGCTGAAAGGAGGAAAACATCGTGAAACAGAAGGTAGAGGGAAAGCAGAACCAGGGTTTAGTCAATTTAATATTAGGGTTACTTCAGATTTCTTCAAATACACTTGACTGGTTATAGATCCATCCTTGTGACTGTGCTCTAAATGTGACACACGGTGTAAATAAAAGGCCGGCTATTTATACTGTTCAGAGTTAGCCAACCAAAAGCTTATCTACATTTCCTTTTTATAGTGTTATGACCTTGACAGACTTGTTGGCGTTCTAAACACCCAATGCTGATTATTTACAACCCCACAGCGAATGACAAGCATGACAGTCGGAGTAATGGGATTTCACTTTCACTAGGCAATATGCAGCAGAGATGAGATGGCAGAGAGGAGATAGAAGCCAAATTCATCACATGAGAATAGTAATCAGGCCAAAAATGACCTTCTGCCCTGAAAGCACGGTCAGTTTATGATTTATTTGGCTCTGTGTCACGGCTGCGAAAATGTTTGTGCTGGCAACAGTTGTGATAATAGTTGAGGTAAGAAAAATCTGCTTCTTGGTGGTTACATTTTTGGCAAAATTAATGAGAATAATCAAAAAAATATAATGTCTCAAGTACAGACACATCAACTCCTACATGTTTGTCTGCTTATAAAACAGACGACCACTTAAAATACAATATCAGGTTATTCTAAAAAGCCAAGTTTTATGTGACTCCAGGGTGTTTTTATGAGAGTCACACATAACTATTTTCAAACCACCTGAATGAATTCAACGTTTGTCCAAGCTCTGATTTAACTGTTACTGATGCACATTACTCCCTATGTGGACTGCAGCCTATCAATAATCCGAGCTAGCAATCGTCTGTCAATACTTCATATCCTGTGGCTATCTACAGTGTCACACGTCAGTGATTAAATCCGAGGTGATATATTATCCCCCAAAGGAACACACAGAGGAGGATCCAGCATGGAGAGAGACACAGTTCAAGTATGAGTTTGGAGCTATTCTGAGCGAAAATATGAAACCACATCTTTAACCCTGTGCGCTATGACAGTGGTTTTACTTTTGACAGGAAATATTCATATCAGTTGGACTAAAAGCAGTTCCACTGATTATTGAGCCAAAAAGAAATAAACAAATATGACTGAATGCTCCGATTTCCTTTTATTGTGTTGATGTGAACGCCTCATATTTAACTGGGCAAAGGAACTTTCAAACAGAGAAACTCCTGATTCTAAGAACAGAATTAAAAGTGCTCATGTGAGGTAGGGCTGCACGACTCCGGTCAAAAATCCTGATCCTTTTCTCTGGAAACTCGATTTTAAATTTAGATTTTTAATTCAGTGATAACTTCACCAAACTTCACTGTAAAAAAAGAGTTTTTTCTCATCTCTCAAAACAAAACCACTGAAAAGGATGTAGTGCATATGCCAAGCCAGTAAGTGGCGCTGTAACGCTGGAGAGGAAATGCTTAAAAGACAAAAGAAGAGTACAGAGCATACGTATAGAGGTTGGCGGCATAAAAGAGTCACGCTGTGTGTCACATGATCATTTCCAGAGATGCAAATAGATCCGCACGAAGATGAAATGGTCGTCGTTAAGGATTTATGCTCTCTCTGATTCATTTTCAATAAGTACCGCTGTTTCCGTGTGGATAAAGAACGATACGACAAAAACTTTTACGTTTACCCCCTGAATTTGTTTCCGTGTGGACGGGTTGATACCGCCTTCAGACAGACTTTGCAGCGGGGAGTGGTTTGCTCTTCGTCTGAAACTGCGAAGCCGTACCAATTCCACTTGACTGACTGAGATTATCGCCTTCTTTTGCGAACGCCATGTTTGTTCCCACTGGTGTGTGGTGTGAGCTGGGGAGCGCTCCCGCAGGAAGGAAGAGCCTACGGTGGCCTGGAGGGACGAGACATGATAGAGAGGAAAAATCGATTTGAGGATTTAAAATTTTTTTATATCATCATGATCAAATAATGTGATTACAATTGAAAATCAATAAATCGTGCAGCCCTAGTGCGAGTTTAACAAGTACAGTCAGATTATATATGGCTATCCAGTTCATATAATCTTAAAATGGCGGTCTAAGTGAATTTTTTGATGGTATTTTTCCATTATATGCTTTTCTTCCTGTGCTAAAACAATTGTGCAGCAGTGATCGTCTGCAGTGATAATTTGAGGCAGGCTGAATACTGAGACGGTGAAAACTGGGCTATTATTGGCTGTGTTTTTGCAGCTTCAATTTTTCACAATCAAAAATAAAACATAAAATAAAGCTGAAGATCTGAGATGAAGTGCAGGAGCTCCGGGAGCCTTTGACATGCATTAAACATTTAACCGTGGAATCAGCTGGGACTCTTTGGTAGCCGGCGTTTCAGCGAATGTGGGAAACATCACAGAGCTTTGAAATAAACTCTGATAACCTCTGATCCTGAGCAACAACCAGACCAAGGATTTGCCTCAGAAATGATATTGCTTGAAGTTTTCTCGCCACGACTCGCACACAAAATCTCTCTCTCTCTCTCGCTCTCTGCCTGCGTGTCTTTGAATACAAGAACATTTCTTCCTCTCGCTCCCCTGGTGGTTTCAGTAACTGTGTCAGGGACTTTTCATTTAGTTTCTCTGCTTCTCTCTTCTGCTGCGTCTGTTAATTGTGTTTTAATCTCTTATGCTTTCCGGTCAAATTCAAAGTTAGCTGCTGCCCGTTTTATCTTTGAAGTGTGATTGACTCGTCTATCATCATATCGGATCATATTTAGGACTTATTGTTCTTGTTTTACAGCTGAATACTGAATACTAAATGTAGTTACTGTTTTTGGCTTGGTTCTACGTTACCGGACATATTTTCCTGTACTGTCTGGAGCATTACTAAAGACACTGGTAATTATTTTAGCATTTATATTTAAAGATAAGAGCAAAGCCATGTTTTGAGATGAAATGAGTCTTTTTTAATGAACCAATTTCATATTAATATGCAGAACTGTGGCTGTACGACGAACACAGAAAGGCAAGTTCCTGCTCTTTAAAGCTTACTTCTTAAGAGTCAGTAAATCTGAGATTTAACAGATGCTGAGCATACCTCACATTTTCATCTTAGACCAGAAAAATCCTCCAAGAATTTAGAGCATTGTTCCTAATCTGCCTTACTTTAAGGTTCAGTGTTCATGGCTCAAGGAGGAATCACCGATTGTGACCTATTTTCGATTTTTTTCCCAAATCATTGTATATATTTGTTGACTTTTAATGGTTATTTGACACACAGAAGATGAGCTCATGCCTGAGGACATCTGAGGACCAGTGTCAGTGGAGACACATCGGGGTCATCTCAGTTCAAGTCCATCAAGACTAACAATCAAGCTCTGTCAGAGTCTTTATTAAAGACCCACTCCAATGAAAATCATGTTTTTCTTGTTGTCTACATGCTCATATGACATTTTTCAATCAATCAAATGAATCAAATTCTATTTATATAGCGCCAATTCACAACAGTCGTCATCCCAAGACGCTTCCCAAAGAAAAAGAGCAGGTCTAGACCACGCTCGTTGTTTGATGAATTATCAAGACCCAACCTTAAGAAGGGATTTGGCCCATCTTATCTAACATGAGTGACAGTGGCAAGGAAAAATTCCTTTTAACAGGCAGAAACCTTAGGTAGGACCAGACTAATTCCAGACAGCCACCAGGCTGCTGCTGGGTTGGGGAGGAATACAGAGGGGGGAGAAAGAGAGAACAAGATAGAGGGAAGGGGAGAGAGATGCTACAGGACATATCATGAGAAAAATAAGTGTGAAATTGCATTTCTAAGTATTTCTTCATTCAAATCGCTGTGAATCTCTGGAAAAGCCAAACAGCAGGTTCAGACACAGTGAGATTTCCTATGTCACAAATCCAAGCTCCGCCCCCAGAGCCCCGCTATAATGTGTGCCAGACTCGGAGACGTAGAGAGGACAATTATGGAACAAGTGTGTGCGTTAGCGGATTGCAAAGATCGTAAGAAAGCAAATTATGATATTACCTTTTATCATGTCTGATAGCTGATTAGCTCCTATGTTACCTGCCACTTCTACTACACTGACAATGTTAGGCTACTGCAGGAGAAAAGCCATTTAATATGACACAGGTAACGCGATTTTGGCTAAAAAACATCATAATCACAATTTAAAGACCACTTATGACACTTAAAATCGTAGTAAAAAACAATCGAAGTGAGACTTGAACTGACAGTAACATCATTAACTCTTTTCACTGGTGATGAATTGAGGTGAGATATTGTTTGTGTGTTCAGTCTGGGAGGTTAACTCTGTTGAAACACAGCAGCTGTGGTTTTGATTCATCCATCTCTACAGTCTATTATTAAATAATCATTTGTTCATTGATTTGTGTGCTGATATTGAGCGAGCCGAAATTAATGCAACAGTCGATCCATGTCTGCATCCATCGTGGGTTTTTAACTCACTCGATTGATTTATAATAAATCAACTCGTAAACTGCCAAAGGCTATCAATTAACATTCTGTGTTGTTGTCGCAGGTACAGTAGCTGGAGTAAGGTTTAACTTTCAGGACTAACATCTTCAACCCTGACTCTTCTTTCTAAAATCTTTGTCGCTGATTGTTCGTCACTTTTTTTCACAGACCGCTTTGTTTGATTTTCTGTCTCTTCCAGACCTGATCCACTGCACCAATGAGCTGAACGTCAGCATCCCCCACCTGGCAGACACACTGCTGGAGCGCACGGCGAGCAACAGCTGGATAGTGGTTTTCAAAGCGCTCATCACCACACACCACCTCATGATGTACGGCAACGAGGTGAGCTGGCGCTAACGTATGGAGTCCAGAAAGGGCGAAGGTGGTTTCGTTTCTAAAATTTCCTGATTATGAAAAGTTTGTATTCTTGATCTCAATCTACAAGTTTGACTAAAAATTGGTCTTACAGTTATAATCACAATTTAAGAAATAATTCCTATCGAGACTGGTGCTCCTTAGTGCAGTTTTGACGAGAGAAAAAATAGAAATGGACTCAAAACGAACGTTGAACAATATCCGTCTAATCAACTGCTGCCCTCATAGCCTTTAATTAAGTGCTACCAGTCAGTGTAACTCGCTCTGATTACATTTTTTAATGCCGCAAAAGTTGTAAACTGCAGATTATCAGCTTTAGGAGGAATAAACTGGATTAGCGCTGGAGAGATTTGAAGGTTTTAGGTTAATTAGTTGACAGAAAACAAGTGCATAACAGTTTAGATAATCTATCAGCTGTTCAAGTCAGAAAAAAAATTGTCTATATATTGGAAATGCGACTCACAAGTCCGATAATGATTCTTGCTATACTATTATTATATGATTATATTAGTATTACTAGATAACAAGAACATTATCAACACTACCTAAAGCCTGAGGAAAGAAGAGAGACTTGGGGAAACTTGACCAATCTGACTTCTGGAGTTATTGGCGGTTTGTTGTAGTAATCCCTCTCCAACTCTTGAAGCGACTGTCTTTGAGGCTGGATCTTTCAGGTACCCAACAAGGACTGATGAAGTACATGACCGATATTTGGCTGTCCCACCTGGTGTGACAGATCAGCCCGCTACTCAGAGCCCACATGACAAGACCAACAACCAGAGCATCAGACATGTTAAATGATGAGGGTCTGAGAGATGCAGTGGAAGCGGATACTGATGCTCTGTTGGTATTCAAAATACACAGCTTTAAGTGACATGACAGGGACAGGATTTATCAGGTGCCTAGAAGATTGAAAAATGGTTTGATAGCTCATATTTTTATAAATCATTGTTCCAGATGAGCCAAACTTCTACAACTGGATTCAGCAACTGAATTGAACTTAAAACAGGCTGAAAATGTTCCGTCTAACCGTCACATAACAGCGACAAAATGGAGACACATAGCTGCTGTTTTTCGGCTTTCCTCTATTTGCTGATCTGTATTTTTTTTAACCAGCTAACTTCACCTATCCTGGAGAAAGCCAGTGTTTCATTTAAGACCCACTCCTAAGAAAATCATGTTTTTCTTGTTGTCTACATGTTCATATGACATTTTTCTGATGCTACAGGACATATCATGAGTAAAGTAAGCGAGAAATTGCATTTCTGAGTATTTCTTCATTTAAATTGCTGTGAACCTCTGGCAGACAAAAACAGCAGGCTCAGACAGCGTGAGATTACTTATGTCACAAATCCAAGCTCCGCCCCCAGAGCCCCGCTACAATGTAGGCCAGATTCAGAGAAGTAGAGAGGACGATCGCAGAACAAGCGTGTGCGTTAGCGGATTTCAATGCTCGTAAGAAAGCTAATTATGATATTAACTTTCATCATGTCCTTAAAGATATCAGTGTGTGAGAGCTGAATATATTACTTCTACTACACTGGCAATGTTAGGCTACAAGCTAGCGTGAAGAGGAGTGAGCAGAGCAGCGCTTTCTCCACCCACGACTCAGAGGTGAATTGCTAATGAGCTACTGGAGCTCTGCAGAAGAAAAGCCCTTAAAAATGACACAGGTAATGTGATTTTGGCTAAAAATGTCACAATCACAGTTTAAAGACCACTAAGAACACTTAGGGTAGTACAAAAAAAACAACACAACAGGACTTTAAGACCCAAATGGACGAGCTGAGCCTCTGAGAAACATGCAAATCTGCAAGTCCAAGTAAACAACCAATAATGAAAAAGCTTCATTTGTTAAGAGGACGAATTTTTTCAGTCTCCCATCCAGTTTCTACCGCTTGTTCCCGTTGGGGGTTGCGGGGGGGCTGGAGCCTATCCCAGCATCTCCAGGCTAAGGCAGAGGACACCCTGGACAAGTCACCAGTTCATCGCAGGGCTGACATATAGAGATGAACAACCGTCTTTACTCACATTCACACCTACAGGCAATTTGAAAGTGACCAATTAACCTAGCCCCACTTTTGCGTGTTTTGGGAATGTGGGAGGAAACTGGAGTACCCGGAGTAAACCCGCGCAGACACAGGTAGAACATGCAAACTCCACACAGAAACACTCTGACTCGGATTTGAACCTCGGACCTTCTTGTTGTGAGGCGACAATGCTAACCACTACACCACTGTCCCGCCCTCTTTCAGTCTCCCATGTTTGTCGAAGGATCAAGTTCTGGGTGGGACCAAAGTGGGACATCTATACTGTTTCTGCTTCGAACAGTTTTCTAAAACATTAATAAGAAAGCAAAAACTAAAGCTTAACTTTGCCGTGGTGTTGGATGATTTGACTCTGTCAGAAAACAGCATCAGATATGTAACCGACTCTGTCCTCTGTCCTTTTTTCCTTCAGAGATTGATGCAGTACCTTGCCTCCAGAAACACGCTCTTCAACCTCAACAACTTCCTAGATAAGGCTGCACTACAAGGTGATTGAATGCCATTTGGCTGTTTGTAAACTCAGCAGGGCCGTACATCTAACAAAATGACTTTATGTCGGGCTCTCCCGGGCGCTGTAACGATATCAATACGCCTGTTTGAAAAGAAAGCTGCAGTCCAGAGTTAAAACCCTGGAGACAAATGGATCTTTTGTTAGACACAGAAAGCTGCTGAATGTCGCTGAAAATGAAAAACATAATCACTGTGACTTTGTGTTTTCTCATATAAAGGTAAGGCGAAAACAAGAAAATTAAACCTAAGGGTAAGGGCCAACAGGGAAAGCAGAAGTTAGTCCGTTTCATATGAAAAGGATTACGGCCTCTTGAACAGATTTGTGAACCGAGCTCAGTGATCGGTCTTGAACTGCGGCGTTCTCTCTGTCCCCTCAGGTTACAACATGTCAACTTTCATCAGACGCTACAGCCGCTACCTGAATGAAAAAGCTATGTCGTACAGACTAGCAGCGGTGGACTTCACCAAGATGAAGCGAGGGTAACAAATTTAACACACTCTTAAAATACACACATAAGAAGAATGTTTGATAATGGAAAACAACAACTTAAGGTTTTTCCTTTTATAAGAAGATGAAGTAAATTTGGTGTTATTTTTCTGTTTTTTTCCTTAAGCCACAGTCCTGAAGTTCAGTCATTATCTGATTTTTTAGAGTGGGTATGGCTGAGCTGATGGTCCCGCTGCTGAAAACCTCAGCAATCTCAGAATCTTTTAGAAGGTGTTAATTTTTTAAAGTTGCATCCATCACCCAGCAGGGGTCGATCTGTTAAGACTGAGTAAGTAGGAGTCTATGCACTATTTATTGTGTCTGCAAAGTGAAAACAGAACAAGTTACGGCGGCTGAAACAAAGCCAACAAAGAAAATCAACAACTTAGAAGAAAAAAGAAGCGCTTTTGTACAAAGACAAGCTGTCTGAAACTACTTCAGTTTTCTAAAATCTGCTTAGTGCAAAGTTAGACCTGGGAGACTGATTGAGTGATTGAGTGCCCTCTATCACAAGTACGGTCAATTAAGGACAACAAGATTAGGTTCAGAAGTCTACAACGAGTTCAAAAGTACAAGAGGAGATCAAGAAACTGACCAAATTATGTCAAGCTATAAAATTAAATATTTTACTCCAACAACCAAAAGCAACTGGTACCACAACACAAGACAGTGTACCGATAAAAACCCTTCACATATTGAACAAAAGAAAGTCACTTATTTTACTTTGAAATTCGCCTTTTTAAACCTAGAAGAGGATACTTATTATTATTATTATTTATTTTTATTAATTTATTTTTTGTGAACAGAGTCTCACCCTTGTGTTGCTTATTCACACTAAAAGTTTATATCGTACGGTGGCCCTAAAGGTCACAGGCACAAATAATTCAGAAAGGGGATAAAAAACATTTTGTAAAACACAAAAACACTTCATTGAATAAAAAAGAAAGATTTAATTAAACATAAAAACGTTTTAAATGAATACAAATTATTTTTTAAAAAATAACTTAACAATAATTACAACAATAATAATAATATTGATATTGAATATCATATTAATAATAAATTTGTTTATGTATCACCTTTAAAAACAGATGTTTATAAAGAGCGTCAGCAGAAGCAAAAATGGTAAAGGCCAACAAAAGCTATAAACACAAAAAAATGGAAGCAGAAACATGTTGGGTAAATGCCGATAAATGTAAAAAAAAAAAAAAAAGAAATTTGTATTTCTGGAAATATTTTGATGTTTTTTTTATGGACCTGTGTTTCCAAAATGTTTTTGTGTTTTCAAAATATTTTGAGTTTGTATTATGTATTTTTTGTTAATTCTTTTTTTTTGTATAATTTTTTAAAATGTATATTTGTGCTATTGACCTTCAGGGCCACCGTAGAAATGGGGTTATTTGTACACACTCAGACACTGTCCCCTGTGTGTGTCGTTCATACTGTGTCCCTGTATTCTTGCTCGTTATCAGGGCTGATGGTGTGATGCGCACCATGAACACAGAGAAGCTGATAAAGACTCTGCCCACCATTCAGAACCAGCTGGATGCACTGCTGGATTTCCAGGTAAACATCTCACACCAAACTTCAGGAAAAAAAGGCCCAGTTCCTGTAAAATCTGACTCAGTCGACTATTTTCTTTCTCTGTCTTCACTTTAGCCGAACTCCAATGAGCTCACCAACGGAGTGATCAACACAGCCTTCATGTTGCTGTTTAAAGACTCCATACGGCTGTTTGCTGCCTACAACGAAGGGGTGATCAACATGCTGGGTAAGCTAATACACACAATACAGCAGATCCGAGTAAATCTCTTTTGAGTCCATTTAGTATTTATGCAGTAATCTGCCTTTTACAAGCCAGACTCCACTCAATCCTCGTTTATGGGGAAATCAATTTCCTCCTCCAACTGTCTCTCGAAGTCCAATTAAAGACTGTAAAGATCACCTTTTCTTCCATCAATTGTTGAGCCAGTGAGGATCCAGGAGCTGAGAGCAGACGGACTCTTTAGCGATGAGTTAATTAAAGGATTCATTACCTGATTGACCTGATCTGTGAGGGTTCAGCCATAGTCATAAAATAACCAGGCTTCCAGGTTGAATTTATTTCAGTCTGTGTTTGAACCAGACGTTCATGGAAAATCAGTACCAGACTATGAGATCTATGAGGCAGATTTTTGGATTGTATACTACGAAAGCATATTGCATTCACTTGCAAAAAAGAGCAAACAAAATTGCTGTTTTTACTGGCTAATTTTTTTCTTCTTTCTGTTTTTCTGACTTTTTTTTTCTTCTGTTTTGTTGGACGAACATTATTCTCCCCTCTTTCTGTTTTTCGGACAATTTCTTATTGTTTTTCATACTATTTTTTTCCGTCTTACTGTTTTTAGGACTATTTCGTTTTATTTTAAATTCGTCCAAAAAAAAAAGAAAAGACAAAAAATTAGTCCAAAAAAAAAAGAAATTAGAAATTAGTCAGAAAAACGGAAAAGAAAAAATTTGGCTGAAATAACAGAAAAAAAGAAAAAAATTAGTCCAAAAAAAACAGAAAAGAAAAAAAATTAGACCAAAAAAGAAAAGAATAAAAAAAACTAGTCAGAAGAACAGAAAAAAATTCTCTGAAAAACATTTTTTTTTCTTTTTTCCTTTTGATGAATGCAATAACCTTCTGTAGTATACTTGTTTTTGTGAAACGAAGCGCCAAGCTGTATCTCTCCCTCATTTGTGATTAAAAATGCTGACTGTCCTGGTCCACAGAGAAATACTTTGACATGAAGAAAAACCAGTGCAAAGAAGCTCTGGAGATCTACAAGAACTTCCTCAACAGGATGACCAAACTGTCCGAGTTTCTCAAAGTTGCAGAGGTAACGTCTGTTTGTCGTTAAAGAGCTAAACACGAGCAGGGAATATCTGTCTGGAGCGAATCTGGACGGGCACCTCTCTTGTTTGTTTCTGTGATAATTTCCTCCCACTTCTCTGAAGAATTTCTCTTCAATCCCTCTTTAACCTGTTGAGATTTGCTCCAGACGTCCGTAACCCTCAAGATCTGATTTACGGTTGATATTTTGTACCTCAAAACTAACCGTAGATCAGCATCCAGGGGCTTCTTCTCCTTAATCTTCCAAGTCTTTGTTTCTCGCCTCTAGATTTCTCCTGTTTCTGTCCTTCTCTTGCCCTGACCTGGGGAGGGGGTTACTCCAAGACAGTGATTAATGGCTGAGTCGTAGCCTATCAGAGAGCCACTCATGTAGAGCTTCTAGTTGAGGGACCCCTCGCGTGCTGCCTGTTCACATGCCTGCACTGCATGCCCAAGCAAGCTCTTTTTCTATCTCTGTCTCTTCTTTTTATTGTTTTATTTCCTGCCTTAACTTGAAAAAAAAAGAAAAATGGCTGTTATCCAAGAAGTAGTTGTAGTCCTTGCTAGGCTTCAAAGTGAATATAAACAGTTTTTATCCTCTGTAGACTTGGTAGCCTTCCCTTCGCGCGCGCCATCTTCAAAGGCTTTCTCTCTGCTTGGTTAAGTTCCCATTTGGAAGAAGGTTTGGGGTGCAGCCGCTCGATCCAAAGAAAAGAAAAAAAAAAAATAACAACAGACTAACGTTGACTTTAAGGACCCATTCATTTTCTCTGTCTAACAAAATGTGTGTTTGTCTGTTTGTGTGTCATCTGTGACCCTCCCCTGTCTTTCTGTTCAAAGTCAACATTAGTTGAGTGTCTTCCTTTTGGATGTTTCTTACCTCGCAGTCATGTGACCTGCTGTCTGCCCTCTCTGCCTTGCCTGTTTGATCAGTCAGTGTGCTCAGCATTCATTTCAAACCAGTCTCCAGATCTCAGTGTGTGTGTGTGTGTACTTTTTAGTGTGCGTGTGTGCACATGTACGGTGTAAATATATAGGTGTTTGTACGCATGCTCCCTCCTCCCCTCCTCCTCTGTTGTCTTTTATTTGTTTTCCTTCCAGCCACTGCATGAAGTAATGAATGCTTGGGTTTGATTCTTCTTTCTCCCTCCTCCTCCTCCTCCTCCTCCTCCTCTTCCTCCTCTTTCTTCTTCACATGCCTCTACCCTGTTTTCTTTTGTTTTTTACTTTGTTGGTTTACTCCTGGTTTTGTTATTACATTTGGTTTATGTTTATTTTGCCTCCCCTCCCCCTTCCCCCTTACCTCCCCCCTCCTTTTTGTGACACAGCGAGTTGGGATAGATCAGGGCGACAGCCCCGATCTCACACAGGTCAGTCCACATCTCATCTCAATCAGTCAATCAACCAGTCAGTCAACCACTTTATAAGTCCGTCAAGTCAATCCCATAATGCTTCATTCTAAACGCTCCCGTTCCCTACTCACCCTACAGACCTGCCGACACTGCAGCTGCCCCGTCCTGCTCCTCTCTTCTTCACACTCCTTAACTTCTTCACTTTTCTCTCCTTTTCCCTCTGAGCAGTTTAGAAGAGAAAGAAAACAATAAATGAAGATGTGCATAAAGCTTTGAACTTCCCTTTTTCAAAATTTTACATCATTAGTGCAGGAGTTTCACATTTTTGTCATCTAAATTATTAAAAAAACAAAATTTCACTCATAGGTTAGAGCTTTAACGCCGCTTATTTATCCTTCCTCCTGTGTTAGCCTTTACTACGCACCCACTATGTCAAGGGTCGGGTTTGACCCGTGTCTTAAATCAGCTGTAAATTACACTAAAAACAATTCTCTATCATCCAATTAGGTTCTCTTACCTTGTTAGGCTTCTTTAACGAATCCTTTTAATGAACGGATTCTAAAGATTCAGTACAGTCAAAAGAACTGCTCTTCCCATCACTAACCAATATTGAATTGATCTCACATGTCTGGACATGCCTGATGTTGTTTTTTGTGCAGGGAAATATATGACAAAATGAGAATTTCCTAAATCTCGCATGATGGGAAGAGGATCTGACTGTCAGTGTGGTGCCTGGCATTACACATATGATTTTAGTTTTTGCTCCAATTATTAGATAATAATCTAACCAGCTCAACAGCGACCCTAACACGATCATTTTAATAGGAGCATTTTATAATTTAGTCCATTTAATTTTTTATTTTCATTTTGTTGAAACAGAGGTTCCTGACAAAGTCAAAAAGTCTTGATTTAAGTGGTTCTTTTAAGCATTTAAAACCAAAAACGGGTCTGTGCAGACCCTAACACAGGAGGAGGGTTAAAAAGTTTTTAAACTCTTTTACATATATATATATACATATATATATATTTAAGTATTTTTTATTTTGGATGTCATCAGAAATCTTTTTGGAAATTTTTAGCAGTTTTTGAGAGCAACCATAAAGGATTGTTTCATCATATGAAAGCGTATCTTAAAAAAACACAAGTCCAGCACAGCTCTGTGAAATAGGTTTTTGTCCACATACGCAGTGTTCGAACCCATTTTCTAAAAAAAGACCATGTCCCTTTGCATTAGCTGTGGGGAGAGCAGCGAATGGTTTATGAAGTAGGTTTTCTGCAAATATGACTTGGATAGGAGTACATAATGCCATCATAAGTACTGCACATCCAGCTAAAGACCGTAAATAATACAGCTCACCCTTTTCAGTGGACACTCGATTGGACGTTTACAAAGTGATGATTCAGGTACCAAACTGAAAAGAGCTGAAACTTGTCAATGAACCCTCACGTTTGTAGTGCTTATGAAGACCTTATATGCCCTTATTCAACCACATAATGACCCATGCCTTTACTGAGCTCTAGATATGTGTCTGTTTTACTTTTAAACTTTTAGCATATTCTAGATTTCTCTGAAGAAGGATATCCAGAATTCGCATTTTACTCTCTTTCCCCCCTTGAAATAAGTATCTGAGAAATCTTTTCTTTGCTTGTTGTGTTTGCCTCGTGTGTGTTTTGGTGCGGAAATGTAAGGCTCCAGATGAAAACCGTGGTATCACATGTGGTCCAAACGAACCCATCCATCCTTTTTTTGTTTGACAATTTCGAGTGCTGGCTAGCTGCTCAATGTGTATACCTGGTTTTTCACCGGATAGTTACATTTCAGTGAGTTAACTTCCTTGGCTTCCTAAAAAAAAACAGCTGCTGTCTAAATTCTTCACTCAATCGGTTGTTAAAAAGTAAATTTTCCTTTAAACCTAACAGGGAATCCACGAGTTAACTCTCAGTTTTTTAGGCTGTGATTTTCTTTAAGGTGTGTAAGTGTGTGTGTTAGTGAGAGCGTTTGTGCACCGCTGGCCCCTGCATGGGTTTGTTTCGATGGATCAGAGATGTGATTGTTGTGTTTTTTTACTCTGGAGCCCTGCAGCGACGATTCTCTGCTTCTTCCTGACCTGTTTCGTCCTTTTCGTGGACTCGTTTGCATGTTACAAGGCTGATGATGTGTGCATGCTGGTCAACCAAACCTGATGAAACCAAATGCTTAAAAAAAAATAATAAAACAAGAGCTGTGGTAGAGTAGACGATGGATCTGAGGATGATGTCTTAATTCTGCTGCTGCTTTGTGGTTGTGTGGATGTGGCGTGAGTGTGAGAGAAATGAGAAGGTGAGATGATGATGATGATGGTGATGGGAGGGAGAGAAAGCGGTGTGTCCCTTTTTGTTATCCTGGCTGTGGTTCTAATGTTACCCCATCAACCTCCCCCGACCCCCATTGACCCCCTTCCTCAGGCTCCCAGCTCTCTCCTGGAGGCTCTGGAGCAGCATTTAGCCTCTCTGGATGGCAGGAAGCTGAAGGACCTGTCCACCGCCAGCAGGTACGTGAGGAGGCTAGTCAGATCCTATGAAACTGCTGCTTATAGTAGTAGGAGTACCCAGCATTACTACCATTACCACAAACACGATCCCAGTGCCATGACCCCAGTGTCCCCTCTTTAGCTACATGGCACGTGGATGTAGGGATGGGAGTCGAGAACCGGTTCTAAATGGTTCAATCCATCGACAACATTTACATTTTATCTTAACGATTCCTTTCTTCTGGATGCCTTGATAAACGGTCTCGCAAGTGCTAGTCTACACAAACGGGAACAGGGCCAGAGAAAAAACATGGTGGATGGTTGAAAAGTAGGCAGAATTGATCTAAAGCATGGCTTAATTTTACTAAGAAAGACGACAACAGTACGACGTTCGTCGAGCAGTGATAACATGCAAAGGTGGAAACAAACAGCAATGCGCTTAAACATTTGTCAACGGGGCACAGCATCAAATATAAGGAGTCACATTTATTCGATACTCTCTGCCGGTTATCAGCCGCTGCTGCTCCATCTCAGCACAGCATGGAAGGTACATATGATAGGGTGACCATACGTCCTCTTTTACCTAGACATGTCCTCTTTTGGGGGGCTGTCGAGGGGGGGGGTTCATTCATTGTAAAACAGTGCAGAGCATCAGTCCTCTCTGCAGCTCTGCCCCTCCGCTCACTTCTAAGCAAAGCCACTGACGCGACGTACGCATGCACTGTCTTCAGGAATTCAGAATGACATGCGTTTAACTGACTTAGAAGTGCATAAAAACACTCGACCCGACTAAAAAAACCCTCAAAATTTCACGCACAAGTCCGCCCTCTTTTTGGGGATTCAGAATATGGTCACCCTAACGAATGTCCTGTGTTAACATAAGCACAATGCATGCTAGACTTAATAATATATTTCGTATTTGACTTAATACCAACCAAAGTAAACGCTGTACAAATAGTTTGTTATTTGATTATTTTTGGACTCTCACTGAAGGTGGCATACATCTTTTTCTGTTATCAGAGACTCAATAAAATTAAGATTTAATGGTGAAGAATAGTCTACTTTTTTTTAAATCAAAGAAATCTAAATCTATATACAGTCTATATTTTCCTCCGAAAACTGAAAATGCACTTTTGAGCTGTTTTTGGCCAAAGATTTTTGGTGGCCGAATTTTTGGTGCATCTCTAGTAGGTTTCTATTGTTAAATGGAAGTTTAGAGGAGATGAAAACACGATTATGAAAGTCATCAAAATTCATCCTGTTTGTATTTTATATTATAAAACAAATCACAAACACAAATTCTGTTCAAAACTACAAATATCAATCTTAAGGCAGACTGGATGTTGTTAAAGAGAAACTGAATCTCCTTTCTTAACATCAGCCTGAACATTTTGGTAACACTTAATTAACTACCAGAAGGATCACCATGAAGTTTGGTACAAATTTGAACTATTTTGTTCTTAGCAGTCATGTTTTGTAAAAGGATTACAACTCAGCAAAAAGAGCACAGACAAAATATAGTGTGTGGCGATTGTGTGTTTTTTTTTTGTAAAGCTCTGGTAAAGTATGTTTGTGTGTGTTTTTGTTTCTCACCTTTAGATCCAGCACTTTGTCCAGCGCAGTGTCCTCTCTCTCCAGCACAGGGATCTCTCTTAGCCGCATGGAAGACAAGACAGATGACAACAGACTGCAGCAACACAAGGCGAGACATATTCAAGCTGAAAATAAAAAAAAACACAACAATACTGCGCTGAAAGAAACCACACTTTCATTGCATGTACCTTTTCACAAAATAACTGGCTTTGCTTTAATGTGAGGAAAGCACAAAATCCCTTTAGCTTCTGTGAACTGTGAACAAAAGCTGTAAGTCAAGTTTTTTTGTCCTCCGCACTGTTGTTTAAGTCGAACGGACAAATGCATTAATCCTGCAATACAGTGAAATACACAGCCTCTGTCTCTAGCTGCCGGCCCGTAGCTTACAGAGCTGCACAGAGAATGAAAATGAAGTCACAATCTTCAGACACTCTGCAGTGGATTTCTCATTCAAATGAATTAGCATTAGAGCTCTTTTTTTTTCTCTGTGTGCATGAAGAGGGTTAACCCATCCAGCCTACTTTGTCTCCAAAACAGACATGCAGATTAGTACTCATAAAATAATCATTTTTAAAGATTTATTTGTCCTTATCTAAAAAAAATCTGTTGCGTTGCAGATGTCATTGATATAAAGAATGAACAGTATTGGACCAATCACTGATCCTTGCAGTACGCCACATTTAATCTTTCTCAGCGGTGACATAGTATCATTAATTTGTACACACTGGTGTCTATTACCTAAATAACTTTCAGCCAAGAATGAACAACCCCCCATATTCCATAAATCTCTAATTTCTCCAATAACTGTCTGTGATCTATGGTGTCTCTAAAACAACTTCAGCCCTGATCATTAAAAAATAATGAATAGAAAATTCGATGTATTACCCTTTTCATGCCAGTTTTTGTGCACCATGTCACTGCTATTTTTGATGGTAAAAAAAAAAACAAAATCGCCATATTTCCCATATAAAATGATGTAGATGATTTTTTTTTTTTGATAAATAGAGTGGGTTAAGATTACATGCTGGCTGAATCTGTTGTATCACTGTCGGAAAGTATAATTTAGAGCCCTGGTGATCGAGTGACAGCAAAAAGAAGGTTGCAATATGATGTTATGGTGTTTTTAATGGAAGTCTAGTGTCCGATTTGCGGGCAAAGTAGGGTGGATGGAGCTAAGTTGCGGCGATGGAGAACTACAGGTGACACAGAATTTTTTTTTTAGTTTTTTTTTTTTAAGGTATATGAAGAAAAATAAGAACTCTCACCAAATTTGATGCCCCAATCTGTAGAAATGTGACTGATAGCTCAAAATAAAGATGAAAAAAATGACAAATGTCCTTTAAAATCATTAAAACGATGTAAAAATCCTAATAAACAATCTGCTTTCAATGCAGGAGGACAGTCATAAGGTGATAGACATTCAGACACCCAATGCATCCCCCAGCACCCAGTCAGTGGGCAGTGCCAACAGCAGCGGAGGGGCGACAGATCTCTTCTCCAACTCGCCAATCGTACCTGTCAACAACCAGTGAGTCAAAAATCTGCATCTTAGAAAATGCAAAGAGACACTCACCGAATCTCACAGTATGTTTTTTCTATTGTTTTCTGTTTGGTCTGCAAACTGCAAGCCTCCAGTTTTATGGTTTCATTTTTATGTCTGCTCCCCGGCTCTCCAACAAGAGCTCTTTTGTGCGGCTGTCGTTATAAATTAAATTTGCTGTACGGTAATTTCCTGCTTACATAAAAATGAAATGAGTAACAAAATCTCCTCTTGGTTTTTCCATCCTGCAGTGTGCCAAACCTGACCAGTGAGCTGTTCACCCTGCAGCCTAACTTCACCCCCATCCAGACCACACACACTGTGCCCAACAATAACAATGCCTGGGGGGGTAAGCCTGCACATACGCACACACACATACACACAAACATGTAATTATGCAAACATACAATGAAGCATGCAAATGAATGCCCATACACACATGATCTCTCACACACACGCACGCACATGTGAGAGCTGGATACGCTGTGACAGTTATTCCTGATACTTCATGCTCTTGACTCATTCCCCCCCCTCTTTTCTCATTTTTGTTACCATGGTAACCTCTGGATGTAAGGTGACCTGCTAAAGCCAGCCCCACCTACTCAGATTCACAGTCCTGGAGCCCATTTGCACTCTGGGAAAATGCTGCCCAACGACTTGGACTCTTCGTTAGCCAACCTGGTTGGCAGTGAGTATCCATTATCTCTGCATCAGTATTCACTCGTTCATCATCTCTCTGTCTTTCCTGTTTGTTTCCTTCTTTTCAGTTTAATTCCTTTTCTTTTCCTTCTTCTTCTTCTTCTCTCAGACCTTCAGTTTGGAGGGACGCCAGCGAAAAAGTAAGTGTCTTCGCCTCAAGCCAATGACTCAGCTGTCTACCCAGTTTGATCACTGTTCACACAATCTCATGAATCATTATTTATTTTCCATTTCCGCATAATCTGTCCTGTGCATGTAAATGATGTGTGTGTCTGTGTGTGTCTGTGTGTGTCTGTGCATCAGGCCGGAGCTTCAGTGGAGTCAGCTTGTAGAAAAGAAGCCCACAGGAGGAAGTGGCTGGCAATCAAAGACTATGTGCACCAGCACCAACTGGACTCACACCACCCATCCCATGGCACCTGCACCAATGCCCGTCCCGCAGATGGTAACTTGAAAGCCGCATTTATGCAATCACCGGTTTTTGGGTCAGGGTTACACATGGTGCACATGTAGACACACAGTCCTCTTAAACACTGATGTTGACCTCGGCTGATGTGTCAGTGATGTAGAGCAGGGTGCGATTCATCGATGTGTCGATGCATCATGATGCCTCACATGATGATTCGGCATCGATTTATTAACGTTGATGCTTAAAATAAACAAATAATAACGTTGATCCTTTGCCGCAAGGCCAGAACAAAAAAACATGGAACCAGAACCTTAACGCACGCACCGCCCAGACTGTTTAGTGAGCGGGACCACAACAAACAGATCACCTCAGTCTTCAGCGGCCTCCAAAGAGCGGCCGATTCTCTCGCCACCGGGGTTGACTGCAACCGTGTGGAAGTACTTTGAATTTTATGACAGAGCAAACAAGATGACTGACAAGACCTACGCAAGATTTCGGAAATAAAGTACCTCAGCAACACAACAAACATGAGGTATTACCTCGTAAGCTTTCATCCCGTAACAGAGAAGGCTCCTCCGGTCGTGTCCGCCGCGCAGAGAACCATACTGGAGACTGTCTCCGAACTTCCCTCCAAACATTATTTATTTATTGAGTGTAGGTTTTAAAGGAACTGAGTTAACTGATAGGCTATTTATTGAAGACAAAATCAATTTTGTATAAAAAAAGCTTTAAAAATGGGAATGATTGAAGAATCATAGCACCAATAATCAAAACTGAATCGTGAGGTACCGTTGTTGGAACACCCCCAAAGTGTCGTGTAAAATTATCTCTGTTTGTCTGAATCTGGAAAGAGAAATTAATCCTGCTAAGCTGTTTACTAACCCTCCGCTAAACTCTCGTGCTTCATCTGCTTTTCTAAGACACATATTCCAGTTGAGCTGTATTTGTGTCTGATGAATGTTTCTAAACCCAGATGATGCAGGTACATCCCACATGTCTAGGTCAGAAAGTACCAAATTTATAATAATACCACTGTGAGGAGACTTTGACTGGATTTGAAATGCACAGTGATGGCTCTTTATAAACCTACAGTTGCAAACAAGACCTTCAATGAGCCACCAATGACAGAAATTTTAATGCTTGTAACTGCTGAGGCACCTTAAGAAGCAGCCTCACTGTTCCTTTTCCAAGACAGACATCTACAGCAGCTGCGTTTACATGGGCACAAATAATCGGAATAAAGACACGATCAGAATAAAAATGCGTCATGTAAACATGTCGATCAGAGGAATCCGATCCAATTTAGCAAGATTTGCGGTCGTTACTTAAGTTTATATAACTACAGCAGCAAGTGGTCGGCAACATTCATCTCTTCAGGAGGTGTCTAACTTGGTGTTAGGGTGTGTTTGTCCCGAAATTGTTACGCTGGAATATCCCTTTAACTTTAAACATTATATGCTACAACACCACTGGACTAATCTGGCTCAAATCTTTTGAATGTGGTTTTGTGTACAGATTTAGTGCCCCCCGTTATTTAGTCAGCAAGGTCAGTGTCAGATATCTGTCTCTGAAAATTAGCTGATCAAGAGTGTCTTAACTTCCTGCTGCATTCAGGGCTTTTCAAGGAGCTCCAAAGTATCGCTTCTGCCCTTTGTGCCCTTCTCTAATTACCTACACGTCTCTTCCATTCAATCTGGTTTCATCGTTTAATTTTCAGCTGATTGACCTCTTAACTCAAACCACTCATTTATGCAGCAAATGGCTCGGAAAGCTGATGGCACAGCCTGAATAGAAATGATTAGAGCTTGAGGAATGGTCAAAGAGAATTTTTATCTTCTCTGCACATTTGAAGAAAGAGATTCAAGAATAGCTTTAATTGTTGTAATTTTCTACCTCTCCACAGAATGGGATGATCTATACTGGCTATGTAAGTACCTTTATTCACTCTGCGTCATCAGATCTCACCTTGACAACCTCTTTTCACTAACTGACTTTTTAGATCTGATTTTATCCTGATATTACAAATTCTTGGCAAACTTGTTTTGTTGATCTTACATGAATTAAAGGAAAGAGAAAATAGCCTTTATGGGTTTTTGGCTGCTGGTTAACTATCTCACTGCAGCTGTTTGGTGTTGAACCTCTTTAATTCAGAGTCTTCATGAAATTTTAAAGAGAAAGCACACAGAAGGTAGGCACACACACACCAGTGAAGCTTGGTACAAAAGCCACAGACAAGTCTACAGGCTACGATAAATGCAAAATAGTGAGATATAACTGATATATGAGTGGATAAAACAACGCAACGCAAAAAGGTGAGTTACAATGTCAGTGCGTCACTGTTTGAGTCGACACACTTTCATAGCCCTCAGTGCATTTCTCAGATCAAAACAAAAGTCTTTTTTTTAAAAGTCCAAGATTTCTTTGAAGTCAGACTTATCTGGATGAATTTTTAGACCTCTGTTTAGTGCTCTGTTGAGTTCCTCTCTTCATTCACAGGCTCCAGCACCAGTGGCTTTTCCTATGACGACACCTCAAGTGCCTGTTTATGGAATGGTAAGACTCCGCGCCTTCTTGTCGAGACTTTCATTTATATTGCTGTTTAAGACTCCACGTCACATTTCCCTCTCTCTCTGTTTCATCACTGGTGTTCACCTGCGCTCACCTGTCCCTGAACAGCTCCCTCCTCAGATGGGTCATCAAATGGGGGGTGTTCCCATGATGCCCCCGCAGCCTGTCATGTACAACCAGCCTGTCCTGAGACCCACCAATCCCTTTGGACCCATCCCGGGGACGCAGGTAATACACCACCGGGCTCTCTAAACCAAGGATATGAAATCCATTTATGACACAGTTTCACACAGACTTATATTAAAGGGATATTCCAGCGTAAATTTAAGTTATGGTCAAACACATCGTAGAACCGAGTTCGACACCCTCTCGAGAGATTAATTTTGCCAACCGCTTACTTCTCTAGTTATACCAACTTAAGCAACAACCACATGATAGCAATTCACAGCGGTCTACGTCTCCACGCTCAAACCACAACCAAAACGCCACTCTATAGCCACAAATAAAGCTCAGAACAGCACCTAACTTCATCAACAGTACATAAAGGGTTCCAGCCATATTACTAGCCACCAAACATCTTTTTAGCTTTGTCTGATTTCTTTAGCAAAGAGACTAAACACAACTCACCTACTCTCCTCCAGCAGCTGCTAGTTTGTGGGGGAGCCCTGTTGAGTTGATCACCGAGTGCAGCGGAGTTTCGCAGCTCAAGGAAGAACATAATTCTGTACACAAAACCACATTCAAAAGATTTGAGCAAGAATAGTCCATTAGTGTTGTAGCATGTTTAAAGTTAAAGGGATATTCTGGTGTAGATTTAAGTTATGGTCAAACACACCGAAACACCGAGTTAGACACCCCCTCGAGAGATATAGCAAAGAGACCGAACACAACTTACCCACCCTTCTCCAGCAGCCGCTTGTTTGTAGGGGAGCTCTTAGAGTAGGCGAGTTGTGTTTAGTCTCTTTGCTAAAGAAATTAGGCAAAGCTAAAAAGATGTTTGATGGCTAGTTTTGATTGAGGTTTGCACGATGTAGACCGCTGTGTATTGCTATTGTGTGGTCGTTACTAAAGTTGGTATAACTAGGGAAGCAAACAGTCGCCAACATTCATTGACCATAACTTGAATTTACGCTGGAATATCCCTTTAAGACAAAATGAGATGGCGGGAACTGTATTAAATTCCTGAGTAAATATTGGGCCACTTTTATGAAAATACTCTGCAAAGTTTTGCTCGTAATAAGACAGCCTAACAACTGTATTTATGCTTTGTGTCTTTTGAAATGGCTGATAAATTCATTGAGAGCTGCTTTTAACTCTCCGTTGAAGTAACATTCAAACTGTGGACCCTTTAAGAAACAGGATGAATCATGTCAGACAATTTCAAAATTGGCTGACAAGCCTGGAAAAAGCTGTTTTTCACAGCAAGTAATCATCAGTTGGCCCGGCTACAAGACTATCAGGGGAACAAATAAGAGTATTTTGACCAATTATTCCAAACATAACAGAGTGATGTAACTGCTTACTGAGCTCTCATGCTTACTGAGAAGCTGTTTTCCTAGCACTGCGACAGGTAATTTGCTTGTCAATAGATGCCTGAGCACTTGATGAGGTGTTTTGTTGAACTTAATCACTCTCCATTCTCTCTCCCCTCCATCCTCTGCAGATGCACTTCATGTAGGGATGATGTGGTAACCATGGCAGCAAAGCCGCGAAAGGAAAGATAGAGGAAGAGAAAGAAAACAAATCCAGAACCAAATCCAGTGCCGGAGAAAGAAAAAGGACAGAGAGGAAAAAGGGAGGGGAGAGGAAAAAGGAGAGAGGACCAGAGGAGGGATGAAAGAAGAAATGCTGATGTCTATTTCCATGTCACCTCACCCTCTTATCTCCTCTCCTCTCTCCGTGTGGCTCCTGATCTCTCAGTCTCAGAAACTGTAACGCCGGGGCACAAGAGGCTCCGCGCTCCACTCATCTTCGGTTTGATTTGCCAACTCAAATGGCGTTTACGACATGTGATGATGATACGAAGGCTGACAGCTCAACGGTAGTGCAGATTCTCACTCCTGACCTCATCCTGATGATTCCCTGTATTAAAAAACTCCCCCCCCCCCACCCGCCTTCCTCTCCATCCCACGACTGATTCAAACTCGGGAGAACACGCGTCTCTTTCTCTGATTGGATTGTTTGCTGGCACTTTACTCAATGTGAACTTTGCCAAGGGTGTGTCTGTGCAGGTGATTTTAGCATCTTGTTCAGGTTGGTACACCTAGCGTGTCATCTATCACCTGATGTCTTTGATTTGACCGAGTGTGTGTGTGTATACGGTGCGTACGGTGTGTGTGTGTGTGTTGGTTCCTTTTTCTACATTTCAACATGCTACATCAACATTACTGTCTGAGTCTTTTTATGAGCTCTCTGTTCTTAAATGCCAACTGTACATCATGAGCCTGGCGTGGTGTGATTGTTTGCGTGTCGGTGCGTGTTGATGGATGTGGCTGCGTCGAGTATGTCTTGTATATGTCTCTTCTTTGGTACCTGATGTCATCACTGTGTTGCCAGGTACCAATGTGTTACTGCACTGGAAATAACTGATGAAAGCACTGAGCCAGACCCAGGCATCACATTTGGATGTAACCAAACCTCTTATGCTTACTTTGCTATGGCGATGTGTTGTAAACACTATTCTTATTTTATTTTTTTTCGCTCCTCAACAGCTGTGCAATATCATGCAATGTCATTAATGTTTTGTTTTTCCATCCGTGCGTAGGCTGTTTAGAAGCTGTTTCCTGCTGTAGTAATGTATTAATCGTGTGTCCACATCAGGTTTCTGTACAGAATGCTGTTTTTTATTTTCAACCGGTTTTATCTCCTGTTTTGTTTGTTGTACTTCTACTGCTCTAAAAGTAGTGAAAAATGCACTGAGAGCCAGATAGAGAGGCGACCAAAACGGTCAAGCTTCAACTTAAATGATGTCCTCCCAATCTTGGGCTTTGGTCCTGTCCTAAAATAGTCTCCAACGACGTCCTTCAAGCTCCAGAAAAACCTGTATAAGGCTCATTACTACAGAGTATGTCTCACCTCTGCTTGGAGGACTTAAGACGTAGCTGACAAAGAGAGGAGTTTGTTAATGTAGTGTTAATATAGCGGTAAGAACAGCTAAAGGTCAGGAGGAGGAGCCAAACAAGGACCAGACCGTTGGGAAGCAACGGAGGACAGTTTCTGTGGATCGTTCCCCGGGTAAAGCCCGCAGTGATAACTTACAGATTAATTCAGACAAGTAGAAACTGGAGATTTAAATGAGATGTTAATATTAATGTGGCTTTCCTGACAGATCTAAGGTCAGGTTAGACCCACAGACAGTCAGACATTATATCTAAATATATAGCACAACCCTTAAAGAGAGGACAACGCTCTGCTGCACAAAAACTTTAAATCATTGCTGGGATGTACAGTCGAAAGGGGCAATAATCGATTGGGGATGAAGTCGTTTTTTTATTGATTGTCTGTTCTATGTACATGTACTGTATGTGTGTTTGTGTGCACATGCCTTCCCATAGAGATAAACAGGGTCATGTTCCTCAGTTAGAGATCGAGGTCTCTAGTGAGCTGGTAGCATGTACTAACATAGCAGTGAGTGCTATTGTGATCTTGTCTCAGTCTGTACAACCCAACATCAAATTAAGGTGGCTCCAGGATCACTCATCTGCTGAAAAACGCAAAAACTAAAAGCCCCAAGACATCGGACCTGGAATCTCAACCGGAACCCGAGGCCAATTTCTCCAGAGAACCGGAGCTGCACATCCTGGAGATGACAAATTCAGACAAATTTCAATCCTGCCATGTCACATCGGTATGATTCATCCTCGAACTGTAACTGCTAGCTACGCAAAACCGACCTCCCTGCAGCTACAACTCCACTACCAGCAGAGCAAGACTACACTCTTTAGAAATCGTCACCAAGTAGCGCAGATATCCTGAGGTTTCCACTAAGATTCCAGATGACATTTGGATATCCTTTCTGGAAAGTTTGTCCGTCCACTCTCCCCAGTTACTCGTCATTCTGGTGGTTCGTCTTTCTCCATCAGCTGAATGCTCTTCTCATCGTGCACTTCACTCACACAACGCAGCTCGATCCATCCTGGGCCAACCTCTGACTGTTACTGTGTCCTCTGTATATAGGTAATGCCGTTCATGTGTTTTTAGACGTGCTCTCTCTGTAAAGTGATCGAAGCCCCATTGGAAGACGTACTGTATGTGGGACAATTTATTGCTGTATCTGTGTTTGAATGGTTGTACTTTGAAGGTGTCATCATCCAGGGACGGGTGGGTGGGTTGGTTTGATGTTTGTAATGTTTGTGTCCACCTGGAGGAGGAAGTGGGTGGGATTTGGGAGGGGGAGGGGGGGGCTAAGGGTAACTCTCACAACTGGTCTATACCAAGAGTGTCTTCATCGAGGAAGTGGACAGGACAGGGTCTGTCCTCTTCGAAACAGGAACATTTTTTTGCACCAAAGTCATCATCAAAGCGCAGCTTCTTCTTATTCAAGGTCACTATGGATGGATGATATCAGAACCCGGAAAGATTTTTGTTATTTTTTTTGTTACGAGACAAAAAAACTGTCTTTTTTTGCATGATTAAGTGTTGTCTTTTTATTGGCTTGTGTGCCCGGTAAAAGCATGACCATTGTGTGAACTCTCACTTACCGGTGTGTTTGGAAAATGTTGAGGAAATTTCTCCATGAGATTTTTTACTTACCTCTTGACATGAACGTTCATTGACATTCATAATCAACTGTTTTACAATGTAGGATTTGTAACTGTTTGAAGGCCGCCTCGCATGCAGAGATGCAACTTGCAAGTAACCCATCAAACTTCAAACTCAGTTACTAGAACTGCATCTTTGTAAAACACCATGGATGTCAATGCCAGTTATCACCTAGCTAGCTAGACATTGCAGTCTTGTAAAATCGCTCTTTATTAAAGCGTTGCTATTTTCAATACATGTGTTTGAATGCTTGCTCCTTTTTCATACTATGCCAGCAGCATCATGGGAGGTTGTGATTGGAAGTCAAAGTACTGTAATAAGTGTTTGGTCTGGTCCATATGGTGTGGTGTTTTTAATGTGTTTGTCCAGTCTTGTCCTGTCTGTCACCATATACCCAACTTATTTCCCAGTCATCCTTTAACCCACAGACTGGTTCCCCCCAAGTCAGACCTGGAAAAAGCTTCAACTTTAATTTAAGGCAGTATGGCAAAAAAGCCAGCTAACCCTTCTGCTTAAGTAGTGCAGGTGGTTACGACGTCCATCAAAGTTGAGTATCCAAGTATCACAGTCTCTGTATCCTATCTCATCGACCCACCTTTTCCCCTTTTCCCATGCTTAATAAATGTAAGGGAGCTTGAAAGTGAGCTATCATTTGCAGTACTGAATGAAAGGTTGGATTTTCTAAAAATATCCTCTGATGACTGAAATTTGGGCAAACCAAATTAAGCAGTTGAATCCATCAGACCTTTTTGTTGTCTCCATCAAGTCGAATAAAAGGCTGAGAGAGATTCAAAGATGTTTCCTGTCAGAGTATTAAAATAAATACACACCTCAAAAAATAATCAAGGAATTCATTTTTACGAAGGCTGACCTTGTACAAAAGTGGATTAGGGCCACAAGAAGAGAAAAAAAATAATAACAGGAGGAGATTTTTTTAATTTCCATTTTGAGATTGAAGTCGAAATGAAAAAAAAAAAATCAACATTTTAACTTCAATCTCAATATTAAGATATTAAAGTTGAAATTTGAGATTAAAGAAAAGAGAAGTAACATGAATAGAGTTGAAATTTTGACTTTAATCTCAAAATTTAATTTTGTTTAAATCTCAGCATTTCGAAATTATTCACATTTTGTGATCTCGAAATTTTGACTTTTATCTTGAAATTTTAACGTTTAATGTTGACATTTCAACTTTATTGCCATAGTTTAAAATTTTTTAATCCTGAAATTTCGAAGTAAATGTCGAAATGTTGAGATTTAAAAAAAACAAAATGACACGAATAAAGTTGAAATTTTGACTTTAATCCCAAAATCTAATTTTTTTAAATGTTAGAATTTTGAAATTATATACATCTTGTTATCTCTAAATTTCGACTTGAATCTGTAATTTTCATATTTTTTCTTTAATGTTGACATTTCGACTGGGACATGATTTTGATTTTTTAACCTCGTAATTTTGACTTTAATCTCCTTCCTGTAATCTTCCTTTTTTCTATTCATGTCGCACTTCTTCTCTTTCGTAACCTTGTGACACTTCAGGTTTTCGGTTTGGTTTCTGATAGCAGAAAGTCTCTAGCTTACATTGAACAAACATCGTAGTTGTTTTTGAAATCTAAATGTTCCTTTGATTTGTTGAGTTGATGTAAACTTCTACCTGCACTCAAACTTCACCTCAAGAAATACTCACCACGGAGGATGTTCATACTCTTGTCTTTTTCAAATGGAAGCCTCAAGACCTTTATTCACTCACTTGAGAGCCTGCAGATACTCAACAGGGATCCCGACAAAGTAGACCTCTTTATCGCTGAAGCTACCACCGCCAGTGGACTAACCTAGCGATCAGAAACCAGACATTCACTTTTAACCAGGGCAGAAACCACTTTTCTATTTTGGTATGCTAGTGAAAGGTGCATGATGTCTGTCAGGCTCCAGCCTTTTTGTCTAGCATACATGGGCCTCATTGTTTTACCTCAGTATACCCTGAGTATCGTCTGCATTTAGTAAAACCATTTAGTACTTAAGTGTCCATTTGTAAACTGTTCATTGTCGTTGAGGGCATGAAACCCAGCAGTGTCCATCAAACAGTCTTGTTAGCAGGGAGTGAGGCTCCATACCTTCAGATTTCTTATTTTTGTTTATTTTTTCTTTTGTAAATCAAATTGATTATCAACAGATTTCAAATGTTATGAATTTGTTTTATTTGAAAAGCATAGGTTGATGTTTTTGGAAGAAACGGAATAAAACGTCATCTACTGCTGAGTTCTTGTAGTACTTTGGTGAGTTCTCCACACACACAGCGGACACGATGTCAGTTGAAATTCATTTATTGATAATTAAACATTTTAATGAACAAAAGGACAAAATGTCATTTAAAACAAAATGTAATATTTGTTTTTCATTGTCATTCAAACAAGTTGAATGTGGCATCAAAAATCGTCGTTTGAGGGTCAGGGGGGGAGTCGAGCGTTGAACCAGCAACCGATCCTGAGCCAGGTTATTCAACTCTGAAATGAAGGGCCTACCGATGTGCTCTTAAGCAAGGCACTTAACCCCAAAGTGGCCCCCGAGGGCACATTAACAAAAACTAAAACAACCCATCCTAGCTAAATGTCCCATTTCCAGCTCTGGCTGTGACTGCCTGGTACTCTTGAATGACGGGCTGTTAGGTACTGGAGGTACTAACAACATCATGACTGCTTCAGAGAGGAGGGTTCAGATTTAGACTAAAAGATGTCTCCATCTTGTGTTTGTGAGCAGGAATGTATGAGCGGGATAACTTGGAGGGGGAAAAACGGGGGGGATAAAATCAGGCAAAAGGTCAAGAAAAAAAAAAAGAAAAGACGGACGAATCCATTTGCAAAAATATTGAAATCCTGATCAGAATATTCCAACGAGAGGTAAGGAACAGGATGTATGGACACAGGTTTATCTGTGTGAATGTTTGAGTGTGTGTTTGTTTGTACGCATGTTTCGGGGAGGGGCAGGAGTGTGTGGTCTGAGTGTTTACCTTAGTAGGGGGACACCCCATCGTCCACAGCATTTTCAGGCCTAACGCTGCTGTTTTCCCCATCCCACGCTAGAGCTGCGTGTGGCGTACGTCCAGGGCAAGGGCTCAGTTTGGCTCCCTCCCACTCTAGCTGTAATAATCAGCAAGAGGAAGAAGGTGGCTGGAGCAGCAGCAACAACAAGGCATGCAACTAACAGTTCACATGGAAGAAGGTGGAATAATGCAGAAATTTAGAGAGGCTGTGTGTCACTACCAACTCAAGTGGAGAAGAAGAAGAAGAAGAAATAAGATGAGTAACTAGTGTGTGTGTGTGTGGTACAATCACGGACCAACAGATAGTACAAGTTATATAAAGTACAGGTAAGACCAGGTGTGTATTTGGATTAGATGTAAGAGTGGTGTTGTCATGATGTTGTGTGAATGCAGAGAAAGCCAAACTGTCAAATTTAGGTGTGTGTGTGTGTGTGTGTGTGTTTCTGGTGAGATAGGGGGAAAAGGAAAGGTCGTGGGCCTTCTTACTGCTGCTCAGGAACCTCAGTGGCCTTTGCTGGATTCTAAACAACCTTTATATGTTCACCTGCAGCACCAAGACTGTCACCTCACACCCACACCACGCGTCAACGGCCCTCCAAACATCAGCGGCGCATTATTTCCAAAGAAAAATACACATACCTGAGGCTCGACTCAAACCGTGAATCACTGTTCATGTTTCACTTCCTAAACCTGCACCACAAAACATCAGCCGTCTTCCACTTTGCGGCGTTCTACATTCGCCCACCAAGTACGATGCTTATCCTGTCAGTCAACGCCACACAAACAGACCACCTCTTATCCTCCAGACATCCCATCCGTCCTGTTTCGTCTCCTCGAGTCACTTTCTCAGACAGCTGGAAGAGAAATACAATCACTTCATCTTAGCTTTGACAGTCGCTATTTTTTACTCGTGTGACCAAATTTTGGCGAGATTATTTCCTCATTTAAAAATCTGATTTCAAGTATTTACACAAGTAGCAATTTTCAGTATGAAAACGAGCCGATCGTATCCTTTTAATACCAGTCAGAGCAAAGATGAGACCGGACAGAAAGTGACAGAATTAACCGTATATTAAAGTAGCGAATACACCCACGTTGTTGAACATCATCTAGATTTGATGCGCTGAACCGAAAACAACACTTCAGTCAAAAAGAAGACAAACTTCAGTTCAATAACCGGAACTTGACGAGAGATATTTCCTCTCAGAAAAAAGGGAAACTCCTGAAACTGAAGTAGAAAGTGAAAAACTACAAAATGACCTCGAAGGCTCTGTTCGAAAGCTCTACGGGCGAACACAGATCTTTGGCAGGGTGACATTTTTTTCTGAGATTAGAAACTTTTAGGTCAAATCTCTTCACAAACATCGAAGTCACTTATTTTTATTTCTTCCAAAATGCTCCGACATCAACTCAAAAATTTAACCCTGCTGCTTAAACGCACGCTTGGGTATTAAACTGATCTCTACTTGAAGTATAAATAGTTGAAGCTGTCAGCTCAGTGACACACACTCACAAGCCAGGAAACAACGACGGCTTCAACCTGGTTTAGCTGCAGATCTGCTTTACAAAGTATGACCCATGAGGACAGATAAAGAGGCTGAATCCAAAAAGAAGGGTGATCCTGGTCCAACACCACTGAGTGGGTCTGGATGTTTATTCTCTAGCATTTATGAATAACAGAGACATGTCCTCCTATACAGACCTGAGTCAAAGCAGGGTAAGATCAACGAAAGGCCGGCAGTTCTATGTATTCAGGATGTTTTTATGTAAAATGAAAAAAAAAAGAGCGGGGATGTAGCGTTCCTGGTTCTTCACTGGTTTAACTTTAACATTCAACAAGGACCAAGCTGTTACAGATGTCCCCAACTTCAGCCTATGTGTCCAAAGACCCGGTTCACCTTTAAACGACCACTCAACTCAACAGCCAACAGCCGACATGAGAGTTGGTTGGAGACTCCGTTACGATCGAGAAAGAGAAGCTTCACGTTTGAAAGCGTTATCAATTTACAACCTCGCTCCCTGTTCGATTTTCCTCTTAGACTGTCCCTTTTGTAAATACACACGCACGCACGCGCATACACACACACGCACGCACACTCACACGCATCTGCAGTGTGAAAGAAGTGTTGGGGGGTGGGGTGGGACTATCGATAAGGAGGTTCTGGCGTGTGGTAAGGATAATCATGGCGCTGGGGCATGGGTTGCCCGTGTGCGGGTGTCTGCTCATACGGTGTGGATGCGGAGTAGCTTCCTGCTGCTGCATAAGCTCCCGATGAATCATATGCTCCGGCTGCCCCGTAGCCTCCGGATGTGTCGTAGCTTCCTGACGAGGCGTCGTAGTTCCCGGAAGACGTGTTGTAGCTCCCGGATGAGGTGTCGTACCCTCCCGAAGCGTCGTACGTCCCCGGCGGTGGTGCATAAGAGCCTGATGGGGCATAGGTTGGGGGTGCAGAGTATGTCCCAGGGGGCGGTGGGGCTGTGGTGGAGGCCTGTGGCTGTGTGCTGGCGGGCTGGGGAGGAGGAGGTGGGGGCGGAGGGGGCGGGTTGGTGTAGGCATACTGGAGGTACTGGTACTGTTGCTGGTACTGTTGATACTGCTGATACTGATGCATTTGCTGGTAGTATTCTGAGTAAGACCTGCAGTGGAGATCACAGAGAAAAAGAAAAGAAGAAGCGAATGTTAGTCTGACCATCGAATTTATACTGGAGTGTAATTACCATGATCAAGACATGAAACTTTGAGCTGCCAACCTTCTTACTCTCATCTCTAACTTCTGTGAACGTTAAAGGGATATTCCGGCGTAAAATTAAGTTAGGGTTAAAGAAATTGTAAAACCGAATTAAGACACCCCCTCCACAGATGAATGTTGGTGACTGCTTGCTTCTCTAGTTATACCAACTTAAGTGACGACCGCATGATAGAAATACACAGCGGTCTACGTCTCCATGAGCAAACCTCAACCAAAACGCCACTCTATAGCCACAAGCAGCCGCTTGTTTGTAGCAAGACCTTGGGCAAGTCCATCGACTGCAGCGGGGTGACGCAGCTCAAGGAAGAACATTTATGATCATTTCTTTATCATTTCCTTGAAGTAATAATCGCCATATTAATCATTTTGCACTGCAGACGCTGTAGTTATTCTGACTTAGCTTCTCGGTCTGACTGCATTTTTCTGAGGAAATGATCATAAATGTTCTTCCTTGAGCTGTAAAACTCCGCTCTGCCTCTCCTTGTCGATACAATCGATGGACTCGCCCAAGGTCTCCGTACAAACAAGCTGCTGCTGGAAGAGAGTGGGTGAGTTGTGTTAAGTCTCTTTGCTAAAGAAATTAGTCAAAGCTAAAAAGATGTTTGATGGCTAGTACTATGGCTGGGACCCTATATGTACTGTTGATGAAGTTAGGTGCTGTTCTGAGCATTATTTGTGGCTACAGAGTGGTGTTTTGTTTGAGGTTTGTGCATGGTTCTGTGTATTGCTATCGTGTGGTTGTCACTCAAGTTGGTATAACTAGAGAAGAAAGCAGTCGGCAACATTCATCTCTTGATGGGGTGTCTAACTTGGTGCTACGGAGTGTTTTACTCTAACTTAATTATACACTGGAATATCCCTTTAAGGACCATAAATATTTGAATTAGCTCCTTCTTATCCCAGAGTATGATGAGTTCCAGATCTACAAGGCCTAAGGATGAGAAGATAAACCGATATGTATCGATACACGGTCACGTGGGTGAGAGATGTGGGTGCACCGGTTGAGCAGTTGAGAGTGAATGCAGTTTTGAACGCATATCGAGACGCATCGTTATTATATGTTTGTATCGATACAATCTGATCCGTTTAATACATCACTTATCTTTTTACTGCACCAAACCATAATTTCTTCAGACTCGCAGATGTACACTACAAAGTATCAGCACAGCAGATGCACTCTATGTGCAGGGATATTTATTAGCGATGAGCAGGATCGCGAGGAGTGAGGTAAACAAATATGTCGACCCTGAGCAAATTTACCCTCCTCCGAGTTGTAAATCTAAAGTTTGGCAACACTACGAGTTTTACAAGAAAGACGGACGACTTGACAAGAAAGATTTCCTAAAGGTACCACGCTGCTGTGAAATACACTGGCAGTACGACTAACCTGATAACTCGGTGCCACGGTGTTGTCGTGGAGGGGTTCTGCTAGCACCTCCGCCTCCCCTGCTTCCAGTTCGGCTTCGCCGGCAGCTCCAAAAGTGGTGAGCAAAGTATCGCAAGTTTCTTCCATGCACCGCTTGCTAATAACTCCACGCGCTCAGTGGTGATAACAGATGCTAAAGCATTCTTCATATGGAAAGATATTCAGAAGGTTTCAAACAGCTCCTTCATGTCCTGGAGCCTCGTTGTAAAATACTTTCCAGATACATAAATCTGGAAAGTTGCGAATATAACCTTTTTTTTTTTATTGACCTGGACCACACAGTTGATTCTCTTTTATTTTTTTGAGAAAATCCAAAGAGCGACAGTCATCAGAGCTTCCTTCTATAGATGAAACGTCAAACCTGACACCCTGTTCCTAACAAGTGAGAGTCAACTTCAGCCTACAGGGTCCTACATGCTTCAACATGGTGATCAACCGTCCCAGAAACCCCTCACCCAACTCAAAGCCATCAGCTGATCATATAGTAAAAATGTAGCGGGTACCTCGCTACAGGATCTGACCCTTCAGGTGTTGTAGTTGCGGCTGCAGACTCTTCAGGCCCTCCTGGCGGCGTGGGCAGTAGGGCGCGGCGTTTAGGTCGTATCTGAGCAAAAGAACTTGGAACTGGGTCAGGTAGGAGGGGAGCTCGGTTTCCTCTGATTGGGCTGCGATCCCGCTCGCTTTCCGTAGGGGCTGCTGCCTTCTTCCCGGCCTGCTGCTCTGCCAAAACCTGTACGTGGAAAATGCGCCATAAAATATTTGAGAACAAATGTAGATTCAAATAAATAATAACAATAATAAAAAGGATTTTTACGGACCTTCTGTCCTTCCTGAAAGAACTTGGCTCTTGCTGCTTCAAAAAGAGTCGTTGGGTCTGGGGTTGTCTGTGGTTCTACTTCTTCGGGGGCGGTACCAGGTCCAGGGTTGTGATTGGCTATATCGTGGTAGACCTGATCAGCAACAGATCCGTACACTTGGCTGGCGAGAGCGCCATAGATCACTCCATCGGCACCTTTCGAGCTTGTTATACCCTTCAGAGCAGCATAGGTGGGATCGAAGGATGTGGTGTTGTAGAAAGAGTTATGAACGCTCTGTTGGACCTACAAAAATAATGAGACAGAGACAGTTTACACATTTTCTATACATTCAAACCTGACTTATACAAACACACACACACGCCTTTTAAGTCTGAGGGTGTCTTAAAATATGGTGCGTAAATATGAGAATATCTTGTGATATATAGCAGTTTGATTCTGAACTCTAACTCTGCCCTGCTCATTCCTGTGTTGGTGGAGGACTGTTGGCCTTCTAGCTCCCCTGATATATAGGCCTAATCCTTCACTGGTCCAGTTTCTCCCATCAGTATTATTTATCATTATAAATTATTTCCTCATCCACAGCCTTTTTCATCTTCTTCCTCTTCTAGCTGGTGCATTTTGAGCAGCCACTTGCAAAATACAAAGACGCCTAGGATGCCAGTTTATCCATTTTGTGCTTCAGTAAAAACATAGCACTGCAAGAGGACGGTTTCTTTGGAAGGGGATTCACTCCTATAAAGATATGTCATCCATCATGACTGTAAAAACTGAAATATATATGCTCCTGGTGTTCCACAGGGTTTGATTTTGTTAACAGCATGTCACTGTTTTCTTAAAATGGATGGTTTTATTCAAATGAGGGAGAGGAGAAGAACAAAGCAACACTCCTGCCCTGCCATGTATCCAAAATGCTTTGTCTATCGAAGCGTTTATATATATACATATATATATACATATACATATATATACATATACATATATATACATATATATATATATACATATATATATACATATACATATATATATATATACATATATATACATATATACATATATATACATATATATATATACATATATATATATATATACATATATATACATATATACATATATATACATATATATATATACATATATATATATATATACATATATATACATATATATATATATATGTATGTATATGTTTATATATATATATATTTATATTTATTTATATATATATATGTATATATATATATATATATGTATATATATCTGTGTATATATATATGTATATATATATACATACATATATATACATATATATACATATATATGTATATACTTATATATATATACATATGTATACATATATACATACATATGTATACATATATATACATATATACATATATATACATACATATGTATACATATATATACATATATATACATATATATAAATAAATATTAATATATATATATATATAAACATATACATACATATATATACACATATATATAAACTTATACATATATACATATACATACATATATATAAACATATACTTATACATATATACATACACACATATATAAACTTATACATATATACATACACATATTCCCCCCCCAATGAAATGATAAAATATGTGTAAAATAAAATATGTGTATATACATATATGTATATACATATATGTGTATATACATGTGTATATACATATATACATATACATATATACATATACATACATATATATAAACATATACTTATACATATATACATACACACATATATAAACTTATACATATATACATATACATATATACATATACATACATATATATAAACATATACTTATACATATATACATACACACATATATAAACTTATACATATATACATACACATATTCCCCCCCCAATGAAATGATAAAATAGTGTAGCTCCATGATGACTTTCAAAAAAGCTTTAAAATATAAAATAATTAGGGACTATAATTTAGAGTAATAGATATTTTATTTTTTTATTATTTTTCATTAATTTTTTTTCTGTTTGCTGATATTCTAGGATATCTTATAGTTTGTTTAAGACAGGTATAAATATGCCTTTGGGCTTCAGCCTGCTCCTTTTTTGATTAAATGATTGTGTGAAATCAGAGAGAACATAGATAATATTTTGTTTTGTATTTTGTTTTTGGTAGTTCTAGATTCAAACAAATTGTAATGGTTTGTCATCATAACGTAATGTATAACCAAAATACATTTCATTCATTTAACTTCAAATGTCACTGTAATTAATGTTCAGGAAGCTATTTCTCAAGTGATAAACTTAGAATACTGTTATACTGTATTTCATAACCATGAAGTTAAGTAAAACTGGATAATTCTGACCATTTCTAAATTGTTTCACATAGATTTCAGAGGTGGCAGGTGATAACAATTTTTAAAATCTGTGTCCAAACAAGAATATAAATCTTGAGGGTTTCTAATAAATCCACTTACTTGTATGGGCAGTCCGGCCGCAGCGGCTGCTGCAGCTGCAAGAACAGCTGCTTGACTCTGGTGATGCTCTAGTGATGGGTGTGGTCGAGGAAGAAGCCCTTCCCTGCCGCCTGCAGGGACAAATAATATAATTATAGATGGTGAACATGAACCGTTTTTAGCATTTCACTTGAAGAAATTACTGCTGGGATATCTTTCATTACCGCTTGATACAATCTGGTTGATCAAAGGCTGAGCTTTGGACAGCTCCACAGCCAACTGACGGCCCTTGTACATGGTCCCATTGAGAGCCTCAATAGCTGCCATGGCCTCCTCCTTCCTCTCCATGTGTACAAACGCATAGCCAACGTTTGAGCATAATCTGGCTGCAAGTGAACAGGAGGTAGAGACAGCAGCATTAGCATGAAACATTAATACCAAAATAGTAACTCACTCTTAAGCATTACCAACTATGGAAACCCATTAGACCGAGTAACTTCCAAGAAGGGTTTGGTACTTTTTATTTACTGTATTTAAGCATAAAAAGCTAATCTTATGCTTTTGATGTAATCCATAAATCAGACCTTTTAACATAATTCCTGCATTTTATCCTGTTAAACCACACAATTATTACAGAGAGGCTGGTGGAAAGCGCTCCTACTTACCTTTGACTTTATCACAGTCAAGAACTCTTCCAAAGGTGGAGAAAAGCCCGTGCAGGTCATCTGCTGAACATGTTGCGCTGAGATTCCCTACAAACACTTTCGTGGAGTTGGGCGGGCGTGCTCGCGACTCCTCAACTACCAGGGGCCTTCCTCTGTACTCTTTACCATCAAGATGCCGTATGGCCCTGTGAAAATAGGAGCAAAATTTAATTTTTTTAACGTCTATGATAAAAAAAGTAATAAGTGTCCAGTTTATGAACATCTCTAATATTTTGTTTGATTGAACTATATCATTTTTAACATTTGTTTTTCTATTTCACTAACAGTATGTTCATTTGTTCTACATCTATATAGAGTAAAAGAAAAGGACACCATGCATTTGTTTATACAAAAGTATAATGACAGATTAGAATAAAGAAGTTTTAGAGTTTCATAAATATTGTATTGGGGCTACATGCTTTTAAAAAAGAAAAGTTACATCGCATTGTTTTACTTCTGCTTTATCTATTGCAAATGATAAAAAGGACAATAAAATCATATAAATGAAATGTATCATGTTTGTGCTCATACACACAAATAAAAATTAAATGTGATCACTTTTATGTTTGATTACATCTATTTTCCTAGAAAAAAACAACTAGTTTTGACCAAGTTAAAAGGGATATTCCGTCGTAAATTTAAGTTATTGTCAAACACACCGTAAGGCCGAGTTAGACACCCCCCTCGATAGATGAATGTTGCTGACCGCATGCTTCTCTAGTTATACAAAATCAGTAACGACTGCACGATAGCAATATACAGTGGTCTAAGTCTCCACGTGCAAAACGCCACTCTATAGCCACAAATAATGCTCTGAACAGCACCTAACTTCATCAGCATTAGGGTCCTAGCCATCAAACATCTTTTTAACTTTGCCTAACTTCTTTCGCAAAGAGACTAAACACAACTCACCTACTCTCTTCGTGTCTACTCTCTTCTTAGGGGGTGTCTAACTTGGTGTTACGGTGTGTTTGACCCTAAATTAATTTGACGCCCTTAAACTCCTCCTTCAGAGACTCTGACACCCTCAGTCAGCAGTCTTTACCTGGACTCTGCTTGCTGTTTATATGCAAACTACTTTATGTTGTATATAGTGTACACACTTGTATATTATCTCTTTATTTCTACGTACTTCATCTATCATTTATCTCCTCTCTCTACTTTATTTGCACTGGAGTTACTGTACCAAAAGGAATTTCCCCCTGGGGAATATTAAAGTCATTCTGATTCTGTCATGTCTGAGAAAAAATACCACCCTTTACTATCATGTAAACGTGATCATGCAGAGGAGGATACCTGTCAGCTGCTCCCTCTCCCTTCAGAGTGACGAAGGCATACTGTCTGAGCAAAGAGCAGGTGTTGATCTCTCCGTACGGCGCGAAGAGCTTGTTGAGCTCTTCATGAGTTGCATCTAAAGGAAGGTTCCCCACAAACAACTTTATGTTGTCACCGCTCATCTCTGATTTCACCAGACATCTGCAAAAAGATCAGACACGAAGCTTCGGTTAGACACGCAAACACGAATAAATATCGCATTTAGGCTGATCGTGGTTAATTTCAAAGAATACAGTCGGAAAGTCGTGTGTAAACGTTGGTTAGGTGGTCGGATGTAATCAGCTGAGCTAATAAAACCGGTAACTTCCGCGGAGAAAGCGATCATTAATCTTACAGATGGTCGTTTAAGCTTCACTATCCAAGATGAGACAAAACGCTATGATTTATTTTAAATCAAAGTCACTTGTAAAACAGTCTAAGTGCATCAAAAACAGCTGAGTGTAACAGCTGGCTCCACTGGCCTTTATGTGAAATTCAAACACTGTAACTGCAGCTAACGACGGTTAAGCTAGCGAGCTAATGCTAACGCCAGGCTTCACGATGATGAATAAAACTCAAATTCGGACGCCAGAGCGCCACCTACTATGAGATATAAGAGTAAATGATGTGAAATGTTAATTTAGATGTGGTTTGAATACTAAACACCGATGAGTTTTTGTAATTTTTAAAGCTACAATATTAGCTACAAAGTCGTCTTACCCAACGCGGTCCTAGAGCTGTGTGTCGAACGTCACTTCCGGCTCCGGATTCTTGAGGGGCGCAGCCAAGGGGGGGCGCCATTTCACATCGAGTGTTCAGAGTGGTTCATCGTTAAACGCATTTTACATTCATGACTTTTAATTAATAAAGTCTGGATGGAATCCGAAACATTTCCCTTTTTCCCAATTTTTTGATTTCGTGGAATTATTGTTGAAATATCTGCCATTTTTCTGATACGGATGAAGTGTGCAAGTGCTGACCATAGATAAACGCTAGGTGGTTTACGCACGCTGTTGGCCAAAGGAGGCCGGCGGCCATTTTGCTACGGGACGCTCGTCCACTCACAAGTGTAACAACAATTGGTCTGAGACTGTTCAAGTATATATAGCCATCCACGTTACCAAACATTCTGCTTGCATCTTGTTGACCTGAAGGGGAGTCCATGTAGGGTAGTAACAAAGCACAACATATTTTGGGAGCCTGAGTGATATTAAACATGGGTACAAGGTCCTTGTTGAGGATGGTTGTTGGAGGCCCATGGCTCCAGAGATCTAGCACCAGCGTATCCAGGATATTTGAGTGACACAGCTCCACCACCCTTAAGGGGGTGGAGCTTTAGCTGACTGGCTAAAGAAAATACCCTAACAACAACTGTGCTTCATGATTAAGTCTTTAAATTTCTCAAAGAAAAGCTGCCATTTCAATATGTCCAAGCATCCGACTCACAGCCATGTTATCAAGGTCTGTGATGAACAAAACCATTTGTAAATCTGTCAAGATTTCAGCGAGTTAAGAGTATTTTTGATCATGCAGATTACTCACCTCCAGTCAGCTACCATAGAGCGAACTAGAATGGTATACTGGAGTAAGATGGCCGCCGGTGACTCCGCCTCGAGTCATCTAGCCTTCCTTATCTATATTTATGGGTTTATTATTAAATACATTTCACATTCATGATTTCTAAGTTATAAAATCTGGATAGAATCCGTAACATTGACGTTTTAACTGAAATTTTCTTACTTTTGTGGAATTGTTGTTGAAATATCTGCCATTATTGATAATGTTGAAACTTTTATTTTGACACATTAAGTGTTCAAGTGCTGACAATGTAGGCCACGGTCTCAAACAGGTCACAGTTAACTTCCCTACCATTATCTAAGCTCTAGTGACATTTTGTTATATTTCTTACGGTCATATTTATGGGCAGAAACGTGAATCCAGCACATGTCACGATGACACGTTTGTTTTCAGGTGGGGGTGGGGGCGGAGCTTAGAGCACACCTCAGGAACTTGGAGAACTCGTCAAAGTTGAAGAGAAGTAAGAGCTCATCGAGGTGAAGTCGATGGAAAAAGGAACAACCCGGCAATGTAACGAGGAAACGGAGGAGATCATAAGAAGGATCGGGGCCTAGAGGTAAATAATGAGCATGTAAATGTGAAATGAGCGACAGCAAACACTTTGATTGGATATGAAACGGTGTGATTGTACTGCAGGAAGACGGTGCAACATGTTTTTCATGAGGAAACGAAAAGTTTATCAGGAATGCGCTCTGCTGATCTAGATAGATGTTTCTGATGCGTCTGTACTCAAGAGAATACTTTCAGAGTGATACCCCAAAGTCAACTATGGCATTGTCAGTTGTGTGTGTTTTCATGTATTATTGTATACCGCCGGTGTAGCATTTTTAAACATATATTTTTTAGTTTTTGCTTGATTATAAACAGTGTGTTTCCAAAGCCTTCTATTTCATTTAAGCTGCCTCTGAGCTGCTGCACTTCACCAAGTCTGGACTTGCTCTCCCAATCCAGGCAGCTTTATTGCGCAGGTGTGTGCAGACATCCCACCCATCTTCCTGTTCCTGAATATGAGCCCCACAGGGACAGATAATAACCACCTGTAGCATCCACGGGAGGACGTGCTCAGTTTCTCGGTTGTTCATAATCATTATGGCTTTTGTTGTGTGCGCAGATGGCACAGCAGGGAGAACCTCTGTATGATTTCCCGGAGCCCACCAAGTCGTCAAAAGGCAAGTTCCTGGGGCATCAAAGGAGCCGAGGATCTCTGAGGAGCATCAGTGTGTTGGATCGTCTCCTGCTCACTGTTCCTGTCTGGCTTCAGCTGTCCATCAATCCTGCCACTGCACTGCACATACTGCAAAGGGAACCTCCTGGGGTCAGAACCTGTCAAAGTCCTCTCAGGCACACATATAACTCACACACAAACACCAGACACAGGCAAACACACTGCACTCCATACATCTCCTGTTATTTCTCACAGGATTTTATGTTGTAATGTCTTGCAGACCTTCCTAGTGCGTAAATCTCGCACATCCCAGAGGAATGTCCTGTGTGTCCGTTTGGCGGATGACAGTGTGCCGTCATTTGTTCAGCAGTTTGGCATCAGGGAAGAACGCGCCAGTCAAAGTATGAGTTTAATTATTTGACCCCAACGCATATATCGATCTTGTCTGAGTACATTAACTGGTTGTTGTGTGCAAACTTACTGGATCTTGATGAAAACAGAGACCAGTCTGGTTACCAAAAAAGCAAAAAAAGAGGGTTTCATCATAATAGTGTGCATTAGAATTTCATTGATTTCTGACAGCGTGAAAGTAATTAAGGGTCAAACACACCATAACACTGAGTTAGACACCCCATCTAGAGATGAATGTTGCTGACCGCTTGCTTTTCTAGTTATACCAACTTTAGTAACGACCATGGATAGCAATACACAGCGGTCTGAAGAGCCATAAACAAACCTCAACCAAAACAACAAATAATGCTCAGAACAGCACCTAACTTCATCAACAGTACATATAGGGTCCCAGCCACAGCACTAGCCACCAAACATCTTTTTAACTTTGCTTAATTTCTTTAGCAAAGAGACTAAACACAACTCATCCTCTCTCTTTCAGCAGCCTCTTGTCTGTACGGAGACCTCCGGCGAGTCAATCAACTGCAACAGAGTTTCGCAGCTCAAGGAAGAACATTTGTGACCGTTTCTTCATGAAAATGCAATCAGACCGAGACGCTAAGGCAGAAGAACTACCGTGTCTGCAGTGAAAATGATTAATATGGTGATTATTACTTAATGGAAATGATAAAGAAATGATCATAAATGTTTTTCCTTGAGCTGCGTCACCCCACTGTAGTCCGAAATGGACTGGCCCGGGGTCTCGCTACAAACAAGCAGCTGCTGGAAGAGAGTAGGTGAGTTGTGTTTAGTTAGGCTGGCTGGGCCACCCTGTTGCGTGAATCACTTGCCGTTCCTTCCCACAACAGTCTGAACTTCGGCCCATTGGAAGCGTGTATTCCCGGTCAGAAAATAACCGGGCCAATCAGAGATCGGGTTTCCACTGTTACCCGGACAACAGGGAAAGGCAGCCCCTGATTGGTCCATGTGTAGATGGTGACGTCTAACACATGCTGCAGGACTTTTCAAAGCGCTGTTCATTCAGAACGCTGTTAATTCTGCAGTTGACTTTGCAAAGTCAGCAGAAATCGTTTATATACGCAGTATATATGGGCCGAAGTCCAGACTGTTGTGGGAAGGAACGGCAAGTGATTCACGCAACAGGATGTTCCAGCCAGGCTAGTGTTTAGTCTCTTTGCTAAAGAAATCAGTCAAAGCTAAAATGATGTTTGGTGGCTAGTACTATGGCTGGGACCCTATATCTACTGTTGATGAAGTTAGGTGCTGTTCTAAGCATTATTTGTGGCTATAGAGTGGCGTTTTGGTTGAGGTTTGCGCTGGGAGATGTAGACCACTGTGTATTGCTATCGTGCGGTCGTTACTAACGTTGGTAAAACTAGAGAAGCAAGCAGTCGGCAACATTTATCTCTAGAGGGGTTGCCTAACTCTGTGTTACAGTGTGTTTGCCCTTAAATTAATTTTACGCCAGAATATCCCTTTAGCCAGGTATTGGTTGCAGTTAAGTTCAAGTCAAAATTAAAACAAACTTTCTGTCAGTCATGTAAAACATATGTAACAGTTTGTATGGTCTTTTCCATCACAGCATCACCTGCAAATGTTATTTTAGCAAAATCTCATCTGTAGATCATAAAAGTCTCCTTCACCTCTGAATGTCCCCAACTTAGCTCTGAGTCTGGAAACATCAGCCATCAGCTTTCCTGATCTCCCGAGGTTGATTTCTTTCTACTGTGTCAGCAGGTAAAGTCTCCTCCAAATGTTGCCATTCTCTTTTAGCCTACTGTTTCAATGTCGTCTTAACCACATTTTGATCATCTAATCTTTATGTAAATATAATGTAATGTCTGTCTGTTAGAGATGTCCTGCCCTTCCCTCTGGAGCTCCCTGAAGCCATTGCAAAGGCATCATCCCACAAAGAGCTCGAGTCAATCTCACACATGGGAGTAGGTCGGTCAACACAGCTCTCTTTCCACATCGCTTTACACTGTGTTGTAATACATGAGGTATAAAAGATCTGTTTATAATGAAGGAACAGTGACGATCTTTACTTTATGGGTAACAGAATTACCAGAACATAATCTAATTGTGAGTTAGGTATTATGAGTGAACAAGAAGGTGGTTGAGAGATGAATGTTGTTTGACCCTAAATTAATTTTACGCTGGAATATCCCTTTAAATTACTTTTTGAATAACTAGTGTAACCCAAGAGAATAACCCAACTCAGAAATATTAAAAAATGCACCAAAAGTGAGTGTTTTTTTCCTTGAATTCTTGTTTTTTTATAAGACAAAATGAAAGTTTTTGGTTCGAGCTCAAATCTGTTTTCTTTCGTAGAATTCTGGAACTCTCACCTAAACGTTCGAGGGCCCAGAGAAGCTCTGAAACCCCAAACAGACCAGGAGAAGAAGCCAGACCCTGTGGCTCCGGTCCTTCCAACGAGTGCTGCCCCACAGACGAGCTCTGCACCTGCAACTCTGCCTGATGCAGCTCCCCAGCCCAACTCAGACCCCCAGACCAAGACTGCACCTGAAGCAGATGCCGACCCGCCCGGTCCTGGTTCAACCCTATTTCAGGAGTTTTGTCCAATCACGACGCGCAGCCCCAGAGAGCTGGATTGTGGCTCCGGCCTTGGCGCTCTCTGTTTCATTAACCCGTTGTTCCTGCAGTCACTGAATGCTCTGTCCAGAAAGCGCATGTTCAAACGCAGCCTCAAGGTTCGGATTTCCACAGAGACCTCGTCCTTGCTGTCTCCCCCGCTTGCTCCTCCTCCCCCACCCCCTCTAATGCCCAAAACCAGGGGGAGATGTAAAGCCCGGAAACAGGGAACACACCCAGGCAAAGGCCCAAATCAAACTGCTCAGTCTGACCCTGTAGTTCAGGGTAACTCTGGTGAGGGTCAAGTTAAGCCCCCCACAACTACTCCTCATTTTCATCCTGAGATCCAGGAGCAAGAGGAGGTCACAGCTCAGTTATTACCAACAGTTATGGAGCACCTCTCAGAAAACTCAGACTACATGCAACCGTCCCCAGTGATCACCTCCTCAAATACCCCCTCACTGTCTCCATACCTCTCCCCCCCTGGGCCTCCTCTTTTCCCCAAACAATCCCCCTCCATCTCACCCCATGGCTCCCCAGGTGCTTCTCCTTCTCTCTCACCCTATCAATCCCCATCTCTTTCCCCCAGGGCCCTCTCTCCAAATCAGTCACCTTCTGATTCTCCCTCTGCGTCCCCGCCTCCCTCTCCCAAAGCCCCCTTCTCGCTCTCCCCTTTCACCTCTCCAGAGTTTGCCCAGCTGGAGGAGCAGGCCTATCACACACCTAGAGCGTGGGCAGAGAGAGAGGCTGAAGAGGAGGGGAGAGGTGAGAGTGAAAGTGAGGAGACGGACGAGGAAGACGAGGAGGAGGAGGAGGAGGAGGGTCTAGTTTTACAGATGAGTGCTGCAGCTCTTAATGACAAAAACAGCTGCAGATCTTCCAGCAGTCCTGAGGGAGCAGCAGAGAGACAGCCTCATGATCAGGGGGATGGTACAAGCCTCTAGCCTACAAACACCTTGGCTTAGACAGGGTTACATTATTACATGAAGCACTGTGTAGATCCCAGTTACATGTCGACAATATCCAGAAATTGCCAACAGAAATGTTTTGAGAAAATGTAAAATATTTGAATTAAAAACACTCTGACAGAAGTTAACTGTTCTGCATGTTTAAAGTGCTGCTAATTTTACCACACTCTCACCAACCAACCTTTAAAGCATGTCCCAAGTTTTGTGAATGTTGTAACACCTGGCAGAGATGCATCTTCATGTTTCTTCAACATTATAAAACTTGAAAATCATTTCCTGGGTTTGATTTGGATTGCACTAAACTGAAATGTATCAATATAAAAGCTTTTATAAACCAGACTACGGATTCAACAATTCCCCACATCAGATCTAAGCTGGTTGATCCTTGGTCCTACTGTAAAATGACAGGACTGACAGAAGTCCTGTAAAAAAACAAAAAAACACTGAAATATCAAACAGACTTTAATTCAGCAGATTCAACTTAATTCTTTCGTACATCACCGTTTTTTTTTTACAGTCAGTTCATCGTTTATTTTAAAAGGAAATTTTTACTTTGACCGTTAAGTAGAAACTACAGCAGCAGCTGCTCCACAGACGTGTCAAATCATCCACACCTCGGCCGGACTAATGTTCTTTACTTGAGATGCTGTGAAGATGGATCGATTTTTTGACGAAGATGACATTAAATATCTGTGCATAGACAAAATTTCAGGAGGGTACCGGCTTTACCGTGATCAGAAAGGAGGAACCACTTTGTGCGTTCACACTGAATCTGTCCTGACCGGCAGCATTGGTTTGAATTCTTGTCATTAGTGGAGTTTGATTCCCAAATGCATCCAACAAAGTTAACTGTCAACATTTTATTTCTATTTGTTCATTTAAAAAGACAAAAAAAAACAACTGACAATGGTCTGAGACTGGAAAATACTCAGATGATTTTATGGCTTTAACCGCTGTACAAATCTTTGAACTTGTAAATTATCCAGCAGTTTGATGTTTTATCCATCAAGGATTATTCTGAATTCATAAATGGTGTGATTAAAAAGAAAAAAAAAAGAAAATGAAATGATACTTTTGAGGGCTTTGGAGCAGATCTTCTATCCATCATCACCAGCAGGAGGCGTCTCTTTTGCTCATCTCCAAAAGGTCGGCCTCCACCTTCTCTGCGTCGTCCTCAAACCGCTCAGTGAAGGAGCGGATCAAACCTGCTGCGCTGCCTTCGTACTCGATGAGCTCTACGCTGTCCCCTAGAAAGCACACAGTCACACACACATAAACAATCACAGCCTATGCAATACAGCATACCCAGACCTTTCCGAAGCTTGAAGTACATACCCTTGACTCTGGTGTTGGCCTGGACAAACATTTTACGAGCCTCTTTCCTCAACAGCACCGTCTCCCGGAGCCGCAGGAAGTTGTGGGCGCCGCTGTCACTGACGGCAGAGTAGCCGTTGTACATCGCTCTGCCTCCTTCCACGTCTGCTGTCGACTTAAACACCTGCAGATTGATGGGATCAGGTCAGCAATGTATCAAATAGAGAGGTGAACAGGCCACTGTTCAGTTTTCATGATGTTCTCCTCAGTTTGTTCATGTTGTACCGAGTCTGAAAATACCTGCAGTTTCTGGAGGAACCTGTGGATGGCGTTCTTGCCCACAGTGTGGATCTTGCTGCGGTCCAGTGTGATTCGAGCGTCAGGCTTTCCGTCCTTTCCTGTCACTTCCTCCAGGCCGACCAGACCCTCCCCAGCCTCCAGCAAGACACGCAGGATCACGTAACGAGCCTGCATGTGAGCCTGAAACACACACACACACACACACACACACACACGTTCATGTGACATACTCTATATACATCGTCTGACACCAATATAAACTCAGACCAACTTAACTAAAGGTGTGATTTCAAACTATGCAGACACTTGAGACTGTTGCAGCCAGTTTATAAAAAAACCACATCCCTCATTGTCTCTTATGTTGACTTGTCTTGTAAACACTGTTCACCAAACACCATGTATCTCTGAAGATCTTTACGAATTAGAGGTGAGATTCAGGACTACATGTTGCTAGGCAGTCCGTGTAAAGAGAAGAGAGAAACACAGAGAGGAGAAAAGCAGATGGATTACCTGTCTCCAGCTCTTGCTCTCAGGTGTGTAGAACTCCAGGCCCAACAGTCCGGCTCTCACCATGCTCAGCCAGTTGATGTACACGACGTCCTCCGCATCCTGGTCCTCGTGGCCAAAAATACTGGAACAAGAAACAAGGAAAACTGTAGATGTAGGTCACCGCCAGGAGACACAATTCCCACTACATTTATATGAGTCTGTTATTAACTCGGTCATAGATGACTCATAACCGGTAGCACATAGAAGACTCCAGCATAGGTCATCTGATAAATACAGCTTGCTAACAGGGCTGACTATTGACTATTGACAAATGACTATTTATAGTCATATTAAAATGGTTATTCGACTATAATAATCGGATAATTATGATTTTTTTCTTAAATTTAACATAAGGTTGCTTTAATTAAGTGGCAATGATAATAAACACAAGAATTATGGGAAAGTCAATAAAAAAAGCATTTTATTGAACTTTGCTGCTGACAGGCTGGTTCATACAAAAAGTAAATAAAGTCCGACCTAAAACCAATTGACAGTCTGCTTATTATGAAGCTAATATCTTGACGAGGCAAGGCTAACTGTTCAGCCAACATTCTGACGTGCCTTCTCCTCGACTGTTCATGCATCGCTGACGTGTTGCCATGATACACAAGGTCTGTTTTTCAAACCTTGCAAGTTATTTTTTTTTTCCGCCTTATCAAGGGTAAAGTGCTCCCAAACTTCTGAGGTTATGCTGCGTTCAAGTTACCTCAGAAGTCAGACATCAAAGTTGAAGATGACGTCACACCCAAGTTCCCAGCGTTTCACTTACAAAGTCACAAAAAAGCAAAATCCGAAGCAGGAACAAGATGGCTACATCTACGAAAGTTATTTTAGAGCTAGCCCTGTCCGAATATAAGGCTAGTGCAAAAATAACCCTCGTAGATGTAGCCATCTTGTTTCAGGCCTCCGATTTTGCTTTTTTTTGATTTGGTAATTTAATAGCCGGCAACTCGGGTGTGACGTCATTTTCAGCTCCGACATCTGACTTCTGAGGTAACTCAAAAGCAGCATAACTGTTCATCCCACATTCTGACGTGCCTTCTTCCCAAATGTTCGTGCATCAGGCCTCCTTTGCAAACTTTGCAAGTTATTTTTGTTTCACCTTATCTTGGCTAAAGTGCTCCCAAACTTGAAAGTTTTCTAAGCGCGTACTCGTAGCTGCTGTATGGGACGCCGGTGCCGCCATGTTAGAATACCATACGGCTTGGCAAAGACACTATTGTGCATGTGTGACTCTAGGCAGAGATCGTAATGAAGTAAGACGACTCATTCCACTGGGAAAAAACACATCTGGCGACTTTTTTCATCATCGACTTTTGTCGATATGTTGACTAATCGTTGCGGCCCTACTTGCTAATTCAATGTTAAGATGTAAAAAAATCACAAATAGTCCCATTTGTAAATCTGTCGGATTTCTAAGTAAACTAAAGGCTCTTGAACAAGTTTCGTTTGAATAATAGAACTACAAGGATAGATCTGTAATGACCCTTTGCCACTAAATACCCCCCCCCCCCCCCCCATCAATAGATTCTTGGGGATTCAGAAGATTTGGCGTAATTCACATTATGATCAAATGTCCATGACTGTACATGTTGTTACACAGAGAATCATGAAATACCTGAGCACTTGCTTGTTGAGACACAAATAGAGTCCGACACATTCAGCGCGACATTCTTCGTACGAGGAAGCAATCGTGGAGAATTTGCTGTCCCATGTCTCACTGCCCTGATACCAGCTGGACACCTTAAAGAGACAGACACGCTTAGTAGGTGTGGGGAAAACTTCATACAGAGAGAAGAATATTTGATACTTGAGAAAAAAAACACATAACTCACCAGCTCGCCAGTCTCGGGGTTTGTCACTTTACTTTGGTCGAAGTTGAACTTTCCCTTGTCATCCTGTGAGAAAAGGGATGAAGATTAACAGATTTCAATTCAGATGACAGTTTTATAATCAGACATGAGTTTAATAAGAATCACTGAATATGAAAAGCTGATGTTTGCTCATGTTTCTGATTTATTTTCTTTACTTTTTTGCATTTATATTCACATTATTTTTCCTTGTTAATAAGTTTTGTGTACTTTGTATGTTAGGCGTGTGTTGGTTGGGGTTGTGTGTGGGAGTAGGGTGAGCAAGATGTCTGTATTTGTTATATGTTATGTATGTTAATGTATTGTAATGTGTCCACAGTTCTATGTATGTGTGTTTAGGGACCCCCTTGAAAATGAGATGCTACATCTCAAGGGACTATCCTTCAATAAATTCAAATATGGAAAGCTGTTTAGATTCTTGTCAAAGAACGGCTGCACACGTTTTAAAATCTAATCCTGGCATAAAACAATGTAAACAATGTAATACTAATGTGACTGTATAAAAGCAGAAGGTCTGACTGACCTGGACAAACAGCTTGCCACTTCCATGTCCCAACAGCTCATGAAGTCCGACCTGAACCTCAAATGATGGTCCCTTCCACTTGATAAACATATCCTAGAATAACAAGCAACACACACACACACACACACACACACACACACACACACACACACAAGTTAAGAATCACCGTAATTAGCATGTGTGCCATAAAGGCTCAGGAAGCTGCATGTGTTACCTTGTCCTCCTCCTCCAGGAAGGTGAGTTTGTCTTTCTGTGTAGCATAGGCCACAGCCAGCACGTTCCCCAGCGACACGTTTTTAAAGCCCTCCGACTGTCTGATGTCGTCGTCTGTGCACAACCGAACAAAAGGTTTTCAAGTTAGTGAAACGGAGAGACCGCTTAAACTAAAAACATCCAAACATCTGAACAGCGGGTCTGTATTTACGCGTGCGTACAGTTGGGTATGTTGATGCCAGCTGGGATTCCACTGCCAGCAAAGGTGAGGACATCCAGCGAGGTGAAGTCTGGTTTAAGGAAAGTGTCCTTCTCGTATTCTCTGGGCCAAGGCAGCTCGGGGAGCAGGACTTCTGCTGAGCTCACCAGTTTGGCAAAACGCTCGCTCATTGCTTTGTTTACAACCGCAACAAAACCTGGAGGTGACATCACGATTCAGATGACAGGAAGTTAAATGGTGGGAGAAGAAAAGGTCAAGAAAAACCAACAAACCCCGCAGTGATTTAAACTAAGGGTTAATCCTAGATTCGAGTCTAGACTGATGGCAGAGTACCAACTTCATTAACCGTCTTTCTTTTGTTATCGTACAGGGTTTTTCCTGCGTTCAAAATTGCGTGGCGGCCGCCTCCACCTAATTTTGTGCCGCCCCCAGCCAGAGCGATTGATTTCGCTCAACACAGCGTAAAGCTCCAGCTGTGTTGATTGAGTGTATGATGTCCCTCTGCAGCAGCAACGTATTTTAACTGCAGTTGCAGGGTTGCGCCACTATAAAGGCGCTATATCAACAGCAGTGCACCGGAAAGACCTGAAGCATCTACCGAAGAAGAAACGGATCGAATCATGTTTTTTCAAGTTTTTTTCCCGCTAGTTGGTGCTATCGGCGACCTGATTTTCCCCGGCGGCTGGTACAAACAGGTAAATACTGCTTGTCTTTTTTGCATCCAAGCATGACGTGTTTATTAAAAAAAAAGTTTACTCCGTTTTTAGCGTTGCAGTTATGACAGGCAAAATCAGACAGTACTTTAAAAAGCGACCTCGCGAGGAGGAAAGTCAAGAGTCCAGGTGAAACACAGCAGAGAAAAAACGTAACAGGCAGTTAAAATGCTATAACTCATGGTGGGGACAACGTGGACAATTGTTTTCAGGTCTGAAAGTACTTCACAAGGGACTGGTGATCGCGAGGGTCAGAATGCAGGACAGGACGAGTCGGCGAGGTGAGGGTAATTAATTAATTAGTTTCCAATTAGGAGCATAACAACGCAAAACCAACGTGTACGTGGTTTTTATTTCTCTTTCTAGATCTTCTCAAAAACACAGAGCCAGTGGCTTTGACAAGCAGTGGCTCAATCAATTTACCTGGCTCAGGCATACTGAGGAAGGCATGCACTGCTATTTATGCCAAAAGCACTGTGCCCCAACACAGCAGGCAATTGCTGCCTCCTTAGTGAGACAGCCATCAACCAACTACAGGCTGGACACATTAAAAAGACATGAGGTGACAGCCGTTCACAAAGCAGCAGAAGAGATGGAGAAGTATATTAAACATTGTAGTACCTAAAAACACTCAACTAATAAAGTTACAAAAACTAAAATAACATAGTTTAGATAGTTTAAGAAATAATTGGTTGTCGTTTTTTTAGGGAGGACACTGCAACGTATACATATATATAATATATGATTAAAACACTATCACTCTTCATGTCTGTATCAGAATAAAAACAAAAATACTTAATGCATGATGAATTGTTTTGTTTAAGGTGAAGACACCTCTGCGGAACAGACTGAAGGAAAGGCACTTGGATGTCTGTTGTAAGGTGGCCGTTGATGGACCAGACCAGGAGGCCTTGGACTACAAGGAGTGCATGAGGAGGTTCTACAGAATGAAAAAGAGGAGGCTGAAATGTTCTGTCTGGTTGTGAGATGTGTGGATGAAGTGTACTTTCAATTTAAAGTTGCCAGCTGATTTGTGTATGTATATAGTTTTAATAAATGAATGCTTTAACATGATAATGGTCACACTCTTTTTTGAACTCTTAACTTAAAGTATGTTGCCTGTAAAAGAAAATGAGTCAGTTGAATTTACAAATACATGCACGTCATGGCGCATGGTCAGGATGGTGCCACCTCTGCCTCAATTTGAGCCAGGAAAAACCCTGTCGTAGGTTATTAATACCATCTGTTACAGCATGTGTTAGCCTAACATTGATGCAATCACAGCTGGAACTAAACATTGGCTCCAACATTTCCAAACAAGAGATAATTTACTACATTTGTTCTGCTTTAATTACAGTTTGAACGACTTTAACCACTGTGTAAAATTTCTCATCGTCGTGTCAAGCTCTGCACCAGAGGAATAAAACCTGGAGACCTGAATAAAGTCCAAGGAGGCCGATTGGCTCACAGGCTGCACACCAATATAAAAAAAAAGAAAAACTCTTTGGTAATTACCTTCGAACTCTCCTCTAGAGCCAAATGGGTCCCTGTAGCTCTCGATGAAACCAATGTAACTGACAGAGGGACAGAGGAGCGGGGATCGAGGAGTTAGGAAAAGAAAGATTGATCGAATTTAAACTCGGTGCAAAAGGTCAAAAATAAATTTCACTGGGGATAGAGCTGTAAAATTTTCAGATAGATCCACAAAAAGTGAAAGTGAGTTAAATTAATTTGATTTTGCAGCAGTTCGGTGTGCTCACCTCTCAACAATAGGTCCTTTGTCTTTGATCCAGTAGCGTGAGCCCTCTTTATGGGCCTCAATGGAGCCAAGAGTGAAGCTGCGGCAGTACTCCTCCAGCATCTTTCTCTGGTTCTCGTTGGCAGCGTAGGCCTGAGTGAAGAATTTGGAAACAGAACTTAAGTTTCACGGATGAAGGTTAGGCAGCTCTTCTTCACCTGATTGCTCTGCTGAAAGAAAAACTCTTTACATTCACCCTTTGTGGATTACAGTCATCTCTGGCTCCTCTTTTTCTTGTACTAATCTGAATGATATGCATCAATTTTAACAACTTAAATAACTACAGTTTTGAAAAACATGAAATGATGAATTCATGTCACTCTGTCCACCTGATATTTTGGCAGTCCGGTTCCAGTTGTGTAACATAATACAGAATTAATTTGAGGTCTGTAACTGGAGCTCTTACCTGTGCTTTCTGGAGATAGTGGCAGACTTTCTCCATGACTGGAGCGTAATCTCCTCTTTTTACACTGAACTCTTTGCCTTCGAAGTTAAAACTTCCACAGCACGACTCACACTCCCCATCGACTGCACAGTCTGCAACACAGTAGTGAACATGTTCATACTTGAAGCTCAGCCTGTTCAGCATCATTAACTACATCAAATTGTACGTGTTGGCGAGCCGAAAATAACACATACCTATCATATGGTTGAGAGTCAACATACTATTTAATCAACACTAGTTTTCTGTTTTCTACGTTTATTAAATGTTGAATATTTTCATCAATCTCTGACCTTTCTGCACAGATGAAGCTAAGCGGACCTCATAGCAGGCTTTGCCTCCATTTTCCCTCTTGAACAGACGGGTGTTGTAGGCAGACAGTTTCTTGAAAAACAACAAAAACGCAGTTTAGAAAATATGAACTTCTATGAACCAGGAGCACAAAACAAAGATCAAGCTTTCAAATGGAGAAATGAAAAGGGACCAGGAAAATAGTAAATGTGCGCGACAAGGAAGCAAACAATCAGAAAATTCATTTTACTTTGGAGTCGAGGAACTTCTGAGCCAGCTCAGCATCTTCCAGACAGCAGTTTCCTGAGAAGTAGGTGGTGATTCCCTGATAAAAATACGAAATAAATACTTGATTAAACAATCATTTCAGCAAATAGGTTACTTGTAAAGTAAAAAAAGAGCTTGATTCAGTGGCCTCCATAAATCTAAATCAACTATCCAATGTCAGACAAAAAGAAGAGGATTTAGTCGAATTCTGTGGGCTCCAGAAAATAAAAAAACTCTCCAGTCTCAGCTGCACATCGAAGAGTTAACTGTCAAATCTATCCAGGACAACCCAAACTCTGCATTAAATGACACCAGATCCCACCTTGTCACCCAGTCCCAGCTGCTTCTGCCTGTTCTCCAGGGAGAAGAGGAGACCCGAGCAGCCGTCCCACAGAGCCCCCATCTCACTGGGCTGCTCCTGAAACGCCTGGCTGGCCTTCACCAGAGCTTCCAGTTTGTCCTGGGTGAACAAACCACAGATGTAGAAACTTGTAACATGCATCATGAGCTTCTCAGTACACATACAGTAACTCAGCAGTTTAATGGTACTCTTGTCCAAGAACTTCTATTTTGGTTGCATGTTGATGTTGAATAAGAAAAATCTGAATTCTTTATCCTGGTCATTGTCTGTGTTAAATTCTTATTGTGTCCACCTGCTGTTACAAAGATAGATTAAACAGGAAGCTTTCTTACCTTGGGAAGATTTGGGATGAACTTTGTGTCTCCAAAGGATTTATAATTTCCCATATTGGCGTACAGACCTGCTGCATACACCAAGAAGGCCTATGTATCAAAAATAGAAATAAAATAAGGAATTTCCAATAGTTTTGTGATGTAAAACTGTGTCAAAATCAGCAGAATAGCCATAATGTAAGGACCTGATACTCCTCGGAGCTGAGTCCAGCTGCTGTGGCGACCTTTTCCAGCTGCGCGGGCGCCTGCTTCCTGAAGATTTTCTGCAAAAGGACAAAGATGTTTGCAGACTCTGGGGAAGTCTGCAGCAGCACTGCCAGACCACCATACCTGTAACAGAAAATGTTCATCTAATCAGCAGGGTTCACCTCTACAATCAACTTAGACTGTTATATAGTCACTCTGAGATCTGTAACATACCAAGCAGCACGTGAAATGTAGTGGGAGTACATCTTCTCCTGAGGCGAAAGCAAGCGGAAGGCCTCGCCGCAATCAAGGGCAGAGATGCCGATGTCGTTGGGGAGATAGTACTGGGAATCCACCATCTTTAGTCTGGGATTTAACACTGACAAGGATGAACTGAATGGAAAAGAGAAAAGGGTAGAGGAGACAGGGAGATGTCAAGCAAAATATGAGTTTTTAAATTTCCCTTCAGGGATCAATAAAGTTCTTCTTCTTCTTAAATGTCTGGTGAGGGTTGCAGATGTAGAGAGAAACAACAAACAAAAACAAATAGTGACAAAAGGAGTGGTTTACAGGATAAAGAGAAAAACTAGAAGAGCATAGACTGTAGTCAGGGTCTATAAAAGCTATTTTACTTCTTTGGGATCTGGTAAGTATGGTGGCTGAGAACTGCCACTGTTGCAAATAACCGGTGATCATCATTATTGGTTCCCAGCAGCTCACTTCTGTTGTTTTTTTATTTGCATCCTTATTTTCGCAATAAGTAACCTTTTTTTTTTGCATCCCCATTTTTTTTGTGCGTCATTAACCTTCGTCGCGGCTTTTGTTTTATCTGCACGGTTTCTTTTTTAATTTGCAGCGGGATTCGATTCCTTTTTGGAATCAGTAACTTCTGTTTGACTTCTTTTTTATTTTTTGCATTCTTTTTTATTTGTAGCAGTGTCGGTTCTCGGCCACCGTAGGTAAGTATTTGCACATCTGTCTAATCTTTAGATGTTTCTACACAAACAAAGGCTGATTTAGTTTGGTTGGATGTACTTGCTGGTAAAAATCACTCAAATATGAGACTTTGAGTCAAACATGACTCTGTTTTTGTTTGGTAGGCTAACAGGTATAAAACTTAAATGTATCTGTATATCTGATGAAGTGAAGAAACTAAAGGTTAAGTTGAAGTTAGAGCAGATCTAACATGAATAAACAGTTTCTGGGACACAGAGCAGGTGTTTTAGTCTCTGTACTTTAGACCTGAATGGGCGACAATGTCTCAGACAAACAAGCTTTCGGTTTCGTTTCCAAAGAACACCAATAACAGAATAAGATAGGTGGCTTATTAAATGTCCACACCCCTCCATGTCAAAAATATAACCGCCGTCAGCATGTCTGAACAAAAACTCTTCTCCATCAGCTAACTCGCTACCGTTAGCTACTAGCGTGCATGCTAACAGCTGAGTGAAAGCTACTTAAAACACAGCTATAACTTACCTAAGATAAACATGTAGTCCCTATAACAATGAAACCTGTTTCGATATATGTTTTGTTCAGCTGAGCACACGCAAACGTGGACACCAACTCAACAACTTGTTACCTTAATGTCTCCAACAGCCCCGGCGAACGTCAAACTGCAGTCTCACGCTGTACACTTCCTGTGTTCATTCAACCCATGATCCTCCCCTTGACCAATTACAGCTCGCGCTATGTGATTGATGGAATTTTCAACCAATTACATAGTAGCAGCGCGGGACTTTTCTAAGCGTTAAGTGTTACTATCCTGCGATTAAGGTTAGGCGTTAAATACGCGATCTAGGGACCGTCTGCAGTTTAGACACGTCTTCGTAAAACGCCCAACAAATAATATTAATGTACAGACATGAACCTGTCTCTCAATAAGAGAAAAACCTACCTGTAAAGGCGTCTATCGGACGAGGTGGCCGAGTGGTTAAGGCGATGGACTGCTAATCCATTGTGCTCTGCACGCGTGGGTTCGAATCCCATCCTCGTCGGCATCCTTTTCCACGATCGAAGACATCTTGATAGAAAATGATTCTTACCTATGATTGACATTGTCGACGACCCCTGCTTGGACAATGTCACATGAACTTACGCACCGCGTGCAGTTCCGGCATGTGGTTGTCCTTTTCCTTGCGGCTCCTCCCACTCCCACCCTCCCTGACCCTCACTGAAGACTGTGGCTGACAATTTGTTTAAAAGAAACATCACCAGTCCTCCATTTGTACCCCATTTGAAAGCGTTAACCCTTAACTTCATATTCTTTTTATATTTTGATTGATTATATTATTATTGATTATACCTTGTATCTGTATTTATGCTGCTGTAATTTTGGAATTTCCACTATTAAAGAAATAGTGGTGATAGTAATGATGGTGGTGGAGGAAGTGGTGGAGAGATCTACACTGAGGAAGGTGGGGACTATTCTCAAGAACAAGGATCACCCACTCCACAACACCTTAATGGACCAAAGGGCCAAGGATGCTGGACGGCTCCTCTCTCTTCACTGCAGGACAGAAAGATTCAGAAGATCTTTTGTACCCACAGCCATCCAACTTTACAACTCTTCTGTAAATAGTTGATGACTTGATGACAAATGAGATGTCAGACAATTGAATTTCTCTTTTGGGATTAACAAAGTTCTTCTTTTTCTTATTCTTACATCTTATCTTAAATTTAGAAAACCTACAAAACACACTGTATTTCATTTGTTTATTGGTTTTTATTGAAACCTAAAAACATGATGAGAAAGTGGATTATTTACAGAGGATGTGCAACAGAAAGAATTAGGTTTTTCTCGATGAATGATAGAGCCAGTCAGCCGTACGAAATCAAATGAAAGTTTCAGTGACAAGTCCTGCACCACAAGAGGGATGTTAAACATCTGGGCCTTCAACACATCTGTGCTGAGTGTGCTCATGCACCTGTGTTTGTTCATTTCAGGGTTCATGCTTGGGCTTTGCCATTCCTCCTGTCTGGAGGCGTTGTGGGGAGTATCCAGCGGTGGCAGTTTGAGAAGCTCAGGCTCTTGTCCACGGCACAGCTGGTGCAGTAGACGATCCCAAGAGCCAGCATCACCACGAGGAACACACAAAGAGGCACAAGCAGGGCCACGAGAAGCCAGCTCTTGTCATGCTTTCGTTTACCCGTATTAGATTCAGCCCCTTCCTCAACAGTGCCGGTGACACCCTCTGTACCATCACTGTTCAGTTGCTCCCCCTCCCCGGTCCCAGCAGCTGACTTATTTTCAGTCTTATCTCCTGCCCCTTCACCAGCTGCTCTGCCCCCGGTCTTCGCTTCAGCCTCATGACCTATTTCATTCCCTGTGTTGCCTTTTTGTGTCGGGGATGGAGCTGTCTGGTATTGCTTTGGTGAAAGGGCGTCCCATTGGTTGAGGTGGTTTTCTGACCCTTGCTCCATATCAGGAGAGGGCATCTCTGGAGTTTCTGTCAGCCATTCATGGTCAAAGTTGGTGTCGGCCTCAAAGTTTGGATCTGGGGTGAATGCACTGGACCAGGGGAGATCTCGACTGGGGTCAAAGTCAGGTAAGGAATCGGGAGTCAGAGTGGAATATTCCTCATCATCAGGTAAAGGCTGGCAGGTAAGTCCATCTTGCTGTAGTTCGTAGCCTTCATCACAGAAACACCGGTATCCTCCCATGATGTTGATACACTGCTGCTGGCAGGGCGACCCCCCTGCACACTCGTCTATATCTACACACTCTCCCTGCTTGTGCGACTCATAACCTGAGTCGCACAGGCATGCAAAGGACCCAACTGTATTTTCACAGATTCCCTCACAGCTTCCCTCGTCCAGGCACTCGTCAATGTCCACACACTCCCCCTCATCATCCGGCTGGTACCCGTTGTGGCAGGTGCAGTGGAAGGTACCTGGGGTGTTGACGCAGAGTTGTGGGCAGGGTTCCTGCTGACATTCATCTACATCTAAACATCTGCGACCGTCTGGGCCCATTTGGTAGCCAGGAGGGCATGTGCAGCGGACTCCCCGAGATGTCTGTGTACAGTCGTATTCACACCCCATCTCCACACAGACATCCTTGAGGTGGGGTTGATCAGTGGGACCAGCAGAGTCAGATGATAACTCAGGTGGATCGGTTTGGCTCAGGGGGTCAGGCTTGCAGGAGTATCCATCCTCGTCTATCATAAAACCTTCGGCGCAGTAACAGTAGTAGTCTGTGTCTGTATTCTGGCAGAACTGCTCACACCCGTGGTCCCCACTACACCAGTCCTGGTTCCGTGAAGCTGCACCAGAGAAACAGAGGGGGGCGTCCCTGGACCAGCCAATTGTCTCATCATCTCTCTCCATGCACAGCACAGTCTGCTCAGCGATGGCATGTGGGTCTGAGGGATCCTCGGGGCACTGTAGAGCAGCAACGGACCCTTGGGGCACATGTGTCAGTATGGTGCTAACCAGGTGAAACGGGGTGGTGTAATAGGCCGGGCCTCGACCCTCGTCCTCCAGTGGGGGACACATCCCTTTGTAGTTGTACTGGCAAACGTATCCGTCCAACGCCAGCTGGCAGGAACCATCCAGCCACTGAAAATTGTCGCTGCTTTCACGCCCGCCCTCTGTGGTGTGGACCGTCATGGCCACACAGCGATGAGCCGCACATGCTCCTGGGGCTTCCTCACGAAGCCAGTTGGTAAACTGACCGTCCTGGTCTCCTGTTGAACAATGAAGACAAGACCAAGGTCAGTGAGAGTTCTTTTTTTTAATTTACAACAAAATCAACATCAAAGCTTGAACTTTCTGCTTCCCTCTGCACAGTTATCTAATATGGTGTTGTCACACTTTGAGGGATCTTGTTTTTGCAGCATACATGTTTACAACAGTTCCTTTACTGTACCACTAGGAGTCCTCAAAGTCAAATGTTTTCCCTTTTTACTCTTAGTCTCTGAAAATCTGCCTTTTGTTTCATTCTTGCCTCTATTTTTACAATGTTCAATAAATAATCTTTGAAATAATTCTGATCTTGTTTTATTGATGTTTCTATCATTATTTTGCAGACCTAAAAGTAAGGCTTCACTTTTTGTCTTTTTAAACTTATACTTCTTATTTGATGGACCAGCAATAAGTCTAACTACTGCCACATAAAAACTCATAATGCAGAGCTCTGAGCAGTGCATCTGTTTTAAATATTTCTACTTTTAGGACATGAGAAACAAAACCTTCTTTCACATCCCTTGAGCTGAAACACGAGAGGAAACAAAACCAAAACTATCTGCTTTGATACGCCGCAGAATAGAAATAAAGAAATAAAGAAATCATGACTCATGGAAATAAAGGGCTCGTGACATAACCACTTTAAGATTTAAAGACTTTTCTCGACACTTTGAGTGATGAAAAGTCCATCTGGATTTTTAGAGGGTGGCGTTTGTGTAATGACTAAATCAGACTCTGAGGTCAAAAGGGGGGATTGAACTCCCTCTGTCGCGCCAGCTCGGTCTGTGTGAAACAAAAGGAGTTAATGTAAGAACCATTCAGTCAGGGAAAAGTTTGGAGGCTGGACCAGGTACAAAAGTCTGACAGAGAAAGGAGCAGAATCTGTTTGTGATTCTGTTTTTGCTCCTTTGTCTGTCTGTTTGTCTGTCTTCTCACTTCTCCCTCTTTTTTTCCCCTCTCCCTCCATCCCTCTTTCTTGGCCCTCCACATGTACGATGGCTGCTTGAGGTTTCTGTCTGTTAAAAAAGTTTTCCTTGCCCAAACCAGATGCTCGCTCTAGTGGACTAAGTGTGGTCTCTGAATGAAATTACAGGGTAAAGTCTAGATCAGCGATAATATTACAGTGTTTTTTTTTAAAAGTAGATATTGATCAGCTGATTGATTCATCCATAAAGTAGTCACAGATGATGTGGAAATATCAACATCAAATATCAAAGTGGGCCTTTCAGATGGAAATTATCAAATTAAAGTCTCGTAAATGACTCATAGTCGTGTCGCTGTGGTTTTAAAGTTTGCTTTAAGTTTTGCTTAGTTTGCTCTCCTCCTGGAAGAGGAGGAGGAGACTGAAATCACATAAAATGACTGAAGTGTTGGTGAATCTTAGAAGTAAAGAGGCCAAATGTGGAGAAGTTTAGACTGAACTTATAGTGAACTTAGACTGACCGTAGTTTGAAGTGAACTTTGACTTCAGTTTAGACTAAATGAATCAAATTAAAGTCTCAGAAATGGGTCACAGTCGTGCCTCTGTGGTTTTAAAGTTTGATTGAGGAGGATGAGACTGAAATCAAATGAAACGACTGAAGATTTGGTGAATCTTAGAAGCAAAGAGGCCAAATGTGAAGAAGTTTAGACTGAACTTAGAGTGAACTTAATTTATACTGAACTTAGACTTCAGTTTAGACTAAATGAATTAAATCAAAGATTCAGAGATGAGTCACAGTCGTGTTGCTGTGGTTTTAAAGTTTGAGGAGGAGGAGGAGGAGATTGAAATCAGATAAAATGATTGAAGATTTGGTGAATCTTAGAAGCAAAGAGGCCAAATGTGAAGAAGTTTAGACTGAACTTAGACTTCATTTTAGACTAAACAGATCAAATCAAAGTTTCAGAAATGAGTCACAGTCGTGTTGCTGTGGTTTTAAAGTTTGATTGAGGAGGAGGAGGAGATTGAAATCAAATAAAATGACTCAAGTGTTGGTGAAGCTTAGAAGCTCAAATGTGAAGAAGTTTAGACTTTGCCTGTGACCCAGACGAATCCTCTGAGGGGTCTGCTGGCCGAACACTGGCGTGGCGGTCTGTGCAGCCCGATCCAGAGTCGAATCCTGGATCTGGTCCCCTGCGCCTCAATGGCCGACAGCAGCTCATGGACCACACCCGCTTCCTCGTGGGTGTGCATCGTCGCCAGAGTCCCACCTCGCTCCCGGCAGCTCCGCCCAGCCTCCCTGAAGCTCCTCTTCTGAAGGAAGACGCTGTAGCATCCATCCTGGTGGCAGAGCGCGTCTCTCTCTGCCAGCTGGGCCCGGCCTCCTGGCTGCTCCTCCTCCGGCTCCCTCGGCTTCTGGGCTTGGCCTCCAGGAGTCAGGCTGACGGTCAGCAGCCACAGGACACACAGGAGACTCATGCTACCCCTGCTGATGGTCTTTTGCATCCTCCACCGAGACATAAGGTTAAACTAGGCCAACATGAAAGGAGTATCCTCTTACTGTCAAAATAAATACGAATATTTAACCTTTTTCTGATGTAAAATCAATTAAACATAAAAATAAAAGGATCTGGCCAAACCAGAACTGTTTATTTTTTAAACCTTTTCTGTTGTATTTCAATAAATATTTGATTGAACTTAAGAAGAAATCCCAAATCTGATAAACTTAATTGATCCAAACTCTAGTTGAGAATCAGTCTATATTGATTCATCAGCACACAAAAAAAAAACAGATTTCACCAGATTTCTATTTACAACTTAAATGAATCAATGCAGTCCAGTGGAGTCCTTTTAAAAAGTCCATAAGAGTCCAGTAGAGCCCAAAATAAGTCCAGTGAGAGACCAGGGGTCAGGATGTCCAAATGTTCCTCTTTAGATGAGTCCAGTAAGTTTTTTTTTTTTTTTAAATAAAGTCCAAATATGAACCTGATGATTCAGAGTCAGAGACCCTCTTCTGCATCTGATCCTGCTGGGGCTTTCTTGCCTCTGCAAAGTCTGACTGAACCTCAGAAAAGGAGTCAGATGGGGGAGGGGGGAAGGGGGGGGAGGCTACGTAGAGGAAAAAGAATTGTGTGTTTTTAGAAGAGGGGGCTGGTAAAGTGTGTGTGAGGAGGCTGGAGGGGTTGACGGATTGGGTTTGGGGGGGGGGTCGGGGAGGGATGGAGAGGGGGGGATAGCAGAATAGAAAAACCCTCAGAGAGTTATGAAAACCATACGGCACCGTTCTGTCCCCCCTTTGTGTCCTCCCTATGGCTTTAGACACACACATGCAGCACTTTCCTACACACACACAGCATGCAAGTAATGCACGCTGCAAGGCATCCGCACAGGAGTGGAAAGTGTTTGTCAGAGATCGTCTCCCTCCTTCTTATTCTCTCCTTTTATTGTCTTTTTTCTATTCTTCTTAATTTCATTTCCATAAATTTAAACTTTGACACCTCATCACACCCAGCCCACACCAGCTGGATTTTTTTTTTTTTTTACAATCTAATGGAAACATCTGAATACCTGTGTGTGTGCTCATTCATATACATTAACTCCTTGTGTGTGTGGCTACTACTCGGGGGCATATGGAGGAGAGGAAACAGGAAATGCCAGATGTGCATCAGCCTGACCTCTCGGTAGCAGGGGAGTGTGTAGTTTTGGGGGTACCTCCACAGCTGTCACACGATCCGTCCGCCGTGAATGAATGGTCCGCCTGGTGCAGAGTCAAAGGCTGAGTTTTGATTTTCCAAAGAAAAATAGGATCCTTTTTCCTCGAAGCGGCTCTGCAAGCACCCAGAAAGGAAGCCGGCTGTGATTTAAAGGATTCAATTAAGCCCTGGCAAAATTGTAACAGATTTAAAGCTGCTGGGACAAACAACCGGGAGGGAGGTTGTGAAATAAACCAAACACAAACAAGGGAAAATTGCTTATGCACACAATAGTCCATCACATAAATGCTCATCATGCCTTTGTATGTGGAGAGTTTGACCTGCCAAAACCCAATTTATGCAGCTTGATGTCATTATCAGACGCTGCAGCTTCTCTCTTGTGTGGTCTAATGTGGAGTGACTGCTTAATGTAAATTTAAAAGCCTGCAGCAGCAGCTTTGAACCACAGGATGATGGGATGGAAAAACTGTGTGCATGTGTGTGTATGTGTGTGTGAGGCTGCATCCCTTATTAGCCGTATCAGCGTGTGTCCAGGTCTGCCTTTTCTCTGCAGATGAGTCGTCATGTTGGTTTTGGCTGACAACTTATATACAGTTCTAACACGATTCAGCAGTCTTTCCCACTTATGTAACGAGATGGAGAACAAACACCAAACCTCAGGATCCTGGAGAACCTAAAGAGCCTTTTGGTCTCCTTCCCCACCTCTTTCTCCTCCTCCTCCTCCTGTCCTCCTCTGACTTTTCTTTTTCTTGGACACCCCCCATCCTTCTCTCTCCTCTCTCTGCCTCCTCTACTTATTATTTCTTCTCCCCCCCTTTATCCCTCCTCTCTTTTCTTGCATCCTCTTCCTCCTTCTCCCTTCCCTTATCTTCTCTTTCAACTCCCCCTCTCGCTCATTATTCGGGCTCCAAAGTCAGCAATCTCTCTCCCAGACCCCCAGCTCTTTACCCCAAACCTCCCACTCCTGCTCTGTTTATTCTATCATTCAGGCCGCTTGACCCGTCCTCCTGCTCAGACAGCCCCGCCCCCAGAGACACATACCAGAAATGTAATTGATAGAACAGACAAAACTTCTTCTTTCCATCGCTCTGCACTTTCGATTCCCCTCTTTCACATTAATGTACTTACAGTACCTGAAAGCCGCTCTATCTTCCAACTCAAAGACTTCCAATGGAACGTACAGGATCTTGATTTTATTCTCCCCACCTCCTGGGTTGCAACCTTCTCCCTACCTCCTTGACTCCTAGCCACTTGCCACATATCATTACTGGATCTAATTCTTTCTCGATTTCAAGCTTCCAAGCAGCTGTACCGAACCTCACAGCCTCTCCAAAGCCTCTCTGTTTCATTTCGACTACTTTTTTCTGTTTTCTAACAGCTGCGAAGCTGCTCTTGATTTGATGTACTTTGGAGGCCCAGATCATTGGTATCTGGATTCATGATGGCGCAGGGTACTTTTCCTTCAAAGACAAAAATAAACAAACACAAAGTATTATATAAACATAAATAAAAGTTGGGCTTTGTTTAAAGCCCCACTCTGATGTTGTTTTTTTACTACTTAAAGTGTTCTCCGTGGTCTTAAAATTCTCATTATGAAGTTTTTAGCCAAAATCCAGTTCCCTGTGTCATTTTTAAGGTCTTTTCTTCTCCAGTAGCTCATTAGCAATTCACCTCTGAGTCGTGGGCGGAGTCAGCGCTGCTCCGCACACTCCTCTTCATGCTAGCTTGTAGCCTAACATTATCGATGTACTAAAAGTGGCAGGTAACGTAGGATCTATTCAGCTCTCAGACATGAATGAAAGTTAATACCATAATTAGCTTTCTTACAAGCATTACAATCCGCTAACGCACACGATTGTACCGCGATCGTCCTCTCTACTTCTCTGAGTCGGTCACATGAGTGCAGTGGAGTTTCGCAACTCAAGGAAGAACATCTATGATCATTTTTTTATGTGGAAATGCAATCAGACCGAGACACTAAGGCTAAATAACTACCAAATGATTATTATGATGGTTATTACTTCATGGAAATGATCAGCTGCACTCGGTGATCGACTCATCAGGGCTCCCCCACAAACAAGCAGCTGCTGGAAGAGAGAAGGTGAGTTGTGTTTAGTCTCTTTGCTAGGGACCCTATATGTACTGTTGATGAAGTTAGGTGCTGTTCTGAGCATTATTTGTGGCTATAGAGTAGCGTTTTGGTTGAGGTTTGCGTGTGGAGACATAGACTGCTGTGGATTGCCATCGTGGGGTCGTTACTAAAGTTGGTATAACTAGAGAAGCAACATTCATCCCTCGAGGGGGTGTCTGACTCTGTGTTACGGTGTGTTTGACCCTTACTTAATTTTACGCCAGAATATCCCTTTAAGTGGTTAATTTTGACAGAAAAGTCAAATCTATCATTTATTGAGGTGGAAACTGTAAAACAGGGATTTCCTTCAGCTGCTCTGTTGACACCTTTCCCCCATTTTCAGGCAATAAAAATGATATTTATCGTTATCATGTTACTGATGCTCTTATTTGTTTAATTCTATATAAGTTTTAGTCAATTAAGTAAACACTGAAAAACTTCTCACTGTAGCTTTAAATTTGGAAACTTGTTTTTCTAGGCAGCATGGGTATATGTCTTTGACTGAAACAGCTACACGGCTGACAGGCCTGAAAAAAACAAACAGAAAAACATTCATCTTACATTGACGGTCTTGTAGAAACATCGGTAAATCTAAGTATCTCAACGACTGAAAGTGCAAGCAATGAAGCACAGTGCTCCCAAATACTTAGGAGACATAATGTTGAGTTATAAGTAAATAATTAATTATAGATCAATAAAGTAAGCCCTGCTGTGCACACTCCTTCTTTTATCATTTATAACACAGAGATCAGGTGTGTCAGCACGAACAGAAAACCTCACATTGCAGCTTATCTGATCGATTTTGAGTTATGGCTCTTCTTTAACAATCAGGAGGGCGATCTAAAAAGGCTCTAAGTCAGCTTTTAGGAGCACCAAGATCAGTAGATAAATAAAGGGGAGTCCTCCTCTGTGGACCATGAATGTCTGTACAAAATGGATGTCAGTGCTTGAAGTCATTTTTGTCGCCATTCATCATCCCCCCCAACATGTCAACTTCATGAGTAAAAGTCAGAGGTCTCAGTCAGGAGGTTCATCCTCAAATACAACAGCTTTTTATACGTCTGGTCTGGACAGTAACACAATTTTACAAGTTTCATACTCAATTATCCTCTGCTTTGATGGTTGAACTGTATTTTTTTCTTAACCTACAGTTTAAAAAAAAAGGAGAACTACTTTTCTCCAGAAGTGCATCTCTCTTTCCTTGACTCGCAGCATTTAGGCTGATTTTTGCTGCTTTTTGCTGCTTTTTTCTGCAGTATCAAACACAGCAGAGACACGTCAGTTGTTCATTTTTCCCAACCACTGGTGTCCTATGACACGCACTCAAGAACCTACACAGAGACACACACATACACATAGACACACACTGAAGCAATTAGCTGTGGCCTTGTGGTCAAATAATGGAGTGTAGGCATTCCTGGTGATTTTGGAGGAGTGCAGGAAAAAGACGATAGTTTTTATCCCCTTCTTCTACAAGGTCCATATGTTTCATCTTCCATAGCAGACATGATCGCCTCCTTCCACACCCAGACTGTCAACAAATCTTCACCTCAAATATCTGAGCAGGCCGGGGTCGCTGTTGAAAGAATAATCCCCTCGCCAGTTGAAGTCTACGGTTTCTCGAACAATCAGCTCAAAGAATTTGGACATTTTTAGCGGTAGCTGTTGGATAGTTGGTATGCAGCTTTGTCTACACTGCGTCCATACGCCTGCTGACCTATATTAACCTTTGTTTAACCTGGGACCGGTTTGAAGGGCGTGATTTCAGCCGTGTCCTTGTTGCTTCATGCTTAGTTTCACACATGTTCACACGGGGGGAGCTGCCCAGTGCTGACATGGCCGTCAACTTCCATCTATGGAGAAGTTTCAGCCAATCAGCTCAAGATCTCAGACTGTCAACAAACATCCAAATCAGCAAGGAGAGGGTTTGGAAAATATGATCAAAGCTTCATCGGTCGGATTAGAGTTATCCTCTCCTCTCAGGTTTCCTTACTCTGCACTAAAAAAAATGGGGGAAGGGTGCTTGAATACTGTTCCTGTATTCCTACTTTAAAAGTCGAGTATAAAACAAACATGGCTGCTGATGGAAATATCAGTGACTGAGCTCTTTCTATGCCAAAAAAAGACGAATGACTAACAAAGGCTCAGGTGACACGAATCCACAATCGTCTGGACTGCAATTAAGACGCACACATGCATAAACAAACCAGGGACAAACAGAAACTCAACTCGAACGTCTCCTGAAAACAGAGAAGCAAAGTCATGGAGCGAACTCTAATTCCTGACAGATTATTCCTTTACCAGATGATGGGCTCAGCTTTTCCATGGTCACGGCCATGCATACACAGACACAGACATCTTATGCTTCTTTGTAGTGTCTTTCATGATACACTCATACTTCTCCACAGAGGGACCATAATGGTAAATGCCTCTACGGTGGGAAGAAAGGATGACGACTGCAGCAGAGACAGACAGACAGGCGTCATATTAAAGACCTCTGAGATAACCCACTTCACACCTGAATCCCTCCTGCAGCATTTCTTTATATTCTCTCGGGTCTTTTTTTTTTTTTAAACAACATATTTAACTTCCCACATCCCCCCCGTGAGTGACTTCACCTCAGGTTTGGCATGCCTCTTAAAAACAAAAACAAATTGCAGAGAACCACCAAACCGTCTGACTCAGCATCGGCACAAGAAGGTTAATCATCCCCCGTAACCGCAGAGCACTTATGTGCAAGGGAAGTCAAATAACAGTCTGTATTTTTCGCTCTCAGTTACTCCGCGTGCTTCATTTCACATTCCCAACTGTGACTCGGCCGTCACCTGGAAGTCTCAGAGGACGGCTGCAGAACCCGAGATTGTTTAGATTTGATCTCAGTGTTCATCTCTGGAAAAAGATACAAGAGAGGTCAACAGGTAATACAGTTGCCTCTTGCAAAAAGCAGCTGTCAAGCTGTTAAGCTGATCCACAGCAGTCCACCCCCCCCCCCAAATTCCCCAAACTCTCGGCAGCCAGCAGCAGCAGCAGCAGCAGCCTTTGTTGTTCTGGACAGATCCCAAATATGTGATGAAAAGTTAAAGAGCAGCGAGAGGGTATTATGATGAGAAATCTGCAGTCTCTCCTCCTATAAATAAAAATCTGAAACAAACACCTACTTTAATCCATGTAAGGAGAAGAACTTGATCCCCGCTTTGTGACAGTATGAATTATAGTTACTGCTACGGTCCGCACTGTGAATGTGGATAAAATAGATCTAAGAACCTCTGAAGCTCACTATTAGACATGACGTGTTGTAACAATAACATCCTGAAGTCTGCCTTTGTTGCATCCATAATAGACAAGTTAAACTAAATAGATGAAACAAACATAAAACAAATCAAACTTTATAAGACCCATTATTAATGGACGGTCCATCATTTTAAAGGCGACAAAGTTATTTTGAACATTATTTACCAACTGTTGTCTTTTTACTGCTTTAAAACGCCAGAATGTCCAACTGATTTACAAATATGTTACTTTTCTTGCCCCCAACAGAACGTACAATATGACACAATACAATATGATATGATACGTTACAATACAATACGAGGCAATGTCATATTGTATCGTACTGTACCATATCGTGTTGTATTGTAGCGTACCGTATCGTGTTGTATCGTATCGTATCGTATCGTATCTTTTCGCATCGTATCATTTTGTGTTGTATCGTATTGTATAATGTTGTATCATATTTTATCGTATCGTGTTGTATCGTGTTGTATCGTGTTGTATCCCGTAGTATGGTGATGTATTGTATCATGTTGTATCGTATTTTGTCATACCGTCCCGTATCATGTTTTATCGTATCGTATCATGTAATATTGTATCGTATCGTATCCTATCGTGCTGTATCGTATCGTATCGTCTTGTGTTGTATCGTATTGTATCATGTCATTTCCTCTCAGCTGGTTGTCTCTTTCTCTTTTCTGTCTTTACTTTTTGATGTCTTGATTTTGTTTTCTTTGGGGCAGCCATTAGAATCAGAACCAGAATACTTTATTTATCTCTGGGGGGAGCGGGGAATTCAGCCATGTTGATGTAGCTTCACTCAAATGGCTTAGATGGACAGCTGTCAGATCCATCCTGTCAACCTGGAAGTCAGTCCCATTTCCCCCCTCAACTATTTGCTAAAATGCGAAATAGATTATTTTAATCTCAAACTGAGTCTCTGAGGATGCTGAGTTCAGTGGCTCAGATCTCGAGCATCAAGCTTAAGTCATTTACAGAAAAATGTTTGATTTATAAATGTGCTTTTTATCATTTTCAGGCATACAAACCCATGATGTGATTATCGTTATAAGTCTATGAATGACGCTTGTCTTCTCTGGTTTGAGAAGTGGGGTTTTCTTTTTGTAATTAACTCATCAGTCTGTCACATTAATCTTACTTGTCAGTCACAACCTTTCACCCCTCACTCCTCAAACCTTTCTGTTTCCACTGACCCTAAATCCCCCCTGGTTCCCCGACATTCTGGATTTCCTCTGGGACACACTAATGTTTGCCCCCTTCCTCCACTTTTAGTTTGACTTTTCTGGTCTCCTTGATATTTTTCTTCTTCTCTTTCCTCTCCTCTGTCACTCTCTCTCACAGCTGGCATCGTTGTTGTTACTTCTGGCTGCTCCTGCATTTTCTCATATGTCTGGCTTTGGTTGTTTCACTTTTTTTCTCCTAATAATGCCACTTTATATAGTTGTCGCTTTCCATTTTGGTTTCTTTTGTGTTTGTTGGCTCTCTGTAGTCTGTCTTTCTGCCTCTTTCTCTCTCTCTGTCCGTCTGTCTCCTCCTCTCTCCATTTCTTTCCACTCATTCACATTCCCACTTCATCTGTTTCTGTCTCTCTCTTTCACACACACACAGTTTTCAGTCTGCCAGAGAAAGTTGTCCTGGTGTTCTGTTTCAATACAGTAGGAAATATTTCCAACCATGCAGGAAATGTCTGCAGTGCTAGAGCTGTTCTCTTCTCATCCACACACTCACACCAACCATCTAAATGCCCCTTTATATAAAAATACTTTTTTATTTTAATCGTCATTGTAAAACCATACTTTGAAATGTAGGCGTATATTTAATTTCACTGAATCTGGCACACAAAGGCTGGAGGGGGAGCCAGGCTGCAGATGGGAATGGCACCGTAGAAGAAGGGGTCTGTCAGCGGGAAGAGAAGCACGAGAAACAGCAGCAAACCCATCATATATGAAAACAGGAGAGCTGATTTTTGTGGATGTTGCAGTGCAGAGCCGATATCAGGCAGACCTTGACTGTTGCAGAATGAATGGCACAAAACCGGACCCACAACATGACCTGTAGAGAGGGGCACAGTCTCAATGAGGTGTTTGGTTTCAGTGTTGGAAAACTCAATGAGTTGTTTTCCTACCAGTTCTCATGAAAATGAAGGCAGTGAAGGCGCCGAACACAGTTGTGTATAAGAACTGCATCCCTGCAACACAACAACACAAACCAATCAATATCTAAACTTACATGTCCCTTTATTCTTAACCCTCAGTTCCTGTTGAGTTTAACAGGAAATGGACATACAGATAAGTGTTCATGTTCATTCTTCCCCTTTTTTTGACTCATATCTTTTAAACAACTTCAGCCCTGACCATTAAAAAAAGAAATGTCCTAAATGTCCTAAAAATGGACATGGTAGGAACCGAGGGTTAATGTGATCCTGCAAAGTTATTATGGATCTTACACCAGCTTTGATCTCAGGTAATAGACATAGATTACTTCTGGCTCTAAATTAAACAGCTTCGGGGAAGTTTTAACTGCTGACTGACCTGAAACCAAGAGGATGACTCTCATGCTGTCCTTGTGGAGGCGCCGTTGCTCTATGATGTGATGGAAATGAGCTGGAATGAATCAAGAAAATGAGCAATGAAGTATGTCGACAACCAAAAGTACAACACTTGAAGAGAAAAAGTCATTGTTATAAAAAAAAAAAAGAGAAGTTTTTGGGGTCCTAATGTTTGTTTTTTAAAGATATTTTGGGGGGTTAGTGAAATAATAAAAAAAGAGTTATATCTATATGTGTGCATATTTGTATATATGTATATATATTCATTTTCTTTTCTTAATTTCATTTATTGAGTTTTTGCTTTGCCCCTTTGTTCTGTTGCATTATTCTTTTCACTTTTATTAGTTAGTATTATTATTTAAAAATGTTATGTTTCATATAACTCCTCAAAACAAGCACTCATATATAGGCATACATACCATCTGTTTCTTAGTTTGATGTCCCTCACCTGTCATGTTCTGTTTTGCATCACTTAATATAATAATAACAATAAAAAAATAAATAAACAAAATTAAAAAAAAACATATTTTGAGGGGTTTTAGTCTGGGGAGAGAGTGGGGAAAACATGCACCGAAACCAGGACTTCAACCACTGAGCATGGGAAGTCTGAGCTGAACCATCGAATCCTGATGGTTTAATGTGAAGGACTGAAAGGGTGTTTGCCGTACCAACACCAAAGAAGAGGGGAGCGGCAAAGATGGCAGCTGTGGGTCCTGTGCAGGGCACCAGCATGGGCAGCATGGCTCCTCTGAACACCATCTCCTCCGTCACTGGTGCCACCACCTGGTTCCTCAGCCACACTGCATCTCCCACACACAGCCTCCAGGACTGAACATCTGGGACCATAAAAGTCAAGATTTTACGACAACATACACATCATCAAATGCTTACAAGCAGTCATTTAACCCGCCCCCCAACTGTGACCCCCTCTTTTTAACCCGAACTCACTGAATGCAGACTGCAGTTCTCCTGTGAAACCTTTGGGGTTGTCTATTGCAGAGTGAACCAGAGGACCCAGATAAAACACCTGATGTGGAGAGAAAAATGAATGTTTAGTACACCTGAGGGGAGAACATAAAAACACAGAGAAGAGGGGGATGTAAACACTTTAACAGGAACATTTTTACTGTATGATCTGAGCATGCTTATGGAGTGTCTGTGAATGTAAGTAAACTGCAGTCATATGATGGACTAAAGTGGTCAAAGAGGAAAATAAGACCCTCAACTAGACCTTAAAGATAGAAAATAAAGTCTTCTGTATCTCCTTTTCTATTGATTTTTTATGAAGATGACCCAACCTGATGAGGTTCATTATAAGTTTAACAGTCTTTAAAGTACGACGAAGTATTAGGACCACTTCGGTGGCTGAGAACTGCCACTGCTGCAGATAAAAAAGAATGCAAAAAAAAAAAGAAACCACTATGGAAGTTACCGATGCAAATAAAAAAAAAACAAAGCTCGCTGCAAATAAAAAAAAAGAAACGGTGCAGATAAAAAAACAAAAAAAAAATACAACAGAAGTTAATGATGCAAAAAAAAAGTGTTGATGAAAATAAAAGAAAGTTACTTACTGCAAAAATAAAAAGATGCAAATAAAAAAAGCCACAATGGAAGTGAGCTGCTGGTAAGTAACTTTTTCTTTTCCATCGCCACCTTTTTTGCATCGTTAACTTCAGTTGTGACTTCTTTTTTTCATCAAGTTGACTTTAACTGTAAGTTCTTGTATTTTTTAACATCAGAGGTATTGCCCACTGTGTTGGGACTCTCTCTCTTACCATGGTGAGCAGTAGCGGCAGAATTGCTGCAGGGACCAGACCCTCCAAACGAACCCCCATCAACTCCCACACAGACACATCAACCTGCGAGGACAAAATGTGACTAAAGTGATTAAAAGTTAATCTGATGAGACCCCAGACTTAACCTCACAAAACGCCTAATTTATGACTTACATGAACTCCGGCAGTCAGGTCAACCGTCCTTCACCTGGACGGTCGGGGTGAAGTGTCCTTGAAAAAGGCACTGAGTCCCTTTTTAGCTTATGTAACTCTGACCTTTGACCTCCAATGGTATGGATGTTCACAATACACAGTGGTTACATTTATAGAAAGCTCATCAGAGTGTGGGTTTGTTTCTTTGTAAACATTGCACTTTGTAAATATTTCTCTTACACTTTTATTCGTCTTTAATAATTTTTTTTTTGCATTCCTTATTTTATTGTATTCCTCTCAGTACTTTTTGTGTGTTTTTATCTGTACTCCTTTGAGTCGAGCGGCCCTCTCATCCGGGGCATTTCATTGTATTGTTGAGCTCGTTTAACATGCACATGACAAATAAACAAATCTTGAAATATAAAACTCTCCTTTACAGACTTTTTGGAAAAAGTTTCGGTCAGCTCAAGTCATTCCTAAATGTTTTTTATCACCTTGAACAGACAGCAGATGATGAAACATATCCATAATATGGTGTAATATCCTTTTTTATTGTTTGGGTTTGTGTTTCAGCTCCTTGGGGAGCAATAATGAACACACTTTTGCATGTTAAAAGTCAGAAAAAGTATCAAACTTGCCTTGATTTGGAACAAAACTAATCATTAATTCAGCGTTTCTGTTTTTTTGCAGTCAACCTAGCATGGCAGCTTCAGATTCAGGCCTTATGTGTTCATATATACTCACCCTGACATCAGCCCAGTACATCCATGTCTTCACCACAGCAGGTGACAGAGCAGAGACCAGCAGCACACTAACACAGCGACGCTTTATCACACTGGGGTGGTCTCTACACTCACACACACAAACACATGGACACAAAAACACCCACAGTTCAATATAACAGTCTCACAGATCTGTCTAAGGTGTGCAGCTGAGTTGAGTACCTGGGTAAGCTGCTTCTCCAGACGTACAGACTGCCAACGTACACACAAGCGAGCAGCAGGCAGCTCAAAACACACCCCCACCATCTCGTATGGGTGGTCTCCCCTCTTGTTTTAACGAGGCCATGTCCGGGTTCCTGCATGACAGGAAGGAGGTTTTCACTCTGATGCAGAGGAGGCTCCTCAGGTGAGGTTCATGGAGCTTTGGATTGGTTTCTCTCCGTCTGTCATTTCAGATTAGTGGAGCGACGCAAGCTGATTAGCTCTAATACTCATGAGGGTGGACACACAAACACACAACACAAACTCTTACACACACACTCTAGCTGTCACTGATTAGTAATTTACTTCACAGGTAGTAGATATAATGTTAGCAGACCCTCAACATTATATTTTAGCCTTATCCAGGAAGGGAGAGCTCTAACAGGCCCAAACAGGACTCTCACTCTGGCTCTGCCTCGCCTGTCGTCTCTCTAACATCTCTATGGAGACTCGTGATAATCCTCATTATTCTTTACACTCGGTTCATAGAGGACACATGTTATCTATCAGACTTATAAGAATGGCTATAATTATAGGAAATAAAGAAGTAACAGGATGGGTTTCCTCACTGAACCTAACCCATTTAACCTAATGCAAATGTACCTTCATTATACTGGTTTTGATTTTGATATTTATTTTGTAATACTAATGACTTAAGAGCATAAAGGAGAAACACTGTTTATCAGAAATTAGTGTGGTATTTCTTAAGTGCTGATTTTGTTGTATGGCATATATGGTAAAAAAAAAAAAAATTCTCACACTTGCCATGAAACTCAGCAATAATGCGAATCTGACAGTAAAAGCAGAGATGTAATAAAAGGTGTAGCAGGGTTTGTTATGGTTGCCCTGAAAGTTAATGGCACAATATTATAGGAAAGTGAAAGGAACATTTCATAAAATAAACAAAAAAAATTCACAACAAGCTAAAATTTTACCAAAAACCCCAAACATTTTTCAAGACATGAAAAATAAAACATTTTTGACAAAAAATATATTGCAAAGAACATCTTTTAAAGCAGAAAATTGTTGTATTGAACTTTTTGTTGTGAATGGACAAAATCATCTTTTTCCAAAATACTTTTTTCCTAGTTTTTTGACAATGTTTTTTTTTTTCAAAAAGATTTGTGCTTTTAAAACATGTTTGTGTTTCAAAAATGTATATGCATTTAAAAAAACATTTACTTTCATAATCTTGTGTTTAATTTTTGAGTTTTGTAAAAAGTTTTGGGGTTTTATGAAAAAAAAAATCACCTAACATTGTTTTTGTTATATGAAATTTTTTTTTTTGCCTTCCTGAAATCGTTAGCCATGAAACTCAGCAATAATGTGATTCTGTAACAATGATGGTTAAAGCGGAGATGTAAAAAAAAAAGTATGTCAATGGCACAAAATTTTAATAAAAACCCAAAACATTTTTAAAAACATGAAAAATGAAAAAATATTTGTTTGACAAAAATGTTTTGCAAAGAACATCTTTTAAAGCAAAAAACCGTTGTATCAAACTTTTTGTTGTGAATGGACACAATTATTGAAAAAAGTTTTAAAAAACTTCATAACAAGCAATAATTTTACTGAAAACCCAAAACATTTAAAATCTTTATTTTATTTGCATTCCCAAATATTTTTGTTTTTAAAATTTGTGGTTTTAAAACATTTGTGTTTCAAAAATGTGTACACGTTTCAAAAAAACTGTTTTCTTTCACATTCTCATGTATTTTTTTGTATTGTGAAATGTTTTCAGGTTTTATGAAAAAAAATTGTTATATGAAATATTTTTTATTGCCTTCCTTAAATCACTGGTCCAATGACCCTCACCCGCCGTACGTTGCAGCTGAGATAAAAGTCTTACTAATAATAATAAAAGACATAAACTACTCACATAGAAAAGACGACAAGGACAGATGAGTTCGCAGACATCTTGAGAACGTGCATTCTCTTTTAGAGGCACTCCTTAGAAAAGTTTCAGGAGCGGGACCACTGCCGTTCATGTTATAGCAAAAGTTCATGAAATCCAAAACTGTCAGCGACCAACCAATATTTATTCTTTTTCATATTTATGAATATTCTACATCACATTTTCACCTTATAAATAAAGACACAAACATCATGAATACAGCGAGTGAAACACTTACAGTAGTGGCGCGAAGCAGGGTACCACTTTAACAGCATATCTCAAACAACATGCGTACAGTAGTCAAAGAACACACATTCATTTCTATGAAGAGAGCCGATTCAACCATCATAGCTGCACACGTGACGCTGTTTAAAGGCACTTCGAATAAAAGACCGACATGAGTGTCTTTGTGCTCATAAAAGGTTCAAAAATAGTGAAGAAAACGTTCACAATCCGACTTCGTAAAAAGGAAACAATCAAACATTCAGTCCTGACTCAGTATCACGGGTTCGAGTCCAGCTCATGACTTCTTCAAACTTCTGGGTTTCAACCAAATATTTTTCCTTTTTGGAGAAAAAAATTCACAAACATTTCTAAAAGCAAACTTTTTCAAAGCACAATGTTGGTGAAGTTTCAAGGATTTTCACAATCACAATCACAATCGTGACTAAAGACACCTCCTTTAAATATAATAGAAAGAAGTGGAAACGCCGGTGACTCTGAAGCAAACTCACACAAGAATAAACACACAAATTGTTGTTTGTAATGGATGTACAACAATATAACTCTGCATTTAAATAAATAAAAGCATGAGAACAGGATTAAAATTATACTTCAACATTAAGACGAACTGAAATATTATAAAATACTTTCAAGGAACACATATTTTGCAGCCCTGCCACCGTATTTCCTCATAATACAGGAAACTTCAGGCTTGGACAATTCTGAAGGAAAACAGAGGCCTTGGGAAAATGGGAAATACTGAATTCCTCTTTTTTATCATGTGTGCAAAAAAAAGTCAAATAAGATCAAAGCAGCAGAGTTGTTTTTAGGACTCTACATGCTTGTTAGAAACAAATCTGTTTGTTTCTTTTCTCACTGCAGGACACATTTTTCTTTGTTGTTGTATTTTTTCCTCCTCATCTCCAGACCTCGTTCTAGACGCTCGTCCTCCTCCAGCGCCCTGCAGAGAAACAAACACGTTACATAAGATGCTTATGCTGTTGTAGCTGTAGGTAAAGTTACACTTATTAACACGAATACTTTATTTAAAACACAGAAAAATGTTTGACACTTTACTCATTCAGCGCCAGTTTCATTTATGCAATTTTCACCTAGTGCCACCATTGACCGCAATAGAAATTTCTGTATCTTTCAGGACCCACAGAATATCCTGTGCTTAGGCGAGAATTAAGTGCAATATCTCAAAAGAAGGGGGTGAGTCTCTTCTTTCACCAGGAAAAAAAAGTTAGTCTCTAACCCACTCCTGTGTTTAGTTATCGCCAGCTCAATGCAGCGTGGTCATATCATCTTTGCCGATCTGGAAAAACACATTTTTGCGAAGGAGAGACTTTAAAGCAGAACTCTGATCGTCTACTTCATTTCACTTCAAACTACTTTACGGTGGCATCAAGGTCCTCACTCCTCAGACACCACTCATTGCTCTTCAGAACCTGACGCTGCAACGTAAACCACACGGACTGCTTGCATCTTCCTCGCTGGGACTGTCCCTGAATTCCGGCTCAGTCACGCTCACCAGTACCGGCACTGGCGGCACAACATCGCGCCGAAAAATTGTCTGCCGACAATGTGAAGGTCCGGTAACAGGATCTCCAATGGATCCAGAGACGGTAGCACCACGCCCACGAGAGCTGATGCGCCGAGACCGTTAGCTCTCGGCTAATTACTTCGGCATTTTCCGACTCTCCTCATCGAGAAAAAAACACTCCACAACTTGGCTAACTGGCACACTTGATGGCGCACTTCTCACTGGTGAGTTCTTGTTTTTGTTATTGTAACATGGTTATGACGTATTTGTCAGCTTTTCTGCGTTCAGAATGACCCCAAACTTAGTCGCATGTTGGGGAGGAGCGCCCTCTGGTGGAAAACAAAAAAACTTAAAAATTCGTCAAAATCCGTCACTGGCACTGAATGAGTTAAGGTTTGCTGTTTTCCTTTGACCTTTTTTGCCTTTTAAAAAAACACACACAGACACAGAAAGACACACACTAACCCTCGCTCTTTGGCGTCAATGTCTCTGATGATCTCATCTCGCTGGTTGACCAGAGACACGAGTTCCTGGAGGAGCAGCTGCTCCCTCTGCTGCTGAGTGGACGACTTCTGCCAGTCTGTAAAGTTTATAAACCATTTACAGTAAAGCCAGACACAATAAGTTGTTCACCATCTCACTGGCCTCATTATTATGATTTTTGTTTTTAATATCTGGTGTCAGTTTACTGTCAAAGTACCCAACAAATTAAAGAAATAAAATAGTGCATTTTTCATTGAATTAACAGAAAACAGACATGCAGTCGACACAAACCTGCTAAAGCAGAGATTAAATTTTGAACTGAGATTTTTCTATCTCATAAAAATGATGATCTGAATCCTTCTTCCTTCTTTTACTCACCCTCGATAGCCATCATGACCCGCAGCTCTCTGGTCAGAAGCTCGAATCTCCTCTCCAGGTCCTGCTCCTCTTGCCTTCAGAGACAGAGATAGTTCAGCATCTTAAACGTCGTTTTTGTGTTTGTGCGTGTGTCATCTGTTCGTGTATGAGAAGTCTTACAGCAGCTCCAGGTGGTCCTGTCTGCGAATCAGAGCGTTCTTCTTGTTTACCAGAGTAAACCACTCCTGGATCAGTCTCTCCTCCTCGTCACGGTCACTTCCTGAATTAACAGGAAATCACAATACAGGGGAACTGGACTTACAGGGAATTGGACAAAATATAAACAGGTAATGAGGTAAAAACTCTGACTGACCTGTTTCCATGAGGCTTCTTAATCGTCTCTCCACCACGGCCGCTCTGCTGTCGATGTGCTTCTGCTCCGTCTCCAACGCCGCCAGCTCACTCAACACATACTGGCTCGTGTCCTGGAGACACTGACCACAGGCCCAATAGCACACAAACATACACACATACATACACATACACATACACACAATGCCATATGAACATTCACATGACAAGGTAGCCACAAATAAAAACAGAGGGAGAGGAAATCAGGGGGAAAGAGGGAGAAGAAAAAGAGGGTCCAAGTATTAGAGTGTGTCCAAAGGATGGAAATAAAAGCTGTGAAAGTGTGTTCAGGTCATAAATTTGATCAGTCTTGTACAAACATGATTGTTGAAGTGATTTACAGATGCTTTCTCAAATTGTGATCTGAGGATGGAAAATCACAGCTTGAAATAAAAGAGGGACAAATGAAGTGAGGACACGAGCGCAAAAACTGACCATGGGTTCATCCTCTTTTTGGGCGGGCTGTGAGTCTGCTGAACTCTGCAACTCTACAAAGACACAAACAGAATCACCGTGTAAAAGAAAAGAAAAAGAAATTAATAAATACTGGATGTACAAAATGTTAAATAATAGTATAAAATATTAGAGTTTCGTCTGTGAGGAGCTCAGGCTTCAGACTCCCACCTGTGCTGGTGGTGGTTTCTGTCGAAGATGGAGTCGTCGTGTCTTCAACCTGAAAAAAAAAATTTAATTAAAAAGTTAAGAAACTGATAAAAAAGAAGAAGCTGTGAGTAAGAGTAAAAAAATAAAGTCAGATGTATAACCTTACCTGAGCAACACCTGATTTAACCGTTTTGTTGTTGAACCTTGGAGGAGCGACCGGGGTTATCGTCTCATCCACTAAAAACAGGAGATAACAACGGTGAGAGACCGGATTTAAACCTCTGATCAGATCCTCAATCCTGATTGGTTCAATGAATTCTGTGGCGTCACATATTTCTCCATCCCTTTACAATCTCCAGAAAACAGCAAAAGTCATCATTCATAGTAAAAAGCTGACCATAAAGTCAGTCATTAAGACACAATATCTTAGGCTTTGTTGACACTGCAGGTCAATTCCGATTTTTTAACCATTTGTGACACATATCTGATTTGTACGTGTGAACAATCCAATTCTGATTTGTTCTAATCCTACCCAGGCCTCTTTTATATGTGGATATAAATCGTATATGTATCCGATGTGACTGCAGTGTGGACGCTCAGGTCGCGTTTTTTGACCTTTCTGGCCTTTATAGATACGACATTTATAAGATACAGATCATATAAATGTATTAAGAGGACCCTAACACTGAAATCTAAGAGAAACATTTTCTATTTTCATCCAAATTGTTTGTTTGATTCCCTCATGTGGAAAACTTTTGTTGTGCTGAATTTGGATGCATTCCCATCAATTGAGCCTCAGCCATTTGGGAACTCTGGGACCCCCACCAGAATCTTGAATTAGCTGCTGTAAACCTGATTTAATGTTTTTTTGTCCTTTCTCCTGGTCTCCTTGGTTCAAACTGTACTTCTTCACATTCCTAAGTCCCCTGGAGACCCGGGCCTGTTTCCCCTTTTTTCAGTTTGTGACTTAATTCTTTTCGGTCCGTGTCTTCGGTTGGCTGACATGAGGCCTGAGCGCCAGTGAAAATCACGGGTGAGACACTGTCTCTGCTTTTACATCTCTCCATTCTCATGAGCTCAGTACCTCTGGATCGCCTTTCAGACATTTTTCACAGTGTCCACTCAGACTTAGAGGTCATAAAACATGATTATTTTGGCCGTAACTCAAGAATTACTCAGTGATGATAAATTTTACACAAAGATGTGAAGAATCAGACTAATTATGGAAATAGCCACTGTTACCTTTGAGCACCCGTTTTGTCCTGGGTGGTGGGACGACCAGTGTGCTGCTCCCCCCTTCCTCAAGGCTCACTCCTTCATTCAGTCTGGCCATGCAGAAAGCAGCAGCGTCCACATTTGTGGGTCCGGGACCGGAGAGAGCGAGGCCGTAGCTGGACTGGCTGCTGTTGTGCTCGATCTGCAGCACGCTTAGCTCCTGGTTGGTGAAGTGCGAGCGGATCTGGCTGAGGTAAGTCATAACGATGAGTCTGTCAGGGACCGACAGAAGAACCATGTCCGACGGCTCCAACAGACGGGAGATGCCCAGTGCCTCGAAACCGTTGAAAGCCTGACATTGTAGAGGAAGACGTCATCAGCGAAGAAACAAAGTGTTGATGAAATGAGATCGATCAAGTGGCAGTGAACAACGCTCACCTTTTTGTTGTTGATTTTGATGTCATGAGGTTCCAACTTGTCAAAATCTCTAAAGGGAAAAAGAGTTGAAGAACAAAATGAGAGTATAAAGTATAAAACCTGACTGGAGAATATAAGCAATGATGTGGATCTGAAGCATAGACTATATATGTTATGGACAACTTGGTTCCGCCTTCCGTCATTATACAAATTTGAAGCTGAATTGCTCTCGGTATTTCCGGGATTTTCTCCACCACAAGCGCAGTAGCGTTGTACGCATTTGGCGGGAGAGTCGCTGTGATGTACGTCCATAGGCTGTATCAAGTGTCAATCATAGAAAACATGAACCCTCTAATACCTTTTGAAAATGGAGCTGCACAGAAAAAAAGAGGACATGAACACAAACCAGTCTTACAGTAACTACATGTCAACATCACAACCAGAGGGGAGAAAATTTTATATTCTGTGTAATTAATTTCTAAAGTTTGTCCACAGATCCATAGAGATTGCTGGAGGAGGTGGGTATTATGACCTTTACTGCAGCCCGACACCAGAGGGTGCTGTTCTCACGGTGGCTTCACCCAGTGAGGAGGCAGACGCGTCCATTCTATATGCAGTCTATGATCCAAAGCCATTATTTTCACTATAGATCATTCTGCTGGTTATAAATACACGAAAGAGGTTTAGGGCTGCATGATGAGAAACAAAATAATGACAGGAAGGAGATTTTAGTCAAAATTTCGAGATCAAAATTTTTTTTTAAATTTGAGATTTAATTAAAAATGTCAACTTTCATTTTGTAATTTCTATTTTTTTTTATCTTGAATTTTGACTTAAATGTTAAAATTCTGTATTTTTTATTCTGACTTTTTAAATTTCGACTTTAATCTCGAAATTTCAACTTTAATCTCGAAATGGAAATTTAAAAAATCTCCCTCCTGTAATAATTGTTTTCTCTTCTTGTGGCCTTACCCTTTTTGTAATAAATCAGTGAATCTAGGAAAACTGCACACAAAAATTTACTAAAGCATCTCAGCAAGTCTCAGCCCAAAAACTATCTACAATCATTTAGTATTTAAGGTGCATGTAAGTTACGCCGCAACAAATATATTTATTTTTATTATAAATTACTACATCAAAAGTGAAAAGTAGCTCAGATGTGTTTGGCGTACATTTTGTCGGGATGGAAGTGATGCAGGATGGCGCAGAAGGCCAGACCGTTCCTCCAGGACGTGCTGAAGTTTGTGACCTTCACCCCTCGGTAACCACCGGTGATTTCCTGACACCACTGGAGCAGAGACTGGCTGGAGTTCACCAAACCCTGGAGGACCAAGAGTCCAGTTCAGATTTGATTGTTTTCTCACAGCATGTCTTGGTATTTGTGCACATCAGTGGTGTGTGTACGTTTACCTCGGCCACATCATCTTTCCCATCAGCCTCCTCTCGGACCGTTGGGAAAAGATCAGAGGACTTAACATCAGTTGTTTCTTCTTCTAACAATGTAGGAAGTCGGGATGTCGTCATTTCAAGTTGTGATGGTGATTTTCTCTCCGCAGGAAGGTCAGCTGGTTGACCTTTTGGTCTGAATGGAAAAAAGACATAACTGATTATTGGTAGAGGCGAAGATACACTTTTTTACACAACGAAGGAAAGCCATCATCATCCAAGCAGAGCAGTATCAGCATCGCCAATTATTTACAGAGACAAGCGAGCGGCATGCAAGCTGACACAGCAGAAGGCAGCAGCATTGACTTGATGTGTAACAGGAGAGATAACAGCCAAAGGAAAACCGAAGCATGGATGGATGGATGTGTCGACACAAGTCTATGCTGTTTGGTACATTTTGTAGTCACCCCAGAACCAAGAACATCAAGGTCTTTTTGGTGTCGGTCATTGGATCTACACACCAGTTCACCAACATTCACCATCGTGATAAAGCATTCACAAACCTTTATTAAGAGCTGGTGGTCAGTGTGAAAGAAAACTATCACACTTATCGTGAAATGGGAGAAAGAAAAAAATCAGTGACCATGAGAAAAAAAAACTACCAACACTGGAGATCGCCTGACTTCTCCATCAACGATACTTTCTGTTTCCAGTCAACTTTGTCCAATTAGAATCTCCATCCAGAATAGAATTAAACAAGTACTAGCATGTCAACAGGTCAAAGTAGGGCGCCGTAATACGCACTGAAAATCTGCATGTCAGCAGCTTTGCATGTTGACATTCAAGCATCAGAGAAAGTTCTGCTTTGCAAAGGCGCGAGCAAACTGAGGCTGCTGGATACTTTCAAACATAGACTGTATATACTATGGACAACTTCGTTCCGCATATCCCCCAGGTGAGCTACGAAATCTTCATACGCCCATAGGCTGTATCAAGTGTCAATCATTGTACCCGGTCATGTCCTCTTATCGGGTGGCTGTCTGGCCTTGTCCGGGGGAGTTTATAAAACCTTCAAATGTTTGGGGTTTTGTGTGGACATTTTGAGTTTGTGTCGCGTGGACTTACTGAGTTAGAAGCAAGTAAAAAACACTCAATCTGACCTGAAAAACTCAATATTAACTATACACGACTCCGTCACTCCGCCTCTGCGTAGTTGTGTCCTTTTTTTGGCGAGTCAGAGTATTGTCACCCTATGAGTGGCGGAGGCGGGATTTATGACCTATACTGCAGCCCGTCACTAGAGGGTGCTGTTCTTGTGTTGGCTTCACCCAGCGAGAAGGCAGATGACGTCCATTCTATATACAGTCTATGGGCTCTATTTTCGTGTCCGCCGGCGACGCGGCGGAGGGTGGTGGACCCTGCGCAGTGGTATTTTCATCTGGTGGAGGATCTGGTGGCGGATTTAAAGGCGAGGAGAGGAGCTTATGTTATTGGTCAATACGGGTCTCGGCTGTGTTAAACCCACTCCACGCCCTCTCTCCTTCCTCCCTATGACTTACGCCGCTGGGAGGAGCTGAGTTAGGGAGGAGGGATACTTACGCCGGGCTACGCCGCTCACCAAAATACCACGCCTGCACCACCTCGCCGGCGAAGCACGAAAATAGAGCCCTATGTGTTCGAACTTTAAACAATCTAACTTTAGGATTGATGTCAGGTCATGTCAGACCTTCACGGAGTCAGCTGCTCATTTTCTGACTGATTCCAAGTTGAAAGTCTAAAGCTCGGCATTTCACAAAGAAAAGGCATCAGGTCATTTCACAGAGCAGCACAGGGTTGGCGGCCCACGCCGACTTACACATCCTTCTCTCCTCCTTGGTGTAGAGGCAGCTTATTGTCCGGAGGCTCATCTGCCTCATTTAGTGATATTTCCTGCAGATTATCAAAGCAGGGAATAACTGCGGGCTCACTGTGATCAACAAGCCCTGCCGTGTCACCTTCAATGTCACAGGGATCCGGGATGAGGAGCTTCATACTGCGATGGTTGGAAGCAGGAGATGCGCCGCCTGTCATTGAGTGAATTTTAGCCAATAAGAACTTCTCCTCCTCTTGAAGCTGCTGGTCTTTGGCGAGAGGAGTGAGACCTGGAGTGTGTGCTGGTGTGTGGTTACCACTCTTTGCCGTGTTTGACTTCAATCCAGAGGGACTACTATCGTCAGTCTTTGTTTCAACCACTTTGGCCATCTCAGTGGTCGTCCTACTATCATCCATGTCGTGGTCAGTCTTGATTTGTTTGGCGTCAGATTGAACGTTGGCTGTGTTTGTGCTGAGAGGGAGGGGCCAAGGCACCACAGACGATTGAACAAGTTCTCCACCCTCATCAGTGTCTAATCCCAGGCTGTGCCCGGTTTTTGTGAGGGCATCATGACTCCTCGCCGTCTGGTTTTCTGCTTCTTTGGAGATAGCGTTCGCTCTCTGACTGATTCTGTCCACTTGCTTGGATGCTGAAAGTGGTTCTTGATGAGAGTTGAGGGCCGGTCTGATCTGAGAAAGTCCTGGTTTATGTGCAGACCTGTCAGCAGAGCTCTGATTGAAGGTTTGTCTGCTGAAAGGGAGTGAGGGGGGATCCTTAGTAATGGCCAATGATGGTTGACCAGGGCTGCAGACAGAAAAGGGGATTTCAGAGATTAACCTCAAGGCTGTCCTTGTCATGCATACCATCACACATCTCATGCAGCCAGATCTCAATCTTGTTAAAATAAGTCACCAAATTCAAAAAAGGCAGAACTTTCTTCAGGCATTTTTCCCTAAATCAGCTAATCTCTTGGCTCCAGAGGTCTTGACATCCACAGTGTTTGTTCAACTTTCTTCCCAGACTTCCAACATTTGGCAGGACAGAGGTCTGGCAAGCGAGAGTAAAAATAAACTGGACATGCTGGAGGCGTAAAAATATGCAACTCAACCAAAACCGAACCATTAATTAAAAACATGCCGCGGCCTCCGTTAAACTGCAACCCGGTGACCAAACAAATCCACAAACACATGCTCCAGACGGAAACATTAAGATGCAGAAATCTAAGTAGAAGTGATGACAACAGTAAAAGATAGACCACTAAAAGTGTGGCTTTGGGTAATTTACAATTTACCGACACAGATAAGCCGCTCGCCATTCGCAGTAAAAGATTAAAAATAGACTTTGTTGAAACTGGACGTCATAAAACGCCATCCAGCTATTGCTCAGATATCAGGTCAACAAAAATCAAATAGATGTGACGGATAAGTGACCTCATTCTCAGACCATCAGAATCTTATCGGCTCTTCCATAAGTCCAAATGGACATTTTTACAAGATTTAAAGTAACAGCTCAACGACATTTTGAAATGTTGCTCCATAAAAATGAGAGGTGGAAATTATGACGACCTGAAAAATGGACTGATTAATCTGTAATATGAATTCCCATCGAGGTCCAGAATTGCAGTTTTATTTATTTTTTAATTTCATGCTTTTTTGTCTTTTTTGGAACGCCGTAGTTTTGGGTTACACCGGTGTAGCGTTGATTTTAAAAGTCAAGATCATAAAATACATGATTTTATTTCATTCCTAAATCAAGATACTGCTGAGAATTACTTTACAATGTTGATAGGGACTTAAGAATTGTTATTAAATATAATCTAAAATCTAAAACCTGCAGTTAAAATCTGATCAATTATGCTAAACTACCAATATACAGCAAGTGTTGACAATTAAAAAAACAGTTATTAATATTAGAAATTAACCTTTGACCTTTTGGGTACAGAGCGTTAACACTTCATCACTCTTTGTTGTCTGACACTAACGTAGTGTTGTTATTGGTGAAACTTTTTGAGTATTGGCCTAAAATTGTTTGTTAAATCATGATCTCTTTTTAAAAATTATAATCCTAGAAATGGAGTCGATAATCTGGTTTTAATGCAGGTTTACACACGTATTGCTGAATATAGGGCTGCACAATTAATCGATTTTAAATCGTAATCGAATCATTTTATTATGACAATGTTAAAAAAATTAAAATCATCAAATTGATTTTCCTCTCTATCATGTCTCACGCCTCCAGGCCACCATAGGCGCCCCCTTCCTGTGGGAGCGCCCCCCAGTTCTCACACACACTGTAAACCCGTATTGTTTGAAAACGGGTCAGCGAGTACATAAACCCGTAAATGACTACTGTTTCATCTCCGTGTGGATGTCTATCTGCATCTCTGGAAACAATCATGTGACACATATGGCGCCTGCGTGTGTCTGGCAAAAACAACCTTTGTACACGTTTCATACTCTTTTTTTCTGTCTTTTGTACATTTCCTGGGCGGTGTAACAGCGCCATTTACTGGCCTGGCATATGCACTAAAACCTTTTTCAGCGGTTTTCATTTAAGAGATGATAGAAAAACTTTTTATTAAAGTGGAGGTTTGTTAAGTTGTCACTGAATAAAAAAATCGTGCAGCCCTGGCTGAATATAATGGAGATATTGAGTCTAAGTAGAAACATCTGTGTACATCTCTGTGTGTTTATGTTTGACCCAGACGAGGAGTTCTTGAGTACTTTCACTGCCTTCATGCACCGTGTGACACAGTCGCTGCAGGCGAGTCGGTGAAGCCCGATGCAAAGAGGAAATTCCAGTTTCCGTCATAAACAACTTTGCAGTGAAGTTGTTTAGGGAGAAACTTCTGACTCACATGCCAACAAAACACAACTCAGTCTTCGTAAATACCTGCAGGAAAAAAGCCTGAGCCAGTAAATTAAATGTAAATGATAAATATTGACTTTTCCCTGCAGGTATATGAGTCAGATTCGTGGTTATTGAAGGGAGCAGAACCAGAAACACACAAGCACGCTCCTCTGATCCACAAAGAGCTCCGAGCAGACCTTCTTGATGAAGCCAAGTCTGTCTAAGTCACTCACCTCTCTCTCACCCTGCTATTCACCACTCTTACTCACCCTGTTTCACCCTCCATGTACAGCTCAGCCAACCAGACCGAGCCCAGGTCCTCGTGTCCCCTCTCATACTCCACCTCCTCTTCCTCATCCTCTCTCATCCACTCAGGGATGGCGCCAGATTTCAGCTTAGGTTTGTCTTTTTTGACTGATTTCAGAGTTGTCTTATTTGAGGCTCTCTTATTGGCAGCTACAGAGTCCTCAGGTTTGTCTCTTATTTTGACGTCGGTTGTTTCAACCGATATGAGCTCAGGCTGCTCTTCATCATCATCAGCGATATCATCCAGTTCGGCCTCCCTCAGAGGAGGCCACTCTTTCAATCGATCTATAGAGACTTCAGAAATCATCTCTGTGATCAGTTGTTGCTTCTCTCCTTTGCTGTACTCTTTCCCTTTCCTCACCTCCTCCTCCTCCTTCCTCTTCTGCTCATTTTCTAGTTTTCTCCTCCTCTCATCATTTTCTTTCTCTTCCCTCTCAATCTGTTGCTTCCTTTCCCTCTCCTCTCTTTTCTTCTGTTCATACTCTTCCCTTTCTTTTTCTACCCTCTTCCTTTCCTCTTCCTTTGCCCTCTTCATCCTTTCTCTCTCCTTCTCCAATCTGATTCTTTCGGCCTCCTTTTCCCTCTCCTTTCTTTCCTTCTCCTCTCTCTCTTTTTCAAACCTGATTCTCTCTGCCTCCCTTTCTCTCTCTTTCCTCTCCTTCTCCAATCTGATTCTTTCAGCCTCCTTCTCCTTTCTTTCTCTCTCTTTTCTTTCTTTCTCCTCCTTCTCTTTTTCTAACCTGATTCTCTCTGCCTCCCTTTCTCTCTCCTTCCTCTCCATCTCTTCTTTCTCTTTTTCCAATCTCTGTCTCTCCCTTTCTTTCCTTTCTTCCTCTTCTCTCTTTGCCCTCTCTTCTTCCTCTCTCTTTAACTTCTCCATCCTCTCTTTCTCTCTCCTCACCCTCTCCTTCTCCCTCTCCTTCTCCTGTTCAGACGCCGCTAGTCTCAGACTTGCGACCAGACTCAGACCCCCTGACTGAACACACTCTGCTTTCTGAGACACTTGGTCACTCGCTCTGCGACTCGTCTCCGTTTCTGTCGTGTCGGAGAAGGCCGTTGGCGGGGAAATGTCTACTGAAAACAGTGAATCTTCGAGCATCTCTGCCTCTTCTTCTTCGTGTTCGCTCGGCTGATCTTCGTCGCTTATAAGGAGGGGTGATTGTTCTGCAGTTGATCCGGCTGTCTGCAGGATGGAGGCCACTGTCTCATAGCTGAAGAGACAGACACGAGGGACAGACTCTGAGAAAGGACTCACCCTAACATGACCTCAGCAGGCTTTGAACAGAGCGACAGCATGCTTGATTACAGTGGGCGGTTCCTCTTTTCTCAGACTTTGTTTTGGTGCCGGTCCAAAGTCCACAGAGGAAGCTTTACTGTTGATACCACACGGAAGAAGAATCACTCCTCTTTTTATTTTTAATCAAACTTGTTTAAATATCGATAAACTCTCCGGCGTTAGCATCACATTGACATGACAAGAGACACGTGAAAACTCTCCGGTGCCATGCAGGTGACAGCTGAGAGAAACAGCTTGCTGGTAAACACACACAAAAAGCAAATTCTTGATAACAAATAACTGTGTGAAATAGCCAACAAGACAATCTACAGACTACAGTAACCTAGAGTATACTGCGACTAGGGGTGGGGCATAGATCGATGACGTGATATATCCGAGTTCTGATGTGTGATCTTGAACTGAAGTCCACAGAGAGATTGAAGCTCTCCTGGATGTCGTCATTGACGTAGCTGCGTTTACATAGGCATGAATAATAGAGATAAAAAAAATTCTGATCCAATTTGGCTCAGTTGGAGAGAAATTGTATTCCGATCAAGAGGGGTGGTTTATGCCGATCGTTTTTCCGAAACGCGTCCATGTTAACACTAATTCCGATCGTGACTCTCTTACCTGACTCGATCTTCACTCTTTGGCTTATTTATTGAGGTCAATTTAGGAAGTTTCATTATTACCACTCAGGTGTCGTGTCTGCTCCTCCGATAACATAACAAGGCGTACATAAAGCGTAATGATGTCACATCTGCACGCACAGCGCAACCTTTGACAGAACGGTAAAATAAATAAGCAAGGGCGCCATCTAGTGACAACCATAGACTGTATGTACTAAGGACAACTTGGCTCCGCCTTCTTACTATACGAATTTAAAGCCGAATTCCAGGATTTCTCCACTTCCTGGAACCACCAAGTGGTAGTAGCGTTGTAAGTATTTGCGGAAGAGTCGCTGTGATGACGCTCGGCTCAAACAGCGTGTCCCCCAGGAGAGCTATGCAATCTTCGTACGCTTATAGGCTGTATCAATTATCAATCATAGAAAACATGAACCCTCAATAACTTTTAAAAATGGAGCTGTACAGAAAAAAGAGGACCTGAGCACAAACCAGTCTGACAGTAACTACATGTCAACATCACAACCAGGGGGGAGGAAAATTTATATTCTGTGTAATTAATTTCTAAAGTTTGTCCACAGCTCCATAGGGATTGCTGGAGGAGGCGGGATTTATGACCTATACTGCAGCCCGTCACCAGAGGGTGCTGTTCTCGCGGTGGCTTCACCCAGTGAGGAGACAGACGGCATTGATTCTATATACAGTCTATGGCCACTACCGAGTTTGTTGGTTGGTTGACAGTACAGGCGTCACTACAACTCTTCTTCTTCTGTGGTTGTTTAACTGAAATTAGACAACTCTGTGCACGTCGAAATGCTTCTAATCTGAATAAAGCTTAATGCATGTATACACACGTCATAATCGGATTATTTGATTTTACGCCCAAATAAACGGTGGATTCAGATATTCTAATCCTTTAAATTTTGAATCGGATCAAGACATTTTGTAGATGTAAACATATAATGAGACTGTAGCTGTTACAAGTAAAGTCATGTTAAGAAAGAATAAGTTTTAAAAACACCAACTGTCTATGTTACGATTTTCTAAAGACTTGACCGGACGGGCAGGCAGGCAGAGAGACTCACCCTCTGAACAAAACCCCGACCACTGCTGACATGAAGCCAGCAGGATCCTCCGTCTGCTGCTCTGTAACACACACACCTGCCTCTGTGTGTGCAAATGTCTCAGCTCTACACACACACACACACAGAAACAAAATTTACTCTAAATCAAAAAACAGCCTTTTAAAGAACCAGTCTAACAGCATAGACAGACATGAAGATGACGTTACTGACTGGGTCAGCTCTGGTTAGGCTGCAGCTCCACAGTGAGTGTTAGTCAGTTAAAGGAACAGCTGTGTCTGTGTTTGTGTGTCTGTGTGAAGCAGATATTTCATGCCATGCCGCACAGTAACCGTCACTGACTCACCCCCCTGGTACACCACCCTCTTCCTCCTGCTTCCCCTCTTTCTCCTCAGCGCTCTGACTACTTTCCATCTCTGCGGTTGTCTCCTCCACTGTTGCCCACAGCTGCTTCTCTGCATCGCACACCGGCTCCTTATTGTTGACCGGACCCTCCGGACCAACAGCCACAACCTCCTCTTGTTTCTCCTCATCTGCTCCACGCTGTTGTGGTTTTTCTGTCAGCTGCAGGACTGGTTCTGGCTTCAGTTCTGGTTCTGGCTTTGAGGGCTGCAGAGGCTCCAGCGCCAAAGCCTTGTGCTCTTCTTTTGGTTTGAGAGAAACCTTCAGTGTGGTTGCTGGTTCCTCGCGGGGTCCTTCAGGCTCCTCTTTGCCTGGTGGTGCGCTGGGTTGAGCAGGAGGTGTTTTTAAGTCCTTTAATGAATCAACCTCTGCTGCATCTTCACTTTGTGAGCTAGAAGAAAGGGAACAAGAAAAATAAAAGGGGTTTAATCGAAATGTGCAAACACCAGACCATTAGGAAAGCAGACAAACACAGAGATGCTAAGAAACCAAGAGGAAGCAGACGGACAAATCCCCTCATCCATTCTTACCCCCTGCACAAAGGTTTTGAACCCTCCTTAACAAGGAGTTTTTCAGGAGTATCTTTCCCATTCCTCCCTTCTAGTGCTTTCCAGAGAGGGACCTCTGCATCAGAAAGCCTCTGTGGAGGAGGCACCAGGGTTACCACCTCTAATGTGAGTGGCCGATCAATGAGGCCTGATTGGTTGCCAGGTGGAGTAAGTATGGCAGATATTTTCTGATCTGGGTCAGCAATGTTTGATAATGAACCTTCCTTTAAGAGAGAGGGTTGTCCTGGGCTGGAATAGGAGGAGGAGGAGGAGGGAAAGAAGAAGCAAGCAGATGGAAAATATCAGAGTTCAGCAGAAATACAAAAGAAAGACAAGGACAGCTAAGATGGAGCTAAAATACCAAATGATCCCACTCAGAGAATCTGTCAATTAAAACACTAGTAAGTAATTTTACTGCATGAGTTTGTAAGTACATGTGCTGTGATTCATGATTGAAATGCTCCATTATCAGCTGTTTATTACATTTTAACTCCTTTTCAGTAGGGCCGCACGATTTTGGTCGAAAGTAAAATCCAGATTTTTTTTCACTGAAAACTCGATTTTCGTTTTTTTATTCAGTGACAACTTCACCAAACTTTACTTTTAAAAAAAAAGTTTTTTCTCATCTCAAAATGAAACCAGTGAAAATGATGTAATGCATTTGCCAAGCCAGTAAGTGGCACTGTGATGCTGCCGAGGAAATACACAAAAGACAGAAGAAGAGTACAGAGCATGTGTATAAAGGTTGTTTTGAAAAGAGTTACACTGTGTGTCACATAATCGTTTCAAGAGATGCAGATAGACATCAACATGGAGATGAAATGGTCGTTGTTTACCGATTTATGCACTCTCTGACCCATTTTCAAAAAGTAACGTTTCCAGTCACCCAAAAAATAGCCGTTTCCATGTGGATGAAACGCCGATACGACAAAAAAAATTTGCGTTTACTCCTGAATTTGTTTCCGTGTGGACGGGTTGATAACGCCGTCAGACAGACTTTTCAGCGGGGAGTGGTTTGGTCTTTGTCTGAAACTGTGAAGTCGTACCAATTCAACACGACTGACTTGGTCTTGTCCTATTTAGCCATGAAATTATCGTCTTCTTTTGCAAACGCCATGTTTGCTTACACTGGTGTGTGTGTGGGAACTGGGGCGCGCTCTTGCAGGAAGGGGGAGTCTACGGTGGCCTGGAGGCGTGAGACATGATAGAGAGGAAAATCGATTTGACGATCTAAATTTTTTAACATCATCATAATCAAATAATCCGATTTTAAACTAAAATCGATAAATCGTGCAGCCCTACTTATCAGTGAGTAATTTGGATTTTCATCTGACTATTCTTTGTAAGTTACATTCATGTTGACATCCAGGGGAGCTTTAAATGTGCACATTTGTTTGTTTCTATTATTTTCTGTGAAAAATTGAAATAATCGTGTGGCTGAAAATGTTAATTTTTCCTTCCAACACATGCTCAATATCGTTCGTATCAATACTCTGAGGATCTTTCTACCTATCCCTCCTAAACAAAATAAAAAAAATCTATGGAGTGTGACGTGCACAGAAAAACACAAAAGAGACACTTCAAATCAATAATTATGAGTGAAAACAAAGTTTGATGCCGTTTCAACATTGGAATTCAGAAGTTATGTTTAAATCAACAGAAAATTTTCAAGCATTTTTAATCCCGATCGATTGATTTGATGATTGATTGTTTTGATTTTCTTCACAGAAAAGCAGCTTAAAGTCGTTTGAGATGAGAAAACAAAAAGAAACCCATCCAGTGAACTGATTTCTTTTTGTTTCAGGGCTTTAACTCACCGCTCACTTGAGGAAGAGCTCAGTTTGTTATCTGACTGGAGAGCTGTCTTTCTGTCCTGTGATTGGCTGAGAGTTTGTGAGGGCGGCTGTGATTGGCTGAGAGTTTGTGAGGGCAGCAGCTGCTCCTCCGGTGTTCTGCAGCGTTTGTCCGGAGGAGGGAGATGAGGAGCAGGAAGGGAAGCTTGTAGACATGTGGAGAGGTTTGTGAAAGCTGGAGGAGGAGGAGGAGGAGGAGGAGCATCAACCTGAGTTTTCATCTTCTGCTTGTCCTCGTCTGACTTGTTGGCCTCCAGACTGATCACCACCTCCTTCCTCCTTTTGTCTTCCTCCTCCTTCAGCCTCCTCTCCTCATCCTCTTTCTTCTTCTTTCTTTCTTTCTCTTTTCTCTCCTCCTGGAGCTTCTTATTCTTTTGTTCCTCCTCTCTCCTCTTCCTGTCTTCCTCCTCCTTCTTCTTCCGTTCTGCTTTCTCTTTCTCCTCCTTCTGTCGCTTCTCCTCCTCTTCCCTCTTTATTCTTTCCTCCCTTTTCTTTTTCTCCTCCTCCTGTCTTCTCAGCTTCTCTTGCAGCCGTTTCTCCTTTTCTTCTTCTTCTCTTTGCTTCTTCTCCTTTTCTTTCTGCTCCTTCAGGAGTCTCTCTTTCATCCTCTTCTCCTCCTCTTGTTTCCTTCTCTCAATTCTTTCTCTTTCCTCCTTCAAGTGCCTCTCCCTCTCTTTCTCCTCCCTCAACCTCTTCTCCTCCTTAAGTGCTATCTGTTTTATCTCCTCCTCTTGTTTCTTCCTCTCCTCCTCCATCCTCTTCTTCTCTCTATCTGCCTCCATTTTCTTCCTCTCCTCCTCTTTCCTTCTCTCCTCTTCCATCTGCTTCCTCTCCTTTTCTTCCTCCTGCTTCTTTATCTCCTCCTTTTTCCTCCTCTCCTCCTCCACCGTTAACCTCTCCTTTTCCTCCTCTTGCTTCTTTCTCTCCTCCTCTTTCCTCCTCTCCTCCTCCATCCTCTTCCTTTCTTTTTCCTCCCCTTGCTTCTTCCTCTCCTCTTCCATCTGCTTCCTCTCCTTTTCTTCCTCCTGCTTCTTTATCTCCTCCTTTTTCCTCCTCTCCTCTTCCACCCTTAACCTCTCCTTTTCCTCCTCTTGCTTCTTTCTCTCCTCCTCTTTCCTCCTCTCCTCTTCCACCCTTAACCTCTCTTTTTCCTCCCCTTGCTTCTTCCTCTCCTCCTCCATCCTCTTCCTCTCCTTTTCCTCCTCTTGCTTCTTTCTCTCCTCCTCCTTTTGCCTTTCTCTTTCTGCCTCTACTTTCTTTCTCTCCTCCTTTCTCCTCTCATCTTCTTCTTTCCTCTTCTTCATCTCCATCTCTGCCTCCTTTCTCTTCCTCTCCTCCTCTTGCAGACGTCTTTCCTCCTCCTCTTTCTCCCTCTTTCTTTTTTCTAATTCCTCCTTCTCTCTTTCCTCCATCCGGTGTTTTTCATTCATCTTCCTCTTCTCCTCCTCCTCCTCCAGTTGCCTCTTTCTCTCCTCCTCCCTCCTCCTCTTTTGCTCGTCTAACACTCTTCTCTCCTCCTTCCTTTTCTCCTCCTCCTCCTTCATTTTCTTCATGAACTTCTCTCTCTCGACTCTCCTCTCCTCCTCCCTTCTTAGTTTTTCTTTCTCCATCTCAGCCTCCAGGACTCTCCTCTGCTCCTCCTTTTTCGCCCTCTCTTCTTCATCTCGCTTCCGCCTCTCTTCCTCCTCCCTCAGCTTCTCCTGTTTGTCCCTCCTCTCCTTCAGGAGCCTCTCCTCCTCCTGTTTCCTCCTCTCTCTCTCCTTCTTCACCTCCTGCTCCTCCTGTAAGAATCTCTTCTTCTCCTCCTCTAAGAGTCTTTTCTTCTCCTCCTCATGTTTCCTTTTCTCCTCCTGCTTCAGCAGTGATACCTTTTGCTCGTCCTCTTCCTTCCTCTTTCTTTGCTCCTCCTGTTTTCTCAGGGTTTCTGTTTCTCTCTGCTTCTCCTGCTCTTCCTTTATCACCTCCTCTTTCTTCATTGCTCCTTCTTCTAACTGCTCTGTCAGTGACGGCTTTGCACCAGTTTTCTGTTCCAGACTGCAGAACAGATAAATAAATACTCTTTTAATCCTCGTTTGTCTGAGTGTGTGTGTTTGTTTTTTAAATACGGTCAGAAAAATAAAATAAATCCACATTTTTTTTTCAATCTGAAATAGTTTTGAGCTCCAATACTCACCCTGTGGGACACCTTTTGATAGTATCCCTCTTAGAGTCATCCTCATCCAGAAACAAGCTGCTGGTTTCTTGTTTTTGGTTAAATGACTCAAAGACGATGTCGTCAAAGTCAGGCTCAGGCTCGGCCAGAGGCGGCTTTTCTGGATTAAAGGCGCTAAAAACACTCTTTGTCTCATTGGCTGGCTTTTTCAAATCAGTTCCCCTCGTAACGTTCGGCTGCTTAGGAGTGATAAAAGCCGCCACAACAGTGGTTGAGCTCTGCTGAGGGGTGGAGCTCTCCGAGCAGGAGAAGGGCCACGGAGGGGGCGGGGCTATTATCAGCTCTGATCGGGATTGTGGAGGACTGGGGGACAGAAATATTAAGATTGAGGAAGTCAGGCTCCAGATCTGAGAGAGATTTTACGTGCAGGAGGTAGTTTGGGAGGGGGGAATGGTCAAGCCAATGAGCAAATCCAGACACCTGATGGTTGTTGCTGTGCACTAGGAGGTGAGGTCAATGGGAAGCAGGGTACGAAGCACTGCAACTATTAGCAGCAAGGAAGCGCAAACACCAAAATATCGCAACAACAACCTTCAAAACAACAACAACGCCCACAAACACAGATGAGTTGTTTTAAGCCTCACACCAGGCAGTAAGATAACAGGCTCATTTATGCTCGCCATACGTATGATGCAGGAGATCGACAGGCGGATCAGTCATGGTGAAGAAAGGGCTGAGCAGTAAGGCGAGACTCTTGATTTACCGGTCGATCTACGTGCCGACTCTCACCTATGGTCATGAACTTTGGGTGATGACTGAAAGAACAAGATCGCGAATCCAAGCGGCCGAAATGGGTTTCCTTCGCAGGGTGGCCGGGCTCAGCCTCAGAGATAGGGTAAGGGGCTTGGACACTCGGGAGGCGCTCAGAGTAGAACCGCTGCTCCTCCATGTCGAGAGGAGTCAGCTGAGGTGGCTCAGGCATCTGGTTAGGATGCCTTCTGGACGCCTCCCGTTAGAGGTGTTCCGGACATGTCCCACCTGGTCCTAGGTTGTTGGCCCAGGACCAGGTGGAGGGATTATATCTCTCGCCCGGCCTGGGAGCGCCTGGGAATCGCCCCCAGAGGAGCTGGTGGAAGTGGCCGTGATGAGGGCCGTCTGGGCTTCCCTCCTGAAGCTGGTGCCCCGACGAACCAGACCCGGATGAAGCGGAAGAAAACGATAACCACGATACGTATGAAAATGTACACGCCGGTTTCAAACGATCGTTCCATCACTGCCCACATACTTCCATGCGTCCTTTACGTTGGCATGGATGTTAACCATTACTTCCACCAGGGGGGAGTCAAAAGTTTCTGACAACAACAAACAAAAGGAAACACGGGGACTGTTGAGGAGCTCGTGATATTTTATGTGTATATTTTTGAATAGGAGACAGAAACGGAGGCAGCATTGGAGGAGGCGGCGGTCGGACGGCCACTAAATGCCTCGCAGTTGGAGAACGTTTCGTTTCTCTCTAGAGATGTGTATCGGGTCGTGACAGCAGCAACACTGCCCCCACGGTTTCCGGTGGTACTGCTCCGTCTGGCTCGTATCCGTAAACTTCAAGGATACTTGCAGAAATACGGAAGAAAAGAACGCAAAGCACAGACATGTCCGTATCAGGATTGGTGTGTAATGTTGAGCATAAATGAGCCTTTAGCAAGTTTCTGTGAGTCGGCACCATGGAGGGTTAGCTAGCTGTCACTGATCGACACTAAAGAGCTCAATGAAAATACGAGGAATAGTTAGTCAAGGAGCAGTTCATGATTCAGCTCAGATGATCCCTATAAACCTTATTCTCTAGTTTGACTGTTTCAAAACATTTATGTCCTATATGCTCCAACGAGTATGTATAGTTCATTTAGATGTCCTGGTTTTAAACAATCCTTGTCCTAGACTTAAGCGACTCTCAATCAGCGTTGTTGCCATGATGGAACATAACTGTTTTGCAGCTCAATCACAGGTCGAAGTTTGCAATGGGGGAATTTGGGGACATTTCCAGGAACCATATATGCCTGAAAGGATCTGAGAGCTTGGCTGGCTATTCCCTCTACCTTCCCTCAGCGTTTACGCTCGGCTAAAGTGGGAGAAACTGTCTCTTGGTATTCTTTTCACACGACCATCTAAAATCCTCAAGGCGAGATTTCAGGAGTTTGTGTCTCTTGAGAGAACACATAAGCAAGAAGAAGCCTCTTGACATTCCTGTTTTTATAAATGATCGTGATATTATCCGACAACTTTTCCAATTTCAACAGGTTTTGTTTCCTTTAAGATTCCCCCCCAAGCTTTCCCACCAGTCATCAGGACGCCTCTTAAGCTCTGTGTCTGTTGACGCATTTTCTTTCCAAACAGCATTTCACGGCCAAACACACCTCTAAGGATCCAAACCAAGCAATCTAAGTGTGAACACTCCAGCGGTGCTCTCACCTGGTTTTTGCTGGTTCAGCTCTGTTTCCTGTCTTTGAATCCTGGTCTGGTCTGGATGTGTTTGCTGTCGTCTGGTCATTTTGAGGGGGACTCTCGTCTTGGCTCAGAGATGTTTCATTGTCTTCTTGGATGAGCGGGAACTTTGGGCCTACACGTGACAAAAAAGATAACACAGAACTCTCTGGATCAGACTGTGCGGTGTTTGTTGTAAAGACTGAGAATTTTTCAAAAGTTTGACATATTTGTCTTTGGCCCTGAGAGGAAATCCTTGCGTACCAGAGCTGACATGGAGATGAGGAGCGGAATGAGAGACAGTGAGCTTGGCATGAGGAGAGGAGAACAGAACAGTGGTGGGTAGAGAAGAGGAGGAACGAGGGGGGGAGGAGTGCGGGAGGGAGGCTGGGAGGACAGGATCACAGAGAGCATCGAGGTCAGGACTACTAAGCAGAGGAACTGGGGTGATGTCGACGGCAGATGTCGGCCACGCCCCCTGAACACCTGAAGCAGGAAACAGGGAAGTGAGAGAAGAAATAAGGAAGCCAAAATCAGGTAATGAAAGAGCTGCGTATAGATTTAGAAACAGTGACAGAGTAGAGTTAAAGATACCTGACTCCAGGAGGGAGGGGTGAGATTTAGGGAGAGGTGGTGCTGATGCAGGAGGTGGGGCATCAGCAGAAAAAGGAGAGGGGGAGGAAGGACGGGCGATTGACGAGACGATTTGAGGTCTGAACATGTGAGAACGGCCTTTAAAAAAAGAAAAGAGGTGAATGGTATGACAGAAAAGAGAGGAAAGAGCGGTAAACGAAAGCAGAAACGGACCACAATGTCTTTAATCTAGAAAGACAAACCAGAGACTGAAGTGAGATCGTCTGCAATCTGAGCCTCAGGGGGGCGCCGCTGAAGTGAAACAGGGACTGGGAAGAAGAGGGGAGGGTAGAAAGAGTAAAAGAGAGACAATATTTCAAGACCAGTGAGAGAGGAACACTAGTGCAGACGATTAGTTTCATCAAGCCAGTGGATTCATCTGAAGTATCTGACTCTATAACAATTAACAATCTAACCATCATTGTTTGGAATTCACAACAAAGCTTCACTGCAAGGTCATGAAAAGAAGTTGTAGTGACTTAATTTCGCATGCCAAAATTATCCCAAGAGCCGCTGAGGTGTACAATAGACAGTTCCTTGTCTAAAACAATACTAGGTGCACGCGCAATCATGAGGCAAAAGCCTGTTTCGGAGTGGACTGATATCAATGAAGAGGCTGAATTGTTTGCAAGTTCTCCCTGACACAATTTCAGTAAAATGTCATTTCACTGAAAATGGATTTGTCTCTCATTGCATCAAAATCAGAAAAACACTTGCTGAAATGTCCATGAATTTCACTCAATTTATTCAGGGTCATAGCCAAAGTACTAGCCACCAAACATCTCATTAGCTTTGCCTAATTTCTTTAGCAAACAACTCACCCACTCTCTTCTAGCAGCTGCTTGTTTGTAGCGATACCTCAGACCAGTCCATTACAGACTGCAGCGGAGTTTCGCAGCTCAAGGAAGAACATTTATGATAATTTCTTCATGGAAATACAATCAGACTGAGACGCTAAGGCAGAAGAACTACTGCGTCTACAGCGCAAAATGATTAATATGGTGATTATTACTTTAAGGAAATGATAAAGAAATGAAGAAACTCCGTGTTACAGAAGTTCTGTGACTTTTGTCGATAATTCACATTTGTTGTGTTGTGACCAAAGTCTTAAAATAAGCCTTCATGTGATGTTTCTCCAGTACACTATTCTTATTCACATAAAATCTGGGTTAGATTACACGCCACAAGAGTACAAATCCAAGCAGATATAAACAAGTTTATCCAACATTCACGAGTTTTACTCATGACGGCCGGATCATGCTTAGATCTTCTTGAAAAACACGCCGTGCATGCAAACCATGCAAACCGACATGTACTGTACATGAAGTTGAGTCGGGTGGAAAATCAGTTCAAACCATCACACACGAGGAATCTGTAAGTGGACAACGTGCAGCAGCAGCCTGCAGGTACCTTTTCCTGAGCTAGACTGGAAGATTTTTGGCAGAGAGGGAGGCTGGGAGAGGGTCCGGGTGAGAGGAGGATGAGTGGATGGAGGCTCAGAGATGAGGGTGGGTTTGGATGGAGGAGGCTGGGGGACAGTGAGGATGGTCTTTTGGACCGTAGCAGTGGTTGTTACAGTGATAGAGGACTTTTGAGGTGATGTGGTGGATGGAGCGATGATGTTCTCGAGTGAAGATGATGCTGGTGAGGTGGGGTTGGGGGTTAATGAGGTGATGTCTGTTTCAGGGGACAGTTTAGAGGACGTGTTTGAGGAAGAAGGGACAGGATCAGAGGGTGAGGCCACAGATTCAGATTTAGAGGTTTGAACATGGAGGAAGGAGGAGAAATTTTGGGGAGAGGGCGACTCTGAGGACTTTAGAGATGGAGCCACATCAGAGGGGGTCAGCACAGAGGAGGGGGTATCTGCTGTAACCAAGGAGTCTGGAGGATTAGGAGGCGAGTCAGTGGAAGGAAGAGCCTCAGGTTGAAGAGTTGATTTTTTATGCTTAGATCGGGGTGAAGGCTGAGGGGAGGGGCCGGGGGAGGGTTGGACCTCTGATTGGGGAGTGAAAGGATGTCGGCTGCGGCGGGGAGAGGGGCGCGGTGCAATTGGCAGAGGGGGGCGGGAGTGCAGATTAGGACCTCCATCACCTCCACAGGTTGGATGCAAAGATGGATGAATGGATGGAAGAAAACAGAATTATGGAAAAAGAAGAAATGATGAAAAAGGCGGAAAAGGAAAAGTTCATGTTTTGAGATGAAAATGATCACATGACTCCCAAACAAGAACATGGACTTTAGATGAGCTGTGATGGGATTAATGAAGTCCTTTATCACAACATCAATTTCTGATAAAACTAATATTAAAACCATCAAACTGCAAAACTTGATTTTAGAGGAATTGATTACTGGATTTGAAGAAGAATCATTTTTGTTCTTATAACTCCTCATTACCTACATAATGAGATAAGATTATCAGCGATGATGCTGGTTGGGTCTTTATATTTAATTTTGATGCCTTCATTTTTAAAAGGAAGCCCTCACCCACAAGTGTCTGTGTTAAAAGGATATTCCGGCATAAAATTAAGTTATGGTCAAACACACCGTAACACCGAGTTAGACACCCCCTTGAGAGATAAATGTTGCCGACCGCTTTCTTCTCTAGTTAAACCAACTTTAGTAACGACCGCACGATAGCAAAACTCTGCAGTCTTTGGATCCACACGCAAACCTCAACCAAAACACCTCTCTATAGCCACAAATAACACTCAGAACAGCACCTAACTCACCTCCAGCAGCCGCTTGTTTGTGGGGGAGCCCTGACGAGTTGATAACCAAGTGCAGCAAATCATTTCCATGAGGTAATAATCATCATTAATCGTTTTGCACTGCAAACGCGACAATTCTTCTGCCTAAACATCTTGGTCTGATTGCATTTTCATGAAGTAATGATCATAAATGTTCTTCCTTGGGCTGCGAAACTTCGCTATACCCTATATGTACTGTTGATGAAGTTAGGTGCTATTCTGAGCATTATTTGTGGCTATAGAGTGGCGTTTTGGTTGAGGTTGATCACCGAGTGCAGAGGAGTTTCGCAGCTCAAGGATGAACATTTATGATCATTTCTTCATGGAAATGCAATCAGACTGAGATGCTAAGGCAGAAGAACTACTGCGTCTGCAGCACAAAATGATAAGTATGGTGATTATTACTTCATGGAAATGATCCGCTGAACTCGGTGATCGACTGGTCAGGGCCCCCCATCAGGGCTGAAGTTGGTATGACTAGAGAAGCAAGCAATCTTCAACATTCATCTCTCAAGGGGGGTCTAACTCGGTGTTACGGTGTGTTTGACCCTAACATAAATCTACGCTGGAATATCCCTTGAAAAGTCTCTTGAGATTCTGTCACACATATTTTTCATGTTGTTGTAATTTTCCACTGGACACCATGAAATATTGGTTTCATATTTGGAGGTTGTGCTTCCTCAAACAAACTGAGAAACATTAAAGGCGTGATCACATGGTTTTCAGCGGTGTTTAATGTCCTGATGAGAAATATGTGGTATGCAGAACAAATGGCATGAGAGTGTGAAATGCTGTTATATAAACTGAGTCTGCCAATAACAGCTGTTTCACACCTCCTCTTCACAGGCAGGAAAAACAAACAGGGAAAGCAGGAAGAGAGAAGCTACCTGAGGCTGGAAAAATAGGTCCAGTGGAGTTTCTCTTGTCGGGGGGAGGAGGAGCGGGGCGGTTTGGGCGAACGAGAGTGTGGGGAACGACTGCAGCAGTCAGAAAGAAGAAAAGAAGGAGAAAGCAACAGGAACAGGGTGGATGCAGAGTTAGATGATGGAGTGAAGATCAGACAGAGAGGAGGTTAAGTGATTTAGCTAACCTGTAGCTGTGAGAGACTTCTTATCCTCGTCTTCGTCGCTCTCGTTGAAGTCGTCCAGGTTGCCGATATCTGTCGGTTTGACGCTCATTAAGCTGGCCAGACTCTGCATGTCTTCATCACTGAGGAGAAAGTAATTTTATTATTCACGCCACAGACAACACAGATGTCATACAAAACTTTCAAAACAGTGCTGATTTATTAAGATTGATTGTTGGAGCTCTCTCTGACACTGGTGAAGTCATTTTTGGGTCACTGCTGTTGGTTTGTAAATGAAAATTATCAAATAGTGGCAGAAAAAAAGACTCACGTGGCTTTTCCCTCACGAACAAAGACACAAGACAGGGACAGCTTGAGCGTGGCCTCCACCACTTTGACGGACAGCGGCTTCAGCTTCAGCGTCAGGTCGGTCTGAGTCGGCGTAGGACTGGTAAACCGCTTCAGGTTCAAGTCTGCTGATGCTAACACCTTGCGATGCCCCTTGTTTTCCTAACATGACAAACAAAAACACCCAAACTAAGAAATCTGGAAATACAGATTTATTGCTTGATGGAATGATTGACTGAAGTACAGAATATAACTGTAAGTATTTCACCCATTTGAAAGTTTTGTTTACTTGGTGTTACAAAATAAAAAGGTATTCACGAGATACTTACACCCTCGATGACAAAGGTCCACTCTTTGTCTTCAAACTCCTCAGCATTGACCTCCTAAAGACACGGAAACACATAAGAAACTTCCCTCTGCTACTCATACGTGCACATGTGCATTTCTATATTTATACGTCCTAGTTTTAGTTAAAACCAGAAGTCTACTTATATCAGTATTTCAACAGCCTATGTTGATGCTGATGTTTAAAGAGCAGGTTCACCAATGGTCGAGATGTAAAACCAATATTATGTTGTTGTCGTTGTTGTTGTTTTGTTGCATTCAATAAAATATAACAATTTCATAATAATAACAATAATAACATCTATTATTTCATACAAATTACAGGTTATAATGCACAGCTATTTTGGCGTGTTTCCGCTTGATTCTGAATCAATTCATGAAATAGAAAAACACAAAGTTATGCTATAGGTTTCACAACATGTTTATGTCAGAGGCAACATCAAATTGCACTATTTTCTACATTGTAATGAAATTTATACTTCAATTAATCAATCAATCAGACTTGTATTTGTATTACACTTTTTATACATGAGATATAGCAAAAAAGTGTTTTAAAGGAAATCATTAAAATTATTTTAAAAAAAACCTGAACCCTTAAAGTGTTAAGATGAGCAGACAAGTAAAAAGAAGAAATAGATTAAAAAATGATTAATATAATCATACATACACACAGATACACGTATATGTACGTATACACATACAATTAAATTTAAATGGCACAGAATGATCTGAGGAAGTTAGGAAACACTATCATTAAAATCATAACAAGGAAACAGCAGAGATAAGATTAACATGTTAAAATTCAAATGAGAAGATTAAGAAAATAGACAAATAAAATGACATAATAAATAAAAAAAAGATAAAACACTAAAACCTAAATGATCACTAAAACGTACCATACTAAAGAATACTAGATAGGAGAATAAAATACAGTCAGAAAAAATAATAAAACAGAAAAAGAGTATGATAGTTATTAATGTGAAATAATAAAACTTGGATAATATTAATAAATAAATGATGAACTCAGCTAAAAGCTAAAATAAAACAGTAAGTAATTGAGTCAGAACATTTAACACATGCTGATATGTTGTCATTCAGGATGGAATAAATGAGTCATTATTTCATGGGAAAAGTATCAAAAGTCCTCCCTTATTTTTGTCTGTTGGATGGCAGTAAAGAGAACCGATGAAGGCGCCACTGACTCATATTTGTGTTCATAGAGCTACTTGATCAGTGAACCGCTCAGAACCATGTGTTGGTGTTTTGGTACCTTGAACAGTGTAACAGAGATGTCGATGTTTTCTGGGACGGGCCACACCACCATGCCTCTGTAGGGGTTTTTGATTCCAGGCTGCCAACTGTGGAGCTGAACGACAATTCACATGGTGAGACTGTGAGTGTGTGTGCGCTTCTGTTTGTGTTTGTGGTTTGACAGGGGCTTCACCTTGGAGCACATGCGTCTGTTCCTCCTGGTCCACACCACCCTCAGCTTGTCTGGTTGCCTACGGAAACAGACAAACATAAATCCAAACACAGAAGTGACATCTTGCCACATGGAAAACAAACAAAGAGGAAGCTCTCATCTGGAAAGGTGGGGTGTTTATCAAAAAGCAGAAAGACAAATATGTAAAATAAGTGATGTTGGGAAATTTGGGAGTTCCCTTTTATTGAAAAAAGTAAACAAACAGAACAGACAGGGTGGATTTCAGAGGGCTGTGACCTGTGATGCCTGGATTTGGTTGGTATTTTACAGTCAACACATCATGATTTCTCTGCACTTCATATTGTTTCTTATTAATGTGTGACTCTCATCATACCAACAGTCTTCTACATGTTGAACAGGATGTTTGGATTTCAGCTGTGAGGAGTTTCCACTGACCAGCAAAAGGCATGTAAGGAAAGCGAAAGTAGAAACATCCTAACCCTAGAGTTGGCAGCAAGGACACAGGACACGTGATTTCAGAGCTTTGGCTGCTTGTAACACGAGGAAATTCAACATCTTTCATTAAAGGGATATTCCGGCGTAAAATTAAGTTGTGTTCAAACACACCCTAACACCGAGTTAGACACCCCCTCGAGAGATGAATGTTGCCGACTGCTTGATTCTCTAGTTATACCAACTTAAGTAACGACCACATCATGGCAATACACAGAGGTCTACGTCTCCATGCGCAACCTCAACCAAAATGGCACTCTATAGCCACAAATAACACTCAGAACAGCACCTAACTTCATCAACAGTACATATAGGGTCCCAGCCATAGTACTAGCCATCAAACATCTTTTTAACTTTGCCTAATTTCTTTAACAGAGAGACTAAACACAACTTACCCACTCTCTTCCAGCAGCCGCTTGTTTGTGGGGAAGCTCAAACGAGTCAATCACTGAGTGCAGTGAAGTTTCACAGCTCAAGGAAGAACATTTATGATCATTACTTCATTGAAATGCAATCAGAGTTCTTGTGTTTCTTGTATGTGTACTGCAGACGCGGTGGTTCTTCTGCCTTAGCGTCTCGGTCTGATTGCATTTCCACGAAGAAATGAGATATACTAGAAATCAAAAAAGGGATCAAAACGATTTAAAATCAATAAGACAAACAGATAATTTTTTTGTCTGTTCCGTGTTTGACCTTATTATTTATGAAAATCGTCATTTACCATTGTGGCTCTTTGTATTGTATAAGTTTGTATAACTAAAGAAGCAAGCGGTTGGCAACATTCTTAAACTATAAAGGCTGAATGATGAACAGTGTAATGTGTTAGAGTCTATCTTGGTGGGGCGTTGTGTAGGTAGGTGTTTGTGTGTGTTCCCATTGTATTTTCTCAGTTTTGCTGCACAGGAAGTGAAACTGGAAGCTGCAGAGTCACATGACCGTCTTCATGTGAGGTGTGTGTGGACCCCCTTCAGGAGTGAACAGGCACACGAGACCCGGAACAACACACCAGAACAGCACATATAATAACACCTACGTCTTTGTGTTTATATGGTATGTGTGTTAGGGGGCCAGGAGTGGGGTCAAAAATAACCTTACAGGCAGAGACAGGAGGTCGTAAAAGGGAGAGTGGAGGAGAAACAAAAACACGAGGCATAAAAGAACTGATCTGTGTTTCTCATGGGACTAGCATGACAAACAAAGTCTGCTGCACACTGAGCTCGGTAACAATTGTGGCTTTACGTAGGCCATCTTCTTGAGTGTAATACGGCTTAAGCAAGCGTGCAATTATCCTTCATTGTGGTTATTGCTTTGTCATTCAGCAGACAATGGCTACACTTCAACACTGACAGAGTACACTGAACTCATTCACATATTTACAGACACTTAAAAAGAAATAAAAACTTCAAGTGATTTTCTATATGTAGAATAGGGCTCTGTTTGGGTCTTTAATTTCGTTGGTGCCACCCTACTGTCTCTGTCAGCATCACTTAATCATTTTCTGACAGTTGTCGTGTTTATCTCTGACCCCTCTGACACTTTTAATCACTCATAGACCTGAAACAAATGATTGATTTTTGCTGCTTGATCACAGTGGAAAACAAAACGCATTTAGAGTACTTACAGAGCAACACGTACGGTGGCCCTGAGGTGCAAAACACAACAGCAAATCGGTAAACACAACATAAAAATAGAAAACACAATGGTTTATGTTGTTGTGTTTTCTCTTTTGCCGTTGTGTTTTGCACCTAAGGGCCACCGTAAACACTGGTACAACATTCACTAACCTAAGAGAGACCAATATAAACCCTCCTTCAGCTCTGTTTTGGTCTCCTCCACCTTGCCCTGACCTGGTGATGGATTATAAGTTGATGATAGATTTTACTCTCCTTCACCTCCATTCTTTTATACTCTTTATTCTTGTTTATTTTTTCACTCTCTTGTCCTCCTTTTATTCTTGGAACCCTTAGATATTTCCATTTTTACTTTGTCTGGAGTTCCATGCAATGTCACTCTGTGCCCATGTTTATCAATTGTTCATTTATTGTTGTTGTTGAGTTAATTGTACTGCCACTGCAAATCGAACTGAACTGAGACAGAAAAATATCTGAATTTCAACTTTAATGATCTTCTGTTTTTAATACCACATTGATTATGTAGAGAGTTAAACTTTGAGCATGGGAGCTGCTGCAGTTGCAGATTATCACCTACAAACTAAGTATGCGTGTCGGTATCAAGTCTGCGAGTGAGGAGAGCCAATGGTCTCAAATAAATCATCGCACTAAATTAGAAACACACACACACTTTTAAAACTCGCACACTAACACTTGGCTTTTGTGACACAGTATTTCTCACCTCTTGTGTTTCACACGACATGATTTTAATCTATCATAGAGGAAAGGAGCGCTGGTGTCCTTTTTATGAAAACAGCACATAGTAACACATGACCTAAACTCTGGGTTAATCACAGGTCTTTCCTCACTTCCTCCTGTCCTCTTATCCCTGTTTGAACAGCACACTAACTACAGCTTTATGAACTTTGATTTCATCACACTGTCCATGGGAGTTGTCTCTCTTTCTAAATCACTCTGTGTCCGCACAACACATGTTCCCAACCGCTGATCCAAATCTAAAACTGTATTGACAAGAGACCTGAGTTGTGAGAGGATAAAAGAACCGATCAGTGCTTCTTATCAAGCTGCTGACAAGCTGCTTACATAATTATCCTAACTTCAGTGTAATCTGGAGAGATAAGAATGTGCAATGTGGGCCAAACTGGCATGTTAGAATAATTTAGATGTGTCTTTGAATTATATCAGGATACATTATAAATCATGTCTTAAAGACTTCAAAATGTTTCAACATAGCAAGAAAAAGTTAATTACATGAGCAAATGACATAAAAGTTATACCTCTGTACTACTTGTTTAGTGTTGTGCCACAGCTGCATGATGAGCCATGCTGCCTCACCTGGCCACCTCCCAAACGTTTAGTAAGACACATAATTGCACAAGAGGGGGGCGGCCCATCACAGCTGTGAGCGCACGTGTTTGATTCCAAATCTGAGTGAAACAACCGAGTCTAAATGTAAGTGGTTTTTAATGAAAATAATAATACTAATGTGACTGATGATGAAAGTTAAACTAATCTACATTTACTCTGATAAACCACAGTAAGCATACATACTCAAACTGAAAATGAAGCAATTCACCTGATATATTTTTACTATTGAGGATTGATCTGCTGTGTTTTTAATACACACAAATTTTTTTTAGCTTACTTCAGGGCCCTCATGTCTTTGATTGTCCACAACTTTACAATAGAGTTCTTGTGTCCATTAGAGCAGTGGTTCTCAACTGGTCTCACTCTGGGACCCACATTTTCCCATGGTCCTTAAGTCGCGACCCACTTTTATAGAGTTCAAACCAATCAAATTTATTTTTCATTTTAAAAAAAAACTTTAAGACTCTCATCTTTAACATAAATCCACTTGTTTCATTGAGTAAAGTGCATTTCAGAGCACATGAAGGGGACAACATGAGGACGACAACTACTTAAGTTGAATTTGCATATAATACAACAGTGGTTTGACTTCCTGTCACCACCGGAAGTGAAAAGCATCTCGGAGCAGCTGCTCCGAGTCGAAGCGACAGGTGCTCAGACTCGGCTGCCACTTTTACCTAAAATAAAAAATGCAACGTTTTTTCAACATGTTTTGTTTTATTCAAACGGGAGCGGGAAAGGAGTGGAAGTGGGAGTCATTCTACGGGAGTCTCACGCATTCAGCGTGTGGCACACGCATTCCCACCTGTTCACACGCCACACATTGTATTTCTCACGCATTAATATTACCACAGTGACGTCCACCAAGTTGCAACCTTTTAATAAAGGAACAGGTAGAAATCAGATCAGTTCCCCTGAGAGCAACAAGGCTGTGTGCCACCCGCAAGCTAATCAAATAAAGTATATCTACCGAACAGCCAATCAAAAAGTAGCATTGCTGTCTCCGGGTAGATTTTGAAGACAGACACTCGCTGAAATAAAGCAGGTTTCGTAAGCACCAAAAATATCCAATCATTACAGTAAGTCAGTAACCCACACTTGGAGAGGCCTCAACACCTCATGGCAAACAGACTCATATGATAAACTAAAGCCCTATGCTATTGCTATTAACAGCTGCATTGACGGATTTAGCCTCTGTACAGCCATTTCCAGCTATTTCCCTCAAATCTTTCTGTGGAAAAGATGCATTTCTCATATATTCTTTCTAAAGTTATGATACTCATGACAAAAAAAAAAAAGAAAATCTCACTCCAAGCTTAGTTCAAAACTTGAGAGCCCTGATACAAGAGTGTAAAAAGCGTGACAACGAGCCCCGGTCTCCCCTACTCAGTCATGGAGATAGTGTCTCAGCGCAATTGATAGTAATATCAAGTGTCTCAGTGTAAGGATTTATGATGCTTAAGGGTGGACTATGTACTAACTACTTCCACTCTCTCTCGAGTTCACTCTCTCTGACTCTGTCGATAGGCGGGGTCGGGAATCGAACCCCCAATCCGGAACAGCTGAGCACATGTAGATACATGAGGGACGCCCCCATCCTTCCTAACGGAGCGGAAAGACCCAAAACAAGAAGCGAACATGGAGTTTTATTATAACTAACAACAAAACTCACATCAACACATATAAAACTTTGAAAAGAGGATAATTTAGTCTCCAAACTCACCATTTCTTGGTACACTCCAACACGAGTTCCTGGTAAGAGGCGACAAACTGAAACTTTGAAGCCTTTTTACCGACTCTCTGCAGCCTCTTCCAGACAGAAGTCATGATAATATCCTCAGGTGAAAACAGACAAGAGAGAAAGACAGGAAACAGGCTGTATTCCTCCCAGCTCTCTTTGACTATAACAGCCCCTTAAAAGGTCTCCTTATGAGGATGAGGATGATGATGATGATGATGATGAACCTCACACAAGCTGCGACTCGCTCTCATTGGCATCAAGTTGAGTGACGAATGAGGAAAAGATGAGAAATGTCTCCGGACAGAAAGAGCTTTTTAAAGAGAAGTAACGATGATAAATGAGGGCGAGCATCAAAGAGGAACCGAGTCCGTCCTCAACTCTCTGCTGCTGCTGCTGTCATCGGAGTTTTACCTCCTGATTATATGAAGCCAAAGTCTCAACTACTAAACAACAACTTCTCAACTCAGCTCTCATTGAACTCTCCCCCTCTCTTCTCCTGGCACACATCCACACAGAAACAGCACCGCTTACTTAAGCCTGGTTGTAGCTAATATAAGGTCTTGTGCTCGCAATGAGTTCAACCCCCCTCTTCTCCTTCTTCCGTGAGAGAGAGAGAGAGAGAGAGAGAGAGAGAGAGAGAGAGAGAGAGAGAGAGAGAGAGAGAGAGAGAGAGGCGTTCAGGGAGTGAGACAGGCTATGCAAAAAGAGCTCTCTCTCTCTCTCTCTGTGGTGATGCAGCAGTATGCAAACTTCTTTATCTTTCTGCCTATAGGTAACACTGAGGTTAGTCTTCAGTCAGTGCTGGACCTGCAGACTTTGATCCTTACTGTCTATGTCACTGCACACTTACTTATCCTCACCCTCTCACTGAGCTCTAAAAACTCAAGAGCTTCTGTGGGGCTTCATTTCTCATTTTCATTTTTCATACTTCATTCCATTCAGTTAAAAAGATTCTGTAACACTTTACCCTACGCCTATCTCTATAACACATTATAAATATATGTATAATGCATTATAATCACATAATAGCACTGTATAACTATAGTTATAAACACCAATAAATGATCATAATGCTTTATAGCAATAATTAGAACACATAAATAATTTTATCATGACTTACAAGGTCAGGAATTGCAATGTGTTATGCTTATAGTTATAAAGCCTTATGATAATTAATGAGTGTTTATAATGATAGTTATACAAGTCTATAAAGAAATTATAACACATCATTAGTATATGTATAAAGCATTATCTGTGTGAGCATTGTCAGTGAGTTGTTAACAGTTATAACACTTTATAATACCTGACCTTGTAAGTCATGATAAAATGCTTCATAATGTGTTATGATTATTGCTACAAAGCATTATGATCATGTATGAGTGTTTCTAACTATAGTTATACAGTGCTATAACGTGATTATACATATATTTATAATGCGCTATAGAGATAGGCGTCAAGTAAAGTGTTACCAAACATTCAATACAAACAAGGAAAAATCTTAAACGTGAATATAAAGGAGCAGAAAGAAGAAAACTCTTATCGAGTCTGCCCCTCTTTCGTAATATATTAATCAACTAAACACATAATCAATCAATCAATCAATCAAACTTCATTTTTAAAGCACTTTTCATACATGGAATGTAGCGCAAAGTGCTGTCCATTCACAGTAAGTAGAAGTCTTCAAATCAAACAATACAAGAGAGTAAATTTAAAATGGGGTAATAAAACACAAAATAATTACGCTAGGACTAAAACAGCATAAAATCACATCATGTAGATTAAAAGATTAAAACAAAATTCAAGCCAGATTAAAAAGGTTGGTCTTTAGTTTACTTTTAAAAATATGAACATTAGGTGTCTCTCTCAGGTCTGCAGGTAGGCTGTTCCACAGATGGGGACTGTAATATTGGAAGGATGATCCACCAAATGTTTTAGTTTTTACTTTGGGAACAATTAAAAGACCTGAGGGCTCTTCCAGGCTCATACGGTAAAAGCAATTCAAGAAAATAAGAAGGAACAAGACCATTTAGAGCTTTAAAAACTAATAAAAGAACCTTAAAATCTACTCTAAAAGACAAAGGTAATAAACAACTGCAATTTAACAAATGATGGGTTTGAAGGATCCCTGTATTGACTTCTACTAATAATTCGTATTGCTCTTTTTGGTAAAATGAAAATTAGCTGGATGGAAGTTTTGCATGCACTTCCCCACACTTCATCACAGTAGGTCAGATATGGAACAATAATTGAATTATACAAGAGGTACAAAGCTTTATTATCTAAGTAGTCCTTTACTTTGTTTGACATAGCAATTGTTTTTGCTATTTTCACTTTTATTCTATTCATACGTGATTTCCAGGTCAATTTATCATCAAAAATAACATCTAAAAATGTTATTTCATTTACTCTTTTAATCTCAATTACATTTACACAGAAGTGGTATGAAATGAAAAACATGAAGCCTGTCGTTTTTTCATAATGAGCTCATAGTTTAGACTTCCTGGGTTTAGCTGTGTCATCCGACAGCTCCTCAGAGAAAAAGTCTGTTTCATCCAGTAAACTGAAGAGGAATAGTTTCCATAAAGGCTGCCAACCAAGTCATGTCAGCGTGTGTGTGTGTGTGTGTGTGTTCAGGCTAGGTCAAAGCGCAGGGATTTTCCTCGGTGAGAGCAGGAGTGTATTTTTAGGTGGGAGAACAGGGATGGATGGATGGACAGAGGCAGCTGGTAGAGAAGTCCAGGGCGGCAGCAGGAGGCGGGGGGGACAACTCTGCCATGACTCAGAGTTGGTCTAATATTACAGCAGGATTCATAAGGTGCATTATTGCTCTTGGTTGACCTAATTTCTTTTGAGAGTATCTCTCTTGTAAACAGACCTGACAGCTTGTTAGTTTTCACCTCCATTAAAAACTGTACGTCTGTGACATGTTAGAATGTATTGAAAGAATTGGTCAATTGAAAGCATGCCTTAAAGGGATATTCCGGCGTATAATTAAATTCTGTTTAATGGTGAGACCAAACACAACTCACCTACTCTCTTCCAGCAGCCGCTTGTTTGAGAGCGAGACCTCAGGCCAGTCCATTACGGACTACAGCGGGGTGACGCAGGTCAAGGAAGAACATTTATGATCATTTCATCATGGAAATGCAATCAGACCGAGACGCTAAGGCAGAACAACTACCGCGTCTGCAGTGCAAAATGATAAATAGACTTGCCCAAGGTCTCGCTACAAAGAAGTGGCTGCTGGAAGAGAGTAGGTGAGTTGTGTTTGGTCTCTTTGCTAAAGAAATTAGGCAAAACTAAAAAGATGTTTGGTGGCTAGTACTATGGCTGGGACCTTATATATCCTGTTGATGAAGTTAGGTGCTGTTCTGAGCATTATTTGTGGCTTTTTGGTTGAGGTTTGTTTATGCCTCCTTAGACCGCTGTGTATTGCTATCGTGCGGTCGTTACTAAAGTTGGTATAACTAGAGAAGCAAGTGGTCAGCAACATTCATCTCTTGAGGGGGTGTCTAACTCAGTGTTACGGTGTGTTTGATCCTAAATTAATTTTATGCCGGAATATCCCTTTAAGGCAAAGTACTAATGATACACAGTGAAAACTTTAAGTCTGTGACATGTAAGAATGAATTGAAAGAATTGGTGAATTCAAAACATGAGTTAATGCTCAAAGCAGTCAACTGAGAATCTGTGGAAAACAGGCATTTCCTTGGTGACAACTGTTTGTGTTTCCCAGCACTCCCTGCTGACATAAATAGCTCACACCCTAAGTCTGACGACCGTTTATTTCATTCACTGTAGCGCACCAACAGTTCGTACAGCAGCGGTGTAGTTGTGTGATAATTACATCAATTTACAAACATAGACGGTAAAGGCAGAAAAGAAAGACGGCAGTGAAATGAATACAGCTGTCCAAATTTGCAGTGGTCTGATAACCCAAACCACAGAAACATGATAATTAAAAGTAGAGCGAGCACACACTAGCAGTTCATCTCTCTGTTCAACTGCCAGAGAGAGAGACAGACGGGCAGTTCGATTCTAACAATATCCACGACATATGCTGATTATAAATAGAAAACAGCATGAGACTGTCGGCACACACAAGTCACCCCCCCCCCCCCTTCATTCCTGCTTGCCCCACAGCAAATGGTTCTTCCTCCTGGTCTGCTTCCTGGTCGAGCACAGAAGAGGAGGAGAAGGAGAGAGAGGCCTGCAGGAGTGAAGGAGGGAGCTTTTCACTGGAAAGAGTGTGTCCCCTGTTGGTCATATTCTGCAGTGGCATTGTCTTATTTCCTGTACCACGAGTCTAGAAATAGGACTGTGATCACACGTAGTTTCATTGTAGGACTTAGGCTTGGCTCTTTGCTTCTGTTTGAAAACTAAAGTCAACCTGGAGAAGTGCTTTCTTTAGAGGCAGCAGTTCATCTGGGGTGAACTCAAAGATGGCAACCAAGGGGGGTTTCACACCTACGCCGTTTAGTCCAGACTTCCTGACTTTTTTGTTTAGTCAAAACCAAAATGATAGGTGTAAAACCTCCCTAAGACCTTGGTCCGGACCAAACTGCCGGACTTTGATTCAACCAAAAGAGGTGGTCTTGGCCCGTACCAAACGGAACCACAATCTGGTGTGAAAGCATTATTTTGAAAGGTTCAGACCTTCATACCAAAGGCAGGAAATGAAGCGAGGAGTAGAAGTATCTCTTACTAAGTTAAATGGAGATTCTCCGCAAACAGGAGATTTTGTAATATTGTAGATAAAGTTAAACCTCACTATTGACAGCTTATCTTTTCAAGAGTTTTACAACACAGACTTTTCTCCTGAGTCGGTGTTGCAATGACTCGCAGGATCGCATCCTTTCTTTTCCTTTCCTGTCAATGTCGATAAAGTTGTCGTCCAATGATCAAATATATGAGACTTCCTGGGACCAGCCTCATGTACAGCTCTTCAAGTTATCGCTGTTGGTAGTTAAAAATCAAAAATAGTGCAATGGAGGGAATGACGATTTCATCCACGTTTTCACCATTCAAGACCCGCACTTTTAAACGTGTTGACGTCAGACGCCCGCCGGCCTAATGACCAATCAATGTAAACTACAGAGACAAGCAAAGCACATAGTTGATGAGGACATCACGTAGGTTCGTCATGTTAAGTCTGTTAGTCCGTTTGCAATAATGATGGTGTGAAACCTAAACAGACTGAACCAAATGTAAACAATGTAACGAAAACACAGACCTTCTTCTAGACTTTCAGGCGTGAAAACACCTTAAGACAAATATGTTGTTTCAAAAGTTTAATCAAACTTAACTTTGTACAACACCCGTCTTAAGGTGCCAGAATAATTTTGTTACACCCAAACGCCATTTCACTGTCAGCATGTACAGTCATGATTGTTACTGGCAATGATCTACAAAGACAAAAACATCATTAAGTCTTACTTGTTGATCTTGATTTTCTAGTGGCTTCATTTCTGCTGTAACGTTCTTCATAACAGGTGGAGCGAGGTAAGATGCTAATAAGCGAATGACCTGAATTAGAGAGCTCATTTTCTACTGTCTGACATGCTCATAGACGTAACACAATTTAGAAATTAATCTAGAATTACTGTTGGGTGTGTGGAGATTACAGGTGGACCGGCGAAAAGATCCATAAGGGCACAAACTTGGCAGTGAAAAATAACAGTGTGAAAAATGACACACTCTGGAGAAAACTTCAGGATGATACACCCAAAGTTTTCACTGGATGAAACATGACGAGGATAAAAGCTGGAGTATATTCGGCCTGAAAGCAAAAGAAGATTTTCAGTTTGAGCAAATGTCAGGGCGTCGCCACATGCTGCATGTGACATAATCTTAATCAGGGGATATGAAAGGAGTCCTTGATCCATTGGTCCCTGGAGTTACTGCTCGCTGGGGGCACAGACAATGAAGGAGGAGGTTGTGAGAGAACTTCTGTCTCCTCCTCGTCTTCCTCTTCTTCCTCCTCCTCCTCTTCTTCTTCAGAGTCCCCGTTATAAGTACTGAAGGAGGCCTCAGACAGAAGTGAGGAGCCCTTGTACTCCTGGATGGCCTCGTGGAGGGACCACAGCTGGCACAGCAGGGACATATCGAGCTGACGCAGACCCACCTGTCAGACACAAACACGAATATCATTTTCTGTTGATCAAATTTAAATGATAACACAAGAGGTGCTGTTACACTGAAAATCAGCACAGCCTATGGGAAAAGTGTGTTACTATTTAGTGAAACTGCATGACCGCTGGTATATTGATATATATATAAAAGTTCCACAAGGGTCTGTAGGTATTTATAACGGGTAATGGGTAAGAATACTTTTGTTTCTTTATCTATGCAACAGTTTTCCTATAAAAACGAATTCCCATGTATGATCCGTGTGCTTTTTCGATGTAGTTTAAAGGGATATTCCTGCGTAAAATTAAGTTAGGGCCAAACACTCCGTATCACTGAGTTAGACACCTCCCTCGAGAGATGAATGTTGCCGACTGCTTGTTTCTCTAGTTATACCAACTTTAGTAATGACAGCAGGATAGCAATACAGAGAGTCATGCGCTCAACCAAAACGCCACTCTATAGCCACAAATAATGCTCAGAACAGCACCTAACTTCATCAACAGGACATATAGGGTCCCAGACATAGCACTAGCCACCAAACATCTTTTTAGCTTTGACTGATTTCTTTAGCAAAGAGACTAAACACAACTCACCTTCTCTCTTCCAGTAGCCGCTTGTTTGTAGTGAGACCTCTGGGCGAGTCCATCACCTGCAGCGGAGTATCGCAGCTCAAGGAAGAACATTTATGATAATGTCTTCATGGAAATGCAATCAGACCGAGACGCTAAGGCAGAAGAACTACCGCGTCTGCAGTGTAAAATGATTATTATGATCATTATTACTTCAAGGAAATGATAAAGTAATGATCATAAATATTCTTCCTTGAGCTGCGAAACTCCGCTGCAGTCGATGGACTTGCCTGGAGGTCTCCGTACAAACAAGCTGCTGCTGGAAGAGAGAGGCTGAGTTGTGTTTAGTTAGTTTACTTAATTTTATGCTGGAATTTCCCTTTAAGCTTAGATTCAGAGAAAACCTTAATTTTTAATTAAAATACTTTAATTACGATAGCTTGAAGAATGAAAAAAAAAAGGTTCATGCATTATTTCTTTGCACAGGATCACAGTGACTTTTTGCTCTTGATGTCTCACCATCTCTTTCCGCAGTAAAGCCAGAGCAGCGTCCAGTCCACCAGGTTTACTACTGAGGCGAGGCGCGTCCCCGCCGCCCCGGCTGATGTCGGCCTGGATGCGCGCTCTCTTGCTGTGCACCTTCTCGATATCCCGCCACGAACCGCCGCTGGAGTTGAGGATGCCGCTCAGGCCCTTGGGCAGAGGCGGCAGACCCTCCACTAAAGCCGGGACGCCGCCCACCGGACTGTCCGCCGCGTTGCAGCAACTCCCGTTCATCGGAACGTGGGTGACCGCGGACTCAGCGCAGAAATTACGCGACACAAACACGAATAAGACGCCAATTCCTTCTCAGCAGCATGAAAAGGTGGTGGGGATGCGTGCAAACCAGGTCAATGCCAACCTGTTCTTTGGGCTGTGCAGTCAACTCTGCTTTCTCCTCGGGTTTCCTGGCTTTGTTTTGTTTCCTCTCCTTTGTGTGTGGTACAGTTCACCCAGACAGCCTCCGGCTCCTCCCGGGAAGGACCGCGCCACGCCCCGCCCCGGTCTGCGTGTGTGGGGGAGAGCTGTCAATGTATTTGTTATAAATCAACAAATTCTGAACTCCGTTCAGTCAAAACACACAGAAACAGATCCTATTTGCCTACCTGTGACTAATTACTGGGTGTATACAAACGCGTGGGTGTGCGTGCGTGCGTGGAGACAAAACAGCCTCTAGTATTGGTGCAGATATAGGGCACATTTCAACTAATGCATTCTACATTTTATTGGTCCTTAAAAATGTCCTTGTTTAAATACAACAATTTTTCAGTTAACATACTTTATGGCATTTGTATTTGGCGACCCCCTGTGGAAAGAAAAATACTGCAGAGGTTCCGAACAGGCAAAAGTTTCCTCAGAACAGTCAGAACTGATTGACTGAAAATTAAAATATGAGAAATAAAAATAGTGCCATAATATTAACGCAATATGAAGATGGTGATTCATTTGCTCCATAAGGAAGCACATTGCATTCACCAGATGAAAAAATGAGACATATTATCTCATAATTACGAGATAAGGTGTCTGAATTATTTTTTTCATGTGAATACAACACGCTTCCTTAGCTCCAGATTCTTACCACATTATGTCACTGAATCCTATCCATAGTCACTGTAACTATGTCGTATCTTAGATATTTACCATAAAACAGTAACAGCCTTTCCTCAACAAAAAGGGGCTGAAAAGTAACAGATTTAAGAGTCAGACTGAACAGTGAGGTCCTGATCCGGTGATCGGTGGGTCGCATGCTTCACAGTCTGTACCTTTGACTTGTAGTCCAGAGCTGTTTAATGTCTGTCAGCAGAAACTTGCTCAAATGCAGACATATCACTGTAGTGAACACAAGTGTACTTTAAGTTTTCAGTTTTTGATTTTTGTGATTTACAAAATTAACACCAACCTCTGCCTTCTGCAGAAAAAAAACAGATGTTGTCGATCACTGAATTCAAATTTGGTCGCTATCTGAATGAGTCCAAGACAATTAACCACAGAAATACATCAGGTCTTTTCCTGCTCTATTCTGATTCTTATATTCTTCACTGGCCAGTTGGTCTTTGATCAATATGGATGCTGCATACACATTTATAATATTCTGTTTGTATATTTTAAGTATGGATGGAAAAAGAAAACAGTAAAATGTTGGAACATAGCAAACCTTAAAATAATAGTTCTGCTAGTCATAAAAGTCTGTTAACTGAAGAGCAACGTGAACAAGTTTGACATTTTAATCCTATTTCAAGTGCAATTCTTGACCAATTTCAATTCAGCTCTAATCAAGGATTCAGTCAAAAGAGAAGTGCCGCAAAGCAGCGAACAAGAGTCAATACTCCAGGACAGAGGCAAGTTGAAACAGTGTTCCTGTAAATTCATGGTACAATCTTTACCATGATGGCTACTGGTTGAGCTCCTTGAGGCTGCGCAGTGAACTGGCACAGCTGGCGATGAGGGTACAGAGCTGGATACTTGCCTCCAGGGAGGCTGAACTCTGTAGCTGGTTTGTGGCCCAGCGAAGTTTGGTTAGAACAGCTTCCTCCGCTTCTTGCAGCACGGGTTGGAGAGTAGGGCTCTGTGCAATAACTGGAGGGCGAGCAGGTGCGAGGGATGTGGTGGGAGCAGGAGGTGAAGGAGTAGGAGCAGCCGCTGGAGGCAGGAGAGCTCTTCCACCCGCGGCCGCCCCCTCACAGTGCTCCGGTCTGGGAACTGACACACTCGCCTGAGTGCTGGGGCCACCATTAAGAACAGGAGTCTGGGATGGTGTGGGGGACTGGGCCGCGAGTTGTCTTTCCCGTACTTGAGACAAAGCTGCCTGTGCATTTAGAGCTGAGAGAAGCAGAGGAAACAGAGAATAATACAGACAAAAAAAAAAAAAAGGTTTAGTCACATGAGGGTACAAAAAAAGACACAAAAGGAAGAGACAGCTGATGACTTAAAGCGATATTGTGGCGTACATTTAATTTAGGGTCAAACACACCGTCACACCAATCTAGACACCCCCTGAAGAGATGAATGTTGCCGACCGCTTGTTTCTCTAGTTACACCAACTTTAGTAACGACCGCAGGATAGCAATACACAGCGGTCTGAGGAGCCATAAACAAACCTCAACTAAAACGCCACTCTATAGCCACAAATAATGCTCAGAACAGCATTTTAATATTTTTTGTTATTTATCCTGATTAGAATTCTGAGAGACTGACTCTGTGTTGTGACGTGTTTGACCCTTAATTAATTTAACACCCGGATGTCCCTTTAATCCTTGTGTATTTGAGGTGAGGGTGTGTGTGTTGAGTGTACCAGGGTTGTCCTTGTCAACATCAGAGTCCAGCTCCTGACATGAAACACAGTAGATTTTCTGCTGTCTGTCCTGAAGAAGAATCGTCTGCATACACACACACACACGTGATTTTAACCCATGTATTATATAAACTGTGTATAGTACTTTGAAGGGTCTTCTGGGAACACAGAATAAAGAATAAAACCACTGACCCCGCAGGTCTCGCAGCAGTCTCCCAGCATCTTGTATCCTTTGAGCAGATAGTCTCCCATCAACTTACTGATCTTGTCCTGTCTCTCTCTCCGAGCCTGGATCACCTTCATCTCTGCCTCTGTGGGAGGCTCCCACTCGAAGTCTTCATCATCTAAAAAAAAAAAAAAGAGTAAAAAATAAAACCGAAACCACCTGAACAGACACAGACCCACACTAATGTCAGCTGCTGTCACCATCTTCATAACAAACAACCTTAATGCTATCCAGTGTTCAATTTCTGAGAGGTGTATAACAGTGATTTTTTACTTAATGTTTTTACACTCAAGAACAAGATAAATACATGTAAATAAACGTTGTTTTGGTCGGTGTTTTAGCGCTGCCGCAGTGCTGCTATTGCTAAAAATGCTGACAAGCTAAGCTAGCATTTCGACAGGGCTAACGATATCCACGGAAAGAGGAAAAGGACATTTAAGTGAGAGTCAAAGTAAAAATATGACATGTTCAATGTGTAAGGTAACGCGGTAGTTTATTCGCAGCAAATGTTTATCAGAACAATGTCAAAGTTATCTAGTTTATAAACTAATAAGTTCACAAACCTCCATTCAGAGCCATGTTGCTTCAGTGCTACACGTTTTGCGTGATGACGTCGACAGTAGTGATCGTTGGCTTCTTCTTCTCTAAACTCGCGCGACGCTTCAGGTCGAAATAGCGCCTCCCTGACTGATGGCATGAGCTGAGTACAGCAGGCTGGAGGACTTATTCGAGCAACCGATATTAACCACAGTACTCGAGTAGAGGGGGGATGTACGGTGGCCGAGAACCGCCACTGCTGCAAATTAAAAAGAATGCAAAAAAAAGTCACAACAAAAGTTACCGATGCAAAAAAAGAAGAAAGAAAGAAACTGAAGGCCACTGCAAATAAAAAAAGGAATGATGCAGATGAAAAAAAGCCACAACAGAAGTTAATGACGCAAAAAAAGTGGCGATGGAAAAAAAAAAGAATTACTGAAGCTAACACTACACCGGTATCCTCCAGTTCAACTTCATATCGACTCAGGTGCTACACGGCCTAACTGTATCACACAAAATTAAATTAAACAATAACCTTTCCATTTTTTTATTTTTCTCGCCGTCGTCTTCTGTGCCTAGATCGTAAAACACAGGTGCATCATCATTATTGGTCCCCGACAGCTCACTTCCATTGTGGCTTTTTTTATTTGCATCCTTTTATTTTCGCGGTAAGTAACTTTTTTTTTTTTTCCATTGCTACCTTTTTTTTTTTTTTTTGCGTTGTTAACTTCTGCTTTGGCTTTTTTTTATCTACCCCGTTTCTTTTTTATTTGCAGTGGCCTTTGGTTTCTCTCTCTTTTTTTTTGCATCAGTAACTTCCATTGTGACTTCTTTTTTTTTTTTTTTGCATTCTTTTTTATTATTTCCAGCAGTGGCAGTTCTCAGCCACTGTACAAACAAAAATGGTTAAAATCATCCCCCTTCTTAAACAGTCATGATCCCACCTTTCCATTCCTTGAGCCATCTTTGTCAATGAATGCGGAAATATTATGATTATTTTAACAAGAGAAATATTACCACCATTTCAACGTTTAGGTGGTGAGATGGAGCGGAATCACTGTCTGTGGACAGTGCATGGAGACACACAAACACACACAAACATTTTCCTCCCCACCAACGTTGCTAATTACCCACTAAACAGTGGTACCTTTTTCTCCCTTCTCCGTTAGATAGGGTAACCAAGGTTGCATAACTGAAGCTCTATCATTTAACTTAAACATACATTCACATAGATATTAATCTCTCCACTTACCTGCCAGGCTGTGTTTTTCCATTATATTTTGACTGCTTAAGCATGAACCTCGTGACAGGGGGCATATTTGGTAAAATACTTTTTAAGTGTCAGTAAGTGGCGAAGCAGCGCTGGTAACTGTTTGAATCGGAGCGCTACCACGCCTTTCAATTAATGAAAAATTAATTCATTAAATTAATTTGTTAAGTTTATCTTCCCATCCTGTCTGCCCACACATAAAAAACTCCTCTAGGTAATAAGTCCAATAAAACATCAGACAAGTGAAAAGCTTTGTTCCGTCATGTTGGTGCATGTTAATTCCAAGCTTGTGACCCATCTGAATAAGTAATGAAACCCACAATGTTTCTGTTTTTAACATTTTTTTATTTAGTTTGACTCTATCTGGCTTCAGGTCCAAAACATAATCTGGTCCATTTCACAGAAGAAAAATAACATCAAAATATGCGTATCACTGTTATCCAAAGCACAGTGGTTTTTATGGTCTTCATATTGATTTCCTATCTTCCCCCCCATTTTATTTTTCTGCTGTTTAGTGAAAAAGACTTTTATTTTGTGTAGTCCTACATTAGTCTTTGGTCTCTACATGTTGGAATTAAAATACCCCCTCTACAGCTATACAACAATAAATCAATACAGAAAAAACATGGACAATTAAATCTGTTTGGGCTCTGATGTTATGTTGTGGTTACATCCTTGTATGGTGTTCATCTTAAGTTGCTTGATTATGGTTATAGTGTTTCATTACGTCTCATCCACGTCCAAATCCAACTTTGTCTTTCACTTCGTTTGTGTCTTTTGCTCTTGTTGTCTTCCTGTCATTTTTTACATTTCTGTTCAACCGTCTGGGAAACATCCTCTGGAAAGGAAAGTAAAAATACTATGTAGTTTACAATCATTACCTTATTTTTTACTGACACTTTCATTCATATTTTAAAATACATTTTGATTTTAAATCAGTCAGTGAATTTTGATATATTTTCAGACACACTTTGCACACATTCTTACCTTGACAATGGGGGATTTTCTTTTAAAACACTGCAAAAATAATAAATAAAATGATAAGTCTGAGGTTTCTCATCATTACATAATACAATACCTAGATGATATTAAAATGCACAAAAAAAAAATAAGAGTGATTTGGTACTTACGCTGATGTTTTGTCTTTACTCTGCTCACGTTCAGGGGCAGATTAATAAGAGAAAAATACAGAATAAGAACCATACAGACTGTGAGTTAGATTTAATCTTAAAGTGTACATGTTTGTGATAAACATACCTTCTGGTTTGGGGTGCATGAGACTCAATGGCAGCTCCAAGGTGACATCACTGAGGAGAAAACAAATCAGCCAATCAGAAAAATACAAATACTTAGTGATAATTATTGTTGTTAAGTTATTCATGATTCAATATAAACTCTACTCACCTGGCAGTGAGTCCGCCCAGCAGGCTACGAGAAGACGAGAAAGATGTTATATGTTTGTTTTTGTTTCAGAGACAAAAGTATTCAGACAGAAACAGTCACTCACCCTCCTCCAGCAACCATGAGGTTAATTTTGATCTTGTAGGAAACCAGAATTCCCAACACTTCTTTTTCCAAACCCCCTCGCAACCTTCAGGGTACAAATACAAGCATTACAGGTTACACACTGCATGCAAGAAAAGCAACGATTTGACCTGGTTTGCCAAAAACAAGTTTGACTTATTGTCCAAATTTAGAGGTGAGATACTCAGGAGACTTACATTGTGGTGGAGGCCAAGTTGGTATCCTCATCTTTCAGTCGTCCATCCAGTGCCAGACCTCTTTTCTCCTTGTTCTCGGCTAGGCGGAGAGTAATGGACAGAGTGTTCTCATAGGTGCCGTTGGGCTCCACTGTTTCTCTGTGAAGAAAGAATAACACATAAACCATACAGTCACAGATACGACTCTGTGCTTTTACTTCAACAATATGATTTATTGCGCTTCAGTGATTTGTGTTTTCCACATACCCAAACTCTTGGAGGAAAACTTGCTTGGTGTATTTGTCCGCCGAGTATAGGACAATGTCTGTGGTTTGGTCCACTGTGAGAGGAGTAAAGAGAGGTTTACACACACATTTTTGTTTGCAGTAAAAAAAAGAGCACATTTTATGACGCTTTTTCCTGAGGAACTCACCGGTGATTCTGAATTTCTTGACTGTTTTGTTGCTCTCATTGTTGATTTTGATTTTAATTGGAATTGCTTCGCCGTGAAAGTAGAGCTGCGGTCAAACCAGAAAGACGTTAACAAATTCATCGACAAGAACAAACTCGATGAATGTGACGCATAATAATGAAGTTTTGACACTGTACATCTTTGTCCATTGAAGCTTCTAGATGAACGGGTTTGTCAGACATCATGAAGTTTTTGCAGAGTTCAGCCTTAGGGCCGGCGCCGATCTGGGTGGGGGCGTACTGGACTTTACGGATGACAAGGCGAGCAGTGTCTCTGTGAGGCAGGAGAGGACAGAGGAAGGAGGATGAGAGACAGGAGCAAAACAGTTAAAAGGGCACCGGTTGCATGCCATGGGGAACCCCAAAGTGTGTAATGGAGGTATTAGCTTTTTGACCATTTAGTGGCTCTTAGAGGCTGACTCATTTGCGCCAGTGCGGGGAGAAAACTTAATCGAAATGGGAGCCTTTCTGCATCTTCTTGTTGTTGCAATCAGATAGTAGCTCAAAGACAAGAGTGTACTCACTTCTTTTCAATCTTTTCATCGGCGTTGCTCTTCTCCTTGGCGAGGTAAGTTTTCACCTCAAAGTCAACACCACAAGCCTTGAAAAACAAACAAACAGATACGCAGATAAAACAATCAAATCAGCTCTTTTACACACAAAGAGCTGTGTTTTTATATAAGTTTGTTGTTGGACTGAGTTTTACCTTGCCCTTGTCATCTGGTCCGGGCTGCAGAGAGACTGAGCATGGGAGGTTGGTGGGTATCTGGAGAGACAGAGAAGCAGAAGAGTTGTTTTTATCCTTTAAACAAACCGACAAAGAGCTCAAACACTGTTTATCAAGCTGAAAACTTAATTCTGCCGTCTATCATGCCTCAAAAGTGAAAGGGTGTGAGTTGTCCCCAGCCTTCTTCAACAGAGTCTCATGCATGGGGGTCAGAGTTGGCTTATGATTCTCAGGGTAAATCTGGACGTGCTGGATCCAGATGTCCTTCCTGAAGCACAGGCCCATCACATCCAGGTCATCACTACCATAACGGAAGGCACATGCCAGCTGCACAAAGACTGTCAGCACAGCACAGGTTAATTTTTTATTTTTATTTTTCCCAACCACACTTCAGCAAGAAAAAACAGAGACAGTTAAAGAGACTGTGATCATCATTCACCTTTTCTGTCTTTAAAGTCTGTCGGATCCAGCTTTACGACACCATCTGTGAAGATAAGAAAGCAGATATGGTTACAGACATCATCCTTTCATGGGCAGAAACTAGGGGTGAGAATCACTAGTGGCCCCATGATACAATATTTTCACGATACTAAGGCAACGAAACAATATTATCATGATACTTGGGACCCCATACGATATTATCACGATACGATATCATCACAATACTTAGGTCACGAAGCAATGTTATCATGATACTTAGGACACCATACGATATTATCACGATACGATATTATCACAATACTTAGGCAACGAAATAATATTATCATAATACTTAGGCCACGAAACGATATTATCATGATACTTAGGACACCATACAATATTATCACGATACGATATTATCATGATTCTTGGGCTATGATGCGATATTATCACAATACTTGGGACACGATACGATATTATCACGATACTTGGGCCATGATGCGATATTATCACAATACTTGGGACACCATACGATATTATCACAATACGATATAATCACAATACTTGGGACATCATACGATATTATCACGATACGATATAATCACAATACTTGGGACACCATACGATATCATCACGATACGATATAATCACAATACTTGGGACACCATACAATAATATCATGACACTTAGGACACCATACGATATTATCATGATACATTATTATCACGATACTTAGGCCACGATATGATATTATTGTGATTTTCAAAATGTTGTAATTCAGTGAGTATTGCAATACAATATTTTGCGATTTATACATTTTTTTCATTTGTTTAGCTAATTTAGCATTTGGCTTTCCTTAATGTTTGTCTTATTTACGCTGTATTTTATTTTCATGTAGCACATCTTGCAAACCTTTTATATCTATTTGTTGTACTAACTTTCTCCTGCTCTATGATGTCACCTCTGCCGACTTCACTGGACAAACAGTTGATTTTATTTTTCCATTATCATAGATTTGACTTCATATTAACAGTTACTTTGAAAATAATCAGTGCTTGGTAAATGAGACGATACGATATATGACCAGACAAAATATCGCGATACTATACTGTATTGAAACACACTGACTGAACATGAGCTTACCAACTTGGTCTACACTGTTCATATGGTCCACATAGTCCCTCTTTCCCAGGTAGAGGGTCACCTGTCAGAAAAATAAAAGTTTTTCAGATCCTGTTGAGTGTTTCCAAACGATGAAACGTGTTTTAAGATCATCAAGTAGTAGAAATATAGACTCACTCCTCCGTTTCCACTGGTCTTCTTGTAAACCCTGAGTAAAAAGGATAAGAGAGAACAGTTGAACAACATCTACCATCCTCATCCAGTCCTTTGTCTTCTCCTGACAGTAAATTGTAAGTTTAACACATAACATGTATGAAAAGTGCAACATAGCTGCAGAGCTCGAGACTAATTTGAAAGTAAGTGTCTGGTGAATGTAGGTTGACTTCATTTGAACACAGTACCGAGTAACCGTCTGGATTACCCAGATAAATTAATGATTAGTTTTAGGCTGTAGAGGTGAAGTAAGTTCGTTTGCCAGCAGCAGAAGGGCCAATAATCCCTTATTCCCTTTTATCCAGTTAGGAAAAGCTAAGAGTGGAGCAGCTTTACCTCATCGTGCCTGGATTGAGAGGCTGGCCCAGGTGAGGGAGCTACAAATGGTGTGTGGCACGGTTCCCAAACAGCTCATTACCTGTGTGTCTGTCTAAGAGCCCGTTTGAACCAACGCATACGCTAATTAATCCTTTGCAAACCTCAGATTAACACTTTAAAAACTACTTGTCACATTCAGGAGTTGGCTGACCCAGGGTCAAAGTCTGCAACAATGAGGTAGTGCGGTTATAAACGCTGGTTTTTAAGGCATTTCAGACACTAATATAAAAACAAATCTTTGTATTTGAGGAAAGTTAGCACTGTCACTGGAAATAAACCTTTTCACTTTTTTGATTCGTCAAAATAAAACAAGAACATAAACATGAAGAAAGTAACAAAAAAGGAAAGTATTACTTACTTTGCCATATTTATTGGGTCTTGACGAGAGCTCTTATTGAGAGTGAAGAAGGAAAAACAAAAAAAGCAGATTTAGGTTATTAAAGGTAACAGCGTCATCAAATGTTATGTATTTAGAAAGTGATCCCGCACCAACTACCAGCTTTCTGGGGTGATGTTTTGTTTTTAGACACCACAAAGTTAATCCCATCTGATCAGATTACACCATCAGTGTTAGGATCCAAATATGTTATAGCTGAACTGGCCCTCATCCAGCAGACGCCAGGTTTCACACCAAACCTCCACGCCAGATTTACACCACATTCACTCAACATTATGTCACGTACAGCGGCGAAGCCAAGGCCGCCGCTTGAGTGAACTATTCAAGGACAATTAAATGGATGAAGCCCATTCAGTAACTTGGTGGAGTCTTCCTGGACTTAATGAGACGCTAAGCCCTAACGGCACCCCTTTATAGCTCTTTAATGGGGATTACTACACGATGATTTGGTTTGTGTTTCAGGTGACAAAAGTAAACTTTGCTTTCCTGAATGATCACATTTTGAAACAGATTATTTACTTAAAATGGACAGAAATTAAACATTCAGTCGAGTAAGGGCGCAATTTATCATGTCCTCGATTATATAGTGTCACAGCTTGTTGCCTAATAGACCTAAACAAGAAATTATGTTATGTAACGAGCCTTCAGAGAACATTACACATGCTGCTTTCCAGAAGGCAGACACCAAATTTCCATTTGACCTCCTATTTTTAGGTGTTCAAGTGGATGCAGAGACTGAGAATGGTGATTAATCGCCCCTGGAAGGACTCCTCGAATCTAAAACCAACTATGCGGAGTCAGGACTAAGGGGTCCATGTGTAATTCAGGAACTTAAAAAAGTATATTTCATCCAAAGGCTACATAACTGTAGCATATTATTTAACCTATAGTTTTATGCTCAGCAGCATTTTGTGTCATTTAAACACAGTTAATGCAGCTGATTAAAGATGTTTAACAAATCCAGATCAGTTAGTCAAGCATCTGAATTTCATTAAATAAAAAAAAAAAAGTTAATTGCAAGTGATTCAGTCGTTAAGATTTGAGCTTTAAATCACAGCAGCTGTATTCTGACTCTCAATGGCAACCTTAAATAAAGCGAGTGTTCGTTAGACTGTTAAAGAGAGTAAATTAATGCTATAAAACAACAACTGAAAAGAGACTGGAGGTGTAATATGACAAGGATTTATAAATGCCCACTTCGACTTAAAATAGTAATTCGTTCAGCAAACACTTAATGAAGTCTCTATAGGTATGAGCCGGTGTCGTATTTCTAAGCTCCCTCCTGAAATTGAAAACAACAGCTGCATTTCGACACAAGTTTAACCATCACTCGTTCATCCATCCAACCATCTATGCATGAAGATGTAGAGGTCTTACCTCTTGTCAGCTGTCCGGGAGCTTGGTCAGAGGGAGTGGAGAGTGTACGCTCCTCAACACTTGACCTCCCTTTTTATACCTGCAGCCTCTCTCCAAACATCATTCAGGCTTAGCTGGTTCATTGTCGCTGTCGTTGCCTGCTTCTTAATCCAGTTAGGCAATCAGGGGTTGGCTTTTTGGGACTACAAAGGGTTTAATAATACCAGCAAGCTAAATCACAGGGACAGACATACAACCATGCAAGCAAGCCGCCACATGGCTGTGTTAGTAGTAGGCGGTTAATCTCCGCTTCTCCACACACCAATCAATCAATTGTGCATCAATTCAGAGGAGAAGACCATGTTTGGGTCCCTGAGATCTGGGTTAATGTCTTTGAAAAACATCCATGGACTAATTACGTCAGAAATGTGAGGTTAATGCTCTGAACGTCAGTGAACTTGGGTTTAATAACAGAATATAATAATAGAATTTCTATTCATGGCCTGATCCATCTCTGAGCTGCACCTGTTTTAAACAAGGGGTTATACTCCGTCCTAAATTTAGACTGGCAGTGAATGTATGTCTTTAGCTCAGACACCTAAAGCTGATATTTTTGGCTTCGGCCTTTCTTTGGTATATTGTTTATAAATTTTGAAGTCATGCTCATTGAAGCCCAAACATTAAAAAGAGTTAAAATTGGCAACTTCACATAAAATTCTCTCATGTTTCTGGTCTTAAAGAGAATTGTAATCATATTTTTTTTTACATAACTTTCTTAAATTTCAGTTTTAAATTATGAAAGAGGATGAGGGCCACATGAAGAGAAAAAAATAATAACAGGAAGGAGATTTAAGTTGAAATTTCAAGATTAAACAAATCGAGATAATGTCAATAAAGTCATAATTTCGAGATTGAAATTAAAATTTTGAGATTAAAGTCAAAATTTAGAAATTAAAAAAATTAAAAATTTGAGATTAAAGATGAAATTTTTGACTTTATTCACGTAATTTTGATATTTTTTTAAATCTCCAAATCTCGACTTTAATGTCAAACTTCTATTTACTTCATCTCGACTTTTTTAAATTTTCACTTTTATCTCGAAATTTTGACTTTACTCTCAAAATGGAAATTAAAAAAATCTCCCTCCAATAATAATATTTTTTCTCTTCTTGTGGAATTAACCCGCTTTCATTTTAAATACATTTTCATTCACAAAAAAAAAAAAAAAATCAGAATCAGGATTGAGGCGCCCCGTTTATGTTTTAAAAAATTTAAGTAAAGGTAAATAACGAGTGTGAGATATTTTTAGGTGTTTGTGGAGAAGTGTGGAGATTCCCAGTATTCAAGTCCGTCTGATCTGAACAGATTAAGTAATCCTAGTCACATTACAGCACAGATGAGTGGAGCACCAAGTGCCACGTCAATAGTAAGCTTCCTTATTCAACTGTGTCTCAGTAACATGCCAGAGATCAGGTGCAATCACTAGAGGAGCGGTTGACTCCTGAACTTTTGAGCCCGGGGGAAACCTTAACCAACAGGTTCATTTTAACGAGCTCATGCTGAAAGTTCAACTCCGGATAACTATTTTGAATCTGAGCCAGGCTGTCTAGGTCAACCCTATACCACATCTTACCGGCTGATACGTGGGTGAATCATTTCAATGGTGTCATGGGTTGCTGCAAAAACAAACAAAAACAGGGCTTTACACTATTTTTTTTTTTTTCACAAAGAGCACATGTGCTTCTAAGTTGAAAATGTAAGGAGCAAACAAAGAACTTTTGGGGCACAATCATAATTTATCAAATAATGTTGTCTTATTGGTCGACATAAGTATTATTATTTGAAATCAATTTTAGGTCTCTTGGTCACATGACACGGAAGCTCTTGAAGGAAAACAGCCTTTTCTGAGAACATTAACCGGTAATTTATTGATGGTCCCTTATTTAACACCCGACGTTGACAGCGAGGATGTCGAGTAGATTTAACCGCGCTGCCGTTGTTATTCCCGGTTATGGAGAGTGAGAAGACACCTGTAGATCCACAATAAATGTCCATCTGACATCCTACCTAAAACTAACTTCACTGCAGTATCTACATGAAAAAACATTTGTTGCCTCGGCTAATTTTTTATGCGCACATGTGCCCCTAAATACATTTTACAATTCGCACACATCTAATTTTAGTCGCACTGTTGAGCCCTGAAAAAATGAACATTTTAAGGATCATGAAGCTGTTGCATTTCTAAGTCAGTCTTAAGAGGCCTTTTGAAATAAAACGACTTTTACTAAGTTCTTAAACAACTGATTTCCTGGATGTTTAAACAGAAATTTAAACCCCAACAACTGAATGCCGTCTGTCATATAGGGATGGGCGATAAATTACCGTTCACGATATATCGTCAGAAAAATCCTCCATGATAAATATTTGCCGCCTCATGATAAATACAATAAATGCAAGTTGATGACGTAAGCAAGAGTGATGGACTCACAGCCATAACCCACACAGAGCAGAATAACAAACAAACATGGCCGAAGGTGATTAAGAAGATGTTTCTAAGCAGCTTGTTACTGAACGAGGCTCCACATGAGGGATTTCCTTCAAGATTGGGTCTTAAATGAGCGCAGTCAGGTCTGCCTGACATCAGACAGACGATCTGTTCACTCTGTGCAATAAGAGTTTTCAATAAATGTTGAAAATGTTTTCACATTTGAGACTTCCCACCAAACATTGGACGCCGAAGAGACGTGCAGATCAAGTCAGTATTGGGTCGGTCCGTCAAAGACCATATCTACACATCGTGCAAAATAGGTTAGAAAGTTCGACGTCCAAATTGGACCTTTTTTAGACGCCGCTGCATGTAATAAAAATCTGCTTTTAGGGAGATGATTTTGTTGAAAAGTATCTTTAGAACATCTAACAAAGTGCTCACAAAGTGTACCCAAAACCCTCCAAGGAAAGCAGAAAAAAACATAAAAGATCATTTATATCATTATTTTAGGTCCCTTGGCCGTTAGAAATAAGAAACATGTAATAATTATTCAAATCAATAGGAAGTTGTTTCTGTATTTACAGTGAAAATATGGTTAAAGTAAGGTTAAATTAACAAAAGGCATTAGTTGTAATCCAGTCAGGTTCAGTCGAGTTACCTCAGCGATGGCCCACAAGTCAAGGGTCACTGTGTTGTAGTGACTCCAGCTTTGGCCGAGGAGGAACCAGTTCAAGTGCAGGTGTAAGTCTCATGTTAGGGTGTTACCTGCTTTATTGTCCCTCAAGTTTGGTTTCTGGAAAATACGCCTTGAAGTGAGCAGATTATCGGGTGATCGGTTAGAAAAACATTTCCAGGATGGTATAAACTTCTGTAATCCCAGCAGGGTTGAATAAATCGCCCCAGTAAGCCCCGGGTTTTAACAGAACAAGAACAACACATCTTTCTTAATCATTGTTTTGACCTCTTGACCAATTTGCTTCCTGGAAAAGTGTAGCTTCTTTGGCTCTGAGCCTGATTGATAAACAACATAGGTGCAACATGACTGCGATTCTCTCAACGCAGGATTTTCAGACGAACACACGACTGGATGACAAACACTAACACTAAGACAGAAAGTTAGACAGTAAGAATTTAGGATTTTAGGATCACTAATAAAGTTGATATCAAGCATCATGTGAAAAAAAGGATATGATATAATATTTATAAATAGTACAGTTTTATATAACTAAATTAAAATGGTGTCAATTGATTAAAAACGCTTATTTTTGTTTAACTGAAACATGAACATTTTTCGTCCTTCAACAGTTGTCTTTTTTAAGTGTCATAACCAGGTTTATTGTGCATGTATTGTGATAATTAAGTTTTCTTTTAATTTGCTCTATTAGGCCTTGTTAAGCTGATAACACGTTTTGCTGTACACAATGAAAACGGTCCGTAATTCTGTTTTAATCTAACTGCAATAAAGGAAATGAACAGCATTTATGAAAACAGATGGTCAAGTGATAAAAACAGATATAAATAGATACAGTAGAAACAGATGCCTAGCTTGTACCTGGTCTTGAAAGCCCAAGTTGGCAAAGTTCCCACCTGCTCAGAGCACTTTATTTAGGACCAGCTCAATGGAAGCTCTGTAGGTGGCTTAGCCTTTTTAAATACCAAACAGTCAGACCAAATAACCATGTGAAGTGTCTCACACTAAGTGTCAGCCAAAGGCCACAAACTGGAAAATAATTAATCTACAGGTCAGTACAGCCCAGGGGGATGAGAGGAGGCACAACAACCAGATGAAGTTCATCAGAGTCAGGATCAGCATCTCTATACCACAGAGATATAAGGACTTCAACTTGGGTTTCAAGTTCTTTTATAACTGTAAATACACTGACATAAATCGCCCAATCATTGCTCTAAACTCAAGAATGCTCGACCAAATTAAAATAACGAGATTCAATTACACTTGCCAGCATATAGGTTAACTATACCGCAGATACAAGATGTAAAAGACAACAAGTTTCTTAGGTTAAGGTCAAACTTCCATAAACTGACAACCAGGAGTGACTACAGTCCAAGTTAAATCAGCACAGCAGCCTTTGTGGAAACAGAAAATAATTAAAAACTGACCAAATCGTTCAGGCAGGAAATACAAAGCATACAATATTAGTTTATTTAATTACTTTAGGTAGTCATGGATAAATGCAGCTCTTTTTAACAGTCCATCATGTACGACAAACCAGTGTCCCGCTGAGCATTTTTTGGTCTAATAGACGTCTAAATGTAGCCGAGACGACTAGTCTAAAATCAGGCTACCACAGGTCTAAAAATAAAAGGTTTTCTTAGACATCTAAATTTAGACCAAAGTTAGACTAAATCTAAATCTGGGCTAAATCTATACGACACTGTATGTTGCTCAACAGCGATCATTATTATTTTGGTTAAGTACTTGATGATCAGTTATGCAACTCACAGCTGCTTTTTGAAATAAATAGTTATCGAATAATGCGGTAAAATGCAACAAATAAATTCTGTCTAAAAATATACAGAACCAAGACATTTGAAATTAGGTCTAAAAAAGCTAGATGTCTAATAGCCGTCTATTGCTCAGTGGGGTCCCACATCATGTTAGCAATATTATCATTATCATTATCGTTATCATCATCATCATCATTATCATCATCATTATTATTATTATTATCATTATCATTATCATCATCATCATTATCATTATTATTGTTATAATTATCATTATTATTATTATTATTATCATTATCATCATTATCATCATCATCATTATTATTGTTTTTATTATTATTATTATTATCATCATCATCATCATCATTATTATTGTTATTATTATTATTATTATTATTATTATTATGACTATTATTATTATTATTATTATTATTATTATTATTATTATTATTATTATTATTATCATTATCATTATCATTACCACCATCATCATCATCATCATTATTATTATTATTATTATTATTATTATTATTATTATTATAATCATCATTATCATTATTATTATTATTATTATCATTATCATCATCATCATTATCGTCAATATTGTTATTATTATTATTATTATTATTAATATTATTATTATTATTATTATCATTATTATTATTATCATATATTTGAGCTCCCCCACAGGCCCTCAGGCCCTTAGCTGTGGCACCTCATAAATACAACTCTGGAGGTGAACATTACCTTTTTGTTGGACGGCCTACAGGTACATACCCTACCCTCCATCTATAACAGGGTAAACCAGTGAACAGTTTCATGAACTCCTAGCGCCACCATGTGGATTCCCTGAGATCGAACATAGCAAAACAAATTAGCTATTTCCAGCTCTTTAAAGTGAAAGTTATTGCTGAAAAAAAGAAAAGAATGAATGCGGCTTATTTTTTTATAAATGTGCAATGATTTTAAATGAGCTCTTGGAATGAAAAGGAAAATCCTCATAGTCATTTTCTAAAACACACCATACAGTAAATCTATATTTATGGTTTGATGTAAATTCTTATATTCTTATAATGATGAGGATCTATGAAGCGAAACTGAGACGTGTTCAAACTTATTTTGGCTTTGACGTCAGGTGAGTTAAACACACCCACCACCATCATCATCATCTTCATCATCATCATCATCATCCTGCTCCAGAGCAGAGGTAGCCTACGTCTGCTGCTGCTGAGGTGCACTCCGCGCGCCGCTCGGCCCGCCCGCCCGCCCGGACACTGCAGTGGAGGTTACCGCTCCATCGCTGCTGCGGCTGCTCGCTCCCGACTCCGCGTCCCGCTGCAGATTTCCCGGGTCAGGGACGAAGAGGGGACACCACCGAGAGTCATGGCCGAGTCCAACCCGCGGTGGGGATTCCCTCGGCTGCGCCGGGCCGCGGTAAGCTCAGACAGGAGGTGGGGAGGTGGGATGTCTTGTACGGGGCGGTGAGGATACTGCAGCAGAGGAGAGAGAGAGGAGAGGAGTTCAGGAGACTACTGCGACACTGAGGTTGGGATGAGCTGCCAGTACACTGATAACTGCAGCGGATATGAAGGTTTATATCGGTTCAGATTTAGATCACAGTTAAATGTCAAAGTCTCTGTAGGGGACCAGGACAGGCCAATGACAAATGTGTGTTTGTTTGTGTGTGCGTGCGTCTCCGTGCGTGTGTTAGTTTGGGCTGCAACAGCAGAGACAGCTTTAGTACCGCAGTCTAACTGTGGAGAGTCTCCAAACTGTTCAGCTTTATGTAACTGATTTGGGGATGTGTGTGTCAGATACCTGCTGCCCATAGATCTGAATGTCTGCTCTGTTGCTGCTTTAACACCCTCCTGTTCTGGATTTTTAGGAGTTAATATACACACGTGCATCTTAATGAACATGTAGGCCTAAATGTGACTGCATTAATAATTCCTCTACAGTCATGATCTGATTCTGCATGGAGGCTGCTTCAACTTTGGATCATACAGTGTTTGATATTAAAGGGATAATCTGGTGTAAAATTTATTTAGAGTCAAACACACCGTAACACCAAGTTAGACACCCCCTCCAGAGATAAATGTGGTCGACCGTTTGCTTCTCTAGTTATACCAACTTTAGTAATGACCCCACGATAGCGATTCACAGTGGTCTACGTCTCCACTCGCAAACCTCAACCAAAACGCCACTCTATAGCCACAAATAATGCTCAGAACAGCACCTAACTTCATAAAAATCATATTAATCATTTTGCTGTGCAAACGTGGTAGTTCTGCCTTGGCATCTCAGTCTGATTGGATTTCAGTGGAGAAATGATCATAAATGTTTTTCTTTGAGCTGCGAAACCCCACAGCAGGTCTCGCTACAAACAAGGAGGATAGTGGGTGAGTTGTGTTTGGTCAGCCATAGTACTAGCCACCAAACATCTTTTTAGCTTTGCCTGATTTCTTTAGCAAAGAGACTAAACACAACTCACCTACTCTCTTCCAGCAGCTGCTTGCTTGTAGCGAGACCTCAGACAAGTCTATTATGGACCTTATCATTTTCTTGAAGTAATAATCATCATATTAATCTATAATCACGCGGTAGTTCTTCTGCCTTAGCGTCTTGGTCTGATTGTATTTTTAAGAAGTAATAATCATAAATGTTCTTCCTTGAGCTGCAAAATTCCGCTGCACTCTGTGATTGACTCGTCAGGGCTCCCCCACAAACAAGCGGCTGCTGGAGGAGAGAATGGCCAGTCCATTAAGGACTGCAGTGGAGTTTCGCAGCTCAAGGAAGAACATTTATGATCATTTCTTCATGGAAATGCATTCAGACTGAGACGCTAAGGCAGAAGAACTACTGCATCTGCAGTGCAAAATGATTAATATGGTGATTATTACTTCATGGAAATGATCATAAATGTTCTTCCTTGAGCTGAGTCACCCCACAGCAGTCCGTCATGGACTGGCCTGAGGTCTCTCTACAAAGAAGAGGCTGCTGGAAGAGAGTAGGTGAGTTGTGTTTAGTCTCTTTGCTAAAGAAATTAGTCAAAGTTAAAAAGATGTTTGGTGGCTAGTACTGTGGCTGGGACCCTATATGTGCTGTTGATGAAGTTAGGAGCTGTTCTGAGCATTATTTGTGGCTATAGAGTGGAGTTTTGGTTGATGTATGTTGATGGCTCCTCAGACCGCTGTGTATTGCTATCGTGTGGTAGTTACTCAAGTTGGTATAACTAGAGAAGCAAGCAGTCGGCAACATTCATCTCTGGAGGGGGCGTCTACCTCAGTGTTACAGTGTGTTTGACCCTAACTTAATTTTATGCTGGATTATCCCTTTAAAACTCAATACCATCCACCTCTGTCACACAAGTGAACAGGGAGAAAGTTGTGTTAATTTGGTCTTACAACAAGAGACTGATCCAAAGTTCAAACTGTGATTATTATAACACATCCAAATATACATTTGTGATTTCATTGTTATGATATTGTAGTGTTGTTTCAGCAATGGAAAAAATATCTTAACCAGTCAGTTTGAGCTCATAACACTGGAAGCACAATAATACAAAACAATGCTGATGTGATGATAGTACATTATTTACTTAGCTGTCTGCTTTGAGACCATTGAATACCTGGTGGTCGTGGTCGCCTATCAGAGATCCTGTATGTCCTTCTGCAGGAGAAAACTGCTGAGATCATAAAAAAGTCAAATGAACAGAGTGAGAGAGCTCTCTTTGAGAAGACTGAGATAATTGGGATGTAAGATAGCAGGAGAAGTGATTCAGCCAAGAGAAACTAGTGCTGACTGTAACATTCAAAAGTGCGTGAGCAGAGATAACCACAGGTTGGTGTTTGAGCGGAGAAGGAGAAGTGAGGAGAGATCTGCGAGGAAACAGCAGATTGAGTCCAGGAAGCTGACTGTCAGGCTTCCCAGATTGACGCTGAGAGATGCTGATGCTGTGTTGAGCTCTGCTAGACTGTAAAGACCAACAGCATTCAGCTGTCAGCTGCTCTGACTGACACCAGGACTCCTTGTTTATTGTCCCATTTTATTCTGTCGTTCCACAAAACTCAGTTTACCACATTGTTAGTCTGACACAAATCATTTCCTCATGCGTCACAGTCCTCCCCAGTCCTATAGCAACCTTAGTGATGTGTAGGTCACGAATGAACTGATTCAAAGAGCCGGCTCTTTAACGTGAACGATGGGCTCCGGCTCCCGTCTTTGAACCATTTCTTATTTCTCTCTTTTTGTTTTTGATTTACTTTTCAGTTCAAATAGACACCTAAAGCTGCTCTTTTGTTAATTCCAATACATCTGTTTCTTTTTATTATGTTATTTATTTGATCATTTGTGTTTAAATAAATACTGAAAATCTCAATAAAGATGTTTCTATCTGCTTTGTGTAGCAGAGTGGTTCTACAAATAAGTCAGTGCATTCACTGGGTGGTTTTTCAGAGAGTTACAAGGGTCTGTGTAAATGCAATGAAAACAATTGGCTGCAGCAATTTACTGATATTAGAAAATGTACAAAGGATTTATTGAATTATTTAAGAGGTATGTGTACATGTACGTACATATCATAAGCCAAACATTCTAAATTTGGCTGAATTAGAAAATGTATAAGTGGTAAAATAAAGAGACGTTTGGGAGCCGAAAGAGCCGGCTCTTCTTAGCGAATGATCTGGCTCACTAAAAAGAGCCGTAATTCCCATCACTATTAGGAATGGATTGGTTTCTATGCTTCAAAGATTGGTTTAAATTTGTCGCTTCAGAGAGAAATAGAAATTTATCAACTATTTGTGAATTGAAAGCATTCGTAAAAATCTCCTGAAATCTAATCGAAGAGTGCGCAGCTCCAGGATGTTTCACTGAATGATCTGTTTAAATGGTTTCCTCTTGTTGTCTCTCTTTGTTATGATTGTCGACCTCTTTAGACGTCATTTCCAGGCAATCTGCATTTGGTGTTGGTGCTCCGCCCCACTGGCCTGTTAAGCACCACCCCCAGTCCGTCTTCGAGCACGGACCTGGGCTTCCGCTTCAGCCAGGATGATTTCCTGCTCAAGATGCCGGTAAGACGAGGGGATTCGAAACATCTTCGTGATACATACATCTGAACCTGTTTTTCTCTTCATATGTATTCATGGATTTAAAAAAGCGTATCACCATCTGCAACTATATGCTGCCAAACAAGCAGACGCCACATAATGTCCCTCAGTTAAATCAATATTTAGGTATTGTACCTGTTTCAGTGCGTGTCCTGTGTCTCTGCTTTTGTAGGTGGTGATGTTGCGTTCAGTGGGGGACCTGCTGCGCTACATCGATGAAAACCATCTCACATCAGACTTCACTGCGAAAGTGGAGTACTGCCAAAGTGACTGGATCGTCCTCCGCACGGTGAGCACCTCTGTCTGAAAAATAAACACGACAAGAAACAAATCGGACGAATCAAACACTGACAGACAGCAGCAGGATGAAATAGTCCTGCTTAGTTTACTTTAGGGTGACCATACGTCCTCTTTAACCTGGACATGTCCTCCTTTTGGGGGAGTTTATGAAATCCTTTAAACGTCCGGGGTTTTGTGTGGAAGTTTTGACTTGACCCGAGCCAAAAAACCCTCAAAATTTTGTGCGACTCCACTCCATGTCGTAGTGTCCTCTCTTTAGGGATTCACTCTAGTCTACTTCTTTTCACATGAATCGTAAATGTTGAATGTTTGCTCACATGTCTGTTTTGTGTGTTTTTAAAGGCCATTGAGACCTTTGCTGTGACGGTGAAGGAGATCGCCCAACTGCTGCAGAGCTTTGGATCAGAGCTGTCTGAGACCGAGCTGCCAGATGAAGCCAGTGCCATCGAGTTCCTGCTGCACTCGCACACACATCGATACCGGCAGATGAAGGTTGTCGTCTCTGTCTTTGTGTAGATTTTGAACTCGAATCTTTGCACTTGTTTAACGCCCGCGTCTGTCTCCCCTCATCGCTTGTCTCGTTGTTTCAGGACGATATCAGGAATGTGTTGAAAGAAGGACGCCTGCTGCTGTCAAACCTGGAGACTGTCAAGGCCTCGAAGAGAGACGAGGAGGAGGAGAGAGACATTAGAGGAGACATGGACACAGTGCAAAGGTACAGAAAGAAGAAAATGAGACCCATAAAGATGATATGAGAAGTCATCTCAGTTCGAGGTGTAATTTCTTGGTAAATATTTGATTATCGTCTGCGCACATGTTTGTTTTAGGCTCCTGGCTCAGCTCAGAGACATGGAGGAGGCGTTTGACGGTTTCTTTGAGAAACACCATCTGAAGCTGCAGCAGTACCTCCAGCTGCTGCACTATGAAATGAGTTTCCAACAGGTCTGATGATCACTCACATTATCCCTGAGTCTGTGTTTCACCGCAGTGATGACTAATTGTGAGGATGTGTGGGTTTGTGTAGATGGATGAGGTCCTCGAGAAGCTCACGAACCAGGAGAAGGAGATCTCCTTTGTGGGGACTACGGTGGTCCAGACGGAGCAGCTGCTGAAAGATCTGGAGATGTTGGACGCACATGCTGAGGTCACACAGAGTCATATCCTGGTCGCAAGTTTATGATTTATGACTGGGCAGAAAAAAACAAACTTCCTTAACAAGCAGAACCAGAGTCTTTGGTACATTTAAAAATTTAAGTAACAACAGGTGACTCAGACTTCTGGCCGAGGTGACCACAATTATGGAAGCATATTGCATTCACTTAAAAAAAAAAAAGGAAGGAAACAGGTTTTTTTTAGTATTTTTTGTATGTTTTTGCAGTAATACTTACTAATTTTTTTCTTCTTTCTGTTTTTCTGACAATTTTTTTTCCCAACTAAGCGAGATACTTTAAAATTCTGTGAGAATCTCATACAATCAGATAAAGTAAACCACTGTGGCTGCTCCAAATCAGTGGATCCCAGAGAAAAGGAAAAAAAAACTAGTCTGAAAAACAAAACAAAACAAAACAAGAAAACAGCCTGAAAAACAGGGTAAAAATATATTTAAAAAACAGAAAAGAAAAGAAAATGTCCAAAAAAAGAAAAAAGAAAAAAAATTACTCTAAAAAACAGGAAAAATTAGTCCGAAAAACAGAACAGAAAAAATTACGCTAACAGAAAAAAAATTACTTTAAAAAACAGAAAAAAAGAAGTCTGAAAAACAGAACATTTTGGTGAATGCAATACACTTCCGTCTTCTGTAAAAGAAAACATTGTAGTTCCCTAAAAGTGATAATTTCTTGCCTTGTTGCTGTTTCTTTTTTAAGACTTAAACTTTAATTTACGGCTCTTTGTTTTTAGCTGTCCTGGTTTTTGTCCTCCCTTTGAAAAACGTTAAAGTTCACCAACATGTTTTTCTTTTTTGAGCAAGAAAATTCAGAATTTCTTGAAAAATAAAACCAAACTAAATATTAATTTAAATTAGTTATAAAGCAGTATGGAAGAAGATAAGGGCCACTGAAAAAAAAGTCAAATAAACCTCAGAATTCTGACTTTTTTTTCTCTTAATAGTTATTAAAAAATTATACTGGACCTTTTTTTTTTTCCGGTGTCCCTAATCCTCTTCCATACTGCTGTTAATTTGACATTGCCCGTCCAAAACCCTCATATGTGTGCGTTTGTGTATCAGGAGGAGATGGCTCGCGCCCAGGTTGTGATTCTGCACGGTCACCAGTTGGCCGCCAACCACCACTACGCTCTGGCGCTCATCGTCCAACGCTGCAATGAGCTGCGGCATCACTGTGATGTCATCACCAACGCCATACGAACCAAGAGGGCCTCACTGACTCGAGCGCGGGACCTGCTGCACCGCCTGGAGGGGGTAAAAAAAACTGCTGACACAGGGACACACAAACACACACTCAAACACTTACACATGCAGAGTGAGTGTGACTGCAGTACAAACATGAATCGATCTCTTTGAGTTTTGTTGTGTCAGGACATTTTTAGTATGAAACACAGTTGTTTAGACCCTTTTTCTTCATCCTGTTTCTTTATTTTGTTTGAGTTTCAAATTTCTGTCTATAAACGTGAATCAGTTGTGTACATATGTGTGTCTTTACCTGTTTTGTATGTTCGCAGGCCCTCCGGTGGTGTGATGAAGGCGCTTATCTCCTGGCGAGTCAAATGGTGGACAAGTTCCAAACCAGAGAGGGAGCTCAGGAGGCGCTGCAGTACCTGAGCTGTCACCAGGAGAGGGCGCCGTCTGCTCTGAAAAGCAGCCAGGACATTCTGAGCCTGGAGTTTGAAGCCATACTCACCCCACAGCTGCAGGTTACACACCTCAACCGAAGCGAATACACAAAAAAACACTTACCTACTGCTCACTTCAACTCACTGTGCTCACTGTCTTCCTGTGTCTCTCTCTAGTCCCAGATCTCCATGGTGACAGAGAAGCTGAATACGATGCAGAGCATGATCAGAAACAGGGAGCAGTGTTTGAGGAAGCTGGCAGATGTTCAGGTCCGACCAATTCAGCTGGTGGCTCCCAGACCAGAGCCAGACCAAACCTCCCAGCGCTGCAAGTCCCCCCTCTTCTCCCCCAAACATGGTAAACATTTTGGGGGAACTTTTCCACACATTTGTAATTCAAGAAATTCCCTCAGAGATCCTGACACAGATGGAGCAGAGTAAAAATCAAGAAGTATCTCCTCTCATGGCTTCAACATGAAGCCGTCTGCCGTCTGCGTTATCTCTGAGCTTCACTCTCACTTATATTTGTGTGTTTCTCTCCACAGGAGTAGACTTTAATGTCCTCAACTCCAAATTCTCTTTTGACCTGCTCCCTGGAAAAAGAGCTGCGAGACGGAACAACAGCCAGCGTAAGGTACGTGAAGTTTTAGCTTCTTTGAATCTGCTCATGATCACTTTAGAGTGATTCTGTCTGACTTAAAGGGATATTCCGGAGTAAATTTAAGTTATGGTCAAACAGAGCGGAGTTTCGCAGCTCAAGGAAGAACATTTTTGATCTTTACTTCATGGAAATGCAATCAGACCGAGACGCTAAGGCAGAAGAACTACCGTGTCTGCAGTCCACATACAAGATTCTCAAGAACTCTGATTGCATTTCCATGACGTAAAAATAAAAAATGTTCTTTCTTGAGCTGTGAAACTCCGCTGCACTCTGTGATCGACTTGTCAGGGTCTTTGCAAACTGTTTGGAGGGAATATTGATTATCATTCTGTTAAAGTATCAATCTATTAAAGGTTAAAATGTGACAGAACTTTGCTCAAAATGTGTCCAAAGCTCAAAGATGAGACTTTTTATTTCCTTTGTGTTTTATCAGATTGAGGTGATGCACGATTTTCAAGGTAACCGCAGCTGTTTGTACGGATCCACGACTGAGACCGAGTCAGAGACAGAGGACAATCCAGAGCAGGTCACACGGTGGGCGATCTCTAACTCTTGACCTGCTGTGACACCCTTGAACCGTTTTTGTCTGTTTGTTTACACTCTGCAGTTTTGAGAAGTTCTTGACTAATTTTTATCCCCTTGTTATTTTGTAGTCATATCATGAAGGAGCTGATTGCGACAGAGAGGATCTACGTGGACGAGCTGCTCTCTGTTCTTCTGGTGAGTTTATCAAGAAAGAGATGAGGACGAATTACAAAATTGAACTCTGCAGAATTTTAACAGAAAATCAGGGGTGTCCCGATACAACTTTTTTAACTTCCGATATGATACCGATATTTTAGCCTTCATTATTGGCCGATACCGATATTGGCACAAAATTGTGTTTGACTAGTTTTTTACTCAGCTGCAACGTCTTTTTCGGACTTTAACGAAAAATACTGCCTCACAGCCGACATCACTCTTCCTCCTTGCTACTTTGTTATTACCTTACGCTGCGTTCGAGTTACCTCAGAAGTCAGATGTTGGAGCTGAAAATGACGTCACACCCGAGTTACCAGCATTTCAGTTACCAAGTCGGAAATAGGCAAAATCGGAGGCGGAAACAAGATGGCTCAGTCTACGAAAGTTATTTTAGCACTTGCATTGTCCGAATATAACAAGGACAAGGCAAACGCTAAAATAAATTTCGTAAATGTTGCCATCTTGTTTCTGCCTCCGATTTTGCTTTCTCGACTTCGCTGGTAACTTGGGTGTGGAGTCATTTTCAGCTCCGACATCTGACTTCCGAGGTAACTCAAATGCAGCATAAGGTACTAACAAAGTAGCAAAGAGTAGGAGTGATGTCAGCTGGGTGGCAGTATTTTTTGTCAAAGTCAGAAAAAAAGACGTTGCAGCTGAGTGAAAATCTTGTCATACACATTTTTGTGCCAATATCGGTATCAGCCAATATTGAAGACAACTGGAATGGACTGGCTGTATCGGGGTGCTGATATCGGAGATTTTAGATGCAGACTGATAATATCCGATATTCTTTTTGTGCTGATATCGGACCGATATCTGATATTAATATCGTATGAGGATATCCTCTTTCCTCTTTCTCCAATGATCGTAAATCTTCACTTTTCATTTTCTCCTCTTCGACCTCACTGTCCTCCTCCTCTTCTTGATCCCTTTACCCCTCCTTGTTATTTATTTATTCCCTCTTGACCTTTCATCCTCTTTCCTCTCCTTTTTTCATGTCACACCCTCCCCCCCTTTCTCACTGTATTTATCATTTCCCCTCTTTTTTCCCCCCTCTCCATTTACTAGGGCTACAGGGCAGAAATGGAGGATCCGTCCATGTCTAATCTTCTCCCCTCGGCTCTACGCAGCCAGAAGGACCTTCTGTTTGGCAACATGCCGGAGATTTACCAGTTCCACAGCAGGCGAGAAACACACACACTCACACACACAGACACACACACACTGAGCTGACAAGCTGTCACACACTTGTCCTTGTCTCTTGATCTTTTCATGCCAATCTTTCTCCCTTTCATTCCCCCCTTGGATTGGATTTTCTCCTCTCAGGATTTTCCTCCAAGATCTGCAGGGTTGCCTGGAGACGCCGGAGAGGGTGGGGGGTTGTTTCCTGAAGCGGGTGAGGAAACGAGAAGTCAAAAAAAAAGAAAAAAAAACTTTATATGAAGAGTAAGATCTGGCATGTCTTCATGTTTATGGTGTGTAATGTGTGTGAACAGAAAGAGAAGTTCCAGGTGTACGAGCGCTACTGCCAGAACAAGCCTCGCTCTGAGTTGCTATGGAGACAGTGCTCTGATTCGCCATTCTTCCAGGTAGTTTTGTGCTTTTGATGTGTCCCATTAATGGTGTGAAAGTCACAGTCCTCATCTTTGCTTCTTCTATATCTCTCTCCCTCTCTCTCTCTATTGATGCAGGAGTGCCAAAAGAAGCTGGACCACAAGCTCGGTCTGGACTCTTACCTCCTGAAACCAGTCCAGCGTCTGACAAAGTACCAGCTGCTACTTAAGGTTGTGCTCATTCATCATTAGCCTGTCAGTGATGAAAGTCTGCTCTGGGCGCAGAACCGTGAATGTTTGTGGTTAGTTTTATCTGCCACCGCATGAGGCGGAGGTACTTTAAACGAGCAGCTGAGCTCGGCTTCCCAGAGCAAAACTGAAACTGACTGATGATATCGATGTGCAGAGACCGAAACTGATCCGGACACCTCAGTAAATCAAAGCCAACGAGCTCATTTGAAAAAAAGGATCATCTTGGCACAGAGGATGCATCTTATTAGGACCGTGATCGTCTTCGCAAACTGATGAATAAGAATATCAGAGGAAACAGGAGAATGTTTGTACATGCAGACGATCGTACAGCTCGAGATGAAACAAACTAATCTGGATAATCTGAAAACCGCTCACAGGACTCGACAGTGCGACCATTTCGATCACATTTGCGACTAAAAACAGATGTGTGCGAATTGTAAAATGTATTTAGATGCGCATAAAAAAATTAACCGAGGCAACAAATGTTTTTTCATGTGGTGAAGTTAGTTTTAGGTTAAAATTCCGACAGACGTTCACTGCGGATCTACCGGTGTCCTCTCACTCTCCATAACCGGGAATTGCAACAGCAGCGCGGTTAAATCTACTCGGCACCCTCGCTGTCAACGTCGGGTGTTGAATAAGGGACCATCAATAAATTACCGCTTGATGTTATGATAAATAATAAAGAATTTTATTTATAACGCACTTTAACAGCTGCTCAAAGACACCTCACAAAGAAAAAGAAGAAAATAAAATGAAAAAAAATAAACAACTTAAAATACAGGAAATTATAGAAATAAAATCAATGATGTAAAAGGTAAAAAAAAAAGACACAGTAAAAGAACAGAGTCACAGGTTAAAAGCCAATTTAAAAAGTTGTGTTTTTAAGAGTGATTTAAAATTGTGGGGGTCGGTACATTCTCGGGTGGATTTGGGGAGTGAATTCTAGAGGGTGGGGGCAGCAACAGAGAAGGCTCTGTCCCCCCAAGTTCGGTGCTTGGTCTGAGGGGGTATGGCAAGAAGATTTCCCTCTGAGGATTGGAGGGCATGGGGAAGGGGGGCTGTAGTGGTGGAGCAGGTCTGTGAAGTAGGTGGGGACCCGGTTGGTAAGGGATTTGTGGGTGAGCAGGAGGATTTTGAATTGTATGCGGTACGATGGGAAGCCAGTGCAGATTTTGGAGGATGGGGGTGATGTGTTCTCGGGAGTTGGTGCAGGTGAGCAGGCGGGCAGCAGAGTTTTGAATGTATTGGAGTTTATTGTTTATTATGTTCTCAAAAAAGGCTGTTTTCCTTCAATAGCTTCCATGTCCTGTGACCAAAAGACCTAAAATTGATTTCAAATAATAGTACTTATGTCGACCAATAAGACAACTTTTATTGTGCCTCTAAAGTTCTTCGTGTGCTCCTTACTTTCTCAACTTAGGAGCACATGCGCTCCTTGTGAAAAAAGTTAGTGTCGAGCCCTGACTCACCTGTTAAACGGCGACTTTTCTCTTTCTTCCAGGAGCTGCTGAAGCACTGCACAGAGGGTCAGTCCCGCTCCGAACTGCAGGAGGCTCTGAACACGATGCTGGAGCTGCTCAAGTCTGTCAACGACTCCATGCACCAGATAGCAATCACTGGATATCAGGTACCAGCCGTAGACTGTATAATAGATTAGATTAGATTAGATTCGATATTCTTTTATTCATCCCTCAGCAGGGAAATCAAAATTGTTGACAGCAGCAGTACACACAACAACATACACATTCACACCGGGTACAAAAACAAATAAATAAAGATAGAAGAATTAGTGTAAAATAGAAAGAGCAGAGCAAGAACAGTTTAAAAGACGAGTTTAGAAAGTATTAAAAGATCAGTGCCAACAAAAACAGGTACAGATGTGTGTAGGTAGACTGCAGTGTAGTTGCTGGATAATATACTGGATGATATCGCACATGATTCATAAATAAATTAGGGGTGTCTGGGGAAATATTGCAGTTGTTGTTGGTGGTGTTGGTCTGCAAGGGACAGGCCTGGCTGTAGAGTCTGATAGCAGCAGGGAGGAAGGACAAAGACGCTCACTGAAGGAGCTTTCCAGGGCTCTTACAGACTCTTGTAGCGGATGGGAGACATTATCCAGGATTGCTGACAGCTTTGCCACCATCCTTCTGTCAATACCAGCCTGTAAAACAAACAGATTCATTGATTCATTTGTGATCATGTTATTAAAATGTGAATTAGTCTGGTTAAATAACATGGCAGATGTATCAAAATTGGAATAAGTCATGAACTTCCCCCTTGTTGGTGCCGTTCATTCATTCATGGTAATATCCTCTCCATCTGTGGCAGGGTGACCTCAGCCAGCTCGGCCGGATGGTGTTGCAGGGGGGCTTCAGCGTTTGGATCAGCCATAAGAGCGCAGCAGTGCGAATGAAGGAGCTAGCCAGATTCAAGCCCATGCAGAGACACCTCTTCCTCTATGAACGGGCTCTCCTCTTCTGCAAGCGCAGAGACGAGGACTCTCACGACAGGACACCTTTCTACAGCTTCAAATCCTGCCTCAGGGTAGGAATCGAACCACATTCACCTGTCAATGCAGTCCAATATCCAAAGCCTCATCATGACAAACCCTCTCTCTTCAAAGCTCACCACATTGTCCTTACATTGTTAAGCTCAGTCTGACCCTGACGTTGTCTCTTTATTTGAGTGGTGTAATCCTCGGTGACGGTTTATAATGAAGGTTATCAGGAAGTGTAATTATTTTTCACTCTTTCTACAGATGAGTGCAGTGGGAATCACAGAAACGGTGAAAGGAGATGTGAAGAAATTTGAAATCTGGTACAGCGGCAGAGAAGTCGTCTACATAATTCAGGTATTTTTTTGTATCCCTTTTTTGAACAGCGTTTTAGTGTTTTTAAAGGGATATTCCGGTGTAAATTTAAATTATGGTCAAACACACCATAACACCAAGTTGTAGCAGACTGTAGCAGTCGGCAACATTCATCTCTCGAGCGGGTGTCTAAACTCTGTGATACGGTGTGTATGTTCCCTTAACTTAATTTTACTCTGGAATATCCCTTTAAGTGTAGGATATTGACAGATATCTCTTGTGTTTTATCTGTCTAGGCTCCCACAGTGGAGGTCAAAGTTGCTTGGCTGACAGAGATACGAAAAATTCTCACCAACCAGCAGAAACTGCATCAAGGTTTCTACTTTTGTGGTTCCTCTCATGCCTCTTTGTTTTTACCTGGTTTCATTTTGTGACTTATTCATCTAAGTTCAATATATGGATCTGATACAATCAATTTGGTCTCCTTCGTGATTCCAGCTGTATTTCTGTCTCCTTTGTCTCTTGTCCTTTTTATAGATGACTCTTCTTCACTTCCCCTTTCAGACAACCCTCTCTCTGACAGGTAATCCTCTCTGTACGACCCCCCCTATCATCCTCTAAGTCTGTGTGCGACCTCCCACTACGCGGTGGGGGGAATGAGCCCTCTCTATTTTAATCAAATGTAAATTCAGAAACTCATTTTAAAGAGAAAATTAGCATCTTTGTCATCCACCCTCGAGAATTGGTAGACGGACGATAGCTGCGCTGTCCGTGGTGCTGAATCTGAAACTGCTGAAATCAGCACCATGGAGAGCAGCGTCTCAGGCCCTGATTAGACGGTTTCAAGAATGCTGACCACGATAGAAAACAGTTTATTTAACACACTGACAGGCTGTTTAAACAGTTCGGAGGTGTGCTCGACATTAATGCAATAAATCCCAGAGCAAAGCAGGGCGCGGGGTGACTAAATCAGGTGGCTGTACATGTTAGATATTCCCTGTCAAAGTGGAAATAATCGAAAAATTGTCACAATATTGTTTGAAGAAGATGACTCCAAGATCTTTGAGTTGATTCTTCTACATGTTTGCAATTATTGTGTGTCTGAGAAAGGGTTAAGGATCGAGTGGGGTATTTTTCCAGTGTTTTGGTGGAAGAACAAGTCTGTTATTTTAACTGATAGCATGCTAGCATGTTAAGCCTTTAGCGAAGGACCGTCAGGTTTTTGCTTTACAACTTATTGTTGACTCAAAGAGAAGATTTGTGGTTTCCTTGGGTCAAAAATCAGGAGGCTTGAGGATTGAAATGTGACACAAATTGAATGTCCTTGTTAGAATAGTTAAAGGGATATTCTGGCGTAGACACTGAGTTAGACACCCCCATCGAGAGACGAATGTTGCTGACCGCTTGCTTCTCTAGTTATACCAACTTTAGTAACGACCGCATGATAGTAATTCACAGTGGTCTACGTCTCCACGCCCAAACCTCAACCAAAACACCACTCTATAGCCACAAATAATGCTCAGAACAACACCTAACTTCATCAACAGTACATATAGGGTCCCAGCCATAGTACTAGCCACCAAACATCTTCTTAGCTTTGCCTTATTTCTTTAGCAAAGAGACTAATGCTGCATTCAAGTTGAATGCAGTCTGATTTCCGATTCGGAAAGAATATGTTGTACTGCCCAACGTTTAACTGTGAACATGGTGATATGGTGTTTGTACGAGTAAAATACTGTGTTATGCGTTGTTTACGACTGGTATAGCTAACAACAACGAACAACAACTGACAACAGCCAACGACAGCTGACAATTGTAAACAAAAGCTAACAACAGGTAACTCTAGGTGTCCATCTTGGTTTTCCGACTTCTTAAGTGGAACGCCATCAACTTGGGTGTAACGTCATTCCTAGCTCCAAGATCCTACTTCCGAGATAACTGGAACGCAGCATAAACACAACTCACTCACTCTCCTCCAGCAGCCGCTTGTTTGTTGGGGAGCCCTGATGAGTCGATCACAGAGTGCAGCGGAAAATTTCCATGAAGTAATCATCATCACAATCACTTTGCACTGCAGATGCTGTAGTTCTTCTGCCTAAGCATCTCGGTCTGATTGCATATCCATGAAGTAATAATCATAAATGTTCTTCCTTAAGCTGCGAAACTCCGCTGCACTCGGTGATCAACTCGTCAGGGCTGACTTCCTTCTCTTTGCTAAAAAACCAGGCAAAGCTGAAAAATGTTTGATGGGTCCTTTATGTACTGTTGATGAAGTTAGGTGCTGTTCTGAGCATTACAGTATTTGTGGCTATAGAGTGACGTTTTGGTTGAGGTTTGCACGTGGAGATGTAGACCACTGTGTATTGCTATCGTGTGGTTGTTACTAAAGTTGGTATAACTAGAGAAGCAAGCGGTCGGCAACATTCATCTCTCGAGGGGGTGTCTACCTCGATATTACGGTCTTCGAAATTGAATTTGTTCACAATTTAAAACTACAAGTCTTATTTTCAATAGACCCATTCATAAATATTCACAGTCTAACTGTGTCCGAGCATGGGATAATAAGGGATTTTTGACTCTTATCAACTAATGTATGCTGTGAATGTTTCTCACTTTTGAATGATGGTTGTACATTTGGGTCACCAAGCATTTGCGAGTAATTCTCTAGCAGACTGGTGTGCTGATGTAGCAAAGTTTTCTTTAAATTTTTGAAGCTACATGGGGGAAAAAATGCTGCCCTAATCAGATGACACCTGACTGTGGATTATTTGCAAATACTGATTAATCGAAGCCTGATATGTGTGAAGAATACTGTACGGTCAAAGTGATGTAACCATGTATTTCAGCAATCTCTGGTTTCACAGATACACGACCTCATCTTATAAAAAGAGATGCTGAAATACATGTGAGTGTGAACTTACTGGAATGCTGTTTTATTTAACAGAATGTGGATGAGCTCGTTTTGTGACACAGTGGGTGTTGTTGTTGTTGTCGTTTTTGTTGTTTTTGTTTGTTGTGGTTGTGCCTTGTTCCCATGGTGATGGGGTTTAGTGCATCAGAGATGTGTGTGTCGTGGGGCGGAGCATCGGTGGGAGGCTGCTCAGCGTGTCTCCCTGTTCCTCACAGCTCCTCGGCAACTACCCGCACCTACAGGCACAGAGGGGAGGAGTCAACGCACAGTAGCCCCGCCCACTCAGACCCTGTGGTTCACTCGCCTCGACGCAGTAAGTCACTGATAATTTTTTTATTTTTACAAATTTATCTGTTTAAAAAAACTATACTAGAAATTCAAAGATACCGAAATTCAGACATATCATCAGTACTTTTTTCAAACACATGCTTCAACCCTGAGCACAGAAACAAGAAAATATAAGCATATCATTAGGGTGACCATATTCTGAATCCTCAAAAAGAGGACATGACTACTGGGGCGTTGCGTGTAGTTAATTTTGAGAATTTTTTCGGGTCGGACTGAGTGTTTTTTTATATACTTTTAACTCAGTAAGTCCATGTGACACAAACTCAAAACTACCATACAAAACCTCAGACATTTGAAGGGTCTTGTAAACTCTCCCAGACAGGCCCCAAAAAAGAGGACATGTCCTGGTAAAAGAGGACGTATGGTCACCCTAATTTAGCCATTTTGGCATCTAAAAGAAAACTGGGAAAAGAAAAAGAAAAAAGGGAGCGAACACAACCTTTGTGAAGTTACTTATTAGTTCGTGACCTATTTGACGTATGGTTTGGCCAGTCTTTTCAGCCAAAATTGACCATATCTGACATGAAGTGTACATAGATATAGTTTGTAGTTTGTAGTCTCTCAGCTCTGTTGTCGTCTGCAGCCTGGCCCGTCCACGCACACTCAGTGGCGATCTGTGACGGCCTGGAGGACTGGGGTGCTACGGATCTCTCCAACATATCTGACTCAGACGAGGAGGATCAGCCAGCCCCCCTGGTAGGATTTTATCATGATCATGACGCAGGATATTCTGGTGGATTTATTATTAGGATATGCTTACTGTATTTCATTCTCCTCCTCTTTTCTCTCCTTCATTCATTCATTCATTCATCGCTGGTTGATATTAGGTAAGATCTAATCCTGAACTCAATACCGGTCTATTTAAATGTGTTATGATGCATTTTGGGCTGTTTCACATGTGAAGAAGGTATCAGAATGCACAGCTCACCTTAGTTTCACCTGTCCTCTGATCCAGGTGGCGGGCAGGTACAGGGTCATGGTGGAGAGCAGTATGGCCAGCACTGATGACATCATCTTTAACTCTGGCGATGTGATCCAGCTGCTTCACGAGGATGTGTCGGGAATGTGGTAAAACAGACGACTTATTTCAGAAATCAGGCGCAAACATAGACTGTATATACCATGGAAAATTTGTTTCCGCCTTCCTCCTGTATACAGATTTAAAGCCGAAAAGCTCTCAGTAATTCCGCGTTTTTTCTCCTCTTCCTGAAACCAACATTGGCAGTAGCGTTGTACACATTCAGCGGGAGAGTTGCCGAGAGTCAGGGTGATGACGCTCGGCTCAAACAGCGTATCCCCCGGGTGAACTACACAATCTTCGTACGCCCATAGGCTGTATCAGGTGTCAATCATAGAAAACATGAACCCCCTAATAACTTTTAAAAATGAAGCTGTACAGAAAAAAGAGGACTTGAGCACAAACTAGTCTTACAGGAACTACATGTCAACATCACAAGCTGGGGGGAGAAAAATGTATATTTAGTGTAATTAATTTCTAAAGTTTGTCCACAGCTCCATAGGGATTGCTGGAGGAGGTGAGATCTATGACCTATACTGCAGCCCGTCACCAGAGGGAGCTGTGAGTGGCTTCACCCAGCGAGGAGGCAGATGGCGTCCATTCTATATACAGTCTATGGGCGCAAAAAATTCTGCTGATAAAATTATAACCTAATCTGTCAACTGACACTTCTGTGTGTGTGTGTGTGTGTGTGTGTGTGTGTGTGTGTGTGTGTGTGTGTGTGTGTGTGTGTGTGTGTGCGTGTGTGTGATCACAGGATGGTCAGGAATGTTAGTCGTGGAGAAGAAGGCCGTGTTCTACCTGAGGACCTGCACAGGATTCTGGGAGAGACCTGCTGAGAGCCAGTCAGAGCCAAGGACAGATGACACCTGTGTCCGTTTCTGGGATCATCCTGTTCTTGAAAACCTGACACACAAAAACACACACTCATACACACACACACGAAACAAACACTCCATCAACTTCCCGGACAAACGTCAAAGGGCATCTGCCTCTTGATCATCAGACGATGGATCGAAGCACATCAATCGTTAGTTTAGTCGTCACATGACCGTGAAACTTTCACCTCAGAGAGCTGTAAACTACAGAGCGGACCTCAGAAGAATGTAACAGTGCAAAGCACACACATGTGGGACCTAACAAAACCAACGCCTCATTTTACTTTACCCGTCTTTTCCAGCGTAATCCAGCGTAATATTTGGACTCATGGTTGAAAATAGATGTTTAACAGGAGTGTCATCTATATATATATATTTACAAAATGGACTTTTGTTCAAGACTTAAACTTTTATCATTTCTATTTTCTTATGAAACAGGAAAGAAATTGTGTATGGTTTCTAACATATCATTACGTTTATGTGCCAAACAGCTCAGCTAGTTTCTGTGGCTTCTTTTTGACTTACACTCTCACAAAATGGAAATAGCTTTACATTGTGGTGTTATATCTTCTGGTAGGGGAAAAAAACCTACATCAACCAGCTTGAGAATTTGTATGGGATGTTGTCACTAACCAAAAATTGCCAAGTTTACTTTATCAGTGGAGGTGATGATTAGAAGAAAGCACGAAAAGGAGTGCAGCCCAAAAGTGAAACTTGTGCGATCAAATGGAGAAAGGTTTAAAGGTTTGCAATATGCCTGATACACGTGGTTACATCTGCATCATACCAGCCACTGTGCTTTTCTCTTTTTTCATAGGTGAGAACAGCAAATGTTGTTTTGTATAATCAAGAGCAGCCAGTCCTTTTAGCAGTTACCAACATTTGCTCTTCACACCAAGTAAGGGATATGAGCATAGATCGCAAAAGTGCTTTTTTTAGTGCATACTGCATGTGCAAACATAAACTCTGTTTAGCCATACTCTTCTCGATGTATGTGTGAAATGCGAATTTTATTTGGAACACAAAGAAAGAGACTTGGACACAGTTTGCTGAAGATAATACAGATGCCCTCATTCCTAGCAGCCAGTGGTCTGTTTAGAGGGGAGGGATGCATATGTGGAAATATCAGTGTAAACCCTTACCAGATCTTCTTTTTGAAATAACATAGCAGGCCAGTGAACGCCATAGCATACTGGCCTTTTTTTCCCGTGTATGTACCCTCATCTGAAAACTTAATCTAAGCAGATCCATCGTCGTGTTCCTCTTGAGCTTCTCCTGCTATGACAAGTGAAAATGTTTAGTGCTAAAAAAAGGCATATCGATGCAGCACTCAAGATGGACAGTCTGGGACAGGGACTGCAGCAGCACGTATGCAGGATGAACACTGTGTACTTGTGCATGACTTCTACATCTGCAGTCAGTGCAGCTGGTTGTTGTAACTCTGGTTGTTTGAGCGACTTACTTTGCCTATGGATTCTTTTTTACTTTTGCTGCTGTTCATGGCAATATTTCTCTTTATGTTTTGTTGGCAGCAATTCTTCCACTGAATGAATTTAACACAAATACTGAGATGAGATAAGCTTTACTGCTTGTTTGCTGCTCTGCATGATCAAATCACTGCACATGCCTTCTGCTTTCTCTCTGTCTGTACTGCTTCATAACACCAACAGGGGAAATATGCTCAGTGTTGGATTGTAACTGTAAAACCCTCAAGATCCGCGTTTAGCGCTTCACGTCGGCGACGCGTATCTGCTCCGTCGAGTACGCGTATTTGGAGCGTTGCAGCAGCGTAGTGTAGCCCCCGGTTAGCTTGGCTCAGTATAGAGGGAAAAACATGTTCACAACGGGTTGTTTTGCCTTTCTGTGGTCTATTTCCTGCTAATTTGGATAAAACTCGGTGACTGTTGAGCTTCTATTGTATGTGAAAAAGCAACAAGTTTCGGTTTTTGCAGGTTAATTCGTGTCTAATGAAGTAAACTTTATGCTATGCTGTTAGCTTCAGACAGAGTTAGCAGCTAAAAGTCCGGTTGGGCTCCACATAGATCAGGGATTGACTATCGGATTGTTCTTTGTTACTGATAAATCCATAACCAGGAAGTACTTCTCATCTACACGAACTGATAAACAGTCGGAAGTCCGCATATGGTGTTTTATTTTGAAATTTACCGTATGACATGCGCGGTTTCCGTGCTTTACATCCTGCCCAGAACGGTCTTTCCTGTGGCGATTGACAAGTACAGAGCTGAGACGCATCCTGTGGGGTTTGCACATATACTGAACATAGTATATACTGCATAAAGTATATACAGTCTGTGGGTTTGCAGCATTGATTAAAATGGAGATCTATTTGCTGCGTGACACACGGCGCTGACAATACGCGCTCAATACGGATTCTATGGGCTTTAGGTTTTACATTGTGGGTTACAGAAACATTCACTTTGGATTTAGGTTACTAATAACTGAGGACAAGTTGAGTGACTCCAAACTGCCTACTTTTAAAACTGCCCAAACTGTTTGGCTTCATTAAAACACAGTGTGAAAAGTGGTTATCATACACTGCCACTACACTGTCATATTATTTCTAAAGGTTAGACAGTGTAAAGTTACGGACAATCTGTGAATATGTAAATGATACAAATATAGATTTGACATGAAAAACAACTTTGGAAAAAAAAAAGTCATGTAAATCTGACTCTTCGATGTTGACACTCTGTTATCAAGTGAAAAAGTACATTACATTCTTTAAGTCTTAGCTCCATCTTTGAATATAATCTAATCTAATCTCATGGCAGGTGGTACCTCATCTAAGAATAGCAATATGAATATAGGTCTGTTTTCACTGTATATGACATAATATAGTGGGAACATTGGAAGCACTTTAAAGTGAGTTTCAGACGGTGTCTTAAAATTCAGCTCTTTCCTAGGAAAAAAACAATAGTTATGTTTAATTTATTCGTAATCCACTTGAAACAGGCATCAGAGGTGTTTCATAGATTTGTTTAGTCAGGCTAGAATCCGTCTTTTCACTGTACCTTAAAGTGGTGTCTGCTACTTCTGCTCATTTTGCACTTTTTGGATATTTTGAATCATTGTGAAAGCTTGTATATTAATGCATTATGTACATGATTATTTTCCAAAATAAAAGCACAGTATTATTCATTTTGACTCAGTTTGACTGATGTGATTTGTTCTTTATACAGCTCAAGTGTTAGTGTTGATTTTAGACTGGTCTTTGCTGTGGGATCTGTGGTGTCTTCATTCAGCATAGATAAGGAAAGCAGCCAGCTTTGATGCTGGCCTGTGGTATACTTCTTTTAGGCAGACACATAATGGATTATACATTAAAAGCCTACTACAGATCAGCTTCAAATTCCCCTGTGTGAGTTTTTGCATTACCCCATTACTCCAAACTCAGCTACGGTATGTCTGTATCTGTTTTGAATCAAGAGCTACAAAGCGGTCCTTGAAACGTATCAAGAAACATTCAAATGTGCTGATACTTTAATTACACTTTATTGAGGTGATAGTGATGACAACATGAGGATCTCCATGCTCAATCGGAGCTAACCATAAATGAAACTGTGGGTTATTTTGTGTTTACTGACGTCTTTCTTCTACGTATGACTTCTATGTCAGTTGATAAGGATCCCTGTTGTTGAGCTGATCCATGGGTAGTATCGTGACACTCGGGTATAGATGCCGTACTTCCCGTCTTTTGCACACTCCTCCCCCCAGCTGACAATACCTGTCAGGAACCAGGTACCTTTGTGATTGGTTGCGTGCGGCCCCCCGCTGTCCCCCTGGCATGCGTCCTTCTCGGCGCTCTGGTAGCCTGCGCAGAACATGAAGCGTGTCACTTGGTCCCGGCTGCTTTGTGTACAGGCAGTGCGCTCCACATATGGGACCGCGAGCTTCTGCAGCTTGGTGGCCTCAGGGCCCATGAACTTGATCCTTCCCCAGCCGCTTACTAGAGAAGCTCTGGACTCCCTCATCAAGTTTTCTGTGAAGTCTCTGGGGCCCAAGCAGATGGGGCGTCGGTGGCTGGACAGCTCCACCGGAGTGGTGAGCTTCAGCAGTGCAATATCGTGATTATAGGGTGACTGATCGAAATGGTATTTACGATGGATATACCGCTGTTCCACCTGGTGGTCCCTCTCTGGACCCTCATCTCTGTTCACATCATGTTCACCTAGAAGCAAAGATAAATAAAATGTACATGAGGTGTAGCAAACAACAGCATCTTTTAAGCATTTGTAAACACAAATGTCTAACATTTAAAGGGATATTCCAGCGTAAAATTAATTAATCAAACACACCGTAACACTGAGTTAGACTCCTCCTTGAGAGATGAATGTTGCCGACCGCTTGCTTCTCTAGTTATACCAACTTTAGTAACAACCGCAGGATAGCAATACACGCGGTCTGAGGAGCCATAAACAAACCTCAACCAAAACGCCACTCTATAGCCACAAATAATGCTCAGAACAGCACCTAACTTCATCAACAGTACATATAGGGTCCCAGCCATAATACTAGCCACTAAACATCTTTTTAACTTTGCCTGATTTCTTTAGCAAAGAGACTAAACACAACTCACCTACTCTCTTCCAGCAGTTGCTTGTTTGTAGCGAGACCTCGGGCCAGTCCAGTACGGACTACAGTGGGGTGACGCAGCTCAAGGAAGAACATTTATGATCATTTCTTCATGGAAATACAATCAGACTTAGACGCTAAGTCAGAAGAACTACCGCGTCTGCAGTGCAAAATGATTAATATGGTGATTATTACTTCAAGGAAATTATCATAAATGTTCTGAACATTATTTGTGGCTATAGAGTGGCGTTTTGGTTGAGGTTTGTTTATGCCTCCTCAGACCGCTGTGTATTGCTATCGTGTGGTCGTTACTAAAGTTGGTTTAACTAGAGAAGCAAGCGGTCGTCAACATTCATCTCTCAAGGGGGTTTTTAACTCATTGTTTTTGACCCTAAATTAATTTTATGCCAGAGTATCCCTTTAATCCACAAGTGGCAAAAATTCTTCCAACATCATCGTCAGGAATAATGTCAGGTATCGTCAGGAATTTCCAACAAATTCAACAGCAAGAAATGTTTTCCATCAAGATAATCAAACATGAGGTAAGGATGAACAATGCGATAGTTGGGAGCAGGCTGAGAGGAGAGCTGTTTTACATACCCACTCTGACGAAGAAAACCCGTTTAGCGATATCAGCCTGGATCAGACAATGAGCAGCAGTGATGACCCACAGTTCACTGAGCAGAGCTCCTCCACAGAAAGGCTGTGCTCTGTCGTGAGCAGGAGACCGATACATCAGAGCCACCTGTAAACACAAACACTTCTGTAAACTCAAAGATTTCACTCAAACACCACTGGAGGGTTTTGCATTTCTGCACCTGCTGCCTCATGATTCCCTCTTTAACTTCTGAATACTCTCAGTTTTTCTTCATCTTCTCTACTGGAAACTTCAATCTGTGCTAAATCTGTTAAACTAAATCTGTTCTAGGTAGCCGCTGAACTCAAATGCTATTATATTACGGTATTATGACAGTGAGAATTTTTATATTGTTCATTGTAGACAACTGAACTTTCACCGATTGTCTTTTAAGTTGTTGTTCAGATGTCTCACATCCAAACCATTTTTATAAAAGCATTTGAGCCTCCCACCCTTGGTGTTAAAGAAAAACTGGTTGCCATGCCTTATGGTCAACTTTGCTGCAGATACGGTACAAACCCTACTGATGTATGGAGAGAATTCTGTGTCTTTATATGCAGTCAAGAAGAATGGACTCAAGAACAAAAAAATATTTTGCAACCAAAAAACAAAAATTATAATTTAAAAAATACAAAAAAAAAAAAAAAACTAAAAAATGATGACAAGCCCCTGCTCATGAGATCCATGTATGCAGAACTTGAGGAAACTCAAATGAAACTTCTGGAAACGCAAACGAAACTTCAGAAAACGCAAAAGAAACTTCAGGAAATGCAAACAAAACATTTGGAAACGCAAACAAACTTTAGGAAACTCAAATGAAAACTTCAGTAGAACGTACACGAAACAGAAAACGCAAAAGAAACTTAAGGAAACACCAACAAAAAATTTGGAAATGCAAACAAACTTCAGGAGATGCAAAGTAAACCGGTTCTTTGGCGTAATATTTGTGGTTTGTGAAGAAAACTTCAGGAAACTCAAACAAAACCTTTTGAAACGCCAACAAATCTTTTGGAAACACAAAGAAACTTGAGGACACTCAAACAAAACTTCCGGAAACACAAACAAACCTTTTGGAGATGCAAACAAACTTTAGGAAACTCAAACAAACTTTAGGAAACTCAAACAAACTGGTTCGTAGGAATAATATTTGTGGTTTGTAAACAAAATTTAAGGATTTATCAAGATACATTTTTATTAGAATTACATCTTATTAGTTAACCAGGATTTTTTTTTTGTATTTTTCAAATCATAATTTTGTTTGTAATTTATTTATTTATTTTTTGTTTGTAATAAAGACACAAAATTCTCTCTATACTGATGAGGGAGGACATTAACCACAGTGTTGATAGTTATGAAAACTTCTTGCCTTCAGCTCATAATTCTGTATCTCACACTTCAGTACCTGCCAGGGTATCTCCCCGGGCTTCGCCTCGTCCCCCCCAACAATCCTCTCCTCTACGTCAACTACTGCCTTGATGGTGGAGAATGTGGGGAAGAAAGCCGAAGAGTGCAGCGGCTTCTCAGTGACACCATCGCTCACAGCTTCTTCTGCTGACCTCACTGAACGTTTAAATATTAGAGTAGTGTTGTTGGATGGCTGCGGATCACTTGAAGGTAAATTATCATAATCATACAAATAGTCAGTCAAGTCTTCATCAAGCGTGGTGTCATTAAAGTTTTGTAGCTCCTCTGTGTCGTTTATGGGGCTGAAGGACCGTGGAGATACAGCAGAACGGGACACAGACGTGGAGGACGAGCCCACGTGTCCACAGCTGAACTGATCTGTGAGGGAGTAAACCAAGAGTGAGATAGTCCAGTTTTAGAGGATTCATGAAGTTTTACAGTTGGAGGATTTGACATATTTGCACAGCTTTCTCATCCCAGAATGAAGACGAAAACGATGGGTTTTTAATTTCATTTGGATTTAAAGGATGGGTAATTTAATTATTTGTGTCATTATTTAAAATAAAGTTGAGATTTGGACTATCTGAGTCTTTTACAGAGGACCAATCTGGGGTGCACACTCACATGGGGGTGGCAAGAAGTAAGCATGCACACACTACGAGGACTGATTTTGTCATGAGTTCCTCCTCTGACAAGACAAATAGATGTCTGCAGCCTTCTTACATTTGCTTGTATTTAGTTTATCTTGTTTTCTACCTGTTGGTTCACAGCTCCTCGTGTCTGCTCCGAGTGTGTAACCAACTGCACACTGACATACAGGTCGCTCTGCCTGCATGACACAAAAATGGGAACAGCCACCGTTGTTGACTGAACATTGCTTGGACACCTCTGGAAACAGACAAGCAGGAGAGCTGAATTAATCTCTCTGACTTCTCTTCTTTTACCAAACAATATTTTATCACATTAAGGGAAAAAAGTACAAATCAAACACTTACCAATCTCACAGTTCTTGCCGCTAAAATTTGGACGGCACCAGCAAGTATACGCACTGATCCCATCCTCACAAGTGCCTCCATTTTGGCAAGGGGGCGGCTTACACTGGTCCCCATCTACACACACGTATTAAAAACACAAACAGGTTTGCAGATGACACCATGATCTTGATTGAAATAAGTCTGAGAAGCTCACTTTCTTACCAACATAACTGGCCCAGAACTCCATCTGAGAGACAAACACGGATGCAAATGAGAAACCTCAAATCTGAAAACACACTCATAGTTGTTGTTGAACAGTTTGTGTGTCCGTGTGTGTCTGTGTTAGGGAGTTTCACTAACAGTTTTCTCATCATTCTCGAACACCTCCCTGGCCTCCTCCATGGTGCACACTTCTTCTTTACACTCACGCTCCAGGTTGTCTTTATAAAGCACCTCTTCAAGTTTGCCGCTGTTGTACCGCCGCTGACGGATCAGCACTGCGTTGGCCACCTGCTGGGACACGAACACAGCTCCTGCAGGAGACACGAGGAACAAATATAGAACCACAGCTTCATGAGGAAATGAAACACAACTCGGTTTTAAAAGAAACTGCATTACAAGATAGAAATCTACTTCTTACTAATGACAATAAAAAAGCTGTTAAGCAGCATTTTTAGTTGCATGTTTCAAATTTAATTAGTTGAATTCTATTAAATACAGTCTATGATCTTGACTCTCAGATTTATTATTAAAATAAAAACATCACTTCTACTCCACTTTGGTCTGAAACCACGACTTAAACGACAGCTTCCAAGCGCTCATTCTGTGAAAAGTGTTCAAGTTGACTTTGTTGATGTACTTTCATCTCCAAGTCTGTGGTGATTCCCACTTTCAGCTGGTTAACTGAGCCATCTGGGTATCTTTGTGATTTTGGTTTCCGTTTAAAAGCACAGCAAGTTCATTTTTTGTCACAATGGCAGCAGGATGAAACCAACTTTGGATTGAGCTTGTACCATAGACTGTATGGACTATGGACTACTTGGCTCCGCCTTCCGTCATTACACGAATTTGAAGCCGAATTGCTCTCGGTATTTCCAGGAGAACTAGCATTGTGCACATTCAGCGAGAAAGTCGCTGTGATGACGTTCGGCTCAAACAGCGTATCCCCCAGGTGAGCTACGCAATCTTCGTACGGGGGCAGTCACAGAGTCGCACATAGGAAATTTTGAGTTTTTTTGGGTCAAATCGAGGGATTTTTACATGCCTCTAACTCAGTAAGTCCACACGATACAAATTCAAAACTTCCATACAAAACCCCGGACATTTGAAGGATGTTATAAACTTCCCCACACAAAGCCGGACAAGGCCAGACAGCCTCCAAAAAGAGGAAATATGTGGGTAAAAGAGGACATATTGTCACCCTAGTATCAAGTGTCAATCATAGAAAACATGAACCCCCTAATAAATTTTAAAAATGGAGCTGTACAGAAAAAAGAGGACTTGAGCACAAACCAGTATGACAATATCTACATGTCAACATCACCACCTGGGGGGAGAAACATTTATGTTCTGTGTAATTAATTAATAAATTTTGTCCACAGCTCCATAGGGATTGCTGGAGGAGGCGGGATTTATGACCTATACTGCAGCCCGTCACCAGAGGGAGCTGTTCTCGCGGTGGCTTCAGGCAGACGGCGTCCATTCTATATACAGTCTATGGGCTGTATGTGTATTTGTCAATATACATACATGTTTCACACGTTTCTTTGTTTATGAGCACTTTGTGAAGCTTTACCCTGCAAAGGTGAAAGGTGAACATTGTCACAGAGGAAAGTTGCTGAATTGGCTCCAATGGTGGAAAGTTGGCTTATAAATCAAATTAGAAAAAATAACTTCATAAACCACCTCCAAAAAACTTCAACTACTCATTTTGTTTCAGTGATTTAAATTCATGTTTCAATTTAAACTTTCTAACATGAAGAATAATCATGTTCAACATGACCCCACCTGCTAAAAACTTCTCACATCTCTAACCTCGGTCTGCCTCCTGCCTCATAAATCCACACCAGCTCCTGTGTTGGTTACCTTCATTTCCCTCTGTGGTCACCGCAGGATGTCCAGTTACCTCCAGCAGTAAACCAGCAATGAATCCCAGTAAACAAACTCCGTCCATCTTGTGGTTGTCAGCTGTCCGTCTGCCTGAGCTCAGTCCTAAAGAGACAAATCCAGCACTCCAAAGTACAGAAACTCAGTGTTTACTCATCTGAGAGGCTGCAGTGTGTTTGTTCACGTTTGTACGTGTGTTTTTGTTAGAGAGAGTGAAAGACAGAGTGTGTGAAGTGTTATTCGAAAAAGTTACCAGAAATATTCAGGGTGTTTGTGACGGAGAGAGAGAGAAAGGGAGAGTGAGGTATAGAGAGGCAAAGTTTGACATAAAGATCGGATAAATCTGGTGAGGAGAATTGAAATTGAGCAACAGCAAATATTGACAGCTGATGAGTAAGAAGGACAGGTCTGGAAACTATTTAGTGTGTGTGTGTGTGTGTGTGTGTGTGTGTGTGTGTGTGTGTGTGTGTGTGTGTGTGTGTGTGTGTGTGTGTACGTGTTTGCGTGTGTGTTAATCACTTTGTTTACCCTGATCAGTCATAAGCAGCTTTTGTATCATGAAAAATCTGAAGGTTTTAAACACACATCCACCCTGTAAGTGCCGTCATTCAGCTTTTCCTCCCTCTGATGAAACTTTTGAACAATTGAAGATCATTTAAACTCTGAAAAATACCTTCTCAGATTGTGACATTGCCTCTCAGCGTGGACAGACACGCTCCACAAAAAAATTGTGTCCACCAGATTCCCATCTGAGTGGACAAATGAGGCTGTAAATCTGTTCAAATCAGCTTAAAGCCATTTAAAAGAGACTGAAGACATAATTAAAAGCCCTCCACCGAGCCGCAGTGAAGGACACCCAAACTCTGAGCTCGATCACGAGTATTGAAGGCTGTTTGATTAGACTGTGAGTCACAGTCGGGGCGTGGCTGTGGACAAATCACTGCCACTGACAGCCTGGTTAGCTGGCCTTGAGCCAGCACAGTCTTGGCTCCGGCAGCCTTGAGGTGACTTCCCAACTGAGATGATTTAGACGGGTTGATGGAGGCGGGTTGTGTCTCTGTTTCTAGTGCAACTTTTTCAAGCCATTAAATCCATCCCTACTCTGCAAACTTGAGATATCACCGAGGGAAGTCATGTGTCAATATGACAATTAGCACCTTCACCACCCCCTGTGATCGCAGTTATTGCCAAAACACTCCCAGGTGATTAGTCCGACTGGATCAGTCCTCTCTCAAGAATGACGGGGGGGTCGATACGGATATTAATGCTCTGAAAGAGGCAGAACCCTGATGGTGGAAAACCTGATCCTCAGTGTGCGGCCCCTGGTCTGGACTGTGAATCATTATATTAACATCTATTACATTTTCTGGGGCCTGTTTTTCTAATCTCAGGTCGGATACATTAGAACTCTTTTAGCCTAATTGATCAGTGAGGGACAGATTGATGTTGTTGAGGTTTAGAGAATTTAAGGTAAAAACACAGATTTGTCTTTGTTTTTTTAATCAAACTAAGCTGAATTTTTGCAGCAAGAAGTAGGTTTTGATTATTTTAGTCATCTGATTTTGGCGACTATGTTTGACATCAAATGTATGTTTTTGTTTTTATGTAATTTAGGGGGCTTGTAGATGGAAAAGGAAATTGGAAAGAGCGAGTGGGGAATGACGAGCTGGAATTAAACCTTTTTAAGGACTACAATCTCTAACTGGAGGCAGGAGTGCCGAGGAGGAGCTCATATCGGACACACAGCTGGGGGCCGCCCCCCATGAAAGTTTCTACGGAAGTCTAAATCAGATAAAACTGTAATTATCCATTTATCCCATTTTCATCTGAGCTAAATAAAATTTGAAATCGGAAAATGAGCCGTTGAGACAAATATTTAGAAGAAAAAAAATCGATTTCTTGTTTTTGGTTTTATTTTGAAAATCCAATGAACAAATGATACACGGATTCTTCCTCTTCTCTCCATCCTTTCACCGCTCTTTTTGAGGCGATCCTGTTCAGAAAGTTCTGGTTCTACCAAGCGCTCTTCCATCATCAAAAGTTCAAGTCCAGTAGACCTCCAAAGAAAGGCAGCGCAGTGAGGAGCAGCTGAGGACAGCTCTGTGTTGATGAAGACCCTGGGCTCTGGACGAAGGCCCACCATGAGTCATTGACCTCTTTCTTTGGCGACACTGTCATCGATCAATAAAGGGATGTCACCTCTCCATTCCAGTACAATCATACAGCTGTTTTACTGCTACTGGGTGACTCACGAGGTCAATGTCTTGGCTATTCCTGCCTCACCAACCCGGTAGATGTTGACCTGAGATGACTTCATGGCGTTCAGAGAAAAGAGCCTGTAAATCATAAACACTGAGGGGGATTCATTAAACTGTCTTCTGAGTGAAATTCAGTCAAACGAGAAACATGACGGTTATTTCAGCAGTGACATATTTCACTTTAATTTAGCTCTTCTTGGACGTCTGACACTTTCTCTGTAATTATCTGACAGAGTGATTTAATTATCTCCACATACTGTATCTGTGTGGTTAAAAAGGTGATAGTTACCACTTAAGCTCAGTGTGAAACAGTGAATATGTCTGCTGAGGACTCAAAAGAAGTCGTACGTCCAATGTCATACATGTCACTTTTTTTTTTATAACAGAGCAGCTGGTCCCAGATCAGTAATCCTCCAGGGGAGCAGAGGGCCAGCTGTGATTTGCTCTGCTGGCTCATAGCTTAAGTCAAAAAGCCAACTCAACTTTGACGTCACAAACCTGTTACACAAGAGCCTGGAGAACTTGTGGTATAAGCCAAATTAAAAGGATGATTTAAGATTAACAAAGTGTGTTAAAACAAAAATACCACAGTTAAACGCACCGACAATTTCCTCCAACTCCAAGGTGTTTATTTAATGTTTGGAAACAGACATAATATGACCATTAGTGACACCAGCCCAAACATCTATTTTTGCAAGTAGATCAAATTTTATGTATATTTATTATTATTCATCTAATCAGGGAGGACCATCTTCTAGAATTGTTATAAATTTAATTGTATCTAAGTTAATTAATTCATTTAATTAACTTTGCTTTTTTTAATAACAGTTTTTAATTTCTTCAATGATAATTTCTCTTAAAATGCTTCATATTTTAAATGCTTATGGCACAATTTAATTTTTTGTAATTGAATACTCATGCACTGCTCTCTTGTTTAGAGACCCACTCCGATGAAAATCATGTTTTTCTTGTCGTCTACATGTTCATATGTTCATTTTTCTAATGCTACTGGACATATTGTGAGAAGAGTAAGTGTGAAATTGCATTTTTGAGTATTTCTGAAATCAAACAGCTGTGAATATCTAACAGACCCAAACAGCAGTTTTGGACACAGAGAGATTTCTTACATCACAAATCCAAGCTCCGCCCCCTGAGCCCGGCTATGCAAGACACACTCAGAGAAATAAAGAGGACGATTGCAGGACAAGTGTGTGCGTTAGTGGGCTTCAATGCTCATAAAAAAGCTAATTATGATATTAACTTTCGTCATGTCTGAGAGCTGAATACCTCTTATGTTACCTGTCACTTCTACAACACCGGCAATGTTAGGCTACAAGCTAGTGTGAAGAGGAGTGTGCAGAGCAGCGCTGTCTCCGCCCACGACTCAGAGGTGAAATGCTAATGATCTACTGGAGTAGAAAAGACTTTAAAAATGACACAGGTAATGTGATTTTGGCTAAAAACGTTGTAATCACAACGTAAAGACCACTGAGAACACTTTAAGAAGTAAAAAAAAAAATTATCGGAGTGGGACTTTAAAACATTAGAGTACGACAGTCTCTGAAGTGCTTACATATCAACCCAACAACTTAGTACTTTATACTTTGTACCTTTAATCAAACTTGTAAAATCACTTTATTTGGAAAATAAACAAAAGTATTCAACACACATTATAAGACTGAATATGTATTTTGTAAATGTTAAGCTCTAACTGGCATGACAGATGAAAAGCTCATCATGACATCAATGTGCGGAGTAAAAGATGGACTACACATAACCTGTCTGTTAGATAAATGTTTAGTAATAGGGATGCACTGATCCGATATTCAATCAGATATCGGCTCCGATATAGACAAATTGAATTGATTGGATATATAATGAATGACGTCGATCCAGCGTTCTGATCCAGTCTTTTTTTCTTTTAATTAATATCAAACACAGCGACACAGTGATTCTGTTTGCTCTATAGTCCATGTCTGTCTGCAATAAATGTTTACACGGAAGGTATACAGTTCATTCATTCAACAGTAGTATTGGATCGATATCGGATATCGGCCGATACGCTCCACACAGGTATCAGTATTGGATCAGATTTGAAAAAAATGGATCGGTGCATCTCTGTTCAGTCCGACACTGTTATAGATAATTACAGTCAAAAAGATAAGATTTGGTTGATTTAAACAACATTCATCCATCTTTCATTACAAATAAAAAGGTTTATATAAAGCAGGCTGCTCGTTATTAATCAGTGACTGTCTGAAGAAGAAACAAACAAACTGAAGCAACTTCTGAACAAGCCACTCCTGTTGTGCCAAGTTGCCGCTCCATGTAGGTTAACAGAGGAAACTAAATTTATCCCTGACCCAACTTCTTACCACTGAGTGTTGACAACTGGAGCTCAGCCTCCGGCCTGGACGATGCTCTCGTCATGTGGACTTGAACTGAAGGGAGCTGCAGGCACAGGAGAGGAGAAGAGGAGGAAAACAACTGTTAATTAAAGTCAGTCTGACGAGAAGCAGAAGGAGGAATAATATCATTTTACTGTCACAGAGTAGTCTTAGAGACTGATGAATCATATGATCTTTATTTCTTTAGAGGACATCAGTTGTCATCGTTTGTTGCAAATACATTTCAGTGAAAAAGAGTTTGTTGACTGACTCAATAAATACTTTTTTTTTTAGCTTTATGGTGTGTTTTTGCGAAGATAACGGCACAATGTATGATCAGATTTTAACTTTAGTAAAACATAACAAACTGATAATCTTCAACAAATGGTAAATAGGAACTTCAGATCACTTGAAATCCTCTGATTCGTTTGGTGGAGCAGAACACTTACAGTCAGAGCATCGCCGGATAAATATACCATGTGAGTGTATCTCACTCCTGCCTGTGTTAAAAAGCCATTTCACAGGACAGATTGATTCAATGATCAATAAAGCGACTCATTTGCATAGTGTTAGACTGCTGAGTTTGCAGGTGAATGCGCATATATCAGACTAAAGACGACCTCCTGAATATATTGACCTTCTTCAAGTTGGTAAGAGCATCTTACTGCTGTTCTCTTTTTACTTTATTAGGATTGGGACGTGCAGATGTCTGTTAATGAATAAACGTTCATTATTTTTTATTATTTCTATTTTATCCACAACTACCTTTTAGCGAGGCACTACTACCAGGAGTTAATAGGCTGTAGCTAATAGGTTTTTTAGTGGTGTTTTATGGATTAGTCACACATACGCAGTTAATATGAACCGCAATTACAGTGGCATGTTGGAGAAACAGACAGCGCTTCAATTCATTATGAAGATCAGCCAAAGACTGTTTGATCGTGTGGTTTCTGTTAAAGAGAGGCAGTAACTCTGTCTAAATATATTGATTAAAGTCTTAAAGGTGGGGTCGGCAGGATCTAAGGAAGTGCCAGTTTTCCCCTCAGCTCCTCCTCTCCAAGCCCCGCCCACAAACAGACGCTCCTGCTCGCTCGTATCGTTTCAATTAAATTCAGATATAACGCAGATAAATACTTCAGATAATTACAAATGGGGCCCAGTCAACGTGAAAGTTAAAAAGCATTGGTGCTACTGTAGATGCCAACAGACTACCAGCAAACACAATGTTTGCAGGACTTCTACAACTAGGATAAAGTGACATAGTCCAGGACCCGAGGTCAACAGTTTAGCGGCGCTACAACACGCTACAGCAGGTCCCGTTTGATAAGAAACACTTCTGTTGGAGACACTTGGCTTACTTTGTTAAAGCGGTTTACCTGCCCAGCAGAAAGGTTACAGATTCCGAAGCGTACCCCATATTTTATGTTGACCCGGCTTTTTAGCTCTTGTTGTATTGAGCTATTTTGGTGCTCTTATTTTAGTATCTTTTACTGTTGTTTTTTATTTCATTTCATTTATTATTTCTTAAATTTCATTCTATGTTTCTTTGTTTTTAGATTTTAACCTAAATCTCCAGTGTTTCCTTATCTTTACCTTAAAAATGGCGTTTCCTCAGTGCGCACATTCTTGTTTCCATGAAATCAAGCCCTTTCTAAGTGTATGAATTCTAATTCTGTTTCTGTTGTGTTTAGATGGTGGGGTGGGAATGAGGGGTTGGGGTAGATTTGGGTGTTCTTTGTTTCTTTAACTCCTTATTCTGTGTAATGCTCTTTGTGCTACATGGTTGTGTATGAAAAGTGCTATATAAATAAAGACTGATTGATTGATTGATTGATATTGTTATATTACCAAATGTCATCAATAACTAATAGCTGATATTAAAAGTAGGGCCCGACCGATTTATCGGCGAGCCAATTAAATCGGCCAATTTTAGTCTGTTTGAGACTAATCAGTAATCGGCCAAAACTCGCCGATTTCCGCCGATATTTTCAGAAATAAAATGTGGAGAGTAAGATTTGGTTTCACTTAGAAAATGTTCCGCCATTTGAAAAGTCTCCCGACTTATCGTGTAGATGGCGCAGCGACCTCATGACAATCTTCATCCACTAACTACCTAACTCAGCTGAAAACGCTGTCGGTCTTCCTGTCGACATGAAAAGCAGTAGCCTAAAGTATATCTACAGTATATATATTTATAACTTCATAAAATTTTTTTTTTAAATTGGCCGATTAATCGGTAATCTTTTTTTTTTTCGCCCTAATAATCGGTATCCGCATTGGCCCCAAAAAATCCATATCGGTGGGGCCCTAATTAAAAGCCTTTTTCGTTTATAAACCACAAAAAAAGATGCTTCTTTAACAGAATCCTGCCAACCTCACTTTTAACATTCACTATGCCAGTTATGATTTATTTATTTTATAAATTTAGAAAGTCAAACTAACCTGCAGTTTTGATTGAAACATTAATAAAATAAACAAATAAACAAAAAGACACCAAACAGGTGTAATGCAGATAGTATTGATCTCAGTTATTAAGTACACAATAAGGGGATCTCTGAGGTTTGTTTTTCTTTTGCGTTGCGTGACACACGTGCACATTAGTGTCTCTCTTCTTTGTCTCGATTAGAGCGTGCGGGAGCTGTTTGTGCGCGCGCATGTTTGGGAGCGCTCCTGCTCATATAGAGGCATGTGGAGACAGAAGGAGAAAGGGACCGGCTAAAGGAGAGGGGAGGTAGAGAGGGAAGCGACGGCGAGAAGGAGTGTGAGGAGGGGATAAAAAATAAATAAATCAATAAAAATCTGAAAAAAAAAGGATGAGAAAGTGGAGCCACGAGCCCGAAGCCTTCCTCTGAACTTTGATTCAACCACCAGCAGCAGCAGCAGCAGCAGAGGAAGAAGCTCCATGAGCGGAAAAACGAAAAACAAAGAGGATAAAGACCATGCCGCCAAAGGTGAGTGAGAATATCAACTCATATGAGAAAGGAGGTGAGAAGAAGATGTTTGTCTTTTTTCTGCAAAAGCGTTCACTGAGATCAGAGGAGATACTTCTTCTCATTGAATCCAGGGCAGATAAACTCCACTTTTTTATCATTGGAAATGCTTTACATCTATCTATTTATATATTATATTGTCCTACTTAATTTCCACAGACCTCTTCCACCTTACATTTCCCCTTTTTATATTGTACCACAGGAAACATTCAGTGTCGATCTCTTTAAGCCTCTAAATTACCCCTCCAATAGAAGGGTCTCTGTATCTAAGATGTCATTTCAGATGCTCTCTCTCTCTCTCTGTCACACACACACACTCATTTATTTTCTTCCCTCTGGATAGCAATAAAATTGACGCGCTGTACACCGCAATGGAAACTGGGAAACTATCATTGCCATGGAGACAAAAAAGGGTGTTGCCCGCGAGCTTACAGGCGCTCGTTCATCATAATATGCATAAGCCAACCCATTCATAAAAGACACAAGTATGCAGCATTAAAGGATTTTAAATAACAGCACAGAAACGTAACACATGTTCATATTAAAATTAAAATGAACCCAAGATAATAAACCCAATTATGAAAGTGTTGTTATAGCAGAAACACTGCAAAAATCAATGTTATGTAGTATTGTCCCGGAGTAATACAGTAGGATAGATAATAATCACTGCAGTAGATGGAAAAATAAGTAGAAAGTAGGCTAATATTAAAAAATTCAGTATATGAAATGATATTAAAATGAATCCCTGATAATATACCAAATTATTTAAGTATTGTTATAGCAGAAACACTGTGAAAATCAATGTTATGTACAAATGTCCTGGAGTAATACAGTAGGATACACAATACTCACTGTAGTAGATGGATAAATAAGTAGAAAGTAGGTTCACATTAAAGAATACTGTAAATGAAATGATATTAAAATGAATCCCTGATAATATGCCTAATTATTAAAGTGTTGTTATAGCAGAAACTCTGTGAAAATCAATGTTATGTACAAGTGTGCTGGAGTAATACAGTAGGATAAATAATAATCGTTGTAGTAGATGGATAAAGAAGTAGAATATAGGCTCTACAATAATATCACCCTACTAAAATTTTAACACTCAGGTGATGTGAGTTTGTCTTTCAGTGATATCAAGTGTAGGTTTTAGTTCATGCAGTAAACTGTAAAGCATTTTTATGGCCACCACATCAGTAAATTGTGTTCTCACTGCGCCTGGAAGTCCCCAGTGAGCTGAGTTAACAAAAACACACTCAAACACAGCAAACACATACAAAGGCAGCAATGGCTTACTGTGAGATTACTGCTGAAGCAGCAAGACAACAAATGGCAACAAATTAGAAAGCACCCGGCAAGATTAGAGAAAGACAAAATGATTAATTTAAACTCTTAACATCATCGACAGGAGGGAAACAAAGTGGATTTAAAAGATAAACACATAATTATCCTGTTGTTTATTAGCCCAGCTTTAAATTTGCTTCCCTCAGCAATTGCCAAGTTAAGGTCCTTACACACCGAGGCCGACACAAATACAGAACGCAAATTATGAAATATTCAGAGGTGAATTTTGACGGGCCTGACTATACACATCAAGTGCGATGCAATTTTGCTAGTGGGAAAACTTTTCCCAAGGAAAGTCCCGCCTCCTTTGCCTCTGATTGGCTACAAAAGCTGGAAATGTCATTGCACGCTCAAGCCAAATGGCCAGCACTTACAGCCAATCAGAGGTGATAAGATAAGCACATGAAACTATGGTAACAACCGTTAGCTTACGTTAGCACAGATGAAAGTTAAAACAAAGATGTTCAAACTGTTAAAGCAAACAAACCATCGTCATATGAGAAATCCGACGCTATGACTCTCCACAAGTTGTCCTTCGGGTCGTTATCTTTGTAATGTTTGGTTTTTTTTAAATCAAAAAGCACTCTGTTCTCAGACATGTAAACGAACAGCCGGTCCGCCATGTTGGATATACCGGTGAATCTGACGTCGCAACAACACGCAATCTGACTGGTCAGATGTGGACACACAGTAAAAATCGACCGTGATCTGAAAAATAAATGCCGCAATATCGCAGGAAGGGAAAACGTCACTGATGTGAACTCTTGTATTGACAGGATACTGGTTTGAAAAAAGATATTGACGTCCGAAATAATCGCACAACTGTCCGGTGTATAAGGACCTTAGGTCTTAATTTCCCGTAGAACCAAAAAAATACAACTTTAAGGTATGCTAACAATGCATAAATCTCACCTGAGCTCCGCCTGTCGATGAGTTCTTCTTCTTCTTCAATGGAGTTTAGTGGCTGTTGGCAAACCAACTTGAAGATGCATTACCGCCACCTACTGGACTGGAGTGTAGAACAGTAATTTGGCAGACAAAAAAAAAAAAAAAAGAAAGAAAGAAAGAAAAGAAAATGAGATCCTCTCCATTAGCCCTGTATCTCTCAAATATGCAATCAACTGCTTGAGCATAAATTCTGACTCTGCTCCTAGCAGGTTCCCCATGTTGAGTGCTATCCTGGCTCGCTTGTCGATTAGTTCCTCTTCGTTGTATAAAAGTTTAAATTGTGATAGGCTGTGTCCGAAATGAATCACTCAATCCCTAACCCCCATATAGGGTGATCAAGCTCACTACCTAGTCAGCTATATAGTGAAACCCCATATGGGGGTTAGGGGTTAGGGATTGAGTGATTCATTTCAGACACAGCCATAGTCACGTATATAGGGGTTAGGGATCCATTTCAAGACACAGCCATCGACTCACTACTGCCCCCCTGCAGCTTGAGACGAATGTTATCCGGGTTTTTCCATCAATGGCCACAGGAGCCTCATAAACATTTCGACGCTTAAAACTCACAGTTTGACAGTTTACACCTAGGTGAGTAAACAGCGAATGTGTTTCCAAACTTAGCTCGGTCATAAGTCTGAAAGTTAAGGGTTAACTGGCTGGTTTGTTCTTAGGCCAAGCTAACTGTCGTAAACTTTTAAGAGCGGAAGCTGTCTCGATATTTACTTCTGGGTTTATCCTCAAGCCATCGCAGAAAAACTGTGTGTCCTGGAAATTATAATTAACTAAACGTAATATTAACTTAAGAATAAAAATTTGAGCTGTAGATAAAGTAAAATTCAGACACATCCGGACCAAAGGCTGGACTTGGCTGCCATGGTAACGTGCCAGCAGGATGTGCCATGTTTACTGACAGGTGGCAGAATAGCAACCTCCAGGTAACTTTAACTTATAAAACTCACTCAAAGCCTGCAACAACCTCACTGTAAGCAACAAAACCAGCACAGAGAATCAGAATAGATTATTTAAAACATGACAAATGCACTTAAAGGGCCAGAACTGAGACCACAGTTGGTTGTAATGGATCACAATTACAACAGACCCATAATTCAAAGTATACTGGGGACATCGGTAACTTATACATAATTTTAGGATGTAGTTTTCAGCATTCACAACAAATTGGGGGAAAAAAAAGGCAATTTATTGAAGTGCAGTTAAGTTTGACCTCATAACCAAAACAGATCAGCTACATATTATGGAGCAAGAGTTTACAGTGGTATGTAAGTGATTTTGAGTTAAAAGAGCATCACTTATAATAAAATAGACTGTATTCATTTTAAAAGCAATAAGAAAACGTTTAGGCAGTTAGGAGAAACACAAAGTTATAGAGTCACCCTCCTCCCAAACCTTCCAAAGTAATTGTAAGTAGATATGACGAATTAGTTGGATTAAACTGATTAATTGCACCAGTGACAAAAGGAGATACTGTGAGTTTTTTTATAAATCACAGCGATAGTAATGTCGCATGTCTTTTGTACATTCTGATGAATATATGTCCTGCAATGGCTCATTCTCACTTAGTTGGACAAGCATTTAGGGTTATGTGTCAACTGTAAAGTCCTGCATACATTAATTGCAGCTATTAGGATTAAGTTTATGTAGAACAAAACCTCATTAACATCTTGCTCTTAAAGAGATTAGGCTTGAAGATGAGGATAACTGTTGTCGCCTTTTATGTATGTGTGTCTGAATGTGGGAAAGGAGATGAGAGGATTCAATTAACTCTGATTGTGACACAGAAAAATGGCAGCAGGGGTCCCCACTGCACATCTGTTGTTACACAGTCAGCGTGATAGTTCAGCTCTTCCATGTGTTTGATTGCTTGTTTTCAAGTCATGGAAGAAAAATATTGTCGGGTTTGTGGCGCACTACTTACAGACGAAACAACCCACCATCCAAGAGTTTTTAGCGGTGCCGTGATTGAATATTTCAACAAAACTGAAACTATCAGATTAAACCCATTAGACTGGAATAATTCTCATCTTCTACGCAGCACACAACCACTACCTGACTTTTACTCTGGCGCCACCTTGTGGTCATCAAATATAGGAAAATATTCAGCAAATTTTGGAACAATTAACATGCTCCATAATTATTCCCACTTAGAAAAAAAGCTGTGCTAACCACAAGACAAGTCTTTGAATATGATAAGGGTCAGTGACAAATTAGGGTTTGCATCATGAGTAATTCAAAAATGTTCTAATAAATTGTTTTAAAAGTTTGCATTAGGTTTGCAAAGATGTATATTTTGTATTTCTGTTAGTTTCATATAATTGAAATAGCATTTAAACCTTTTTTACAAAATGAATGATGGATTTCCCTCGAAAATGTCAAGAGGTGTAACCACAACAAAAGGGGAAATATTTAATACTTATTTCCACCTATAGTGTGTGCAAGTGTACATATAAAAAAGTTATTTAGTCATAATATATCTATATATTTTGTTAGGATTTTCTGTTTTAAATTGGATGCATTTTTGCAATATATAGCAGGAGAAATGCTGAAAACTTTGGCCAAAATTTTTTTTCCTTTTTTGAACAAGTTGAAATATTTGGTACTGTGTTTTTATGGTTACACCACATTGACATTTTCCCCATTATTCCCCAAATATTCTCTCAAAATGGATAAAATCCAGAAAAACAAAAAACAAAAACTGTGTCACGTCATTGACCCAAAAACAAAATACCTGTTTAAAATCAGCATAAGCTCAGAATTGAGTTAAAACTCTGCTCTTAAAATGAAACTCTACACACACTATTTTGTCTTAATTGTGAGTCAGTGTTAAATTTAAGGGATGAAATAGAAGTTTAACCACAAAAAAAATAACCAGGTGAGCAGTTTTGTTTTCAAAGGTCTATTGTAATGAAAAGCTAAATTCCAAATTTTATTACCAACACTTAAATTGAGGTATTTTTGTTTTTAATTCCATTACGCAGGGCTTTCAAAAAATTTAAATTACTGCAAGTTAAATATTGATTAATTTAATTTATAATCATTTATTACGCGATTAATGTTAAAACAGATTTTAAAGTAAAATATAAATAGACTATTACCATAAAATGATCATCATAATACTCCAGTTGAAACAAGATAGCGTGACCATGTCTTTGAGACATGCATACTATGTCTGAAGCTGTCTTAAGATGTGGATGTCTAAAGACAAAGCAAATGTGTCTTAAGATGTCTTCAAGACACAAAAATATGACAGGGTGAATCCTATTTTCTGCTCTGGGATGTCTAAAGACATGGGTGACGTCTTCAAACTTTTGTCTTAAGATGTCTTAAGACGTCTTGAGACACTTTGATGGCTGAGTATGAACATAAAAAACATATAATTCTTCATACTTTCTGAGAACATTTACACTTTTAGTTTTCTATCTTTGGGTAAAATGTCTTTACAGGGTCTTTTAGGGTTTGAGTTTGAGTGGAATAGTCACTACAAGTGTGTTGAACCAGAGTTCTGGTGGTGAGTAGCAGTATTAGGAAGGAAGTCTGTCCTGAAATGAGACTCCAGTGAATCTGGACAGAGTCAAAAATATGACAAGGACATGACAGAGATTTCACAGAGACAAAATGTTTCCTCTGTAGTCAGCCATAAAGTCTCTTAAAATGTTTAAATGTTTGTCTTTGGGCGATTATATCTAAATATAACTACAGTTTACTTGTCTATTTTGAGATATGATTATTGTTAAAAGCAGTAGTTGACAAAGAAGAGAAATGTTGTCCCCTTTAATGAGATGTCCAGATTATTATGGGTTGGAGGTTATTAGGAGGTTATTGAGATTGTAACATTGACTATTGGAAGGGAAGATTAAATGAACACCTTGGCTCTCATTGCCAACATACACTCACCTTTCCCTTAATGTATCTGTTATTTGATTATTTGGTACCCTCTAGTGGTTGACAACCAGAATTACTGCTGGTGAATGACAGCTGATGATCTCTAAAATACTCCAATGATTGGTTGCTGGCTGCCTGCCCGGGCTATTGGCCTAGGAACCTTTGCCAAAACGCACCTGCTGCCATCTTTGTGGTCTGCTATTTCAAGCCAAAGCTACAAAGCTATTTCAGGAGGAGTGTGTTTGTTCAGAGCTGAACAGTCCAGCTGAAACAAAAGAGAAATAAAAGGTAGAAGTAGAAGGAAGGAGAAACACAGGCTCACACCGACCCAGACCAATACTTCCATCTGCTTTATCAGATACAGTCATTTCCTGATCAGAGGGAACTGTAATACAGTGGTCATGACAACCACATGGACAGAAACTACAATAACACTGTCTCTCTGCTCATAGATATTTGTAAAGCTAATTCCTATCAGAGATAATTGAGATTAATCTGTTGCCAGCGCCACTTCTCAAACAGCTGAATGTGCATTTTCTGCAGCAGCAGCAGAGGCATCATCATCATCCTGCTTCTCTGCCTTCTGCAGCTTTTACAGCCTCCTGCCCTGCAGTATAAAGACTCTCTGTAATCTGTAATAATGTCTGTATCATCTCTGGACGCGGCTGTGTTTGAGTTGGCTGCTTCACAGGAAGCACAACAGTGTAATGGGCTGATAATAGATGGTTACGTGAGGCTGTGTAGAGACTGTGTGTAATCCTGGACCGACAGCTTGTGTCTGATGTGGTTACTGTCTAAAGTGTGTAGTGTATTTGATCATTGATGATAGCCTATAGAGCTTTAGATGGATGTAGTTTAGAACCATTAAGGCTGTGTTTTTATATGTCTGTGTGCATGGAGTGTGAGTTTATTTAAAACTACCTCCTTATTTTTAATATTGGAAACTACTAACTATAGTTTTTGGTATATCAAAGACACTGCAGAGACCTCCTGGTTGTTATGATAGGGTTAGGTCTCTGTCAAACACTCAAAAATGATGCACTTTGTGTCAAACAGAATCTAAATATCCCTAAAATACCTCCAAGTTTTAGCTACTCTTTACTCTACACAACTTAATTGAAATGTGTTTCACATTTTGTGCATGCACTCATGTATATTTCTAAATACCTTAGAGAGTTATCCTTCAAAGAAAACAAAACAAAACACTATGTTTTGCAGAATAAGCATTCATGGTTTCAGACCACACTGTTTAAGCAAAGCAGCATTTGAATAAATCTAGAAGCTAAGACCATAAACACTTGATTGCTTTCATGTCAAGTCCTAAATCATGACATTCATGAGAGAATAGCCTTAAATTGTAAATATGGACTTCAAATGTGATTAATCAGTGATTGAACTTTGGACATCCTGTGAATAGTTACCATTAAAATCAAAGTTTGGAAGCTCTATTTCAAAGTTGAGACTTCAGACTTCAAGCTTGCCCTTCTTTGACAGTTTCAGACTGTTTTGATTGTCATTTTAAATTCATATGAATTTACAATAAGGTACCGCTTTAATGGTACAGGTCTGAAAAGAGTGATTGATGAATTAACAACAAATTAGTCAATCAGCAGGAATAAGATCAGAAAAAGAAATTAACCCTTCAGTTTTGTATTAAACTGATGTTTCTTCTTTAATATTATTTAGAGCTGAAGTTGGATGAAGTCGTAGTATTTGAGTGTGGAGAGTACAGTTCCAACCATGTATATGTATTTAATGATGACAATAATCCTTATTTTAGCTTTCACCTTCATTCCACCACCTTATCTGAGTGAAATTTAATGAGCAGTTATTATATATTATAGAATATTGAGTGGATGTATTGATGATCAAACTTTCCTAAACAACAATATCTGACTTTGCTTCTATTTTAAGGCTCTTGGTCTCACAGAAACATTGACAGTGGATTAGATTCGATCACTGGGGGAGTCCCTGGCCTTTTAGAAATGTGTTTGTTGGTCATTTGTGAACTTATTTCAGGTCAGGTGAAATGTGGAGGTCGGTGTAAACTGTGAGCATGAAGTTTGAAAAAGAAGTCTGGCAGCTCTATTTCAAAGTTGAGACTTCGGGCTTCGAGCTTGCCCTTTTTTGACTGTCTCAGACTGTTTGATTGTTATTTTATGAGAGTGAATAATGATGTAGCAAGAATTAGTCAATCAGCAGGAATAAAATCAGAACCTCATATAAAAGAAATTAATCCTTCAATCTTTATTTGATGCTCTAAAGCTGTGTTGAACAAACTGCTGTTTCTTTTTGAATATTATGTAGAGCTGAAGTTGGTTAAAGTAGTGTTTGAGTGTGGACAGTACAGTTACAATCATGTTAAATGTATTTAATGATAATAATAATCCTTATTTTAGCTAAGTGGATTGAGTGGATCTATTGATGATTAAACTGAACAACAATATTTGACTTTGCTTCTATTTTAAGGCTCTTGGTCTTACAGAAACAGATCCGGTCCTGCACTAGGGGAGTCCCTGGCCGTTTAGTATTGTGTTCGTTGTTGTTTTATCTTCATTGGTGAACTTATCTCAGGTCAGGTGAAATGTGGAGGTCAGTGTAAACTGTGAGCACGTGTCTGCCCCCTCACAGCTAATCTTCCTTGGGACACACTGACAGTTCTGTTTCTACAAATACATGTATAAACACGCTGCCTCCCGGATGGCTCCTTGGATTTGGCCGGCCGGCCGGCTTGCTGGCTCCCTCCCTCTCTTATTGTGCCAGATCAGCGGGGCCTTGAGATGAATCATTAATGACCGCTTTCCAAAGCCTTAATGGCCTCTAATGTTCTGTAACGATCTCTCGTCAACGCCATGTGCGCTGCCTTAATGGATCCGGTACCGTGGAGAATTGTCTGCTTTGAACTTCGGTAATTCCTCCCCTTTTCGTCGGGCAGCGTACAACAGGAAGTGCGAAAAAAAAGTCAGGAGTACACAGCTATAGGAGCTCCACAGACGCAGCATGACTTTCCCTCTCCGCAGATCCACCTCAGGTAGGACCCGAGAGGAATGAGTCAAGATTCATATTTAATCCAGGGTTTAGTAATCCTGCTAAATCAAAGTCTTTTAACTTAGTTGTGTGGCTAAAAGCTCATCCCTGTGCATGACAGACTGACTTTAAGGTCAACAGGCGGTCTTGAATTCTCCAGTTTGGACCTTTCTTTATCGTGGTCTGTGTGCTTTTGAGGTTCTTTATACAGTAGGATACATTTCAGACTAAAAAGATGTAAAATTGTCATATTTTCATTTGTTTTAAAAGTATGTTCAGACTCTACAAAGTCAGAAAAAGTTGAGTGTTTTTGAAAGGATGCAAACTTGAAGCGCTGTCCGTGGTGCTGAATACAGCGACGGGCGCGCCCTGCATGCTGCAGAGAGAGGCTGCTCCACTCCAGCTGCTGAACTTCTAACCTGTCTGTTTTTAAAACTTTTATTCGCACTCAGTCATAAATGATTAGTCTTTTATTTTGCATTTAAAAATAGTGTCACAACCTGTATGGCTTTGAGTAATTTATCTTTAACCCTTCTGCAGTATTGGTGACAAAAACGTCCAGGGTCAGTTTTTCCCTTAATTTGACCATAACTTTCACTGTATTTTGGCAAATAGCATGATTTTCACTGACAAACATTATTTTTGCAGATAATTTGAAAACAGGATTTCAAATTTTTCAAAAGATGACACTGTTGGCAAATTTACTACCTTTTAGCAGTATTAGTGGCTGTTTTCGGCCACTAACTTTGACCGCTTATATCAGATAAATTTTTTTTTTTTCAAATTTTTTGCATAAATCTTTTAATCAACCTCAATCTTGATCAAAACTAGTAAATATTTTTTTTAAAAATCCAAAATTTTAACCCTTTGAATGCCAATTAAAAAATAAAGTCACTGATGCGGGAAAAACTACACACAAAATCACAAAATGAGCTATTTTCAATATAAAAAGTAATTGGACAAAGAGAATTTTTTCATGTTATCACAGTCTTGGACATGTCTTAGATTAGTAACATCAATGACTTTTATGCATATTTAGTTTTCGTGCAGCGACAGATTTTCAAAAAAACTTCCTTTTATGGTATTAGTGGCTGTTTTTGCACCATTGACTCCCACTATAACCACGTTTTGAATGCAGAGACATGGCACTATATAAATATAATTTTTACAGTCAGGGTGATCAACCGTATTCAGAAGGGATCAAATTAGGTAATTTTACTGTTGATCACCTGGTTCTCCCATTTATCCATTACATAGGCCTGTTGTATTACTAGCCTAGTTTCTGTATCTGTATCATGGAATTTAGTATTTAGTAGTTTTGATCAGGACTGAAGCTGCTTAACAGATTTATGCAAAAAAAGTAGAAAGAAATATTGATCTGAAAACAGCCACAAATACCGCTAAAGGAAGTTTTTTATTAACGCTGTATGAGGGTTAAAGTGTTTCAAGGACTAATGGGATCTAGAGATTTTCATAAACCAAATCTTTGGATCTTTGCAGAACTTAAAAAAGGGGGGAACTCTTTGGGAACCTAGTAAATAATTGAATATGCTCAACACAAGTTAACACCAGTGCCTTCAGAGACCTTGTATCAAAAGTCCCAAAGCTCCCTGCACTCTCTGACTAATCCTTTCAAAGCAAAGCTCCATGTCAGCCTGCGGGGCGAGCTCTCACATCCTCTCTGCACCCAAAATAAGATTAACTGATTTGTCTTTTAAGTGTTTAGTGCGACCAAGATGTCCCAAAAATTGTGCGTCAATTTCACGTTTTTTGAGATGTATCACTGTGTACCCTGCTGATGTTCATGGTCAGTATCTACTGCGGTTTTGCTGCAAGTGTGAAACTCTGTTATGAATAAAGCTGCATGACTCTACTCCAGCTGGCACTTATGGTCAGACTGATACACACAAACACAAACACACACACACTTATACAGAGGGCTCTCTGTGGTAAATGTACTATAGTATTCACTATCAGGATCGACTCTCTTCTTCCACCGCTATCACGCTCAAATGCCACTGCCTGTGGGGGGCGCTGAGATCTGAAACCAAACCTGAGACAAGTTTTCAACCACTAAAAAAATAGCATCTGATTCCTGATACTGTGGCTTAGGGCCGCACAGTTTTCGCCAAAAATAAAATCCTGATTTTTTTCTCTGAAAACTCGATTTTAGATTTTGATTTTTAATTGACAACTTCACCAAAAGTTTTTCTATCATCTCTCAAAATGAAACCACTGAAAACGATGTAGTGATTATGCCAAGCCAGTAAGTATGCATAAGTAAGCATGCATATAAAGGTTGTTTTGGCTGGACACACGCAGGCGTTACGCTATGTGCGACATAATCGTTTCGAGAGATGCAGATAGACATTCACACGGAGATGAAATGGTACTCGTTTACATATCTATACACTTTCTGACCCGTTTTCAAAAAGTTAGGGTGACCATATTCTGACTTCCCAAAAAGGGGACACGACTCCACGGGGGCGGAGTCACAGGGTCCCACGAATTTAATTTTGAGAGTTTATGGGGTCGGATCAAGTGTCTTTTACGCGCTTTAACTTAGTAAGTCCATGTGGCACAAAATCGAAACTTGTGTACAAAACCGCGGACATTTGAAGGATTTTATAAACTTCCCCTGACATAGCTGAACAGCCACCAAGAAAAGAGGACATGTCCGGGTAAAAAAGACGTATGGTCACCCTAAAAAGTACCTTTTATAGTCACGAAACGCCATTTCTGTGTGGATGAAACGCCAATACGACGACGGGTTGATACCGTCTTCAGACAGACTCTTCAGCAGGGAGTGGTTTGCTCTTCATCTGAAACTGTGAAGCCGTACCAATTCAACAAGACTGACTTGCTCTTGCTCTATTTAGCCACAAAATTATCACCTTTTTTTGCGACGCCATGTTTGTTTACACTGGTGTGTGTGGGAACTGGGGAGCGCTCCCGCAATAAGGGGTAGCCTACGGTGGCCTGTAGGCACGAGATATAATAGGGAGGAAAATTGATTTGAGGATTTTCGTCAAAATTCGTCAAAGTCAAATAATCTGATTATGATTTAAAATTGGTCAATCGTGCAGCCCTACTGTGACTTTTGTTGTTTTTATTGATATCACACATTTGTTCCCGTTAAGTCATATTTATGAGATTTTAAATGGCTACTGTCCGTTTTAAAAAAGGGATTACAGTATTAGAGGAGTTGTTTTGGAGTCACCAAAGTAACAAACCTTTCCTCTGTGCTTCTGCTTATTATTGATTTATTTATTGATTCATTCATTTACTCATTTTCTTTTTGGGTCTTTCAATCCATTCACTTGTTGATTTGCTTGTTTTCTGCAACACTGAGTTTCTTATTGATTGTTGATTTATAGTATGTGCACTTTCATAAGATTCAGTTTTCCCCACTCTGACGTTTTCTGTCCTCATTTTTGTGTTTTGGTGCTTTTAGGGACGTGTGGTTCGGCTTTAAAAGCGAGGGTGTCATAAATGAAAGATGAAGGACAGGACCGAGCTTTCAGTCATTTTTTTTATCCCCATGCTTTTACACATGTTTGCTCTCATATTTCGATGTTCAGATGGCATCATGGATTAGTTATGAAATCCTCCGTGGCATGAAGTGTTCCTGTGAATTCACAGTCTGTGGGTTGAGCCGCGCAGTCACACCTTTACTATATTTGTCGGTATATTTACACAGGGCTTACCTATCCAGAAGGCTGTGGGTGTCACTCCAGGTCCTTCATGCCAAGGTCTTCTCTCTCCTCACTGACCAGGTCCTGACCCCGGCTTCTCTCCACAGTCCATCACTTTCCCCTCCACCTTCTGTCTTATTTCCACAGCACACTAAGTTCACCTCCGCTTCAGTCCTCTAATTTACTGCTCCACACATCCTCCTCCTCCTCTTCTCCTTCACCATCGATTTTCACTCTCTTTTCCGCTGTGGAGCAGCACATGGCAGCTGTGCCTGCTGTTGGGCGCCTGGCGCTCACAGGTCGACCTCTGCTGTGAGTCTTAGTCCACCTCCTCTTCGTCTTCCCTGTTTGGAGTTGCAGTTGCCATGCGCCATTGCAGCTGTGTCTCTCACTGACAGCTGTGCATGTGCTCCCCCTGTTGACATGCATGACTATGTGTGTGTGTGTGTGTGTGTCTAAGTGCAAAAGAACATCGAGGAACCGCCACGACTCATACATGCTGAAGTGCCGCTCCGTTTTTCACCTCCTCCTCCTCCTCCTCCTCTCGCGCTGCAGCCTGTCAGCAGGAGTGAACCTCTGCACCAAAATAAGACGAGAGCCCCTCCTCCCTCTCTTCCTCCAATTTCTCTCCCTCTCTTCACACACACTCACATCTCCTCCTCACTTCATTCTTCTCTCCTGATTTCACATTTTGTCCTTTTTTTATTTCCCCCTCCATAAATCCTGTCATAAATCCTTATTTCTTCTTCACTCTTCCTCTCATACACAACCTTTTTTTTCTTTTTATCTCATTTACCTCTCTTTCCCTTTTCTTCTTCCCTCCTTCATTCATCACTCACTTTTGCCAATCCATTTGTAGGTTGTATATTCTCTCTCTCTCTCTCTCTCTCTCTCTCCTCACACACACACACACACACACACACACACACACACACACAGAGGCACACTCAATATCTCATTTTCTCCCCCCCATCCCATCCACCTCCCCCTCTTTCCATTATTCCTCCTCTCATTCATTCTGGCCTCCTCCTCTTACATTTTCACTCTTTATTTCTCTCTCTTCTCCTCCTATATCACCCCCCACCTCTCTCTCTCTCGCTCTCTCTCTCTCTCTCTCTCTCCATCTGTCAATCTCCCATCACTTTTGTCTGACATGTAAATATCATGCCACGTGGGGCTCAGGGTTACAGGTGCCCTCTGAGGAAGAACCAGCAGGTTCACCCCCTAACACCCAAAATTTTACCCACAAACACACAAAACACATCCACTTATATATATACACACACACACACACACACACACACCCTCTCTCTCTCCTCCTCCTCCTCCTCTTCCTCCTCCTTCCTCGGGGCGGGCAGGGAGGGCTGCAGCAGTTTTATGAACGGCACGGCTGCATCATGATCCCTCTCCTCCCTCTGAACCGGCCCCGAGCTGTTTCATTGACAAACAATCCGGTTGCTGCATTTGTGTCACGGAGCGCATCGAGCGGCGGAGCGGCACCGTGGGGAGCGGTGCAGAGCGGCAGCGGCAGCGGCAGCAGCAGCAGCAGCAGCTGCATTGAGGAGCAGCAACAACAAGCCCCGGTGTCGTTCAGAGCAGCGTCTCTAAGCTGTTGATTCGCCGCTTGGACCCGGGACTAGATCCTTCCGCAGCCCGCTCTTCTCTCCCGGGACAGCCTGAAGAATCACCTGAGGGGGGGAAGCAGACAGCTTTTGCCACTCAGACCTCTTTGAGGAGGGGGGGACATGAGGCGGCGCCGTTAGGGCTCACACTCTGGCACATCAGCGGATTTGTTTAACGACTTCCATGAAGCGCCTGGACGCACCGATCATGGAGAATTCTGGACGCTTTTTACATTCACGGATACCTACGAGACTGCAGACTGTGTGATGCGAACTGAGCCGTGGGTGGCGTAGACCCCCACCCCGTTACCCCTTTGCGCCTTAACCGCGAACCCTCTCCCCTCCAACCGGGACGCACAGCCTTGTTTCGCTCCACCGGGGGAACATGTCTCGGGCAGCGGCGATCGCCAGCTCCCTGATCCGCCAGAAGCGGCAGGCGAGGGAGCGCGAGAAGGCAAACGCGTGCCGCGGCGGCGGCAGCCCGAGCAACAGCAAAGGCACCAACGAGAAGCCGAGCAAGCTGAACGTGTTCTCGCGCGTCAAATTGTTTGGATCGAGGAAAAAACGGAAGAGAAGGCGACCACCAGGTCTGAGAGTGGAGGGAGAGCGTCTGCAACCCAAACCTCAACCATCTTCACCACCACCACCATCACCTCTGCCACCAGCAGCACCATCACCTCCATCACCTCCACCAACCAACACCATTTTCTCTCATCACTCTCTCAGCCTGTGCTCCCCTCCATCACTCCATCACTCCATCACCCTCTCCTGTTGCATGACTCCAAACATCACATGTAGAGAACTTTAGAGAGGCCTGCAGCACACAGACAGTCTTGGCGCATCTGTAGTTGATGGAGATCTCAGAATATCAAGATCCTCATTCAGTCAGACCAGAGCTCCCATCATGCTGCACCTGTCAGTTATTGTGCACCACAGTGTAGCCTAGTACAGGGTCAGGGACCGGTTCTGGGCCCAGTACAGGCCCTGTGACTGAAACACAAACAGCTTATCCTCTTCCGATACTTCCGGCTTCTTGCAGAGACCGCTGGATTTAGTTCATGAGAGATCACATGACTGTTTAAAGAGATGAATACAGTCAATGTTTCTTTTCTGCTCTCCTTCTCCTCCTCTCAGAGCCCCAGTTGAAGGGCATTGTGACCAGGCTCTCCAGTCGACAGGGCTTTCAGCTGCAGATGCAGCCTGACGGCACCATCGATGGAACCAAGGATGAAGACAGCACGTACGGTGAGTCCATCTCTGACCGAACAGAGGCCTCATAAGAGCTGGCATTTCTGCAGATTCTGGTCTTTTGCTGAAACTGAAGGTGATAAACCATCTTCTCACTTTAAAGACTTATTGATAGATTTTTATTGCCTAATAAAATCATCAGAAAATGTGACACAAGGTTACCCAGAGGTCTAGATAACATCCCGTGTTTGTTGTTCCATTTAAAGATTTTGTATTTTTCACCTTAACATGAAAAGAAGAGCCCAGATTTGGCGTATTTTGGAAAAAGGAAGCAGCAAAATATCATGAGTGCATCTAGATCCTCTTTCTCTACATCTGTAAAATCTTCTTCAAAAAGCTGAATCTACTCAGACTGCAAAGAAGAGAGGGGGATATTGCAATGTTGGGAACAAAAGTATATACAGATTTAAAAATGCATGCAAAGTGTTTTCTTTGTACAGGAAATGAATTAGAAATGAGAGAAATTCAAGAAGACAAACATCCAGCTGCACAGTAGGGACAGAAACAAATCTTCCAGTTTCACCTCAAGCTACAGCAGATCGTCGCCACATATGGAAGGCTCCGTATCAAGCCGAGTGTAATTTACTTCAATTCCCATTTGGCCACTTACCAGATATCATCCAAAACCAATTCAAATCCAATTACGTGATAAACTTCACCTTGCGGACATCTGTCTGATGTGGGCTTTAACTCAGACGTTCAGTCGACAACGCGTCAAGTGTTCATTTAATTAGTAAAACGGGTGCAAGCTTTCCTCCAAAGGTCAGATAGCAATCTATCTGTGTTAAATGTTCCCTTGTTAAAGGAATCAATAGAAGATCCACAGGATGCTCAATGAAACCTTCAAATCAGTGACCTCTTGAAAGATACGAGGTTGTGCTAATCCAATGGAAACTCTTCCTCCCCCTGTTGTATTTCATTCTCCCTCTCTTACTCACAAACACACACAGGCTAGGATTTAAGATTGATACTGCTAATTCACTTTTGCTGTCGGGGTTCAGACGGCAATCACTCTCCTCCTCCTCGTGCACAGTTGGTGTTTCCAGCATCGTTCATTAATCTCTGCCACTTCTCGGGCCACCAACTGTCGCCGCTCGGAAAGAGAAAACAGCGGAAACAAAAGCAGTGTGCTCTTTAATTAGATAATTACATGGTGTAAACAACATGTTAACGCCCACACCGCCATAAAAACAAGTCGACCATAACTGGATTTGAATGGATAATCCATGTAATCCAACTATCAATAAAAACCACAGCCATCATAAAATCATGGTTGGCTAAATAAATATAATTAAACAAGGCAGTGAGTCATCAAACTGTCAAGATTCATTACGTGGCTGTCACAGAGCTTTCACTGGGAAACACATAAATCTCTTCTTCTCTGGCGCTGGCTGATAGCTGACCTCTGGGTGAAGTAAAAAGCAGAAAAATACGATCAATAGATTCATCAATGTTGTGATGTTTATGTCCTGCAGCTTTGAATGCAGAGTGGATCCTTTATTTGTTCATTACATTCCTGGAAAAACCTTCAAATTAATCAATGAGGTTTTCAAACCCTTGGGCTGTAGTCTGATCACATGTAAATATCCGAGCACACCTCTCCTGTGTGATGGTTATTTCTATACATTAGCTGACTATACCGACCACAGCTAATGGTCAGGGTGTCGAAAGGCGTCTCATTTCCATTAATTCACATTTATGGAGTCTGTTTGTAATCGATGGCAATCACACACAGAGCTGAAACCACCAACCTTGTGATCGTTGTGTGGTCTAGTTGTGTGCAAGTTTACCTCGATACAGCCTACGTACAACTATATCTCAACTTTGTGGGTTGGAATACTGCGAGATGCCATCTGTCACCCATGTTTGTTTACATTCAGGTAGTAGAGTGTTTCAGTGCCATAGCAGAAGCTGTTAACCTGAACTACAGCCTTGAACCGCACTTTGGATCGAGACTATGACGAGTGTTTCAGTCCTGCAGTGATAAAGCTGATTATTTATTACCATTTAGAGAGCTGCAGCGGTAACAGTATCTGGTGCTTACTTGCAAGGACGTCGATATTCAATTCAATTGATTTAAAGGGATATTCCAGCGTAAATTTAAGTTAGGGTCAAACACACTGTAACCCGAGTTAGACACCTCCTTAAGAGATGAATGTTGCCGACCGCTTGCTTTTCTAGTTATACCAACTTCAGTAACGACCGCATGATAGCAAAACACAGCGGTCTACGTCTCCACGCACAAACCTCAACCAAAACGCCACTGTATAGTCACAAATAATGCTCAGAACAGCACCTAACTTCATCAGTAGTACATATAGGGTCCTAGCCATAGTATTAGCCATCAAACATCTGTTTCTTTAGCAAAGAGACGAATCACAACTCACCCACTCTCCTCCAGCAGCTTCTTGTTTGTGGGGGAGCCCTGACAACTTGATCACCGAGTGCAGCGGAGTTTCGCAGCTCAAGGAAGAACATTTATGATTATTTCTTAATGGAAATGCGACCAGACTGAGACGCTAAGGCAGAAGAAATACGTCGTCTGCAGTGTACATACCAAGATACACAAGAACTCTGATTGCATTTTCATGAAGTAATAATAATATTTTTTCCGCTTCACTCGTTGATCGACTCATCAGGGCTCATCAGAAACCAGCCAAAGCTAAACAGATGTTTGGTGGCTAGAATTATGGCTGGGACCCTATATTTACTGTTGATGAAGTTAGGTGCATTATTTGTGGTTATAGAGTGACGTTTTGGTTCAGGTTTTCACATGGAGACGTAGACCGCTGTGTATTGCTATTGTGCGGTCATTACTGAAGTTGGTATAACTCGAGAAGCAAGCGGTCGGCAACATTCATCTGGGGGGTGTCTAACTCGGTGTTATGGTGTGTCTGACTATCACTTAAATTTACACAGGAAAATCCCTAAAATGCACGCATCCCTGGATGATAGCAGCAGGAGTTTTAAGTTTGAGTAGATTTTGGCGGCCCTTGAGAAAAAGCTCTCGCTCTTGCTTTCTTACTGATTTTGTCGTGGCGGTCGATTGTGTCGGTCTTTGCCTTGGAAAATTTAAAACAGAAGACTGTTTCTGCAGCAAGCTGTTTATCACTCCATCTAACACCTACCCCACGTCAGTGGTTTAAAAATAACTCTAAAGAAATAGTACATTTTGATACTGATGGTCCTGTTTGCTCTCGTAAGTCATGTAGGGGCCATCAATATTAATTTCCGTCTGTTTCATAACCAGCTAAACGACTCCTCACAGGAACTTTAAGCTCGTCACACTGACAGTTTTGCAGCATGTTACCCAAGCCCGCTCATGCAGGATTTGTCAACACTTCTTTGTCTACAAACAGAAACCAGAAGGCCTGAAAAACCAGCATTTTGTCTCTTGTTTACAGATTCAGCCTCATATGCAGAAATGTGTTTACAAAGCTTTTATTCTTTGTAATCTAAGAGCTCTAAACCTGAACAGTTGAACACGATTTAACTAGCTTATGTCCCTGAACCAAACTGTAAAATTATAAATAGCTCTTGTTAAAGCACCTTATATATTACAGAGTCAATAAGCCCATAAAATGTCGCCCCTATACTATCAACCATTCCTAATGTCTACCCTAAAGCCAAAGCACTGAACCCTCATGGAGTTTAATGGTGTCAGGAATGGAGAGAGCATGAGAGAGCTTGAGGTGGTGTAAAAATGAGGAATGGGACACACTGTCATGACACCATATGTTACCTGGAAACAAGATTTGTTATTGTATAGACCAGATAAATGTCAATTTCAAGCATGTATGGCGTCCTACAGTTACTCTCCAAGCAAATCAATGAATTCATGTTAATCAATTTCATCTGAAAACTTATAAATGAACTTATTTCATGCTTGCTTTGTGGGATTTTTTTTTAACATCATACAATACTGCTTCAATGTGCAAACATTAATAATAGTAGTAATATAGCATTTGGACGAGCCCAATCACATACATGCTTGCCTTAAAGTCTGGGAGTTTAAGATTGGACTTTTATATTTAAACGCAGGATGAATTTGTTTAATAATTCACTCAATAAATCAATCTATATCAAAACAGCATCAAATCATTACTAGAACGTCACGGATCAGAACTAATTGAACAATTTGTTTTCAGAGACCCGGCCGACTGGTTCCTTCTCTAGTTATACCAACTTTAAGTAAGATAGCAATACATAGTGGTCTACGTCTCCATGTGCAAACCTCAACCAAAAAGCCGCTCTATAGCCACAAATAATGCTCAGAACAGCACCTAACTTCATCAACAGCACATATAGGGTCCCAGCCATAGTACTAACCACCAAACATCTGTTTAGCTTTGCCTCGTTTCTTTAGCAAAGAGACTAAACACAACATCACCGAGTGCAGTGGAGTTTCGCAGCTCCAGTAAGAATATTTATGATCATTACTTCATCATTTCCTTGAAGTAACAATCATCATAACAATCATTTTGCACTGTTTAAGAATAGCTTCAAACTCACCCTCTGTGGTTCTTCTCTTGATGCTCATCCTTTCCCTCTCTTTCCCTCGCTCTTGGACGTGCCTGTTGACAATTCTTATCCATTTAATCCAGCACATAACAGCGGTCCATACATCACTGGTGTAATTCTGTAGCCTTAGTGCATGACTGACCTTGTAATGTGTCTTCTCTGAGGCAAAATGGAGGTGTCAACAAACCAGATGCTGCATTGATATTGATGAGGAATCCTCTCTTTGCCTTCACTGCCTATTTATTTGCTAAGTGTGTATTTGTGTGTATTTGTAGCTGTGTTCAACCTGATCCCAGTGGGCCTTCGTGTGGTGGCCATCCAGGGCGTCCAGACCAAACTATACCTGGCGATGAACAACGAAGGCTTTCTCTACACCTCTGTAAGTCATTCATGCACAGTCAGTGCGTTTACATGCACAGTTTAATCAGACTAAGCTAATGATTTGTTTTTTGTACCGAATCGCACTTCTCTCCTTGTCTGTGTACATAAAGCTGAGAAAATTAAATTATTGATGCGAACCTGCCCTCCTCCCCAAAACTAGGGGGTTATATGGGTCTTTTCAGCTGCGTTGTTTCCGACCCCATCCAACCCTCAACAACAACAGCAGGTCAGACGTGTCTACAACTGCTGCTGGGCATTTTCAAGCAAGAAGATGGAGCATCGTACAGCGGTCGTACATGATGTACGCACTACTTTTTCTGCAGATGAGATGCACACTACTCCTCTTCTCTGCTGTTAGAGATATGTCAGATCATACTCCAACTACGCTGGTTACATGGTAGAGAAAATCGAATTCCAATCGCATTATCTGGGTGTCTTAATCGGAGTTCTTAAACTCTGATTATAGTCGGACTAAGGTGTTTACATGCACTTCAGTTGTCCAGTCTTAATCAGAATGAGGCAATAATTCGGTTTTCTTGAGTGTCATGTAAACGTACTGACTAACACACACACCTTCAAACACTATAAACCCAAACCTCATCTTTGGATCAGGTTGAGTAATGAATGACATCTCTCAGTGCGACCACTTTCATTATGGTCCTATCATCACATCAATACTTAAACGACAGAGCGGCCTCGTGAGTCAGCTGTAATAATCCTGTGTCTGAGCCTTCCTTATCTGTACACCGATGCTGTGGCCTCACAGGATTGATTTCAGATCATCCCCCAGCAGCCTCCTCTTTGTTTATCTCCCTGCACTCGCTCTTTGATAGAAAGATTACTTTGTGTCCATTTACAAACAGCCCCTTGAAATTTGTCTTCATGGTTTTTCTCTGGCTCGGATTTACACATACATCCCCGCTGTGCATATATCTTCTCAGGCAGGTCAGAAGGCGGTGTTGGCTGCAGTGCATTGCATTAAGTGCTCCGCTTTAGCTCTCAAGCGGTTGGAGGTGGGTGGTGTAGAAGCAATAACAAAAAAGAATCAACAAAAATAACTCTCGGAGCAATCTAAACAAGCCTGTGAGGCGAAGAGATGAAAACTAACAAAGGGGAAATAGAAAAATGACACACGGCTTTGCTGCTGCTGCAGACACGTAAACAACCACAATATCTGTACATGGTTGGATTATCTCCCCTTCAGTCACAACAGTTATATTACTTTGTTTTTCATCTTCACTCCTGATATTAAATGACACTCACACACACAGACACACAGACTGTATCAATCACACTCCCAGAACTTCGTTAAAATGCAGACCAGACTAATGGATGATAGAGAAAAGGAGTACGTCTTCTGTATCTTTCCGTTTCTCTCCGGCACCATCCTTCTCTCAGTGGGCTGGTTGGTATTCAAGGGAGTAGCCGGTTGCCATGGCGATGCAGGAATAAGGAAATGCAAATGTCAGCTGTCCTAAGTTGGTGCAGTTTGTTCAGTGAGACTACAGCCTGGGCGAGATATGATTCAAAGAGATGGATGGATAAAGGGAGGGCAGGAGAGAGTCGTAATTAAAAACTTTCTAATCGGGTCCATGTGACAAACTCAAAACGGTTTTTCTCTGAACATAACACCCCCACCTCTCCATCAGGGCTAAATCACCTTCTTGTCATCTTTTTGTAAAGGGAGATCTGAAGTGTAGCTACCTTGAGAGAGCTCTTCACTTCTAGTTGAGGTTTTTCTTCGCCACTGTAACTTGCTAAATACTGCAAAGTACTTTATGGATTAAGACAAGATTAAATCTGATCTTGTTTGTCTTTAAGTAACATCTGTTCTGCTTGAAACTCTGTTAAAAAAAATGGTTGATTGATTAATTGATTGGTTGGTTGATCCCTCTTAGGAACACTTTACCCCGGAGTGTAAGTTCAAGGAGTCAGTGTTTGAGAACTACTACGTCACCTACTCCTCCATGCTGTACCGGCAGCAGGCCTCAGGTCGGGCTTGGTACCTCGGACTCAACAAAGAGGGCGGGATCATGAAGGGGAACCACGTCAAGAAGAACAAGGCGGCAGCACACTTCATACCCAAACCGCTCAAAGGTAAGAGAACTGCACTGAAGTACCGAGGGGTACGACAACTCACAGTGAACAGACTAAAATCTGACTTTACGAAGGTAGTTCTCAAGCTTAGTTACTGAATTTTTTATTCAAGCCAACAAAAATAGGATAAATAAATAAACAACTTTGAGAGAAGATAAACACAAGTAGATATACAAGGTAGCAGAACTAAAAAAATCACAAGTTAAAAGGTAGAATAAAGTGTTACCAGGAAGTCTATAAGCCCGAGAAGAAAACAATTTACAAACCACCTGTAGTTTTCATACACTGTAATTAGGACTGGGCAATTTGGCAAAAAGAAAAAAAAAGAGATCATGATACATTTTGTGATATTGTCTGATCTCCGATTATTATCACATTTTTTTTTTTTTTACCGAAAGTTTTAAAGCATCTTTATTTAAAACTAAAGAAACTAAAGATTAGTTCAACATTTTATTAACATACAAACAAAGAAAATTGAATAAGATAAACTCAAAAATATGAAAACCATTTTAACTCAACAGTACAACAAATGTAGATAAATATTTATTAATACAGTTAACTAGTTTACAGTCTTAAGTGTTTTTGCAGGTATTAAAGACCTAAAATAAACAAATCGCCCCCTCAGGGATAATGAAAATGCCTTAAAATGCCAACATTAGATAATGTAAATGTAGACCGTTTGAAAATCGGTTTAAAATTAATCAATCTATGGTTAATTAAATGTTACATGCACCGTAGACTGTAATGTTATGAGTGGGCGAGCGTCCTGAAGCAAAATGGCCGCCATGCGCGGACGTCGGTCTCCATTGGCTAACAGCGTGCGTGAGTCATCAAGCGTTTATTTGTATATATCTATGGCTGCACCGCTAGTTGTAGCTAAACTGCTAATGCTACTTTTGCCGTCAGGCTGTTCAGACTCCGCTCGTATTTTCATTCGCTCGGTAAGTATTTCTTTATATGGTTAAACAGAATTGGTTGTGTTTCCGGTTTTTGAGGCACCAACCGCCGACGTACCTTACACATTGGCTTCATTACTCGACGTCACTTTGGAGATACCGGAACCACCGACACACAACCGACGTTGAGAGTACTTTTCTTCTCGACAATGGCATCTTTGGAGGATGACTCAAATCTGTTTTGCTGCCCTCGGCTCCGCGTTTAGCTCCACTTTCGATCAGTCTGTTTACTTCCTGTCTTCTCTTTATCTTCTTCTTCGTGTTTAACGGCAGTTGGCATTGTTTACTTCCTGTTTACGTCTCCGGTAACTTATAGAAGTGAGCAGGAAAAGCTCGACTCTGATTGGCTGTTGTGACGCACATTTCCGCCATATTTGATCGAGTAAATATGCTCACAGCCGATCACCGTGATCGAACAGAAATTTATCCCGATCATATAATCGAACAGTCCTTATCTGTAATCAACCTCATTCAAATACTCGAGTAAAATCCATCTGAGTTCAGACAGTTTGAAGCTTTTAGTCCAGACCTGCAGATTTCAGTTCAGAGAATGGACTTTGTAGTGAAGGAGAGCAGATGTCTGGAATTTGTATGCAGTCTGACGATCTGTAGTCTGTTAAAAAGATAATAAATAATAGACATAAAAATTTGATGTGATAAAAAAAAACTCAGTGAGATCAAAATTTCATGATGACTGTGGCAGTGCCCAGAATAAATTTGAAGACAAAAGCTAAAAGTTTAATTCTTCTCCGGTTTCATGATGATGCAACACTGTAGGGCTCACAGTGGAAGAGAAGCTGATTAAAATGGATGAAAAAGAAAAAAAGACCACCATAAAGGAGACCGACTATTTCTACCTGCTGATTTTTGAGCGGCAGGTGCCAGATCAGATGATTGACAGCGGGTTGTCTTTACATTTTCAACAGCTCATATATTTACGACAAGCGACACATTTGACTGTTAAAAAAACAAGAGATTTTTTTTAAATCAGAAATATCTACTTAGTCGTGGACAGGACAAGATCAGAGTAACTATTGGATGTACATTTTTGTCCATTGGGGGATGCCATACTGATAGAAGTTGTTGTCGCTACCTGATCTGTCCCAGAATTACACAGAATATTAATTTTTCACCCTAGTTGCGATATTGACATGTAGTTACTGTCAGACTGGTTTGTGCTCAAGTCCTCTTTTTTCTGAACAGCTCCATTTTCAAAAGTTATTAGGGGGTTCATGTTTTCTATGATTGACACTTTATACAGCCTATGGGGGTACGAAGATTGCATAGCTCACCTGGGGGATACGCTGTTTGAGCCGAGTGTCATCACAGCGACTCTTGGCGACTCTCCTGTTGGATGCGTACAACGCTACTGTGCAATGTTGGTTTCAGGAAATGGAAAAGAAACGCAGAATTACCGAGAGCTTTTCGGCTTCAACTCCATATACTGCCGGAAGGCGAAACCAAGTTGTCCATCGTAGATGCAGTCTTTGGTCGCAAACCGCTAGGGGCAAATGATTGCTGTGCTGTTGCAAAGATGGCTAGTAGAGGAAGTGATGTACGTTTCGCACATGCGCAGTACAAATCGGGTAGGGACAGTTGTTACTGGACACTTTAACTCAAAAGTTCAGAGATTAAAGAGCGTTATCCTTAAAGCAGCAGGTCAAACATGTCTGTCTATCTTCATTCTTTGAGGTGCTTTAAGTATTTTTGAGATTTTATACAGCCCCGCACTGGAGAAACTGTGATTCATCGTCCGCCATACGTGTAATCTGACTCTGGTGTGCGAATCCAGCTGAGCTCTGCCCACCTCAAACTGTTGAGGAAAAACTGCACCAAAAACAGACCTACAAAAACTGTACAGATTTCTAGTAAATAGAGTTTTCATGTATGATCCCAAAAGTAGACTGAATGTATCTTTGAAAGAATCTTTTAGTCGTTTTTTTTTACATCTTCATCGCAGCAAACATCTTCATTTATTCTGATAAATCTGAAACCCTGATCTGTTACATCAGGACTCTGTGGGTGAGCTTGGATCCGATTTGACTGACAGTGTCATCTCCCTCATAAAACACATCACTGTCATCACACTTTGACTTCGCCTCTGAATGAGAAACAGCTCTCTCCTGAGCGAAGGAACTGAAATCATGACTTAAAGTCTTTATGTAAGAGCGCTGCGCTGAGTAAAGCTGTTAAAGCTCCGAGAGCTGCGAAGGATGTCACAGCCTCAGATGCTTTGTTTGTGCCCGAGAGGTGTAAATTTCACTCGTTATGAATCATGAGACAACTTCACTCTTGTTCTTGAATTTAACATGCTGACCTTTTTCATATTTCTGAAAGACAGAGCGATTATCACGAGTTTGAGTGCGTATTACTCAAAAAAAAAGGACTATTAGCTGCTAAGAATCTCAGGAAATTATTTAAAATGTCCTTCGTGGTTGAACATCTTGCAGCCCTTCAACCACCTACACACCGTTCTCTGATTATGTGATTGTATTCAAGAGAGACCTGAGTTGTATATCAGTATATGAGAGCGCAGAGAAAGGATTGATGAGGAAAAAGAAGAAGAGTAAAGTTTGGCTTTGTTTGATATTTTTACTTGAACATGAGCACTTAGACGCTTCAGGCTGTGAAAAGGCTCTAAAAGGCTCTCCCCCTAAGGAGCACACAAGCACAGTAAGAGACTAGCTGGTGAACACAGTGTAGCATTTAGCATCTAAACAGCCTTATATTCCCCTTAGGAGACGGCCGGCTCACGAACAAAGCCTAAGGAGAGTAATTATTGGACTTGGATTCATCAGATGGACACAAACACGACTGCAAATGAATTCTAATGAAGGCTGCAGGTTGTGTGAATAGACAACAGTCTTTAAAGTGTTGTGTGTACGAGTTTGAGGGGAAATGGGATTCATGAGTTCACCTTAATTCTTGTTAAACATCTAAAAAAAAGAACTGCAGTGCTTGTGTACCCCTAAAATGAGCTTTCTGAACCACCGGGTCCTCGTCTACTTTGTATGCTTTGTTGCACTGCTATGTTTCTGCTGTAACCCAGAATAGACAAACCAAGCGCAGACTCCAGAGAGGACCTGTCATGTTGGCTGCGAGTCTCAGACGTAGCTGGGTATTTGCGAAAACGAATATATTTTTATGCAGTCTGTACGGTGGCCCTGAGGTCCAAAACACAACGGCAAATCAGAAAACACAGCAACAAAAGAGAAAACACAATGGTAATTGTTTATGGTTAATGGTTAATTTGCTGTTGTGTTTTGCTCTTCAGGGTCACCGTCATTTTGGCCTGCGGCCCACACGAAACACCAGGATAACATTATTATAAACGGTGCTTTTCCAGTTTTGCGTTTGTCTGTGGACATAGATAACTAGAGTTTTAAATTCCTAAACGTCATCGTCCGCGACAGCTAATAAAAAAACTTCATTTTCTATGCACCCTTCTTTATATCAGGTAGTGGACCTCACAGATATATACAGAATATATATTTTTGTGAGAAGCAAAGGAGAAGGAGTGCTTCGCAGTCGGTTATTCTACACCAAATAACCCTTCCTCCATCTTTCTTGTGTCTTGTTGAATTTAGACTCTTAAAGCTGCTGTAAGTAACTTTTGTTTTGCATCAACTTTGGCGCCCCCTGTCATCAAAGTAGGTTTTCTTTTCTTCCACATAGATTGTTTTTTAGTAAAATCTCATTCTGCTGACTTTGTAACTGTCAAATGTATCATTCATTGTAAATATTTCATGATGTTTCAGGCATTACCGCATTTTCCGGACTACAAGTCACACTTTTTTTCATAGTTTGGCTGGGTTTGCGACTCATACTCAAGTGTGACTTATGTATATGTGTTAAAATATATAATTTCACGTTTTTTTTTTTTACACTGACAGCCACTAGAGGGCACTCTAGTTGTTCAGAAGTGACACAGAGGATGAAGAATTAGGTGGATTTAGTGATTTGGAGTAAGATCGAGAGTTTTTTAAACTTGTTTTGTTATGTTCTTTATACTATAGTTATCTGAGTAACTGTTAATACGTCACGTTAACATACCAGACACCTATTGAGCTCGTTGTTTGTGCTGCATGTAGCTGAATAACCATCAACATGCTATGCTAGCATACCGTACACCTATCCAGCCTGTTGTTCTCTAGTCTATTGTTAATAATATAACTTGCCTTTCAAGATCAAATGTCTGTTCTTGGTTTATTTGTAGAATAAATTTTCCCCCCAAAATGTGACTTATACCGGTATATGTTTTTTCTTCTTCATTATGCATTTTTTTTGGCTAGTGCGACTTTTACTCCGGAGCGTTTTATAGTCCGTAAAATACGGTAATATCATGAGATATAAAGCATTAATATTGTTGCTGATTGTCTTGTTGTCTAAATGAATTTCAGTGTATTGCGCAAAAATGAAGAAACTACTCATAGTAGCTTTAAAAGCAATTCCACCTCTTTGAACAAACTATGCGGCGCTATGTTTCATGTTTGGGGAAGTGACGACGAAAAAGGGAAGCTCGCTCTGATTGGATAGAAGGGGTGTAACGGTGGACAATAGCACATTTATGCAGTTTTGTGTGGATGGAATAGTATTTGAAAATGATGACTTGTGTACGTGACTTTTTTTAAACAGAGGGGTTGGATATTCATTTATAAAAAATACCCGGCTTTAGAGTCACTGTAGTTTCTCATTTCGGAGTTTGATGCAATCTGCAGCGTCTCTAACAAGATCCCACAAAAATCCAACGCACTGCTGCTTTTACAACATGATGAGGGTGGGTGTTACTTTACAGGCTGCTTCCACTGACTACAAAAAGAAAAACAAACAGGTGTTACAAGTCTGAGGAGAAAAGCAAGAATCTGGTGCTTTTTCTAAAATAATATTTGATTGTTGTTTTAGATTATGCAAATGACTGTAAATAACAAAACCTTTGGATCAACACAGTCATTCATTACCATAATGTTCGGTGTTAAAGAGACTGAATCAGACTGTTTACAAAGAGCAAACCTTGAAGTCATTTACATAAAAGTGGAACAAAATAGTAAAGACTTTATTTGTTCAGTTCTTTTCAAGCAAAAAGTGTTTTTCATATCCAGCAGAGATAATATCAGACTGTATACACCATCAAATATAAACAGACAAGGTCCCAGAGCAGCAAATGTTCCATTTCTTCTCTTCAGCTGGACTCTGAAACAGCCAGTAGGTCTAAATCAGCAGATGTAAGAGATCTTTTTGGACGGCGAGGGGTTAAAAGTTCGCTTATACACTCTGGCTCCTGCATGTGAAGCCTTGTGAGTCATAAATAAGACTTTCAAATGGGATCTAAAATTAACGGGTAACCAGTGCAGGGAGGCTAAAGCCGGGGTGATGATGTGAGACAAGTATTTGGTCTGAATGAAGAGGTCTGTGGCTCTCAGACAGGGGGCGCTATCAGGGGTAATCTGATTGGATCTCAGGATATTAGTTTGAAGTGTTCCCACCGCATGTTTTGTCTAGTTTCTGTTTTTTTGAGAGAAGAAAACGACTGAATAAAAAGTGCTAAAGAAGAAAAAGAAATGAGCTATTGTAAATTAAATCAAGTTTTTAAAACAGGTTGTTCACACAAATCCAATTCTGGTTTATACTCTGATAAAATACCCAGTTTATGTTGTTTTAAAGCCGATATGTGGAGTTTTTAACTGTGAAACGGACTGAAATTGATACCAGAAGGAACAGCCAGCAGCAAGACGGATCGTAATGTTCAGTGCCTGAAGCGACTGCCAAAGGGTTTGAGTCAGACCGGATGATTGACAGCACGCTGAGCAGCGTTTCTTTACATTTACAACATAAATATTTACGGCCAGTAACACTTTTCCCTGTGAAAAGACAGAAAGAGATTTGCTGCCAGAAGAGGCGACCTTGGCACGTGCAGGACTCTAACTCCTCACTGTCAGTTGTACTCTTGGGTTGTCTGCCCATCTCTAGTGACCTTAAGGCTTATATAGAAGTACTACTTCACTTTTAAAGGGATATTCTGGCGTTAAATTGGAATTTCCCCCCGTAGGACTTCTAAAGGAACATCTTATCTTAAGTTATGGTCAAACACCGTAACACCGAGTTAGACACCCCCTTGAGAGATGAATGTTGCCGACCGCTTGCTTCTTTAGTTATACCAACTTCAGCAACGACCGCACAATAGCAATACACAGCGGTCCATGTCTCCACGTGCAAACCCCAACCAAAACGCCACTCTATAGCCACAAATGATGCTCAGAACAGCACCTAACTTCATCAACACCAGTATCAGAACAACACCGCGGATGCTGGGAGAGGACTGCCAATGATGTCCGTCTCTCCCAAACTTCAGTTTGTGCTCCTGTTATATAGGGTTTAGAGTTTTAGGTCCTCCTACATCTTCTCTTTATCTCTAAGTTCTCTTTCTTCACCATCTGATTTACACCTAGCTTTGAAGTGTGACCTGCAAAACCCCCAACAGCTAGATTGTCTGGACTAGGTACCATAAAAGAGACACAATGCCCAAATTCCATACTCCGGTTATCTCAGGCTATCCGTGGGAACTGACCCAAGGCAGTGCATGTTGGTACTGTACTCCAGATACCACAACATCTTTTTATCTTTGCAAAGAGACTAAACACAACTCACCCACTCTCCTCCAGCAGCCACTTGTTTGTGGGGAAGCCCTGACGAGTCCATGATACAGTGCAGCGGAGTTTCGCAGCTCAAGGAAGAACATTTAGGATCATTGCTTCCACACCTGAGGCAATTTGAAAGTGGCCAATTAACCTAACCCCACTTCTGTATGTGTTTGGGATGCGGGAGGAAACCAGAGTACCCTGAGTAAACCCACGCAGACGCAGGGAGAACATGCAAACTCCACACAGAAACGCCCTGACTCAGATTCAAACCCAGGACCTTCTTGCTGTGAGGCGACAGTGCTAACCACTACCGGTTCTCGATTCCCATCCCTAATCATGACCTTTCAAAGTCTGTATCTAGACGTAGTTTGTCCTTTTTTTCGCTTGTTTTTGACCAGCCAAGACAAAAGTGTAGATTATCAGGTCCTGGAATGCAAAGTAGATCTTTATAATCTAGATTACACTTTTTAAGATCCACACCAGAAAACTAAATCTTGAATCACTTTATCTTTATTTCCTCAAGAGAGCACTGGTCTGATTTTGAAGATATTCCTTCACCGTTAGATACATGCATGCACTTTGCACTCATTAACAATTGAACTGATATTTAAGATAATGATTTGTGTCTTGTTTGTTTGTCTGTGTGTGTTTGTGTGTGTGTAGTGGCCATGTACAGGGAGCCGTCCCTCCACGACCTGACAGAACTCTCAAGATCGGGCAGCGGCACGCCAACCAAGAGCCGCAGCGCGTCGGCTCTGCTCAACGGAGGAGGGAAATCGCCCAGCACCAATGACTTATCCTAGCCCCCCCACCCCTCACAAACTCACACGCACACTCACACATACACCTACACGCACACAAACCCACACAAACACACACACACTCACAGATCTCAGGCCGACATGCCCACACATCAGGCTGGTGAGAGAAGAAGGAGGAGGAGGAGGAGGAGGAGGAGGAAGCAAGGACAGGAATGTGTTCTTCCACTTCACGGAGCCCACTGTGACTGACTGTGATGTAAATAAATTTAAGGACAATCAATCGATCCGGCTCTGCTGCTCTGGTCTGCAGAGGGACGGGACCTGTAGATCTTTTCCCTTGACTCCTCTTCCTGCTGTATTATAGCCAGAGAGAACAAGGGAGTGAGGGCTTCAAAATTAGAGTGATAGATAGATTAGAGTCAGTCAGTCACATAGTGCGATAAACAGACTGTTACCGAGAACCAAAGAGTACAAGTATTAACTAAAGTTACTGCTGTGAAAAGGCACCAGATAGGCGAGAGATAGAGACGGTGACAAAGGGAGTACTCTACCGTACGCTATGTTTACACAGAGCTCATGGGGTTAAGTCATATTTTTAAAAATGACGAACGTATTCCTTGTACACTTATAAGGATTGATCATTTGTTTGCATGCAGGTGCGCCTGTGTGAGAGCGCGTGTGTGTTGTGTGTGCGTGGGCAAACGAGAGCGAGTGAGTGCGCACGCATGTGTCCGGGGGGGGGTGGGTGGGATTTTACCTTTTTAAGATCTGTTGTATATCAGACAAACCTCCTGAGGGCTTTAGCAGGTTAAAATAAGGTTTACTGTATATGCTTCCATGCTTACTTCTTACAAGCAATGCCGTTGTTTCTCTTTCCGTTCGTTGTTGTCGTCCTCTTGCTGTTTGTTTGTTTGTTTGTTTGTTTGTTTGTTTGTTTGTTTGTTGTTGCATGGAAGCTTGTGGACCTCTGCTCAGTAGCAGCATGCCGAAAAAGGTCCTTTTTTTCTGGTCTTTTCCGTGTTCCTGACCTAAAGAGATCACTAGTGAGCCAACAGTGTCGTACCAGAACACTAGTGAACCACTGTGAGGGCGCGGGAACACTGCTGGACCAATAGTATCGCACCAGAACACGAGTGGACCAATGTTGTCGGACCAGAACCAGTTTAACCAATGCGAGCACAGATTATCTTAATATTTTGGTTCCTGCTGTGGACAAACTAGAAATGCACTAAATAAACTCTTTCTAAAGAAGTTCAGACTGTCTGGTCTTCTTTCGCTCCCTTCGCTCTGTAGTTTTTTTTAGTTTTTGTTAAAAAGCTTTTGAGTCTTGTCTACATTATTTAGGATCAACTGTTTAGATCATAACTGTTGCTGCTCTTATTCTGTTTACACTTTTAATTCTGCCAAATAAAAGATATTGTCACATTCATCTGCTTTCCTGTAGTCAAATAAAGACACTTACTTCCCACTGAGCAATAGACGGCTATAAGGCTATGTTCACACTACAGGTCAATCCGATTTTTTAACCATGTGTGACACATATCTGATTTTTTCATGTAAGTGTAAACAGTGCAATTCTGATTTTTTCAAATCTGACCCAGGCCTCTTTTGTATGTGGATATAAATCGGATATGTATCCAATGTGACTGCAGTGTGGACGCTCAGGTCACGTTCATCCGACCTTTATGTCATCAATGCGCCAAACGTCACCATTGTTCGACAACACAAACAGGTGCGGAAAGTAATTTGTATTCCGCATTCCGTTCACATTAGATGCCGCATTCGTTGTTGTAATGTGAACGACCGCACAAGAACGGATTTAACAAAAAATCTGAATTGTGCATCATAACCTGCAGTATGAACGTAGCCTAATTTCCTTTTTTTAAATTTTTGTCTACCAATTTACCGTTCCACACTCCAGTCCAGTAGGTGGTGTTAATGCACCTTCAACCGTCAATAAACTCCATTGAAGAAGAAGAATAACTCATCGACAAGCGGAGCTCAGGTGAGATTTGTCCATTGTTGTCAAACTTAATATTTTTTTTTGTGGTTCTATGGGAAATCAAGACTTAAAGATAAACTTGTACATATGGCAAATGTTCGTCACACTAATTACGTTTTTTCTGAAATTACTCAAGTACTAGCCAAACTTTTTGGTCGGCCATGTTGGATATACCGGTGAATCTGACGTCGCAACAACCTGAAATCTGATTGGTCAGAAGTGGACACACAGTCTGCGAAACTTTAGAAAATTCAACAGTGATACGGCAAAAAAAAAAAAGCCGCAATATCGCAGGACAGGAAAACGTCGCTGATGTGTACGCTTGTATTGACAGGATACGGGTTTGAAAAAAAATATTGACATCCGAAATAATCGCACGCTCCCGGTGTGTAAGGACCTTCACTCATCTATTGCTGAGGGTAGAAAATTAACTGGGCTAAGCTTTGTGTGCATGCGGGTCACTTCACGGACGCATTCTGTTCACATTAGGTGCCGCCTTCGTTGTTGTAATGCGAACGACCGCACAAAAAGATCGGATTTAACAAAAAAATCCGAATTGTGCAGCTTAACCTGCAGCGTGAACGTAGACTAAGACGTCTAGTTTTTTTTTAGACCCAACTTCAACCGTCTAGATTCTGTATATTTTTAGACAGAATTTAGATGTTGCACTTTAACCCATTATTTGATAACTATTTATTGAGTTACATAACTGATCTCCTTGGCTTTTGACCCAGCATGAGACGGCATTTGTTTTATTGCTTTTTCTTAAATTTTAAAACAACTACTTACAGATGTTTTATGTTTTCATGTAATAATGTACAGCACTTTGTGTCAGCTTTGGTTGTATTTAAAGTGCTGTATAAATAAAGTTGAGTTGAGTTAACCAAAATAATTATGATAGACATTGAGCAATCTACAGTGTTGCATAGATATAGTCCTAATTTAGACTTGGTCTGAATTTGGAAGTCTAAAAAACTGTCATTTTCAGACCCGTGGTAGCCTGATTTTCGACCAGTCGTCTCGGCTACATTTAGACGTCGATAAGACCTCTTTTAGACCAAAAAATGCTCAGAGGGTTTAGTTGGCTCTGATTTTACAAGATATTTGCAAAAGGGACTAAGAAATCTATCTTGACTCTTGGGTGAATAAAAATGAACTAGTAAATTGTTGTGAACTGGGAACATAAAACCTGATTTTGGTGGTCAGGCTGACCTTTTTAATTATATCCAATCAGGCTTTAATATGAAATGAAAGTTTTAAAAATGTCTTCTAACACACAAGTCGTGTATTAATGTTGCTGCACCCTAACACAAAACAAACAGACAAACTCTGATGGTCATGGTGCAGCTCCAGAAACATGCCAGAAACCACTGGATGGCGCTAGTGATTCAGAGTTTTGATCTTTTTTGTTTTTCATTCCTGGAGGACGTCAAAGGTTGTAGTAAAAACTGTTCCATGTGTAGGTTGTAGGAATTGAAAGAAAACACAAAATGAAACACACCAAAGTTTGTTTTTGTTTTTTGCTCCAACATGTGTGCTTGTTTATATCTCTGTACAGATCAGGGAGAGCAGACACAGGCTTATATCCTCATTCGATTCAGCTCATACGGCTGCTTTGGCTAATTTTGGAGACATTTATATCGGTACAAAATACAAAAAGTTAAAGTGCAAAATAGCAAAAAACAAATACACTTAAAATAGTTAAAACCAAGTTTCACATTAGGGTGACTAACATTGACCCGTTAATGTCATTATACATTTTCCTACTAGTTTAAATACATCTTACAAATTGTATGATATGTACGGAAGCGTATTGCATTCACAAAAAAAAAAAAAAAGAAAGAAAGAGAAAAAAAAGCTCTGTTTTTCAGAATATTTTTTTTTGTTTTTAGAACTAATTTTTCTGTCTTTAAGAGTAATTTTTTTTCTTTTCTGTTTTCTAGACATTTTTTTCTTTTCTGTTTTTCAGAGTAATCTTTTTTCTCTCTGTTTTTGTAATGTTTTTTCCCCGTTTTTTAGACTGTTTTTTTTTTCCGTTTTCTGTTTTTCAGACTGCTTTTTTTCTTTTGTTTTTCAGACTTATTTTTCTCTGTTTTTAGAGTAATCTTTTTTTTCTTTTCTGTTTTTTGGAATATTTTTCCCCTGTTTTTAAGACTAATTTTTCTGTTTTTCAGAGTAATTTTTTTCTTTTCTGTTTTCTAGACATTTTTTTCTTCTGTTTTTCAGAGTAATCTTTTTTCCTTCTGCTTTCAGAATTTTTTTCCCCCTTTTTAGACTGTTTTTTTTTTTCATTTTCTGTTTTTCAGACAAATTTTTCTGTTTTTTAGACTATTTTTTTTGTATGTTTTTTTAGACTAATTGTTTTTCCTATTCTCTGGGATCACGATAATTTAAAAACAGACACTTTCATCCCCCTCTGCTCGATTTATTGGAAGCAAACATGGCCCAATTCTTTAGTTTAATGTATGAGATTCTCACAGGTTTTTTTGAAGTATCTCCCTGAGTTAGGGGGAAAAAAAATAGTACAAAAAACAGAAAGACGGAAAAAAAAATAGTTTGAAAAACTGAATAAAAATTTGTCTGAAAAACAGAGCGAGGGGAAAAGTATAAGTACAAAAAACAGAAGAAAAAAAACAGTCTGAAAAACAGAAAGAAGGAAAAAAAAAACTCAAAAAGTTTTTTTTGTAAGTGGATGCAATACGCTTCCGTAGATATGATAACTCTCTCTGATATATATAATTTAATTATAGTAATTTGTCTTCAGTTTTTAATTTAAACTTGAAAAATATTTCATGATGAGGGAAATGAGATCAGTTTTTGTTCTCGGGTTTTAAAGCCTGTAGTAACGTTGAACTCACAGTATTGATGAAACACACTCTCCCTTTGCTTTTACATTTCTATAAAATAATCACATTTTTTTTAACGTCCTGCAGCACCGTGCAAATGTAAACACACTTACAAACTCACACAAACACAAAGACTTCATGTTCAGAGTGATCCACGTCAATACTGAGACGGTACTTCAGTCCAGTCCGTCGTATTTACAGTGTAACTCACAGCACCACGCCGTCCACTCTGTACTTTCAATATTCCTCTGTTTCTTTTCAGGTGAGAGAAGGGAAGATGGTGATAAAATCTGTCCTTCCTCCCCATTTCTCCTCTTCCTCCCTCCTCCTCCTCCTCTTCCTCTCTTCAGTGCCGGTTATCTTGATCTATATCTGCTCCTTCTTTTACACGTCCTCCTGCCACAGCTCAAGTTTTTCCTCCATTGATAAAACTGTTGATCCGTTTAGGTTCACTCTAGGTCCCCTTCTTTGACTCCCACTCCTGTAAACCATGAGACAGCACAGCGTGAGGGAAATCTTCTCCTCTCCTCACACACACACACTCACACACACACTTACAGGGTACACACTAAAGCCCACACACTCCACAAGTCCTTTGATTTTGAATCTTTCAACCCAGAAGAGAATCTCTCAAGACTTTCACACGTTTTATTTCACCTTAGAGGTTTAGGCGACTGGGGTAAAGTGTGTTACACAACAGACACACGCACACACACGCACACACGCACACACACGCACACATCTTACCTTTGCCTTCTGCATGACATTCCCCTTGGAGGAGGCGTACATAGATGGGGGGCGTTTTCGGAGCTCAGATGCTGCGTTAACAGGTAGAGTCTCATTGTAGACCTTTTCCACCTTACTGCCCTGTGCCTGTACACACACACACACACACACACACACACACACACACACACACACACACACACACACACACACACACACACACACACACACAAATGTCAGATTACCCATATTAAAAGATTACCCTTGGGTAATTCACTTGTTTACTTCCCCGGACCCTCTCTCGTTTAGAAGCTGATACCTCCTAAACTCATTTATGAGGTTGCTAAGCAACTAGACGAGACTCCAAGAGGTCATTGCCCACAGGTCAGATCCAATCTAGCACATAACCCCCTGTGAATCCACACCAACTCCAGACACAAGTGGACAGATTTAGTTTCATCTTTGTGCACATTCATGCTGCCTGCGAACACCTGGAGGCTGCAGTCTGTGGATCTGTAACGTTTTTGATGATTTAGTTCACATCCTGATCAAATTAAGAATTGTGACTCAATTTTCTAATTACTGATCATGACCAAAATGTGAAGTGATACAGAGCGGTGGCTTACCGCTGATATGAGGGTCATTTTCTGTGTCATTATCATGTTTAAACATTTACAGATATATTTGTTTCTTTCAGGCGTGGAAAACGTTTTTTGAAGCTTCCATGCAAATCAGGAATTTCCTCCACCTTGACGCTGATCTTGGTGTCAGTGGGCGGACCCAGAGCTCCTCTAGCCAATGACTTCATCAGATTTTCTTTGACCTCCGTCAGCCTGAGCTCCAGCTCCACCCGCTCCTCCTCTTTCTGTTTACACAGCGCCTCCAGTTTGGCTAACCTCTGTTCCAAAACATGACCTGAAACAGAGACACACGAACACAAACACGGTGAGCGCTGCTGCCAGCTTCAGATCCAAACAGATTACATGTGTGTGTGTGTGTGATCTGTCTCTGACCTGTAGCTCCCTTCATCTCCTCCTTCACCTCCTTCTTCTCCCTGCGGAGTGTAATCAGTGCATTTCGGAGGTCTTCCTTTTGCTTCTCCAGCTCCTCTTTCTGCGTCAGGTAACGCCTGGCGTCTTCCTCTGCCCTCGTCTTCCCATACCGTCCATACTGGTTCACATCTAATAGAAGAAAGAGCCAAACAGTCAGTGCGTTTACATGCACAGTTTAATCAGACTGAGTTCATAATTCTTTTTTTTTTTTTTCCGAATCAGACTTCTCTCTTCGTCCGTGTATACATGCAGCTGAGAAAATCAAATTATTGACATGAACGTGTTCTCCTCCCTAAAACTAGGGGGCGATATGGGTCTTTTCAGCGATGCTGTTTGCACTATATATGAGACGGTTCATATACTTTAAAATGTCCATTTCTCTCAGGAGGGAAAGCATAACGTCACCCTTCTCATCGTTCCAAAAGTGGACGTTTCTTTGCGTTTCAGCCATGTTGCAGTTTCTTCAGAGTCGAAAGTTCTTTAAATGATAGCGCCACTTTCTTCTCTGGTGTTTTTGTTCCGGGGTTACTAAGGCGTGGCGCACGCACACATGCATTGTCCAATCATACTCCGACTACGCTGGTTACATGGTAGAGAAAATTGGATTCCAATCGGATCATCTGGTTCTCAAATTCTCAGATTATTGTTGGACTACGATGTTTACATGCACTTCAGTTGTCTCGGGAGTAAGGCAATAATTCGGTTTTCTCCAGTGTCATGTAAACGTACTGAGTGATACACCTTTACCTAGGGCTGGGTGATAAACTGAAAATTTCCAGATACCGAAATTTACGACGATAACCGACGTCATTTTGCCCATGTCACTAAATTCGGTGTCAAATAAATAAATAGATAAAAGTTGGTTTTGGATGTGTGTAGGTAGGCTATGGTCTCATGTCCCTTTAAGACGCTGTCCTACATCAGAGACGTGACTCCACCCCATCCAGTCCGTAACAAAAAGGGAAAGACAGGTGAGGAGATGGAGGACGGTTCAAAAGTAGACGAAGTTAAATTGGGAGGGGGTGAGCAGCTTGTGGAGTAGTTATCGTCCATTTATCGTTATCGAGGTGAACTGATCAACATATCGTGATACTGATTTAAAGCCGTATCACCCAGCCCTACCTTTACCGACTTTTTCTTTCTTTTAAGCACAATTTTAACCAGGAGAGGCCTGCTGTAACTTACTGGAGGCGTGTCTCTTGACTGCGGCTTGTTGTTCGGTTTTTTCAGAGTCCCTGCTGGAGAACGAGGCGTGACGTCTGATCTGTCCACTTCTGCTCTCGGTTTCTGCGTCCTGCGGAGAGAAGAGTGAGAAAATGTGAAAATCTTTATGGATATTTTATGGTGCGTTCGAGTTACCTCGGGACTCACTAGTCCGAGCTGAAAATGACATCACAACCGAGTTATCAGCATTTCAGTTACCAAGTTGGAAAAAAGCACGAAAGTCATTTTAACGCTCGCCTTATATTCGGACAAGGGAAGCGCTAAAATAACTTTGGTAGATGCAGACATCTTGTTTCTGCCTCCGATTTTGTTTTTTTCCGACTTGGTAACTGAAACGCTAGGAACTCGGTTGTGATGTCATTTTCAGCTCCAACATCTGACTTCCGAGGTAACTCAAATGCAGCATTACTTCTCTGAGTTTTAAACAAAAGCTGTACAATCAAACAACTAGAAAAGCACTCGGAGAGCACAGACCTCCGCCATGCAGCTCATGTCCCCCCTTAAACAAGAAATGCCCTGACCGGAATTCGAACCCAGGACCTTCTGGTTGTGAGGCAACAGTGCTAACCACTACACCACTGTGCCGCCCATTGGTTATCTTTCAGCATTGAAAATTCCAACGACACCCTTATTTTTGTGTGTTCTGGATCACAGTATCCAGAATTTGTCTGGATCACCACCAAACGGGATCTTCCTGGGGCTGAGACGCACCTCTGGTGAAAATTTCAGGTCAATCTGTCTGTAACTTTCTCCGCAAAGTTGCTAACAGACAAACTAACTAACAAACAAACCAACGCTACCGAAAACATAACCTCCTTGGCGGAGGTAATAAATAAATAAACATGTGATTTCATTACTTAGCTCACCTAGCTTTAAATGTGCTTATGATGATTTATAAGAGGTGGGTTCAAATCAAGTTTTGTTCAATGTTGATTTCTATTAAATGTTCTTGTTTTTGTTTATATTTTTGGGCCACTGTTCAGAAGCAACAAAATTATTTCAATATATCAACAAACAAAAACAATAGACAGCTTCCTGTTTATCGAGGTTGAATGTTTCCATGTTTCCTCACCGCGACACTTTCATAGACATCATCGTACATCCTCGAGTCTGTGGAAGCGCTGCTGGAGGATGTCGCAGTGGTCGTGGCCCATCTAGGAGGAAAAAACACAGAGGCAAAAAAACAGATTCATTTAAGGACGAGGGTCACGATAAGAGACAGAGACAGAAAAACACAAACACGTGCTGCGGGAAGTGACTCACAGGAAGGAGTGTCTGGCAGCGTGCCGGATGTCAGTGAGCGTGTCCACGTCGATGTAGTCGTAGTGCAGCTCTTCAGGGAGAGCGGTGCTGCCGGTCTCTGCAAACAAAACACCCAGCCAGCGGCCCAGATCCTCCGAGCAGCTGGCCTGTCGGACACAAACAAACAAAAGTTACTTTGTTAGAGGAAAAATGTGGGTGTGTCATCCCTGTGGTCAGTAGAATCTCCTTCAGCAGCTGGACTGAGTTAGATCTACTCAACGAGACGATCTTTGAGAATCAGACCAAATACCTCCAAACATGCGAGCTCGTTGCCCCCCTGCAGGATGTAAAAGGAGAAAGAATGTTTGGGGCCGAGTCCGCCTGTGACCACCTCTGCTCCCTTCAGTGGCACCACAATGAGCGGCGGCTTCTGGTCCCCGGGTTCCTTCTGCAGGTACAGGCTCCCACCTCGCACCACACACCAGCGCTCCTTCCAGGAGCCACTCTGACACACACTGAGGTAGCCTGAAGACAGGAAGGAGAGGAGGTTAAACGTTGAGTGTGTTATTATCACAGCTGGATGAAATTTAAGGGCAAATCCAGACGCTCTGTTCAAAACATGTCCGCTGCGTTAGCCTCCTCTAAATTATTTATACACTTTGAATCATGTGAAAGTTGAAGAAGATGTTTTCTGCACGGCTGAGAATCTGCTCAAGTATTCAAACAAAGAAAACCATTTCGCTAAAGTACGTCAAACATCAATACTAAGCCCTCAGCCTTTCTTCATTTGTTCAAAAATTAGCAATAAATCCTTTTTGACTGACAGACTCGCTTCCCATTTTAGATCCATTTACAAAGTTAAGTTCCCTTAAACTGCTCACAAAAGAGGTAGTTTCTGGAGCCAGATAAGTGCTAAAACACTACTGCTTTTGTCCACAGTGGCCGCCAAAATCAACAGAAATAGAAAACTCCCTCTAGCTGCTTTAAAGACCCAGTCTGATGAAAATCATGTTTTTCTTGTTGTCTACATTTTTCTGATGCCACAGTACATATCGTGAGAAAAAGAAGAGTGTGAAATTGCATTTTTGAGTATTTCTGCACTCAAATCTCTGGCAGACCTAAACGGCAGGTTCAGATACAGTGAGATTTCCTATGTCACAACTGCAAGCTCCGCCCCCAGAGCCCCGCTATACAAGCCAGACTTGGAGAAATAGTGAGGACGATCACGGAACAAGCGTGTGTCTTAGGGGACTGCAATGCTCGTAAGAAAGCTAATTATGATATAAACTTTTATCATGTTTGAGAGCTGAAGAGCTCCTATGTTGCCTGCCACTTCTACTACACCAGCAATGTTTGGCTACAAGCTAGCATGAAGAGGAGTGTGCAGAGCAGCGCTGTCTCCGCCCACGACTCAGAGGTGAACTGCTAATGAGCTACTGGAGCTCTGCAGAAGGAAAGACCTTAAAAATGACACAGGTGATGTGATTTTGGCTAAAAACTTCATAATCACTGTTTAAAGACAACTGAGAACACTTTAAGTAGTAAAACAAAAGCAATCGGAGTGGGACTTTAATGATGTAAACTCCTTGTCAAGAGAATCCTTGTCCCAGGTCTGAATAATGAAGCATGTATAATAACTTTGCACTGATTCAAGATGTATAAATTTGCGTATGTTTCAAATCAAACTTCTTCTTTCGTGAATGTATGTGTGCACACAATTTAACAGCCATTAGCCACTTAGAGTACAGAAGTCATTCGAACACTGTGGAAAAAAGACCAGCGGAGTCGTTGAAATTGATCCTCACCACAGCGCGGGTTGTCATGATGATTAGAGGAAGAAGATGGAGGCTCTCCAGGTAGAGGAGGTTTCTTTTTGGAGAACGTGATGATCCGATTGATTTTCTTCCCCGCTGCTCTGCTCATCGACCCCGTCAGCTCTGAGAACGCTCCTCGTTTGCCCCTGTCTGAAATCAAACACAGACAGATTTAAAAGTTCACGCCGGGGTCAAAGAATCAGGGAGCTTTGTAATCTATTCCCCATACTGAGTGGCGCACCAGAGTCGTGTTGTTTTTCTTTTGTTTCATTAGCAGTGACAGCGTAGATTTCAAAATCATTAAGAAAACATTTTAGGAATACAAAACACCAACCCGACATTTCAAATGAGGAACACTGTCTTTAAAACACAGCCTCCACCATGTGAGGACTCTTTCACTGATGGATATGAGGAGGTTCAGGTCGTCTACACTTCATGTAGAGAGGCTACAGTCGTTGTGGCAGCAAAAGGCCCCCCTACCCACCAAAAACTAAACAAACACTTAAATCATTCAGTGCCAAGTTGATTTATGCAATTTTCACCCAGTGCCAACATTGACCACAATAGAAATTTCTGGATCTTTCAGGATCCACAGAATATCTTGTGCTTGGACTAGAATTAAGTGCAATATTTCAAAAGAAAGGGGTGATTCTCTTATTTCACCAGAAAAAAAAGTTAGTCTCTAACCCACTCCTTTTTTTAGTTATTGCCTGCTCAATGCAGTGTGGTCATATCATCTTTGTCGATCTGGAAAAACACATTTTTACAAAGGAGAGACTTTCGAGCAGAACTCTGATCGTCTGTTTCATTTCACTTCAAACTACTTTACTGGTGGCATTGAGGTCCTACCTCCTCGGACACCACTCAGATCTGATTGTGATAGGTCACTTTATGACAGCTGGGAGTCGTATTGGCTCTTGAGAACCTGACGCTGCGACTGCAGTGTTTCCCCTACATGCAACCGATCGTGGTGCACCGCCACGGCTAAATAGAAGCCGCCACACCTAAAAAAAATTGTTTTTATCTCACACAGTTCTACCTCGGACTCATATGTACCAGCAGTCTTTCCCCTAATTACGTGTGCCGCTTCTGAAATTTCACATGATCATTAATATCAATGCGCCACACTGATGATTTCTACTCGCACTGTGTGAGCACAACGGACCCCCTTCCACTAATGAGAAGGGTAATGTTCAAGCTTATACACGGTCTGTATAGCGAGTATCACGGGTAACATAACGTGAATGTAACAGCGTAGCTCCTGAAGTGGCAAGAGAGGAGGGTAACACACACACCACCGCTGCTCACGTCCTCCTCGCCGGGACTGTCGCTGAATTCCAGCTCAGTCTCGCTCACCAGTACCGGCACTAGTGGACAATGACACGCCATAAAAATTGTTTCTTTGATTATCTGCTGACGATGTGAGGGTCGAGTACCGGAATCTCCACTGGATCCAGAGACGGTAGCACCGTGCCCACGGGAGCCGGTGCGCCGAGACCGTTAGCTCTTAGCTAATGACTTCGGCATTTTCCTATAGAGAAAAAAACACTCCACAACTAGGCTAATGGGTACACTTCTCATTGGCGAGTACTTGTTTTTGTTATTGTAACATGGTTATGACGTATTTGTTGGTTTTTCTGCATTCAGAACGACCCCAAACTTAGTCGCATGTTTGGGAGAAGCGCCCTCTGGTGGAAAAACAAAAAAAAAAAGAAAAATCTGTCAAAAGCCGTCACTGGCACTGAATGAGTTAAGGGTGAGATTTTGATGTTTTGTGCACATCCCTGAACAGTTCCTCCTGCATGTACCAGATGCTGTGGCGATCAGTCCGGCCCACTTCCTGTGATGTCAGAGGGGCACAATCGCAGGAAAAGGACAGGAAGGATGTCATATCTGTTTGGGCCTCACTTCCTGTCTCTCCCTCTCTCTCATGTGTCTTTAGCTTCAGAGTCGCTCAGTCAGTAAACAGGCTGTAACAACATGACTATGTTTGACCCACATTGCGACAGAAACATCACAGATCCCTGCTTACAAAAACCAAGAGTGTGTGTGTGTGTGTGTGTGTTTGAGTGTGGGTGTGTGCTTGTTTATGTATCCTAGTGGGGTGTTATTGTTACTTTTTGAAAATGAGGACTCTTTAGTTTGAGAGAAAAACTTTCACTTTGTGGTTTAAAAAAAAAACGTCTTTTTCACATTTTCTCCTGTTTAATGGACATTTTATGATAATTCCTCATGAGGTTTTAACCAAAGTAACCTACTCAGTGAGTCCGTTGAGTCTCGTCCTGGTCCCTGTGAAGTGGACTGGCTCTCTGCTGTTGGTCCGCTGTCTGAGTCTGACGCTGGACGGTCGCTCTGCAGAATCTGACAAAGAAAGAGAAGAAACCTTCACAACTCCTCTTAATACAATGAAGTAAACCACTGAAAACGATGTAGTGTATATGCCAAGCCAGTAAGTGGCGCTGTAACGCTTCAGAGGAAATGAACAAGAGACAGAAGAAGAGTACAGAGCATGTGTATAAAGGTTGTTTTGGCCGGACACGTGCAGGTGCCATTAAAGAGTTACGCTGTGTGTCACATGATCGTTTCCAGAGATGCAGATAGACATCGACATGGACATGAAATGGTAGCCCAGCACTTCTCACCAATCAGAAGCGAAGAAGGGCGGGACCTACCATCCTACAAAAAAGAAATCGTCTCCCGAAGGAAGACGGAGTCTACGGTGGCCTGGAATCCAGTGTCGTTTTCATTGACAATGCCGAAATGTTTCATCAACGCCCCTTTTTTTCCACGATGGAGACCTGACGTTGACGAGCTAAACTTAAGTCTGAGATGACTAAAATGTGACGAGACGAATGTGCGTTTACGTTGACGAGACTAGACGAAAACGTTAGTGGTGGACGACGACAGAGTTGAAAAATTCATGAGCATTTCGTCAGTGGAACGCAAAACATATATTTTGCAGTGTTGTGCAGAAGCGCCAGATATGAGAGGAAAATTGATTTGAGGATTTCAATTTCTTTTTACAATAATCCGATTATGATTTAATATCGATTAATCGCACAGCCCTACAATGACGGTGATAAAAGACCACGTGCACTTTGTCAAAGTTTGTCTGTAGCGAGCAGAACCATGTCACCTAAAATGACACAGGCGCTTTGTATTTTTAAACCCAGTTTTCCGTCCTGGGTTGTAACTGCCCTGCTGCTCGTTGGCTCACTGCAGTCGTTTCCCAAAAGTTTGTTTGAGGGTTTGAAGCTCTTTGAAAACCTTCCAGCTCTGCAACTGCAGTAATGTCCCCACATTTGCTGCCTATAACTCAAAGCCAAGGGAACAGTTGTGTCATGCGTGGGCTGAGAGAGGTGATGTCAGAGACTGACACTGCAATATACTAACTATAGTATGGATTCAGACAGAAATACAGCAGTGATGTAAAACTAAAACAGCAGTACTGGGTTATAAAAGGACATTTGTGACAAATTGAAGGGTTAATCTTTTGACAAATACAAGCAAGAGTCCAAAAAGACAGAAATACCAACACACACGAACACACACACCTTGTCAAGCTCCAGTTTCCTCTGTATAATCGGAGAGGTGGACCCTTCTAGTCCTTCAGTGTTGCTACTCTGGCTGCCAACATCTTGCACCACCTGGTTTCAAAGAAAGAAAATCTTGTGTTGATACATTTCCCCAAGTCATCCCCTCCCCTTTCTCTGATTTTCTAAGGAGAGCTACCTTGAGCCATCGCTGGGCTTGCTCTTTACTCTGAACCGCCAGGACCAGAGCTTCACCTCCAGGCAGCGAGAAGCGAAGCTCATGTCGTTTTTTCCGGCCTTCCTTCGGGACGTAGATGACGTTGCACAGACTCAGCGAGAGCTCTGTTTGAGGGGTGGTCTCTTTGATGCTCTTGTAGCACTGAAAAAAAACAGACACAGACGGTCAGACGTCGATGTACCACTTGGTGATGTTTTATAAGCAGAACCATTTATGTGGATCATTTCACAACACTTGTAGCTTTAATGTTCAGACAGAAATTTGGCTGTGCTGCTTCTTGACTTTGATGAAAAATAAGAGTGAAATTTGATCAACGATTCGAGCGTTTTCATTTGACAGCTTTATCAGATTCATTCAGATGAGGTCATTTCCAATAAAAGACTCAAACATTAGGTCATTCTATGGAAGACCAAGAGAGACAGAATGAAAATAAATAAATACATCTTTAAATGAACAATTAAACATATTCATTAATTAAAATAGCAATTAAATAAATAAATGTGTCATTAATGTATTAAATTACCAGTTCATTCAATGAAAAAACATAAAGAATTATTTCACTATTTAATTAAATATTTCATGGACCTGTGTCGCAGTGCTTCGTGAATTTATTTTATCCGTCAAACTCACCCATCAAAGTCAGTAGGTGTAATTTTAATTTTTTAATGACATGTTTATTTAATTAATTCCCACTTTAATTCATTAATGATATACTTAAATATTTATTTAAAGATGTATTTATATATTTCATTCTGTCTCTTTCGCCCTCCATATGGATAAAATGATGGAAAAATGATTCTTTTTAAAGACAAGTAAAAACCTTTTTTTCCCCAATTATTAATTTTTCATTTTCAACTCAACTCGACTTTATTTAAAGCACTTTAAAACAACCACAGCTGAAAAAAGTGCCGTACATAAATAGGCAAAACAACGCAGACATAAAAAACAATCAAAAAACAATTTTAAAACGAGTTTTAAAAATGAAATGAAATAAAATTTTCAGGTTTATACTTTTCTCATTTTTTTATTTTGATGTTATTGTGACTGATAAACATGGAAGTTACTGCTCTTCATAAACTTACTGTAAAATTAAATCACATATTTCTCATCCTGATGGTCATGTGGTCCTCCGTATTCATCTATAATGATCGTCAGTGCTGATCTGCTGTTTTGTCCAGATGGCAAATGGACTTAAACTTATCAATTAGCACTTAATCAGCTCTCTCTTTGTCTCCCTCCACCACTCAAAGCCCCTTAATTGATTAATTAAGCTGACTGGTTATCGTCTACGGATTGAGTTTGAGCTGATTCTGAGTTGTGGCTCAACCAGTTAAAATCCACCATATATATATATATATATATTTACCTGCAGTTTATTGTCTCGTACAACAACGAGCTGTTTAGCCCACTGGCCGAAGCGTTTTTTCCGTAGCAGGAAGGCACAGATGCGACAGTCCCTCAAGGGTACATCCGAGCTCTCCTCCCTGTGGTCCCGTGCTTTGGCCTCTTCGTCCTCTTCTTCATACGACTCATACGAGCTGCTCAGAGCGTCAGAGTCATTGTCTGCGCAGCAGAAACAACACAAATGATGAACAAACCATTCCTGTTTCTGCGTGTTCATGTATAGAAACTTTTGTTTATAGATAAAACATTTTCAAGAAGGGGAAAAGACTCACATGAGTTTTTTTGTGGTCCATTAATCCTGGTGACGGGGTAGTTATTGTCTGCATCCTCGTAGTAGGCGTCCTCCACGGAGTTTCTGGACGCTGCTGAAGGAGAGCAGAAAAATCCAGATGAGAAAACGACAAACGGGAACTCTGCTTACAGCTATTATGAGGCGCAATCGTATGGAAGTAAATATGTGTCATCTGATTTTGAATTTGAATTTCTAAAGTTGATTTTTTTTGCATCAAAATCAGACTTTGAATCTCAAAGCCATCGAATTTCAAGCACGTATTTTTATATCTGACACTAATTTTTTTTTCACAATGAAGAAAATTCAGTGAAAAAAAAAAAGTCTCAAATATTCGCATAGACAAATTCAACTTAAAAAACTGTGTAAAAATAAAATAACAAAAATTCAGTGTCAAATAATTTAGTGTAAACAAAAAAAAGTTCCTCATAAATATTCGTTTAGTAAAAATTTGACTTAAATAAACTGTAAAAAAATTCAACATAAAAAAGTACGGTGTTAAATAATTCAGTGTAAAAAAAGGTCTCTGATAAATATTTGTTCAGTGAAAATTCGACTCAAATAAATTGTGTACAAAAAAAACTAAAATAAAATAAAAATGTAGTGTCAAATAATTCAGTGTAAAAAAAAGGTCTCATAAATATTTGTTTAGTAAAAATTAGACTTAAAAAAAACAGTGTAAAAAAATTCAACATAAAAAAATTCAGTGTCAAATAATTAGTGTAAAAAAAAGGTTCCTCATAAATATCCGTATAGTACAAATTCCACTTAAAAAATTTCTTACACTGTTTATTTAGTCTAATTTTCACTAACCGATTATTTTGAGGGACCTATTTTTTTTTACACCAAATTTATTCCATCATTGTGAAAAAAAATTAATGTCAAAAAATTAAAATGCGCGCTTGAAATTCGATAGCTTTGAAATTCAAAGTCTGATTTAATGCAAAAAAATTTCAGCTTTAGAAATCAGAATTCAAAACCAGATGGCACAGATTTACTTCCATAAAATCGTGTGCTTTTTTTGGGGATTTGAGCGTGTGTACAGAACTGTTCATGTTGGTGGTAAAATACTGAGGCGTGGATCCCGGGTCGAGGGGAACAGCTTCTTCATAGTAGTCGTCAGGGAGGGGTGTGGTTGGCAGAGGAGGCGGCGTGTCAGTCGGTGTCTGAGGTGAAAAAAATCGAATCTGTAGTTACAAGGCTAAAAAATAAAAGACCAACAAGGAGAAGAAGAAGAAGTGAAGGACTTACAGATTTATTCAGATGATTCTTCTCCTCTTCCTCTTTGTGCTCTTTCTGCTCCACTGGAGACACACTGAGCATGTGCAGATCACAGTCTGGAGGAGATACATGATACATCCAATTTAGATCTATTATACACACTTCTATTAAGAATGTAAAATAATGTCTGTAAGGGTTTTGTCATCATATAGATAATTGAATGTACTACTAACCAAAATCCTCAAACAGAGACTCGACAAAACTGGTGCCGTTGCCGTAGAGACAGCTGTTCATGTAAACGTCTGATCCATTGACTGTGGAAAGGATAAATTAAGGGTTAGAAATAGGATCAAAGTAGGGGTTAGGATTGTGGTCTACACTATAAGATCAGGAGAAAAAAAAGATTACCAGAGTGAAGAGAAGCGGCACAAAAAACATCTGAAGTCAGAGAGTATCAGGACACAACAAACTGAATTTTTAGACAAATAAATCAGACAGAGAAGGAGTCCAGACTGGAGCCTTTAAATCACTGTACCAGCAGAACAAAGATAACCCAAAGTCACAGAAGTGCGTGTGAAAGTTTTCCAAGCCCATAAAGATTTCTGAAAGTGTCTGAGATTGAGTGCGGGGAAAAAGTGACTGAAGTCTTTGGCTGCAAAAAGCTGAACTGATGTGGAATATAATTACGAGCTGTGTAAAAACCCTGAGGAGTGACTTTGGGAAGGGCTGCATGGGTCTGTTCAAACAACTGTGAGGACATGTTTACATGTTTACTTTCTCCTGTCTTTGACCTCCTCTCATTGCCTTCTTTATACTTTACATTTGATTATCCTCTTACCTCAATCCCTTTAACTTCTCCCACATCCTGTGTTCTCCTGAGTAAACAAGCAACCACTATAAAGTATTCAGGCCGTGTAGAGCAGTTTCTGTACAGGAACGTTAGCCTGTGTACAACAAAGAGATGCTTTGTCCTTGTCGAAATAAACGCTGTTATACACGTAACCTTGGACAAATTGCTGAAATCTGAATCGCTCTGGAATTCGCTCTGCTTAAATCATATTGTACACATTATACAAGAGTTGAAAAAACACTTCTGTCATCAGTCAGATTCATGTTTTAAAATCATATTCATTATCAGCTGTTTGGACTTTTTACATTTTTATGCGCTTTGTCATTATTGAGCTCCAGTCAAGAACTTAAAGGGATATTTAAATTCAACTCACCTACTCTCTACCAGCAGCTGCTTGTTTGTACGGAGACCTCAGGCGAGTCCATTACCACAGCAGGGTGACGCAGCTCAAGGAAGAACATTTATGATCATTTCTGTATCATTTCCATAAAGTAATAATCACCATATTGATCATTTTGCACTGCAGACGCGGTAGTTCCTCTGCCTTAGCGTCTCGGTCTGATTGTATTTTCATGAAGAAATGATCATAAATGTTCTTCCTTGAGCTGCGAAACTCCGCTGCGGTAATGGACTCGCCTGAGGTCTCTGTACAAACAAGTGGCTGCTGGAAGAGAGTAGGTGAGTTGTGTTTGGTCTCTTTGTTAAAGAAATCAGGCAAAGTTAAAAGATGTTTGGTGGCTGTTTGTGCCCTTCGTGTTTTTTTGTTTTTTTGGTGGGATTTTCAAGCATCAAATATCATAAGTTTGTCTGCATTTTACTAGCTTAGGTTAACATAAAGTAGCCTGTCATCCTACTTGATGTTGTTTTCCATCATGTGATAACTTGGACTCATATCATCTTAGCTGTTCTGAACAGTCTTAGCCAGTGGCAGCTGTAAAAAATCCATTACAGCAGAACAGTGGAGCTCAGTGTGAGTGTGGGCTTCCCTCTCTGAGCACTAAAACTTCTGGAAACAAACAAATAAAGACGTTATTTTGTTTCTCCACATACCCGTGAGAGTTTGGAACATCTCTAATAACACGTATTTGAGGTTTGGGCTGAATGCAGCAGGCATCTTAAAAAACAGCCTCTGTTTTTGCTGTCGAAGAAACTAAATTTGAGTATAAGAGCATCGATGTTGAACTATATAAAGAAGATTAAAGGGCGACAATACAATAGATATAAAAGAAAAATGGGAAAAAAAGGCTGGGAGGGAATTATCAGAGGAGGAATGGGAGAATGTAAATGAAAGACAGTGGAAAACAACATGCTCCCTCTTATTGAGAGAATATGGTTGGAAGATACTTTATTACACCAAAACAACAGAAATCTCGAGACACACGATGTTGAAGACTATCTTGATGGAATATTGATCAGTGAAATTAATTGAAAAAAAAGAGAATTGGCGTTGTTCTGTTTTTAGGTGAGGGGGGAAGGGTCAGCACAGTACTGCACTCAGTGTTGTCCCGGGTGGATCTGTGTTTTCTTTTGAGACCTGGTTCTTTACCTGACAGCTGCAGTGAGTCCATGATGTTCCGTACGGAGGCCATCTTTTCAGAGGTGGCAGGACTGACTGTTTCGTGGTCCAGCATCTTCAGCAGAGAGTTCAGCTCGTTGACCAGTCGTTCCATCACCACTGAAAAAACACAGGAAACACAAGAGGACTCATTTCCTGAATTTAACTTAATCTTTGGACAAGTAGCGTCTTGTCCGCCCGTCCTGCGGGGTCTTAACGTGGCTAAAATGCTTAAGCTATTACACCAAGTGCATCAGATATCAATTTGACTCACATGCATAGACACACAGGCATGCAGTCAGTTTGGAACGCAGCTTACCGCCTGTTACAACAGCTGACGGGGAGCCTAACATATCGCCCATTCATAACATTCACCTCAGAGTTGGCTGTTTAGTGGGACCCGAGTTTCTGTGTGTCCTCCCGTCCCGCACAGATCCCACTTTGAGTTTGAACTTTTTCGTCTTTCTTCGAAAAAATAATTGCTTTCATGTTCGATGCTGACATCCTGTGCGTCTCCGAGTGTGTCTGTGGTTTCTGTTGACCTTGACATCGTTCCAAAAAGCCCTGCCACACTCTCACACATCCTGCCTGCTTAGAGCTGACAAAGAGGGGAGGAAAGGAGGGACAGAGAGTCAGAGAGAAAAGGAGGTGAAGAGGAGGAGGAGGAGGAGGGGGCAGGAAGTTTCCTATCCTGAAGGAAACGGAGCCAAAGTAAAAGGAAAATCTGCATTTCCACTAGAGATAGAGAGGATGTGACTACTACACCACTCATTCAGCTGATCACTCATTCATCTGAAACATCTCCCTGACAGATGTTGGATGTCTTAAAAGAGGGACATGATTTTGTGTCTTCAGCTCAGAGGACTGATCTTCAATCAGAGTCAGAGCTGCAAGGGTCCGCTGCCAGGACCCACCTCCACTGAAAGGACCCCAGCTGATGGTTTTTCTCACATGCTCCACTTTGTTTGAAGTGGTCGTCCCATTTTGTATTTTGTCTTAATTTAACACATCAAAAATCATAAAAAAAAAGAGAGTTCCACCGCACACAACGTGGTCAGAATGATAACTTATGGTTTAATGGCGTTTCGCCATATATACTCCTGGTATATTTGCTTTTATTTTGAAAGGCTTTAAATCAACTTCTGGTCCTCACAGTGGAGGTCTGCAGCCAGACTGTCTTGGCTATCACTGGAAAGTTTTACAATCCAACTTTGGCCCGTATTTTTTGTTCCATTCTGAGAGAAAAAAAAAGTGATTTTGAGAAACATCTAACCTTTGTCGTTCTTGGAAATAAAATCATTAAATTCTTACTGTGGTTTTACCCCGAGTAAAAAAGAAAAAGTTGACAGGAAGTTCAAGGATGCTTGAACCCGTAACTTTTTATTTATCTTAAATATGACAATTTTTAAAACATTTTTTTGCTAGAGAGAAAAAGTTCAAGGTAAGCAAGATCATCAGCCACAGGGGGCGCCAAAATTGACACAACCAAAAGTTCCTCATGGAAGCTTTGAAAATGATCAAACAAAACATCAAGTTTCTGGTGAAGTTGGTGAAATATTTTTGTTTTTACGGTAAAAGAGTGAGGTTTAAAAAAGATCAAACCCGCCTCTGTTTCTCTCACGAATAAGAGATGACTGAGGGGGAGAAAAAGCCCTCAGTCTCCCACTGCCCTCCCACCTTTTCCCCCCTCAGTCTGACAATACTCCATTGTCTCTACGAGGGCCAAAATTAGACGATCACAATGCTCCGCAAGACCAGAGCAAACAATACAATGTCAGAAAGTCCAACACAAACAAAACAGGAACTAACACACACTGAAACACACTCACACTTACACAGTGGAAGAGGGGCGTAGTGCATCACAGCTGCATCGTCTCGATCTGTGGGCATTCTGGGTTAAAGGATATTTCTCCAGCAGCTGTGTGAGTGTGTGTGTGTAGGATTTCTCAGCCCAGCAGCTGTGATTTCCTGTCTGAGCTGTTGACAGAGGCCTTTCTCCACTCCTTCTTGATCTCGACTCTCTCCTCCATCGTTCTGCGAGCTTCACCCCCGCTCTTCCTCTCGCTCTCTTACCTCTTTCTCTCTCCATCCTTCTGTTTCTCTTTCTGTCCCATTATCACGTTTTTACATCCTTCTCTCTCCTTTTCACAACCTCCCAGACTTCAGATTATGAAGTTTCTCAACGGATCGTAACTTGGACAGAAGATCTTTCCTGAAAATGTTGTAACACACGTTCAAAAATACAACACGAATGAAGTTTTAGATGAAGCTTTTGGTCTATTTTCAGTTTCTGTAAATTTAACTCCACTGACACAGTCAAGGCCATCCATTAATTAACTGTCTCTCTGTGTGTGTGTGTGTGTGTGTGTCTCTGCAGCTCTCAGGGGGCACTCCAGGGTTCAGGGGCTGAGAATCAGCTGTTCTGAAGGCTTGTGGTCTGTCTCACCACAGAAGGATCTTTGTAACCCCCCCCTCCACACTCACACACACACACTCACACAGTACAGATTTCTTCCTTAGAACTCCGCTAGATCGCCGGCGATTCCACTTGACACCATTAATATTGTTTACAGTTTCTTGGGAACTATACCGCGTATCTCTATGGGATGACAAGTGTTCAAAAGCTTACCCTTTTGGCGATCTATCGAGAGTTTCCAGACATTTCTACACCTGCCACAAGGTTTACAATCCAGCCACAAAAATAGGTGTTTGATCAGAGACGTTTGATGGTAAATCTGCAGTGATATATCGGTGAAAACACAATTATTTATCATATTGCTATTGCTTAATACTGCTAATGTCTTCCGGGTTTGACAAGCTGTTTTGATGACGTCTTTCTCTGTCAAACTTTCGATCAATTACATGGTCTCATATTCTTCTTCTACTGTTCACTTAAAGATAGTGTCTAATAAGAGGCAACCAAAGATTAACAAGAAACAAGAAAGTTCCTTGCTTGTCTGCAAAATAGGAAATAATGGTCCTCAATGTTTGGAAACAAGTAAAGAAGAGATTATGAGCAGTATGATGTGGTCCTCTGTCTCATCCCAGACAGGAACTGCTTCAAGGAGTGGCATAAAACAAAGGAGGATTCAGACAATTTTCCGAGCTTTCTGGTTGGTTTCTACAGTCTGATATTGTAGCACGCTAACTTTGTTTTGGCTCGTGAACAACACGGGGGAGCAGCGTCTGCCTCACAACCAATCAGGATGGGGGAGGTGGGGAACGACTTTGTTTACAGTCAGAAAGAGCAGAGCACTCTGAAATTTTAAAATGTTGACTACACAGACATAACAAAACACAGCGATATCGTGATATTCCCAAATGTCATCAATGACTAATGGCTATTGACTGATATTAAAAGCTTTTTGTTTATACACCACAAAAAGATGCTTGATGAATGGATTCCTGCCTACCCCACCTTTAACAGAATGATGTGCAGGTGAGAAAAGGCTTGGTCACTGTCGATTTATGTGTTTTTTGGGCAAAGTACTGTTGGTATCAATTTCCGTTTTTGTTTTCTGGTTGACTTTGATGGTCCTGAATCTACAGTCACATTCATTTGACCATAAACTGACAGCTGAGTTTGTCCTGAAAAGAAAAAGATAAGAGTTGCTACATAGATTTTTACAAAAAAACAAACAAAAAAACAGGCAGACCAAAAATAGCAAAATACAGCTGTGAGTTCTAAGCGTTAACCTGTAACTTCATACTTGTGTTCTGGAAAGTGTGTATATCTGCTTTTACATACATGTTTGTGCCTCTCAAACAGGCTTCCTGCTCAGAGAAGGTCAGTCATGGGACCTTGAGGCATGCGACTCTCATTTAAACCGACTCGGAACAAAAACCGCTCGCTGCTGCTGCTGCTGTTTATCTCACCACGTTGTTTATGGGCGGCAGGGTGACAGAGAAATCATACTCTTCCCCTCCTAACCTGATGCTTTCATTCCCATCCATTACACATCTAACCCATCAATCACACCAAACCGAGGGTGACCTCCTCCCTGATACACCTCTGAAATATAGACTCTTTCTCTTTGCAACAGTCCACAAATATGTTACTGACTAGTTTTCCTGAGACACATTGACTGAAAAAGTGACACAAACTCAAGAAAAGCTTGAAAAGTGTCTGAAGCTGCTGTTTTGCATCCTCATGTTTCTGCCTCCCCCATATCCCCGATGTTCAGATCCCCACAGATCCCACACTCTCCCTTCCACTCCTTTCTTTTCTCCTCTTCCTCCTCCCTCTGTCCCTTCTCCAGACACCCATCCTCTTCAGATTAGGGTCAGAGGTCGAGTCTTGGCGGCCCCGCGGCAGCTCCCTCCAAAACAAAAGTCTACTTCAGAGATCCAGCATCCTGTAATTCATATTTTGGTGACAACAGTGGGTTGGTGTCACTGCTCGCCCCCGGGGTTAGTATTCAGTCAGACACTTTCAAAAGTCCCCTCCAGAGCCCAAGTGGAGATCTTTAAAAAGAAACAGCTGGTGGAGAAGAGCCATGAATTCGCTCTTTTTCACATTCTTTCAGTATCTTATCACTTTCCTCAGATAGTAAATAGCGTGGAGACGTGGGGAACAGCGGGGCAGACACTGAGGCACAGCAGGAGTTCGAGCTAACAACCAGGCTGTTGTGTTGAAGATTTACCAGGTAAAAGAACTGTTCCCTCACCACCACTGTGAGAAAAAACATCACATGGCTGAGGAGGAACTTTTTCATATGCACTCTGATACGAGGAGAGTGAAAATCAAAGAATAGACCTCATTTTGTGCCATTTTCTGCCTAAGAGTGGCTGATGTGATGATGTATTTCAAGCTGTATGAATCATTAATGAATCGATGAAATCATCTTTATGACTCACCGTTGGACAGTGAGCAGGTGGAAATGCTGGTTCGAATCCTCCCAGGTAAAACATGACACTTTGGTCAGGGTCCTACTCACCATGTCAGGATCCTAATTTGCATAAACCACCAGCTCACTATGCATTACTCCTCTCTTAGCAATGACACTGGAAACTAAGGGGAAAATCTAGCTGGGCTAACATCCAAAAGTTGACAATATTTTTTCAGGAATCTACTCACAGAGCTTCATCTAGGGCTGGGGGATAAATCGAAAACTTGTATACTACTTATGCTGGATTTTAATATCCAGTAGTGTGGTGACACTTATCTTATTGCATTGTATTTTTATTCTTTTTTTTTCCACGAGAAAAACGTTCCCGGTGTGTAAGGTCCTTTAGAATAAAATCAAAGTTCTCTCAAAATTCCTCTTTCCATCTGCACTAAGGCTTGTGAAAGTTAACATTATTGGACGGCAGCAACAACAAGTCAGATTCAAGTCTCTGTTGTTAAAAATAGCCAAAACAATGCATTACTGCAGGTTGAGAAATGTCCGTACGTAATGTGTGGAGAAATGTTTCACATTGTTTTCATTGTTTCTTACGAGCTTTTGAAAAATCCCAGTCATGCAAAGAGACGCAGGCGGCTCACAAGTACATACGCAGACAGGTATGCGAGGGGCGAGACAAGCTGTCATTTTACATGGTGTAAAATAATTAGAGAGGCGAAGGGTCAGTTTGATTTAATATCAGCATTCATGTAAAGCAGGACTGGGAAAAAAGAGTTAGATATAACTATTTCAGAAGATGGTTGGATGAATATCTGGAAACACAACCATCTACAACATCTTACTAGATATGTTACACAAATGCTGGACCATTCACATGTATTTTGACTCTGTTCTGCAATTTTAGTGAGATACTCATGAAGCTATTGTCAAGATTTTGGTTGTTTTGCAACTGATCCTGCATGGAGTGAGGGCAGATACTTGTTAAAAATAGTGTTTGCAGTCTGTAAAAAGGCGATAACGAGAGGATGGTCAAAGTTCAACCACCAATACAAGATGAAATTGTGGCTGACAAATACAGCAAGGAGCAGCGAACCCACAGGATGCAAAAACAGGAGAAATGTTGAAGATGTTTACATGGTGGGGACAAGACAAGACAATGGACCAGTAAATAAATCATAATAAGACCAGCAGCTGAGTTAAATATGGTTCAGTGTCTCTTCTGTTTGGTAGAGAAGCATTAGGTCAGTTTCTCTTGACAGCAGAGCAAATGGGACCTCTCAGACCTACTTTTTCGATCAGATGTTCAGAGCAGAAAGTTTAAAAGCAGTAAACTTACATTTCAGCTCGCTCTCTCTTCAGCAGGAACCGAAACGGTGAAAATTGGTTTTTAGAGGCAGAAAAACATGTCCGTGATATCTCTTAAAAAGAAACAAATGAGGAGTTTTGAATTTCCTGAGTCAGGGAGAGGGTGGAGAGAGGGGGTAGGGTGGAGGATCAGTGAGTGAAGAGGAGAAGGAAAAAGGAAAAGGAAACGTAAGAGAACCACGGTCGAGGTCAAGGCTTGTGTCAGCTTGTTAAACAGATAACTTATGTGCATGCATGCACAAACTCCACTAAAGTTTACATGAATATTCACCCTACATTTCACAGCAGCAGGTGAGATTTTAGCTTCAATGTCTTTCTCAAACATTCCTGTTTTTACCACAATGAGGGTATTTTCTTCTTCTAAAGGTTTTGGCACCATGACACTTTAGTTACACTGCATATTTCAGTCTTTTCAGAGCACAGAAGAAAAAGAACATGTATAAACAATAAATTTAAGGACGCCTTGTGACTCACTCACACTATCATGACTTAGTGGGACATTTAAATATAAAAAAAGATTATTGTTATCAGCTTTTTAGCTATGAGGTGTGTAAATGTCAGCTGTAAAGACGCTTGTTCATGGAAACTGTGTGGTCTAATCTTGCTGCAGTCATGATGGTCCTGAGCAATGTGACAATTTAGTACTCAAAACCAAGCAGATTTCATTAATATTATCTTCATTATCACCAAAACATGATAGTTATGACTACAATTGACAAGAATACTCTAAAGTAGGCGAAGTTTAAAGCCTGTACTTAAAGAGATATTCCGGCGTAAAATGAATTTAATGTTCTTCCTTGAGCTGTGAAACTCTGCCGTAGTAATGGACTGGCCTGAGGTCTCGCTACTAACAAAAAGCTGCTGGAAGAGAGTAGGTGAGTTGTGTTTAGTCTCTTTGCTAAAGAAATTAGTCAAAGTTAAACAGATGTTTTGTGGCTAGTACCATGGCTGGGACCCTTTATGTACTGTTGATGAAGTTAGGTGCTGTTCTGAGCATTATTTGTGGCGTTTTGGTTGAGGTTTGTTTATGGTTCCTCAGACCGCTGTGTATTGCTATCCTGCAGTCGTTACTAAAGTTGGTATAACTAGAGAAGCAAGTAGTCGGCAACATTCATCTCTCGAGGGGGGTGTCTAACTTGGTGTTACGGTGTGTTTGACCCTAAATTAATTTTACGCTGGAATATCCCTTTAAGAGTCAAAACCAAGCTGACTTTCATTCATATTATCCTCATTATCACTTATCACTAGCATTGTTATAAGTTAGAGGTGTGCTTTAAGACAGTGGTTCTCAACTGGTGGGTCCTGACCTAAGAGTGGGTCGTGGACATGTTCTGGATGGGTTGCGAACGACTGGTCTAAAAGTAAAAATATAATGCACTTCTGATGGTTGATTTGTCTTTTATTTTGAAATATTGCTTGTTTTGAAAGGCATGTGCTATGTCCTCCTCGGTTTCTTATTAATGTGGCCTGAATGTAGTAAAATTACTTTTTGGGTCTTTATTTTGTGCAATTTGATATTTATTCACTTTGGTCCCTGCTGTTGCACAGTCCCTTCCAGGTTCTTCTGAATATGCTCTGAATGCAGATAAACAAATAAGTGAAATGTTTCATTTTGTTGGTCTCCATTTGTGCAATTTGATATTCAATATTTTCTGCACACGAAACTTCAGTAGTTGTCCTCCTCAATTTACGTGCTCTGAAATAAACTTGGGTCCCAGAGTGAGATCAGTTGAGAACCACTGCTTTAAGAGGCACTCACGAATGATTCTCCTCTCACTGATAGTTTCCTTAATAACAGTTATCCCCGTCAGACAGATTTCTGAGCGCTTCATCATCTAGTGTGTCACATATTAACAGCTGGCTGTTTGCCGCTCTGTAGCCCTGCGGCTCCTCGAACAGAGCAGCCATTGAGCCGCTCAGCTTCACTTCCAGCAGCTTCACTTCCAGCGTGGAGGAACTTCCCTGTTGGTGTCAGATTGCATCACTCTACCTGCGCGAGGACCCCCGCCTCTATCCTCCGCGTGAAGGTGTATGACATCATACCACCGTTACTCCAACCGTCAACGGGAGCGAGTGCGCGAGGCGTGCTCAATTCACTCACATACAACAAACTGATGTTTCTTCTTTCCTCTGTTTTCAAATGAAAATTTTAGTTTTTGTGCTAAATATCAAACCGTTTCTCTAGTTTATAGCGAGTTTTAAGTGACAAGGACACTGTATTGTGTATTTTTCCCTGTTTTCCCACCGTTAAAGCGCGTTTCTGCCATTACATGACTAATTCGCCTTCCCATGTTTGACTCTAAGTTTTTACTATCAAGTTGCCGAACTGTTCTTTGTCGCCAATAGATAATACAAAGCGATATTACAAAAAGAGACGTTTACTCACCACTTTGGCGTTTGGAGTCCATGTCGTTTCAGGTCACAAACACGCGGTTTATTTCCGGTGATATTCCTCTGGATGTTTCATTCAAAAGAGACGGTTACTAACGGTATGTTAGGCACGGACACAGCGGAGCTCTGTCAGCCTCTGTGCGGCCGAGTGAGTCAGTGTGGCCGCTACAGTTTGGAGTTTGACTCGGCTGGCCCCGGTTCATCATCCAGAGCTCCACAGGGTCCTAGTGCCCGTCAGCGTTTCTTAAATCCATGTTAGAGAGATTTACAAACCAATTCTTCAGGTTGCCTTGTTCTCTATTTTAATGGACTATCTGGAACTTGACCTACTATTGCTCTCATTTGACTAACTAGTTTAACTAATGTTACAGGTATGTCAACGTTCCTTTTTAGGACCACATGGTTTTAGCTCAATGTTTAGATAGCTAACCCACATTTCTGGCAAATTAGCCTACTTTAACCCATTATCCATTTATTGTGGCTAGTTTTTCTAACACCTGTAACTGAGAATTAACTATTTCCATTAAAGGGATATTCCGGCGTAAAATTAATTTAACACTGAGTTAGACACCCCGTCAAGCAGTGTTGTTTTCGTTGACGAAAATATTTCGTCACCGACCCTTTTTTTCCACGACAAAGACGTGACGTTGACGAGCTAAACATAAGTCTGAGATGATTAAAATGTGGTGAGATGAATGTGCGTTTACATTGACGGGACGTGACTAGACGAAAATGTTAGCGGTGGACGACGAACAGAGTTGCAAAATTCATGAGCATTTTGTCGGTCAAACGCCAAACATATATTTTCATTGACGTCATTGTCAACGAACACAAGACTGCTGTCAAAAGATAAATGTTGCCAACCGCTTGCTTCTCTAGTTATACCAACTTTAGTAACAACCGCACGATAGCAATACACAGTGGTCTGAGGAGCCGTAAACAAACCTCAGGCACCAAACCTACTAGCCACCAAAAATCTATTTAATTTGCCTAATATCTTAAGCAAAGAGACTAAACACAACTCACCCACTCTCTTCCAGCAGCTACTTGTTTGTAGCGGAGACCTCAGGTGAGTCCATTACTGCAGCGGAGTTTCGCAGCTCAAGGAAGAACATTTATGATCATTTCTTCATGGAAATGCAATCAGACCGAGACGCTAAGAGGCTACATATAGGGTCCCAGCTATAGTACTAGTCATCAAACATCTTTTTAACTTTGCCTTGTTTCTTCAGCAAAGAGACTAAACACAACTCACCTACTCTCTTCCAACAGCTGGAATTACTAGAGAAGCAAGCAGTCAGCAACATTCATCTCTCAAGGGGGTGTCTTACTCGGTGTTACGGTGTGTTTGACCCTAAATTAATTTAACGCCGGAATATCCCTTTAAGGCCAACCTTCAAACTCTTCATCCATTAGTTCAGCCAACTTTACAACTTTTCAATATCAATGAGTTTGAACAAATCGTTCGAAGTGTTGAGTCCTAACATTTAGATAACAACTGAAAAAGACAGACATTCAGTAATATTACCATGACAACAAATAGATGCACGATGATACCTGAAGCATTTATTCAGGAGTGAGTCAGTAGTGTTGCGATGATAGACATGGGTTTGCTTACTTTAAATATTCTAAATTAAGACGTGTAAACACAGACACACCTGGTGGTTTCAGCTCTTGAACCAGCAGGATACATTACTCCATCCCTGAATTCAGTGACACAACATTCACTTAACTTTTCAATCCATTCAAGTCTTTTTTTTTTACATATACAAGTATATACTTCAACAATGGAGCTCTTCATCAAACAGTCTTTGCTGTATTCCCTCATAGATTTCCTATTACCATCCAAACTTAATCCTCATTTCCCTCTTTATTCATGTTTCCAAGAACCTATCCATAAAACTCCTGTTATTAATTCATTGTATTACACACGCCCGCAAACACACACACACACACACACACACACACACACACACACACCACACAAACACGCTTAGATATCTTAAAATAAAGAAGAAAAAAAATATCTTATGGTGTTTGAAGCACTTCAACCTGATTTCAAAACTAAACCGACATCTCTGACCTTGGAGGTTTGAGAGAGGAAGCATTAAAACTGATATGGCTTCAGATAAACTGACATCAAGAACAGACACATGCCCATACGACAAAATAAATAACAGAAACCTTTGAGTTCAGTATCAACACATTATAAAACAGGATGTGTTTGTCGTGTTTAGAAACCCGAATGTTGATCAGACATTTTTGACTGCACAGAGCGTGTCTGTGGGACATAAACTGGATACTTTTTGCCATCAGCCATATGTTAGTCTATCTTTCGGAAAAGCAAAATCTCTCTCCAAATCCGTCCCTGTCGATTCCCACTTGGATTCGTGTTTAAATCAGCATAGCAGATTCTCAGTCTGGCAGCGAGTGCTTCAGCTTACACGCCACCTGACCTGCTGATGCTCCTGAAAACACACTGCCATCTGCTGGACTGTGAAGGAGAAGCTGCCAACCGTTCCTCCTGCACATCAACTTTTGGTCTGTTCCAGCTCCATGCGCTATCTGAAGAGGTCTGATCTCCCCTCAGTTTTCCTTCCACTGGTCTATTTTTACTTTTGGTCTGTTGGCTCACTCCGTTATGTATTGCTTAAGAAGTCCAAGTGCACATAAGTTAAAACGCTCTGAGATTAGGCTGCCAACAGTTTCTGCTCTTTTCCATCCAGATGAGAGACAACATCGACTTGAGCCAGTTCTGCTCCAGCTGTGACAGAGAGGCAATCTGGGGTCAGCAGAGCACACTGCTGGCTCCAGCTGGCTTGGGTCTGGTGATTTCTCTTCAGAGCACACTGCTGGTGGTGGACCTGCATCGGATTAGACTTAACTTTCTCAGAAAAGTCGGACCTGTTTCTTCAGTTCGTTCTTTTTCCACTGAGCGAGATGATCGAAGGCAGACATGGACATGCCGAAGACTCTGAAGAACTCCTCTGGTGAGAGATGACGCTGAGAAGATGGACGACACGGAGAGATTTAAGAGAAGTTCAGACAAGATTTGCTGCTGGCCGATAACATTAATTGAAGGATAATGGGAAACATCTAAAAAACCCTGCCTGTCGCAGACATGACATTAAAAAGACTTTTCAACCACTGTCATGGTGTGCTCTCAGCTGCATTGTTTCAGTAGATTTTGTTGAAATGTCAGCTCCTGTGGGAATTTACCTCCAATCTGGCTCGGTCCACATCACTTGGAAGATGCTGCTGTCTTCTGACCGACACCATTAAAGCTTCATATGGGTATATCTGACGCAAAGACACAAAGTAACATTGAAATAGTCCATCAGAAAAGACTGTGTGGTCTTCCTTTGAATGTGTTTGAGCTCTTTCTTCATTGTCCACATTGTGGAAAGAGTGAATGCTGAAATCCCTCTGTCACCCTCTAGTGGCCAAAAGTTACGTTGCTAGGGCTAAAATGAACCCATTGGATATTTAAACTCACTTTTAAGTATGCAAAAAAGAATAACAAAAGCATTAAGAAACTGAGAAACAAACTTTTTTAGACTATTAGACTTTCCCTGATTGGTCCTTAAAGGGATATTCCGGCGTAAAATTAATTCAGGGTCAAACACACAGTAACATCGAGTTAGACACCCCCTCGAGAGATGAATGTTGCCGACCACTTGCTTCTGTAGTTATACCAACTTTAGTAACAACTGCACAATAGCAATACACAGCGGTCTGAGGAGCAATAAACAAGCCTCAACCAAAACGCCACTCTATAGCCACAAATAATGTTCAGAACAGCACCTAACTTCATCAACAGTACATATAGGGTCCCAGCCATAGTACTAGCCACCAAACATCTTTTTAACTTTGACTATTTTCTCTAGTTAAGAGACGAAACACAACTCACCCACTCTCATCCAGCAGCCGCTTGTTTGTACAGAGACCTCAGGCCAGTCCATTACAGACTGCTGTGGGTTTTCACAGCTCAAGGAAGAACATTTGTGATTATTACTTTATCGTTTCCATGAAGTAATAATCACCATATTAATCATTTTGAACTGCAGACGCGGTAGTTCTTGTGCCTTAGCGTCTCGGCCTGATTGCATTTCCATGAAAAAATAATCAGAAACTTTCTTCCTTGAGCTGTGAAACTCCGCTGCGGTAATGGACTCGGCTGAGGTCTTGCTACAAACAAGTGGCTGCTGGAAGAGAGTAGGTGAGTTGTGTTTAGTCTCTTTGCTAAAGAAATGAGTCAAAGCTAAAAAGATTTTTGGTGGCTAGTTCTATAGCTGGGACCCTATATGTACTGTTGATGAAGTTAGGTGCTGTTCTGAGCATTATTTGTGGTTATAGAGTGGCGTTTTGGTTGAGGTTTGTTTATGGCTCCTCAGACTGCTGTGTATTGCTATCCTGCGGTCGTTACTAAAGTTGGTCTAACTAGAGAAGCAAGCATTTAACGACATTCATCTCTTGAGGGAGTGTCTAACTCGGTGTTACATTCTGTTTGACTCTGACTTAATTTTACACCGGAATATCCCTTTAAGACAGTTAATTGTGGTTTATGGACTTTGTTGGATATGTTCAAACAAAACAGTTGGGAACAAGTTTCACAAAAATAAGGTCTATGAGAGACACACATAACAGTATCAAATCAGTTCTAAGGCAAACAAGAGGTTGCATGTTGACAGAGGTAATTTAATGTCCGTATGAGATGTTTTCTTTTTCCTGAAGTTTCTGAGAGAGATATTGAGCTTTTGGGATATTTTGAAATTGGAGGGATTCATTCACAGGTAGGATATGTCTCATCTCACAGACCCTGTGTGCCATTACCCTTTCTGTCTGTTTGTTTGTTTGTTTGTTCCTTTTGCTGTCAATACAGTGAGTCAGGCAGCTTCACAGCTATCACTGAGTGGAGTGGGTGTTAGTGAGTGAGAATCACCATTCAGTGGAAACTTAAAACATGCAACACATCATCCTTATCTTTAATCCACTGATCCAGACAGACAGACAGACAGACAGCATCTTACCTTATATTCTGAAACAAAAGAGAAGAAAACACTTGATCAGCCGTGATAAATGCTGCATTTTCACGCAATAACACTGAATAAGATGCACAAAGAGGAGAGGTTGATCAGGAGGAGGAACACAGAGTATAATCAGATTTCAGCGCCACAATAGGCTTACCTCTGATCTGCCAATTAACTGCGTTGTTGCTGTCATACTGGTAATAGTCTCCACCGGCACTCCCAGGCTGCTCAAGCACAATGAGAGCACTTTAGCAAACATGGACTATAAAGAAGTGTTTGCTACTTTAATAATGGAAAACAAGCGGACAGAGCTCTGGAAATAAAGCACCTATCCAAAGTCTTATCAGTGAGATACTCGGTGTAATTTATCACACTGACCAAGGCAATAACAACACTTTGCCAGTTTGCCTCAGGAAGTAAACTGATACAAATGAGTTTGGCAGGTTCAGTGGAGAATGAAGGACTTTGCAATAGCTTACTTTGGTCATGCTTGTCTTATTCCCTCTCTCTCTATCAAACACAAACACTCACTCACACACACACTCACACAAACACACACTCTGTTTGCTTACCCTGTTTGTTCCATTTTTGCCGTAGCCTGGCAAAGAGGACGATTTGGCAAAGTACGAGTCTGGAGGAACAAATATAAACACATTAGCCTACACAAACACACAGAGATTATGCTAAATAGCTAAACAGTGCAACTGGCCAATGTCCTTTTGAATTCAACTCCCAGAGGTGAAAAAATGTCACAGATCTTTGAATAAAAAGTATAAGAATAATAATAAAAAAAACTTATAAAAATACTCAAACGTCCCTCAGTTATCAGCGAGTCGTGTAAAAGTACCATAGTGCATTTGTTCTCAGAGGCCTCCTGAGGTTTTGTTTTAATCTCAAGGGTTGGGAGCAGGTCAAACTTACGTTTCTGTACAAAAACTGAGAAATTTTAACTCTTATTAAAAAATACTTCCAACAAAAACATCTGGAGGAGTCAAGACTGGGACTGTCGCCTAGAAATCTGAAGTCACTAAATTTGAATTATTAAAAGATATGAGAGGGTTTAGGAACAAAGGAATGAGGAAAGGAACTAAATGACAATAGCGGAAGGAAAAGAGTAAGGAAGAAATGAAGGGAGTAAGGACTGAAGGGAGTAAGGCATGAAGGAAGAAAGAACTAAAAGGTGTAAGGTACAAAAGAAGGAAGAACTGAAGGGGGTAAGGAACAAGGGAAGAAAGCAATGAAGGGAGTAAGGAACAAAGGAAGGGAAGCAATGAAGGGAGTAAGGAACAAAGGAAGGGAAGCAATGCAGGGAGTAAGGAACAAGGGAAGGAAGCAATAAAGGGAGTACGTAACAAAATGAAGAAAGCAATGAAGGGAGTAAAAAACAAAGGAAGGGAAGCAATGAAGGAAGTAAGGAATGAAGGGAGTAGGGAACAAGAAGAAGAGGGGAACAAACAAAGAAAGGGTGAAAGGAATAAACAAAGGAACAATTTAAGGAAGGAACAAATGGTGGAACGAAGGAATAAAAAAAAGGAACAAACAAGGAAATGCAGAAAGAAATGAAGACAGAAAGGAAGGAAGGAAAGGAAACACACATTAAAAGTGACCAGGATCTGAGCAGCCTTGTTTACCAAAGTCTCACAGACAGTTGTTCAAGTATTAACCTCACAGATTTCAGACCTCAGTCATCAGTTCTTCAGGAAATCAGTAAATCTTTTTGGAGTTTACAGCAGCAGAATTTCATCAAACACTGACGCTGCCTTTTAAACCTCAAGGCCATCGCTGCCTACCACACACACAGCCACCTGACACACTGCTGATGGAGAACTGTGGCTCTGATAAACGCACACAGATTTGTAAAATCTAACTGAGTGTGAAAGTATGATCAGATTATCCACCAAACTGTAGTCAGTACTTTAGATTTAAATGCCTCATGAATACATGTTGAATTTTACCTGCAGAAACCGACCACATTAACTACGCTGTCATGTTGAAGGAAGAGGACATTATTACAGCTTTCTCTAATATACTTTGATTTGAACAACACATCTAAATGCTGACAACATGACTCTTTTGTTGTCAAAGCTCTCTGTAACTGTTGGTAACCACCAGTATCCCTTCTTCAGATAACTTTACTGTGGTGTGCACCTCTGCAGCTCAAACAGCAGAGGGCGGTAGAGTCACACTGAGCAGACTCTCACCATCTCTACTCTTTCTTCTCCGCTTCATTTCTCTTTCTTCTCCAGTCTTTCCTCCTGCCCTCTCCCTGTCCTGCTGATTTCCTCTGTCAGGTCTCTCTATCTCTTTCTCTTGTCCACTTTAGCGTTCGATGTAGTTTAATTAAACGGAGATGTCAAAAGAGCAAACAACCTAATGCAGCAGAATTCTGGCTGCTGTGAGACGTTCAACTTCAATGAGTTTGGCAGTTACAACTCTCCTGCTCTCGCTGCAAGAAAGAAGAAACAATCTCGTAGATAATTCATGGAGTGTATTTGTGTGTGTGTCAGGCATAGTTGTGTCAGGCAGGTTGTTTCATCAAAACGGGACATTAAGTCTGGAGGGCCATAGAATTAATGTTTCCAAAAGTGAAGCGACCATCTTTTCATGGCCATTAAAGAAAAAGAAAAAAAATCACAAGAAGATGGCTATCGAAAGAGCCCCCTGAGCTAAAGAGGAGTGGGCTGCAATTGTGAAAGAAATATACGACATGAAAAAACTGACTTTTTCCTTGAACTTGTGCACGGACAAATTTACCATGTTCTGGAGGAACTGGACAGCTCATCCTGAAAAAGTGACTTTTTATCACAACAGGAGGCAGTTATTGACAACTAATAATGTGCCCTGTTTCATTTGTCTTCATTTTTATTTTATGCTTGAGTACAGCGCCCCCTACTGTCCTATTTGATGTGCTCTCTCAGTGTTGTTGGGCACTGATGCGAGAATGTTTCTGTCCTGTTTTGATATGAAGGACAGATTATGGACAACTGGAACAAAAATGATAGAAACATCTCTAAACCCTGGACTCTCCTCTTGAAATTTACTCATTGTTACTATGATTCCTCTCTCCCTGTGTAATAATATATATGTGTAGGTATATTTTTCTATCTGTGCCTTTTCTTTTCTGTTCTGTTCTAGTTCTTTTCCTTTCTTTCTAACCCCCAATTTCCACCGGAACCGGAACGGCCACGAAAAGGCTGTATCCGCCGAACGTAGCTGATCGTAACCATTTAAGTCAATGTGTCAATTTCCACCGGCTTCTTTCCGTTCCACTGCAGATCGCAGGACTCCGCAGCTGATCGCAAAAGTTCTATTTTTCCAGACGCTGGAGCATGCCGGATAAATTCAGCACAGATTAACCCGTGCTGGAAAGGAAGTCAGGCACAGACACAAAATAAAACCTTCGGCTTCTTTTCAAAATAAAACACTCAGGCGGATTGTATTTCACACCATGCAAACCAACGGGGAGTCCAATTAAAGCCGATCAAAGATATAAGATGCCGCTCTAAAGAGTACAAAGAGTGGGTTATTCAAATCGCTGTTTTCTTCAGAATGAAGTGTTCAAGTGTCGTCTGTGAAACAGATGGTTGAGGTGTCCAGGTCAGTGATCCCGGATAAGTGCTACTGCTAAAGAAAAGCTGATAAATACAGGCCTAAGCTACAGCCCATTCATCTTCCCACCTCTAACCCAAAGAAAAGAGGTGTGTGTGTGTAGGTGTGTGTGTGTGTGAGCAGATATAAATCTCTCACTCTAAGCTCTGCCCCCGTCACAGCAGAAGTGATAAGACAGAGGGGATCAGAGGGACGGCAGCCCGCTGTGTCTGTGATGTGACTTCAGAGATCAAAACACACTGATGGATCCACTCACCGTTGTCTGCACTGTGGAGCGACCTGGGAGCTGAGGGACGGAGAAAAAGGATGGGAGGGAGGGGGATGAAAGAAGGAAGACCAGAATAGAAACACAGAGGACAACATAATTTAGTTTCTATCATCCTAACAGCCTGACATATAATCTCCAGCTCTTCATCAGTCATTAGTTAGTATTAAACTCGGTTGAATGCTCCTTTAACAGCCTTTATAGAAACGTGAAAGAGGACATCTTTGAATGAATTTTCCACCATGAGCATGTCAAGTATCTAAGACCTGGTTTAGTGGGGTTAACAAACATCTAAAAGTATTGAGGACTGTTAGCAGACTGAAAGAGTTTATAGCAGAAGGGAAATAAAGAAGGCCAGCTGTTGTGGGACATCTATAAAACATCAGCTGTTTGAAGATAAGCTTTGACGGCGTCATCATACAGGCAAATCACCATGAAGATCGACACAGCGGATAAAATATGGAAGAGTATGGGCACGGGTAGCCATGCTGCATCAGGCCACTCATTTTAAAAATGTATACATGTGGGGCGTCCACCCACTAAACTATGTAATATTGATGATCTGTGGGTCCGTCCGTCACTATCAAAGAAACTGGAATATGGAACATAATAAAGGGATTTTAATTCACCAGTGGTAACCAAAGTTAGGGTCAACCATGACAGCAGAGATCGCAATCAGCTCTGCTTCAACGGCCAATCCCAATTCTACCCCTTAACCCTCGGTTTTTGATTGTTTCCAACATGTCGGATTGACTGACTGGTCCCTGCCGTCCTTCAGCCCAGACCGTTAGTGTGGCTAAAAAAAGGACGTAAATAAGTTGGGTATATTAAGCCAGTTACTCAGAGTTTTTTGGAATTAGCCTCATCTGAGGAGAGGATGAGTACATATCTCCCAGCATTTTTCTAATCAGTATAATAACAGCAGACGCCATAAAGTCAAAGTGATTACGCAGCACCGAGTACACCTCTCTCCGTCTGACCTCGCCGTGTTCGTCGCTCATCTCCCTGAAGCTCCCTGACCCTGATTTACCTCTCAGCATCGTGTCGTACATCTTCTGTGAACAGCTCCAAATTGCCTCAGCGCCTCACTCCCTCTCTTCAGTCGCTCTTTTTAAAAATTTAATTCACTCTTATCTCATCCACTCTTCCTCTCCGTCTCTCTTGTTTTAACACCTTCTCTTTTATTCTCATTTGACCTCCTCCACAACGATCTCTCGCTCCATCGCTCCATCTCTCTATCTTTGTCTCACCCTTACATGTGCTGAATGAAATGAGGTACGGGATCGATGGGAGAGCTGATACACGAGTAGGAAACTCCCACCGAGTCTTTTTGGCATCACAACGAGAGACGCAAACATTCCCTCTCCTCTAAAGGTGAATGTCCTGCTCATGTCCTCTATCTCCTTACTTTCAGCTCTGCAGCCAAGTCATCACCATCATCATAACGGAAATGTGATCCTAGTTTCAGCCTCTAAGCCATGGCAGCCTCCGCCACCTTAAAGGACCCCACAGTCTTTAAAAACTGATTAGTAATTAAAAATCCTTAACCAAAGCTGTTTAAAGTGACGCCAATGTTTTCAGTTTATAATTTCTAAATTTAAAAACTGTCTGTTTTTTTAATCGAGGACAATAACAAACACCGCTCATATTCACAGGCACAGACTTACAGCCATTAAGGGAGGTGAAGCCCAGACTGCTTAGCGCCTCCCTGCTGCTGCAGCGGGAACTGCGTCTGCTCCCCCACGGGTCATTGTCATAACATCCTGACCGCGCCTTCATCTCCTCCTTCAGGATCAACCTCCCGATTCCCTGCAAAAAAAGAGGAGAGAGATGAAAGGGGGAGTAAAATATGGATCAAAAACTCACACATGACACAGTAGAAAGGAACAGATTTATGAGTCGGCTGATTGGAGAGGATTATTTTCTTAATTTCTTTGTTTCTTTTAATTTTAACATTAGGGCTGGGACTCGATTAGAAAAATTAATCTAATTAATCAGAGGCTTTGTAATTGATTAATCGCAATCAATCGCAAAAAGCCAGTAAGCCAGTGAACGTGGACCTACTCATCTTAGCTCTGAATCCACTCATCTGGTCAAGTGTGGGTCGCTGTACTCGAAGTCGGACTAACGTTAGCTTCCACACTCGCTGCAACATGTTTAGCATTCAGGTGATACCGGAGGCTTGACGTGCTGCAGTGATATGCAGATTCTTTTTTGCATAGTTTGCACAAGACGATTTTTTTTAAATCAAGGCTTCCATCCATCTTTATTTTTAAAACAAAAATGCCCATCCACACCGAAGCCAATCAAAGCACATTTATCCATGACTTTGTTCATTTTTCCATGCGCTGGGTGGGACTGGAATCACTGCTGCACTCACTCACATTAGGGTGTCACGATAAAAGCTGTATACCTAAAACTCGTCCAGTAAGAAATGTTCTGTGGTGCAAAAATACAGTAGGTGAGATTGATAGGGGTGTCCCGATAAACTATTGATATCGGTCCAATCTAAGAAAAGTAAACGAATATTGGATTATTTATAGGCACTCTGATACAAGCAGTCCAACAACAGTGTGCACTAAGGCAGGGTGACCATATTCTGACTTCCAAGAAAAAGACACAACTACGCAGGGGCGGAGTCACAGAGTTGCACAACGTTAATTTAGAGAGTTTTTCGGGATGGATCGAGTGTCTTTTATGCGCTTCTAACTCAGTAAGTCCACATGACACAAAATCGAAACATACGTACAAAACCGCGGACATTTGAAGGATTTTATAAACTTCCCCGGACAAGGTTGGACAGCCCCCAAAAAGAGGACGTTTGGTCACACCAACTAAGGTTCTAACAAAGTAGCAAAGATTAGGAGTGATGTCGGCCTTGTGGCAGTATTTTTCATTAAAGTCTGAAAAAGATGTTGCAGCTGAGAGCAAAACTTGTCATGTACAATGTTGTGCCAATATCAGATCAATTTTGGTATCGGTCAATATTGAGGCTACAATACGGGTAACGTATCGGAAGTCAAAAAGTTGTACTGGGACACCCCGAGTGATAAATATGCTCTAAAAATTTTAATAAGATAATATTACTGTAATTTATTAATCGCAATTAATGCATTTAAGTCCCGGCCCTAATTAACATACACAATAAAAATACACACGAGGGAGAGGGAGGAGACTGTCCTACCTTGTTCATATTGTGATTCCATCCGTCCTCCTCTCCTCCAGACGAAAACCTCCTCACCCTGGAGACTAAAGGAAGAGGGACAGAGAGGGAGACTATCAAGAGAGAGGGGAAAAAAAAAAAGATGCATTTCATAAAATCACAGAAGTGCAGATTACAAAAAAAACATACCTTTTGGAGAGCCGGTGTAGGGGTAGTAGTTGGAGTCTGGATGATAAATGTTGTTGCAGTTGGAGGTGGAGAAGCGGCTGGAGTTGAGCAGGTTCTCGTTGGTTTTACTCTTATTAACTGTCAGAGATGAGTTTAGGTCTAGATGGAGAAAAAGAAAACCAGAAATGTAACAAACCAACAAGCCTTTTTTCACAAGCATTTTCAGGCTGGTTTACACCCCTAAACTAAGGCCCGAACTACACGAATGCGGATATATTTCAAACCGCACATATTTTTGTCCGATCAGGCCTCCCTACCACACCAAAACGGGAGAATGGAACACTCAAACCGGATAAATCTGAATCCGAAAAAACAAGTGGAGAAATAAAAAAAATATCCGTATAAGTGGATTCGTGTGGTTGAACTTTTACGGATCAATGACGTCAAACCGCAGCTCGCACATGCAAATTAAAAAGAAAAACAACAACAACAAAGATGGCGGACATACAGGGTATTCTTTACATTTGTTTTGCCCTTGTGGGGCTAATTTCAGCCTTGCAAGTGAACCTTGTTTTATACAATTACAGTCACCAGTCAGTCAGCTCACAGAGGCGTTATAGCCGCCACACCGTCACATGTACCCGACGCAATAGCGTAGCTTCCGCAAACAATGCATGACGCATCACGCTGTTACGATTCATCGGCAAATCAGGTAGCTTTGTTCCTGAATTTCTATTAAGCGGCACCAGCTAGGATTGAGTTTGAAGGTTACGTGTGGCTGCAGATATTTTTGAGAACTAACACGTATGGACAGATACATTCATTTAGACGGGAGTACAAAAATATCCTGATAAATAAATATCTATATACGTGTAGTTCGGGCCTTACTCAGAAAGACGGGGTCAATTAAACGACACGTTTCGTTCTTACAGAAATGACTCTGTTTGTCTGACTGTTGTTGAATTTCAATTTCTGTGTGAATATGAAGAAAAAGACTGAGAAAGTGGCGCGTTTACTTACAGAGAGGGGAGAGCACAGCAGGAGGGGAGGAAGAGGAGGACAAGAAGAGACGCACAAAGGAGAAAAAGAAAGGGAAAGGAGGTCAGAGAAAATGTGACGGGATTTGATCCATAACCGTCAGTGAAAACAAGGAAAGGTCGACAGTGAGGTGAGATATTTAAATCTAATAGTTCCCTCTGCTTCTCCTCCAGCTCCTCTAAGCTGCTGCTGCAGTCAGGTTTGCTATGACAAAGGTTATGATAGTATATATAAACAGTTTACGAACGTGATAATGGTGGTTCCATATATAAACTGCTGTATAAATGATTCATACTGTAAATTCAAATTCTTCAGGCTGCCGTCTCAATCTGAGGAGAGAGAGGTTTGTCAGCACTTTGTAGCTGCGTGTAAATCATCCAGAGGTGCTTCTGAGGAACGGTAACTCTCCAACCCGCCGTCCTCAGCTCTGATGGATCACCTTCACACGCAGAGTATTTGGCAGCGCTCCTCGCACTTTTACCTTGCCTCTTGAATCATCAATGGAATCTACAATCTTGCCTATGTTGGCTGCAGCCGTTAAAGATCGCCGCTGAAGTCCTTGCCTCCGTTCAGTCTGGTTTATAGAAGTAGTTTTTTATTTATGAGGGGATTCAAGAGATTATCAGGGATGTCAAAGACCTGAAGAAGATACACTGGTCCACATGTGGTTACTTATCTGTTTATTTTTAAGTGTATTATCTCTCTAGATAAAACTATGTCTGTGTGTAGTCTGGAGTTCTTTTTTTTACAAAACACATCAAAATGATTCGCCTATAAAACTTACAGGCTGCTAACATTTCAACACATCTCTCCACAAATCCACTCCTACAAATATCTTATTAAAGTTTCATATTGTACATCAGTTATTCTGGAAGGGGTTTCAAAGTTAACCAAATGCTGCATAAATTAATATTCTTTTCAGATGTAGAACATATCTGTATTTAATTTTTTTTAATATTCTTATTTAATATAACAGATTCTTTAATTTTCCTAAACTAGAAGCTGTTTTCATCCCAGCTTATGATATACCATGTTATATTCAATGAATTTAGAAAATATAAAAGTTTATCGGTGTAAAATATATCACAAATACACATTATTGAGATGCACCTGAACCCATTCTCATTACTATCCAACCGCTCCGATATAAGTGAACCATACTTCAAGTCCAATTTCGATGTTTTTTTCTCTCTGTTTTTGTTATTTTCTCCTCGTTCCCTTTCTCTCCCTCGTCTCGCTCCATCTCAGGTGTTCCTGATCAGCTGTATCTGTGGGTGGCACTGCCCACATAAAAAAACAAAAGCTGCAGAGAGGCAAGCTCTTTGTCACGCTGATCAAGCGACCCTTTGTTTGACGTTTCTCACTGCCTTGTCTTCAGTAAACTCATCTTTAGGATGGGTTTCTGAGAGTCCAGCTTTCACAGCTTTACTAAGGAGTTTCTTTTTACCTTTCTTAAAGCTACTGTCAGAATTATTGAACTGGTTATGAAACTGACTGAAATTAAAACTAGATCCTTAATATGAACCGTAAAAGCAAACATGTCATCAGTCTGATGAAAATCATGTTTTTCTTGTTGTCTACATGTTCATATAGTATTTTTCTGATACTACAGAACATATAATGGGAGAAGTGTGAAATTGCATTTTTGAGTATTTCTGCATTTAAATCTCTGTGAACCTCTCACAGACCCAAACGGCAGGCTCAGACACAGTGAGATTTCCTACATCACAAATCCAAGCTCCGCCTCCCGAGACCCGCAATTTATGCAGGCCAGACTCAGAGAAGTAGAGAGGACGATCGTGGAACTAGCCTGTGCCTTAGAGGATTGTAATGCTCTTAAGAAAGCTAATTATGATATTAGCTGTCTGAGAGCTAAATGGCTCCTATGTTACCTGCCACTTCGACTACACCGGCAATGTTAGGCTACAAACTAGCGTGAGGAGAAGTGTGCAGAGCAGCGCTGTTTCCGCTCATGACTCAGAGGCGAATCGCTAATGAGCTACTGGAGCTCTGCAGGAGAAAAGTTCTTAAAAATGACACAGATAACATGATTTTGGCTAAAAACTACGTAATCACAATTTAAAGACCACCGAGAACACTTTAAGTAGTAAAAAAAAGAATGATCAGAGAGGGACTTTAAGCCTGTAAACAACCTCAGCGTGAGGTATTTGTCAGGAGGGCAGCTTAAGAGTTATGATTTACATTAGTGTGAGAAGGATAAAAAAATCCTCTTATCATGTTCTTGAAATAGTTGTTAACTGGCTCTACAGTTTATTGATTAGTCTTTAAAACACATGTTTGTTTTCTCTCAAAAGTTTCAGACCTTTTAGACCAGTCCTGTTGTAAACCTGCTGGCCGATTAACATGCAGCTGAGCAGCAAACTGAAAGATATCTCCAACCATCTGGTCCTCTCTTCAGACCGTTCAGTGGCACTTTATGTTCCGGTCATTGATAAAGTACAGCTGCATGGAGCGTGTGCAGGCCTGCAGAGGAAACGCTTTCACTCTGTAAATACTTTCCTTTGAGCAGAAGCTGAAGAGGAGGAGTGAAAGTCATCAGAAGCACCAGATGTGTGACAGACTGGAATTATTATTGAGATTTAGCGGTACACAACGACCGGCAGCTTGACAGGGAGACAGGCGAACAAAAGCTATAAAAAAAAAGCACAACGCTGTGAGGGATCGACTCACCTTGTCTCTTATAGATAGGGGCTTTCCTGTAGATGTTGGTTTCCTCTGAGGCTGGGAACAGAAACAACAACAACAACAACAAATCAGTGTGAAAGGAAGCAAGAGGAGAGGAGAGGAGAGGAGGAGAGGAAAGGAGACTAATCTTGATTTTCCTATTCATCCCCTCCTACAGGATTAGTTGTGTACATTTACAGTCTCCTTAACCGTAAAGCTGCCAGCGCGGGTAATAAACTGCTGTGGTGGAGACGGTGCCGTGCATCCAGACAGCCTGACTGACGTGCAGGGAGGCTGATTAATACGGAGTCACAGGCTTATTACTGGAAAGAGCAGCAGATGGCAGAGGAATAAAGAAGAGGGAGGAGAGCGGTGTAAGGGTGGAGAGAGGGCCGGATGGAGAGGAGGAAGAAAAAGGAGGAATCCAGGGAGTGATCAGAGCAAATGACGCTCTGTGGACAATTCTGATAATTTAGTGTCTCAAAAATACGTCATAAATTGAAAATAATGTGAAGTATAAGCAACAAACAAGCAAAAGGGACGAATACGAAAAGGAAAAACCCATTTTTGAAAACCTCCGGGTACTTTAGAGAAAGTACCAATAACCCTGCCTTAAAAAAGTTAAAGCTTTCACTCCCAATAGGCCTTTGACGCTAAATTCGTATGCACTCATGATACTGTGAGGCACTTTGGATAAAAGCATCCACCAAATACATTTGACTCCGTGTTGAGGAGCGTGAAGGGAGAGAGCTGAGCCTGAGGAAAGCCGGGGACAAGGAGAACAGGCGCTGAGAGACGGACGGAAGGAGATAATGGAGGGAAAACCAAACGCACAGAAGAGGAGGCTTTTAAAGGTGAAGGGAGAGCAAGGCATGAACTCGATAAAACCAGGTGTTAATGGGGTGTTAAAATAAACTGAACCAGGATCAGTTGTCGGATTGAAGTGCACAAAAGCTGCAGATCAGTGAGATAAATCACAGACGCCTCATTGGAAGGAGGGAAAATACTTGTGTACAGTAGGAATGAGAATCGATAACAGGTTCGCTGTCTCCGTGACGATTCTGCTTATCGGTTCCTCTTACTTCTCTATGCGTGATGACGTAGTACGTGAGAAGTATGTTTTGGTTCAGAACTTCCAGCGTCAAAAGCACTCTAGAGTTTGGCTGTATTTCACACGGAAAGATCATACTGGGGCTACTTGCAACACTTGCAAAGATTTAATTTCGTCTAAGGGGGGAAATACATCCGATATGCAGAAACATTTGTCCATCCAGCATGCAGTTTATTTGCAGAAGTGTAACGTGTTTGATACGCTACTTAGTGAAGACGGGACTGGTACAGGCAAAAGCAGGAGCAGAGCTAACATCTTGGCGTCATCAAGGTAACGTTTAACTCCTCCAGGTCCTGTCTGTTGTGTAGATGTTTGCGTCATGTTAACCCCCTTACTCTCCATCTCCTTAAATTACATTAAGATGACGATGACTGCCAGAGCTCAGAGGCTGCAGCGGTTAGCTCTTGAACACCTTTCGCAGCCCCTTTCATCGAGGCAGGGAGGAGTAAAATGACGGAGGCGAAGATAAACGAATATCACAGAGCTGTGAGCAGATTTGTGGTCAAAGGGCCAGTCACATATGAGTGCATGGAAATACCATATCTCCTATCCAAGGTGACATTATTAAAGGGTTAATGCAAACAAACCCATTTGTATTTTCTTATTTCTCACTCAATGTGAATCGATAAGGCATCGTATCGATAAGGAATCGTATTGGAATGGAATCAGAATCGCTAAATTCGTAACAATTCCCATCCCTAGTGCACAGTGTGATGGATTTAAAGGCTTGTTTGGAGAAAATAGAATAAAATGAGAAATTGAACAATATATTTGGAGAAATTTACGATAATGATGATTATAAATAAATAAAACATTTGGGTGTGTGTCTGGGGTGAGAGCAGGCAGTGTGGATCTGTGGTCAGGGTCTGGGTCTGGGCTTTGCTAAACATGAAAAAACCTAAATGACCAAGAGATGCAACAGTTAACGTTTGAAGAATGGGTTGGTCTCGGGATCCGGGGTTAGTAAGCAGGTCTGGGATCAGCGCCACGGATGACGGCCTACCTGGCACATGGAAATGCTTTGGGGGTTGGAGGGTGGAGGTGGTGGGTGTGGCACACCTGGGCTCTGGCTGATTGTAATAAGGTGAACTCCTGCCACTCTCACTGCCTGCAGTCAGTCAGCGCAACCAATCACAGTAAAGGAAACCAAAGCATGATCAGCAGAGCAGCCCACGACACCAAACAGAAAGACAAAGATAACACAACATGTGTGTGAGTGTTTGGAGTGCAGCAATGAAGTCTTGGGCTCCAATCATGACACAACACGACTGCAGAGGACAGTATATCCTCTGTTTATAGGTGTGTGTGTGTGTGTGTGTGTGTGTGTGTGTGTGTGTGTGTGTGTGTGTGTGTGTGTGTGTGTGTGTGTGTGTGTGTGTGTGTGTGTGTGTGTGTGGGATGTGAGTCTGTGCTTGAGTGGGCACATTACCGGGGAGATAACAATGCAGAGGGGAGCCTCCATGGCGACTATGAGCAGGAGAGTCAGTGAAAGCAGAGCTGGAGGAACGCCTTGTTCTCAAGTCAATGCCATCCAAGAGATCCTAGAGAGAGAGAGGGAGGGAGAGAGAGACAAAAGAGAGAGAGAGAGAGAGAGAGAGAGAGAGAGGGAGGGAGAGAGAGAGAGAGAGAGAGACAGCGGTTGAGAGGGGTTGTCTCTGAGTGATGAGTTTCATTTACTAAGTGCAGTAAATGCTCCTTCCAAAACCAAATTTCAATTTAATTAGGAGCAGTTTAATCTTCAGTATTACACAGAGCAGCTGGAGAGCCCTCCCCTAGAATCTGATTGGCCGCTCAAATGGCTAACCTTGATATTCTAAACCAAAACTGGTTATTTGTCTTGTCAGAGGCGGGACTTATATTTCAGTGAAGTATTTAGGTTGCGATCATAGACTGTATCTAGAATGGACGCCGTCTGTCTCCTCACTGGGTGAAGCCACCGCAAGAACAGCACCCTCTGGTGACGGGCTGCAGTATAGGTCATAAACCCTGCTTCCTCCAGCAATCCTTACCTATCCTTTTTCTCCCCCCTGCTTGTGTGGTTTGTGCTCAAGTCCTCTTTTTTCTGTACAGCTCCAATTTTTAAAAGTTATTAGGGGGTTCATGTTTTCTATACGCTGTTTAAGCCGAGCGTCATCACAGAGACTCTCCCGCCAAATGCGTACAACGCAAGTGGTGGTTTCAGGATGTTTCGGCTTCAAATTCGTACGAGGGAAGGCGGAGCCAAGTTGTCTCTGAGTATAGTATAGTATATACAGTCTATGGTTGCCATCTAACAGGCTCCTCATTTTAACGAACATTTGATCATTTATCATTTATTATTATCACAACATTATTCTCTGAAAATTTGAGTGAAAACAACGACCTGAAAATCTGAAAATTTCAGATGTCTCGAGCGACATTTGTGAATGCGGCACTTACATGAGAGTATGGTGACAACGAGCCCAGTGACTGTAAGAGAAGGAGAGAAATAAACGTCATTACGATGATTGATGTGGACAAAAACGCAATAATATCCTCATTAAGAGCCATATATGGTCAGTTTTCCTTTCATCTGACGTTTGGTGGGTCATATTACAGCTCCGAATCACCCAGTGCTTTCATTATTGATTGATTGAACGCGTCTGTACCTGTCCACAGCTGTATCGCTCCAGAGTGTCATCTGAGAAGTGCGAGTGCGCGTGGTCAGCCTGATACGGGATGATGTCAGGCCGCTGGATGTCATATATGGCTTTGACCCTGGGCAGAGCGGCCAGCTGCTTATAGTTCAACACATCCCCGTCAGCTTTGGACTGATGGGTGAGACAGGAGAAAGACAGGCAGTCATTGAGAAAATTAATACTGAGATACAAACAGGAGAGAGATGATTGTTACGAAAGGACGATGGGCAAAAAACTGGGGCTTTCAAAAACAAACAAACAAACACAGACATGAAGAGAAACTGACAAACAGAAAAAAGCAACTGAGACAAACAGAAAGAAAAACAAGCTGAGGTCAACTGAACTATGAGCAGGTCAAAATATAAACCTGAAGGCTGAAAGAAGAAAAAGAAAAGTCCCTGTAGACCTATCACTTTACTTCACATGCCAGCAGACAGACCAGAATTAAAGGGATATTCCAGCGTAAATTTAAGTTATGGTCAAACACACCGTAACACCGGCTTGTTGTGGCTACATTTCACAGGATACGTAACGGCTGCACAATGTGTTCGCTGTCTGGCTCCGCTGCAAACCGCTGCGGGGGTCAGATCAGATACGCAAGGCTTCTATTTTTGCCAGACGCTGCAGCACAACGCATCAATTCAGTGCAGCGCAGCACGAGCAGCAGCGGAAGTTGTATGTGGCTACAGAGTAAAATATTCGGTTAATTTTTAAAATAAAGTCAATACTTTTAACTGTTATTCACTCTGTAATGGGAGGGGCCAGGGTTGTGGGATGTGGGTGTTTATTTACACCGCTGATCTCATTCAATGTCTCACAGTAAAACATGCGAAATCTTGTGAGATCTCGGTCAGCGCTTCTCCTTTGCTTGCAGGAGCAGATCGGATCTGGTGGGCACTGTTTGCTTGCGTTTTTGATCTGTCTGCTGTTCCAGAGCAGATTGGATCTGCATACGGTGGAATCCTGGTGTTGGTCAGACCCTTGAGAGATGAATGCTGCCAACTGAGTGATCAACTCAAAGGAGCCCTGACGAGTCAATCACGAGTGCAGTTGATCATTTCCTTGAAGTCATAATCATCATATTAATCATTTTGCACCGCAGACACGGTAGTTCCTCTGCCTTAGCGTCTCGGTCTGATTGCATTTCCATGAAGTAATAATCATAAATGTTCTTCCTTCAGCTGTGAAACTCCGCTGCACTCGGTGATCGACTCGTCAGGGCTCCCCCACAAACAAGCAGCTGCTGGAGGAAAGTGGGTAAGTTGTGTTTAGTCTCTTTGCTAAAGAAACCAGGCAGAGATAAAAAGATGTTTGGTGGCTAGTACTATGGCTGGGACCCTATATGTACTGTTGATGAAGTTAGGTGCTGTTCTGAGCATTATTTGTGGCTATAGAGTGGCTTTTTGGTTGAGGTTTGTCATGGAGACGTAGACCGCTGTGTATTGCTATTGTGAGGTCATTACTGTTGGTAAAGCCAAGTTGGTATAACTAGAGAAGCAAGCAGTCGGCAACATTCATCTCTCAAGGGGGTATCTAACTCGGTGTTACGGTGTGTTTGACCATATTTCAAATTTTTGCCAGAATATCCCTTTAACAGAGACATATTCAAACAGGAAGACATGGTCTGCTGAGAAAGGTGCAGACAAGAAAATGAGCCACACAAGTTTGTTGCTGTGGATTAGATCATGATTGAAAGCTGGGACATTGACAGCTGAGGACAGATTCATATAACTCTTGGCGTAACTACAGCAGCGGCGATGTTACTCACACAGATGAGTCGGTGAGGGGAGCCAAGTAGAGGAGAGGAGTTTGGAGGAGAGATGGACGCTGTCTCAGAGGTTCGCCTCAGCTGTGGAGGCCAAAAAAGTTAGTCTGGTTCAAATGTACACACACAAACACACAATGAAGTAATTCAGATGCTTTGTCACTGTCTACACTCAAGAAAGCTTTGGCTATTAAGAGGTTCAAAGTAGTTTATTTTTTAAGTAAAAAGAAAAATTTTGGTTTTCTTGCTTTTATTCTTAACTGCTTTCAATAGATGAGGAGATAACAGTGTACATGTACATTAGGATCTATTTAATGAATAACTAAATAAGTTAAGTTTAGAAACCTGTTTTGGATGCTTTGTTTTTGAGTAAAAATATCAGTGCAGCTCATAAACTTAAACAGGAAATACAAAGAGAAGACAGAAATATAGAGAGCAACAAACTACGGGTTTTCTGAGATTCACTTACCCTCAGTTTTCTCTCCAGCCGAGCTGCTTCTTTACACATGGGGTGCCAAACTTCTGAGCCTACACAAACACACACAAACAGAGGGACACACACACCAATTCAGCTCTGTTTACTTTGTTTACTGTGAGTGGGAAACAGTCACAGTGTTTTAAAACATCCCATAAAGAGAAGATCAACCTTTTTTATCTGCATCTAAATCAATCAATCAGACACACAAACAGAAGTTGGGCCTGTGGCTCTGGAAGTGGACTGGGCGATTATAAGATTGTAATAAATTTCAGTTTGATCATGTTGATTAGCTGTGAGCATATTTACTTGATCAAACATGACAACAGCCAATGAGAGTCGAGCTTTTCCTGCTGGCTTCTGTAAGTTGCCGGAGAAGTAAATGGAATAACCAAACTTAGAGCTAAACCACAGACTGTATATACAACTTGGCTCCACCTTCCGTCATTATACTAATTTGAAGATGAATTGCTCTCTGTATTTCCTTTTTTTTTCACCACTTTCTGGAATCACCACTTGCGCAGTAGCGTTGTACGCATTTGGCGGGAGAGTCACTATGATGACACTCAGCTTAAACAGCGTATCCCCCGGGTGAGCTACGCAATCTTTGTACACTCATAGGCTGTATCAAGTGTCAATCATAGAAAACATGAACCCCCTAATAACTTTTGAAAATGGAGCTGCACAGAAAAAGTGGACTTGAGCACAAACCAGTCTGACAGTAACTACATGTCAACATCACAACCAGGGGGGAGAAAACTTTATATTCTGTGTAATAAATTTCTAAAATTTGTCCACAGCTCCATAGGGATTGCTGGAGAAGGCGGGATTTATGACCTATACTGCAGCCCGTCACCAGAGGGTGCTGTTCTCGAGGTGGCTTCACCCAGCGAGGAGGGAGACGGCGTCCATTCTATATACAGTCTATGAGCTAAACGCAGAGCTGAGGCAGCAAAATAGATGTCAGCCATAAAACACCCCTCACTCTTCCTACTTTTAAATCACATCTTAAAACTAATTTTTATTCCTCGGCTTTTAGTTCAGCACGAGTTGTGTGATCTCTGTCCTTTATCACTTCCATTTCTTTTACGTTTTTATTTCATTTTATTTTATTTTTACCTGTTTTTATTTATTTACTTCTTGACTTCTGCAGTGTTTGTTCTTTTATTGTGCAGCTCTTTGGTGAACTTGAATGTTTTTAAAATGTAATATATATTATAAAAATAGTGGACTGGATTGGATGCAGTAACAGTTATCCAAACAGAGATACGCCTATTGACCTGAAATGACCAACAACAAAGAGAACCAAGAGAAGACGAACGGTGGAGGACTGTGACATCCTGGCCAGAGGGAGAGAGGGAGAGAGGGAATGAATGAAGGCCGTTAGATTCATAACAATAAACCTGTAATGTCAGGATGTTATATGCATGAGGATCGGATAGCCGTAATGATGGTAATATTTCCGCCCTGAACACACACACACAGACACACACACACACACAATCACACACACACACACACAGTAATTTCCACAGGCCTCGGGGCATCGCAGGCCAACAGAATGGACTGAGTTAGCTGATCATGACTGTAATATACAACCTATATCAACACCATAAATCTGACCTGCACACACACACACACACACACACACACACACACACACACACCCGCACACACACACACAACACCCATACACACACACCCGCACACAAAATCAATACAGTAGACAAGAAGCATGCGTGGTGATTCAGCGCACCCCTGTCCCACCCACGCTCCTCGGCTCTGCTGCTGAACAGATGTACGGCCTTGGACTCTGAATCCTTTGTCTCTGGCTGAGGAGAATCTAAACAGAGCTGCACATCCCCTCTGAGAAAAACAAACCGCTGAGGATTTTTATCACACAACAATCATTTAAATGAGTCCTCCTCGTCTGTCTGTTTTTTCATCCTCTTTTTAACAACTCTATACAAATGAGGTTTATCAGAGGACACAACAGGCCAAATGATGATATCCAAATGAAGGAATGAAAGAAGCCAGTGAAATGCAGGGAAACAGTTTGGACTTTTATGTAGGTATCATTTGAAAAGCTGGACTTTAAATGGGCTTCTGTTTTTTTGCTGAATCATGCAACCACAAGACAGAGCGTGCAGATCAGGCCACTGTTTCAGCTCATGGCTCATGTATTCCCTTCCCAGCCAGATGCCTACTGCTTTATGAGGGCAATAAATGGAGTTTAATTTTTGATTACCATTCTGGCTCCCCCACATCCTGCAAATACGAGAATCCAGATTGTGTTGTGTTCACTTGGTCTGATCGAGTAGCTCTCTTTCTATCCACACAGGAGAGGGTACGCTCGGCCTCTCACCCAAAACAGCTCTCACTTTGATTTCATCTCGGCTCAGATACACACGCAACTAAGTTTAGGAGTGTGAAGAAGTTCCTGATGCCAAAAAATAGTTAATTGGGGACTGGGGTGTGTTGTGGAGAGCAGAGAGAGGAGCTGGAGATGGCAGACGAGTGTGTTGAGGGACAGAGGGAGCACAACTTGAAAGAGGCAGAAGCGCTGATGAATGTCAACAAGTTAACGAGTCAGTGAGACGAGTCTGTATCAGAGTAAAATAGAAGCCACAGTCTCAGATAAGCTAGAGCTCAGGTCGTGTGCATTACTCTAGAAGACTTTTTCCAAATAAGTCTTTTTTTTCATCAATGTAAGTTCTTCAAGTGAAGTTTTGTTACAGTAAATAGTTTCTGTCAAAATATTACACATGGAGTCAATATTAGGATTCATTTGTGATGTAGGTAATTTTTCCCAAAATTACTTAGGAGATACAACTTCATAATTATGATTCAGTATTTAATAATAATAGGATACTAAGTCATATTTATGAGATACTAAGTCATAGTTATGGGATACGAAGTGGTAATAATGAGATACTATCTCATCATTTTGAGATACTTCTTCATAATTATGAGAAACTAGCTAAAGATAATGAGATAGAATCTCATAATTATGACTTATTATCTCATAATTTTGATTCAGTTTCTTATAATTATGAGATAATATCTCATAATCATAAGATAGTATCTCATAGTTATGACATAGTATCTCACAATTATGAGACAGTATCCCACAACTATGACTTAGTATCCCATTATTATTAAATTCTAAGTCATAATTGTGGGATACTATCTCATAATTATCAAATACTAAGATATAATTAGGGGATACTATCTCATAATTATGAGATACTACTTCATACACTATGAGAAACTATCTAAAGATTATGAGATACTATCCCATAATTATGACGTAGCATCCTATTATTATTAAACACTAAGTCATAATTTTGATTTAGTTTCTCATAATTATGACTTAACCTTTTTTTTTTTTAACTTTCCAATTTTTTTTTACTGGTGCAAATGGGCTTCTATAGAAACTAGTGGGCCAAACTGGAAACAAAAAAATTATCATTATCTGACATCAATTCTTTGTCTTAAAACTTGTAAAGTTTTACATTCGTTAAACACAGTGAAGAAAATCCTTGAAAAAGCAAATCTGGTTGAATGTCTGGAGGAGCTGAGGACCTGATGCAACAACTAAACAAGCAAAAGCTGCAAAACTATCATGTTGGGGTATGGTGGAAGTGTTACTGCTACACTGCAAAAAAGATGTTAAATATTTCTGTATAATCAAATCAACTAACCGAAAGTCAAAGACACTGTTATATTCAAACTTGTACCAGTTTTAATTTTTACAATTACGTAGTTCATTTAAGACTTTTTCAACACAGTTTACCACAAAGACCCACACACTACTTCTTATTCCAAACATGCATCATGAGATTGATTGCCGATGTGTACGCTCCTGTGTTTGTGTGTCTGTGTGCTGGCGTGTTGTAATTGAGTGTGTCTCACAAGGGTGATCGCTCAGCCCTCCTACATGTCTGAAGTCATCAAAAGGAGTGAATGTAACCTTGGGGCAGCTCACTGGAGCTCAGCATGCACACACACACTCACTCACACACACACACACACCTGCATTCATATGCAGACGCACCAGTGTGCAAACATGCATTCATGCAGATACACTAGCATACTTGAGCATGCTTTTACAGGTGCAGATTAAAACACACCAACATACATTGACTTCAGGTGAATTATGCAAAGGCCTGCTTTTTACTGTTGGCAGAGAGCGAGCGCGCAGCAGAATGTCAATGAGGTGAAACAGGAGGCATCAACTCCTGTGGTGACTCTGACTCTGTGTGTCAGCCACATGTTACGCTACAGTAGTTCAACAGTTAATCTGGATTCAACACCGTCTGCACCAATTATATGTGTTACATAAACTATCTGCTTCCACCAGAGCGCTGTTTGTTGTGGTGCTGTCTGAATTCTTTTACTGTTTCAGCTTTATCTTAATAAAACATGCACACACTTATGGGCTGCAGGGTTTTGACGCTCATGTGTGGCCTCTTTACACAGTAATATCTCCTACAGTGTGTGTGCATATGTAATTCATTTGCATAGGTATCTTGTAAACAGGGTAATATGGCTTATTTCACTTTAACAAAACAGACATGTAAAGCCGGAAAACTCTTTCGAATGTTAATTCATTTTGATCACATTTTCTTTTCAGCCAGTGGACTTTGATATCAATATCAACTTTTTTTATGTGTTTTATAATCTGTCTTTTAATTTATTGTTAATACTGGTGTTTGGGTTGGACTCTCCGTGGAAAAAAACACTGCTGAGGAGGAAGTTAGTGAGTTTTTTTTGCACCCATAGCTGATACTGGAGCAGGACTGTGGAAAATACAAATGTTTTTAGAGGATATAATGTTTTTGAATGGGGAAACTGGAACATAGCATTTAAATTCTTCACTGCTGTTTGAAGAAAAAGGGTCAAACTACAAAGATATCAACACTTTTCTAGGGCTGCAAGGATTAGTCGACGTAATCGATTACGTCAACGTGAAAATTTAAGCGTTGACATGTTGTGTTATTGTTGCTGTAAATCACACACCGGCCTCTTCATGCTCATCTGTAATTGCAGTGCACAACAGGAAGAGCAGGGGGCAGTATTGCTCGCTGTTTACATCCCACAAGGAAACGCACGAATTACAAAAAGACTCAAAAACTCCAACCCAAAGTTTTCAAAGTTCGGGAACATATCAATGAAACCAACGCAACACGCGAAATGTGTTCTCTGTGAAGCTCAATTCGCATCCTAGGGTAGCACTACGGTGATGCATGAACACCTTAAATGCCTACGCCCCCGTGTATCATCATGTACCGCAAAGAGATGACCTTGTTGATAGTTGATACCTCGTAGATATTTTTAATCCATCAGCCTATGATGCTGATTAATAAAACTTTTAATTCGTACGTCTTTCAGTTGTAAAATTATAGAAAGGAGCTTGCTTAGTGAATGCTAGTTCACTTACGTTAATGTGTACTTTACGGCAGTAATCAGTGAATTACAGGGGCAGGCAGCTGCTTTGACATTTTTCATTTCAGTCCCTGTCTGTACTAGCATTTGTAATGTTGTGGAAGTTTAAGCAACTTTAGGATGAATGTAGGTCCAAAATAGGTGCTAATGAAGATAATCATGATTAATCGATCAATAGAATTATGATTAATCGAATCACGATTAATCGGAAAAAAATTAATAGATTAGTCAACAACAAAAATAATCGTTAGTTGCAGCCCTACATATTTTCGCATCTATTGGGACATAATGTCACTGAAGCCTTTAAAATCAACATCAAACTGCTTCATCTAATCACCGTTTGTCATATCTGACAATACCGTATTTTTCACACTATAAGGCGCACCTGATTATAAGGCGCACCATCAATGAACGCGTCTATTCATGTCTATTTTCATACATAAGGCGCACCGGATTATAAAGGATTATAAGGCGCATTAAGACAAACAATCAGTCAGATAAGTCAAACTTTATTTAACTTATTCAATAACTCCGCGAGGCTATGGTAGGAGGATTTTAAGTGCGCCTTATAGTGCGAAAAATACGATAACTCAAAATCTATCACGTTTTGAGAGTTAACATATAAATACCGCACCTGAAAAAACTTTTCTACACTGGAAAGTAGAACTAAAGAGAAGACAAGAGCCGTATCTCAAATGCAGTTGGTAATGGTGCTCAAAGGAAATGTAGAGTTTATCCCAAAAGGGTCAAGAGAGCGTGAAAACTCCTCACGGTGCCTTTAGTGTTTGGCTTGTTAATTTGAGAAAGAAAAAAGAAAACAGCATAACAATGTAAGCAATGTGCAGACCACACGGTTGAGACTGTTTTACATACATTTCAATTACAGAATGAGTCTTATTTTTTCAATCTAATTTACAAACAGAGGGTCTGGGATGATTCATTTGGGACCTCCTGGTTTCATTCAGATTAATTCTGTCTGAAGCGGCGCAGAATAATGAACACAGCAGAGACGAAGCTTGAGAGGTAATTGACTCCAACCTTTGTGGATCAGGGAAACATCAACAAGGTGAAGGTGGGTGTGTGAGAGAGAGAGTGTGTTATATGTGGGATCAATAACCTTTATAACTGTAGTGTGTTAAAAGCAGACGTACTCTAACTGGTCTCCTTTTGTTGAACACACACACTCACACACACGGAAACACTGAGGCCATCTGGATAATGGCAGCATTCAGCTAATTCAATACATGCTACAAGTCTATTTTTACACCGTGCAACCGCAGGAGCACCTTTTTGTGGCTTTACTTTTTCTTTTTATAAAATCAAACATTTAATATTTGTCTCTTTTTTCTTCTCTTTACCTCACCTGTAAGGTACATTTCCTCTCCCTCTAGGAACATCAAGTGGCAGCGAGCGCATGTGGCACAGCTGGGGTGGTATCGTTTCCCTCCAGCCTGGAGGAGAGGAAGAACAGGAAAGGACACAGAAGGAGAGGGAGGAGGGAAAAAAAAGGACAGGGGGAGAAAAGTTTATAAGAAGAAAGTGAAGGGGAGGACAAGATCATGACAGGAGATAGAGAAAAGAAGAATAACAGGATGAAGATGGAAGAAAGAGTAGCGGGAGGAAAAAACAAGGCAAGGAGAAGCAACAGTAGATGATGAGAGTGGCGGCGAATCGAAATAAAACAATGAAGATTCAGGAAGAGCGAGAGCGGCGATAAGAAATGGAAGAAATGGGAATGAAAAGGGAAAAATGGAGATAGGAGAGCCTTGCTTTGTCGGATTTGTGAAGCTGCTTTGTCAGTCAACACTTGAGTCATTTTAAGAGGGACAGCTGCGTTTCTTCACAGCTTTTTATAGACCGACAAACACACACACACGTTTCAAATGAGCACACAGACCCACACTTTGTTTCACACAGAGACAAAAACCCTGCACTCTCTCTGTCTACTGCACTCACAGTCACACAGACATATATTATTCACACATGGGAAAATTGGCTTACCTCAAGTACTCGACCGCTGATGTACCTGTTGCAGCTGTCACACCTGATCCCAAACTGAGAGTGGTAATCTGTCTCACAGTAAGGTATCCCATCCCTGCCGAGAGGAAATGAACACATGAAGTTTGCTTTGTTTGTGCAACTGTGTTTTCTCATCAACGGGCTGTATTTTTAATACCTAACCTGAGGCATTTGAATCACAAAATAAAGCGAAAACAAAAGATTGTATTTGTTGTTGATATAAAAGTAAGTTTTCAGGTGAAATCAGGTCTCAATGTGATGATTTAATCAAAGTCTTAAAGTAGACGGTAAGGTGAAGATTGTGCTCTATGATCAATCAGTAAGTCTGACAATTTGGGGATCCAGACACCTACTTGCTGATGTACTCCCCCGTGAGCACACAGCCGCATGTACGGCATTTAAAACAGCTGACGTGCCACTGTCGCTCCAGAGCCAGCAGAGACTGACCGTGTTTGATCTCTTCACCGCAGCCGGCACAGTCTGGAGGAGACGAGAGGAGGAAAACAAGGAGGTGTTAAAAAAAAAAAAAAAAGACACTTTTTTGAGCATTCATTGTCCTTCCTCTCTGCCCTTGCTTCTTCACTTTGCCAACCTCTCATCACGCCTTTCCTTTATCGCTCCTTTCCCCTGTTGAGACTGTCACACTGTCTGTACCAGATGGAGCCACCAGAACCAGGCTACAAGACTACCTGGAGCAGTGGACCACTTTCTGTGTGAATGTGTGTGTGAATGTGTGAATGTGTGTGTGTGTGTGAGGCTGCAGGGTACACGGCTGTTTCACACAGTTGAGCAGGTGGACAGTTAAAGTCACCTGTGTTAGGTAAATCTGAATTTAAGGTCAGTTCAAATCTCAGTGACGGATGACTCTGCTTTTACTATCAGGTCCATGTGTAGCTCAGGTGACATGTTACAAAACATAACTTGGGCCTTATGATATATTCAGGGTCCACCTAAAAGAAAATTTACTCATTTAAAAACTGAACTTTTGATTTAGAGGTGAAGGTTTGGCCACAAAGTCACCCCGCAGTATGTGTGTGTCCTCTCTGCGTCTCTCTGTAAAGAAAACAGTGGCCAAGGCAAAGACAGGCAGCAAAGGTAAAGTCACTGCTAAAGTGCAAACAACTGCAGTAATGTCAAAGTCAGGGGAACCTTGAAAAGGAAAGTTTATCTTAAAATCTATTTTTACAGCAAAGTTTCACTTTTTTACAGCCTAAAAAGAGACAATTTGGTCTCTGTGCCTGATTTACTCATTTATAAGAGGGCAGATATTTACATAACTCATCTCTTTTCTTGATATTGCGGTGAAGAGTTTTGCATCAGTAGGGATGCAGCTGTTTTGACTACCAGGCGACTTGAATGAGCCCTAAACTCCACCTCTGTACTGGTTTCTACATCAGCCAGAATCTGTTGGGAGTCATTTTTCCTAATATGGTGACCACCATCTTTAAGTTTCTTACACCTCCTCAAAAACAAATGTGTCACATCACTAAGACTAGACCCAAGTTCTTCATGAAAAGAACAATCCTCCCAGCAGAAGCCATGTTTATTTCAGGGCCAATAAAATACTGTAGATTTTTATTCATAAACAGCAAAGACTCAGTGTATGGAAGAGGATTAGTGCCACTATGAAAAAAAAGTCCAATATAAATTTTTAATTAATATTTTGAGTTTGAAGTCAGACCGACAGAGTTCTGACTTTTTTCTCAGAATAATACCTATATTTTCTTCAGGATTCTGACTTTAATCTAATAATTCTGACTTTTTTTCTCAGAATTAGGACTTTAATCTCAGAAAACGAACCATTTTCTCAGAACCCTGACTTTTTTCTCATAATTCTGACTTAAATCTTATAATTCTGACTTTTTTTCTCTTAATTCTGACTTTTTTTCCAGAATTAGGACTTTTTTTCTCAGAATTCTGACTTTAATCTCAGAATCCAGATTTTTTTCTTCAGAATTCTGTCAATAATCTCAGAATTCTGACTCTAATTTTAAAATTCTGACATTTTTCTGAGAATAGTTATAAAATAAAATCAGAACGGAATGTTGTTTTTTTTTTTTTTTTCCAGTGACCCTATCCCTCTTTACTAGTGTATTAGTGTATGCATGGGAGTTTTCATGTTTTGATGATAATAGTGTGTGTGTGTGTGTGTGTGTGTGTGTGTGTGTGTGTGTGTGTGTGTTTGTGTGTGTGTGTGTGTGTGTGTGTGTGTGTGTGTGCGTCTTACAGCTTGGTCCATGGACTTTGACGGGCTTGTCACTGTTCAGAGTGTGTGAGCACTGCTGACACACACATTTCTTCCCGCAGAAGGTCACCCTGTCTCCAATTGGGAACGGACTCCTGAGATCACAAACAGAAAAATTATGAGTGAAGCTGAGCAGACATGGTGCTGCAGAAATCATGATTAAAAAAAGTCAGTTCACCCACATCACAAAATCCCAAAACCACAGCACGCCATCTCTTATCAGTGCGTGTACTTTCTGTTTAATACAAGTTTGTGTGGTGTCTCAGATTTGAGGGGGACTGATATGACTTTGATGTTCACATAAATCTGGAAAAAAAAAATCAACTTATGTTCCTGTTTTCCTTTAATTCCTTTCCTTTAATTTGCTTAACTTATTTACTTAAAGTTCTGTTGACACCCCCTCCTTAAAAACACTCACACACAGCACAGGCAGCTTTGCTTCCTTTATGCCGTGTGTGAGTGTTTGTCCTGTTTTATCTTCTTTTTACGATCCTGTTTGACAATATTCATATTCATGCAAAGAAAAATCTAAAATTGTCAGCATTATACTTGGGCGTAGAAAAAAGTATAGTTGGGTTTCCTGCCCACGTATTGTCTCAGTGCTGTGGCTGTGTTTAATAACAGAGGGCCACCTATGGTTTCAAGAGGTTGTGTATAAACTTGCAAAGTCATTATGAGGTACCACAGAGCACAGTTTACTGCAAGAATCTAATTACTTGGTGTTGTTCTTAGGAGTCACACGTCTCAAATAAAGCAGGAGGATCCTTGAGGACACAACAATGGAACTGTAAACTCTTCACTTAACTTTCTTTAACTACCAAGTAAACAACTTTTACAATAAGGTTTACTTTACATCTTTCATTGGCCTGTTAAATTTAAAGGTTGTGACATTTTTCCTCACCTGCAGATGCTGCAGACAAAGCAGTGCGGGTGGTACGTCCTCCCCAGTGCAGACACCACCTCTCCGGTGATGTACTGCTCACAGCTGTCACACTGGGTCCCGTAGAGCCGCTGGTAGTCCTCTGTGCAGATGTATTCGCCAGAGTGGTGAAAGAACCCAGAGTGCACCAGATCACAGCCGCACACTGCAGAGAGAAGGAGAAAAGAAAAACTGAATCAGCTCGAATTAGAGCCCAGAAGTATGAGGCAGAGCAACCACACCGCAAAGTGCAAGGTGAGAAAGTATTACAGAGCCGTTAGTATAACTACTTCTGATTATCTTAATGAGCACATACAGTCAGTGTCTGTTGCTGCTGTAAATAGTCTCCATATTGTTTCCAGGGTATGTAGTAGGGCTGGGCGATAAACCGAAAATATACCGATACCAAAATTTACGACAAGAACTGACGTCATTTGGTGTATTCGGTGTTGTTTTTTTTGTTTTTTTTTGACAAAACTACACTGCTACTGGGTAGGGCTGAGCGATAAACTGAAAATTTACCGATAACGAAATTTACAACAATAACCAACGTCATTTTGCCCATGTCAATAAAATATAAAAACAAATCAAAGTTGGTTTTGGATGTGTGTAGGTCTGTTATGGTCTCATGTCCCTTTAAGACGCTGTCCTACGTAGGAGACGTGACTCCACCCCATCCAGTCCGTAAAAAAAGAGGGAAAGACAGGTGAGGAGATGGAGGATGGTTCAAAAGTTTTAGCGGCTGAAGTAGACAAAGTTATTGTGGGAGGGGGTGAGCAGCTTGTGGAGTAGTTATCGTCCATTTATCGTTATCAAGGTGAACTGATCAATATATCATGATATTGATTTAAGGCCATATCGCCCAGCCCTAGTATGAATTGTATTTTTGGGCGATAAGGCGCACCAGATTATACGGCGCACTGTGAATTAACATGTCTTTGTTCACACATAAGGCGCACCGGATTGTAAGGCGCATTAAGCATTGATTGGTTTATTGTTGCTAGCGTGTAATCCGGGCCCGGGCTGCCTTACATGAATGCACTTCTAGTTTAGACATTACAGTCAGGCAGAATTGTAGACCGCTTAGGGGTCCTGTTTTGGGACGATCAGTTCCTAACACAGGGTACCGTAATGCTCCGAATACCCATTGAGAGGAGCGGCTTACCAAACTCATACTTACATATTTCAACAGTTTTCTGAGCGCATTGTACCACATAAAATCGGTCAGCAAGCACAACAAGTAATCATACATAAGGCGCGCTGGATTATAAGGCGCACTGTCAATTTTTGAGAAAATTTAAGGATTTTAAGAGCGCCTTATAGACTGAAAATTAACAGCCCCCCCCCTCCATATATCAGTTAGTGTGTGTGTGTGTGAGACAGACAGTCTAGAGGGTGAGGGGCTGTTAGGAGAGTAGCCTGTTGTCCTTTTGACCTCAAAAGGGTTAATACTGTAATCTGGTTTCTGGGATTAGAGCAGTCACCATCTAATCTGTTAAATAATACAGTATGTCACGGTGATCTATGCATACAAAAACAAACACTCTGTCTAACATGTGGACTTCTACACAAACAGGATTTCATATATATGTGCATCTGCATGTGTCTAACTGTAGATTACATCTTGCGCATACGCCCGTGCATCCATAATGAACACACTAATGTTTATTTACAGAGACAGAGTTGTGAGGTAGATGCATGTCCAGGCACACAGATACACCCGCTGTGTTTACCGTATATACTGACAGCATGATGTATGGCTTTTATTTATTTAGCAAATGCAAAGTCTCTCAGCCAAATGATTGCTTCTGGTCCAGCTGTGCTAAGGGTGAGGGGGCTCCTGATAAGCTGGTTGGTTAGACAGTTTGAAAGCAACTGAATGATGATTTGCTCCAGTTATCAGGGAGGGAGGGAGGGAGTGAGGGAGGGGGCTGCTGTTGTTTCCCATCAGTTGTATATTAAAGAGCATAAAACAGCTTGAGCCAGTTGCGGAATAACAACACATGACTGTAACTGCATCGAGGGCACTGTACAGAAAAGGGATGTGACAGTATGAAAATTCTACCTCACGGTTGTTGTGACCAAAGTAATTATGGTTTTCGATATTATCGCGGTATTTTTAAAAATGTATTCAAAGGCATTGATTATTACAGAATTTTTGATACTTTTAACTGGTGCAAAACAATACCTTGTTTTCATTGTTTCATCATATCCAGACAGGATAAAAGTCTTCAACTAAGCATTTCTTCGACATCCCTACAAAACCCAAAATATGCCCATACTACCAACTTGGTCCTCTGAGAGTGCTGATGGATGTCTTCAGCGCTGTTGTCTCTTCCTTCCGCCATGATTTCATTTCAAACTCAATAGAAAGCCTTTTTCCAAATTTAGATGTTTAGAAGTATGGTGAAGACGTCTTTTCAACCACTTTTTGCTGGGTAGGAGATGTATCAGCATACATACGTGCAGTGCACCGTGGAGTGCACGCACTGAGTATTAGCATTAGGCGATCACACAGATGATCGATTAGCGAGATATCGTCCTTGATCACACAGCTGATTAATTAGTTATCGTCGGAGATCTCACAGCTGATCCATCACCCCCCCACACCACAGATTTTTGAAATTAAAACGGTATTCGTTATCATCAACATTTTTATCACAATTTACTGCTAAACCGGTTACCGTTACATCCCTCATTCAGAAAAGAACTACAGCGCCATCCACCCAGCAAAAAGGGGTTGAAAAGATGTTGAAAAGACGTCTTCACTATATCCCTAAACAACGTCTAGATTCGGACCATCGAAATACAGCCCAGTTTTTAACGTCTTTTTTGGGGCTAACGTGATTTAGCCTGAAAAAAGACGTCTTAATGACATCAGGTGTTCGGTGGGAAGAGTAAAAGACTAAAGACTCCTCGGCCAGTCTTGTCATAGTAGCTGCTTGTACTGTCATTCTCAAAACCACACTGGAGTTGCATCCTGAAATATTCTCCCCTTTACCTCGCTGCATCTTATTTCTTTCCCTATTCAATGAAAAATGAAAATTGGCCCAGTGTGCCTCAAGACAAAAGACGTCAAAATAAATGAAAGCACTGCTCGAGACCTTATCTGCTCACTCACACAGATGCCAAAGCACACAGCATGATACCTCTGATGTTTCAACATCCGTATAAAAACAGTTCCTTTATAGAAACCTGAAGTCAGACACCTGAATGAAAGCCAACAGATCAAGATATCTTACAGTGAATTGAAAATCTCTAATTTAACTAATGGCTCTAAACCCAGAGGAGTGAATGGATCCCCTCTGATCCAGGCCAGAGTGTTAAGTGGCTCAGGCTGAGAGAGGGAGAGAAGGGGGAGGTGGGAATAAAGGACGGGGGAAGAGAGGGAGAGATACTGTAGCAAGACGAGCAGTCCAGCTGCCTAATGTATGTCCACTGGAACCAACCTGAAGACATAGAGACGGTAAAGCAACATCTCAAACCCCTGTGAGGAGTTTTTAGCAAATCATGAAAAACAGACTCAGATAATGAAAGCAAACAGGATTATCAGCACAAGGATCGACTATTTCTGTCTGAAAGTGACACCAGGGCAGGTGACAGACTCTTCCTTAGTTTTTGCATTTTCCAGAACAAAAACCAGAACCGTCTTTTTTTAATCAGATTTGATCAATCTCTTGCTAGTCCCCGTAAATATTAGCTATGTTTTGAATTGTTTGCGTTTTAAAATCACGCGTTATGACGAGCTAGCTAACAAAGCTATAGCTATTGATAGCCACACTGATGTCTAACTGCTATTGCAAACAACAGCTAACAAAGGCTAAACGTTACAACAGTAGGATGTTTTCTGACTCGTTTACCAGTATTGTCACTTGAAAGCGAGGGGTACGATTATGATATGATTGTCATAGTAATGACACTTCTGTTATTAGTCAGATATTTAATCCTTTGCTAATCCACGTAAATATTAACATTTTTTTGAATTGTTTACGTTTTAAAATCGCACAGTACGACGAGCTAGCTAACGAAGCTGTAGCTATCGATAGCTACACTGATGTCCAACTGCTGTTACGAACAGTGGCTAAACGTTACAACACTAGGTTGTTTTCTGACTTGTTTACCGGTATTGTCGCATCAGCCTACGACACAGCGGCAAGGCATGAAGACGTTGTGGGAATCGAGTGGCGTCTCGTTTCTTAGGAGCGTGGAAGGGTAGACAAAGGAGTAAGACATAGGGGAAGGGGTAAGAGTGACAATTGGGACTGACCCATAGTGTTAAGTAAAGCCTACATGGATCATGATAACCCTGATCGAACCCTCATCGGAACAGTTCAAGCGTGCGCCTCATGTAGAGGCTATAACATTTACCCCAGCGGTTTATTAGATTCCCCTTCATGACAATTTGTCATGTCTTCTCCACTTTCTCCTCTCCACATTTCCTGTCTCTTTCCTGCAGTCTAATCCATTTAGGGCAGAAATGAAAAGTTTTCACTTGCTTTCGACAGAAATGCATTATGTACAAATTCACAAGAGTCTCAAGTCATTTGAAGTGCTTGTTGTTTCCGGCAAATAAGGTCACTTTGATTTTTGTCCCAAAACTGAAAGTTTTCTTTTTTTTCCCACTATATAGCCTGAAGTCAAAAAAAGCAGAACTAGGACATTGTTCTAAAAACAAGAAGTATTTCACAGTGTTTTTGTTTTCCTGCCTCCTCTGTCTCTGATATTGTGTTTTTGTCGGGGCAAAGCTGCTGTTGCACAACTTTTAAATGCCAGCGTGACCTTTATCAATCTGTGTGAGAGTAAATCTGCTCACTGTGGAAGACTTACACTTCTTTATGTACTGTACACACACAGACATAAACACAACTGTATGTGATTTATATGAGTTGCTGGATTTTAAAAGTCTCTGTATGTTGATGCGTTACAAGAATAAGGATTTGCCGAACCACAGCTGGGGTTGTGTGGTTTTATAAATAGACACTTTCACACATTTAAACAGGTTGTTTTTTCTCTTTCTCGACTGAGACATTTGAGGATGATCTCTGGGTCCTTCTCATCTCTTCTCACCACGCTGATAGCGCGCTCATGTTCATCACTGTCTGGGTGGAAAGCTGTTAAGGAAGGATAAAAACAGGACAGAGTGGGAGCTGTTTCTGTTTGTCCTCCCCTCAGAGGCCTCTGGTTTATTTGGATTTCAGATCAGACTATTTTCTGCAAACTGTCTTCAGAGACCAAGAACCACGGGTGAATTGTCATGACTTCGGTTAAACTGTGACTTTAAATGAAGCACCACAATGAGTTTAAACATTTGCCTCCAGTTTATGGTATTTACGAATGTTCTTCCTTCCTGTCTAGATCATTACTTGCGTCATACTAACTCTCAGACGTATACGGCTTTGGACAAAAAACACCTCTTGAATGAAAACATACAACTGCAGAAGAAAAATATATTTATAATTTTAACCGGAGAACAGATCAAATGTAAAATGTAAATGTGAATGTTCTTCATTTATAAAGCCCTTTATAACAAACCTTTCGGTGAACCAAAGTGCTTTACAATACATAGTAAATAAAAACAATAAAAAGCAATAAAAAAAAGAATAAAATACAATGCAATAAAAAAAAGTGTCACCACAGTACTGGGTATTAAAAGCCAGCATAAATAAATAAATATGTTTTTAAGTGGAGATTAAAAAAGGCCCTCTTGAATGAAAACATACAACTGCAGAAGAAAAATATCACCCCAGTGTTTGTGATTTGATCTGGGCAAATGTCGGCCTTAAACACGTTTTGTTTCCTTATAACATCAAATTATTCCTGATTTTGGTTAACTTCAGCACTGTCACCCTTTTTGAACTACTTTGGGGCTTGTATCCCTTTATTAAGACGAGAAACTGGGAAAGCAGGATGTGGGTATGACACGCAAAGTGTCAAGGGTCGGGTTAAACCTAAACCACCACCCACCAGGACTATCGTCACTGTATACAAGCTGTGTGAATGACCTTCGAGCAAAACTGGCACCTCTATGCTGTTGCGTTCATGCTAACAGCAGCAGGGGTGTGCAAAGCAGAGTCGCCTGCATGGACATAGACCATAGACTGTGAATAGACGCCATCTGAACAGCACCCTCTGGTGACCGGAGCTGTGGACACTTGATACAGCCTATGGCTGCAGTATTGGTCATAAACCCCGCCTCCTCCAGCAATCCCTACGGAGCTGTGGACACTTGATACAGCCTATGGACGTGCAAAGATTGCAAAGCTCACCCTGGGGGATACGCGGTTTGAGCAGAACGTCACCACAGCGACTCTCCCACTGAAAGCAAACTCTCATATGCGATATGCAGGCAGCACCCAGAGTACCTCTATGGTGAGCATGAGCGAACAACTCAGACAGAAATTTGTCAAATAATCGTTTCAAGTGTCATTAAAAGTGCGGAAAACTGTGTCTGAGCCAACATCATTTCATTGGGCTTTCATTTAGTGGTTCAATTATAACAGAAAGGCCACAGCAGACGACTCCCAGAATCTAAATGAGGCTGTGACAATCCGCTGCCATCCATTACCTCCCTCTGTCACATGACATTTCAGTCTTTCAGGGACGGTCAGGACAAATCTTCCTGCTGCCGCTTGAACCTGCTGACTGAAGCTTTATGTTCAAATGGGCTGAAGAGCTGTCAGCTGGCCCCGCAGCATTCCTGCCAGGAGAGACCTTATAACACCACGTGACCTCATCCTGACCTCGCCCTGACCCCACCTGTTGGCCCTGGCTGAGTGTTTGAGGTTGCTCCATGTGCTGAATCAGCACAAGCGCCTTCAGAGAAAGCAGGGACCTCAATGCAGCCTTTGAGTTCTCGCACATAGATTGATGATTAGGATCATCATGGATCAATATGATGATCATATACTTGTACTGAGAAAACAATAATATGGATGATCTAGGGCTGCACGATTTTTGCCAAATATAAAATCCAGAATTTTTTCTCTGAAATCTCGATTTTAGGTTTTGATTTTTTATTCAGTGGCAACGTCACCAAACTTCACTTTAAAAATACGTTTTTCTATCATCTCTCAAAACGAAACCACTGAAAACGATGTGGTGCATATGCCAAGCCAGTAAGTGGCGCTGTAGTGCTGCAGAGGAAATGCACAAAAGACAGAAGAAGAGTACAGAGCATGTGTATTAATGTTGTTTTGACCGGACACAAGCAGGCACCATAAAAGAGTTACTCTGTGTGTCACATGATCGTTTCCAGAGACGCAGATAGACATCCACACGGAGATGAAATGGTCGTCGTTTACAGATTTATGCACTCTCTGACCCGTTTCCACAAAAGTAATGCGTTTCCATGTGGACGAAACGCTGATACGGCAAAAAACTTTTGCCTTTACTCCTGAATTAGTTTCCGTGTGGACGTGTTGATACTGCCTTCAGACAGACTTTGCAGGGGGGAGTGGTTTGCGCTTCATCTGAGACTGCAAAGTTGTACCAATTTAACACCACTGACTTGCTCTTGTACTATTTAGTCACGAAATGATCGCCTTCTTTAACAAACGCCATGTTTGTTTACACTGGTGTGTGTGGGAACTGGGAGGGGGGAGCCTACAGTGGCCTGGAGGTGCGAGACATGATAGAGAGGAAAACCGATTTGACGATTTTAATTCTTTTAACATCGTCACAAACAAATAATCCGATTACGATTTAAAATCGATTTATCGTGCAGCCCTAAAATGATCAGATGTATCGTGGTTACTTCATTATATGTTCCCAAACAGTCAAACATAATCTTAGGGCTCAGTCCAAAGATGTCACAGCGGCTCTTTAGTTTCTTTTGTTGCAGGAGGATAAAGAAAAGTTCAATTAAGTTCATGTTTCTATGGGGAAGTTTCATTCAGTGCTGCTTCTGTCTGGATGAAAGTTTCTTAAAATCAGTTGTAGAGAAATGTGTAAATCCTGGAGTGGATGACCTGAAGGTTGGAACTAGATTTCAGGTCATAAATCAAATAAATGCAAAACAATGACTCAACAATTTCTTCACTCTTCTCGTTATCCTAGTATCTAATCCATTTTCACTATCAGTCCTTCGCAGCCTGCTACGTTCCCCCTCATCTGCTTAACTTGAGGGGTTCAAGGGTGGGCGGGGGGTGGAGGTTAAGCTGCAGTTTGAGGGGAGCCACAGGAGTATTGAAACACTTTCCCTCTACATCCATTAGCGATGATTTGTAGACTATAAAACCGAAAAGCTCCAGGTCTGGACACACATCACAAAACAAACACACACACACACACACACACACACAAAACAGGCAGAAAGAAACCAGATAATGATTTCTTTGTTTACTGCCAGCGGCACAAGCGAAGGGTCGAGGGATTGAGAGGGAATCAAAAATGTAGGGTTACAAATGAAGACGGATTAGAAAAAACGAGGACTCCTGGAGGCCTGATACACATGTCGACTGTGTCATCTTTCTAATTCGGCTTCCAAATACACAAAAGAGCATGCATTGAATAACACAAGAACACCAGCACACTGACCCACTGTTCAAATGTGCGTGAGAGCGCATACACACACACACACACACACGTACCAAAGATTGAACACAACGGAGCTGATACAGCTGTTAAAGCTTCGGTTTGTCCTTGAAGTCTCTGCTGAGGAAAGAGGGAGACCATCCGTGACTGCATGTACAGCTGAGAGTACACTAATACTGATAAACTGCTCCTGTTGTGCCTTGGACTGAAAAAAACACAAACTGGTTTCAAACAAAAGTGGGTCAGGCCCTGCAGTAAGCTGTTATGTGTCTTTTTTTTTATTCGACTTCGAAGGTGAAGACCCTGCGGTTGTAAATCCTTAAAACAAAATTGCGAGTATCTGCTGTATATTTGCTTTAAGGTGAAACATCTTGTTCTGTCTCTGGAAGTGTCTGCACTGTGAAAAGTCAGACTGTTTGTTTGGGGTATTTGATTTCAGATGCCGAAAGGTCAAAAATGATGTACACGGTTCAATAGTCTGGTGCAAAAAGCCAAGAGGGGGAGGATTATTTTGGACACGAGGCCCAGACGAGACGTGGTGAGAAGAGATGAAAGGGAAGACATGTGTCGAGGGAGAGATTAGAGGAAGAGGAGGAGGAGGAAGGGAGAGCGCGTCATATGTGAGGAGAAAGAGAAGAAGATGGCGAAGTGTGGGTACAAAGAGGCAGAGACGGGGGGACCCAGGGGAGATATCAATGAGGCGATCGATCTGTCCATCCAGCGTGTGCCTGCCGTCCTGTCACCGTCTGCCCTCATTTATTCATCAACGTGGGACGGATATCTTTGCTGTGGCTCCTCTGAATTTGGATGAGTGTGATCAGGATAGATGGACGTACCAGGGGGGATCCAAATGAGCCTCAACATCCAATGTGGTCCATATACAACATACAGTAAGGATGGACTGGACCCGATGAAAATTAGCCTTCAAGTCACATCGATGAGTTACGGGTGAGAATCTGCACACCGGGCAGGATATGGAGCCAACTCTTCAGAACTGTCATCGTTTTCCTTTAAATGGGGACAAATTCAGAAATGTGCTCCTTTATATCTTCAGATTTTATGAGAGCGGAGAGATATTTGCAGAGTTGCATTTTTATTATGAGGGATTAGATTACAGGGATTGGCCTGTTTAAACACACTCGCAGTATGTTTTATGTTCTTACTCCATACTGCTCTTAAAACAAACAGCAGTCTGAAAAGTACCTCACTGGTTTTGAGGCAGTTTACTTTGATAAATCGTACATTTTAAAGATCGACTTAGAGTGCATTTCTTTAAAGCTCATATGAGGAGTTTTTTAATGTTTATGATATAGACTCAAATTCATAGCGACGCCTTTTCATGATCTCCCCAAAAGGGATATTCACAATGAGACCAAACACGACTCACCCACTCTCCTCCAGCAGCCTCTTGTTTATGGGGGAGCCCTGATGAGTCGATCACAGAGTGCAGTGGAGTTTCGCAGCTCAAGGAAGAACATTTATGATTATTACTTCATGGAAATGATCCGCTGCACTCAGTGATCGACTCGTCAGGGCCCTGTATGTTTTCGGCTTAAGTTGACGTTACGTTTTTTTTTTGACCACAACTTAAATTTATGCCAGAATATCCCTTTAACTAGCAGCCAGTGAAATTAACAGTCCAATGACTTTTCTTAGGTGGTCTGTGAGAATCAGGGGTTTCAGCTTTATCAGTGTAGACATACACCGTTTGCTTTAATATTAACGAACAGTACTAAAAACATCTGTGAAAGTGAAAACTCCATTCTACTCTGTATCTGCACTCCTAAACTGGTTCTTTTCCAATCAAATTACCCGTTCAGAAATAAGTGTTGTATAATATACTTAAATTTTGCCATCTCATCTCTCTCACTCATCTGTTTCCATTCCTCCTTTATCCCAAATCTCCTCTCTCATTCCCTCTCTTCAATCTCAAATAGCCGCTCTAACAGGAGATTACACAGTTACCAAACAAAGATGCACTGTAACCCTCAACGCTACAGACAAAGGATGTGAGATGAGAGAGAGAGAGAGAGAGAGAGAGGGACAGCTAGGGGGAGAAAAAAAAATAATGAGCTCTTGTACTAAAAGAAGAAGATTTGATATGTGTCCTCTTCATTAGCTGAGATCTACTCAGGCCCTGATCAATTAGCTAAAAGTCATTAAGCTTACACTGCAAGAATAAACATCCACAGTAGTAAATACTCCTATATCAAAGAGGAAACATATCCATCGATAAATCTGGTCATCACAGGATAAAGGAGTAAATAAAAACAACTAAACAGGAAGGTCCTCTTTTTCTCTCGCTGTGTGTATCCAGGAGATGCTTCCGGCAGATCGCACACAGAAACAGTGATGTCTCGCGGCGCGCTCTGGGACTGTGCGAGTCCAGGCCTGTGAAAAAGAGGTTAGCTGGTTGGGGTCTGTCGACGCACTGAAAACCTGCTGACTGCACTGCATAGCCAGCTGCTGACTGCAGACCTCTATTTGTGAGCTCTGTCCCACCTGCTCACCGGTGGAGCCCGAATATGCAAACACACAAACACTGACCTAAAGCATGTTCACACACAGACAACCGCACACTCAGGTACAGTAAGTGGACAAAACCAATATGGCTGGATTGGAAGTTCCTGCTGGGAGATTTTGACACAGTTATACTGCTGCTGGCAGGGCTTGACACTAACTTTTTTCACAAGGAGCACACAAGGAACTTTAGGGGCACAACGAAAATTGATCCAATAATGTGTGTCTCATTGGTCGACATAAGTGCTATTATTTGAAATCAATTGTAGGTCTGTTGGTCACATGACATGGAGGCTATTGAAGGAAAACAGCCTTTTTTTGAGAACATCAACCGGTAATTTATTGATGGTCCCTTATTTAACACGCAACGTTGACAGCGAGGGTGCCAAGTAGATGTAACCGCTCTGCTGTTGCCATTCCCGGTTATGGAGAGTGAGAAGACACCAGTAGATCCTCAGTGAATGTCCGTCGGATATCCAACCTAAAACTAACTTCACTGCGGTATTTACACGAAAAACATCTGTTGTGCCCCTAAATACATTTTACAATTCACACACACCGATTTTTGGTCGCAAATGCAAGTGAAATGGTTCCCCTGTCGAGCCCTGTACTGGGTAGGGCTGGGCGATAAAGCAAAAAATTACAGATACCGAAATTTATGACAATAACCTACGTAATTTTTCCAATATCGGTATATTTTGTGTCAAAAAATGAACAAACAACAGTTGGTTTTGGATGTGTGTAGGTAGGCTATGCTCTCATGTCCCTTTAAGACACTGTCCTACGTCAGAGACGTGACTCCACCCCATCAAGTTCCATTACAAAGAGGGAAAGACAGGTGAGGAGATGGAGGACGGTTCAAAAGTTGTAGCGGCTGAAGTAGACAAAGTTAATGTGGGAGGGGGTGGGCAGCTTGTGGAGTAGTTATCGTCCATTTATCGTTACCACGGTGAACTGATCAATATTTTGTGATATTGATTTGCGGCCATATCGCCCAGCCCTACTACTGGGCCAACAAAGACGTCTCCACCTTCTGCTGGATGTGAAGAAATCTCATTCCACCTTTTGTCTCAGGCGACACACAGATGTCCAATTATTGAATATTTCTCTGCTCTACTGCAGTTTGACTTTGATCCCGGATAAGTTCAGTTTCTATTTATACAGGCAGAGACAGAGACTGTCACTGATTCAATTGTGCTGGTTCCTTTTTGTCTGAGTGCCAGTAATTATTTAACATCCAACTGTGCTAAATCGACGTGGGTGGAATCCACACATTGTATGTTGTGTGTGACTGCAGGAGTGGAGAATAAAAGAGCATGTTCCTCAAGTGTTTATGGAAGATTTTAGCAAGTGCAGGTGAGTAGAGGATGTGTTTTTTACCTTGACAGGTGAAGCAGTGAACGTGGAAGTGTGTCTTTTTGACACGCACCACCTCCCCACGACAAACTTCTCCACAGCGCTCGCATACGATCGGCGAATTCCCCCGGCTGGAGAGAGGAGAGCTGCTGTTGTTGTTCCCTCCGTACAGACCTGCGTGGTACTGAACTAAAGAGAAGAGAGGAGAAGATCAAACATGTGCGATTGTCATTTTGAAACCTTTGTTTACGTCTTTTAGATGCATCCAAACAGCTGATCAAAGTGTGACAACCGTAAGCAACCACCACCATGAAGAGACACGGGATCTGACGCGTTTTATTTGTCAGAGACACATCTCGTTACAGGAGCATGTGACAGCTGAGCGAAGGCTCTCATGAATTATGTATTTAAAAACAACTGCTCAGGTACGTATATGTGCAAATATATGTAACTCTCAAGCATCAGCTGAGATGCAGAATTTTCTTCCGTGGAAATCTCGATTTGGTCTTCTGATATAATTAGCACTATTTACAAATTAATAAGAGATAAGATATTCCTTTAATAGTTCCACATAGGGGTGTCCAAATACAACTTTTTTACTTTCGATATGATACCAATATTGGCCGATACCGATATTGATCCGATATTGGCACAAAATTGTGCATGACAAGTTTTTCACTCAGCTGCAATGTCTTTTTCGGACTGTAACGAAAAATACTGCCACACGGCCCACATCACTCCGACTCCTTTCTACTTTGTTGGTACTTTATTCTGCATTCAAGTTACCTCAGAAGTCAGAAGTCCGAGCTAAAAATGACGTCACACACGAGTAACCAGCGTTTCTGTTACAAAGGCGGAAAAAAGCAAAATCAAAGGCGGAAACAAGATGGCTACATCTCCAAACGTTATTTTAGCGCTTGCCTTGTCCAAATACAAGCAAAGACAAGGCAAGCGCTAAAATAACTTTAGTAAATGTAGCCATCTTGTTTCCGCCTTTGATTTTGCTTTTTTCCAACTTGGTCACTGAAACGCTGGTAACCCGGGTGTGACGTCATTTTCAGCTCCAACATCTGACTTCCGAGGTAACTGGAACGTAGCATTAGTACACACTGTTGTTGTGATCACTAGGGCTCTGCATGCTGGAACAGGGCGCTGCTAGCTAGAGGTGCTAGAGTGGAGTCTGAAATGGACTGCCTGTAGGGGAGTGCTGATATCTGAGATTTTGGATGCGGGCCAATATAATCTGATATTTGTTTTTTTGACTGATATTGGACCAATATCAATATCGTATCGGGACAGCCCTAGACCCACGGGGGGAAATTCCAAAATTACAGCATCATAAATACAGACACAAAAAGAGAAATTAAAGGATAAAGAAACTTAAAGTTAAAAAAGATATGTATATGAGTCTTATTTACATGTGTACAGAATATACATATTATATGGTTTAGTGCACACTGAGGTTTCTGTCGTGAAGTCTGACAGCAACAGGTAGTAGTAACCTGTGATACCTCTCTGTCACACACTTGGGGTGGAGCATCCTGTCTCTTAAGGAGCTCCTCAGTGCAGTGAGTGTGTGTTGGAGGGGGTGAGAGTCTCTAATACTGTGGTGTCCAATTTAAATCGAACAATACTGCAAAAATGAAAGATAATGCATTTTTTTAAAAACTAGGAAATTTAAGTGTTTACACCGTCAAGGAGATCATCCGGTATAGACAGGAGATGCTTAACTTAAATTGAATTACTTAATTGAATTATAATTGAATTATTAAATTATTTTTGCCATAATGTAGATTTGAGATAATAACTGTCACACTAAGTTTATTACATCGATGCTGCTTGGTGCACTCAGTATTCTGCAGCTCTAATTTGTCCCTTTTATGCTATTAAAGTCAGAAAGGACCGCACTAAGAGAATCATATTGTACAATAAACAGCCACATGTTCGTATGACAATAAAGCTTTCAATTTTTAATATTGAAAAAGACATAAAGAGCATGACGTACATGTACACACACACACACACACACACACACACACACACACACACACACACACACACACACACAATCAGAGAGCACAAAGGGAACAGTGAAGTCCTTTTGGGGATTACACCTTCATCCTCGGTTATGAAACTGGTCAAATCCCTCTTAGAGACACAAGTCCTTTCTTTACACTGCCCGGAACGCACGCACACACACACACACACACCTAACACACACACACACACACACACACACACACACACACACACACACACACACACACACACACCTAACACACACACACAGCTTTGTCTTTGTCATGTCAGGGCAGTGACTGAATGATTTTCAATGACGTTTGATCGATGCTGATTTTGCATCACTGCAGTCAAGCGCACTAAATAATCAGACCAACAGTTACATCGCACTCTGCTAAATTCAATTAAATTACAGTTAATGCTGCTGCATCATGGAGTATTACGCAATTGAAGCACTCACACTCACAAGCACACACACACACACACAAACACAAACATGCATACATGATGGCGGCAGGTTAAGCTGCTGACAGCAGGAGAGAGAGACAGTGAGAGTGTGTTTCTATAAATGTTTTCAGGAGAGGAAAAAAGAAAGCTGGAACACAAATGTTTCCTAACAAATAGTATCATCACTGTGTGTGTGTGTGTGTGTGTGTGTGTTTTAGTGTGTGTGTTTGAGAGTGTGTGTGTATGAACCACAGAAGTTGGCACCGGTCCTATAGCCAGATGGCAGCATGAGGGCTGAAACCACAGACATAGAAAGATCTGAGCCACCTGTGTGTTCGTGCAAGAGTGTGTGTGTGTGTGTGTGTGTGTGTGTGTGTGTGTGTGTGTGTGTGTGTGTGTGTGTGTGTGTGTGTGTGTGTGTGTGTGTGTGTGTGTGAGAGAGAGAGAGAGAGAGAAATCGACAGAACAACCAAATATGTTATTTTTGTTTGCATTTGTTATTTTTAGTTGGTCTAAATTTTTTTATGATTCTGTGAAGTTGAAACCATGAAGCTCGTGTTTTTGGAGGAGTTTGATTCCCGAGTCCAAAACTGACCGGCTGTCATCAGGTGATGTTCTGTTCACACGGCCTTTAACTCACATCTACAACAGCGGTCCCCTACTTCGCTCACTTCTTACTCTTCAAAATAAAGCTTCAAAGAGGACATGTCCAGCCGGGGATTAATTCTACTCTCTACTTCACATCGTTAATTCATAAACAGATTTTCTGCGACAGAAGTGAACGCCAGAGAAGCTCTGGGAACCATGTCCTAGTTATGTTTCTCCGGTCCAATTTTAGAAATAACTTCCATTGAGAAAAAAAATGCAGAAACCAACTTGAAAAAAAGAGGAAAAATCTTTAAAAAATTACACTTTTTATTCTCATGAGTTTAAGACAACTGCTATGTCTCCTCAGGCTGACGTGATGATGGACATAACAGACGCCATCATGATGACTTTCACCAAAAAAGTCACTGATTTTCACTTCTTTTTAATTCTCTCAGGAGAGGCCTTCAATGTCTGCAGTGTTTGGCAACAGCATGCATTAACTCTGACCTTTCACCTTATGGATTAACAGGAAGAGCAAAACCATAAGGTCGCCCGTACTGTAAACCAAATCAGTCAACCAAAAAGTAATCCCTCTCCTTTCTGTGGAAGGTATTTGAGGCTTCACTGTCGCTCAGCAGCAGCGGCCCCTCTGCTGTGCTGACACAGTCATAATGTGGGTGAGTGCAGCCCCAGAGGAGCCCTTATATAAGGTTAAACACCCCTTGAGGTGAGAGCTATAAAACCAGGGGCTCCTGGGGAGTGTAAGCAGCTGCCTGGTGTCTGTGTCATTTCTGCAGCTTCACTGTGTTTTGGATTCGGGGATTTAGTGGTTTCATTTTATTAAAAAACTGCAGTATGAGGGTCTGTGGTTACACGTAGGCAGATATTAATATGTGGACGGCTAAGGGATGACCGCAGATGTGTTATTCTGTCTTCTGGATAGCTGAAGCAGACTGATTTGTTTTTATTTTTTATTGCAACAAGTAATAGTTTCTCAACATATTTTCATTCAGGGAGTAAAAATCTCTCTTTGCTGAACTGTATGACATGGGTGAAGTTATCTTGTCCAACGACTGTGATGTTTGCCTTTAAGACCACAATCTTTTAGTAGAACTGGGCGATATATCGATCTAAGAAATATATCAATATATTTTACAATAAGATATGGAAATGGACCATATCGCGATTAAATCGATATTAGGGATGTGCCGATATACGATTTAATCGCGATATTAAACAGCCGCGATGACGAAATCGTAAGGTACTGTAACAATCGTTCCACAATTATAATTTAAGACGAGTGGCAGCTTATTATTGACCACGTTAGTGACATTTCTGCTAACTTTAGCTCCAAAAAGCTAATGCTCCCAACGTCGCGTTAGCTGCCTCTTGCTCATATTTGTTTGTGCGTGTCATGCTGTGCACAGAGAAGTGATTTCGCAGTTTTTTGACATTTTTAATAACACTAAAAGTAATGCGCTAATATCATGTTAATATCGTGAATCGTGATAGTTTGGGCCACCAATATCGTGATATCAAATTTTTCGTATCGGCACATGCCTAATCGATATACAGATATCAGATGCTGTTTTTGACGGGCTGGCGGAGAATAAGATTTGATTTCACTTCGAAAATGTTACTCCATTTGAAAAGTTCCGCGACTTATCCTGTAGATGGCGCAGCAACCTCATGACAATCTTCATCCACTAACTACCTCACAGCACAGCAGAGTGACGGATCTGAAGCAGGCAGCTCAAGCTAAAGTTAGAGTTACCAGTAGTACCAGTAGAATAAACAACAGTACACATCACGTGATCGAGCTACTTCTCTTACTGAGGCAGCTGCATGACTACAGATTAGACCGGACCGGAAATGAGTAACGTGAGTTAAGACGCGGAGGCACCGATCTCCGGGGGAAATTAAAAATCGGCTGATTAATCGGTAATCAGATTTTTTTCTCCCTTATGATCGGTATCGGCATCGGACCCAAAAAATCCATATCGGTCGGGCCCTGGTTGAGAAGATGAGAAGATTAAGAAGATAAAAAAGACAGCTCGGTAATCTCAAATTTTTGTTTAAAAACAATTTTCCTAAACTGAGCACTTTATTTTGTTCTGTCTTTACACATGTAAATGTTGCCCTTACTAGGGTTTGTCATATTTAATTCTTTCGTAGTGTTCGTTGTTTGCATCTGTGGATTTGTTCGAGAGGAGAAGAAAATCTGCAATTTGATTTTAATTGGCCATTTATAGTTGTCAAAATGTTGATGTTTTTCTCATTTAAATAAATTTATTTCAGAAAAAGATTGGCCTATTTTACTTTATGGGATATTGTTGTTTAAGATATATTTTTTCATTTAAATGTGCACCTTATAGAGCTCCAATTTAAAAGGTACTCCCGTTGTTGTACAGTATTTATGTTCACATTTTAATCTTTTTTGAACAGCTGAGCATAATTTAATCCAATTTCAGACTTGTGACATGTCATATTCAACTGTGACTAAAAATCAGGATATATATCGTCCCCCTAAATATATTGGGATATGACTTTTGCTCCATATCGCCCAGCCCTATCTTTGAATGCTGAAAACATTAATGAGGTTCCCCTCCATCAATAGCCTGCACAATATCAGCCTCTGTTTCTTTCCCTCCACTGACAGACAGATAATGACAGGATGAAATGCAGTGTCAATAAGCAAGTCAAGTGATCAATAACCACAGTGAAGGGCTGTTTGTGTCTACTTCAACTTAAAACCTCCCAGGACACTATGGTATTGATCAGGCTGAAGCACACCCGCAGAGTGTACACCCACACATGTGCCCCACAAACAAACATACACACATGCAGGCTAACCATGCATTGCTTACCATTTGTAGGTCCACTCATGATGTGAGGAGCAAGTCCAGCAGCTCTGAATCCTCAGATTTTTTGTAAAAGTCAGTTCATTTGAGCTCTTATTCTTCGGTTGTGCCCAAATCTTCCTCCTCCCTGGTGCTGTCTCACTTCTAACTCTTCCTCTCTCTCTCTCTTTGTGCCAGTCTAAAAAGGGCTTTCCCTGCTCCTCCCGGGAAGCGGATTATACAGCCAGCCGGCAGACTACTGTACCCATCCACCCAGAGTAAAGACAGCCGCTTTAGCCGGAATTAAATCGAAACTGACTGATAGTACCATCCTCCTCCTCCTCACGCCTTCAGCTGCGACCTCTCCCAGCCAACAAGCCCCGGCCAGCAGTCCTCTGGTTCGGCGTCCATCCCTCCCTTGTGAAGTCAGAGCTCTCCCTCGGACGCAGACATGCCTTGTGCTCTCCGGAGTGATGCCTGCTGAGTTTGTGAGGAGGGTTTTCACTCTCTCCCGGAGCTGTCAGCGTCTTTCACCGGGGCAGTACGAGCCTCCAGCCCGCGGAGCGACAGCGCCGAACAGCGTCCGGTCTCCAAACTGCCGTCGAGGATTTCCATCCAGTACTACTTTACTCCTCAGCTTACTTAAGTCTTTAACTGTTAAAAATAAAATATCCGACAAGTTTGCTGAAGTTACAACTTTAACGATGTTAACGGTTTGAATTTAAAGTTGACCAAATAAAGATGGTGGACCTACAGGGTTTCTTTTCAGGGGCCAAATACACACATTTTTAAACAATAAAGCTCTATATTACCAAAAGTAACCTCACAACAGTAGTGCAGTTGGTCTTCGCGATCTACCGTTAAAAAATATTTAAATTTCTAACATTACAAACAAGTTTAAACCCTTTTATTACAAACCTGTCCGACCGTTTGCCATTAGCTTCTCCGTACCGTAACTCCTGTAGCGTAAGCGCAATTCAAAAAATTCAAACGGTAAGTAGAAAACGTGAGTTTTTCAGCTATTAAGTGTGCTATATAATCTATATCCAGGCGGACTACACATAACAGGTAACAAAGAGGGTAAAGTGGAAAATCAAACATTCTTCCTTACAACTTTAACGATGCTAACGGTTTGAATTTAAAGTAGACCAAACGAAGATGGTGGACCTACAAGGTTTCCTTTCAGGAGCCAGAAACATATATTTTTAACCACCAAATCTCTATTTGTCCAAAACTAACCTCTAAACAATATTGCGGTTGGTTTTCAAGATCTACCACTTAAAAATATTTGAATTTCTAACATTACAGACAAGTTTAAACCCTTATTTTTTACCAACCTGTCCAACCATTCGCCATGCCTACTTGTCGCTAGCTTCAACGTACCGTTACTCCTGTAGCATAGGCGCATGTAAAAAGAAAATAAATAAATAATAAAAAATAAAAAATAAAAATGTAAGTAAAAAACTGGGAGTAGTCCAACGATGTATAGCATGGTATATCTATCTTTACGGCAAAGTGTCATATGATAAAAATAAATCCAGGCGGACTGAATATAACAAAAAAAGGTAAAATGGAAAGTGCAAAAAAATTGTCATATACCATTTACAAAATGTATAGGTAAAAAAGAAAATACCAACAAGGCAAGAGTTCCACTATGACTCAGGATTGTCACTCAAGGGAGAGAAGAAAGAAAAAAAAACGCAGCAGCGACACAGAAGTCAGTTTGGCACTTACCTTCCATGGAACAGACTCCATGCTTACAGAAAGGCCCAGGCAGCCTTCTTTTAAGCCCCCTCTAGCCCCTCCTGGTGGGCGGTAGCAATCAAATACGTTTGAAAAAAAAAAAAAACTTTATTCACATTTAACCAATTTTAACATTCAGACCTTTTTCTCTAAGTTTTTGCCATTTTAACTAAGTTTTTTACAGAACTCACTGGAGCATTCATTTTTAGGGATTCGTGGAAAACAACAATGGAATAATTTTTTTCTTGCATCATGTGACCGCTTTGACCCGCCGTACACACCTATTTTACACCCGGAAATCGCGCGCTCTGTTTCCTTATTTGGAAACATGATCCGGCATGATGGCGTGAATGGACACCCGGCAGGTAAGTGGAGAGATTAATATCTATGTGAATAAATGTTTAAGTTAGTGATGGGCAAACGAACCTTTTATAAACCACTGAACCACTTGAAGCAATCGGTTCAAAATGGTTTGAAGATTCAAAGCTTCAGTGATAATGACATCTGGTGGCGAAAAAGCTAGAACTGCAGTCAAATACTATGGCTTTTAGACAGTAAAACAATAGTATGTATGCACACGTACATGAAACATGGTGTTTATACTTGCGTATAATTGTTTGAACGGATGAAAGTGGCACCTTTAGGAATCTGGAAATTGCACCCAAGGATGAACCAGGCTTGTGTAGGTCCACAGTTCTTTTCCTGATATCTTGGCAGAAGCAGTGTGTTTCAGGTGTGCCCTAAAATACATCCACAGGTGTGCCTCTAATTAACTCAGATGTTGTCAATAAACCTATCAGAGGCTTCCAAAGACATGGTATCATCATCTGGACTTTCCTAAACTGTTTAAAGGCATAGTCATCTCAGTGTATGTAAACTTTTGACTCTCGAGAAAGTAATAAAAAAATGTCTAAACAATTCTCTCTCTCATTATTCTGGCATTTAGCATATAAAAATAATTTTGGTAATCCTAATTGACCAAAAACAGGAAAAGTTTAATCTGATTTAATGTTAGATGGTGAGAAAAAAAGGTTATGTGCCTTTTTATATAGTCTATATAAACTTCTGGTTTCAACTGTATAGCTAAATATTCTACACACTGTACATTTAAGACTTAAAGGTAAACATGAAATAGGCCTTTTAACCAATCATGTATTTATGGTAGTTTATGACAGTTACCGGGCTGTTATTTCCATTAGGACAATATTGTTGTAGAAATGTTTCATTCATAGATAAATTTAACCTAGATTAACTGTTGAGTTGACTCTAAATAGCTCGTGTGCTTATAGGTATGAGTGTGTGCATCAATCATTGTTGGTTTGTTTGTGTGTTAGTCCTGTGATAGACCTTTCCACCCCCTGTTCACCCAGTTTCTGCTGAGATTGGCTCCAGTGCCCTAATGAGATAAGTGGAATAAGTGATGAATGGATGGATGCATAGACATAAATGGATACAGGACCAAAAAAAAGTACTCTATAAATTTAAGTAAGGTTGTAAATGAAAAATAACACTCAAAGTTAAACGTTTTTCACTATGTTGACGATGTTGGGTTCAGCACTGAGTCCTGCAGGTGATGTACCTGGAACTACCTGGACGTTCTTATATATTTTCATTGTTCAGTCTTGATGAAACTGATAATTTGACAGATGGATGAATAAATACAGAACTGTAAACAAAAGTTTTAAGCAACAGAAAATCCAAATATCTGTAGTGACACGTTCCTACCATAAGGTGGCAGCATGAGTGCAGACTGTGCTGGTTGTAGATCAGAGAAGGCCTTTGAATTATAGAAGTAAAAAGTGTGCGGGGACGCCCTCTTACTTATCTGGGTACTACAGTGGTATTACAAGCACTAAAAATGAATATATTTCACATGTAAACTTAAATTTGTAAGGGATGGTTCAGACTTTTATGCATTTAACTAATTCATACTTGAAACTTTTGAAATCAAGACATGAGCCAAACAGTCTGTTCGTCAATCATCTTTGTATTTTTCTGTTTATTTTTGTAGGTTCAAGCACTGATATGAGTTAATTTCCTGTATGTATGCAACATCTCTCCAACACAAAAGCCTATTTGTGAAGTTACCCACAGTCTCACTTCCATGTGACCCGAAACAATGCGAAGGATACTTCCTGCAAACACGGATGCTTCCTCATACCCCCTGTTGAGGTTTCTGCACAAAGTGAGAAAGGTTGAAAGAATGATACTATAGGGTGACTGTTTTGATTACTGAAAACCAGGACACTCAAATGTTATTTAAAGTTTACTCAAAGATGCCTTATGATTTCAGTAGATTTAAAGTATGCCTCCTCTGTATGGATAGGAAATTGTTATATTACCAAATACTATTTACTTCACAAATTCAGATTCATGTTTTATTATGACAAGATTCAAAAATAATTAATGGAATAATGATAGAAATAATGTCTCTTCTGTATTAGACATTAAAATAATAATGACGAATAACTACTTAAACAAAAATATATTGATCGATTTAAAAGCATCAGTTGATTCCTTGTGTTTCCAGTCTGGTTTTACGTCCCTAGTTTTCCCTCCTTTGTTAATCACCCATGAGTCTCACCCGTGTCTCGTCTGCCTCACCTGTTGCTCATTTCCCAGTGTGTACATGGTCCCTGTCTTCCAGTCTGTCTTTGTCGCTTCTTTGTGTGTTGTGTCTGCCTGTTCCACATGATCCCAGATCTTTAAATCCCTAGTCTCCTTGTGATTTTTTTTCCCCAGTGTCTTTTGTTGAATTTTGCCTTTTGGAAGTTTTTGTTGCTTTTCATTGAGTTCTTTTTAATACATCCTTTTTTTGTCCCTTTCCTTTGTTTAACCTTGGCTTCATGACAAATACGCCCACTAGTTAAATCCTATGTAAGCCAGAAGGACCTTGAAAAAGTTATCCATGCTTTTATCACGTCTCGCTTAGATTATTGTAATTCCCTGTACATCAGCATTGGCAAGTCAGAGCTCAACCGCTTGCAGCTCATTTACAATGCTGCAGCTCGTCTCCAAACTGCGACTAAGAAACAGGAGCACATAACTCAAGTGCTTTCCTCTCTTCACTGGCTCACTGTTAGGTACAGGATCAATTGTAAGATTCTTTTATTTGTTTTTAAGTCTCTGAATGGGCTGGCCCAGGAATATCTGTCTGACCTTGTTAAACTGCAAAAGAAAAAGTCCAAGTCCTGTAAAATTTCAGGCAGATCGGAAAAAGTTGATGGAGGGGGCGCTAGCAAGCCGAAAAAAAAGCTTTTTTTGGGTCACTTTAAAACATTGTGATTTTTGCCAGGCCTGACCTGCCTGCAAATTTGACCGGCCTGCCTGACGGGTCAAATTTGCGTTTTCGGGCGGCGTAAAATAAAAATTATTAATAATAATAATAATGATAATAATAATGATAAAAGCAAGTCTAAAGGTCCTTACACACCGGGAACAACGCAAATATACGATGCAAAATTACAAAATATTTGGAGGCTAATTTTGGCGCACCTGACTATACACGTCAAGCGTGATACGATTTTGTGACTTTCCGGGGGGAAAAAAGACTGTTGGCTGTCTGTCATGATAGCATGTACTGAGTCAGGGCCAGTACCAGATAAACACATTAAACTATAATCCATAAACGTAAGGTAACAACAGAGACCTAATGGTGCTGTGACAGCAACGCTGTGATTGAGTTTGAGACAGTGAAAAAAACATATGGTATGTTGTATCTGAACAGGTTAGCTTATGAGCTAAAGTTACTTAGCACAGATGAAGGTTAAAACAAAGACGTTTAGCAAACTGTTAAAGCACACAAACCATCGTCATATGAGAAATCCGACGCTATGACTCTCCACAAGTTGTCCTTCAGGTCGTTATCTTTGTAATGTTTGTGTTTTTTATCAAAAAGCACTCTGTTCTCCGACACGTAAACAATCAGCCAGTCGGCCATGTTGGATATACCGGTGAATCTGACGTCGCAACAACACGCAATATGATTGGTCAGAAGTGGACACACAGTATGCGAAACTTAAGAAAAATCGACCGTGATACGAAAAAATAAATGCCGCAATATCGCAGGACGGGAAAACGCTGATGTGAACGCTTGAATTGACAGGATACGGGTTTGAAAAAAAATATATTAACGTCTGAAATAATAGCGTGAAAAAAACGCTCCTGGTGTGAAAGGACCTTAAAAAGTGAGTTTTAAGATGTGATTTAAAAGAACAGGACATGACATTTGGTCACCCTCGAGTTAATATCAGTTTAGAAGTTAAAAAAATGTTAAATGGAAAAGTTTCTTAACAGTTCATAGGAAATCTATCAAACAAGAGGTCTGGTTTTCATGCCCCTGGTGTGTCTGTGGCCTTTATCGCTCTAATATTTGATTCAAGAGCCTCAGTCGTCCCTCAGGTACAAAACAATTCACTTCATCGTTCATTTGGGAAAAATTGTCTTGGACTCAAATGCTACACCTTCCCAAAAAATACCAACGGAAACCTCCAAACAACAAGAATGCAGGTTAAACCAGAAGCAGCAAATAAGGAAGTGAAATTGTAAGCATGTGCACAGAATAGTTTTACGAGCAAAACAATAATAGCAACCACACGAACAGCTCTTCAGGAAGTGTTCGGCTGCAGAATCATGTGAAAGTTATATCGGTTCATCAAACTGCACAATAAGCACAGATGTTTACATAATGCACTTTTTCTTTTAGTAATTTTTATTGCACAGCTCACTGCACATGATGAACAGTAAAGTCGTTGGATTTCTTTGTAACCTAATAATGCAGAACCAAGCCTCATTTCCTGTGTTGTCTTTTTTTTTTTTTTCTATACATTGTGCACATGTTGCGTAATAGACAGATGTTGTTTTTCAAAATTATTCCCGCTTATTTGCACGTGTTATTTTAAACTAAGGTGCTCTCAGGGGCACTGGTATTTTGACACTGGAGGTGTACAAATGAAGAAAAGATAAAAACAAACACACAGTATGCGGTGCCTGAGAGGTGGAAAAGGAGCCACATCCTCTTGGAAAGGAAGTAACAGTCTTAATAGGAAATATTACATAACATCAACCTAATAATACCCCTGCAGTGGGTTTACCAGTCACCTCCAGAGAAGTGGCCTTAACTACAAAAAGTTCAACAGGATAAAAAGACACAACTGATGAATTTCACATAATTTTATTTATGATACAGGAGTAATAGGAGTTCTCCCCTCCTGTTCTCTGTGTTTTATTCTTGAGATCAGTTTTCAATGTTTCCTATTTTATTTTGTAGTGGTTAATTCCTTGTCTTTCCAGTCTGGTTTTACTCTCCTAGTTTTCCCTCCTTCGTTTTCACCTGTGTCTCGTCTGCTTCACCTGTTGCTCGTTTCCCAGTGTGGATATAGTCCCTGTATTCCCCTTTGTCTTGTCGCTTCATTGTGTGTTGTGTCTGCCTGTTCCATGTGATCCCGAAACTTTGAGTCCCCAGTCTCCTTGTGATTTTTTCCCCCCGTGTCTTTAGTTGGGTTTTTTGGTTGGACATTTCAAAGTATGTTTTCTGATGCACTTGGTGATCGACTCGTCAGGGCTCCCCTACAAACAAACAGCTGCTGGCGGAGAGTAGGTGAGTTGTGTTTAGTCTCTTTGCTAAAGAAATCAGGCAAAGTTAAAAAGATGTTTGGAGGCTAGTACTATGGCTGGGACTCTATATGTACTGTTGATAAAGTTAGGTGCTGTTCTGAGTATTGTTTGTGGCTATAGAGTGGCGTTTTAGTTGAGGTTTGCGTGTTGAGATGTAGACCACTGTGTTTCAGTAATCCATGTTTTGCCAGTGTTGCATCTCTGATGTTTAAAATTTTGGACATTAAACTTGTGTTTAACCTTAATTGACCAGTTATGGATAACAATAGATGTTCAGATGCTTTAGTAATGTTGTTTTATTGGAGGGACAAAAAAGGTTAGAGATTACACCGTCTTTTGTTCTTTTGACTTACTGACATTTTCCATGCAGCCGAGCTCTGTGTTCAACCTGAAGTATTTCCTTCACAATAAGACCTGTCAGTGAGTGAGTTTGTGTATATGGATTTATCACATGGTGGAGACACAAGTCTATACATCCATTCACAACGAGGAGACTCCCCTTCTATTTGGAGACTAAAACTATGAGACATATCAAAGGTCCTGATATACTTTTATGTTTGTATGTTGGTGTGTGTCTGCAGTATCATGTAAGATAACAATGTGCAAAATGACAGTACTGAGCATGTCACTTAATTAGCAAAATCAGAATAAATTGAGGGTACCGAGAACTGAGGGTGAATAAAGTTTAAGGTCCTAACATGAACTGGAAAACAGGAAGTGCACCACACACACATGGTCCTGTAGGTCACTACAACACTGGTTTTCAGTACATGTGAGGACCTTTTTTTTGGCAGAGGACCTAAAAACTTGCAGACTTTAGTTCCTCATTAATTCATTTTTATGCTTTGAACTCAAACTGTTGTTGCCTTACATGAGTCCTGCTCTTTCACTTGAGGTTCATTGTTTGTAAAAATATAACCTAGAGGTCAGAGGTCACTGTGCGCACACACAAAATCTTAAGATTTACAGCTTTCAGGTACCAAAGTACATCTGATAAAGTAGACATAGTTATCTTCTGTCTTTAAATTCAAGACAACCACTCCCCGTACTCACAGATCTTAATTTTATAAGACAGCTCTTCTATGACGTAACCCAAAATAAATCACCTGAGAAAGCCTTCCTGCGGGGGCGTTTCCACTGTTATCTCGTCTGATCTAACATCCGTCATGGTAAAATCAGCTCACCTTTTCTCTGAGTGTGTGTTTTTCTCCTTATCAGATAGTGACAATCAGAAGCATTGTTTTACTCCACTGTGCCCATGCCGTCAACTTTCACAATGAAAATATCAAACAGCCATAGTCAGCCTGTTTCGACTGTAACACTCCGTAGGGAAACATATACCTATCCTCTGTCTTACAACTCTAAACAGCCTGTTAGAGCACATTATAGCTGTTGTAGTAGATAAGACATGTTAGCCTTCAACATATCTCCTGGCTGCTGTAGCGTCTCTCTCTCACATCCTTTAAACCCGGGTGTGGAGCCAGATTTTCTCAGCTTTGTTTTTAATTCAAAGTGCATTATGCAGCTGTGTTTAGACAGGCAGTAGCTCTCTGAGCCTTCGGGGTGTGATAAAAAGCAGAGTAGGACTATAAATGATGTCTGTCTGATCATTTTCCATCTCAGTGTAACCTTGGTTTAGTACATTAAATGCTGGTTGAGGGTGGAGATACAGTTGAGTTCAATTGAGGATTGTTTTAGCTGCAGAAATGGCCAGACTCAGAGAAGTAGAGAAGACGATCACGGAACAAGAACAAAACTCGGCAAATTGCTAATGAGCTACTGAAGCTCTGCAGAAGAAAAGCCCTTGAAAAATGACACAGGTAACATGATTTTAGCTAAGAACGTCAATCAAAATTTAAAGACCACTGAGAACACTTTAAATAATAAAAAATGACATTGGAGTGGGACTTTAAAGAATACCAATTATCTATAAAATGTCTTTTTGCCAGTTTTAGGGTTCTTTTGGGTGGTTAAAAACCTGGATCTTAGTGACCATTACCCATTTGTTTCTTAAGAGGTGTTATGAAACCGGATGATGGGGGTTGCCATATCAGAAACAGTGACTCACAGAGCCCACATGCCCGAGGGGTAGTTGCAGTCCAGTCTCAACCAGGCGTATGTTTTGAACCTGGTTCCTTAAACAGAGACTGGAAACATATTTTTTGTGTATTCGCTCATATCTGAAAACAGGCTAATACACCTACTCCCGATTTTCACACAGCAACTTTTGGGAAACCACCCCCGAACTGTAAACTCATAGATTGGCCTTGGCATTCACGTCACTGCTTGTCAGAAGGCTGATCCTTTACAAATACAGCCCTGTACTTCATGCTGTCATTCAGTAAGGCGCTTTATTTGGTGCTCGGATACAAAGAAAGTTAAAAAGAGCAGTAACTTTGTGTCCTTTCTAAATTTCATTGAAAGTTTTGATCACCTGGTGGTGATTTCGTTCCATTTAACATGGATCTATACGTGTACACCTCGATCATTTTTAAAGGTCTGGACTCCATATGGTGGTAGGATGACCCTATGTGTGTTTTTAAGTACAAATATGAGACAAATTTTGTTTTGTTTCATTTCTGCTGTAAAAAGGGACATTTCAACACGGGTGTTCGTGGCAAGTGAACACTCAAGTGACCACAGTGTTTTTTCACTTCCTTATTAGCACCATTGTGCAACAGCGGAGGAAGCAGCTTGGACATAATTTGTTCAGTTTTGTTGTTTAAAGTATTTTGAAAAATGTATTGAATAATCCAAAATCATGCAAAAATATCAATCTCCCTCCAGATTCACTCCATAAAGAGAATCTCTTACCTTTCACTTTTATGTTTTTGTTCATTGTTTGAGCCACACATCCACGATAGATTGAAAGATGGAAAGATAGATAGATATAGATATAGATATAGAGAGATATAAATAAAGAAAGATAAAGATAGATATACATATAAATATAGGTATAAAGACACATAGATGTAGATAGTATATGGATGTAGACATAGAGAGATTTACTTATAGATATAGAGAGATATAAATAGAGATAGATATAGATAAAGAGGTATATAGATATAAAGAGATATACATTTGAATATAGATATAGATATAAAGAGAAATAGATATAGATAAAGAGAGATATAGATAGATATACATAAAGATATTGAAAGATATAGATATAAAGAGATATAGAGAGATATAAATAGATATAGACAGAGAGATATAGATATACATATAGATATAGAGAGATATAGATAGATATGGAGAGATAAAGATAAATATACAAATAGAGATAGATAGATAGATAGATAGATATTTACAGATACAGATATATACAGATAGATATATTTATGTAGATCTAGATAGATAGATGTATAGATATAGATCGATTTAGATAGATATATAGAGATCTCTCTCTCTTTCTCTGTCTCTCTCTTTAGTATATATATATACATATAGTTCTCTTCTTCATTTGTTGTTTGTTGTGATCATACAAGTGCAGCACACTTAATTGAGGTAAATAAACCTGTAGTCAACTCTGGCTTCTGATTGGCTGAAAGGTATGCTGCTATTGTATGCAGGGTCATTTACGTCTGTGCTGTGAGGTTGGCGTTATTTGTTTCTACAAAAACCTTCCCCCTGAGATATCGCTGAGGGTCATAGAGTGTTTTGGGTCATACACCCTCACCCAAGAGACCGGCGTTGATCTGTGCCGTGGCAGCAGCCCACAGGTCGGCCCTTTTTACCCAGAGACACTTTCATCTCCCCTGTAACACAAACTGCTGTATGAGCCTTGCTGAGTGACCGGCCTGCAAAGCCTTGACACTCAACCAACGCTTGGCTCCAAAGTCTCTTCTTTGGCAGGTTTCTCTCAGCTCCTCGTTCCTCGCTCTCTGTGCTTCTTCCCATGGCACAGCGGACTCGAGCCTGAGCTCAGGCTTTGATGTAGGGCTGCAGCGTGGTCTCAGAGATGTGAGGAGGAAGCTGCTGTTGCTTGCCAAGGTCCAGTCTCAGTCCCTGGCTGTAAAAATCAGCCCAATGGCTTTCTTACATTCTTCGGTCGATTTTTCTTCCTTCACAACCTGCAAACTAAGACGTGAATTAAGGGAAACATGAACGATCCAGAGTAAATCTCTAATGCACCTCATTTAAGAGACATTAACTCAGGAAGTCTCATTTCCGCCAAAACAATCGTATCGGCCCCATGTGGCCCCAGAATTCATGGAACATCAGTAATCATCACTTTTATACTGTTAGAAATCGTGCTGTGTCGATGAAATACTTTCCACAGGAAACTTAATAAAGACAGAGTGGAGAGAGAAGAGGGTTTGTGGTGCACACAGGATGAGTGGCAGTGAAGTGGTGCTCAAAATCCTCCTAGAAATGATCAGACACATGAGCTGTTCATCAATGACGCTGCCGTGGAAATCAATCACCTGCGTTTCCTGATGAAAAAGTCACTTCTTTATCACCCAAATACCTAATTGAGAGATTCATGAACATTCAATACATCAACTAATCCTGGAGATTTAAAACCTGTTCAGAAATTAAACCTCAGCTGGATGACAGATGACACAAGTTTAGGAAAAGAGGCAGCGGTAACAGCAGCCCAGGGCAGATGAAAGATGAGCAGCGCAGTACAAGAATTACACAAGGGAGTAGACGAAAGAAAATAACCTGTTAGAGATGAGAAATGAGACAGGGGAGGGTTTATGAAGGAACGAAAACCAGGAGCTGAGAGCGAGAGGAGGAGGAAGAAGAAGAGGAATGCTGTGAGACAGAAGATGAGGAAGGAGGGGAAAAAAAGTTTAGAGATAAGGAAAGGAAAGTACGACAGAGTATAAGGGCCACAGAAAGAAAAAAAATTAAGATTTAGAGATTAAAGTCGTTCATTTGCAAGAATTAAGTTGAAATAAAGTCATTACTTAGAAGAATAAAGTTGCAATAAATTCATTACTTACGAGAATAAAGTCGTAATAAAGTCTTTATATTCTAACCTGTTGTTTAAAATGACCGTTGTTGAAATGAGAGCCATGGAGCATTCAGAAGAGGTTATTGGAGCATTCTATAGGAGATCCTTAACCCTTTGGTACATCAGCACCACATTATCATAAGTATTATAATGATTTTATTACGACTTAATTCTTGTTAGTAATGACTTTATTCCCCTAAATTAATGTCTTTAATCTTGAAGTCTTTTTTTTTTCTTAATGTGGCCCTAAATCTCCATCGTAGGAACGGTCCAGCTGACAGAATGAGTATTTTTACCTCATTTTAAAGAGATAGCAGGTTTGAATGAGGCATTTTGTCAAAATGATCATGATCACCCTTAGGTGATCCCGGTAAGGTCGACCCCTTTGTTGAGAATGCTCTCAGAGAACCAGAACTGAAGGTAGACTATCAACCGCTGCAGACGAGGTCAGGTCTACCAAGAAATTCAGCCACACACCCGTTCCTTCACCTGGAAAACACACTAATCAGATCTCATTCAATGATATATTATTGATTTTAATTTTTCTGTGTGATTATGACCTTATTTTAGACAACAAATGTGGTTTATTAGCTGACTGACACAGTAATGGTTGTGGTATTTGTCATCCCTTCCTTCCCCCACCTGAAGCGCTGAGGCTGAGTCGACTCACCTGTATCCATTCTGCAATCAAGACGGCTTTAAGACTGCTGTAGTCACAAACATCAGTGCCAGAGTATTATCGCCTTCACAATATCGCCTTCAACTCAACTCCAGTGAAAAGATTTTTGGTGTTTTTGGATTTTTGTGTTTAACCCTCGTTTTTCTCCCCTCTTTTTCCAGTGCCTCCCTCTATGCCTCCCACCAGTAGGGTGACCATATTCTGAATCCCCGAAAAGAGGACACAACTACGATGGGGCGGAGTTGAGGAGTTGCACGTAGTTATTTTGAGAGGTTTTTGGTCGGGTCGAGTGTTTTTTACACGCTTCGAACTCAGTACGTCCACGCGACACAAACTCAAAACTTCCATACGAAACCTCGGACATTTGCAGGATTTTATAAACTCCCCCAGACAAGGCCAGACAGGCCCCCAAAAAACAGGACATGTCCGGGTAAAACATGACATGTCTGGGTTAAAGAGAGCATATGGTCACCCTACTTACCAGCCCACAATCCAACATGCTCTCTTGGACTCTGGACCCTCTCCTCACCCTCATTACCTCCAAAATAAACATGTTTTAACTTTCCTAGGTCTGGTTTTGCATTTTAGGAACCAACGCTCCACATCATCCATCATAAATGGGCATTTTAAGACAGTCCCTTGATCGATCAATCATATAAATCAACAATCAATCGTTGATTTGATCATGATTTTTTATGCGAATGGCAAAAATTATGCAAAATTTATGCCCTTTTTGAGGCCCCGTTTATACATACCTGGTTATTTTTAAAAATTGAGACATTAACCATCGTTTGCAGCCTACATTTAGACGCAAACAGAGAATTCGCCCCTGAGAACGATGCTTTTTAAAAACTCTGGCCAGAGTGGAGATTTTGGAAAACTTCGTTTGCATGTAAACAGAGAAAAAATTAGATTTGGGTTGCTGACGGCAGATTGTGCGCAGTAAAGAAGGAAGTGACGCTGTTGTTGTTGTTGTTGCTGCTATGCAGGATTCTAATTGGCTAATGTGGGCTTGAGCTTCTCGCTACACTGCCACCTACAGGTTTGGCATGCTATATACACGGGTTAGTTTAACCGAAAACTTTTCTGAAATTAAGTGGCGTGCACGCAGGGTTTTTTTTGTAAATGGAGAGGGTGAAATATCTGTCTATGAAAATAGCCAGGCAAGTTTAAATCATCGATTAATTGTGCCCATTCCTATACAGTAGTTTTCAGCATTCCATGTTGGAAAAATGAAAAAAGTCATTGGTTAAATTTCTTTGTTACATCCTTCTATAAAATTTCCTCTCTACCTTGTTTGACCTCTTTTATCGTCACATCTGAGGGGACGCAGGGGCTGTAGAAGTACACAAACATGGAGTGGGAGGACAGAGGGAGAGTAAAACAAAGAGGGACTCAGAGAAAATAGATGTGGGTTAAGATAATATTTGGATGGATTACTTTTTAGGCCTTTTCACTTACATTTGATTGCCTGTAATGAGCCCCAATACAAAGCAATTCTCTGCTGTTCCACAACAAAACATCCCGTCTATGTCATGTTGTTTTCTAAGCTAAACCTGGACATGATATTTACTTTTTTTATACATTTCTTGGATATGAGTCAATATAAAAAATGTACAATATTTTTCTGTATTTAGGTCACAAAACGGTCTTTTGCTGTAATTTATTATCCAGACGAATCCTCTAATCTGACTCATATCAGAGCTCTGCAGGCTATAAAACCATTTTCAGATCCTGGATCAGGCAATTTAAGGCCTTAAATCCAGTCCAGTCTAGCTAAAGCAACAGGAAACTGCACTGTATGGTCTTGGAGGCCTAGATGTATATTGTGTACAGGATATACTGTACACGGCTAGCCTCTCGGAGAGCAAATAAACATCACCAAAAAATCCAGCTAAAGCTGCCAGGAATGTGTTTTCTACTGTAGATGTCGGCTAAATGCAAACAAGGAAATGAATTACTTCTGCATTATTTTGCTACTGGCGCATACCTTTGCACAGTATGCTTGAAATCTTTCGTACAAACATGTGACAGGAATATTAAAATGCAGCTGTCCGGGCAATTGGATCTGCTTTTTAGCGTGATGAGATCATCTCAGTTCTGTCCAAACATCTGGAAACTGCATCTTATCACGCTGCTTATCCCCCGGTAGACTCCTGCGGTGTCTCAACACGGCCCACAGAAACATCCTCTGTGTTAAACTCTAGATTTATCCCACTACTTAAGAAATATGCTCAGTGCACAGGCAGGCTGTGTGTTCGTTCTGGGGTGATTTTAGTCTTCTTTTGCTTCACTAGAAATCGGATTTAGCTGAAAGTAACAGAGTGAGAAAAAGGGGCAGGAGACAGATTCAAACTAATAAGCACAGGGTATGTGTCATGCATTTTATTCTGTCTTTAATATCTTCTCTTTTCTCCAAACGTCGCCTGTAATAACTCTTTTTGACTTATGATCAAACACTTCACAGGGGAACTTTCAAGCAGCTTGGCGTTGACCTTCGAGCTGAACTCAGGAGGTCGCGTTTGAAGTTGTGTTTAAGTGCGATGTAAGAACACGGTCGCCAGGTAACTGACAATAAAAGGCAGTGTTGTGTGCTCAAAAAGTGATGTGTTTTTCATTTCAGGGTTATTTTCAGCAACACGAAAAGTACCTGGAGATCTTATATGACTATTTTGATGAAGTGTTTTGGCGGAGATGTTTGAGAGGAATATAACTGGAGCCCGGGAATCAAACACTAACATTTAGAAAGGTCTTCGGACGCATGATAGATGACCACGGAAACTACAGATTACAGAGTGTGTTGCTCCAGACTAATACCTGGAATAAGTTGTGGTTTGGGTGAGTTTAGGCGCAAAACTGCCAAATAATGTTGCAGGGAGATCAGGGAGTGAGTTACAATTTTCTTCTATATACAATCTCTTCCAGACTTTTTCATTTTAGCTCTACAGGCCTGAGCAGTTTGTCCGTTTATTCATCGGCTGTGTGGATAAAGTTATAATAATGTTGGTGAAGTTTCTCTGATTACTTTAAGTAGATGACAAATCTCCAAAAAGTAGTCCTCTTTACATTGTCTGTCAAAAATACTGTTTTGCCTCATCGTTTTTATACGTCATGGTGAGGTGAACTCAAAGGGAAAGTAGCACCGCTCTAACTTTATAGTGAGAACAGCTCTCTGTAGTGCTGTGTCGTTCATGAACGATTCGTTCAAAAAAAACAAACTGCTGAGTGAATGACATGAATGGAATCACTCTGAGACCTGATTCGTTCCTTTTTCAGTTCAGTTGAGCTCAGCCACGAGCGTGCCCACTGAGCAATAGACGGCTATTAGACGTCTAGTTATTTTTTAGACCTAATTTCAACCGTCTAGATTCTGTATATCTGTAGACGGAATTTAGACGTTGCACTTTAACCCGTAATTCGATAAGTTTATTTCAAAAAGCAACTGTGAGCTGCATAACTGATCTCCAAGTACTTAACCAAAATAATAATGATAGCCGTTGAGCAACATACTGTTAGACCTCTGTTAGCTGGCTAGTCTAAACTCGGTCTAAATTTAGACGTCTGAAAACTTTCATTTTTAGACCTGTGGTAGCCTGATTTTAGACCAGTCGTCTAGACTACATTTAGACGTCTATAAGACCTCTTTTAGACCAAAAAATGCTCAGTGGGTGCAAGCTGGTCCGAGTGGAACTTCCGCCTTTGACTCTGTGGCCAACGACACACAGCCAGCCAGCTAGCAAGCGAGTGGGTGGGTGGAGTCTCATGATTTGCGGCATGTATCAGTCAGACTGTTAATAAAACGAACGACTTCAGAATGACTTGAGGCAGGCAGAGGGGTGTAGCGTTGTTCACAAACTGCCAAGCAGCGGTTCATTCACTGAGGCTAAGATAAAACAGGTCATTATAGCGCCGTTACATTAATACACGTCTATAAACTTTCCTGCAAGAAGGATTTAATTTTAGCCAATTTAAAGCAATGAGCTATTTGATATCTTTAAAAGTATCACAATCCTGGCTAAGGCTGAGATGTTTATTTATTTTTAATCTCTCCACTTTTCCGCGATATAAAAGAATGACGACTCACGCTCGTTTTTGCTGTTGTGTTGTTTCACTTGCATCGCGATGAACGTCGGTGCCACACAGAGTGATTCTTCCTTTCAGCACCGCTGTGTCACTCACTCGTGTACTGCACCCGGCAGGATGGCATCCGAAGCTCTGACTGATTTGGTGAACAAATCTTTTTAATGAACTGATTCTAAAGATTCAGTCCAGTCAAAAGAACTGTTCTTCCCATCACTAGCTCACAGCTGTGTTACTGATTGTGTATCATAGACTATGTACAGAACGGACGCCATGTGCCTGCTCGCTGGGTGAAGCCACTCAACATGGAATGAGAACAGCGCCCTCCCGCCTCCGCCAGCAATCCCTATGGAGCTGTGGACAAACTTTGGAAATTAATTACACAGAATATAAATGTTTCTCCCCCCTGGTTGTGATGTTGACATGTAGTTACTGTAAGACTGGTTTGTGCTCAAGTCCTCTTTTTTCTGTGCAGCTCCATTTTTTTAAGTTATTAGGGGGTTCATGTTTTCTTTGATTGACACTTTATATAGCCTATGGGCGTACGAAGATTGCGTAGCTCACCTGGGGGATACGCTGTTTGAGCCGAGCGTCATCACAGCGACTCTTGGCAACTCTCTCGCTGAATTCGCACAATGCTTCTGCGCAAGTGGTGGAGTGCATACAACGCTACTACAGAGTTTGTTTCAGGAAATGGAGAGAAAACGCGGAATTACCAAGAGCTTTTTGGCTTCATATCCATATACTGGTGGAAGGCGGAAACCAAGTTGTCCACAGTGTATACAGTCTATGTTGTGTATTAATAAAGACAGCACAGCTCTATCTCCTCTCATTCAGAGAAGTAAAGATATAACCTCGGTAGATGCTGGCAAAGATCTGGCAGGACTGACATCGCATACCGTCAGCTGACCAGAAACCACTTTGTGTTATGTGTTGGTTGAAAGTCGTCACTGTGACGCTGTGAGAGTTCAGTTGAATTTTCCACTCACTGTTTCTCCTCTTCTCCTGTCTTCTCATTGATATCAAATGATTAAAATTAAAATTAAAACTTCAACTCTCCATGTGATGGGAACAAACTGCTTTTACAGATATCATGGTTGTGAAATATTTGACTGTTTTATATCTTAACTCTAGTTTGACCCATGTTCCATAATGGAGAGGGCTTTAGGACCTATACTGCAGCCAGCCACCAGGGGGAGCTCTGGAGGGTTTGTCCTGCAGTCTGGTCTGAGTAAATGTGGATTTATAAAACTTATGCCCTTTGCTAACACACTGTGTCTTTTAAAGTCATACAGAAGGACACCAGTGCCACACTGTCTTAATTTTACAAGGTATATATTTAATTTATTTATGTCATTTACAAAGGGACTATGCGAAATATTAAAAAATATATAATTTTATGCAGTTAGCTTAAATAGTGTGACCATACGCCTTCTTTTACGCGGACATGTCCTCTTTTTTAGGGGCTGTCCGGCTTTGTTCGGGGGAGTTTATAAAATCCTTCAAATGTCCGGAGTTTTGTATGAAAGTTTTAAGTTTGTGTTGTGTGAACTTACTGAGTTAGGAGCACGTAGAAAACAGTCGCCCCAACCCAAAAAAGTCTCTTACGCGACTGTGTAGTCGTGTCCTCTCTCTTTTGAGATTTAAAATAGGGTCACCCTAGCTTGAAGCCAACTACAGTCCCTTAACGTCCGACGTTCATGGGTTAAACTTAAAAGTAAGTTTAAGTTCAGTGATGGCAGAACTTAAATTATCTCAGATATCACACACCTTTTAAACCAGGGCTGTCCCCATATATCTGTGTTGACAAAATACGCCTTTTTTTGGAAAATGAAACTGATGTTGTGATCAAAATACAGAATATAAGCATACAGTAATACTGTGAGTGCATAAAATAGCCTTGTCCTTCACAAAAGACACAGCTAGCTTGTAGCAGCTCTCTGGAAGATGATTAGACACTAGAGTGAGAGCTTTTGTCTCTTTGGGTTACAAACTAATTGAACATTTAAACCCTCGAACCATTAAAATAAATATTTGTCGCTTGGACTTCAAAATAAAAGCATAATTTGACAGTGTGGGGAATATAGAAACTTAAAAAGAAAACAAAAAGAAATGTCAAAATAAAAGACTGGTTTATGAAATGATGTTTTCAGCAGTCACACAGCTGGAGATGTGGATAAATCACGAATTTGAAAATAATAAGAAATAAATAATTAGTGATTGATTGTGTCGAAGTTTTCAAAAGTACCATTGTTGAATTTTATGGCCCTAATAATCATGAGAGGAAAATCTGACATCCTAACATCACTGCTGTGTTATTAAAACAAAAAAAAAACAAACAGCAACTATGAGGGAAGTTAGACAACAACAGCAAGGCTGCGATGAAAGTTGATGGAAGTTTTCGAAGGTAAAGGAAGGAGAGGAGGATGTGAAGAAAGAGAGGAAGGGTTAGGACAAGGACAGGAAGAGGTGTGGAGAGGAACGTGTAAAGTAAAGACAGACAGGAGGATATTACCCGACTGAATACGCTGTTTTTTTTCAGATGGACATGTTATGAGTGGAACTGTGAAATATCTCACTAGCCGTGACACCACCTTTTTTTTTTTTTTGCCCTCCAGTCAGCAGCAGTGGTTTCCGCTGCGAGCGTGAGGCTCCGAGTCTGAATACGGCCTCCTGTGTCAGCAGCAGCAGCAGCAGTTCACTCGTGTACGAACAGAGTGTGGTGATTGCAGAGCAGCTGGGTGCTGGGAAGGTGATTGACTCAGACCGTGAAGATGAAACACGGTCGTCAAATGACTCCTCAGAGCTTTAATCCTAATCAGTCTTTTCAGCCTCATTGATGTTGCTCTGGGTAAGATAAACAAGCTGTCACAGTGGAAGAAAGACACAGTCACATGAAGTCAGATAAAGGTGGTTTCATGCGTTTCCTAAGAAAATACTGAATGTGCCTGAGTCAGCAAAAACAAAAGAATAAGTACACTACCTTAAAAATCCAAATCTTTTAAAATCCTTTCAATCAGTTTTAATAATTTGCCAAATCTAAACTAGAAAAAATCATCAGTGCAAGAAGGAAGCATGACTCTGTTTGTTGTTATCAGTCGTTGAAGATGCCGTTGCTGCTGCTGATGTCAACTTTCGGTGTGCTGCTCTAATTGTGGTGTTTCAGTTGTACCGTTTGTGGTTCATGTGTGGGAGCAAGAACAATGTCATCAGTATGAAAAAGAACACACTGTTCAATGATGCACGGCTTTACTCGCAAACAAGTTCATCCTGTGGTTAACGGGGACATTTAGTGGGTTACTGGGTTTTCTAGAGACTGTTGAGAATTAAAACAATACCGTTTTTTTCATTATTGTCTGTGTGATCACGACTACAAGTCTGAAGAAGTTGGAAGGCTGGGAAAAATTTAGAAATATAAAACAAAACAGTGTAATGATTTGAGTGGTCTTTTCACAACACAAAGCAAAATTAAGTAAAGCTTTGCTAACACAGCCTGATGAGAACAAAGAAGTAAACCTAACCCAGTTCTGACTGTTATGAAGTATGTTATTCACATCAGATTCAAAATGGGCTTGAAATTTTTTTTAATTTATTGAATTTCTAAATTTTTTTTAGTATTTTTTATATATTTTTATTTTCTATACACTATGAACAACTTGGCTCCGCCATTCATCGTTATACGAATTTGAAGCCAAAAAGCTCTCCTGTGATTCTTCCTGGAACCACCGCTCGCCCAATAGCGTTGTACACATTCGGTGGGAGAGTCGCTGTGATGACGCTCGGCGCAAACAGCGTATCCCCCAGGTTAGCTACGAAATCTTCATACGCCCATAGGCTGTATCAAGTGTCAATCAAAGAAAACATGAACCCCCTAATAACTTTTAAAAATGGAGCTGCACAGAAAAAAGAGGACTTGAGCACAAACCAGTCTTACAGTAACTACATGTCAACATCGCAACCAGGGGGAGAAACATTTATATTCTGTGTAATTAATTTCTAAATTTTGTCCACAGCTCCATAGGGATTGCTGGAGAAGGCGGGATTTATGACCTATACTGCAGCCCGTCACCAGAGGGTGCTGTTCTCATTGTCGCTCCACCTAGCAAGGAGGCAGACGGCGTCCACTATATATGCAGTCTCTGGTGGCAAAACATGGTTGGGACCGCACTTGAACCCACGGCCGCTGCGAGGGGACCGTGGTCCCCATGTTTGGGGCGCGCTAACCAGAATTTCTCAGTTTTAACATTGGATTTGTTGTCTTTTTCGTCCTAACCATAGACTGTATCTAGAATGGATGCCGTCTGCCTCCTGGCTGGGTGAAGACACCGCGAGAACAGCACCCTCTGGTGACGGGCTGCAGTATAGGTCATAAATCCCGCCTCCTCCAGCAATCCCTATGGAGCTGTGGACAAACTTTAGAAATTTATTACACAGAATATAAATGTTTCTCCCCCCCCCAATTTGAGTGTTTTGACAACATATCATACTGTAGACAACATGAAGCATTTTACAGATACTGCAAGGTGCCTTCGTAAATCAGTGCATGGAACTTAATCTGAAATTAACAAACTAGATTCAGACTGGGATTATTATGATTGGAGATGGGTCATCATGTCAGCATCAGCCCTCACCCAGCAGGACTTTAGAGTGATATGGCAGCTGACCATAGGACTGGACTGAAGGGTCTGGTCATGACTTGGTAGAAGGAAATAGTTCGTCATTGCCCCTCTCCACTAGGGTTACCATATGTAGTCTTTTACCCTGACATGTCCTCTTTTTGGGGGGCTGTCCGACCTTGTCCAAAGTCCTTCAAATGTCCGAGGTTTTGTATGGAAGTTTTGAGTTTGTGTCGCATGGACTTACTGAGTCAGAACAGCGTAAAAAACACTCAACCCGACCCGAAAAACCCTCAGTGTTTATTAAGCATGACGCTGTGACTCCGTGACTCCGCCCCCGCATAGTCGTGTCCTCTTTTTGGGGATTCAGAATACGGTCACCCTACTCTCCACAAGCTCCAGGGACAAGAATAGCAGAGTTTCAGCAGGGGGCCTAGCAGAGATCCTTGTGGGACACCATATAGTTCCAGAGTTTATTACTTTGATGTGGTGGTGCACCTACACGGCAGACAGATCTTCTCAGCAAAGGAGTGAGTCCATTTAAACTTTGAACTTCATTTTGGTCTCAGCCAGGACAGAGTTGTCTCAGGACTTAAACTAGACTAGACTAAAGAGTCAGGGGTGGGTCTATTTATCAGATGAGACAAGAGGAAGAACTCTGACTGCCTTACGTGCTGCACTGCTGTAACTACTTTTGAACGTTGTTTCCTGCAGCATGTGAAGTAGGTTCTAGTTGTGGTTTCATTGTTGTGGATTTCACTTCTGCTTACGCTTTTAGTTGCTTTTTTTAAATACTCTGTATCAGTAATGTGAAGTGAAGCATAAGATTACAGCTAATTCGATCTTTGTGGGTGAAGATTGTTGTCATTAGGTTTTAAACTGCTCAAATGCAGCCATTTAGCAGCCAAAACCAGGAGCCTGTGGCTTAAAAACACACTCCCAGCTGAGTGTTACGGAAAAACAGTTCAGAAAAGCCTCCCAGAATAAATTAAAGGTAAGAAACTAATGTTTCCCCGGGGGCACAGGGTGCAGTTGAGCTGTCAGTGCACTGCAGACATGCAATATACACTGAAGGCCATTCCTTGTCCTCTGATTGGCTACTGTCCTACTGTGATGTCATGGGGGCTTAACTCATAAAAAGGGTGCCGGGCTCAGCTGCTTCAAAAGGGCAAGTGTGGTTGAGAGCTGAATGAGTGTGTTTATGCATGAGCGTGTGCAGGAGAGAGAGGCTGACACAGACTGTGTGTGTGCGGTGCGCGTAACTGCCTGTTACACACACACCCGGGCGTTCATAACTCAGCAGGCGAGGAAGGGGAGCCAGAAAGCTGCTGACAAACACATTATAATGACACTTAGTGCTGTGGATTTTAAAGCATCTGGATTATTTAATCACTGGATTATAAAGCAGAAGAAGAAACTCAAAGGTAGGAGGACTAAGTGGAGTTTTCATTCTTGTTCATGCACATTTGTGTTGAAGTAAATTCACCTTTAGTTCATTTTTTCATGCAAAAGTCAAAGATTCGAACCCTGTTTTAAGATAACTCAAACATGAGGTGCACAGACGGGTTTAATCACAGGATCAGAGTGAAAATTGCAAGTTCTCTGGCTGCACGTGTGCGCCCTAAACTCTTTAAGTTTTTAAGTATTTGAAAAGCACAAGTCTGATCCTATTATCTGTGTTCCCAAAGCTGATCTCTGACCAGAAACAAACCAGTTATTTGTCGTGTGGAGGGTTTTCTGTGTCTGACACAGCTTTTATCTTTTATATTTATGTTTTATTTAACCAAAGTGTTTAATGACTTACTATTAAAAGCACATTTGAGATAGAATTTACTGTTGAGTTCATTATAATCTGTTTATTCCACTAAGAACTGCAAAAGCTCAGTGTCTATCATGAGTTGTTTTGTGTGCTTGTGTTTATTCTTTCGAGAGCATTGAGTCATGTTTAGGTGTCCAGTGCAATTACCAACCGAGCTACCTGAACCCTAAATATTTGGGTTTTTCTGTCTTCTCGTTTGATCATCAGCCTGAGAGAGCTGGACAGGTTTCTTTGTACGTGAGCGTGTAACTGTTTAAACAGCTCGGGGAGGGCAGAGGACAGAAGAAGCCAAGGCTGTTTCACCCGCTTGACTTCACCTCGATTATTGATCTGATCAGCAGAGGCGGCTGACAGTTACAATGGACGGTTTAAGGGTCACCAGAGAGGCAGGCTCAGAGAAATGCAGAAAATACGAAGAATATCTCATAATTGTCAATTAAACGTGGGGATTTTTCTGTGATTTGAGGCTGTGATTTGATTTCCTGCCAGGTACAAAATGTACTTCCCTGAGCTTATTCATCAAAATACAAACACCTCTTGGCGCAGCAGTGATGGAGGATTGTGATTGTGTTTTCAAGCAGATCCATTATTTACCTGATATTTTGGCACCAGAATAAATAAAATGTAAATCTGATCAGTTAATTTTTTAAATACGATACTTATAGAGGCAGAAGTGCTTTAGAAAAAACACATATTGGAGAAAAAAAGGTGAAGTACGGCTTTTACAGCAAGTTACTGTAAATAAAACATCAGCCTTAATCTTTGCTTACTTTACCGTTCCATCCTCAGACCTGCTGAAACAGTCAGAAAGTAAACAGGATTTGCAAGATGTCTGATGTCAATTTAGGCAACGCTTTAAAAGAGCTCAGGAATGTGTTTTAATACGTCTGCTCTTATAAATATTATGTCTGATCTCTTCTTTCTGTGGCCAGAAGAATTGGGGATTAAACTGCGCAAGATATCAATTATTAATCAGTAGACGCCCAACAAAAAGAGCTGGTATAGATCCTGCTCTGCAAAGACCAGACATCAAAATGGGATCAAATCAGAGCCACTCCCATCGAGAGGACAAACATCATTTTAACAGGTAGGAACCTCGAGCAGAAACTGATCCATGTTAGACAGTCACCTGCTGCTACTGCACCGGGTTTATAGAGAGGGGATGAAAGGAAAAGCAGATGGATGACGAAACAAGTGCACTGTTTAGGAACAGCATAATAATGTGTCCCAATCCAGGGGCTGCAGCCTTCGGGTCCTTTAAAAGCTGCAGCACCTGGATTGGGACAGAGTTTTAGTTTATGTAAAGTGGACAAATCCGAGCGCACCTAATCCTAAAACCTGAGTTTGAGACTGTTGTCTTCAAATAATGAGCTAAAGGACCCAAGTCAACAGGAGCCGAGGGACCAAACAACATCACTTCTCATCGAAATGTAAAAAGTTCAATACCATACTTAATGTCTGCCAGACATGCCAAAAGTGGTGTAAGCAAGAAAGCAGATTTAGTGGCACATATATCTGACTGTTATCAGCATAACTGTGGAAAGAGACGCCGTGCTTTCTCAGGATGGCGCCCAGGGACAGTAAATACACTAAAGGCCACTCACTAAATACAGAGATGAGTTTACTTGTTGTTCCATTCTGTAATATGATGCGGTGCAATATGACCAGATACTATTTTAATCATACTATAGACTCTATAGAGAATGGACGCCGTCCGCCTCCTCGCTGGGTAAAGCCACCATGAGAATAGCACCCTCTGGTGACGGGCTGCAGTATAGGTCATAAATCCCGCCTCCTCCAGCAATCCCTATGGAGCTGTGGACAAACTTTATAAATTAATTACACAGAATATAAATGTTTCTCCCCCCTGGTTGCGATGTTGACGTGTAGTTAGTGTAAGACAGTTTTTTTTTCTGTACAGCTCCATTTTTAAAAGTTATTAGGGGGTTCATGTTTTCTATGATTGACACTTGATACAGCCTATGGGTGTACAAAAAAAATTCCGTAGCTCACCCGGGAGAGTCGCTGTTTGAGCTTAGCGTCATTACAGCGACTCTTCCGCCAAATGAGTACAAGCTACTGCGCAAGTGGTGGAGAAAATCCCGAAAATACAGAGAGCAATTCGGCTTCAAATTCGTGACGGGAGGCGGAGCCAAGTTGTCCATAGTATATACAGTCTATGAATCCTCCCGATGAGTATTATAATCTATTTCTACCAAGTATGTTAAGCCACATGCAGCTCTAACACACTGTCCTGATAGATGATTAATATACATAATAATGTACCGTTTGATTTTGGCACCAGGATAACTCAATGAATCGTACTCATTGACAGTCACTCTACATTAGCACTTAACAAGTAAAGGTACATAATTACTGCAGTCACTTCTGTATGTGGTTCTTATTTCATGTCACACACACATAGTAGTAAAGTCCTACCATCTGATTCTGCTGCTCTTCTGCCAGCACCCTGTACCACATGGTGTTGTAACACGACCACAAACCCTTTCCAAGCATCCACCTCACCTGCAGCCTTGGCTCAAGCTTGCATGTGTGATTAGATAAGAGCCAAGTGGCCTAATGTAAACTCTGCACCAACTGTATCAAACAGAACAACCGCTATGAAGACCAGCCAATGATCTTTATGCATGTAATTCCCCATTTTTATGACTTTTTATTCACATGAAGAACAAGAGAACCCCACTATGTAACTGTTAATAGGAGTTAATGGTGAACTTGGGTTCTGTGCGGTCACTAAATACCGGGAAACAAAGTGGGTGAAAGGCTCAAAGGCACACAGAAAGCTGAACCTGATGGACTGGTGATAACACAAACACACTTCCTGCGTAAAAGACCAAACATGATCATCTCCAGCAGGGAGGGAGCCTCAGCGAATGGCCTTTTGTTGTATGAAAATACCACTCGAGTTTTAACGTAATCTGAGATGGTGACATTGTTCGGCGAAGCTGCTGCCTCTGACGCTGATAAAGGATATTCTGGCCTTTCCATGCACTTGTGATTGTTTGCAGTCTGACTAACATTTTCAGAGGCAAAAGTTGAGATGGATGGAGAGTCAACATCTACAACTGGACTGTAAACAGCTTTTATATGCCGACGACTACGCCCAAAGACTACGCAATGTAGAACTGTCGTCATGTGACAGCTAAAAAGGGCCCAGGAATTAATTTGAGCTTTTCATTCCCCCTGTTTTACTTTGGACTGCTTGGGGCTGTTTTTCCAAATTTACAAGCCACTAAGGACACGAGGCAAGGACAATGTCCAGACTTTTCTCGATTGCCTTAGGGAAGTTAAGTCATGAATAAGTGCGAACTTTCTAAAACTTAAAGACGGAAATTATCCTGTTCAGAGGAAACACCTCCACACCCTGCTCTGCTGATATCCTGAGCTCTCTGAGTTCCAACGTTCAGCCAACTGTTAGGAATCTTGGCTTTATTTTTGACAACCAGCTTAAATTTGATAAGCAGATCAGTGCTGTTGTTAAAACAAGCTTTCTCCAGCTCCGTCTTTTAGCAAAGACTAAATATTATTTCACAGAGGCTGATCTTGAAAAAACTACCCATGTTTTTATCACACCAGGAATGGTTCACTGGAACTTGTTGTATGCAGGTTTGGACGAGTCTTCGATCAACCGCCTTCAGTTCATCCAAAATGCTGCTGCTCGACTCCTCTCTGGTCAGAAAAAGCAAGACCACATAACCCCAATTTTAGTGACCATTCGCTGGCTCCCAGTTCGCTTTTGCATTGATTTTAAAATCCTTTAAATCATTTTTAAAGCACTCAATGGTCCTCAATGAGCCTTAAGGTCCTCTGACCAGTTGTTTTTGGACGTCCCCAAAACCTAGAGGTGACAGGGCTTTTTCAGCGACGCCCCTAGACTCTGGAACAGTCTACCTGGCCATATTAGAGCCTCACAGACTTTAGAGACTTTTAAATTGTCCCTTTAAAAACCCACCTTTTCTCCCTTGCTTTTCATCGGCACTATAGTTTTTTATCTACCTATTTATTTACTTCTTTATTTATTCTATGTACAGCACTTTGATTGACTGCTGTCATCTTAACAGTGTTTTATAAATAAACTTGACTTGATTACTCATCTACATGCCTTCAAATACTTAAAAATGAGTGGGTGACATGCTCAGGAGCTACACGGCCAGCAGTACCCTTCAGAGACCAACATTTTTGTCTCTTACTTGCCCAAAGTTTCTTGTTCATATGAAATTCAACCTGTTTTGTTTGACCACTTGTAAAAGCTGTCCTAATGCACACAGATCAATATTTCGTACACTATAAAAAAAAAAAAAGTGTTTTATTTGTTTTCTTACTACAGATCATGGCAGACCCAAGTGCTGCCTCGGAACTGGTGAACCAATCACAGCACAGCAACTCCTCCCTGCTCCATGATTGGCCGGGGAGATCTGCGGAGTACAATGATGCAGAGCTGGTGCTGCTGGGTGTAGCGATGGCTATTCTGGTTCTGGCCATAGTTTTTGGTAAGTTATAAAACATGATATTATTTCAGAGTATTTGACAATTTGTAGGATAATTTCGTTCAAGATAAAAAGACTCATATATGATTTTTTTTTGAGTGTTAAGCATTGAATGTATATATAATGGACTACATCTTCTTAGGTTTCGTAAAAGTGAAGCCAAAATTCCCTCAGTGATGTGGGCTGACATCCTGGTCATTTGAAACCAGAGTCTGTGCAATAAAAAAAAACATTGATGCCTCCTTCTGCTAAATAAAACACAACCATAGAAGAGCAATGATCCCTCACACCACAGCTAAACAACTACTTGTGTAGGGCTGGACGATAAACTGAAAATTTACAGATACCGAAATGTACGACAATAACATTATTTTTCCAATGCCAATTTAATCAGTGTCAAATCAATAAATAAAAGTTGGTTTTGGATGTGTGTAGGTAGGCTGTGGTCTAAGAAGTAAAGACAGGTGAGGAGTTCGGTTTAAGTTGTGGCGGCCAAAGTAGACAAAGGTAATGTGGGAGGGGGTGAGCAGCTTGTGGAGTGGTTATCGTCCATTTATTGTTACTGAGGTGAACTGTTCAATAAATTATGATGTTGATCTGAGGCCATATCGCCCAGCCCTACTCTTGTGTCAGTCTGGAGGAGACACTCACTTTCAAAAATTGAACAGCTAAGCGTGATGAGAACTAAACATGACAAAAACTATGTCTTAGAATCATCTATAATACGTCTATTTGGATTTTTGAGTTTGACCTATGACCTTTCTGTTGACATGAAAATGGCGGGCTGTATGACCCACGCCTTAACCTGTCAGGAACATAGACTGTATATAGAATGGACGCTGTCTTCCTCCTGGCTGGGTGAAGCCACCACGAGAACAGCACCCTCTGGTGACGGGCTGCAGTATAGGTCATAATTCCTGCCTTCTCCAGCAATCCCTATGGAGCTGTGGACAAACTTAAAGAATTAATTACACTGAATATAAATGTTTCTCCCCCCGGTTGCAATGTTGACATGTAGTTACAGTCAGACTGGTTTGTGCTCAAGTCCTCTTTTTTCTGTACAGCTCCGTTTTTAATAGTTATTATGGGGTTCATGTTTTCTATGATTGACACTTTATACAGTCTATAAGCGTACAAAGATTACGTAGCTCACCCAGGGGGATACACTGTTTGAGCCGAGCGTCATCACAGCGACTCTTCTGCCAAATGCGTGCAAGGCTACTGCGCAATTGGTTAAATGCGTACAATGCTACTGCGCAATGTTGGTTTCATGAAGTGGAGAAGACACCCGGAAATACAGAGAGCTTTTCGGCTTCAAATCCGTATACTGGCGCAAGGCGGAACCAAGTTGTTTTTAATATATACAGTCTATGGTCTGGAACCTCTGAAAACTGCGGCCTCACTTTTGGGGAGCTGTCATGTCTTTCTTTTTTTTTTTTACAGTCTATAATCTGAGGTTTTCATTAAAATCAAGTTTTCTTGGTTTTCAGGTAACGTGCTGGTGATCACGGCTCTCCTGCGGTTCAAGCGGCTCCAGACAGTCACCAACCTCTTCATTGCCTCTCTTGCTCTTGCTGACCTCATCATGGGTTTGGTCGTGGTCCCATTTGGCTCCAGTTACATCCTTCTGGGAGCCTGGCAGTTTGGAAACTTCATGTGTGAGTTTTGGACAGCTACTGACGTGCTGTGTGTAACAGCCAGCATTGAAACCCTGTGTGTGATTGCTCTGGACCGGTACCTTGCCATCACGTCGCCACTACGTTACCCAACGATACTCACCAGGTATGGCCAAGAAAGACAGTCTGGTCCAGCTATGTGGGGGGATACTGTGCCTGCACCACTCTGTACTCTCATTTTTCCAGCCTGGTCTTCATCAGGACCCTCTGCCATTTAGTGATGTCAGTGCAGGTTTCAGTCCTCTGTGAAGTGTGCAATCTGTTGTGACATTGCTGAGATCCAGAGGTGCAACATGTTTGGAAATCTTGAAACGGTACAGAAGTAGAGCAGTTACTCTCATCAGTCTCCTGTGTCTGGGCTTGTTTATTTTATATTCCTCTTGCTCTTCTGGAACAATGGCGGTATTTATTTTTTTGCAATTTGTACAGGAGTGGTTCCAGTAGCAGACTTTTTACTAATAAACAGACTACTTAGAGGGGAAAATTAAGGGGCTTTTTATGCACCAGTCTTTGTGGGCGCTGCTTTAAAAGTGAAATCAGGTGTACAAAGAGAGAGTGGTGCTTTCAGATCTATCAGATTTACTCAACACGTCTTTCTATCCAGTATCAGCTTGAGGAAAATCTAATGAGGGCATTCACACCAAGCGTGAGCGAAATCATCTACTCACTTTATTTGCGCGGTTCTAGACGCGTGAATGAATAGTATTTACTCACTTCATTCACGTCAACGATAATTTCAACGGAAATCCCTGCCAATTCAACCTGCGGGATCAAGTGACAGACAAAGGTTTTTTACAGTTTACCAGGTAATCCGACCTCCTCACTCACTCACTTGCCTCCAGGCGAGTTCCTTTTTATTCCGGTTTCGGTAATTGAAAGAAAAGGTATCATATAATTTGGAGCACCCACACAACGACACGATCAGTTTGTCCTCCATTTTAGTTACTAGCAACAACCGTCCGTTTTTATACGTCACCCGGCAACCTTCGTACTGATTGGTTCTTGTGATGCGAATATCCGCTCAAGTTGAGACATTTTTAGCTTCCGCCCAATTCGCGTCATTCGCGCCTTTGCATTGACTTAACATGTAATTCATTCGCGCAATGATTTTACTCGTGCTTGGTGTGTGGAGGCAGTAAGAGTTGCACCCTCCGAAAAAAATGGACTGGTATCAATTGGCCTATCAATAGGCTTCATTAGCACCAATACAAGACAATGCCATATGGGGTTTAATACTTCCCTTTTGGACATTTTTTAAGGTGCACACTGGCAGGAATTTTTGAGGGTTACAATGTGTGAAATAAGTCCTGATTATAGATGCTGAAAAAAAAAGATGATTTGATGGTAAATAAAGGATTTGGGGATTGTATTTGTTCTGTGGTAGAGCCACCCAAGTCAAAAAAATCTGTAAACTATGGTTGGGCGATATGGCCTCAAATCAATATCACGATATATTAAGTAGTTCACCTCGATAACGATAAATGAACTATAATAAACCAACTTTTACTTATTTATGTGTTTATTTGACATCAAATATACCAATATGGGCAAAATGATGTCGGTTATTGTCATCAATTTCGGTATCGGTAAATTTTAGGTTTATCACCCAGCCCTACTGTAAATGCTCCTCAGTCTTACTTAAGGGTTGCATGATGTTTTCAGAGCGCCTTTACATTTCTGAGTTTTCTGTATTTTCATACATCAATTTCTTTGTCTAATGCCATTCTCCAGGGGCCGGGCCTTCGCTGTGGTCTTTGGGGTCTGGGTAGTGGCCTCCCTCATCTCCTTCCTGCCCATCCACCTAAAACTTTGGGTGTCTAATGATGATAAAGCTCGCCAGTGCTTGGATGACGAGTTCTGCTGTGATTTCAACACCAACATGGCATACGCGGTGTCCTCCTCCATCGTGTCCTTCTACCTACCGCTGGTGGTGATGATCTTCCTGTACAGCCGTGTCTTTCAGGAGGCCCAGAAACAGCTGGGGAAGATCAGAGGGAGAGAGCGGCACTTCAATCACTTGCATTACAACACACATCTGACTTATCTTGATGATAAGACTGCGATGAGTAAACTCAAAGTGGGAGCTGAGGAAGGGGAGGAAGCTGGGGAGGATAGTTTCAACATGGAGAAACCGGGAGGTATGGACGTTCAAAAGGGAAAGGTTGAAGGAAAACACTCTGCCACCAAACGAGTGAAGTTCTGTCTTAAAGAGCACAAGGCCGTGAAAACTTTAGGGATCATCATGGGAACCTTCACACTGTGCTGGTTACCTTTCTTTATACTCAACATCCTCATGACTTTCCTCGAACTTGGTGATATCAAACTCCTCTTCAGACTCCTCAACTGGCTGGGATACTCCAACTCAGCCTTCAACCCGCTCATCTACTGCCGCAGCCCTGACTTTAGGCACGCCTTTCAGGAGATACTCTGTCTGAGGGGCAAAGGGAGGAGAGTGTGGGGATGGTGCAAGGAGAGGGACTGCTACTCCAAGCCCCCGGGGAGGATAAACGGTAACTCAGTGCTGAATGGTGATGTTCAGAAGAAGTCCGTGTGGAAAGGCAGTTTGGAGAACTCGATTTCAGACTGCAAGACGCTCACTGTGGTTTCTCTGTCCACTAACTGTGAGCAGGTTTTGGAAGTTGCTCCTGGTTCCTTGACAAGCTGGCAAAGTAATGGTTCTGCAAATGAGACCTGTCAGGAAAATCTTGCCTCTAATGCCTGACCAATGCAAATGTTTGACTTAAGATTGTCCAAGCAGAGCCAAGCAGTAAACAGAGGATTGATGAAGGTCCAAATGTCTGCTTTTGGTCAAGACCTTTCTGGTCTTTCTTGAGGCTGAACTACTTTTTCTCAAATCATGTTACTGAGTCTTACGTGGGATCCCTGTCCTCTTTACTGCTGCAGTTCTCTTAACAAAAGTGTCAAATAAGTTAACTCTTTTTAGCAGCCTGAAAATAGATGCCTCACTGTTGCATGAAAATGCATTTTGCGGCATCTTACTGCAATGAAGGTGTGGCAGAGCGGGGATGAATAAATAAACATTGAAATAGAAATGTGGATAATAAACTAATTATAATCAGTAAGTGAAGCTTACAGAAGGAGTGAGTCTTACTTGCTGGATGTCTGCCAACTGTTCATCCAATGGATAGTGTTATAATAGAGACCTTACAATTGAAAAGCAGTGCTAATACAGTCCAAAAATGTGAAGTTAAAGGGATATTCCTGCGTAAATTTAAGTTATGGTCAAACACACCGTAACACCGAGTTAGACACCCCCTCCTTGAGAGATGAATGTTGTTGACTGCTTGCTTCTCTACTTATACCAACTTTAGTAACAACCACACGATAGCAATACACAGCGGTCTGAGGAGCCATAAACAAACCTCAACCAAAACGCCACTCTATAGCCACAAATAATGCTCAGAACAGCACCTAACTTCATCAACAGGACATATAGGGTCCCAGCCGTAGTACTAGCCACTCACCTACTCTCTTCCAGCAGCCACTTGTTTGTTGCAGGACCTCAGGCCAGTCCATTACGGACTGCTGCGGGGTGACACAGCTCAAGGAAGAACATTTATGATCATTATCACCCCGCTGTGACAACATTCATCTCTCAAGGAGGGGGTGTCTAACTCGGTGTTACGGTGTGTTTGACCATAACTTAAATTTACTCAGGAATATCCCTTTAAGTTTGCACCTTGCGCTTTCAAATCTGCCATGCCAGCAAAAAAGATCACGCAAGCTTTCAGGGAACCCTGAAAACGCTTATTTTCAGAATGGCCAAAAAGAAACACTCGTATACCTGCAGTCAGCATTTAACACCTTTGTGTGATGTATGGTGATATGTTGCTATGGTGATGTCCTACGATGTAGAAATTATTATTCCTGATATGCGCTGCAGCCATCTGTAGATATGTGAGTGCAGAGTTATAAAATTGTCTAATTCTGAAATACTGGGTCATTAATTTTGCACACAACTCAGATACCGAAAGGAGAACTGTTGTCATTTCCTCTTTGTTCAGATTGTTTACCGTTAAAAGCAGCTCCCTTTGCTTCAGAGGGGCAAGATATTCAGATACTCAACTTTAAATACAATGCCTCTTAGCATTTGTATTAATTTTCTTTGTTTCATGTAATTTACATTTAACTGTGGTTCTCTTAAAGAAACTGAACCATGTAAATGTAAAACCCAATTATTGTAGTTATTGAAACTGACATATCGAACAGCTTTGCTCTTTTCAAGGTTACTGGTCAAAGTAAAATGCATTTGCTTATTATAGATTAAAATGAGCGAATTACCGCAGAATCTAAGTGTCGTAAGTCTACCCCGCCCCGCCCTTAAACTACAATCAAAGTACCTTTACACAAAGAAACTTTAAAACCAAGTACAAAATCCAGATCATTTAGTTTCATTGAACCACAGCTGAAGGGATCAGAGCTGTTGTGACTGTGCAATTACAAAAAACCCACCATAATGTGCGCTGTATACAAATATAACAACCGGACTGATCAGTTTAAAGTTCCTGTGAGGAGTTTTTGATAGGCTATGTAATGGGCTGAAATAAACAGTAATGCAACTCTATGATGTACAAAAACTAATGAGACTAATGATAATAAAATTGACAATGTCTATACTATGAGAGGGGGTGGGTATGCCAAAAAAAACAGCTGTAGTTACTTTACCTACTGCAAAATATTCAAGACGGGTCATGTATTTGATTGTAAAAAGACAATAAAAGGTGTTTTTTTGTCAGTTAATAACACTTTCAGACAAAATCATCAATAATAGGAGTTACTATTTTGTCCACAGGGGGCGCCAAAGTCAACAGAGACTGAAAGTTCTTCACAGCAGCTTTAATTAGGATGAGAAAATATTCTGCTTTTTCTAAAAACTCCTAAACATTTGCTTTTCTGTATCATATAGAATATTAACAACGACATTGATGTTTTTTTCAATTCAATTTTGACAGTGAGAGAAATTACTGATCAGTCATCTGAGTCCGATTAAGTTATTCAGTATGTTTACATGACACTAGAGAAAACCGAATTATTGCCTTACAACCAGACAACTGAAGTGCATGTAAACACTTTTAGTCTGATTTTCCGATTACGACATCCAGATAATGTGATTGGAATTCGATTTTCTCTACCATGTAACCAGCGTAGTCGAAGTATGATAGCACAATGCTTGTGCGAGTGCGCCACGCCCCCATAACCAAAACAAAAACACCAGAGAAGAGGAGTAGCGTGCAACTCATCTGCAGAAAAAGTAGCGTGTACATCATGTACGACAAAATGCCCAGCAGCAGTTGTAGACACTTCTGACGTCTGGCACGGACCCAGAAACAGCGCCGCTAAAAAGACTCATATCGCCCCCTAGTTTTGGGGAGGAGGACACATTCACGTCAATAATTCGGTTTTCTCAGCTGCATGTATACGCCGACGAGGAGAGAAGTCTGATTTGGCGGAGAAAAAAAATTTGAGCTTGGTCTGATTAAGCTGTGCATGTAAACGCTCTGAGTGACATCAAACATGTCTGACTGAAAATCGAGTATTTTTGCATCTCAAACAATTTTAAGGATATTTCTCAAAATTTTTCTGAAAATGCTCTTGTTTTGGTCTCATAGGGATAGAGATCATGTGAGTTGAGAGACTTAATTTCCAGTAGCTCCTACAGGATTGAAATATCATGACCCTAAATATCTGAAAAACAGTTAATTATACTATCCCATCACTCACAGTAAAAACAAAGCAGTTCAAAGGGCCTTCGAGTCAGATTTTATTGAACATACTGCCACACAACTGAAGACTCTGAGGTCCAAAACACATCAGTGCCACAGCAAATCTATCAGGACTCGCTCTGTTATTACTTCCTGCGTAAACTGTAGAGCTAGAGAGCACTGGCAGGAATTGAACACCACGTTTGTAGTGCTAATAAACTCGTCTGTCAGCAACAAAAGCGTACGCCAGAACAAACAAGCACAGAGAGAAGGATTAAAGTCTTATCTTTACCAGAGGGTCTCATTCCAGGCTCATGTATAATCACAGAGATCTGACAACAGAAAGTCTGTTTTCATTCCTTCCTAATAAACCTCATCGCTGGTCCAAAATCAATTTCTAGTGTATATTTGTACAGCAGGAAACCACAAAACTTGTGATTATCATAACTGTCTTTCCCTCCTAGTGTGTTTGCTTTACCTTTCTGGATAATCACAGAGCTGTTTTTCTTTTGTTTTCCCTCTCCAAAAGACACTGCCCGTTCACGTCTTCCTTTTATCTGCTCTGGTTTACACATGAATGAAGCTGGATTCACGCTGTCAGAGAGCTGGGAAGATTATTTTTTCAGTAACACTGCCTCCCCAACTCAGTGTAAAACATAGCGGTTGAGGTTCGTGGTTAATTTATGAGATTGTTTTATAATTTAAAAATGATTATGACAAATTAACCCAAAGTCGTGAACCAATAAAGACTCCCATAAATCAAATAAAATCAAAGTGGAAAAAAAAACTGTAATTAATTTCCCTGTTATGGTTTCATATGTACAGATATTAAGTTATTTTGTGTTAATAATTTTACTTGAACAAAGTATTCATGGTGTAGTTTGCATCCGAGTGCCGTAAATGATCAGCTTTGCATGTATCTGATTGTATGTTGTGTGATTATCTGTGAACTGTAAAGCCTGTAGCATGTTATTGAATACTTGTAATTAACCCTTTTGTAAGTCTTGGAAAATAATGCACACTTGTTTTCTATTTCAGCTAGTTTTTCCTGGTTCTAATACTGCGAGATAACTTTAACGTGAGTGTTAATTCATGTGAGGAAAGAGTTAAAGTAGCACCGAAAAACACCAGTTTACAGTCAGACTAAGTTTTTTAGATCTCAATCTTAAAATACACTTAAGTTTGTTTTTCAGGAGGTGTAAAATACGTTCTACCTCCATCGGTCATATAAATGTTATTTCATCTCTGCAAATATTTATTCATAACCTGTCGGCTCAGTCTGTGAGTAAAAGGACGATGTTTGAAACATAAACGCCTCGATCTTCTGTATTCGTGTGTGCGTGTGTATGTGGTTGGTTAATCCCAATTTAAGCAAAAGGTAAACATGTTCTTCTCAGAGATTAAAATTAGCACTTTATTACCAAGCATTCTCGGCAGTTTCAAATCCATGATTCTGATTGGTCAATACCCTGCAAAAAAACTGTGATTAATAACCAATGAGAAAAGGGAAGCTAAGGACCTTTGTCTGTTGACACTGTGGCAAAAAAACAAAAACAAAAAAAGATAATAATATAATTTTAATAATTACTTTCCATCTTAGACTGGTCCTGAGTGTGTGGGCAGACATGTGAGAGCAACCTGAGGAGTTACTGGACTCCAACAGTCTCTGGAGCAAGATACCGTCCTGCAATCCAGGCAACAGCTGCAGAGTAACTTCAGTGAGTAACATGTAAAACCATTCAGCTGACTTGGTAGAAATGGAGTGTTATATTCAGAGCTGTGTTTAAATAAGTGTCTTTTCACCTCCATATGAATATTCACTGTCTTTAAATGAGTCTTTCACATCTGCAAGTAAGCAATGGCACAAATTACAGTTATGGTGGTAAAAACTTGATGAAAGCAGGATCATAATAACGATGAATCACAGGAAATTCTTGTCCTCATAGGCCACCGTCACTTCACCAGCAGAAGGGGTGAGCAAGGGAGCAATTCAGTCTAGGATTTAGGATTTAGGGTATATTTTAAGGCCAAGCGGCTAATTTCCAGGTTGGTCCCATTAGCAGGTTGGTGTCAATCCACAAAACAAAAATAGGAGTGAAACACACAGAGCATATCAACAACAATATAGATGACATAAAAACCAAAAATAAAAACAGGCTTAGAGTTGGGGGACCACACACTGGATCATAATGTGCTGGAATGCTAACTAAAGTGCTAAAGTGCACAGAGCTAGCTAGCTGCTAGGAGCTCAGGTCCCCATTATACTGCGCATTGCCTGATATTGTGCAGAAAAGAGAATGAAAATAAAAGTGCCTGTTGCACATTACCCTGCTGCCCAGGATTATAAAGTGCCAGATTGAATGAGTATTCCACAATGCCCATAGCACACGGTTGCATGCGCAGATGTGCACTAAAAAGGCATACATAGATGTTTTATGTAAGCAATAATTCATAAAAATTGAATACATAGATGTATTTCTGTGTACGACAGTGGACAGTTTTGGATGATACTGACCCCATTAGACATACATACAAAATTAAACATGGTTATGATCACAGATCTGGTTTTTTCAACAACCATGCTCCGAGTTGTTTGGAGAATGAAATCGGAGTCACTAGTTCGTGTATTAAGCTTGATATTTGGTTCCAGGTCTAGGATGCACGAAATGAGAACGCTGCTTGACTGGAGGCACTTTTTCGAAATAAGTCTAGAATCAGACCACGAGATATCGTTGAATAGTGATATTCATGCTGCGTTCCAGTTGTACTCGGAAGTCGGAATTTCCAAGATCCAAGTTGGAAATTCACCTGGAACGCCCCCCTGAAGTCGGATTTCCAACTCAGAAAGTTGGACGATCCTCAACAACCCCGACTTGACGACAACGTCATAATCAATAACGGCAGCGCAGTGCATCAACAGTATAGAGTAACAGTGAAAGCTCTCGCAATGTAATGAGTAAAATATCGTATTATGCATTGTTTACAACTGGTATAGCTAACAACACCTAACAACACCTAACAACAGCTGACAATTGTAAACAACAGTAGGCGTTCATCTTGGTTTTCCAACTTGTTTACTGGAACGCCATCAACTCTGATGTAACATCATTCCCAGCTCCAACATCTGACTTCTGAGGTTACTGGAACGCAGCAAAACACGACCAACCCTTCGCCATACGGTACTGCCTAAACTATCTAGAGATGTGGCCAAACAAGTTGATTTAGGATTCAGGTCATTTTACGTCCTCTATGAGCACAATGTTCATAGAGGACAGGGTGCTCTGTGATCTATGATAGAAATCATCTTTGTCCTGCTGGGTTTCAAATTAATCATTCTGAGAAACTTGAGGCTGTGGGCTGTTGACCAAACAGAGCATAAATCAAGAGCGTCATTACAAAGACAGCCATTATATTTAATAACACACTGATAAAAGGCTCCAAATTTAATGGCTCTTTGGAAAAATTCAGCATTAAAAGGCTCTTTGTTGACACAAAAAAATGTGATCTGGATATGTGACTCTTCTTGGAGCAACTTTAACCTTTTTAACTGAGTCCATCAGACACAGGCCTCTCTGTGATTACTCAGTCATCCATGCTGCCCATGAAGACCCAGCTTGTCTGCCGGTATTAAAGGTAGAGTGTGCACGTGTATTTGTGTGTGTGAGTGAGTGAGTGAGGCGTGACGCACAGTGACAGGTGCAGGCAGTCGCAGCAGCTACAGTATCAGCGTCAGAGGAAATACAACCAGATATACCACTTCAACACACACGCGCGCACACACACATACTGTACAGCATGAGGCGAGAGCGCTCTGTGTGTCCCTTGTGTATAGGTTGGAGGGTTGGTGTGAATGTGACCTGTGTCATTGGAACAAGTTTCCAGTCGCTGAGGATAATGTACTTCACATGCATGAATATCCGTGTGTGTCCTTCATGTCAGCTGCGATCACATAGGCCTTTTAATCCACTTGTTTTTATTTTTAGCATCAAAACATACGTCTCATTGTCCTTAAAGTTTTCACAGAAGCTTGTTTACCTTCCACAGAGCAGTTTCACTTAACTAGAGGCCAACTAGTTTGACCTCCCCTCTCAAATCGGTCGGTCCATTTCCGATATACAGAGTGAATCACAGTCCCATACAGGCATAAACGTCATGATATGTTTTGTTAATTAGTTTTCTTCTCGTTATTTATTTGAGTGCTTTTTTGTGTATTTCCCTTTGTGTTTCTGTTCCCTATTGTTCCTGTTCCCTTGTAATCTTGTCTTGTGAGTTTTCAGTTCGTGTCTTACCGTGTTTTCAGTGTTTCATTCTGTAGATCTACGGAAGAGGATTAGAGCTGCATGAAGAGAAAAAAAATAACTACAGGAAGGAGATTAAAGTTGAAATTTTGACATTAAAAAAATTTGAAATTATGTAAATAAAGTTGAAATTTCAGGATTGAAGTCAAAACTTCGCGATGGCAAAATGTCGAACTGTCTTGAATGATGTTGATATTTCAACAATAAAAAAACTGACGTCAAAGTCGCAATTTCGAGATTAAACTCGACATGAATTACGGTGAAATTTCACGTACTTTTTGAAAAGGATCAGAGCGCTTAAATCGGTAAACAACGACCATTTCATCTCCGTGTGGATGTCTATCTGCATCTCTGGAAACGATCATGTGACACACAGCGTAACTCTTTTATAGCGCCTGCGTGTGTCCGGCTAAAACAACTTTATCCGCATGCTTTGTACTCTTCCTCTGTCTTTTGTGCATTTCCTGTACAGTGTTACAGCGCCACTTATTGGCTTGGCATATGTACTACATCGTTTTAAGTGGTTTCGTTCTGAGAGATGATAGAAAAACTTTTTATTTTTAAAGTGAAGTTTGGTGAAGTTGTCACTGAATTAAAAATCAAAAATCAAAAATCAGGATTGTATCTGTTGCCAATATCGTGCAGCCCTAATCCTGACATAACATAAACCCACTGATTAAGAGCCATTGAGCTGGCCGGTCTGTTCCTGTTCATCAGTGTGAACTCTCTAAAGCTTCACCCTTTGTCCCAGAGAGTAACACCTGCTTTAGTGGGGATGTGTTCTGGATGTGAAAAGGCTGTGACAGCTCCCTCTCACGCCAACATGGCATTCACCCAGGCCGCATATCCGCTGCTTGTTGGCTGTGCTTCCGACCTTTAAAATAAGGCCTGTGGGTATGCCCTGTGAATAAACATATAAACACAGACCGGCACACACAGACACATACAGCACTCAGCTATGTATCTGTAAAAAGACAGACGTACAGTCATAGTGAACACACACTGATGCACATGGAGGCTATTCAAACTATGTACAATATTCATTTTCGTGCCCAATTTGAATGTGCATGTATTGTGTTTGTGTGTGTGTGTGTGTGTATGCCCGTGTGTGTTACTGAAAAGATGTGCCAAGTGTATCTTATGATCACAGACAGTTTATAGATAGTGAACTCGTGTTGCTGCACGAACTTAAGCCGACCCGGCACCTCCTGCCAAATATCAAGAAATAAAGTGAGAACAGACAGATACGCTGTCAGTGTGTTTACCTGTCTGTTTGAGTCACACTAATACAAATAAAAGGGCATTTCACTTTAAAACTGTGCAGACAGTACAACAAGTGTGCGGCTGGACAACACTCCAACAACGCAGCGATGCTTCTCAAATGTCTCGCCAAGTTCTGTCCTCTCAGGGGAAGGTTGATCTTGACCACGCTTTCACTCCCTGTTCACCGACTTCAGATCAATCTAGTGAAAACTGGACTTTCGAAATACATGCAAACAAAATCGTCTGGAAACTCCTGAATGATATGATTATGATCTAAAATCGATGAATCGTGCAGCCCTACCTGAACAGTGAAATTGGGGATTTTCCCATGCATGCATACACCTCATTTAGCTCCAGACTGGCCTCAGTGTGCATGCACCACATTTTGCAGGATGGACCGAACTGTTTTGCTTATTTCTTAGGAGAGACCTTACTTTTTTTTTACCATTAAAGGGTGTGGACCTCTGTTCCCTTTTTTTTTTAAGTCATTTATTTTTCTGTCAAAAGTTAAAAGTGAGAGAAAAAAAAGAGAATGTGTTTATTCTGGGTCCATGGAAGGCTCGGGATAGTCAGTCCCATTTTTTCCCCAATAAGACACCCCTGGGCGTCTGTGTTAGTCAGGGTGCATGCTCGTATGTAAGGCCTGAGAGAGGCTGCTCCTCGTCAATGGACTGCTGTTTGCACAGGGACATTACATAATGTTTGTCTGTCCTTGGGTGCAGCTTGGGTGGAGGTATCTGAGAGTCAGTCAGCAAGACAGTAGGTAATAAAATGGAAGGGAGCAAAGTCTGCCAGACAGACAGACAGGAGACACACACCCACAGAAAGACGGGCAAAACAACATCTTCTTGTCAAAACTGATCCATCTTGTCTTTTTTTAACCAACTCTCATGTTTTTATTTGAGTCTTTTGACGTCATTCAAACCTTATAAACAAGAACCTGTGAAAGTGGTCATAATTATGTTAATGATTCAACAACAAACTTCCGATAAAAGAGTTGTAAATAACTTTGAATTCATCTTTATGAACTTAATAACTACTTTACAGCCTCTGTGAAGAGTGGGAACGCTACAGCTGGTTATAAATATCTTCAGTGGGAAATACCAGTAGATTAAGCTTTTTGGAAGTCGGAGCCGAGAATGACGTCACGCCGGAGTTATCAGTGTTTCAGTTACAAAGTCCAAAAAAAGTAGCCAAAAACACTGGCTGAAACTACTAGGCTACGGTATGGTTCCCATATACACATGAAAAATGTGAATGACACTATGACCGCATTGGCATATATTGTTGCGTTCCAGTTGTGCTCGGAAGTCTGAATTTCCAAGCTCCGGGTCAGGAATTCATCTGGAACGCCCCCCTGAAGCCGGATTTCCGACGGGGAAAGTCGGACGATCCTCACCAACCCCGACTTGTCGATAACGTTATAATTCAAGATGGCAGCGCAGTCCATCAACAGTCAAGAGTAACAGTGAAAGCTCTCGTACTGTATAATAAATTAGCACTTCTGTTTTGTTTTTGTGAAATTAAATAAGTAGTTTATGTTGTACTGCCCAACATCGAACTGTGAACACGGTGCTATGGTGTTTGTAAGAGTAAAATACTGAGTTATGCGTTGTTTACAACTGGTAAAACTAACGACATCTAACAACAGCTGACAATGGCTAACAACAGCTAACAACAGCTAACAACAGCTGACAACAGCTAACAACCACTGTCAACAGCTAACAACAGCTGACAACTGCTTACAAAAACTGTCAATGGCTAACAACAGCTAACAACAGGGTAACTGTAGGCGTCCATCTTGGTTTTTCGACTTGTTAACTGGAACGCCGTCAACTCGGTTGTAATGTCATTCCCAGCCCGGACATCCGACTTCCAAGGTAACTGGGACACAGCATATACACATCTAATAATACTATTGTACACGGCTGACTTATTGTGACAACAAATAGTAAAAAGTGTTTAAAAAAGGATTATTACAGGAGCTTCTACTTTCTGTTTACAACCGGCACCGCCATCTTTAAATGTCAACTCGGGGGTTGTGCAGATCGTCTGACTTTATGAGTCGGAAATACGCCCTCTGGGGTCATTCCAGTTGATAGATCCAACTCAGAGCTTGGAAATCCTGACTTCCGAGTACAGCTGGAACGCACCATTATTATCCAGCACAGGCTATTCTGGGTTATATTACATAGTCTCAATATTAACAAGAACGAGTGTGACAGGGATCCCTTTCTGTCCTAAATTAACCCTCTGTCACAGGTAAAAGGAGTACCTGGTGGATTCAAAAGCGCTCATGATGAACCACTCATGATGACACCTCTCATAATACCTCCTCCCTTATTTCAGGGTCTGCTGCCAGGTTCATAACGGTGAGTGACGGTTTGTTAGACAGCGCAGAAGGGGAAAAAAAAAATGCTTTCCAGGACTTAAAGTGCTGCTTTGTGTGTTGAACTGAGTCTGGAAAGTCACAAAGTTTTCAGTTCTGGGAAAGAAAAAAAATCATCCCAACCTAACGTGACTCACATTCACACTGTCGGATCTTGATCTATAAATAAGGCCTCTCTATCATGCTCACGCGTCATTCTGCTGTCCACTGGCCAAGTGAATGACTGTAAACAAGACCCTTGATCTGGTTTTGGATCACAACTGTGAAATCTGTAGCAGGGTGTTTCTGTGGAAATGTTATCTCACTTCCACAGAAGCAACATGTGGCCAGAACTGGACCCACTTTAAGAGGACTGTAGCCTCAGTCCTCACATGGTCAACCACCAGAACTAAATTGGCGCCCATCCTTGGCTGAATTCATCCTGCTTATAGTGTTCTAGGAAGGATTAATTTAATTTATTGGTAGTCTGTTTAGCTGTTGCTCCAGAAGTATCCGTATTGATTTCAATCTGTTTCATACGGCTAAAATAATCAACAGTTTTAAAAGCAGTGCTGAAGGAATGATCGTAAGATTCCTGGTGGATTTTCTGTCTTACAGGTAGGGTTAGTAATCACTAGGATGACCATACGTCCTCTTTTACACGGACATGTCCTCTTTTTGGGGGGCTGTCTGGCTTTGTTCGAAAGTTTGTAAGATCCTTCAAATGTCTGCGGTTTTGTACGTAAGTTTCGATTTTGTGTCATGTGGACTTGCCGAGTTAGAAGCGCGTAAAAGACACCCACTCCCCCATGAAAACTCTGGAACTTTAGATGGGAAGTCTTTACACATTGTGGACAAAGATGGTAACATTAGCATCAGGATGACCACATAACTAGCAACATGGCTAACTACTTGATCAAGATTAAAAATCACCCTGAAACAAACCCTCAACCATGGACGAAATTTGGTTTCAAAGGTGGGGGGGACACATGTGACTTGAGTACTGTTGAGACATATAGCGTAGCAAACAGCACATCTCACACACAGTAACAGAGGAGGCAATACGTCCAGCAGGTGGATGGATGTACAAACTCAGTACAGGGGATGTGAATGAAACCTCTGATGAATGTGACGTTACAGAGGAAAATGAACGTCGCCCTCCTGTAAACTTACATCGGCGAATAGCGATGTTCACAGACTGACTCTTAAGAGCAACTTGCAAACCATTAGTCCAGCGGGCATAGAATGATTGACAGCAGGGATAGCCAATCACACACAAAAAGTGGCCCTGCAGCAGAGCCAATCAAGGACCTTGTGGGCGGTCCAAACCGAGGGAAACCAGTTTTCGGCTTGAGCGACTGTTTGATCCTAGTGCCTGACATGTATCGGTTTTGTATAGTGTGAAGTAACATTGTTTTAAGAAGGTTAAAAGTGCAGGGGACCAAAACGGGCTTTTGAACCAATTATGTCTGTGCCCTTAACGTGCCTTTCCAACAGAAAATGAGCAACCATGGCATCACTTTTAAAGCCCTTGATGTCTTTCAGTTCTCTCTGTTGCTGAAAAGCTGTCCCGATGTTGACTTTCGTTTTCACCCTTGCTTTCTCCAAAGTTGCTTCGGCCTTCTCTGCCTCCATCTTTCTTTTCTTGCTCTTTTTTGCAGGAGGAGTGGTCATCCTTAATTTGGTTATAGGTAGTTTCTCTGCCTTTCTCCAGTATAGCTGTATCCCTCTCAGCTCGGCTATACGCATTGAAGCACAGCCAGTGCACGCCGGTAACATTTACGCGCAGGAGGCAAGCACGGGATTTGATCGGTTTGAATAGGGTGACCATATTCTGACTTCCCAAAAAAAAAGGAAAGAACTACATGGGGTCGTAGTCACGGAGTTGCACAAAGTTAATTTTGAGGGTTTATCAGGTCGGGTTGACTGTCTTTGACTCGAGACACAAAAAGTCTATGTGACACAAAATCGAAATTTGCGTACAGAACCGAAGACATTTGAAGGATTTTATAAAATTCCCCGAACGAACCCGGACAGCCCCCACAAAAGAGGACATGTCCGGGTAAAAGTGGACGTATGGTCACCCTAGGTTTAAAAATGTGGGACCCACACGATGTGATTGGTTGGTGTTTTCCCACTTTTACTCCTGCTGTAGATAGCAGCTATGTTTCACTCTTTTTTAAGAACGCATCATGTATTGATTGAACCAGAATAAACAAGAAGTGTATCTAAATCAGATCACCAACCCTACCTTTAATTGAAGGAAAAATCTCCAGGACGCTTTCAAAGAGCGACTACTCCCCCTGTAATCAGCAGGGCAGATCTAACCATGACCTGGGCCTCATTAAAACCTCATCAAGAAGGTGTAGAGCCAATCGAAGATAGACAGGATGGATGATACCCGAAGGGAAGATTAAAGGTTGAGCGTATCAGGTGACACCACTGAATCTTTCACAGCACATCTTGCCGAAGCAGCAAGTTTGTGGTTTCCTCTGGATGTGTGAGAGCTGTGAGGCACTCCTGCTGTCACGCATGACGGATTATATACAGTCTTTCTAAAACATCACCAGAACCCTCAGATCCATCAGGCTGCTGTGACGTGAGGATGAAGTCCAGAGAAGTCTTTGTACTTCACAAAATCCTAACATCAAGGAATAGAGAGACGAGCCCCACTTCACTCGTGGATGGTGTTTGGGGACTTCGTAGTGTTCTGGGAAATGAAAGTCAAACAGTTCTTCGCTGCGGGTGTTAAGCCTCCTACACTTTGTGTAGATGAACTTGGCAGATCCATATGTTAGTGAGGTATGTAGACAACCACATCCGGCTCTACCAGCTCAGAGAGGAGCGCTTTAAACAAATCCTCGTCACCTTTTGTTGAGTTTTAGTACTGACATTATAAAAATACTCAGTGTTGCAATTGCGATTGTGGTAAACTGGCATGAAAGTAGAACTTAAAACAGAGCAGCTGTGAGCAGTTCTTGATCGAACAGAGGAAGCAGCGAGAGAGGACTCAGCTGACAGGAACACTGGCCAGACATCTCTGAATGAAACAGCAGTCACCTTAAATGACGTCAACCAGGTTCATTCTTAGTATCACACTGCTAACGCCATTCCACATGCACAGCTATCAATGTTTAGTTTTGAGCAACAGCACAACGGTAACAGCGCACTTAATACAGATTCTAACCTGACAGGATCAGTCCCAGCAGACAAACTCAGTAAATTAGCATCTACAGCCTGGATTTGCACTCTTACCGTAAGGTTTTTGATCATGTTTCTGTGAAAATTTGTGCTTGATCGGCGAAAGGGGCACTTGAGAAGTATATCTCAAAATCGCTGTGAACCTCTCACAGCTCCAAACAGCAGGTTCAGACACAGTGAGATTTTCGACATCACAAATCCAAGCTCCGCCCCCAGAGCCCCACTATGCAGGCCAGACTCTAAGAGGTAGAGAGGACGATCACGGAAAAAATGTGTGTGTTAGTGGATTGCAATGCTCGTAGGAAAGCTAATTATGATATTAACTTTTATCATGTCCCCAAAGACATCAGTGTCTGAGAGCTGAATAGCTCATATGTTACCTTCCACTTATACATTACCAACAATGTTAGGCATGACAAGGAGTGTGCAGAGTAGCGCTGTCTCTGCCAACGACTCAGAGGCGAATTGCTAATGATCTACTGGAGCTCTGCAGAAGAAAACCCCTTGAAAATGACACAAGAAAGGTGATTTTGGCTAAAACTTTGCAATCCCAATTTAAAGGCCATTGAGAACACTTTAGTGGGACTTTGAACATTGTCAGAGTGGGGACGGGAGTTAGCTAGTATTTCTCTAATCGCTGTAAAACTCTGGCAGAACCAAACAGTAGGTTCAGACACAGGGAGATTTCCTACATCACAACTCCAAGCTCCGCCCCCGGAGCCCCACTATTTATGCAGGCCAGATTCGGAGAAGTAGACAGGACGATCGGGAACAAGTGTTTGCGTTAGCAGATTGCTATGCTCGTAAGAAAGCTATCTGTGATATTAACTTTCTGCTGCAAGCTAGCGTAAAGAGGAGTGGGCAGAGCAGCACTGTCTCCGCCCACGACTCAGAGGCAAATTGCTAATGAGCTACTGGAGCTCTGCAGAAGAAAAGCTCTTAAAAATGACACAGGTAATGTGATCATGGCTAAAAACTTGATAATCACAATTGAAAGACCACTGGGTACACTTTAAATAGTAAAAAAAAAAAAATAGATGATCGGTGTGGGACATAACGTCTAAGGCCCAATCATCTCTTTTCCACCAAAAGGGGTCATCCTCAATCCTCAAGCTGTTGGCATAAGTTCTATACTTGTAGTAATATCTCTGAATAGTGCAGAAAAAAACTACTTTTATTTAAATTTAGTAACCTACAGATAATCCTGTAAAACACGACCTCCAGCAGACTTTTCAATGAGATTTAACCGCTCCGCCCTCAGCCCCATCTTTGTCTGCCCGGGCAGGAAATGCCACCCAGCAGCCAAGTAACTCAAAGAAAAGAGGAATTAATTTATACAAACAAATAGAGAAAATAATGTGTTGCAAAACGAACTATGTGTGTTTTATGTAATTTGAGTAAGTAACTGAACATGCAGTAATGGGGTTTGTGAGTGTGTACATGCTACACAGAGGGGCCTGATAGGTCTGATTTGTACGTCCCCAGATAGCGCAGTGTGACTGATTACTCCAAAAACCCGCTGCAGAGCTCACCCCTCTCCCGCCTCTCAGCAGAGTGAATAATGAGGTGAAGAAGCTGCTTACTTATGAAAACTTAAAGCCCAACAAGAACAGTCTGTCTGCTGCACATGTAAATTTTAGCCACTCTGTCCCAGTGACAAACCATGTGCCAGAGTAGACCATTCAGAAAGTCTGGACAACATTTCTGAATCTGCAAACAAGAATACATTAATTCTACTTGCACTCCAACTTCTCATGAGTGTGGTGTACAGCATGTAGAAATGTACTTTTGCAGGAGACATTACAACTCAGGAACAAACCCAGAGGCAAGAAAACCTTCTCGGCCCCTCACTCCTGTTGGGGGATTTTCTTGTATTTTCATTTTTTAGCAGTGACATATCAACCCTGAAGTCCAGTACTGAACAGACCAACAGGTGGACTTGATTTGACCACATTTTTTTTGGATGATTTTTACATTTTCAACCTCCACAGTGTTGAGAAAGGACGTGTGTTTCTGAGTGTGTCTAACAGGTTTGTAACTCAGAGGCTAAAGCTTGTGGTGCTGCCAATGCTGCAACATATGGAGTCACACCAGCTGACTCTGCAGCCTTGGCAACAGGCTGCATGTGTGTTTCTTGGTCCATTCATTCATACACTTAATATGCACAGTTTTATGTGTGTGTAACCATTATGTGTGTGTGTGAGTTACAGCCAAGGACCATGAGCTCATTTGTGTCGGCCATGTTGCTCGTCTTTGTGCATCTGAGGTCCAGTTCCAAGAAAGCACAGGAAGTTAAACGCTCTTGATTGTCCTGCTGTCAGCCTCAATCCCATTTGGCAAGTGTTGGTTTTTATAACCGCCATCCAGCAGAGATCCCACCAGAAACCGAATGATGAACTTCATGGAGAGTCAAAAGACTAGATTTAATTTAAAATCTAATCATCTAAGCCACAAAAGATCTCACTCATTTCTCCGGGTTTAAGCAAAATGCCAAAATCGGTTTATGAGTTCTTAATAAAAGTAAGGGCCGTCAGGTCTGGACATCGGGACTTCTGCTTCATTTAAAACTCATTTGTCACTCAGCTGGAGACCATTATCCAACTTTCATTCAGCATGTTACACTTATCCATTTCCCCCTGACTCAGGACGGCAGAACGAATGATATTTTAAAGGTAAAGTTCGGAGTAGGGCTGCACGATTTTGGCCAAATATAAATCCTGATTATTTTTCTCTAAAAACTTTGATTTTTCAACTTCACCAAACTTCACTTTGAAAATAAAAAAGTTTTTCTATCATCTCTCAAAATGAAACCACTGAAGACGATGTGGTGCATATGCCGAGCAAGTAAGTGGCGCTGTAACGACAGAAGAAGAGTACAAAGCATGCATATAAAAGTTGTTTTGCCATAAAAGAGTTGCGCCGGTGTCACACGATCGTTTCCAGATATGCAGATAAACATCCACACGGAGATGAAATGGTCGTCGTTTACAGATTTATGCACTCTCTGACCCATTTTCAAAAAGTACCGTTTACAGTCACCGGAAATGCCATTTCTGTGTGAATGAAACTCTGATACAACAAAAAACTTTTGTGTTTATACCTGAATTTGTTTCCGTGTGGACGGGTTGATACCGCCTTCAGACAAACTTTGCAGCGGGGAGTGGTTTGCTCTTCGTCTAAAACTCCGAAGTCGTACCAATTCCACACGACTGACTTGCTCTTGTCTGAATTAGCCACAAAATTACCGCCTTCTTTTGGGGAGCCTACGGTGGCCTGCAGGCACCAGACATGATGGAGAGGAAAATTGAATTGACGATTTTAATTGTTTTTTAACTTTGTTATAATCAAATAATCTGATTACGATTTAAAATCTGTTTATTGTGCAGCCCTATTTTGAAGTAATTGTTTAAAGACCTCAGCTAGCAAAAGTTTAAGGGGGATTATTGAATATCAGATATGAGCTTGTTTGTCCAAGCTGTTCTAATTAACTCATATGACATTTTGACAATGTGTTTTATTTTACTACTTATTGCTTTCACTGTTAAATAAATCAGAAAAACAGTGAAACCCTGCACTTTTGGAACAACATTTTACAGCATATAGCCATCCACTCTGAGCACAGTGTCGGAGAAAACAGTCTTGAGAGTAAATCTTTGATATAATGCTCTTATCAGAAGGAAACATCTTCTACCAATCCCATCTCAAACATCTCACTTCACCGTTCTAAGAAATCCAATCACTCCACGTTAGCAGCATCAGGTTACGTTACATCAGGCCAAATTAGGTCTGATTAGATTAGGATTAGATCATCACTTAGACACCTTCTTAACCAGATAGACGGAGCGCAAAGCCAACGATGATACGACGGCCTCAGCCACTTAAATTCACACCAGCTGTCGTGACTCCTGTTGCTTTGTCGTGTACTTTTATTATCCAATCATGTCTGGATGCATTAGGACGAAACTCTGACACACAAATCTGATTTTCTGTCATACATGACTTATTCTGTTTTCACATTTTTTTCAGCTTGGACAGAGTCTATCAGCGACACACAATGTGAATAATAATGGGAAATGTATGTTAGCCATACATGTGACACAGTGACACAATATACAGTATAAACATGTCAGCCACATCTCACAAAAAGCACTCTTAGTCAGAAGTTAAAAGGACAAGACCCACATCTACACAGTTTTAATACCTAGCGACCATGTCGGTGAAACACCTCAGTTATGCCGTGGTCAAACAGGAGGCTCTGCTGGTTTATTTCATTATGTTTTTATTGCCCTTTAAGCTCTGCCAAAGCCTGCTGGATTTTTCCACAGCCAAACTGCATTGCTTATTGAAGAGGACACTTCCAGAGACAGAGTACAAACAAACCAGCAGGAGGAATGCTGTGATGTTGCACTTCAGAGTGGTAATTGAAGGTAACCTCTGTTATAAATCCTCTTTACTGCATCCACAAATGCATTAAGTCTTATACACTCTAAATCAAAATAAAATCCTTCCTTTGTATTTGATTAACGTGTAATTTCTGAAATGTTTGGACCTGCCCATAAGACATAAATTTGAAAGTATTAACATATTTCTCGGTCTCTGCTGACACCGTATAAACCTCAACTGGAAAGGGGTTTTAAGACAAAGAGAATGTATCATGTTTGTGTGCTTGTTAAACAATTATCCTGAGCTGAATCTTTTTTCTTGTTTGCAATATGGGCTGATGGAAACATTCCTAATGCTGTAAACAAGCAGAAGTCAACTTGGCTAAAGTAAAAGTCTCGGGGCCTGTGTCCAGAGGAGGCAGTTTTGTGTTGTTTTTGCACCGGCTATGCCACTGACCTCAATTTCAGAGCCAGTCTTACCAGTGTGTACCGTTGCTAGGGCATAAAACTGATGGCGGTTGTATTATAGCAGGTTTAGAGAAGGGATGCAGGAAGAGAGATGGGCAGAGGTAATACTTATGCAAGTAGTTGGAGCAGCTGGAGAGTTGGTCTAAAGCAGCAAAACCATAGACTGTATATACTATGGTAGGTTGACCATACGTCCAAAAGAGGACGTATGGTCAAGATGGACACCTACTGTTCGCCTTTGTTAACAATTGTCAACTGACTTTAACTGTTGTCAATGTTAGCCATTGTCAGCGGTTGTTAGTTGTTGTTAGCTATACCAGTCGTAAACAACACATAACACAGTATTTTACTCTTACAAACACCATAGTACCGTGTTTACAGTTGCACGTTGGGCAGTACAACATATTCCACTTATTTAATTTCACAAAAACAAAACAGAAGCGCTAATAAATAATACATGACGAGAGCTTTCACTGTTACTCTTTAGCAAAGTTTAGCAATCAACAGTCATCACAATAATTTAGCGTGACAACAAAACATGTATTTCAATATGTTATTCAAGGTAAGCTCAAAATACTTTAGTTCTTATTCGCTGTGTTACACAGAACAGGGTTCCAGACAACTACATATTGTAAGGTCTGTGTTTGGCACTTTTGTATTTACGATTGGTCTGTTTTACTCAGGGGTCAGAACAGGTCTAGGATGTTTTGGTAAGTATTTAACTGCTGAGTTTGCTCCCTGCATCACACTGTCTTAAATCAGAATCCAGAACAGTGAAGTGGAGACATGTACAGAGAGCGTAGCTTAACATGATACTTTGTTTAACGGGAAATATACTGTCGGTGCTTTGTGGAAATTGAGATACCCAAAAAAATCTCCATAAAATTGAGCTTAACCATAACAAGTCAGGTCTGTGTGTGGCCTTTGTGTGTGACGCACACCAACACACCGACACACACACACAAACTCACACACACAACAGAGAGCAAGACAGACTCTGGAATGATAAGATGTATGAATGCCGTGGTGCTGCTGCAGGCATGCCCAAAATTAGTAAGAGAAGGTCAGCTCTACCATCTCCAACCATTTCTCTCTCTCTCTGTTTTATACGTTCAATCTCAGTGAAGTAATTATTGTGATTTTATAGATTAATTATGGTACTATTGTCATGTTAATACTAGGGTTGTCCTTTCCAGGCATCTGTTATGGTCTCATGTCACAGACCTGCTGTTCTCATTGCAAATAACATGTACAGGAATAACCCAATAAAACATTCCCTCATTAGATCACACGCCATAGTGAGTATACAATGAGCTTTGCAGTTCCTCTGGCACCACAGCCGAAGTTCAACATGAATTCAAGTTTACATTCCTCATCTACAGATAAAAAAACATAAAGTCTCATAAAGTAGAAATGCAAACAGATCATATCTCAAGGAAATATTCAGCGACTCGGCTGTGTTGGATTTCTAAAATGATTGTTCGGCTTGGATTCAACTCTCAGATGAAAATCATGTTTTTCAATCATGTGAAATTGCATTCAAATTGCTTTGAACCTCTAGCAGACCCAAACAGAAAGTTCAGACTCAGTGAGATTTCTTACGTCACCACTGCAAGCTCCGCCCCCTATGCAGACCAGATTGTGAGAAGTAGAGAGGACGATTGCGGAACAAGGGTGTGCGTTGGCGGATTGCAATACTCGTAATTGGGCGCTCACATTAAGCGCAAGTAAAATCATCTACTCGCTTAGTTCCCGCTAATCTAGACACCTGAATTAATAGTAATTACTCGCTTTATTTGCATGTCAACGGTAATTTCAACGGTAATCCAGTTCCAATTTAACCGGCGGGATCAAATGACAGACAAAGGTTTTTTACAACTTACCAGGTGATTCGATCTTCTAACTCACTTTTCTCCGTTTGAGCTCCTTTTTATTCCAGTTTCGGTAATTGAAAGAAAGGGTATCATATAATTCGGGGCACCCACACAACGACATACTCAGTTTGTCCTCCATTTTAGATACCAGCGAACAACCATCCATCACCTGGCCACCTTCGTGCTGATTAGTTATCATGACATGAATATCCGCTCAAATTGAGACATTTTCAGCTTCCATCATCTGCGCCTTTGCATTGACTTAACATGTAATTCATTCGCGCGAATGATTTTACTCGCGCTTGATGTGTGGAGACAGTAAAGCCGCGTTCAGACCAGCTGCGACCTGACGCGACTTGGCGACGGCTCCCAATGCAAAGTCTATGGCCAGCCGCGACCTGACGCGACTTGGCGACCGCCGGCTTCCTGCGACGCGACCATGCGCGACCGGGCGACCGGTCGCCAAGGCGCGTCCCCGAGGTCGCGTCGCCGAGGTCGCAGGACGCCAAGTCGCGTCGCTCCCAAAGTTCAAATATTTGAACTTTGGGAGCGACTTCGTGCCGCGACAGCCAATCAGGGCTCTGCTGACGTCAACAAACCGGCGAAACAAGGAAGAGGAGAAGAAGAATTACAATGGAGGAGCAGTTAATCACATCCGTTAGCTACCACCCAGCTAAATGCCCCTGCTTACTAGGCTACATGTTTCAACGTATGTGTGTGTGTGTCTTTGCAGTGGATGTGTGCCCGCAAGCGGTGGAAGGGGCTTAGAGACGTTTATATGAGGGACAGACAGATAGACAGGCGCTCCGAAGCTGAGATGGAGCGCCTGTATTTCGTGTCCAGGCGGGAGATGCTGCTTCCCACCTGGGCGAGCAGGTCCTCGAACTGTGCCGTCAATGCGTCAAGGCAATGCCATAAGGGTTCAATATTTCACTTTTGGACATTTTTTAAACTGCACACTGGCAGGAATCTTTGAGAATTACAATGTGTGAAATAAGTCCTGATTATAGATGCTGAAAAACAAAGATGATTTGATGATAAATAAAGGGTTTGGGGATTGTTTTTGTTCCGTGGTGGAGCCACCGCCCAATTCGCATCATTCGTGCCGCCAGAGTAGTAGGAGCGTTGAATCACGTCTTTGCATTGACTTAACATGTAATTCATTCGCGCGAATGATTTTACTCGCGCTTGATGTATGGAGGCGGTAAAAAAGCTAATTAAGATTTTAACTTTCATCATGTCCCCAAAGACATTAGTGTCTGCGAGCTGAATAGCTTTTATGTTACCTGTCACTTCTATTACACCAGCAAAGTTAGGCTACAAGCTAGCGAATAGCGAATGAGCTACTGAAACTTTGCAGAAGAAAAGTTCTTGAAAATGACACAGGTAAAGAGATTTTGGCTAAAAACTTCATAATGACAATTTAAAGACCACTGAGAACACTTAAGTAGTTAAAAAAATAAACAAAAAACGATCAGAGATGGACTTTAAACATTGTCTGGGTGGGGACGGGAGTTAGCAAGAGACCCAAATACAGACATGAAGACAATGACACTCAGGCTGGTGTAATAAAAAGATTTACATATTTACAAAAACTGAACTGAAAAGGACGATTTAACATCACAAATGTGGTCCAAGTACATATGCATAACAATGAAATTAATCTTTTTTACTAAAGAGTTTGACAAAACGAGCATCCTGGAACATTTATATCAGAAAATCTAAATATTTTTGGACATCTTCTGTTCTTAAACATATATTGTTGAGGCGTAAAGTCTACATTTGAAGAGTCCAGCAGAGAAAAAGAGACAAAGGAGAGCTATTTGGAGCATAGTTTTGATAAATACTACTTAGGTCCTCGGGGTGAACTTGACCTTAATTTCTCACTATCTGGCTTTCACTCACTGTGATTTCAGACTTTTGTCATTTTTGTGCCATTGTCTACGTCCGCTCCATCCTCAGTTATCTGGAGGAGTGTTGCAGTGAAGAATTGGGGGTGGGGGCATCAAGTAGATAAAGGACACTCTGTGTGCTGTCTGCCAGGGGTTGTCACACACACAGCTGGACTGGAATGGATTTAACAGCCTAAAACATCTCTGACCTCCAGTCCTAATCCAATCCACTGTGTTGTTGGAGGTCCTGAGTGGGGGTTGGGGCCCTGACAGATAACAGTTAATCAATGGATCCACACGCAGACCCGTCTACAAATGAAAAGACGATTGGGACTACGGCATCAGAGGGCTAATAGGGCAGATGTGAGGCAGCGGACTCTGTGCCAGAGAAGAGAGGAGCAGTAAATGAATGAATCAATGACAAGCCCATTACAAACCTTTGTGTCAGCTGCTGGGTGTGACACATGAAAGAGATGGAGGGAGAGGAGGCTGATAAAGAAGAAGATGAAAAGGAGTAGAAATGAGACCTGAGATTGGAGAGAAAATGTCAGATAAGAAACAGTCAACAGGTCTGATAAAAGAGGAGGCTGATGGCTCTTGGGCTTTTGTTGTTGTTGTTGCTTCCTTTGAATTGCTGCTTAAAAACTAGTCGTCTGCTTTCCTGTTTTCATTCTCGATTTAGATGGAGGATGTCTGACATTTTGACGATGACCAGAACAGATACCATAGGGCTTAAAGTCTAAACTGTGTGTGTGTGAGATTTGTTTTTTTATTGTCAGTAATCTTGATTTACACTTCATCTTGATACATGGACCTTCTTGTACAGTCTCAATGAAACACTGACAGTCTGCTTCACTCATAGATGTTTTGGTCTTGATCAGGTACCTCAGACTGCAGTTCAGACTCTGTAGCTCCATCTACTGTCTGCAGCATGTACGAGCAGGGGGATATATCATTTTTGTGCTCATGCAAAAATCAGCTCATAAATAAAAGGTCAGATTAATCACCCTTGAAGCTTCTAAAATATAAATTACAGGGGATGCATGATCAAAAAACACTATAAGGTGCTGGTTTAATTCAGTCAGGGGCGCATGTGCTGCATTTATGGGGCTGTAGCCTTAATCACAGTGGTCCAAGGATCGAGTCCTCCTGGGCCCAACAGGATTTGGATATGTCATTTAAGATGTCATCTTAAATTAGGGTGATAAATCCAGAAAATAATCTTACAAATAATCATTACACTATTGTTATTTTAGATTCTGCTACACACACATATCCCACAATGTTTCAGGAAAAAGTAAAAAAATCTGCATCAAAAATATCATTTATCTTACTATGAAGTAAAACATAATTCTCAGCTGTAATATTGTCACTAATCCATTTGCCATCCAAACTTGCATCAGGATGCAAATGAGTGACATTATTGTATTTCTAATATAGATTTAACCCTCCTCCTGTGTTAGGGTCTGCACTGACCCGTTTTTTATCTTAAATGATTAGAAGAAACACTTAAATTTGCTTTTGTGCATCAAGACTTTTTGACTTTGTCAGGAACCTCTATTTCAACAAAATAAAAATAAATTAATTAAATGGACTAAATTATAAAATGCTCTTATTAAAATTATGGCACTTGTCGTGTTAGGGTCGCTGTTGACCCGTTTAGATTAATATCTAATAATTAGAGCAAAAACTGAAATCATAAGTGCACTGACAGTCACCATAATTACAGTCAGATCATCTTCCAATCATGTGAGATTTAGGAAATTCTCATTTTGCCGTGTTTTACCCTGCACAAAAAACGTCTGGCATGTCCAGATAAGTGAGACCAATTCAGTATAGATGTCTGTCTGAGGGGTATACTTATAAAGAAAGACCCAGAGGCCCACTACAAAAAATATTATCAGCAATATTTTCATGGATAATGAAGCCTAACAAGGTAACCTAGAGATGAGAACCAAATTTGATGATAGAGAAATGTTTTCAGTGTAATTTGCAGCTGATTTAAGACATGGGTCAAAACTGACCCTTAAAATGGTGGGTGTGTAGTAAAAGCTAACACAGGAGGAAGGTTAAAGTGTGTCACCAGGGGTCACAGTAGTTCTCAGAAATACATACACAATCCTTTTCTTGCTCACTGTTTCTATGACAAGCTTAAACACTACCATGTAAAGATTTCAAAACGAGAGACTCTCATATTTTTAAATCTTTATTTACAGGTTTACAGTTTCATCTTTTTCCTCTTCAGTGTAGGTTTGAGGCTCTGTAATGATTAAAAGTCTTAATGATCTATAAGTCAGCATACTTCACAGGCCTTTAAAGTGTCGGTATTCCCACCAAAAAACCCGTAAACCAAACTTCCTGATATAAAAGAGGATGTTAAATCATTCACGTCACACCAGACCACACAAAGGAATCTGCAGAATCTCCTGCTGTGACCTTGATCACAGAGTACGCAGAGACATTTCATGTTCGGGGGTATTATCAAAAACTCCTTACATCACATTACGTCATGCACGCAATCAGAAAAGTGTTTCCGCCTAAGCCCTCTCCTCCATAAACATGTCTGCTTTGACTTCCCAGCAGTGGGAAATACTTGTAATTCCAGACAGCTTTGTTGTAAATCTACACTCACTATCCCGTTGCTGCGGCTCGGTGCTCAGTCTCAGTCTGTGTGTGTATTTGAGTATGTGTGCATGAACCTGTGAGAGACTGTGTGTGTGTGTTTGTGTAGGTGCCAGTGTGTCAAATTACACTTAAGTCTCTTTAGGACAGTCCTAAAGATAGTGGCCAGGCAGGAGTGTGTTCATGAGGTGTAATGTTGCAGCATACAGACATAGAAATAGAACAAGTAGAACTGCCCTGCTTTTGTATTTCTGCTGGTTTTGTCCTGGACTGTAAGTGCTTAAAAATCTCATTCTGCTGTTTTTAAAGGTTGTCATAACTCTCATTTCTGCCAAATGGGAAAAAAGGCTTTTTTGAACACATGTATTTACCAGCCATGAATTTACCATACTAGTCCTCAAGCTGATAGCTTCGAGAGGCCATATAGAGCAGGTAGACCAATGTTAGTTTTTCAGGGCTCTCTCATTAGGCTGATAATCAATACTAAGAACCGATATATCAAAATGTATGGTTTAGAATATTACAAGTCTGACACAAAACTTTGCTTTAATGCTTTTAGCAAATATTGGATCAAGAATAAAATGTTCATCACATAGACTGTATATACTATGGACAACTTGGCTCTGCCTTCCACCAGAATACGGATTTGAATACACCATAAGCAGCAGGAGGGCTTCTCTGACATTCAGGAGTCTCAGGATGAGTAATTTGATGTGTCTTCTTCAGGACAGCAAACAGCTTCTCTGAACACAAACCAGCTCGAGTGTCAAAATACATAACCATCAAGTTATCAGTCTGAGGTCAATCATTGAGCGCCCCAAAGAAGACAGCAGTGCACTCCTCTTTTGTTCCCTCTTTCTCAGTCACCTTGTAACCATGTCTCTTTCTTTCTTTTTCACCTCACCTTCCTCCCCAGAGATGGAGATGATGATGATCCGATATTTGGATCAGATATTGCCTCCGATATTAACAAATTAACTGGATCGGATATCTGATGGATGACGCTGATCCAGCTGTCACCTTTTTTTGACAAGGCTAATGTCAAGCCTGATGCCTTCACTCACAGGACAAGGTATAGACACGTTTTTGTGCAACGTCATCACAGGTATGCGCCCGCGGCCAGGGGGCAGAAAGCAAGAGATTTCTTATTTGTTTACTAGCGAAGTCAATGGAGAAAGAAAATTACAAGGAGCTTTTGTGCTGTAAACTGCACAAATCGGCAAAACAAACAATCGGCAAACATTACGACCCTGCTCCTGATATTAGAAACATCTAAAACAACGTCACAACCTGGTTCAAATTCATGGACATCTCAGCAAGTGTTTTTCTGATTTGGGTGCAATTGAAGACAAAGCGATTTTTCAATGAAATGACATTTTATTGCATTTGTGTTAGGGAGAACTTGCAAAAAATACGACATCTTCATCGATATCAGTTCACTCCGAAGCAGGCTTTTGCCCCCCTGGTTGCGCACACCTATTATTGTTTTTACACAAGAAACCCGCCTATAAGGTTCATTCATCCAACAGTGGTGTAACGTGAAGGTTTGATTGACATCCTGTACAACACTTACCAATCAGAAGCTAGGACCTCCCCACCAATCATCGGACGTTGAAGAGACGTGCAGATCAAGTCAGTATTGGGTTGGTCCGTCAAAGACCACATCTAGACATCAGTATGGCGTGCAAAATAGGTTCGAAATTTTGACGTCCAATTTTTTGACGTCGCTCTGACGTTTAGAATTTGGATGTCATCTGAAGACCAAATCTAGATGTCAGCACAATGTGCAAAATGGATCCAAGATTTAGACGTCATTATTGGACTTCTTTTAGGCGTTGAAATGACGTCCACATTTGTGTCTCATCAATGAAAAAATACGTTAAATAGATATTATTTGAACGCTGCATTGCGCAGTGATAAATGTAAATGAACCTCAGAAACACATTCTGCATAATCTGCTAACTCTCACAAACAGCTGCAGAGAAAATCATTTAAACTTGAAAATATGTAAATATGAACCTCTCAACAATTTGGGAATAGTTCTCTGTATGAATTCTATAAACACATTTTTTTTTAGCTCAACTTAAACCCTAATAGTTAACGGAAATATATAATTGACTTCACTGTTAAGCTTACAGTGGTATTGGATCGGTATCAGATATCGGCCGAGTATCGCTATCGGATTGAATCGAGAAAAAAATGTATCGGTGCATCTCTAATGATGATGCCCGCTGAGACCCGCAAATGCTGAGAGGAAGAGGAGAAAAGGGAGGACGAGAGGAGACGAGGGGAAAGGGAGGCAGGAAGGGAAGAGAGAGGTGGGGAGGGGAGGGGGGAGGAGAGGAAAACGAGAGAGAGAGAGGGGCTAGTGGATGTAGCTCTAGCTGTGGGCCGGGGGGAGAGCTACCTAGCCCGGGCTGCTCTGCTGAAACATCCATGGGTGGCTGTGTCGGGAGCCACCACGACTCCTCGGGCAGCTTAAACGAGAACTCGGACGGCACTGGAGGTAACTTATCGACGTCTTTTAGCGCCCTAGAGCTTGTCTTATTTTGGGAGACATTGGAGGTGGGGGTCCTCTAGGCTTACTGCATGTTGTCCTGGCTGGAGGTCCCTTCCTTTTATACCCGAGCCAGACAGACAGAGCCGCAGACACACACGGCAGCTCACCCGGGTTATCTCCTCACGCACAGCGGGCCGTGGAGCGATAAATGACGGCTCGTCGCCACTTCTCAAAGTGGGAAATTTTTAGTGAGCGACGCTTCCTCCCTTTGTTCTGAAGTGTTGACTGAGCTAGCCGGCTAGCCGAGTTAGCACGCTAGCTTCTCTGCATAACAAATATGGGTCACAGACGGGAATGGTTTACTCTGGAGTGATACAGTCTGATTTATAATGCGGCCAGACTGTCTCTGCTTTTAACCCGAAAATATTATCTCTAAAATTAGTAACAACATCACTATACCCGAAATAATATACCCAAGTTAAAGTACTTGTCATTAAAATATATCAAAATAGCACAATACATGACAAATTAAAGTAGTTATCTTTTATTTTTAACTGTGCAATGTCCAAAGGGAGGGGGAAAGTGCCATGAGGGGACCATGTAAAATTCAACTAAATAACTAAAATTAGGTATTCATGAACAAAAAATTCCTAAAAATATATATATATGTATATAAACTGTAAACTTAGTTTCTTTTCCACCCATTCCTGGAGCATCTGAGTCTTTCCTGGTCCTTGGCACAAGAAAAGCTGCAGGAAAGAGAACCAAAATATGGCAGATTTTGAGTGTGTAAAAATAATAATAATAATGCATTAGATTTTCATAGTGCTTTACATTGGATACATCATTCATTCGCTCACACAGTTATACTCTGGTGGTGGTAAACTACCTTAGTAGTCACAGCTGCCTTGGTGCAGACTGACGGAAACGTGGCTGCCAGTTTATGCTTACGGCCTCTCCGAGCGCCACCACACAATACTCACAATCATACATCAGTGGAGGACACACACTGGGAGCGAGGTGGGTTAAGTGTCTTGCCCAAGGACATGACTGACAGACTAGGGATAGGGGGGAATTGACCCACCAACCTTCCAGTTATTGGCCGACCGCTCTACCTCCTGAGCTTCTGACTAAAGCTGATTAAAATATTTTTTATCACCACATGTATTCCCTTAAGATCACTATTTTGTGATATACATAACCACTGCGCTAAATAAAGATAGCATGTAAATTCCAGGACCACTCTTACTGACCTTATTCGCCTACATGCAGCTATCAAATCCACCCAAACCTACTTTACCCTCAATCACTATTGCCGGTCGAATTTTACCCGAAATAATATACCCAAGAAAATGTACTTGTCATCAAAATATATCGAAAAAGGACAAGAGAAAATCATATTGTCCCAGCCCTATTATTCACCTACATGCAGCTATCAAATCCACCCAAACCTACTTTACCCTCAATCACTACTGATGGGTGAAAATCACCCTGTGAACACGTGCCTGTAGGAAAAAGCAGGTTTTGGATCAGGGAAACAAATATGCCTTTAAAGATGTCAAAGGCAATGCTGAAGCTACCCAGAGACCCATGATACTCAGACAAACGCAACATAATGAAAATCGCGTAAACATGTTTGGTCGGGTGAAAATCACCCGCGATAGTGTTCTAGGGATAAGTAGCTGTAAGCTTCACACACAATGCTTTCATTCTCATTGTCAGGCTTTCGTTTTTATAAGCTGTGTTGTGTAAGGTGTTTACTGCTGGAAAGTGTTGGGGAAAAAATCAGGAGGTGTCAAAACTTAAAGGGTGCTTTTGCTTTATGTTTATTGCAGGCTAATTCAGTTACAAGCTTGAGAGCCGGAAACGGCATGTCCACAGTCGGACAACAAAGTACAAAACCAGACAATAAGTTTGGCATATTTTATTTAAAGGGCAGCAGACAAAATTGTAGTCAAGACCAGATTTTGGGATTTTTTGTTGGTTTAGTTTTGGCTTACCAATTTATTAGAATATTTAAAAAAAGTCCTTCGTAACTTATTTCAATTTCTGAATCATGGACGTGCAAAATGTTCAAAAAAAGGAGGGTGAAAATTGCAATCTCAATACAATATATTGCCTAATCCATTGCTCACAAATAGAGATAATTTTAATGCAAATCTATCACATAAAAATGCTGCAAGATGTCTGATGAATAAAGACTTGAAATTCCCCTGAAATGAAAACACATTATTAGTACCACTAGGGCCACCATGAGAAGACTTAAGTTGGTGATAGGACCACTCAAATAGCAATAATAGACCAATATTTAGTGTCTGTAGAGTCAGTGTTTGCAGTTTCAGGATCTCAACCACGAGACTGCATCTCTAGAACGATTATGTCCTTGCACAAGTGAAAGTTAGAGAAAGGCACCATAAATAGTAATATTCCAGAGTAAAACGGAGGTCCTCTGGTGTGAGGATTTATTGCACTAAATGGTGCCATCACAAACAACAAAGATCCTAGAATTGCAGTCCCTGAAATCCGGTCCAGAATCTGCAGCCTGTAGTTCTGCAAACACATGAACTACCAGGGGGAAGAAAACCTTTGGAACTCAGAATTTATATATTTTACTTAAATTGTTAATTTTGGTCCTAATGGTACAATAACTACATTTCCAAAGTTCTGGTTACAAAGGCAAGTGCAAAAAAATGGGTTTTCAACTGCTTTTTGAAAGTGGGGCAATTATATCGTATCGTGACCCAGGTTTCGTGATAATATCGTACTGTGGCCCAAGTATCGTGATAATATCGTATCGTGGCCCAAGTATCGTGATAATATTGTACCGTGGCCCAAGTATCGTGATAATATCGTATCGTGGGGCCACTAGTGATTCCCACCCTTAATACTTATGGGATGTAACAAGTACTATGACTTTGGGGCTCAGGGGTAGAGCCCTGCATGTCAAAGTACTTTTTGGCGAGATACTGGACCCGAAGTAGCTTCTTTTTTTTGTATTTGTGAGCGTGCTTTATGATGTGAAGCCATGGTGGTATTGTAAACACAAACTTTGTATCTGCCATAGAGAGAGGGAGAAGGATAGAGAGAGCCGCATATGCATGGAATTACATTGTGGATGTAGGGTGTAGATAGCGCCCATCTTCCTGTCCTGTCTGTGGGGCTTCTTCTGCAGAGATTTCTATCAGGCTGCGCTGCTGAGATAACTTTGAACTGAAGTTTCCTGGATGTCTGAAGAGAGAGGAGCACTAAGAAGAGAGCTATTTCAATCACGGGGAGGGAGGTGAAGCCAGGTCGAGGGGTTGAGACTGAGCACTTTGAGATGCTCAGATATAACACAGTTTGATTAATCATTTCCTGTTTGACTCCACTTCTGTCTGAATATTTGACTCTTTTTGTGGATGCCACAAAAACAGGTTTCAGCAATTCTTGTGTTGAAAAGAAGTAGACATGTGTGTGTTTTTGTTAACACGAAGCTCTGCTGTGTTAAAACAGATTCAGATAGGCAGCTGATACCTGACACTTTACCCGATGGTGACAGAGACGGAGCAGTTACACTTGAGCACATGTATCTGTTTTCACCAAAGCAGATGTAATAATTGGATTTACCTCCTTAAAGCGTAGACATGTTTGAGTGAAGAATCATCTTTAACACACTCTGGCCCAAATGCTTCCCTGAGGATTATCAGGAATTACTGAAAGACAGGAAAGTAGGCTATTGTGTAAAGTAAATTATTAAATTATGAGCTGACAGATGAGCCGGAAAGTAGGCTAATGTAAGTCACACAGCCAAGGAGTCAAGTCAGCCATAACGTTGAATTATACACACTGGAATTCAGGCAGAAACTTAGAGCGGGTCACTGCATGTCAGACAGCATATTTATATTTACCTTTATTTTATTTAGATAAAAAAAATGTTTAAAGCCTCACCTGTATCCTGGTGTGGATCCAAACTAGAGAAGTTTCAAAGCAACTGTTCTTTAAATGGAAATTTAAATACAGACTAATCAACTAGTCTGGGATATTATGGTCAACACCAGGTTAGACAACCCCTCAAGAGATGAATGTTGTCGACTGCTTGCTTCTCTAGTTATACCAACTTTGGTAACGACCGCACGATAGCAATACACAGCGGTCTACTTCTCCATGCACAAACCACAACCAAAACACCACTCTATAGCCACAAATAATGCTCAGAACAGCACCTAACTTCATCAACAGTACATATAGGGTCCCAGCCATAGGACTAGCCATCAAACATCTGTTTAACTTTGCCTGATTTCTTTAGCAAAGAGACTAAACACAACTCACCCACCTTCCTCCAGCAGCCGCTTGTTTGTGGGGGAGCCCTGACGAGTTGATCACTGAGAGCAGCTGAGTTTCGCAGCTCAAGGAAGAACATTTATGATAACTACTTCACAGAAATGCAGTCAGACCGAGACGCTAAGGCAGAAGAACTACCACGTCTGCAGTGCAAAATGATTAATATGATGATATTACGGTGATCGACTCGCCAGGGCTCCCCCACAAACAAGCGGCTGCTGGAAGAGAGTAGGTGAGTTGTGTTTAGTCTCTTTGCTAAAGAAATCAGGCAAAGTTAAAAAGATGTTTGGTGTCTAGTACTATGGCTGGGACCCTATCTGTCCTGTTGATTAAGTTAGGTGCTGTTCTGAGCATTATTTGTGGCTATAGAGTGGCGTTTTGGTTGAGGTTGAGGTGAATGACCTACCTCTCCACATTAGGCAAGGTCCCTCACTGACCATTTTTAAAACCCGTCTAAAAACCCTCTTTTATTCCTTGGCTATTCCTTTTTTATTGCTTTTAATTATATTTTAAAACAACTATTTAATGTTGTTTTTATGTTATTTTGTACAGCACTTTGTGTCAGCTTTGGTTGTATTTAAAGTATATAAATAAACTTGAGTTGAGGTTTGCATGTGGAGATGTAGACCGCTTTGTATTGCTATCGTGTGGTCGTTACTAAAGTTGGTATAACTAGAGAAGTAAGCGGTAGGAAACATTCATCTCTCGAGGGGGTGTCTAACTCGGTGTGTTTGACCATAACTTAAATTTACGCCGGAATATCCCTTTCATAGTCAGAAAACAGACACACAGCTCTCCCCACTGAAGTTTCATCCTCTCTTGGATGATATGATTATTGTATAGAGATTACTCCCAACAACTCGATTAAAGTCTTGTCGTCTGTACTCGGCATGTTAACAGTCTGTCAGTCTGAGCCGAGGTCTTGTTTACTGCAAACAGCCCATTGAAGGCTGATGTTGTTGAACGGTGCGGTGTGATCATCAGAGCACATGTGTACCAGCAGCAGGTGTAACACAACACCTTGATCTGTCATCCCGCTCTCTTTTCCATCACACACACACACACACACACACACACACACACACACACACACACACTGTCCCGTACCTGTCCCCCCCGCCCCTTCAGTGTTGATCCAGATGGTGTTATTATTTATCAGCCGTTCTGCTGCAGATGGAGCGCGGCGAGATGCTCGAACCGTAACCTTTATCAACGAGTTTAGCAACAAAACATTTGAAGCTTCTGCTCGGCTTCATGTATTTTTCAGATCAATATTAACTCTTCCTTTTCCCTCTTTCTCTTACACTCTCCATCCTTTCTTCTTATTTTAATTCTTTGTTCTCACACCTTCACTCACGCTGCATTATGCTCTCCTCCTGATTTCTTTTCTTTATTTCCATCTTTCTATCTACTGCACCTTTTTCAAATGTGTTTTCTCTTCTTTGTCCTTCCTCCCACCTTCCTGTTTTCTTCACCCTTTCTTCCCTCTCCATCTCTCCTCACTCTCTCTCTCACTTCTCCTCCCTTTTAGTGGCTCTAGGGCGTAACCAGCCCCTGAAGAGAGAGCGGCCTAAATGGAAAAGTGACTACCCGATGACTGAAGGCCAGCTGCGCAGCAAGAGAGATGAGTTCTGGGATACGGCGCCAGCATTCGAGGGCCGGAAGGAGATCTGGGATGCGCTGCGGGCTGCAGCCAGCGCCTTTGAGAGCAATGACCACCTGCTGGCTCAGGCCATCCTGGATGGGGCCAGCATCACACTGCCGCATGGTAACACACACTGATACACTAGCAGATTTTGGAGATAGTGTTTGGTTAGCCCTCCATGAAACACAGCTGGGTGGACTTCATTTCAGAAAGAATTCAGTTTTCCTCTCCTGAAGCTCTCAAGAGTTCATAAAACTCTGGAAGTCAGCTGTGGAGAGTCCAATTACAGCTCGAGTCTCCTCCAAGGCTTCAGATCTCATTTTGTCTCTGAACTTTGTTTTTAAGATTCGGAGATCTTGAATTAGCTCTTCTATGATGAAAGTACAGAGGAGACAGCGGTTCACTCCAAGGGCGATCAAGCAAGAGTCGGAAACAAAAGAAAGCGAAGAAATTTAAAGCAGATGGACTGAGGTCGTTCACACTGTAAAAAGTGACGTGAGGAGTTGAAACAGACTGAAACCTCCAGTTAACGAGACCATCAGCAAAAACTTTGACAATTTCGAAGTTTTAGTGTTTAACGTCTGTGACCATGACGCATCATGCTACCGTATTTATAGCTTTCTGGAAAAAAGGCAATTTTCCCAACAATGAAAAACAGCGAGTGAAACATCCCACTTTAAAGAGAAAACATGATTTACTCATTTACACTAAATTAGCAAAGAAATGAGAGGTGTAACTTTGTCCACAGGGGGCGCCAAAATCAACCTAAACAAAAAATTCCTTACTCAAAACAGTAGGTGTGAAAAGTCGTCTTTTGTGCTGTTGTAGAGCTGAATATGTATAAAGATCGAAGCACAATGTTGATCCAAAACAATCACCGAGGAGTTGGAGTATCTAATATGTAGAGTGATTTTACAAAGTCAAAAAAAGCCAAATTTGTTTACTTTGAGCTTTTTCACCATCTGCTTTTTAGGATGGGAGTAAATATGTTTAACCAGACCAGAACATAGACTGTATACTATGGACAACTTGGCTTCGCCTTCTGCCAGTATACGAATTTGAAGCCGAATTGCTCTCGGTATGTCCGTGTTTTTTCTCCACTTCCTTGAACCACCACTTGCACAGTAGCATTGTACACATTCGGCGGAAGAGTCGCTGTGATGACGCTCGGCTCAAACAACGTATCCCTTGGGTGAGCTACGCAATGTTCCTACGCCCATAGGCTGTATCAGGTGTCAATCATAGAAAACATGAACCCTCTAATAACTTTTAAAAATGGAGCTGCACAGAAAAAAAGAGGACTTGAGCACAAACCAGTCTTACAATAACTACATGTCAACATCACAACCAGGGGGGAGAAACATTTATATTCTGTGTAATAAATTTCTAAAGTTTGTCCACAGCTCCATAGGGATTGCTGGGGGAGGCGGGATTTATGACCTATACTGCAGCCTGTCACCAGAGGGTGCTGTTCAGACGGCATCCATTCTGTATACAGTCTATGGACCAACAGCACAATACGACAGAAGTACTTAAAGATATTAGAAGACCTGAATTTAAGCCGACAAAACTATAAGAAGAACTTGATCGATTCCCAAAGGGAAATATAATCATAGATGAATGAATTTATTTACTGCACTTTGGTTTGGTTTTGCTTCGATGAAACTTGGTCTGTAGGTGAAATATACATAACTTTAAAACAACAGTAAAATCACTGTATTTGACGTTTGGAGGTCTTGATACTTGGATCACATCTTTGAACATTTTTTCTCATGCCTCAAGTTAAAATGGCAGTGAATCAAGTTTGTGTACAAATGGTGTGCCCTGATGTACATACTGTTCGATTTCTTGATTTAGCTTCACATGTTTGACAGATGAAGGCATAAAGAGGTGTTTGGTCTCTGAGGTTTTCAGGGACAATAACTCACGTGTGTCGACAGGGTCAGAGCTTAGAGGCTGGAGGGTGTTGCAGAGCAGCTTCAGACAGTCTCGTATACATCCTTGCGGTTTCTCGTATCATATAGTTACAGAAACAGGAAGTCAACTTTGCTGAACGTGTTATTCATCTCAGCAGCCTCTCCTGTCTTTTTTTTTTAGCTTTTACTTAAAGGAACATTTGAAACTGAGCGACTGTAAGCCCTGACTGTGTTCTGTGAAAAGTGATGAAAGATGCTGAACCTCTGGATGTATTTCAGTGACCGCATTTTAGAGTTCAGACTTCAGCTATATTCTGTGGAGGGAATCGATGAATAATATATGAAAAGGTCGGAGTGTGTCCTCAGACTTCTCAAAGTAGAACTAAATGAAGCAATCACTCACATAAGCCGACCAAAGATAGTGCCTCCTGACACTTTTAAGAGAGCCTCCACAGTGAACGGATCAATAAAACTGAAAGGGCTCAGATTCAGGAACTCCAGTGTCTCCACATCAGCTGCTTAGGTATGCTGTATAAATGTGGATCAGCATTACTCTGTTGATTTCTCTTTCATATCCTGTCAGAGTCATAAATCATAATTGGAAAGATTATTACTTTTTGTGAGGTTTTTTTAGGTAGTGGTACATTTTTCCCTGTGATGGTACTCAGTATTCCCCTTTTTCTCCAGACTTTGAATGGGTTTTTTTTTAAGGTCAGCAGTGAAAGTGAAGGTCCAAAACAGGCTGAGATGATGGGCCCACTTTGTTTGAAAACCTGTCTATCTTTGGGTTTTGTTTACCTGAGACCAATAGCCAAGGCTGTGAACAGATTATCCTCCCCTCCGATGAGATTTTCCCTTTTTCTTCCACTGAGCAGACCTTTGTTAGTGTCCCGATGAAAACCAAAAGTCCTAGTTGAAGTGTTTTCATTTTCATCATCATGTTCTCAAGTTTTTACACCTTGAGATACTGCCACTCTTCTGAGGACTGATCCCGTGTTAGGAAAGTCTGAAAAAGTTGCTGTTTAAGCACGTAGAGTTACATGGGACCAAACCTGGGCCTTTTTATACTCAAACCCCTCTCTAAACCCTCTCTGCCGCTCTGTTTGTGTGATAGAGTGGACTGTCTGCCACATTGAGAGCCATCCAAAACCCCTGAGTGTGGAGTGAATACAGGTCGTTAAACCCTTCAATACTGAGTCTGCACCATAGACAATGGACAGAGCAAAGCTGTCCCAAATGATGCCAGTGCTTTCGAGGCTCCCCCTGGAGGCTGGATGCAGTATAGGCCCGAAGAAACACTTTTTCCACTTTTTTGGCAAATGGAACATGAGTGAACTTAGAAATGTAATATAGTGTTTAAGGTTGGAGAATTAGGCAAAAGTAGATAATACTTAAGACAGAGCCTTCTCTGTTGCCGCCCCCACCGAGACTGTACCGACCCCCACACTCTTAAAAACTCATCTTTTTAACTTGGCTTTAAACCTGTGAATCTGTTCTTTTATTGTGTCTTTTTTAACCTTTTACATCATTCATAATTTTCTGTATTTAAATTTTTTTTTTAAAATCTTTTTAAATTTTTTCATTTTATTTTCTTCTTTTTATTCGTAAGGCGTCTTTGAGCACCTGTAAAAGCGCGTCATAAATAAAATGTATTTTCTTACTGTATTTAAAATGCTCACAGGGATTAAATGAAGGGGTGTAATGGTATTGAAGTACTACCTCATGGTTATTGTGACCAAAATAATCATGGTTTTCGTTAAAATCGCTGTATTTTTAAAAATGTATTCAAAGGCATTGATTACAGCATTTTCTAGGCTTTTAACTAGCGCTAAAACGTTGCCTTGTTTTCATTGTTTCATCATATCTAGACAGGATTACTGTCTTCAAATAAGCGTTCCCTCAACATTCCTACAAAACCCAAAATGTGCCCATACTACCAACTTGGTCCTCTTGGAGGGCTGATGGATGTCTTTGGCACTGTCGTCTCCTCCTCCTTCTGCCATGATTCCATTCCAAACTCAATAGAAAGTTTAAACGCAAATTTTAGGCTACACAGTGCGTCTGCGTGGATACTTCAGGAGACTTGGATAGAGCTGGGATGATTAACAGGGTTTCCCCTATATGCAGTTGATCGTGGTGCATTACCACGGCTAAATAAAAGCCGCCACACCTTAAAAATGTAGTTTTTTCATATGTGGCTCTACCTTGGACTCATATGTGACTGTATACCGTATTTTTCGCACTATAAGGTGCACTGGATTATAAAACACACCATCAATGAACGCGTCTATTCGCGTCTATTTCCATACATAAGGCGCACCGGATTATAAAGCACAGAAGCCAAACAAAATAGTCAGATAAGTCCAACTTTATTTAACTCATTCGATAACTCTGTGAGGCGACAATCGCTGCAGCGCTACGACAAGCCATCAGGCTGTGCGACTTTGTAGCTCATCGAAGTCGTAATAAAACATTCTGACAGATTTTTGAGCGCTGTGTACCACATAAAATCGGTTCGAGGTCAGTAAGCACAACCAGAATTCATACATTAGGCGCACCGGATTATAAGGTGCACTGAGGATTTTTCCACGCCGAGTATTAGCATTAGCGAGTTATCGTCTTCGACCACACAGCTCATTAATTAGCAAGTTATTGTCCTCTGTCCGACAGCTGATTCCTTAAAACACTCAAACCGTTTTTTTAAATGAAAACTGTAATCGTTATCATCAACATTTTCATCACGATGTACCGTTACACCGGTTACCGCTTCATCCCTAGATTGAACAGTGCTTGGAAATCTGGACAGTTTGTGAATCTAGGTTTATATGTCAGGACAAATTGTTCTAACCAGAGGCATTTTACGATCTGGTAGGAAACCCTCTCATTACCCACTCTGCAGTAGGATGTGGTGAACTGAAGAGTCCTGTTTGAGTGAGATTTGGACACCAACAGACACTCTCTTTCATGCCTGTTTATGCCTGTTTGTGCCGTGTGTCGTGATTGTCCGTTTTGTATTCTGTCTGGTTCAGATCAGATCCTGCTGAGCTCCAGCTGTGGATTCCCCAGGTCTGATGTCATGTCACACTCGTCCAGTTCCCCAGCACAAACAGCAACCACATCAGAAATAGTTTCCCTTTTTCCTTATCATCTTTTTCACGTTCCTTGACATGTTTCGGCGTAAACTTCCACCTTCCTCACGTGTGTCTCTTGGTGGTAGATGTGACATGTTATATCACACCTACCACCAAGTGTTACTTCCAGAAACACTAACAAGTCTATGAAGAGAGTGATTTTTTGCTTTTGTTTTTGTCTGTATGGTTGGCTGTGAGCATCTGTGGAGAAAGTGGAAGGAAATGGAAGAAGAATTTGTCTGCAGCACAAGAAAACAAAGGATACGACTCATTTTGTACAGTTCAACAAAAAACAAGGCCATGCTAGCCCCCCTATGAGGCTGTGGATTCACACAGTGTCCATCATCCTAACATACAGACAGTGATGAGGCTAACATGCTAATGTCAACCTGCTGCAAAGGTTTTAAGACTCAGTAATTTAGCTTAGTGTGTTGAAAAGCTCCTTTGATTAACCATGGAGAAGAGCCGGGGGAACCCCAGAGTGAGAAGTAGTTTGTCTTAAGAGGAATATAAAAGTAAAAAATTCCAGATTTCACAGCCGTTCATACAAAAATTAGAGAAATGCCACCATTAAGTGAAAATGTGAAGGAGTAAATGAAAAGTCAGGGGATCACCAGAGTGAGGAGGATTTCTCTGACAAAGGTGACGTTAGTTAAGTTTGTGTTGTTCAAATAGCAGATTTGTTGAATCCTCTAAAGTCTTCTTGAATGCTCAAACCTTTTCTAAAAACTCTGAAATATTATTAAGGGTTTATTTTATCACAGTCCTCGCTGTCCTCACAACACCCCAATAATAAAACACACATAATGACGGTTATCACTTTCTCTAATTGCATCAGCGATCTCCAGCTTAGAACTGCCTCTTAAGAGCAACATGTGGATTAACTTGTTGGTGTTCTCAGAGTTGCGCCATTATGTGCCTCTTCATGTTCAGGAGGTTCAATACACTCTGAACTCAGAGGAGAGTGACCCTCAGGTGGGGTTTTCGGTTACAGAACAGCTAACTTGAGTTGGTTCAGTCATCCTGGAATTAACCCGGCTTTGACAATCAGGTGTTTTCTTAAATGATTTATCTACTTTTTTTATTTTCTATTTTTTGTAAATATGTACGTTGGGGTGTTTGATTGTAAATTGAATAGCAGAGAAGGGGTGTGTTTTAAAAAAGCGTGATCTTTTTCGGACATGTTGGGTTCACATTATTATTTTTTCTTGACTATTGTTATTGTTATTGTTGTTTTGACTTTTTTTATTGGTTTGTTTTCAGTTTACATTTTTGCAGAAAATGCTATAAAACGTAAAATCTGTCATAATTTAGATGCCACTGGACAGAGAAAACAGGATTTGCACCAAACCTGTTAGAAACGGGGCCTATTGGGTAGTCATGTTTACATGTGCAAAATTTCTTGATCCAATTAAAAATTTAAGGGATTGGAAAATCTGAATCCACTGTTTATATCGAGCGACTGACGGCAAACCCTTCTGCGGTGGGTGAGGATGCGGCTCGGCAGAGTGCGGCTTGGCGAGGTGAAATTATACTGATTACAGCACAAGGAGGCAAATAAACATCTATTTCCCGCCATCTATTTTGGTAAAATTCTGCCACACTGCCGACATCTTTGACATGGATGTTAAAGGAGGACTCACATGAAAGTTGAAACGCTCAAAATAAAAATAAATATCAGCAAACCACCGGACGTTGATTTACGTGGACGCTCTTTAATCTTCCTGTCTCCAGCCCGGTCTCCAGTGGGTTGGGCGAATCCAAAATGGTGAAAACAAGGGGGGTGTTCTGAGACAGGAAAACATCCCCATGAGCACTCGGTACGTTCCTCCTGATAAAATTTACCATAAACAGTTAATTCAAGCGGAAAAAAAAACAAGTCGACCAATCAGAATTTTGGTCCACTCAGCACGTTATAACCATAGACTGTATATACTATGAACAACTTGGTTCTGCCTCCTGCCAGTATACGGATTTGAAGCCAAAAAGCTCTTGGTATTTCCGGGATTTTTCTTCAGTCTTACAGTAACTACATGTCAACATCACAACCAGGGGGGAGTAACATTTATGTTCTGTGTAATTAATTTCTAAAGTTTGTCCACAGCTCCATAGAGATTGCTGGAAAAGGCGGGATTTATGACCTATACTGCAGCCCGTCACCAGAGGGTGCTGTTCTTGTAGTAGCTTCACCCAGTGAGGAGGCAGATGCTGTCCATTCTATATACAGTCTATGGTTAGGACCAATAATTTGACCAGTTGACTAGGACTTCCCAGCTTTAAGGGAAACAGAGCAAGCTAATGAAACACAGGATCTACAGTTACACAATACTTGCGTACAGAGAGCAGTGAAGTGACGCTGAGGGTCTAACCAAGACTGCCCACCACTCAGGGATGCTGTCGTGGTTTCTGCTTCATAGGGGGTAATTCCACAGTGAGACATCTCAATCATGCCATTTAGAGAACTGCGCCACAGTTACAGTTAACCTTAAGTATACAGTAGTAGTTTCAGGGGGGAAAACACACCTGTAATGTATTCTTCCCCTCATGTGTGAGAAGTGTTTAAGTGGTTATGAAATGACTGAAGTAAATTCTGCTGCTACAGTTAAAAACAAACGAGAAAAGATCTGACTTATTCTCGCTGGCGTCCTCTACTTAAGCTCTATATCAATTCAATACAACATCACTGTTTATACAACACTTATTCAAAACAAACACCTGTACAGTTTGGATGAAATCTTCAAAATCACCCATGTATGCAGACGGGTTAATGTGAAATATCTGAAGCCGGTTGTTTGTCTATTTTTGTGCAACCTTTCACACCATGCGGTTTTCAGCTGTTGTTGAAAGGTGCAGAGGACTTGTTACTACGTAGTTTAGTTGAGAAATTATGAAAGTAGAAACCTCTATTCTTGTCTTTCCCCATCTCCTCTGCTCTCACTTTCACTCGACCAAGTCCTGAGGCTATGTGTAGCCTCTCCGTCCTCACCTTGACCACAGCAGCTGTCATTTTCAGAGCAGAGAACAACATCCTGTGGTCTCTGCTGACTCATCTCTGTCTCCCCTCGCCACAAAAACTCATTGTCGAGCAGCTCATGCTGCCTCCAGACTCATATAACAACACAGGCGCGATGCGGTGACCTTTGAAAACATTGTGTAAAAGAAAAGACAAGCTGGGGAGTTGAACTTTTTGCTTTTGTTGGGAAAGTTCTCACCCGGGTCTTAAATCTTTTAAAACAAGTTTTTGAGTTTCTGCAGGGTGACGTCATCTCAGAGGTTTCAAAAACAGAGAAAACATCAGGGATGAGTTGGTCATATTTAAACTGAAATGTTATTCTTCTGAAAAACAACAAAAACAACCTTTATATAACACTTTTATTAGGTCATGGGCCGTCTTAAACGTGACGTACTCTCCAGCTCTTTTCAAGCCCATTGACGGCAGTTGGTGCATTAGAAACGCAAACCCAACCTCGCTTTTGATCAGCTGAGAAACAGGCAAAAGGATCAAACAGGGGCTGACTTGACCCGAATTTCCACCGCATCCGGAATACCAACCATAAAACCGTATTCCCCGATCTCAGCTGATTGTTTCCATTCGAGTTAAAGTGTTGAATTCCATCGGCTACTTTCTGTTGCGCTGCGAATCCTGGCGATCGAATATGTAGCCGATTGCCAGGATTCTTTTTTATTCTGGGCGCTGCAGCATGCCACATAAATTCAGCACAGATTAGCCTGTGCTGGAAAGGAAGTTGGGCACAGACACAAAATAAAATATCTGTCTTCTTTTCAAAATAAAACACTACGAGTATCAGGCGGATTGTATTTCACAACATGCAAATGGGTGGGGGCCAACAAGTCAAAGGTTTTCAGACGATGACACCATGGATGAGGAGATGCTGATTCTAGAAGTCTAGAAGTGGATTTCCTCCTCTGGAAGGACACAATCTACTGCTTATATGGATATGTGGCTGTCTTTATAGAGATAACTCATTATCGTGAGATCGCATGTGATTCCGCGAGTTCTTGTGAGTTCTCTCGATTCCCGCTTTTTGAAATCCGCTACGAAATTCGCCTCACAAATGCATCTGGTAGGAATTGGCGGACTGAGAAAATTGCAGCCATTCCGTAGCAGAGCCGTCCCGGACGCAGTGGAAATTGGGGGTTACAGAGTCCAGGCAAAAGGAACTGGTGCGTCCTTCAACTAAGCTGTGCCCCAAGTGAATCAAATTTCTGCCCAACTGATAAAAAAAATCGAATTCTACAAATAATTCCTCACCAGTCTCCTCATATCCTCCAAAGTCTCTCTAACTTGTGAAAGTACTGCTTATGCGGCAGAGTGATTTTGGGGCAAAATGAAGTCCAGGAACCTTGTTTAGATCCTGGTCCACATGGGCAATGACGTCTTTCTAAATCCACTTGACCCTGAGCTAAGTTTGTGCGTTAGAAATCCAACAGTGTTTAGGGATGTGAAGTGTAACTACGGTGCAGGATGCATGTTCGAAAATCCCCTTGAGGACGGGGGCCCCCTCTCTTTCTAGATACCACTATATTAACGTTTGTTTGTCTCCTCTGTGCGTCTTTTTCCCCCTCCGTCCACCAACCATCTACTCCGTGAATCACAGTCGACACACACTGACATAAAGTCTATAAATGTCACACCCACACTGACACACGGCGTTCCCTTTCTCCTGCTTTTGCTCTAAGATTGTTCCTCCCAGTCTTTGTTCTCCATTCAGCCTGACTCTCATTTCTCCATTTCTGCTTTTTATAGAAAACGTGATATGAAGGTCAGGTTTTGGCTTTGTTATTTGGAAGAGAGATTTGTTGGAGGTTAACGTGAAAATTTCACTTTAATGGTTGTTTGTGGAACTTCCCAGTTTCAGTTGACCTTGTGGAGTCGAGCGGAGACCGAATGTTCTCTCTAAATGAGTGGTTTGGGTGGGTTGCTTTTGCACGTGATGGATGTTTATGTCATCACAGTTCATTGTAAAAAACCTCTTTGGGGTATCGATCTGTTGGCAGGAAAGTAAATATGTCCCAAAAGTAGTGATGCACTGGTTGCCGATACTGCTGTTTTTTGTTCTTTTAAAAATGTTGCTTATTTCATTTGTTTGAACTTATTAATTACCTTACCTAAATTGAAATTTTTTTAATCAAAACATAAAATAAGGGAAGCACAGATTCAATAATACAAATGGACAGGAGGACCTTGTGTGTGTGAGGACCTTGAGTCTTGCAAGTGGTTTGCGTCAACTTTCCGCTGTTTATCGGCTCTTAAAAAATCACTTTAAACTGCTTCGTGTCTATTATTGAAATGACCGATGAGACTTGATGTATTTGAATTTCTGCTCGTAGTCCCTTCTCTTGAAATTTCACAAGAACATCTTTCAAACTGCATGTTTTTCAGAGGTCATGTAATGATCCCAAACTGCTGACATTTTGTTAGACCGTAAACAAATTGTACACGTGTGCGCATGGCACGTTGCACTGTCTAACATGTGACTCCTTCTGCCCAAAAAATAATGTGTTTACATTGTTAGCAGTAGCTTTACTAGCCTGCCACCAAAAGGTTCATGAGTAGACATGCTCATCGGCTACTGTCATCGGTGCATTCCACTTCATTAACCGATGGGCTGATGTCCATCAACAGCGCAGACATTGGCCTATACTGATGGTTATCCGATACATTGGTGCATCTCTACCCAAAAGCTTTAGAGAGACAGAATAATGGGTCGACTGATTAATCTGACTGATTAGTGACATTTTGATGTAAACGACACCATTTTGGCATCAGCCCTCTTTAGGCCGATATCACCGTCAAACATGTATATTTTTATATCCAGGCATTGACCCTTTTTTCCGCTCTTCTAGGCGCTCTGACTGAATGTTATGATGAGCTGGGGAATCGATACCAGCTGCCAGTCTACTGCCTCTCTCCCCCTGTCAACATGATTGAGGAGCGCTCCGAGGAGCCTGACGGATCAGATCCAGACTCTGGTGCTGCTGATCCGTCCACGGGCAGTGCCAGTGACCCCGGGTCAGGAGGGGAGTGCCAGCTGAGGCTCAGGCTCTCCACAGGTCGCGACCTGCGGCTCGCTGTCCGTTCCTCGGACACCGTGGGCATGATGAAGCGCCGTCTGCAGAGTCAAGAGGGCGTGCCCGCCCCAACCCAGCGCTGGTTTTTCTCAGGTCGGCCTCTCACAGACAGGCTGCGCTTGGACCAACTCAACATCTCCAGGGACTATGTGGTTCAGGTGATCCTCAGCCAGCCGCCACAGCCAGAGCCACTGTCTACAGCAGGACACACACCAGAGGCCTGTGGGCCGGAGGAGGGAGTGGCTGCACTGTCGCAGCAACCGACGCCTGTGGAGAACTGACTCCCCTCATCCTGGCAGCCTGGAGATGGGAATCCCAGCAGGCTCGGAGAATAAAAGGAGGATAACAAGGGAGAAAAAAGGATGAAAATTAATTCTGACTTTTCTCTTTTTATTTGCACTCTTCTTCTTCTCTTCTTCTCTCTTCTCTTGCTCTCATCTCTTCTGTCTTCTCTTGATTTCTCTCTTCTCTGCAAGCTGCTTTTGCGAGAAGGTCTTTCTTTGTTGGCTGTCTGCTGGAGCGAGAGGACTCTTGAATCGAGAAAAAGACTCTTCCTATTGGTTTTACACGAAATTTTGACCTTTTTAAAGTCTTTTTAACTGTTCCTATGGAAACCAAACAACAAAAACAGAACTTTGTCGGATGGTTAAAAGGGTTTTCTTTGCGGACACTGATTTTTCGAATGTTTCTGTGTTTCCACTCGAGTTCTGCTCTCTGACAAAGGTCATCAGGATTCTGTTCATGAGGCTACAGGGTTAAACATTGATTTCACATCAAACACACACACACGTTCAACCTGTGAAGATTATATAGAGAAGAATAAGATACTCAGCAATCAATAGTGATCATACGTGAATCAAATCTAGGTCACTTCTTTACACTAGGATTCAGTCAGTGTGCTCAGAGCGTTAATGAAAGCAGACAGATGTGTCCTCAGTGGGATCGGAGAGGTTTCAGTCAGGGGGCATGACGGTGTTTTACTGAGCTTTACTCCACTCTGCTTCACTCTACAATCAGAGCAATCATTATAATAACATCAAGTAGTCAGCCTGTGTGAGAGTGTGTGTGTGGGTGTGTGTGTGAAGGTGTGTGAGTGGGTGTTCATATATGTTAAAGACACAAGTACACATATTCATGTGGGAAAAGGATGGAACATCGGAAACACAGTTGCATATTTTGATTAAAAATAGAATGTTTTTAATTAAAATTGATCATTGTTTCTATTCATCAATCTCTGTTTCACTTTGTGTCCCAGGTGTTGTCGTGTTCTGTCGCAGAAGACGAGATATTACTGTAAATTTCCTAATAGAATCATTGTCACAGAAACATGATGAAAGTTAATATCATAATTAGCTTTCTTACGAGCATTACAATCTGCTAACGCACACGCTTGTTTCGCGATCGTCCTCTCTACTTCTCCAAGTCTGGCCTGCATAGTGGGGCTCCGGGGGGCGGAGCTTGGAGTTGTGACATAGGAAATCTCACTTTGTCTGTGTGAGGTTCACAGTGATTTGATTTCAGAAATACTCAGAAATGCAATTTCACGCTTACTTTTCTCATGATATGTTCTGTTCTATCAGAAAAATGCCATATGAACACAAAGACAACAAGAAAAACATGATTTTCATTGGCGTGGGTCTTTAAAGCTCTGATGAGGAATTTGGACCTTTATTAGATGGACTGAAAATCACTCCAATGCTTTCATTTCATGATATCCAATCACAAACAAGACCATCTCAAACAAGATTTGGTATTGTTATATCTTCATTTTTAATGCCTGAAGCAGGTGGAAGGTACGGAAGAGAATAAGGGCCATAGGAAAGAAAAAAAGTTCCAATATCATTTTTTAAAATTATTATAATGTTATGTTATCATTCTGGAATGAAAGTCAGAATTCCAAGTTTAAAGTCAGAAATCTGAGATTAATGTCAAAATTCTGAGTTTAAAGTCAGAATTAAGAGATTAATTCAGATTAAAGTCAGAACTTTAAATTTAAAGTCAGAATTCTGAGTTCAAAGTCAGAATCCTTAGATTGAAGTCAGAATTCTGAGTTTAAAGTCAGAGTTCTTAGATTAAATGAGATTAAAGTCAGAAATCAGAATTACAACATTAAGTCAGAACTTTGACTTTAAAATCAGAATTATGAGATTAAAGTTAGAGTTCTGAGTCTAGAGTCAGGATTATGAGATTAAAGTCAGAATTTTGAGTGTAAAACCAGAATTATAAGATTAAATGAGATTTAAATCAGAATTCCAAGTCTAAAGTCAGAATTGTGATCTTAAAATCAAAATTATGAGATTAAATGACATTATTATCTGAATTCTGAGTTTAAAATCAGAATTAAGAGATTAAGTCAGAAGTTTAGAGTCATAATTACAATGTTAATTAGAACTTTGACTTTAAAGTCAGAATTATGAGATTAAAGTTAGAATTCTGAGATAAAGTCAGAATTCTGAGAGTAAAATCCAAATTCTCCGATGAAAATCAGAGTTATAAGAAATTCGAATTCTGACTTTTTTCCCCCAGAATAATCGAGACATTGCCCCCCCCCCCCTTTATTTCCCAGTGGCACCAATCCTTTTCTGTGGTGAGGGGGTAGGTATCAGCCTTTTTCTTGTTGTTTTTTTTTTACATTTGACTGTCAAAAGTCATCAGGATGACATTATTATTTGTAAAAAGGAACTCCCTAAGCATTTAAAAAAGACAGGATAAGAAAAGCACCCTGTGTATCTGTTTGGTCCACAGGGTGCCAAAGTTGACACAATCTGAAAGTTCCTAGCTTTAGTTCACCATGAATCATCTCTTCAAGTCGCAGCCAAACAGATCACTGGTTTCCAAAGTGCAGGAGAATCCGATGAAGTCATTGTTTACAACTGATTCATGCAACAAGCCCTTTTGATGGAGTCCCAATACTCCAGTCCAACAGCTCCCCTTCTCATTTCATTTCCTTTTATTGAAATTTCTGTATTTTATATCTACTCACTCTAAACTGGAAGGAACTTGGAAAACTCCCCAAAAACACAATGATGTAGAGGAGACACACAAGTGCTGCCAGCTGGCATTCCCAGTGCGAGAATAAAGAAGTAAACATCATTAAGCTGCTGCTGGAATGAGGAAGAAACCTGCGCTACCTGCTGCTGCTCGCCCGTCACTTACACAAAGGTGTGCCAGAGGCTTTCCGCTTTCAGAGCAGGAGAAGAGGGAAGCAATCATAAGCCGTGATGTGTTTGTTTGGAAGGTCACACAGCAGGAGTGACAGGCACAGAGGAAGCAATACAATATATAGTTAGTGAATCATCAGCCCTCATAAACAGATCTGGGTTTTCTGAGAGGAAATGCCTCTTTTTACCTGGCATGAGTGGGGCAGTGTGGTTTTCCTTTCTGCTGCATGCTATTGAAAGGGGACAAAAGATTATTCATATCGGTGTGATAGAGAGCATTACAATGATATCAAAGTCATGTGGTTCTTGTGATTTCATGTAAGCACTCTCACAGCAAATTTCTTTGAAAACCACAAAGCAAACCCACCTTTAGCAACAGTCAGAGCAATGCTGAGACAAAAGCGTACCAACTATACTAAAGGTAGAGCCACACATACAGGAAATTTTCTACTCGTTACAGGAAAACCTTCATGACATTAAATAAATGCTACATGGAAACTCCTCCATATACTCTTACTAATACAGCTTTTTATAAGGCTGCGTTTTATAAACCTAATTCTCCTTTTATCTAAAAACTTACTATAGAGTAAGTCAATGTTTGTCTTTGTCTTATCCAAGCTGCAACTTCTTCTCTTTTCCGTTTCCACACTGAAGCAATCGCTGACGCTTACTCTTATTCCAAAGAACTATTGCGACCATTTCCCGAGGTACCTGTTCACTTTTCAGTGATACACCACCACATGTTGTAAACAGCATTCATTTCAGCTTTATCTCCTTCCCTTTTCCGAAAGGTTTCTGTCTTCTGACTTCCTCTGTGATGGTCAGTGCGGCCACACGCACAGAGATCCAGTATTCATAAAGGGGAACTGTTTAAAATAACACTCTTTATTGTTCTTAGCCGATGTGATCTCCATTGAGGTGTTGGAAACCGAATAGGACAAAGGTGATTGAGAGTCATGTGGGAAGAATGATGAAATCGTGTTGATTGTTCGTAGACAAAGTGAAAATGCCGCTGGTCATTCCCACTGAGGGTGTATTACATCAGCAGTCATTCACAGGTAAGACCAAACACACACACACACACGCACGCACGCACGCACATGCAGAGGTTGGGTTTTCACCACTTCAGGCAGATATAAATACAGCGACAGCAGGCTGGGCTAATACAGACACCTCAGCACAGTCTTCTCATCTCACGCTTAATAAGTCTGCTCACGGTTTAGAGTTTGGATCAAGACTAATCTGCACGGTAAGCTCTTTTACACTTCAGTTTATTTTCATTTTTTCTCCAACACTAGACGTACTTATTCCACTAAGATACACCTTTTGTTAAAGAGTTTGTTTAGATCAATAATTTTAATAGAGTGAGATTGATGTAGCTGGTATTTAAACTCTAAGGCTGGTTTTTGTTTCTATAATTAACAGATTTCTTTGTAATCCTATGTGACAATAACCTTCTGTGCTTACATCTAGATCTAGTTCACCATGTCACAGCTTGGTAAAAAACAAATGATTAAAAAAATCAAACAAACAAAAAAATGTAGGAGGAACAAATTGGCTCAAGAAGATATCAAGGCAAGGTGGTGACGAACATCCGCTGTTCTAAATTATCGGATTTCCCCTCTGGGTATAATTCAGTGCTTATCTTATCTTGACAGAACAGTACAGACACTGCACTCTAACCTCATAAAAGTTAATGAAACCTGATAATAGCTGAATATTTCATTTTAATTCAAACTTAAGTTGTATTTTTAGAATGAGCACAAAATATTAACGCAACAATTTGTCCTGACTTGAGTGAAACAATCATCGTATAGCTGGTATCAAATCTTGATCATTAAATAAAACAAAATTATAGGGTGCTCTTAAAGTTGTTCTTTGCAGTTCAACTCGAGTTGTCACAACTAAATGATTAATCATGGTTGACATTGAAGCTGAGCTTTAACTTTTAAGGACATTTTTACATGTTTTATGTATAAGGCATCTTTTTGCATGATTGCATCACTTACTGTGCTCAAAGTATTGAGTTAGATTTCATGTGGTATCATCTCACATCACATTGTAAGGTAACGTAACATAATGGAATGTAATATGACGTAACTCAATGTATCATAACTTTATGTAACTTTACACAATGTGATATAATGTAACATATTGTATCATAGCTTAACATTTGTTTTAATTAAATAAGATATATCAATGCTTAATTTCATCACTGAATCATGGGATTACTGATAATGTTGACAAAGTAGTAAGTTAGTTTTCATGTGGTATCATATCACATTGCATTGTAAAGTAATGTAGCATAATGTAACAACATGACATAATGTCACTTAATGTAAATTAATATAAGGTAATTTCCTGTAACATAGCTTGATGTTACTTATCTTAACTTGAAGTAACTTTACATAACTTTACGTAACTTTACGCAATGTAACATTATGTAGCAAAACATTTGTATTAATTAAACAAGGTATATCAATGCATAGTTTTATCATGAGATAGCTGTTAATCACTAAGTTAGACTTCATGTGGTATCATATCACATCTCATTGTAAAGTATCCTGGCGTAACGAAACGTAAAAACATAATATTGTGTCACTTAATGTAACTTAATATAAAGTAATTTACCATAACATCACTTGATGTGATTTATCCTAACTTAATGTTACTTAATGTAACTTTATGTAACCTAACGTACCATAACAAAACATTTGTATTAATTAAAAAGGATATATTAATGCATAATTTCATTGTGAGATAGCTGTTAATGTTGACAAAGCACTAAGTTAGATTTCATGTGGTGCTATATCACATTGTATTGTAAAGTAACAAATCTTATATTATATAAAAGTAATATATATAATATATATATATATATATATATATATATAGTAATATATATATTATATTAAAGTAACATAGTGTAACTTTATGTAAGTAACAATTTGTGATTTATCCTTCTCTTCAGTATTAAAGTCTTTAACTTCCACCCTGACTCCACAGTTATAATTTTACACATAAAGGATATTCAGCCCTAATTCTCTTTATCACCGCTGTCTAATTGAGTATCTGGAAAACATGGACCGACTTTCTGTTCTTCTAGATGCGAACGTTGTTTCTCGTTGTCCTGTGTGCTGCTCTGTGCTACGCCAGCTCAGATGACAACCAGCCGGACGTAGAGACTCTCATGAGTAATGGTTGGTAGCTCCACTTTGTCTTTCTAAATGTTCGTCTGCTGTGCCTTTGGATTTATCACTCTACATTATATCAAGTTGGTTATTTTTTATCTCTATGCTTGTTTGTGTGTTTTTCCTTTACTATTATAGTTCTGGTCCTAAGGGTGCCCCACGGTAAAGGCAGCAGGGTGTATGTTAATCTGACCTGTGGAGAAGCTTACCAAAACCAGCCTGTGTTTTGGAAGAAAAACGGTAACACGATTGCGACTGATACTCTAGAGGGTTTCCGTCATTCAGATGTAAATTTCCCTCGAAGTTTTGATTAAATTTTAAGTCAGACTTTCCTTCAACATGTTCTTTTCTAAGGCGAGGCACTTAAACCAGCTCTGCAAGGGAACCAAGTCAGAGTTCTGGTGGTGGAGATGATCGCAGGAAACTACACCTGTCACCACAGCCCAGATGGACAATACCTCAACCACACTATGATCCTGGTCCAACTAGACCCGGACAACAGGACTGTCATACTGCAGGAAAAATCCCCTAAGGAAGGTAAAAAAAAAAGAGGAAAGAACAATGAGGGTCTGCAGTGAGAGCAGGCAGAGACAAAGTAAAGTGGTGTTTTCAGACCTGGTGGGAGGTGTAAGAGGCACAGGGTGGATGTCAGCAAACAGCTGAGATAAGAAAAATGGTCTGAGAAGAAGATTAGATTAGAAAAAATAGACCGAGTTTGTAGAGAGTGTGGCTCGGAAGCAGAAACACTTAAGATAAGATGAATGACATGGTGTGTGAAAAAGGAAATTGGATGAAAAAATGTCAGAGTTAGGAGAGTAACGCCGACAGAAAAGATTAAAGAGGGAGAAACAAAAGAAAAACATGACAATTACTGAAGAGGAATCAAAAGGAAGAGTAAAAATGATTCAAATGGAAAGAAAACGACAAGTTTGTCCAAATAATTCTCACTTTTTAATTATTAGATAGTCTTTTTCTTCTTCAGCAGGTTGAAACTCAAAATCTTTGGCGCAATTAAATCTCAAAAAATAAAAATGTTTTGGATTTTACCTCCATTTTCCGGACATTTTAAGTGCACAGCCAAGAGAAGGTAGTCCAAACGAAAACAGGGAGGTGTAAGAGCTCAAAGTGCCAAAATAAAGGGAGACACCGTGTCTTTTTGTTCCTTCAGGTCACATCCAGTGTTCAGCACCAAATTATAAAGGCTCCTTCCACTGCTCCTGGACCAGAACACCTGACAGATCCAACGCTGCTGTGCTCATGGTGAAGGCCGAGCGGTGAGGACTCAGACTCATGTTAAAATCCTCCGACTAGACAGTGAGTTATCGTTTATAAAACATTTGTTTGAGTTGTTTTTTTCTTTTTCTCCTCAGTTATCTGGAGAAGATACCCTGTGTGCTGGATGCTGATGGATCAGGGGTCCACTGCCAGGACACAAACTGTCAACACAACGAAGAACAGAACAGCATCTCCATCACCGTCTACATGTACAGCTACTCTCGCCTGGAGGCCTACACAAAGACTTTCTACTTGAGAGATATCGGTGAGTGGCTGACTTTAAAGCTCCTGTGAAAATTTTTTCCTTTGTGACTTTGGCGCCCCCCTGTGGACAAATATCTGTTAGCTGTTTTTGTCTTGTACATGTGTAAGTTTGTGGTGTTTTCACCCCAAAACATCCTGTTGTTTCAGGTATAATACACAACTGTCAATGGAGTTTGTCAGTGACCCTAATTTATTTGGAAAATGTTCAAAGAGTTATACTGCGTTCAAGTTTCCTCGGAAGTCAGATGTCGGAACTGGGAATGATGTCACACCCGAGTTTTAGTTCAAAGTCGGAAAAAAAAGCAAAATCGGAGGTGGAAACAAGATGGCTACATCTACGAAAGTTATTTTAGCACTTGCATTGTCTGAATATTAGGCAAGCGCTAAAATAACTTTCATAGATTTAGCCATCTTGTTTCAGGCCTTTTCCGACTTGGTAACTAAAACGCTGGGATCTCGGGTGTGTCGTCATTCCCAGCTCCGACATCTGACTTATGAGTTAACTCGAATGCAGCATTACAACTGAGTTGATGGCGTTCCAGTTAACAAGTCGGAAAATCAAGATAGACGCCTACAGTTAGCCGTTGTTTACAATTGTCAGCTGTCGTTAGTTGTTGTTAGCTATACCAGTTGTGAACAACGCAAAACACAGTATTTTACTCTTACAAACACCATAGCACCGTGTTCACAGTTAGACGTTGGGCTGTACAACATAAACCGCTTATTTAATTTTGCAAAAACAAAACAGAAGTGCTGATAAATAAAACATTACGAGAGGTTTCACTGTTACTCTTTACTGTTGATGCACTGCGCTGCCATCTTGGATTATGACGTTGTCGTCAAGTCGGGGTTAGCGAGGATCATCCGACTTTCTGAGTGAGTAAACGGACCTCAGAGGGGCGCCCAGATGAATGTCCGACTCAGAGCTCGGAAATTCCGACTTCTGAGTACAACTGGAACGCAGCATAACACCCCTGTATTTTTCGCTTACTCAGTTCGTATTTGTCCTGGGTTCTGGAAAGCACTTAAACACTATTTTTTTAACCAGTAACGATGCTTACGATTACTGTGTGATTGTAATCTCCTGAAATGTGCACTATGATATGACCACGACCGCTGTACCCTTTCCTCTTACTGTTATATGCTGTTCATTCTATGTGTATTTTATGTACTGCAGCAAATGTAGCTCTAACTTTCTGAGACAAATTTCCCTCAAGGGACGATAAAGTCAATCTTGATCTTGATAAATAGTAATACTAATAACAATCAATACTTTTGCCGCACTCTTCTCTCGTCCTGTTCAGTGAGGCCTGCTAAACTCCCAAACCTACGCATCAGTGACGGGAGGTTGTTCAGCTGGAGCTACCCCGAGTCCTGGGAGAAGCCCTGCTCATACTTCCGCCTGCAGTTCCAGGTCAAGGTGGTCCGCAATGGACAGAGCTGCACCGATGAGCACCCCATACTGGTGAGTAATACATGCACGGTTTTAAGTCACACTCTGCGACTGCAATGATGCATTTCTCTGCTGTTATGTGAATCTAATCCTTTCGTATCTATTTTTCTTTCTCTCTGGCAGCAAAACACCACTGAGCATGCTCAGTATGAGGTCAACCTCAAAACCAGGAGGTATGTTTTCTGCGTGCGAGCTCAGGACAAATTCACCAGCGGGCCGTTCAGTCACTGGAGCAACTGCACGTAAGTTTGTCAAGTAGTTGATTTCTTCCACTTTTTAGAATAAATTCAAGAAATATTCCCGACATTTATACGATTTATGTTTTCTCTTCCATCTCCAGGGTGAATCAAGCTAAAGTGGAATGCTAGACTGCAGCCGTACTGAGAGGAGAGAGGAGAGAGGAGACTTCTGTGGTCCTGCTTTTTATTTTTACCCGTTTTAAGCAAAGCTGGGCTTTGGCATTGTACAGTATTTATTGACAACTTGATGAGGTTGTTTTATTGGAGCTGATGTAAAGCTATAAAGTGATTATTGGTATATGATAGAAATGAATAACATAATAAATCATCATGCACTGCAATTGTTGCCTTTCTCATGTTTAAAATACTACAAGTATAAACGTTATTGTAATGATGTATTAATAATTAGACTTCTTACTCCAGGCTAGTTAGGTACAAAAAGGTTTATTGTTATATTTACAGCCAGGATATCAGGTATGTGATGAGGAAAACACTAAAAGGCAGATCTCAAGAGATCATCCCAAAAAAAACAAAACAAAACAAAAAAACATTAATTAATGTCAAAGAGAACGGTAAACCTGACAAAGTCTGAAAAATCACATCCCTGATGTTTTCAAGAGCTTCAGGTATGACACCACCCCGTATCATCTCCACTTCTTTATCCATAACTTAAAAATAAACACTGACAATAAGTGTAGAGACACAAATCTCATTACAGTACCTAACAGAAAAATGTAATAGCTTGCACATTTTGTGTGGTCAGTTTTTTTTTTGTTTGCAGCATCTCATTTTTACTTAGTTTGTCATTTCTGTAACCAAAATACTAAATAAAAGCTAAAAAAAAACACCAACTGAATTCTGCATTACATGACGAAATATGAGTGTGTTCAGCAATGCAACCCAGCTGGCATGTAACAATGAGGGTGAACAGAAACGAAATAAGCCTCCCCCCATCCTCCCATTAAAAGCTGATCGTCAAAACCCCGACAGTGACTTCCTCTCATCCTGAAGCAACTGTGAAAACAAGTAAGAGCAGGTTAAATGTCCTCACCAACCAATCTCAATGTAAAAGACTTTCAGAGTCACAGTTCCTACAGGTTTGTAGATTATTGCATGTAAGATAGTGGAAGCTACATGCAACAGTTTGGCGCTAAAATGTTAAGATTTACCGTTGAATTTGGCTGTGGTTTTTCATCTCATTTGTTAATTTCAACTCAACGTAACCCCCATGAACTGGAGTGAAAAATGTACATATATGCATATAAATATTCAGATGTGCATTTATCCTTTGTCCTTGGTTAAAGGGGACATTTCATCTTTGCACAGATGGGGGAGGACACAGCTTATTGGCCAGAATGTAGAGACATGACATTTTTGCTGAGTTGCTTGATGCTCTCAGTGAAGTATCCCAGCTTCTTAGTGACAAACACAAATTCAAACGTAAAAAAAACAAAATGAGCCCAACCCATGTGGAAGACCGAGCAGGTTTAAAAGCTTTCAAGAAATGATTCGTTTTGATTCTTTAACTGCAGACTTGACCCGACTGTTGACACTGTGTTGACGTTTTTTTTTTGGGTCTCCACGGTTTGGGCCATGCAACCTCAAACCAACTTTTACTCACACAAGTGGATCGAACAAGCACCACACCAACTGATTCTGGTCTTATTTAAAAAAATGCAAGAACCATTTTGGAAAAAAAAAGTGCCCCAATTAGGAAAGACAAATAACATGCAACTATACAAACTGGGAAGCCCATCTTCGTCCTGAGCTTTGAAGTGTTGGTTAACGCAGGGTCTGCTGAAACAGCTGAAATGAGGGGCTCATCGTAGCAAAGAAGTTGGTGTGGATGTGTGTGAGGACTTGACAGTGGGAGGGGGCTTCAAGTCTCTGCAGACGGCGTGGTCAGTCCTCAGTGGTGCTGCCTCTTAGAAAGGTACCTACAGATTCACAGAACACACAAATAGAAATATCTCATAAATTTGTTGTTTTGTGTTATTTTTGACAAGTTTATGTTTTTGATGCATGTGGAAATTCCCCCTCCCTCTCTGACTCTCCCACCTGACTCCACATAACTTACATAACTCATCTTTGATTTATTATCCTGACTTATATATAATTTTATGGTTAAGAAAAGATGTTCCTCAGTTTGAATGTATTTGACTCATTTTGGTTAATTTGCTCTGATATTATTGATGGAAATTATGATATTGATCATGCTTGCAATTTCATTTAATTCACTTTTGTTACTCCTTTCTCACCCTCTCCACAGATACCAGCTGAATATAATACTGAATAAAAACTCTGGATTGAAACTCCCTCCCATTTGCTTATTTAAGGTGACCATACGTCCTCTTTTACCCGGACATGTCCTCTTTTTTGGGGGGCTGTCTGGGTTTGTCCAGCCTTGTCCAGGGGCGTATATAAAATCCTTCAAATGTCTGTGGTTTTGTACGGAAGTTTAGAGTTTGTGTCACATGGACTTACCGAGTTGGAAGCGTGTGAAAGACACTCGATCCTACCCGAAAAACTCAAAATTAACTTGATGTGACTCCGTGACTCCGTCCCCGTGTAGTCTTGTCCTCTTTTTGGGAGATTTAGAATATGGTCACCCCAGCTTATTTGTCCTTGCAGACAAACCACTGAGTTGAACTCCACCTTATGGTTTTATACTAAATATACTTGATTGCATAGAAGTAATATCAATTCTGAATATTATAACACTGATTATCATTATAATATGCAAATAATCATAATAAGTAACCTATGTAGTGTTGGGCAGATATCTTTTGTGTATCATATGTAGGTATTTATACAAATCTTTGTAATTTATACAATTAGATTTTTTTTAATCTAATTTGCAAGGAAGGGGAAGGACTAGAAAAGCTCTTTATTTCATTCAGTTCCTTCTTAATCTGTTTATTTTTGACATACATATTTTGTGTAAATGTATCTTTGACATGTACAGTTGTTTGGTGTACATATGTATTATTTTGTTCGCTGTTTTTGTTTCCAGTTGAGATAAATAAATAAAGAAGAATGAAAGAACCTTAAACCAGCATAACCCTTAACAGGCTAACATCCTTCAATGCATGTTTTTACACAAAAAAGTGCCAACAGTTGTGTTACAGGCACATTTTGTGTCACATCCTGATTACTACTGTGCCATTATGTTTGTGTGTTGTGTACCTCTCCCAGTGCTTGTGATTTAAACCACTGAAATCCTCAAGCTTGGCGATTTCTTTGAGGTACTGGGCCAGTTTATAAAGCTCCCGGTCCTTCTCTCGGTTCATGTGGGCCTTCATGAACGGTCGGATCTAGTGCAAAGAATCACACACATATACATATGTGCACGATGAATACACTAATGATGGAAGAGGTCTGTTTTAACATGGGGACGCTAACCGCCTACCTTCAGTCCATTCTGTGGGTTCATGAGGAAGTTTCGTCCGATGTCGTCAAACATGATAGTGTTCTTCCTGTTGTAAAAGTCTCCATACTTCCCCCATATAACACCCAGCGGCTTCACCTGTAAGTGAGCATGACATTAAACAAAATCCATGTATGCTATTATAACTGGAGCGCTTTAAGAGGCCAGTATTTCACTTCATTCTCATCTGTGTATGTGTACAAACCTCCACCACTCCTCTCTTAGGCGTGTGTACTGTGATCATTGCTGCACTGTCCAGCATGAAGGTTATCTTGTAGTGAGGGTTGTCTGTTACTCCCAGCTCCTAAAGACACAAACACATGCACACACACAAGTGTTAACCTTTTCTTTTTTACTCTTCGAACCCAAACACTGTGGGTTACACTGGTAAATACTGCCACCTTTTGGCCAAAATGGGACTGTACAGCGTGTGAATATGTGATGGTTCGATTTTTGAGATTCATACAAGAACATAACTAAGACAACATGCAGCGTACTTACTTTCATTTTAGCATCGATCCACTTCATACTTGTAGCAGCTAAAAACAGAAAGAACAAGTGAGATTTATATTCTACCAGGAGATGTTCTTTTGACCACATTTACCAGACGGTAAAATTATGGTCCACAGTTCTTGTTCAAAGAAATGTCACCATACTGTAAATAACTCAAAGACTAAATTCTCAATCACGTTGTTTATGCGTGTAGTTCACTTAAGACCATAATCAAGAACAAGAGAAGAAATTAAACGTACACCAGATGACAATGTCATAGTCCTCGTAGGCTGACGTCAGGAACTCGTGAAGGTATGGTCTCATTAGTTCCTGACCTGTTTCTGCACATGACTTGTGATCTGAACACACAAAGCACACAAACAGTCACTGCTTTATCTTGGATATAACAAGTATCTGATAAATGCTATCAACACTTTAAGGTCTTTGAGTCAAATCTGTGCAGACATGAAGTGTAGAAATGATTAAAGTGTGTTACCATGTCAAACGTCTAAAGAGACAAGTATTTGTGTTGTTGTGACTTACCAAACAGTGTGTAGTCCACGTCTAGAACAAGAAGCCTCTTTCCTACTCTGGGAGGGTTCAGCTCCTCCACCTTATAGTCTTTTACTCTGCGGGCGATTTTAGCCAGGTTCTCCTCTCTGCAGACACAGAGCAACATTTATTAATCAGACTTACACTTATAATTATGCTTTTTTTCATCGTCTAAATTCATATTCATATCATTATAAAGCCAGAAATCAATAAAAACCTGTTCTCCACTTCTATGACCTCCTCCTCGATGTCAAAATCATTGACCACGTCATCATTCTCTGGTGGGGGAGCTAGAACATCTTCCTTTACAAAACAGAACACATGCGCATTCAAAGTGTGCCAGACAACAAACAGAAGACTTTAATACATTATAATGAGCTCTGTCTTTCTCTGTTCATTCCTTTACCACCCTGCCACCTACCAGGCTCTCCTCTCTGGTTCCCATCATCATGATCTTCGTGTTTGGCTTCAGCTTCAGGGAGCCTAGTTTCACCTCATCCTCTGCTGGTTTACCTAAAGGGAGGAATCGAAGTGGTATCAACAGAAATACAGAAGTGGAGAACAACGGCTTTTTACGTTGGAGAATAAATGTTAAAGGGATATTCTGGTGTAAAATTAATTTAGGCTCAAACACACCGTAACACTGAGTTTGACACCCCCTTGAGAGATGAATGTTGCCAACCGTTTGCTTCTCTAGTTAAACCAACTTTAGTAACAACCGCACGATAGCAATACAGAGCGGTCTGAGGAGCCATAAACAAACCTCAACCAAAACACCACTCTATAGCCACAAATAATGCTCAGAACAGCACCTAACTTCATCAACAGTACAAACAGGGCCCAGCCATAGTACTAGCCATCAAACATCAAAGAGACCAAACACAACTCACCTACTCTCTTCCAGCAGCTGCTTGTTTGCAGCGAGACCTCAGGCCAGTCCATTGCACACTGCAGCAGAGTTTCGCAGCTCAAGGAAGAACATTTATGATCCTTACTTTATCATTTGCTTGAAGTAATAATTGTCATATTAATCATTTTGCACTGCAGACGCGGTAGTTCTTCTGCCTTAGCGTCCTGGTCTGATTGCACTTCCATGAAGAAATGATCATAAATGTTCTTCCTTGAGCTGCGTCACCCCGCTGTAGTCCGTAATGGACTGGTCTGAGGTCTCGCTACAAACAAGCGGCTGCTGGAAGACAGTAGGTGAGTTGTGTTTAGTCTCTTTGCTAAAGAAATCAGGCAAAGCTAAAAAGATGTTTGGTTGCTAGTACTATGGCTGGGACCCTATATGTACTGTTGATGAAGTTAGGTGCTGTGAGTGCAGCCCTGTCTAAGGATTGAAGACCCTCTGAGGTGAAGAACCAGAGCATGTAGCTGATGCAGATTTCCATAATAAAACGCCATAGTCGTCGATCTTCCCTTTCTTGAATTTACCTGGAGGTTCACTTTGCATAACAACACAATACTTTTTACAAATAATAATGATGAAATCGAGACCCGATGTAAACACAGTCAAAAACTATTGTGCTCTCAAAGACCCACAGCTGCACTAATTACCCAAGAAAAACCTGCAGGTCTCACATTACATGTCTCCTCCAATAGGAGAGCTGCAGGAGTAATCGGCTTCAATTAAACTTTAAATTAAAACTATACAACTGTTCAGTCTCTCAGAATTCTAATCAGGATAAGTAACAAAAATTATTAATTATCAGTAAAATTATCAGTAGTGCACAGATGGCTCTAACAGGTGCTGTTCTGAGCATTATTTGTGGCTATAGAGTGGCGTTCTGGTTGAGGTTTGTGTATGGCTCCTCAGACCGCTGTGTATTGCTATCCTGCGGTCGTTACTAAAGTTGGTGTAACTAGAGAAGAAAGCGGTCGGCAACATTCATCTCTTGAGGGGGTGTCTAACTCGGTGTTATGGTGTGTTTGACCCTAACTTAATTTTACGCCGGAATATCCCTTCATAACATTTCCTGAATATTCCAGTGCTCCATTCACATCCTTATTAGTGCGTTGTTTCACCTTTAACCTTGAGTCCCAGCAGTTTCTGTCTCTCTGGTAGGACTCCAGTTAAGGTCTTGATGGACTGTTTCAGGTCCATCACCGTGTCCTCCTCAGACAGGGAGCTGATGGAGTACTCCTGACCCCCCCACTTTATGATCACCGACACTGACATGGTACTCGAGGGATCTTCACACGCGGCTGCAGCTGCACGTGCACCGACAAGTGCGCACCCTTTCGAGCAGATGTGTCTCGCTCAAGTGACAAACATGCACACGTCCACCTTCAGAGGAGAGAAGGAGAAACAAAAGATACCAGCTGCTACACCAGACCAGCACACAGAGGGAAATAACAACACAACGACGTCAAACAAACACATTTTTAGACATGTTATGTGCTATTCTCTTCGCTGGCTAATAAAAGACACGCTGATCAGATGCCACCTAATCAGGGTTGACAGTCAGTGTCCCTAATGTTGATATTTTTAGCATAAATCGGCTAACATTGGCTAGCAACAATGTAAACAAGCGAGTTAACCGGCCAACTCGCTGACATTAGCTAGCAAAGCTACCCGGTTTGAGTAACATTACCTGTAGGAGCAGAATAACATGTACTGTTTGGTAAATACGGTCAATTTTTGTCGAAAATCTGAATGAATCAATGAATGAAGTTCGCTGCTCGGTTTAATTCAGCGCGAGGCGCACACTCTCCTTCCTGGCATCACAAATCCTGCCGGTAGTGACGTAGGGAGAAAAGCTTCGTTACCATGGTGACAGCATATCAATACAAGAAACCCCGTTCAGAGTGGTTACAGTGACTTCGTCCTTAAACAACGATTTTATTTATTTATTTAATTATATGTTATATTTGTTATTATATATTGTTTATTATATTTTTATATTTATATAAAAATATATTCTTTTATTTATTATTTATTGTTATTATACTTTTTATATTTATTATTCTTTTATTTATTTATTTTATTATTTATTGTTTATTATATTTTTGTAATTGTTAAATTTATGTTTATTTCATTTATTTACTTATTTATCTCCATTCCTTTACATTTGAAATAAACACCAAGCTGATCATGTACTGTGTTTGAACCTTCCACAAGAAACTGGATCTTAATCAACAATTCCAGATTGATAACAAAAAAATTGTCGCAGATGTTCAGAGGTCATAATTTTGGCACATGATATTTGTGCACTTCTGGGCGGACAATATTTAACTACTAACATTTGCGTAAATAATGTAAAACTTGCTTTCAAAGTGTGCGGTGTAGATGTGCTTGTTTGGTTTGGGTTGTGTCCATAAAGGGGTGAAAAATTAACTTACTGTCCAGATGATATAAGTGATTTGAATAATGTGAATTTCTGTGGTAGAAAAATGAATGAATGACTGAATGGTATTGCTAAAACAATAAGAAATTTTCTTGGTCTCATGTGTTTTGTTTTCATTTGCACCTGATTGTTATAAGTCTAAATGTTATCTTAATTATTAATCTAAATGACTTTAAAACCAAACTTTTAGTCTTACTTTCAACTAAATTTTAAATTATTAACTTTGTTTAAGTGCTTTAGCATTTATCTCTTTCTAGTTTAAACAACAGGATCGTCTTTTATTGAGCTATTTTGGTGCTCTTATTTTAGTATCTTTTACTGTTGTTTTTATTTCATTTTATTTATTTTTTCTTAATTTCATTCTATGTTACTTGTTCTTAGATTATAACCTTAACCTCCAGTGTTTCCTTATCTTGAGTTTTAAAATGGCATTTCCTCAGTGCGCACATTCCTGTGTACACGAAATCAAGCCCTTTTTAAGTTTATAAATTCTAATACTGTTTCTGTTGCGTTTAGATCATGGGGTGGGGCACCCCCCCAATAAAAAAGGAAGACAAAAATAACAGGATATATTTGGCGTGACATATGCAAATGGCCAAAAGGGGGCGAAAACAGCGGAATAACTCTTAAACTGTACGTCTGAGAAAAAAGTCTAAATGCGCAAAAATCAGACACACGTGCATGTAAAAATTTCGGGCAGATCGGAAAAAGTCAACGTTCGTGGTACTATGTAGGGGGCGCTAGCGAGCCATTTTCTATATTTTTATTTGGATCAGTTTAAAACATGCGCTCTTGGCTCAAGCCCTAACTAGCTAGCTAAATCTAGACCATACAAGGGCAACTGGCAGCCCAGGGAGCTTGTAGATCGGCTATTTTTGCAACTTTTGTGTGACGCCGAATGGACCGACAGTATATGTAAGGTGGCCCCCTGGAATGAGTGTGGAAATATAGTGGCCCTCTCCATCATCAAAGTTGCCCACCACTTGTCTAGACTCTAGACAATCTAGAAGCTCATGATATTGCAAAGTGAAGTCATCGTCTGTTTAAAATGCAACAAAATAGAGGGCCACAACCAATATCGTTTTAAATTTTGATCATACTTTGCTATGACATTTTTTTAAAACTAGACTATGGCATTTATCTCCATACTAAAATATGCTTTTCTTTTCACACTAAAATTTGAAATTTTGTTCATACTATACAATGACATTTTTAACATACTATCATCTCCAGTTCCTGCTTAAATTAGACGCCAAGAGATATAATGGGACAGACGATATTGCGCATGCTCAGTCCATCCTCCTCGGTCCTTCAGGGTAATGGCTGCTAGGTGAGATGAGCGGATCGGCCGCATCCCTTGAGTGCGAGGCGCTTCCATCAAGAGGACCGTTAACTCGGGTGGTTCCGAGTTAAAATGGTCGATATCCGACCTGAAAAGCATCCTGAAAACATTTTACTTACTGAAAGCCTCGTCCTTCTCTCGTAAGTATCTCTTTTTTCTTCTTTTTTATGGGAGCTAGCTCAGGATGTGTTTCAGTCTGTTGGCTAACCATGCTAACGTTAGAGACAGCTTTGTGCTTCACTTTAAATAGCTTAAGTTAACACCAACTGACCTTTTTTGGTTCTGTTTTAATCCAAAAGTTGCGTTTGTTGTTTCTTATTCCCTGCTGTGTTACAGTTAGCTCGGTTACGGACTGTTGCTAACTGTCAGAGATGCTAGTCGACAGCGTTAGCATGAATTATTGGCACTGTGCCTCCTCCGTGCGCGATGCAGCTCTTCATCACTAAACAGCACGTACACCGACACACATACACCACCAGTTAATGCCCAATAGAACATGGTTTATTCAGTTATTCAGTTTTTCTGTCATTTACTGTGCCGTAGTACACAAACCAGCTCAGCTCAGAGTGTTGCAGTCTTTAGCTGAGAGATTTTTCCTGTCGTCGAGACGGAGGGGTTACTAGAGTTCATGGCGTACCACAATCGATGCAGCACTCACTCACTCATCTGTAATGTGTGCGCGTTTTGGTTTACATGAGTGATGTTTGGCTAAACACACACATACAGATTAACCTCTACCTTGTCATGCTTTCCAACTTCCTGATAATAGATTAAGATAGATATAAATACAGCGGTAGACCGAGCCGTTATATAAGCCCGGATTCTGCGAGGTGATCTCTCTCTCTCTCTCTCTCTCTCTCTCTCTCTCTCTCTGGTCAGTGATCGTCGTGGTGAATTCAAAGTTATGTAAGATACCAGGGTTCTGTCCTCGGCTGCATATTTGTGGGCATCTCGGACAGAATGGTGACTCGTGTTTTTACCAAGATTAAACTTTACCCTATAAGAATAATGTGCATAGCTCAGCCGAGGCTAACGTTCAGGCTACTTATTTATGTTTTTTACAACTTACCATTCAGCTACCAAGAGATTAACCTGAACTAGTTATTAAATCAAGTGATGGAGATATTCCGCTAAGAAATGCTGTGGAATAATTATGACTCACCTCGAGAGGTTTTTCCCCTTAAATGGCTTCAAAGAGATTGGGATGCATTTAGGGATGTAACGATTTGAAAATTTCACATCATGATTATCCTGATAAAAATTAAAATATGTTCAAAATGTTTAAAAAGTACTTCTACACGCCCTGAAATCATTTAACAATGTTTTATTTTGAAACAAAATCAGAATGACACCTCATGAAACTCATTGAGATCCTTTTGTGTAATTTTTTAATAAGACTCTGGCCATTTTTATAGAGTTAAATCCAAAAATGCCAAAATTTGCCCTATCTCACAATGGTAAAGAATCCTTCAAAAAAATCCTGGATACAGAAGGCAATCTGGATGACCATCAAAATTTGATGGGATCCTCCTGGGGCTGAGACGCACCTCTGGTGAAAATTTCAGGTCAATCCATCTGTAACTTTCTCCGTAAAGTTGTTCACAGACAAACAGACAAACAAACCAATGCTACCGAAAACATAACCTTCTTGGTAGAGGTAACAAAGTACAAAGTAATGTGCCAGTGGCATAAACATTAACATACAGCAGAGTAAAGTGCACTGCAAATTATTTCGAGTACATGTTCTCGCAAAGTCGGGGAATACCTCAAATCTTTTTCACCACCTTAAGCAGTGCCACACGGCAGAGCACGCGCAACACAAGGAGTGAAGCAAGGGGCCCATGGCACCTGTGCAGCCGAAACAGCCGACCATTCAGTCCGCTCACTCAAACGCAACGCCTTACGACAAAACGTTAAAGAGATGCAAAGACCTCACAGGTGCAGTAGCTTATTGTATTGCAAAAGACATGCTACCAATAAGCACTGTTAAATTTCATTTTTTTTATATTGTGACATACATCGATATCGACTGGAATGAAAAAATACATAGTGATAAACTTTTTCCCATATCGCCCAGCCCTAGTTGCAGACCAACTGCAACAAGTCTAAAGTCGGTGTAAATATAGTGTTGTGAAGACATGTACGAGTCTCCTAGTGTACTTCTGTTTACACAGTGAACACTGAGTGCCACCAGAGTTATTAGCCACCAGAGAAGCTGCAACACAATTTACACACCCTGTATGTTTCTCCTCATGCCTCTGTTATTGGGTTGAGCCGTTGCTACAGAGCAATGTTGTAAATCATTGTGTAGGACAGTTTAGCTGCAACATTTGATTTATACGATGTGTGCATTAGTATGATGGAGTCAGCATTTACCCTCTAAACAGCAAACATGGAGGAAAGCATATCCTCTTGGATACCAGGCTGATGATGTTGATCTCTTATTGAGAAAATACACATTTTTGACTACTCTGTGTAACACTTTTTTTACTTGATTTTTCCATCAGGTAGAGAAAAACAACATGTGGTTTTATTCAGGTATCTGCTTAGTGTATTAAAGTGACCCAACTGGTAAAACTGTGGGCTGCAGCTGTGCTCGTCATGTCAGCTTGTACCAACACACTACAGACACAGAGATTGAGATTTTCTTTTAACAGAGCATTACCCCATTTTTGGACACACTTCAGTGAGAAGTCAATGCCAGAGAGATTTCCTAGACTGGCAAAGCTGGCACACACACCAGCGTCTCTGCAAAGTGTGTTTTTTGCTGCTGCTGCTGCTGAACTGCGGCCAGGTTGATGTGGACGTGTGTTTATTTTTTTTATAAGTTCAAGTTTGCAGAAAACTGGAAACTGTGACTCTGAAATACACAAATCTTTCAGTTTTTGCAGCGATTCCATATTTAAAATTCTGAGTCTATCTTTATAAGACTTTGTCCACTGAGATTTATTTGTTATTAGTCTGCTCTGCACGTTGATATAAGATTTATTCAAAGTTTTGTAAGCCTCTGTTTGTACTGTAGTCATGCAGTACAGTCAGTTACTTTTAATATGTTCATTTGTTTGCAAAAATGCATTTTGAGAGCAATAATTAATTGGTACCATTTCCAAAGATCAATTGTGGAGAATTCTTTAAATTTGCATTCCTATTGCAGTTCCTAGTTGTGGGAGTCAAAGTTGATCATGTTGCTGCTGCTCCTGTTTTGCTCTGTGTACAATCTCACTTTTAAGTTAATGCAGTGAAGTCTTTTCAGTTTCATTCTTTTCCATGCTCGCTGTTTTTTTCCCCCAAGATTGTTTTCTTTTTTGTTTCTCTAAATGAGAAGAAGAGAGGCACATGTCTCTGGCAGGCACATATAAACGCGAGGAGGGGCGCAGTCTACAAACAGAGTGGGTTTTACTTGGCAGTAGTGTACAGCTGAGCTTTGTTGACTGATCCACCCTGCACAAATACACAGAAAGGCAGATGAAGCAGTCTTTGAATTTGTCATGAATTTTATTTCAACAGCCAGAGATGTTGCAGGGACCTGAAGGTGGTGATTGGAGAGGGTCCCTGGAAACTTTGTGGGTCACTGATCAAATTTAGATGTTTAGAAACAGTGGTACTAAACTTGTGTTGGTGTTAAAATGATATGGTTATAATGAACAGATATTAACATTTTTATTTGAAATTCTAAAAAAAAAGATTCAAACAGAGAGTGTTTCTGTAGCATCATAGAAAGGAACTCAAATGAATCCAAATAAAAATCTAATACAAACAAAATGTTTATCTTTTCCCTCTGTGGCATTTTTCAAATGCTTTTGTTGTTGCTTAAGGTCCTTTCACCCCGGGACCGACGCAAATATACAACGCCAAATTACGAAATATTCGGAGGCGAATTTTGACGTGCCTGACTATACACATCAAGCGTGATGCGATTTTGCGACTTTCCAGGGGGGAAAAGACGCGTCCCGGGTGGAAGCGAGAAGACTGACACAACTGCAGACTGAGTGTTTTTCAGTTCTGATTAGACACTAATGTTGAGATGTCTGTCTGTCATGATAGCATGTACTGAGTCGGGGCCAGTACCAGATAAGCACATTAAACTTTAATCCATAAACGTAAGGTAACAACCGAGACCTAATTGTGCTGTGAAAGCAACACTGTGATTGAGTTTGAGACATTGAAAATACATATGGTATGTTGTATCTGAACAGGTTAGCTTAAGAGCTAAAGTTACTTAGCACAGATGAAAGTTAAAACAAAGACCTTTAGCAATCTGTTAAAGCACACAAACCATCATCATATGAGAAATCCGACGCTATGACTCTCCACAAGTGGTCCTTCAGGTCGTTATCTTTGTAATGTTTGTGTCTTTCATCAAAAATCACTCTGTTCTCCCACACGTAAACAATCAGCCGGTCAGCCATGTTGGATATACCGGTGAGGCAGACGTCGCAACAACACGCAATCTGATTAGTCAGAAGTGGACACACAGTATGTGAAACTTTAGAAAATTCGACCGATATATGAAAGAATAAATACCGCAATATCGCAGGACGGGAAAACATTGCTGATGTGAACGCTTGTATTGAGGAGGACACAGGATACAGGTTCGAAATAAAAATATTGATGTCGGAAATAATCGCATGAAAAAAACGCTCCCGGTGTGAAAGGACCTTTACTCTGGGGGAAAAAAACACAGAGTTCAGAGCCTGAAGCTACAAGGAAAATCAAGACACAATTGACATCGATGCAGTAGCTTTGATTTTTGCGTCTGCACTACTTAGTCCGAATTTTCTAACAGATGCAGAGAAACAGACAGGATAGAATAAGTGTGAGAGGTGAATTCTGCCCTAGCAAAGACTCTGTGTTCTTAATAATAGAAAACAAGTTTGTCTATATCGATGATGATCGGTTTCAGCCAAAATGAGAAAACATTGGCAGATTTGATATTGGCAGAAATCTGACAGTGTTCATCCCCAAGAGTCACATCAGGATTTGTTACACAAAACAGTTTATCATAAGTCTCTCATTCATTCAATACTGTGTCTGTAACTGCGACTTCTTTAAATATTCAAGTAACTGTCAAAGAAGTGTAATTGAAAACTGAACGAAGACTCACGCCTTTTTATTCCAATCATCAACTATAAATAAAGTCTTAACTGCTGGGCAGAGGAATTGCAATGAGACAGGGAGTTTTAACACCACCCACATGCCAAACGCAGTAAAAATCCGCTGCTGCTGCTGCTGCTGCTGCTGCTGCTGCAGGGAGGTGATTTCTATGCAGATTCATCTTTTTTTTTCTAATTCATTGTCCCTCATCCTTTTCTAACCCTGCTTATCTCCACCACATCCTAGTAAATCTCCATCTCCTTTTTTTGTGCGTCGTTTCTCTTTCTCTGCAGCGAACCCACTGTTTACATTCCGTCTTAGTGGTCAGTTCTGCCTGCCAATCAGACGCTAAGCTGAGGCCATGGCAGTGAAGGACCGTTTGGAGGCGGTGCTTAATGTGGGTCTGCGTGTTCCTAGCATCATGCTGCTGGACGTCCTGTACCGCTGGGATGTCAGCTCCTTCTTCCAGAAGATTCAGCGCTCCAGTCTCTCCAATAATCCCTTGTTCCAGTACAAATACCTGGCTCTCTACCTTCACTACGTAGGTCAGTGTCAGCACACATACACACACACACGAACACACACAGCCTGCTCCAGCACAAATACATTCCCCCCATGTTTTAACACTCCCCAGAAGATTAGTGTAAAACAAACTGATTATATAAAAGCTTTGCACAGTCTGCCCTGCATACGGTTTGACACTTTTGATCATGTAACTGCCTCGTGTCAGCGGAGTTGTCGAGACTTGCAGCAGGTGTTCTGTTGGAAAATTTGACTCTGTTAATAATTAATCGCCCAAAGTAGTTTCTGTTCCGCTAATTGTAGGTCAAACTCCTTCAGCAGACTTCTGCCCCTCAGTCACATTTGCATGATTTTCTCACCTTTTACCATGCAGCAGTTTTTTTAAACTGTTCAAGCGTCCAAGACGTTCAAGCGTCAGTCATGAGACTGTGCTCTGTCAGGATTTCAGGACAGTTGGAGGGGATTGTCTGGCGCCGGGACAAGTATCGCATGATCAAAGCTCCTGTACTTACTGGTGAAATAAAAATTAGGATGCTGCCATAAACCAGTTTTACTCCTGGCATCCATGCAAAGAGGGTAAACCAGTGAGGTTGAATGTGGGACTGGTGCTTAAAACTTTGGAGGCTGCGTTGCACGGAGCCTGACGAAATAAATAAAACACAAACAGCATTTTAAGAGAACGCCATCTTTCATCAATACCAAACTGTTCAACTTTTTTACTGTTTCCTTGCTTCAGTTAAATTCTCTATATCTTCTTATTCTTGCTTTCAGCTTCTGAGGATTAAGTTAATGCATAGCAGGGCTTAACTTTTTTCACAAGGAGCACATGTGCTACTAAACTGAAAAAGTAAGGAGCACACAAAGAACTTTAGGGGCACAATGAAATTGTCATAATCAGCTAAATGATGTGATAGAGCGAGCTGGGTCCATCTGTTGGGGTTGACAGTTTGACTTCTGTTTCGGTTCTCTGGACAGTTTTTCAATAAAGAGGCGGACTTTACGAGAATTCCCTGTGGCCAATACCTTTTTATTACGAACAAGTTTTTCTACAACTGCACCAAAAACAAACAAACAAACAAACAAAAAACCTGAACTGTTCCTTTAAGTAGATCTGACATGTGATTACCCATGGAGTCATGAGGATGCTCGTTTCATACCTGTTTTGTCACTTGTCTTTACTTGACAGGTGGTTTTACACGGCTTTGTGTATCTTTTGCGCTTTGCAGGTTACATCCTGAGCCTCGTGCTCCTGACTCTGCCTCGTCAACACCTGGTTAAACTCTACCTGTATGTCCTCACGGCTTTGTTGCTGTTTGCTGGTCATCAAGTGTCAAGGTAAGGCTTTGGATGAGAGAGAATGCTTGTTCCGGCATCTAAAGTCTTTGTTATTGTAGATTATGATGTATACCTGTTAAAGTGGCCTTTGAAAGTATGGAAAGTTACATTATGCAAGATGTATGAAGTCATTTATTTCAGCCATCAGTAAGCATTCACTTGTAATATATAATAAGCCACAATAGATTTCCCTGTAAATTGAGCCTGTTGACTTGTCTTTGTCAGGGATTATGTCCGCAGTGAGCTGGACTCTGGCCATGAAGGACCCGTCTACCTGGAACCTCTCTCCATGAACAGATTCACCACTGCACTCATAGGTACGAGATTACACATCAATACAGATGGATGTTGTGCAGCAGGACTGTTCTGAGTAACAATTCTTGGCCACCTCTACATCTAGAAAGTTTGACACGGGACAATATTGTAGAGGAAAGACTTGGTTTTGTCCACGACTGCAGGAATTTATCCTCTGAAAAGACTGAACCATGCTTTATCCAAATTAAGAGCTCTTACATGTGTCTCTGACTCGAGTTTTCTGTAGAACAGATGGTAGAGAAAGATCAGCATATGCTTGGGTTTGATACATAGTAGGGTTGGGGGAAAAAATCGATTCAGACAAGTATTGCGATTTTTTGTTTTACAATTTTTTAATCACTTTTTATGTTCAAAAAACGATTTTTGTTTTCAAATTTAAGAATGAATCTTAAAAACTGACTTAAATGTGACGTGTATTTTTAGGGGAAATGCGGTTCCTGGAAAAGTCAGGAGACGATCATAATCATTCAGCTTTTTTACTGGTGTTAAAAATGCAGACTAAAAATCGACAATATCGTAGAATCGCAGTTTAAATTGAATCGACATCCAAAATTTTAAAAGGATCGAATCGAGTGATAAAATTGAGCATATCGTCCCAGCCCTAATACATAGACTGTTGTAGAATGGACGCCGTCTGCCTCCTTGTTGGGTGTAGCCACTCTGAGAACAGCACCTTCTGGTGTCAGACTGCAGTATAGGTCCTAAATCCCGCCTCCTCCAGCAATCCCTGTGGAGCTGTGGACAAATTTGAGAAATTAATTACACAGAATATAAATGTTTCTCCCCCCTTGTTGCAATGTTGACATGTAGTTACTGTCAGACTGGTTTGTGCTTAAGTCCCCTTTTTCTGCACAGCTCCATTTTTAAAAGTTATTAGGGGGTTCATGTTTTCTATGATTGACACTTGATACAGTCTATGGGAGTACAAAGATTGCGTAGCTCAGACGGGGGATATGCTGTTTAAGCCGAGCGTCATCACAGTGACTCTCCCTCTGACTGCGTACAATGAGAGCGATTCGGCTTTAGATTCATATAATGACAGGAGGCGGAGCCAAGTTGTCCATAGTATATACAGTCTATGGTTTGATAGAGGACGAGCTAAAAATCGTGCAGCACTGCTAACAAGCATCACTAAAGAGGCGACACGACACGGACGCTCTCTGGACATACATTTTCTGATCACCATATAACACATGTGCCTATGGAAATGGACATAATGTTCTGAGGTCCAGAGGATCTGGTTTCATCTTTGAGTGTCGATATGGAGTCTCCTGTGCTATAAATAGACTGTGCTGATTTTACTGCTCAGTGAAAGCCTGAGAAAGCAAAATAACACGGACACTGAGGCAAAGATATGAGACCATGGAGAGGAGGGGGGGGGGTCGAAGCTTCTAAGTGTGAAGGTGTCCTCCTAGAAATACAGTTTTGTCATTTTTAATCACCACAAGTTTCAACTCTTGATATTTTCATCAGGTTTTATCTCCTGACCACACATAGATATTTGTCTGTATCAGTAAAATTCTTTTTTAACAGTCTGTAGATTCATTTGGTCTTTGTGTCTGAAGTATTCACACGTGTATCCTCTTTAAGCGTCATTGTCACTCGTTATCTTTCAGGTCAGCTGGTGGTGTGTACGCTGTGTTCCTGTGTGATGCAGACCAAGAGGATTTGGCTTTTCTCTGCTCACCTCCTCCCTCTTGTGGCCAGACTGTGTCTTGTCCCACTTGAGACCATCGTCTTCATCAATAAGTTCTCCATGATCTTCACAGGCCTGGAAGTCATTTACTTCCTTGCGTCTAACTTGTTGGTACCATACAACCTCGCTAAGACTGCTTACAGGGAGCTGGCCCAGGTAAAATCAAGTTCACGTTTCTACTATCGCTGGTTTTATCACCAGAGATTTCTGTCCCATTAACCTCCATCTCCTCTCTTCTCCATCTTTGTCTCTCTTTCTGTCCCCAGGTGGTGGAAGTGTACGGTCTGCTCGCTCTGGGGATGTCTCTGTGGAACCAGCTGGTCCTCCCGGTCCTCTTTATGTGTTTTTGGCTGCTTCTGTTTGCTCTACAGATCTACTCCTACTTCAGCACGAGAGACCAGCCTACCTCACGGGAGAGGCTCCTCTTTCTCTTTCTGACCAGGTGAGACTGCAGCGCTGATTGGACTTACACTTGATTGCAGAGGTGGGGGCTTGACGACTCGACTCGAGACTCGACTTGGACTTGAGTCCCGTTTTTGACTTGCTTGATGAAATCAAGAAATGACTTGGACTCGCTTGGGACTTGATTGCTAAAGACTTGAGACTTGACTTGACTTGAGCCCAGTGACTTGAAGTCTTTTCGAGTGAGTGCACTATATCAACGGGTCAGGGACAGGTCACGGGAGCTGCACCAGAAGTGAGACTCGACCAAAACTGTCGGAGCCAAACTCGGAGAGAGCGGTCTGGACTCCAACAAACTTTAGGAGCTGCGTTTGTAAATTCTTCCGATTTTGGGCAGACATGGTAGATGGAAAAAATGCTGAGTGAGACCAAGTTATATGCAAGCTGTGTGAGCTAGATATTCAAATATGTGAACCTTTGTGTTATTTATTTATTTTTTTTTCATTTTTTCATTTTGAGGTGATTTTGACAGCCTTATTATCCATTACAAACTGCAAGCTGCAAAAAACTAAAGCTTACAAACTGAACAATAGTTCCTGTCTGGGATCAGAAATACATTACAAATTCAAACGCTTGTTTCTTGTGGTTCTTCAGTCATGAGAAAAATGTGCACAGCCATCATCAGCAGCCTGTATAATTAGATCACATTGTAAAGAAATTGTCTTTCCTGTTTGAGTTTGTTTTGTCTGTTGTGTTTTACTTTTAACCCTCTTCCTCCTTCTTTGTCCTCCAGCATCGCGGAGTGTTGTAGTACACCGTACTCCCTGCTGGGTCTGGTTTTCACCGTGAGCTTTATCGCTCTGGGAGTTCTCACACTCTGCAAGTTCTACCTGCAAGGTTACAGGGCCTTTATGAATGACAACACCATGCACAGGTTAGTGTGTGTTTGTGTGTGTATATCTGTGTGTGTTTGCTCAGGGTGTCGGTAAGTGACATGAAGCGTTAAACACGTGTTTTACCTGTGTATCTGTGCAGGGGGATGACAGAGGGCATCACCTTGCTGATCCTTGCTGTCCAGACCGGCCTCATTGAGCTTCAGGTCATTCACCGAGCGTTCCTCCTCTCCATCATCCTCTTCATCGTTGTTGCATCTATTCTGCAGTCCATGCTGGAGATCGCTGACCCCATAGTTTTGGCCTTGGGAGCATCAAGAGACAAGTAAGAAGTTTTTGTATACACAAGTTTATTTTGTTTTTGTTTGTTATATCTGTTAGAGGAAAGGGAAATTTCTAATGATCTGTTTATTTTTTGGTTCCTTCCTTCCGTGTCCTGTAGGAGTTTGTGGAAACACTTCAGAGCCGTGTCTTTGTGTCTGTTCCTGCTGATCTTTCCGGCCTACATGGCGTACATGATCTGTCAGTTCTTTCACATGGACTTCTGGCTTCTCATCATCATCTCCTCCTCCATCCTCACGTCACTGCAGGTAGGCAGACAGGATCTCGAAGAGTTTCTACTTTGGTTTATGAGAACTGATTGAAATGTGAAGACTCTCTTTGGTCACCCACAGGTCCTCGGCACTCTGCTGATCTATGTTCTCTTCATGGTGGAGGAATTTCGTAAGGCTCCAGTGGAGAACATGGATGAAGTTATCTACTGTGTCAATGGGACCTACAGATTACTGGAGTTCCTAGTGAGTTTCACGAATGTACAGATGTATATTAAAGGTGGGGTTGGCAGGATCTGAGGAGAGAAATCTTGAATGTAAACTCTACCCTCTCAACCAGTTTTCCCAAGATATTCCCAAATGTAATCAATAACTAATAGCTATTGACTGATATGAAAAGCTTTTTTGTATATACACCACAAAAAAAGATACACCTTTAACAGATTCCTGCCTATTTTTAAATGTACATGATCTCAAAGCCGTCCCCCTCTCACTGTGAATGATTTCCTCTGTTTCCAGGTGGCAGTGTGTGTGGTGTGCTACGGTGTGTCAGAGACAGTATTTGGGGAGTGGAGTGTGATGGGCAGCACCATAATCCTGGTCCACTCGTACTATAATGTGTGGCTCAGAGCCCAGCTGGGCTGGCAGAGCTTCCTGCTCAGGAGAGACGCTGTAAACAAGATCAAAAGCCTCCCCACAGCGAGCAACACCCAGCTGGAACAGTACAACGACATCTGTGCTATTTGCTACCAGGTATGAGCGGGATTTGTGTAAACAGGGAGAGGATATGACCAGAATGAGATCTCAGGCTTTAAGTTTAACGCTTGGTTTGTGGGACGTGTATCACAGCCTGTGTGCTTCTTTGTGTTTGTTTCCTCCAGGACATGAACAGTGCTGTGATCACTCCCTGCAGTCATTTCTTCCATGCTGGTTGTCTGAAGAAATGGTTGTATGTCCAGGAGACATGCCCGCTGTGTCACTCCCAACTCAAGAGCCAACCGCCAAGCGCCGCCGGCCCCAATCAAGACACCTCCGTGGCCAATCAGAATCCTGCTGGGCAGGAGGACGCCAATAATAAGCAGAACGAATGCACTTCTTCAGATGATCAGAAAAAGGAGGGAGAAATTGGACCTTCAACGTCAGATGGAGAAACACCTCTCACCTCATCCTCTTCGACTCAGCAGCCTGTCAACACTTCAGCAACACCATCTTCTTCCTCGTCTTCTCCTCCTGCCCCTCTTATCACTGAATCAGAGTCCAAGGTTCCCCCTCTGTCTTCCTCCCCTTCTGCAGACACATTGGACACGCGCCCCTCTTGCCGTCACCGCTTTTCCCCACATCTTTCAGTCCGGGTGGAAACAAACCCAGGCTTCCCACCGTATGTCGAGGAGTCACCTGCAGGTCGATTATCCCAGTCCGAGGAGCCCTCCTCTCTGTCTGAGTAGCAGCGTCCTCCTCCATGCAGCCTCTGAGCCCCATCACAAAACACAAAGACATACATGCATGCACAAAAAGAAACGCACATTCTCAACACCCCATCTGCCAAAATTCTGCCTACATCATACCTGTCCAGCGGTTTACTGTCCCCTGATGTAGAAAGTTTTACTAGAAGTTGGAGAGGTAAAAAAACCTAAGAGTAGAGCAGAAATATCAATCAAACTGTTTTAAAATGACACTTCATTGAGATATATTTTTAAGTTTAAATTAAGGCTGGCAACTTTAACAGGTTTGATTGATCAGGTTTGTTTTTTTTTTTAACACGTATTAATCATGACTTTTCCCACTTCCAATGCGAATTTTCATCGAGCCTTATTTACTGAAAGTAGCCCTAAAAAACTGTGATGCAGTGAAACAAGAGCGTACGTTACTGAGCGTCAAGTGATCGAATGATATATCGAGTTTGATCTGCTGTGGGATATGCTGCACTGGACTAGTTTGTTTTTACAACAAAGAAAAAACAAACCAGGTCAAGATCCAGGTCATTAACTCACAAACTCAATCTACTCACATAATCATGAAGCTGCATTTGAGTCATTCACAGCATGTGGAGGCATAGTGCATACATTACAGTGGGGCGATCTGACTTCTAAACCGTATTTTGAGGAGGTAGTGAAACAGGTGCCTTCTGTAGCGTTCAGTGTCTTTGATTACTTGAGCTGCGTGGCAACATCTGGCTAAAATTGTCCAAGTGCAAATAGAGCTTTCTTATTGGTCCGGTGTTTTCGTTCATAAACGTTGAGGTATAGGCGCCTCTGTATTTGTAGCTGTGGGAGTCGAAATCTGATTGATCACCCCGGAATCCCTCTCTAAAATCCAAACTAAATTACTTGGACTATATTGGAAGAAGCAACAAGTAGCTTTCTTTTGTTTCAGTGTGGCACCTTTTTAAGTTCTGTATTTTTCGCACTATGAGGTGTACCTGATTATAAGGTGCACCATTGATGAACGCGTCTATTCTCGTCTGTTTTCATACATGAATCGCACCGGATTATAAAGCGCATTAAGCCAAACAAAACAGTCAGATAAATCAAACTTTATTTTAACTCATTCAATAACTCCGCGAGGCTACAGTAGCTGCAGTGCTCCGACAAGCCAAAAGGATTTTAACTGCGCCTTATAGTGCGAAAAATACTATATCTAAAATTACTGATGATAAACACAAGTCATCTAAAACAGATTAACTATGGGCCTCCACTTCGATTAACTTTGATGACTCTTTTTAATTAATTGACAGCATTTGTTTAAAGTTTATGCCAGCAAAGATGTGGGACGGTGGGTTTGATTTTAACTCAAAACACGAAGGGGATAGCTTTAATCTCATCTCAAAAGGAATGGGTACTTTTCCACAAATGTGAAGTTCTGCGCAGAACTAAACCTAGTTTTTAACACGATATCCGAGCTATAGGTACATCTCTAAAATCACGTTAATGTTCCTCTCATTTCAACCCCACGCTCTTCACTCTTGTCGCTGAATATTTCGCAGTGTTTGGGAGTTCTCTGTCGTCCTGTGTATGTGCCATGAAGTAATAAGAAATGGCTCAGGTATGTCGAGAGCGAAGATAGAGGACTTATAACATAATCGCATTTCAAACAGTGACAAAGTCTTAACATTTCATAAAGTCGACAGATTTCTCTATCAAAAACAAAATCAGTTTTCACTGCTGGGAGATGGTAGTCAGGTGTAAAAGTGAAAACACAAAGACTGAATGTTTCTCGCGGCCATCATATGACTTCAAGCCTGGTGCTAAGCAGACGATTTCTTGTGTGGTGGTCGAGTTAAATGTGTGAACTTCATTTCATGTGTCATACTTTCTCTGATATATATGGCTCCAATATCTGAATCCCATTTGTTTGGCTGGTCCCAGCAAAGGAAAAAAAAAGAATCAGTAATTCTTCTCATCGCCAAACTTTTGTATCATAGCCAGAGAGATGTTATTTTTAAAGTCATTTTTACATTTCCGCTTTATTCGACAGCGAGGAAAGAGGCCGCTGTTTACACGTGGTCTTAAGCGTCTGAGGATGAGGAGGGTTTAGTCACCCGCGGAGTCGGCATGGGGCCGTCATTTTATCATCACTTTGAGCTTTACTTCATTCATTCGCTCATCCTCTGCTCTTCTTTGCCTTCCATCACTCCATCTATAACTCTGTATCAGGGTCAATGACGTGACGCCTAACTATTCTGTCCGGCTGTATTTTTTCTAAGTTAAAAAAGGTTTAAATGCACAAAAATATACTTTGTATATGTAGTTTCTCTCTCATATATGTAGTCAATTCAACTTTTCAAAAATCAGGTCTTATTTGTAATTAAAATATCATGTGGTGCGACCAATAATAACATTAATTGTATTAAAATACAAACTAAAATATCTAATTTCTGTAACTGAAACATTAATACCTGATATGGTACGCTTACGTTCAAGGTAGTTTTAAAACATTTTATCAGTGTAAAGCGACCGTGACATTATAGAGCGAAAATGTGAGATCATTATTTACATCTATCTACTTGATATTACTAAGAATTTGTAAAAAATGATTATGTTGAAAAAATATAATATTTTTGAGATAAATGATGGTCGCACCACATGACATGACATGAAAAAACACAAAAATTGCGTAATTGAAAAATTCTACATTTTTTTGTACACAACATCCTTAGTGTTTGAAGATATTCTTATTTTTGCTTTTTTGAAATTGGCATGTTTAAAAACCTTATACGTCATTGACCCACCAACCAATCAAATCAAAGCTCCCGTGTCTTCTTCGACCATCATTTTCCTCCTCCTCCTGCTGCTGCTGCTGCTGCTCTGTTATTTATTGAAATGCTCCTCCCAGCAAATTGAGCTGTGCAATAGGAGAGCTTTGTTTTATTTTCATACATTAACATGCACATGCTCAGGGGGTCCCTGCACTCAGCAAAAAGGAAGGAAGAGAGTTCTGAGGACTGAAAGACGAGAACTTTGTGAATGCCTGAGAGTTCCCATGCGCTCTTACATGTCAAGCTTGCATGCTGCCGCTGTTACCATGTATTATTTTTTTTGCTTTCTCCCACTTTGCACTAACTTTTCCTGCTTTTTTTATTTTATTTTTTATGACATGTACCTTCTTGTCCTTGTTTTTCACTATCATTGGGACTAATGTCATTTCTACTAGCGATGCTCCAAAGCCGTTCGGTGGCTGTCAGCAACCAAACCCTCTGACGTGTTTATGTATGAGGAAACAGCCCAATCTGTATGTGTGTAATGTATATAAATGTTGCTCTGTATGGCATCTGTATTAAACCAGAGGAGTGTTGTTATATAATTAAGTTCAGGGCTAGATTTCCAAAGCTTTCCAGCCGTTTGAGCTTCGTGTTTTTGTGAACAAAGACAAACTTGAGGCTGAGAAGCTTTGGGGACAAGAAAAATAGCTTTCTGATCTTGGAGACCAGCCAGTGTTATTGCTTCTCCTCACTGTATGACGCATCCTCATGCTGGTGTGATCACTCCGGTGCCCTCTACTGTTAGGAGTGGGATCAGCACGGTGCAGACGGTGCAGGAGAAGCACTAGTTAAACATAAACAGTATTATTTCTACCACTATTACTAAAAGGTCTTATTGCGATGAATGAATTTCCTGTTTTTATTGGAAAGCGTTGGCTGCAGGGCTAAGAATGAATACATGGTAAATGTAGGATTAAACCTGGCCAACGCTGTTTAACTGTTTGTGTTTATTTTTTTTTTTTTTAAGAGATGAACTGTAGAGTTTGATGTATTTGCACATGTTCCAGTGAAAGACGAATATGAGGACTTTACCGTATTCTTGAATGACGTTTTATTATCAGCTCCATTTCTCATTGACTTTTGATTTACAACCGAGCACTTGAAAATGGTTACATGTGTTTTAAACTGCATAAACGACTTGTTTTCATTGTGGAGCACTGAACTGTCACATACTCGATGAGATGATAACTGTCATTGGAAACTGAATGTGAATGTGCATTACAGTATTAAACTGTCGGAGAAGCCTGTCAGCTGTTTATTCCACATGTAGACTCTCTGGTTATTATCCCTTTTGGAGAAATTGAAGTTGCTGCGATCACTCCCCCAGCCTATAAAACGTCAAATAACATTCCCTACTGTCTCAGATCAAGAATGAACACCATGTACACAATTTATCTGATAACGATAAAAGATTATTGACATTAGACGTTGAAATCTTTCAGATACTTAATTGCATAATTTGTACCCCAGTTTATTTCAAAAGTTAAATTTCTAAAGAGATTGTACGAAAGAGGATTAGGGACACACACACAAAAAATTATTACAGAATGGAGATTTTTTTCATTTCCATTTCAAGATTTAAGTCGAAATTTTAAAAAAGTCAAAATTTTGACTTCATTTATGTTGACTTTAATCTCAAAATCTATTTTTTTTACTCAAATTTCGACATTACTCACATTTTGTACTCTCAAAAAAAAAAAAAAATACAGAAGGGAGATTTTTTTCCTTTCCATTTCGAGAATAAAGTGGAAATCTAAAAAAGTAGAAATTTCGACTTTATTCATGTTGACTTAAATCTTGAAATTTCCACAATTTCGACTTTAATCTCAAATTTTTAATTTTTTTAATCTAGAAAATACTGCTACTATGACTTCTACTACTACTAACTTTATTTGTATAGCACTTTAAAAACAGAAGTTTGCATTGACATATTGTCATAAAGCACATAGAAAAAGACAGATAAAAACAATAAATTCAGTTCAAATGGAATTGAAGGCCATTTTCATGTCACAAGGAACCCAGACAGAACAAGAACCCCATAACATGAAGAGGTTTTTGCCATCAGGTTTGAAATTAGAATTATTGGTGGTAATTGTTAAATTTTATATCAGCTTTTAATGAAGTTATATGATATTAATCTCTTAATTTAAACTCTGATACTATTGATATGCCTGGGAGCTTCAATCACTAACCATATAACAATTCAGTGCTGTAAATTAAAACCTGGAGAATTAGCTAACACGATCAGTCATGAAAACAGTGACTTTGACGAATTTAACGTGGTTAAAGTAAATGTGTTAAACAATGGCCTCAAGCAGTAAAATACCGCTACTTTAACGTGGCTTCGATACTTAAGGCCCAGTCCAAACCTACGGTGCGGTTTGTCCGTTCTGGGCTTCTGTAGAGAAAATGGCGCGCTCTTTGAAAACATGGCGGACTCTGTTGAGGAGGTTCGCTCCGCTAGTTCTCGAAAATCACTCAGTCAAGGTAAAAACACACAAAAGTTCTTATTTGAAAAGAACCGGGCACAGTCTAAAATGTATTTGCTGTTTATTTTATTTAATCTTTACTCAATTCTCGGATACTAGCCCTTCTTTAATCGAGCAGGTTAATTTTCTATAGTGTGTTAAAATAAAGGCAAACGTTTTGACCGAAGTCTCTTACCGCCACTGAAAGTCGAGATTATTCAGAACAAACTCACACAAAAACAGTTTTTATTCAGATACAGGACATTTTTGAAGGTTTGTGTTGTGATTCATTGTACAGTTATGTGGATTAGACACACGGTGGAGCTGTTGTGTTGTTTTTAACCCGAGTAGGGCTGAAACAGGAGGAACGGGTGTGTTTCTCTTTCTGTGCAGAATGAATGTACTGAGAGTAGGATACCGGCGACTTATGATTATAGTAAATGTTCAGAGACATGTTTTCCTCTGAATCCGTTACTACCCTTCAAACGCTTTTGCTTGTTTCTCAATTAAGTCCTCAACTATTTTATTTTTCTTACATAAAAAGTTTTTTTTTTTTTTCAATTTAATCTCATAATTGAAACCACGCTATACATTAGTATTTAAATAGAGCACATGACATTTAGCAAATTTTTACTTGACTTTTTTTTACACAGCACATCTGAATAGTAGGGGAGAGTGGGGTAAGATGAGCCATTTTTCATATTTAGGATCACTACATCCAGGCAATCATAGTTTTGTCTCTAACTAGTGTATCTATATCTTAAAATGTTGTTCATCCCTGCAAACCAGCAGAATGAGTGTAAACATAACTGTCTTGATAATATAGCATGCCAAAAATAAGTGGTCTCCTATGGTCAATTTACGCCGTGTTTGGGGTAAGTTGACCATAGGAGCGGGGTAAGTTCAGCTGTACCCCTACTACCCCCCAGCCCTCCCTCACCTTCTCTCTCCCTAAATAGCAGTCACTTCTTAACATTCATGTGTATTTTTATCTATTATACGCTGTTCAACTGGTACAATATTTGTTTTGTAAAATATATGTTTTGTAAAAAGCCACAACTTACCCCTGGCCAAATGGCTCGACTTACCCCAGAACTACTATTATGACTTTATTAGTCCTCTAAGCTAAAATGGTGGACTTTTATGTTAAGGTTTTTGACCTCATGTTGTAGCTCATAGATACCACAATTGATGTATAAAACAAATTTAAAATTATCTTTTTTGATCTAAACACAATTCTAATAAAACTTATGACAAACTAAATTCACTTTTCAATAAATATCTAACCTCTTCACCCATGTGTTTCTAACCTTCACAGACTCCATGAATTGATGCCCATTCCTAAATATTTGGTCACATGATCAATTTCTTTTACCATTTCCAAGCAACAGGGGGTGGCTCAACTTACCCTTTGGTTCAACTCTCCACTACTGCCTCTTATAATATCCTTTAAACTGATTGGTTGTATATTCTAATTGATCATCTTGCCCTCTGTTAAAAAAAAACCTTGTGCAGGCAATAATACAGCTATTTGTTTCTCACTTTCTGTTTGTTGCTGACCTGCTTTAATCTTTTTTTTTGTCTACAAATCCTCAAATTCAGATTTTTTTATTGTCCTTTTTCATTTGATTGATTTTTTCGTTTTGTCATTTGACATTTAAATGAGCTGTGTATTGGCTGACATGCAGAGATCAACATCTTTTTGAACCAAGTGATACATCCCCGAGTGCCCGGCGTCTTCACACCCTCCATCCTTCCCCTCTGCTGCTGCTTATGTGGGCTTATCCTCCTCCACCTCTCTTTTCCTCTATAAGCAGGAAACTGGAGCATAAAAGACTCTTATTCTCCATAATCAAGGTCAAGAGCGTTTTTCAATAACCTTTGGGAATTAAACCCTGGAACAGCGCCAGTTTCTCCTGCCAATCATCCCCACAGCCGGCTGAATAATACAAAAGTTGTTGACCTTTTGGCACCTCGGCAGATCAATACGCTGCAGCTTCATTTTATTATAAGAGTTCTCAGATTTATCTATTAATATTTTTGTTTGGATTCCCTCTCTCGGCGGAGTGATAAATAGTCCCAAATAACAGATGGTGCTGCGGGGAGAGACAAAGCGGGGAAATCTGGTAGCAATTATCCTCAATTATGCTCATTGTTATTTTGAGCTAATTATTGTTATTGTCACTTTTGTTTGTGCGTCTTGCGGCGCTGGGCTGCAATAAGCGGGCCTGCGGAGGACAATGGGGAGCAGCGATCTGTTGTGGCGATGAAATATGGCTTTCGTAATTGAACCTAACCAGTTTGGTCTAAATAAAACAGAGATCTGAATGTACAGGCTGAGGTTTGATATCAGATTAACGAAGTGTCTGCGGCTGAAACGAGTCTAATAGAGGATCTACACAAGCGTCGATGGGTTTTCACTTCTTTAAAAGTGCTTCTTTTTTTATGTGGAACCTTGGGTAGACAGACGGATAGTTTCTGTATATTTAAGGGTCAAATATAGATCTTCTTTAAAATGTGAAATTGGAAAAAATACATAATTCCTAGAAGTCACAATCATATCAAATTTAGACTGCGTGAAGACCGATGCTGAGATTTCTCACGATCGTCCAAAAGATTTCTCACGATCGTCTCACAACTGAATACATCTGTATTATCTTTCAGTTTGTTCCACCTCCATGAGCAGCAACAAACTTTCGATTTTTCTGTGGTATTGACTGCACAAGAATAACTCTCCACATTGACGAAAAGGAGAGTTTCTTTTACTTAATGCTGGGGCGACTTCAGGTTCCGCATCCGGACTCGGACCGCACTCCGATGAAGCGGACCTGACTCTACGATCGCCTTTGTTTGGGGGCGTCTCCTCTCCTCTCTACTCCCGTCCTGTCCCCTCCCCATCCTTGCTCTCTCTCTCTCTCTCTTTCTCTCTCTCTTTCTCTCTCCCTGGGGTGGGAGAAGCCCGTGTTTGGTTCTCAGAGACAGAGAGAGAGAGGAAGAGAGAGAGCGAGTCCTCCGGGAAGAGTCAGAGAGCGCTTTTCCTCAGAGATCGAGCTGAGCAGCGAGAGGAAGCAGCGCTGCTCTGGACACCCGTAGACCCCCATCACGTCCCGGAGCGCTGGGCAGAGGAAAGTGAGAGCAGAAAGTGAAGAGAGGAAAAGACAAAAGAGTCCGAGCACGGCGACATCTGATCCGGGTGCGAGTTGAGCTCCTTTTCCCTGCCTGACAGCTTCAACTGTGGATCACCACAAGCATCAGAGACACTTTTAGGACGTTTTCTGGGTCTTTTCGCATCCTGCCTTTTTCGAGACGATTTCATCAGCCTTCTCAGAGTTTGGACTCTTGGATTGTACCTCCACGATATCATTTCATACACTTTCCTCTCAGGGCTAGAATTAGAGGGATTAATTCTTCAACTGCTTGGGTTTTTCTTGGCGCTCACAGAAAGCGCACCCACGTTGTTCCACGGGAGGACAAGTGCACATCCAGACAGAGGAGACAACCAAGAGACGAACCAAGAAGAGACACGGAGGTTTGTTCATGTTTGGGATCCAGGAGAGCATCCAGAGAAGCGGCAGCAGCTTGAAGGAGGAGCCGCTGGGAGGCATGAACGCTGTCCGGAGCTGGATGCAGGGGGGCGGCGTGCTGGACGCCAACACGGCCGCCCAAAGGTGAGCTCTGCCCGGGATGGAGGAAACAGACGCTTACCGGTCTCTGCATTTCTAGAACCTTGGGAGCTTCGGAATTTTCCTGCAGACAGAGCTGAAGAAACTTGGATATTTTTGCTGTGATCGTTTAGATTTGTGCACAGGTTTTAGCTAAAGCTCCAAAAACATAAAAAACTGCGAAAATTCACCAATTAATGCACCAAACAGAGAGAGGCAACGATTTTACACACGTGCCTTTCTGTCCCAAACTATCTAGGCTAATGTTGATGTTTATGAAGTCAGGGGTTTATTTGGCAAATTCTTTAAGATGAAGTTAGTTTAAAATGTATTTTTATCTTAAACTTTTCTAAACATACTCGTAGTTTTATTTAGAGGAAACCAAATAATCTTCTCGAGAGGTTAAGATGGTGAAATCATGACCTATTGTGACAGGTCAACTACCGGGTAAAAAAAGAGAAAAGCCTTACAAACATACCAACTTTGATTATTGAAAAAAAAAAAGAAATTTGATAATAAATATCACAGGTTATTTATATTCATTTTTAACACCCTTACAAAAAACAACTCTTTCCACTTTCCAACACCCATGCTAACACCGACTCCTCCTCGCCTGTGTGTCCGCAGTGGAGTGGGTCTGGCACGGGCTCACTTTGAGAAGCAGCCGCCCTCGAACCTGCGGAAGTCCAACTTCTTCCACTTCGTCCTGGCTCTGTACGACCGGCAGGGTCAGCCGGTGGAGATCGAGAGGACGAACTTTGTGGACTTCATCGAGAAGGAGAAGGTTGGTGGACGAGCTTTGGAATTAAAACGAGGATTTGATTTGTTAGGTTATTTTCATTATTATAGCCTAAGGCCTGATGACTTCACTGCTGTCTGGTATATTTATTAATACCACAAATTATTATTATTATTATTATTATTATTATTATTATTATTATTATTATTATTAGATTCCTAATTTTTTTCCTAAATTTCGTCTCTGAAACTATTTTTAATTTACAGCTCATATCATCTCGAGCTCTTGTTCTTCATAAACATCGGCCGGTCTGCTCCATCAATTATGACTCCGTTGAAATGAGATCAAATGTAGCGGCAGATTTAATGTTGGATTTATTCGCCCCGCAAACATAACCGGTAATTACAGAGGAATTAAAAAGCCACAATAACACCGCGATCGCACGTGGTTTAAAATTGCACAGCTACCCCCTTTGCTGTAATGTGTCTTCTGCTGCGCATAAATCACGTCTCTAGTTCGTATGTGCGCAGAACTGCTTTTTTTAATTCGTCCTAAAATGTTTGCATGTGTGTGTGTTTGTGTGTGTTTAAGGAAACAAGCGGAGAAAAGACCAATAACGGGATCCATTACCGGCTGCAGCTTCTGTACAGTAACGGTGAGTGACAAACACTCTTTGACCACATTGGTTTGACTGACTGTTGTTGTGATAATCAGAGTATACACACTCTGTCCGGCTGGTGTATTTTATCATCATAAATGAGCAGAAATGTGGAGCACAGGGCCAACAGGCTGCCACACTTTGTTTATGTCACACAGACTGCTGAGTTGTATTTCTAAAATATGTCATTTGGACAATTTCTGGGCGAAATGTCACCGTTTTAGGAGCAGCGAGTTATGCACAGCAGCTTTATGTCTTCATCCATGTCACTGTCCATGAATGAGTGTGTCCAGACTGTGTGTGTGTGGGTGTGTGTTCACATGTCATAGTGGTGGCTGCTGTAAGATTGTGGTTTCAGGCCTGTGAGTAAAGAGAAGCAACATAAACTGTCAGGAAACTCAGAGCTGCAGCCTCCTCCTCCACCGAGGTTAAAACAGACTGCTGAACTGCCGTTATTGATTTTTATATCACTTGCATGTATAAATGGATGTAGCAAAGCGTTTCTCAGTGCTATTAACTGCGAGGTTCAGATATTTAACAGCTTAAGGTGCCGTTAATGGATGTGTAATGGGTTCACAGTTTTCTGGAGCAGAGGGTCAAGGGTGTAAGAATAGACTGTGTCACATGTTGGACAAATCGCAAAAGGCCTTTAAAAATGTCTCGTTTCAGGCTCACAATTACAACTTTAATAAAAAAATAAAAGGTTTATTCTCACAATACGGCCTTTTCCTTAAAAAACAAAAGAAAACAGAAACAATTTGAAGAATTAATAAATGATGTGAATAAAAACAGTCAGTTTGCATGTTTGAGCTGCAGGTTTCATGATTAGGTGAATACTATTTCCACTCAGAGTGACTCCTTTTTCAATTTTGAGGCCCTGAAGAAACTAAAAAAAATCACAAAAACACTTTTTATTTTTTTGTTACCATATAAAGGCTTAATTATTTTTTAAAGCTCCACGTAACCGCTTTGATTTTAAAAACCTTTGTTGTACAAAAAAAATATACATATTTCTATCTTCTGTTGAATGTCAGTGTATTTTTCACATGCAGTTTTGTATTTTGTATGAACTTCTCAGTCTGATGTGAAGTTGATCGTTTTTGTCTTTTTCCAAACAGGCATCAGAACAGAACAGGACTTCTATGTTCGACTCATAGACTCCATGACTAAACAGGTAAAATCCTTGTTAAACTCTCTCTCTCTCTATCTCTCTCTCTCTCTCTCACCTCTCCTGTTACCTCCCTGACAATAAGCCGCTCCAGTGATCCGCCTGTACTCCGCCGCCTTCCTTTTTCTGCATGTTCTCGCGCACACAAAAACATTTATGTGATCCTGTGGGTGGCTGTCTCTACAGTGTGTGTATATGTGTGTGTGTGGGTGGGTGGGGCACACACACTCACTCACACACACTCACACACACACACACTCCATGACTCCGGGCGTTCTCACATGTGTTCCTCTCGCTGTGATTAGAGTGAGGAGGCAGTGAGGAACAGAGGCTGAACGCTGCTGCTGCTGCTGCTCCTCACAGAAGCAAGTGGAAAAGATATAACGGCACCTCTGGGATTTGGTCTGCCAAGCAGCGAGCGCTTTCTGATCAGATCCAATTTTTCTGTTAATGTTTTTGTTTTTGTTGATATGTAGCTCTATGAGAGAGAGACAGAGAGAAAGAGAGAGACAGAGAGAGAGATAGTTGAGGGTTTGTGATTTATTCTCCTCAGGTAAACACTTACAGTAAAGATTGATTTGAATGTTTGAGCACAAGAGTTTTCTACCTGTGTGTTCTCATGTGTGTGTGTGTTTGTTCTTGTGTGTGTGTGTGATGGTTTGAGGGGGTGAGGAGGCCATGCCATGCTCTGAATAAGTGCTAATGCGACTCCAAGCTCCGACAGAGTCTCACATTTCTGCTGCCCGCCTGCACCACATACTGTGTGTGAGTGTGTGTGAGTGTGTGAGTGTGTGAGTGTGTGTGTGTGTGTGTGTGTGTGTGTGTGTGTGTGTGTGTGTGTGTGTGTGTGTGTGCGTGTGCGTGTCTGGCAGGCCTAAGGGACCATACTGTTTCCTAATAACTCTGTTTAGCTTGAGCGTAGCTGGTGATGGCCAGCTACACACACACACTGAAAGGGCCCTTGGCGCAGACACACACACACGGGGACACAGACGCACACAAACTAGTTTGACAAATGTGATGTCTGTTCATTTATTGACCCGCATAAAGAGATTGTAAGTTTGAGGAGGTAAAGTCATTTTTCCTCAGGATGCAGATGTGTGCAGGTGTGTACAGGTGTGTGTGTAGGTGTGTGTGTGTGTGTGTCTCGCACCTGTGGGGATCTTCCTGTGTGTGCCGGTGTTGTTGGAGGAGTGTGTGTGGAGATGTCTAATGCCTTGCATGTGTGTAAGTATTGGCTTGAATGAGGCTAAATTGCACATTATGCGAAAATGTGTGTGTGTAAATGTGTGTGTGTGTGTGTGGTGTGTGTGCATCTGGATGTTTTACTCCCAGCGGTGAAGAAACGGGACACTAACAGGTGGTCAAACCAAAACAGACGAGTAGTTGGCTTAGTCGGTGATGTCATAGCCACTGTGTCTCTAACCACACACACACACACACACACACACACACACACACACACACACACACACACACATACACTCACACACACAGAAACATTTACCCGTCTCAGCCACTGTTGTCTCACTAAACAAAACCGAATCCCCTCAGCCGTACAAAGTTAGCGTCTGTGTTTGTCTTCTCTAATATTACATTACTCTCAGAATCGCGCTCTGATCTCAAACGAAACACTCAAATCTTCTTTTATTGCAAAAATGATTGACAGCTGTTCAAAGACAGAGTCAACAACAGACTCTTAGATGTGGACTCACACGGGCCGGACAAACCCTCGAACAGAATAGATATTTTAGTTTTAAATCTTTTTATTATCATATCTAACGCCACATACAATACAAAAATAACAATGAAACGTTAAAAGTGAGTGTCATAATTATACCAAGAACATTACAAAAAATCCTCCAGGATGGGCTATTAAGTGTAAATGCAATAAGAAGTTCATTCTCTTGAAAAAAGGGAAGAATAAAAACTTTCAGAAAAGAAAGAGTAGATATTTTAAATCTAGATGCTGATGCAGAAATTCAGCCTGATAACATGAAAACACACTTGGATCTTAAAACGATCCTCCAGATATGGAGAATAAAAAGTAAAGATATAATCAGGATGCATCGTTTTGACTTATAATAGTCAGCCAGTACAGACAAAACAGTAAAACACATAAAAACAGAGAAGACGTTACGCTAAATTCAGGGGCAGTATTTTTATTTTATTTTATTTGACCTTTTTTTAACCAAGAAATATCCATATATAAGAACCTCTTTTTCAAGGGAGTCCTAGCCAAGAGGCAGTAAACACAAAATACACTTACATATTTGCATAAATAAAGACACAGAACTTAAAACACATTATGATGAGAAACATGTCCATATTGTGGAATTTACCTCATTAACTCTCAGTTTGGATTTAAAAGTGCTCAAAGAAATTAAGTCAGTTAGTTTCCAGTCTTTCTGAAGCATATTCCACATATAAGGTGCAGAGTTAACAAATGCCCTTTTTACCCATCTCCGTACGAACATAAGGGACAGAAAGCAACAATTAAACTTGTGAACGAAGAGAATAAGATTCAGCATTTCTCAGAGTAATTAAGGTGCAAATATATGAAGGCAGCAGACCCAATATTGTCTTATAAATGAAAGTGTACCGATGACTATTTGGACATGTGGTTAAAAATGCTGTTTTTAATCTGTCAGCGCTCCTGTGACTGAAGTGGGCTCTTAAACTGGCAGTGAGTCAGAGGCTGACCTGTTAATACTCACTGTTCAAACTCATCCTCTATATCATGTACCTTTTAGAAAGAGAGTTTCCACATTATAAAGACGGGTCGAGGAAAGGATGATAAAACACACACTGGTGAAACCGTTTGTTTACATTTTATTGACCATAATAAGATGAAAATGAGGTTGGTGTGGTAAATAAAATTCAGCTTTGCTCCCTGAACTTTGATTGGGGTGTACTCATTTTTGCATCCTGATTTTTGAATTGAAAAAAAACTTTTTTGTATGCAACTTCAAAAATCTTGTTTGCAATTTTGTTGTTGCTGACAACTCTGAAGGGGTGTACTCATTTATGCTGAAACTGCATAAGTCTGAATAACAGTTATGAGAGTCAAATTCTAATAAGTGAAGGAGATCATTTCTTTTTAGTCTAAATATGAAACATCTATATGTCTATCTTTTAATTTCTCTTTTTGTATTTATGCTGCTGTAATTTAGTATTCCCCCGTGGGACTAATAAAGGAACATCTTATCTTATCTTATCTTATCTTATGTTAGATATTCCGAATGAAGGACATCTTTAATTTATAATACAATCAAATTAATCAAGTCAAATAAAACACCTTTTAGCCACACATCCGTCTATCTATTTACACAATGTCTCTTTTTAAATACAGCACACACTGTTTGGAGATAAAGCTTGAAAATGCTTGTTGATACGTCTGGTCTTGTCTTGAATACATAACCGGGTCTTAAACTCTTAAACTCTTTTTATTTAAGTCTGAAATTCTGCCGTTACTGTGTGTGTGTGTGTGTCTACCTGTGAGCGTGTGTGTGTGTGCAGTACGGATGGGCGATAAATTATCATTCACAATATATCGTCAGAAAAATCCTCTATGATATATATTTGCCGTCGCACGATAAATACAAGTTGATGACGTAAGCGCGAGCGACAGATTCGCACCAACAGCAGAATAACAAACAAACATGGCCGACGGTAATGAAGAAGACGTTTCTGAGCAGCTTGTTGCTAAACGAGAATTCATATGAGGGATTTCCGTCAAGAATGGGCTTTAGACGAGCGCATTATTATTATTATTATTATTATCATTATTATTATTAGTTTTCTCCATAACCTACCACTCAAACTTGTGGTTAAGTATCTTATTTGGCTTTTCCAACTGGTGTTTTCAAGACAAAATGAGTCAAAAATATTGATCGGAATTATAATATTTTTTATCAGGACTTTTATTGTTATCGCCAGAATGGAAAATCTTATCTTAGCCGATTTTTTTTTTTAGCCGATATCGCCCACCCCTAGTGTGTATTTGAGTTATACAGAGAAGATGAAGAGGAGGAGGAAGAGGGCGCCTCCTATAGTCTTCAGAAGCTGATCCAGGCGTGCGGTTGATCACCACTCTGTCCCGGAGAATAAAGTTTCTGTCACCGCGGCCCCCGTTCGGATCACTAGCTCACTAGTCGACCTGACACTAACGCAGGAGGAAGTGTGTTCCCCGCTTAACGGCTCCTTGTTTACACGCCGCGCATGTCACGCCGCTTCAAAGGCGGAGGAGCGAGCGGTAGAGATGCTGCATGAAAGGCCTGGAGAGGAGGAGAGAGGGAGGAGACGGAGGAGGGGGAAAGAAAAAAAGCGGAGGAAAGATAAGAGCAGAGCAGGAGAGGTGACAGTGTGATGAAGTGGGACTGGATGGGAGAGGAAGTTACTCACGCAGGAGCCTGTCGCAGGTGTTTCAGATACTCCAGCAGGACAAAACAATATTCAGAAACACAAGGCAGCAGTTTTCTGTTTTTCTTTTTCTGTGAGTGTTTGAACAATCGAGGTATCAGAGTAATTTTTGTTCAAGGCACTCAAGAAAAAAAAACCCTACATGACCTCTTTTGAGATTTTTGGGGTGAAGCTCCTTCACTTAAGACCTGATTCTGTCCAGGATGATAAAGTATTCACCTGGACCAAAAACTGAGGGACTTCTTTTGGTGTTTTTGTGCCCTAGAGAGGAAGAGAAAGAGCTCGAGTGCAGGCCATGAAGAGGTTTTTTTTATTTTTTATTATTTTTTTTATTTTTGACACTGATGCATGTTTGTCCAGTGAGGAAGTAAGTTCAGAGGAAACTGTCGGAGACTCTCTTTTCTCATAAAGTACGTCCTTTCCAGTTCCCACACTCTGATCCGCTCTCATGAAGCTGCAGTTTGAAAGTAAATATTCAACTTTTAAATTAGGACAGAGAAAGAGATCTGAGACGTTTGTGTCTGTTGGATGAACGTCAGTGTTCTGTTAACAGGAGTGTCTTTGCTTTGGCTGCAACACTCAGAACTGAAACCGGCTTGTTTTGCCCTCCGTCAGATGAATTTGCCTCCCATTTGGCTAAAGCGCACATCTGCCCCTCTCTGCTGTAGTCGCGCCCGTCACCTCACAGAGATTTTTTGACATCTGGCTCTGAAGATGTTCGCTCGGTCTACCTGTAGCCGCGCCTGTTTCTGCTTTTAGGCTGGGTTATTTTGGTTTCACATTTCACAGCTGACTGAGCATGCTCAAACCCGGAGTCCTGCACCCCCCCCCTTCCCTGCAGATTTCAGGCTCAGGTGTCGATACATTTCCTGCAGAGGATTTACAATTGGACTTTATGCACATGCACAGAAAATGATAACTGACAGAGGCCTGGGGCCTTGAGACAAGTAGGGGGCTCCGGTTCCAGAAAATACAGAGGGTCCCAGAGACGTGAAGCTGTTAGTAAGAAACACCTGAGGCGACGACATTATTGTATCAGGGCCCTCTGAGTGGATCTGTTTCTCTTTAAAGCTGCAAGTTTATTGAGAACTATACTTTGGACAAATGAGGGGCTGATTTATGTCTCTCTGCTCACGCTGTGGCTCTGTACGGTACAGGCTTCCCCTGCCTGGGACTAGGGCAGCGCGATATAGGAAAAAGTTTATCACGTTATATTTTTTTCATATCAGTTGATATCGATAAATATCACGACATTACAAAATCACTTGTCAATCTTAAATGTTCCCTGTTTCTTTTAAATTTAACGTAACAGTGTTTATTGGTAACATGTCTTTTGCAATACAATAAACTACTGCATCTGTGAGGTCTTTGTGTCTCTTCAACGTTTTATCGTGAGGCTTTGCACTAGAAAAAGCGGACTGAATGGTCGGCTGTTTCGGCTGTTTCGGCTGCACAGGTGCCATGGGCTCCTCAAAAAGATTTGAGGTATTCACTGACTTTGCGAGAACATGTTCACATTACTCTGCTTCATGTCCGACCTAAAAAAAAAAAAAAAAAAATACCTCCACACCACCGACATTTTCGTGCCAGTGTTGTTGACAATGTCGTCATCTGTTGAGTCTTCATCATCATTTCTGCCGGGGGTATTGCTCATCGTCTTTTTTTCTCACCCACAGTGCTGTCGGCTTCACGTGTTTATGTTTTATGGTTGCGTGTAGCTGCTGTCTGCTACTACGCAGTTGTTTGCCACTTGGTTCTAATTCAACACATGATTGGTTCAGCGCGACACGATCTGGAGCAACTCCCCTTTTCATTGGCTGTTCGTATAGTCTACCAAAACATGGCATTGACCATCTTTTATATAGATATCGAGGGAAATTAATATTTCATTATCATTATCGTTTTATCGCCCAGCCCCACCCGGGGCCCCTGCTGTTATTTAGGAGAGCTTTTCAAATTTGCCACCTTAGTTTAACTGGCATCAGCTTTAAGCCTTCCCTCTGCTAAATGACCTTTATGTACAAACTAACAGAGCGGTGGCAGCAGCAGGTTGTCTGAGTCGAGGTTGGACAGAAAGAGAAAAAGTGAACTTGACAGATCAAATAGACTAGAATAGACCAAAGACTGACTGACAGGTCGGCTGTGTAGATTAATGGATGACTTGGTAGTGTGAGACTGTCCTCATGCTTTCCTCGGAGCTTTCACAACAAGACGTAGCATGTGAGGCTACAGAGGAAACTTGGATGCTGCTCTTTTCTCCGCAGATTTAGATTGTTAGCATCCAGGAGGAAAAAATGTACTCTTAGAAAACAACAAAAAACAAAAAAATACCTGCAGGTGAGAAATCATAATTGTGTTTCCTGCTGCAGACTTCTGCAAACTAAAGTCACCTCGTCTTAACTTTTGAGTGCAGTGGTGTGAGAAGATGCAAATAAGTTTCATGCACTCTTGCAGAACATGACTGGCGTCCATCGTCTGTGATGCATCACCACAAGCAGGATTATCCACCAAAGTCTTAACTTTCAAAAGTGAAGCTACATCTATGTAAAAGTCAAGTTATTGCCTTTGATATTAAAACCTGATTTTATTTTGATATAGTGTCACTCTCCTTCTGATGTTTTCTCGCAGGGGCGTAGCACCAAACTCTGGGCCTTGTGCACTCTCAGGCCCCGTTCATACTTACCTGATTTTTTAATAAAATCGAAGACATTAACCATCGTTTGCACCCTTTGTTTGGACGCAAGCGGTGAATTCGCCCCTGAAAACAATGCTTTTTAAAAACTGCAGCCAGAGTGGAAATTTTGGAAAACTCAGCCAGGGATGTGTAAACGTAGTCTCAATGTTAGTGGACCACTTTCCATGCCAGCGCACGAGGCCATGAGCAAAAAAAATATGGATTTTTGTGGGCCCCTCTCCCTTCTCCACTTTTCCCTCCACAACCACGCCCATGCCTTCTCGTGATCAGTTGACTATATTTGCATTGCCAGCAACAAGATCGGTTATTTTTCACTCCTTGGTTGAGTTTAAAGTGAGAAGTTAGAAAAAAATTGAAAAAATTGATTCAAACAAGATGTTATATTTACGCTCTACTGCGTTACACCCTGTGCAAACTTTTATTATTTGGTTATTTATTAGTCGGTATATTTCCTGGATGAGTGGTTTAATTCTCCTGTTTTGCTGTCTGTGAGCTAACAGTGTCTTTTTCTACTTTCTCAGGCAATCATATATGAAGGCCAAGACAAGAATCCGGAGATGTGCAGGGTGCTGCTGACACACGAGATCATGTGCAGGTAAAGGATCAGTGCTTCATCGTCCCGTAACATCCATCTAAAGGCTCATTTATGCTCAACGTTACATACGGATCCAGATACGTGCTTCACGTTCTTTTCGTCCATATTCCTGCACGTATGCTTGAAGTTTATGGATACGAGCCAAATGGAGCAGTACCACCGGAAACTGTAGGGGGCAGTGTTGCTGCTGTCACTACCCGATGCATCTCTAGAGAGAAACAAAGAAGACAATGGCAGAGCCTTTGAGGATTGTCGTCTATTTCTCACATCAGTACTACTAGAGAAAGAATTCCCTGTTCTCGAGGGCTGGGCGATGAACCAAAACTTTACCGATACTGAAATTTATGACAATACCCGACATCATTTCGCCCATGTCAATATATTTGATGTCAAAAAATAAATAAATAAAAGTTGTTTTTGGATGTGTTTAGGTAGGCTATGGTCTCAGAGACGTGACTCCACCCCATCCAGTCCGTAACAAAGAGGGAAAGACAGGTGAGGAGATGGAGGACGGTTCAAAAGTTGTAGCGGCTGAAGTAGACAAAGTTAATGTGGGAGGGGGTGAGCAGCATGTGGAGTAGTTGTCGTCCATTTATCGCTATTGAGGTGAACTGCTCAATATATCGTGATATTGATTTGAAGGCATATCGCCTAGCCCTACCGTCCGCCAACCGCGAGCCATCTAGGGGCCTGACCGACCACCACCTCCTCCAACGCTGCCTCCCTTTATGTCTTTATGCAAAATATACATAACTTTTGACTCTGGCCTGCCCCCTGGTGGATATAATGGGGCAAGTATGAAGAGGGAGAAGTATGTGGGCAGTGACGTAACCATCGTTTGAAACGAACGCGTACGTTTTCATACGTATGGCGAGCACAAATGAGCCTTAAAGAAACCTTCGCGCTGCTGTGTCCTCTAGTTCCTTCTCCTCTTTCAACAAACTCGCACAAAGTTTCCACCTATCACCTCTCTGTACTCAATACATTTCTTATTTTGTCACCCTCATTAACACCCCCCCACACACACACACACACACACACACACACTCACACAGACTCGCACACACACACACAAGAAGCCGTACAAGTTGAAGAAGATGAGTTTTTAGCTATCAGAGTCTTTGCTTTAATTATAATCTAGAGATGAATTTCCTTTTGGAAGTAGGTTGGGAGGAAAGCGCCCTATTTATAGAGGCGTTTTACAAACCTAGCCTATACAATGGAAAAATGTGCGTGTTTGTGTGTGTATGTGTGTGTGTGTAGATGCATGCGTAGTATATGTGTGTAAGTATAGGACGCCTGGTTAATTAGGACACAGGGAAACTCATTAGTCAATCTGAACCCTCCTGTTGTTTCATGGCTAACAAATGGGCCTTCCTGCACAATCTGACGATAAAATATAGGTAGGATCTCATACACACACACACACACACACACACACACACACACAAACACAGGCCACAAAGAAGTACACGTATACACACTCCCTCGTGCTCACCACAGTTATAAAAATTCAAATTTAGCACATGAATTAAGTTGTTCTTATTCCCTGACCTTGTCGCTGAACAACTTTAAGTGTTACATTATAAATCGGGGTTCATCTATATGCACAAGCAGGGACTTTAGCCATGAAACCAGGAACACTAATATTTTATTTTACAGCTGGAACGAGTCACCCTGCGAAGGTTTAGAGTGAACACGTGGAAATTTCTGCTGAAATTTAAAAGGTCGTTTATAAATAAAAACTGAATGAGGGAAGAAAATATCGCTGCGTATCGTGAAGGTGAACGGTTCGCATGAAATGTACAATATGCATGAATGAGGTCAAACTTATGTCCGTCTACCTCGTTTTCTCACGTGCTGGATATGCAGTGGGGGCCTCACACACACACACACACACACACACACACATCTAACACACACACAGAGCGCATGGCGTACATTAATCAGTGTGGCTCATTGTCACACTGCTGCTATTAGCCATATGCTCGCAGCCAATCTGCCAGAACACAAAGCTGCGACGCAAACCTGTTTGGAGCTCTGCCATGAGGACAGAGAGAGAGCTGTGACGTTTATATCAGGACTTATAAAGACTGTCGGGCGGCTTCAGTTTATTTCTCTGTTTCTAAAAGAAGTCAATTCTTGATCCTTGAAAATTTTCAGGCTAAAAAAAGAGCACGTCTTCTTCTTCTTCTTCTGCCTCACTGTCAGGCTGTGTAACATGCAGCTGCTTATTTCATTGGAGCTTCATGATGTTTTTGAGAAGGACTCAGAGTTTTTTTTACTGTGTTAAAGCTCCTGTGAGGGGATTTCAATTTCTTTGGAGTAGGCCTGGGCGATTTGGCAAAAAAAAAATGATTGCATATACAGCGTATAACACAGTATTTTACTCTTACAAACACCATAACATCGTGTTCACAGTTAGACGTTGGGCGGTACAACATAAACCACTTATTTAATTTCACAAAAACAAAACAAAAGTGCTGATAAATAAAACATTCCGAGAGCTAAAACTGTTACTCTTTACTGTTCGTGCTCTGTACTGCCATCTTGGATTATAACGTTGTTGTCAAGTCGACGGTGTTGTCCAACGTCCGACTTCCCGTGTAAGAAGTCCGACTTCAGGGGTGCGTTCCCGATGAATTTCCGACTCAGAGCTTGGAAATGCCGACTTCTGAGTAGAACTGGAACGCAGCATTAGACTTCTACAGTGCTTTTCCCCATTTCTCTGACCACTCAAAGCTACCCAAGGTTTCTGCCTGTTAAAAGAAAGTTCTTCCTCGCCAGTCGCCACTGTCACTCATGTTAGATGAGATGGACCAAATTAAGGTTGGGTCTTGATAATTCATAAAACAATGAGCGTGGTCTAGACCTGCTCTTTTTCTTTGAAAAGCGTCTTGGGCTGACTAATGTTGTGAATTGGGGCTATATGAATAAAATTTGATTGATTTGATTGATTCGTTGATACTCATCCCAGTCCACCCACATTTACACACTGACAGAAGATGCTGTTGTAAGGGACCACAAATATTTAGACCAGGTTCCTGGGGGCAATTAGGGGTTCAGTATCTCACCCATAAGGTAAACCTGGCCTGTGGTTGCTCGGAGATGAGTAGACATTTAATCAAAATGACAGAAAATGCAGAAAAGCTACGAATCATTGAATCAGTCTGTTGATAAATCGTCAAATTGTTGGACTTCCGTCGTCGTTTAATCATCATTTCCACAATATGGGATTTTCAGTTCATGCTATTGTGACTCCATTGTTTCTGATGTATGATGTGTGTGCGCTTCGTAGGAGGAGGGGTGTGTGTGTGTGCGTGTGTGTTCAGGGGGAGAGGGGCTGATTAGATCACCAGGATCCACAGCAATAAGTGCTACATTACCCCCATCCCACCCCTCGTTCTCCTCCCCGCCTCCCCCCTCCATTTATAACATCCTCCACCCTGCTACCCTCTCCTCTCCCTCCACTGTCCTGCCTTAATCTCCTCATCTACTTCCCTCTTCCTTGCCTCCTTGTCTCCCGGCCTCCACCCCTCTTTCTAAACCTCCCACTGGTTCTGCCAGGGTCCCACAAAGTGACCCAGTTCACGGAGCTGCAGACAGGAAGTGACAGAGAGCAGAAAGAGATGAGTTAGATGGTAGAGACAATGTGTTAGGTGTAACGTATCAGCCTCTCTTCTTTTTTTCATCCTCCACCTCTGCCATCTGTGACAGAGAGAAACCCGAGACGTCTCCCCTTCCTCTTCTCCCCACCCAAACCTCTCCTTTCTCCCCTCCTCTTGTTTTAGCTTTCCCTCCCACGCTCACCCTTTCACTCTCCTCCTGCTTACACCTCCATTCATAATTGATGCACGCAAGAAAGCTTTGACACACTCACACTACAGATGTGTGAATCGTGGCGCACATGCCAGGTTTTTTCTTTTGTGTGCGTGTGAGTGTGTGTGTCCCACCCACTCCTCTAGGGAGCCTCGGGCCTCTCTCTTCAATCCTCCTCCACCCCTCTGCCTTACCTGTTCATCAGTACAATTAGGATTGACTGGAAGTTGTCTGATAGTGTTCCAAAAGTGATGCATGGCAGATCTGCACTCTGAATAATCAATAAGTGAGTCTGTAGGGGTTCAAAACAACAGATTGTGTTGCTGCAAATGTAAAACAAGTCCACACACTTACTCAGATATTGTCTCGTTGGCTGTCTTTAAAAAGGAAAGTGGAGACAGACAGAAAGGTCCATGTAAAGTTGGATGTTTTATTGACTTGTCCGTCCCTCTAACCTCCTCCCTCCGTGAATTAAACATTCCCTCTCTTTTCTTTTGCTCTTGATGCTAAAAAAAGTTGTCATACATGCAAAAACGGCGCTCAGTCTGTGAAATGTTAACACGTTTCTGTCGAGGTTCTGAAGAAACTCCTCGGTAGATGATTGGTCTTGAGTCTTTCTGATTCAGAGTAGCAGAGGCCTCTGTAATGCAAAAAACAGGGGGGTTTGCACTGTTCTACTTCTGTGAATTATCAGTGCAAGCTCTGAGGAATGAAATCCGTTGCTCTCACGGCCACTTGCACCTTTTTAGGGCTGTAATCAAACCAAGAAATTCTTGTTCGACTGAAACCCTGAAATTTTCAACCCAAAATCAACTAATGGAGGGGGGGTATTTCAACTCTGACAGCAAACCCTTCTACAGCAGGTGACGCAGCTCAGCGTGGTGAAAATATACTGATATCACAAGAAGGCAATTAAAAACAAAAGGCCAAAATATAAATATTTAGCAAACCACCGGACATTGATTAACGTGGACGCTCTTCAGTCTTCCTGTCTCCAGTAGGTCTCCAGTGGGTTGGGCAAATCCAAAATGGTGAATACACAGGGGGTGTCCTGAGACCTGTGAAATGGGGGTAGTCTGAAAACACCCCCATTAGCACTTGGTATGTTCCTCCTGATGAAATTAACCATAGACTGTTAATTGACGCGGAAAAACTTGAGTCGACCAATCAGAATTTTGGTCGACTCAGCACATATCGACCAATAAGTCTGTGGCTGGGACCCTATATGTCCTGTTGATGAAGTTAGGTGCTGTTCTGAGCATTATTTGTGGCTATAGAGTGGCGTTTTGGTTGAGGTTAGTGTGTAGCGATGTAGGCCCCTCTGTATTGCTATCTGCGGTTGTTACTAAAGTTGGTAAAACTAGAGAAGTAAGCGGTCAGCAACATTCATCTCTCGAGGGGGTGTCTAACTTGGTGTTACGGTGTGTTTGACCCATAGACTGTATATAGAATAGAAGCCGTCCGCCTCCTCGCTGGGTGAAGCCACTCCAAGAACGGCACCCTCTGGTGACGGGCTGCAGTATAGGTCATAAACCTCCTCCAGCAATCTGAATCGAGTTGTGAACTAAATTAAAAAAATTATTACACAGAATATAAATGTTTCTCCCCCCTGGTTGTGATGTTGACATGTAGTTACTGTCAGACTGGTTTGTGCTCAAGTCCTCTTTTTTTCTGTACAGCTCCATTTTTAAGACGTTATTAGGGGGTTCATGTTTTCTATGATTGACACTTGACACAGCCTATGGGCGTACGAAGACTGCTTAGCTCACATGGGGGATACGCTGTTTTAACCGAGCGTCGTCACAGCGACTCTCCCGCCGAATACAGAACCAGGCAGAACCAAGTTGTCCATAGGATATACAGTCTATGTTTTGACCAGAACTTAAATTTAAGCCGGAACATCCCTTAAATGAGGCTCTGATGTGGTGATCACCTGATAAGCCATCTAACAAACCTGTGATGCTTGAAAGTTAAAGTTGTCAACAGCAGTGTTAAAGACCGGCAGATGAAAAAGGATCCTACTGACGTCTGAAGTCTTGATTTAAAAAAGTATTCTCATACAAGTCCAGATTTACTTCAAACTTTGGTGACATTTCTCGTTTAATAACCGACATATCCAAATTTGCTAAGCTCACTGGGAACCTTGTCCTTCCTTTTCATACTCTGTTTTAGACTCTCTTTCCATGTCATGTTCCTATTTTTATAAGTATAGACCCGAACAGCACAGCAGACTTTTCCTCTCGGCCTGTTTCACACAGATCAGATCAGCTTTCAGTGGATTTGGTGATAAGTTCAAAACATTGGTACAGGCGTGATACGCTGAAACACTCCCATTCGAACATCTAAATCTGAGCTCCTGTGTGATATACTGTACAGCTGAGTCTTTTCTAACTCTGCTCTCTTCTTCTTCTTCTTCTTCTTCTACTGTCTCCTCTTCCTGCAGTCGGTGCTGTGACAAGAAGAGCTGCGGGAACCGTAATGAGACACCTTCAGACCCCGTTATCATCGACAGGTACTACCTCACACACGCACACAAATACACCGGATGAGTTGACCTGTTTGAATGGTGCTGTATGACAGGATGTTAGCATGTTTTGATGATCAGCTGTCACTCCTGAAATAGAAGCTCCTCAGATATAAACGCCGGCGTCTGACGGGAGACGCTGTGACACCAAATCTTTGTGAACAGCAGGACTCACGGGTGGTGCCGGATTGGTAAAAGTAGCAGGAAATAGAGGGTCCACATGCACCTTTTATGAATCACTTAAGCTGTGCAGGGGGCGCATAAATGCACATCAGTTTGCAGCTCATAGGTATCTGTCAGACTCAGGCACATGCACACACACACACGCAACAACATTTGAGTGTGTCTCCTCTACGTAACACAAACTACAGAGCTGTTTACTCGCACACAAGCTGTCTACGGCTTTGCTGCCACTTTTTTCCTTTCCTGTCTGTCTGATTCGCTCTTTCTTCTTCCTGTCTGTCTCTCTTTCTGTTGAGGTGGAGGACTAAAGTTATCCCTCCTCCTCCTCCTCCTCCTCCTCTTATTCTCTGTCTCTTCTGCAGCAGCAGCAGCAGCAGCAGCGCAGAAAAATGGGTCATGAGCAAAGAAAAAAGTGACAGTGAAAAACTGAAATGAGATCCATCCTCATTTTAATCTGATTTCTGCTTGGCAGTTGTTTTAACCCTCTGTGAGCAGGGTTTTCTGAGTGAGTGTGTGTGTGTCTTTGTTAGAATAACTCACCCTGAAGTGAAGGAGAGCAGACACATGTCATCGCCACCATAATATCAGGGAACACCGAGTTATTGGTTCTCAGTAACCAGAACAAGGAAGAAACACCGTCCAGAATAAAAAACGAACATACGTTTCCTCTGTGGAGAGGTGTCTTATTTTGATTTAACGCTTACATCCTGATATGGAGTTTAAAGTTCAGTTTGATATAAAACATGATCTCATCTAGGGTGACCATAGGTCCTCTTTTACCTGGACATGTCCTCTTTTTTGGGGGCTGTCCAGCCTTGTCTGGGGGAGTTTATAAAATCCTTCTAAATGTTTGGGGTGTTGTGTGGAAGTTTTGAGTTTGTGTCGCATGGACTTACTGAGTTGGAAGTGTGTAAAAAACACTCGATCCAACCCCGAAAAACTCAAAATTAACTATGCGTGATTCCGTGACTCTGCCCCTGCGTAGTCATGTCCTCTTTTTGGGGATTGGGGACTTGGGGGTCACCCTAACCATAACACTTATTTCTCATTTCTTTACTTGAAGATTCAACAAACCAAATAAGACCTGACCTGTTACTTTTGAGGTATAAGCAATAAAGAGATACTCAGATATTTCACATAATTTAAGATACAACATGGATTCTGCGAGGAGTGCTCAATTACTGATTTCTATGAAGACAGAAAAGCTTCAGAAAGTCTGGAACTATTTTCTGAAAGCGCTCGATTACAGATTCATGGGAGCATTTAAGCAAGAACAAATCCACATGAGTAAAAACAACACAGAGATTAAGTCAGACAAAGTTATTTAAGAAAGTCAAGCTCGATTATGCCGCACTTTTTAGCCAAAAAACTGTGATTTTAAGTGTTTTTTTTTTTTTACATTTAGGGGTTAAAGCATAAAACAGCAGTAAAACATCAACATAAAAGTCAGCGGTGTCACATTAACTAAAGACGCCTCTTTACGGAAGACAACTGAAATACTCACAGGGATTTTAGATCTACCCGTAGTCCCACTCTTATCTTTTTTTTTACTTAAAGTGTTCTCAGTTGTCTATAAATTGTGATAATGAAGTTTTTAGCCAAAATTACATTACCTGTGTCATTTTTTAGGTCTTTTCTTCTGCAGAGCTCCAGTAGCTCATTAGCAATTCACCTCTGAGTCGTGGGCGGAGACAGCGCTGCTCTGCACACCTCTCTTCATGCTAGCTTCTAGCCTAGCATTGCCGGTGTAGTAGAAGTGGCAGGTAACATAGGAGCTAATCAGCTCTCAGACACTAATGTCTTTGGGGACATGATGAAAGTTAATATCATAATTAGCTCTCTTACGAGCATTGCAATCGGATCACATGCTTGATCCGCAGTCGTCCTCTCTACTTCTCCGAGTCTGGCCTTCATAGCGGGGCTCAGGGGGCGGAGCTTGTACTTGTGACACGGGAAATCTCAATGTGTCTGAGCCTGCCATTTGGCTTTGTGAGAGATTCACAGAGATTTGAATTCAGAAATACTCAAAAACGCAATTTCGCACTTACTCTTCTCGTGATATAATCTGTAGCATCAGAAAAATGACGTATGAACACGTAGACAACAAGAAAAACATGATTTTCATCTCTAAATGCAGACAAAACTTTTACTTAGGCCTCATGAAACAATGAGCGTGGTCTAGACCTGCTCTTTTTTTTTGAAAGCATCTTGGGAAAATGACTGTTGTGATTTGGCTCTATATAAATAAAATTTGATTGACTTGATTTATTGATGATTTTTCTCTCAGGACGTCTTCTAACATACAAAATAACTTGTCAGCTTCACATATGTGTTGTCAGTGGAAAAACAGGACTCCATCATATTTACATTTACATTTTTTTTTAACCAGAGGACTTTGGATCCAACATTTAAAAAGGTTTAAATGTTAGAAACATGAGATTAATGTTATATGAACCATCTTCTTTCTTGGGTCAAGTGCTGTTTCACGTATATTTATGATTTGGTTGAATCAAATCCTACCGTTACCATGACAAATACCATCATAGTTCTGGCGTGGGTGTGTTCACGTTGATGGTATATACTTTAACATCTTCAATTCTTTTGCAGAAAAAAATGATGCCTTTAGACAGGGTTGTAAATCTACAATGTTATCAACTTCCTAATGTAAAACAGAAATCTTCTCTTTGACTCGCACCTTGCTCACTTATTTTTGTGTTTTAAGTTGTCGTCCTCTCAAAGTGATGTTTCAGTGAGCTATTTAAAACTCTCTCTCTGTTTGTAGCAAAATCAAACGTTGTGTTTAACGGGGCTGTCAGGAGCGTAATTGTGTGTGTTTTTTTATGTCTGTAAGAGAGGAGCAGAGTGAATTGTGGGAGATGTCAGGGAACTCGGTCAGGATGGAATGTCAAGGTTACCGTGGATACCGTGGGATACTTCCTGTAGCCCCCTCTTCTTAAGTTTGCAGCGGTTCACAGCCTCTCAGCGTAACATCTGGAACTCTGCTGTCCGAGAAAACATGTGGAGAGACGGAGGAAAAATAAGAGTTATAATCGTGTCAGTGCTTGTAAACAGGCAAATATTTTCACAGTCCTAACTCGAATCATGTGTGCTCATTCTTCTGCACGGTTAGATGTGAGTTTTTCTTATTTCTCATATTTGTTTGTTGTTTTGAACTGGAACAAAATCTCAGTATTTAACCTATCAGCTGTTTTTCAGTCATAAACCTATAGCCTATTTTTAACATTTGTCAATTTAGGGAGTTGAAAAGTTTCAGACAATAGCACAAAACTAGAGTAGCGCTGTTGTGTAACTCAGTTCAGAGCCAGCCTCAGGTTTAGGGCTGGACGATAAACCGGAAATTTACCGATACTGAAATTTACGACAATAACCAACATCATTTTGCCCATATCGGTATGTTCGGTGTCAAAAAATAAATAAATCAAAGTTGGTTTTGGATGTGTGCAGGTAGGCTATGGTTTCATGTCCCTTTAAGATGCTGTCCTACGTCAGAGACGTGACTCCACCCCATCCAGTCCGTAACAAAGAGGGAAAGACAGGTGAGGAGATGGAGGACGGTTCAAAAGTTGTAGCGGCTGAAGTAGACAAAGTTAATGTGGGAGGGGGTGAGCAGCTTGTGGAGTAGTTATCGTCCATTTATCGTTATCGAGGGGGACCGATTAATATATCGTGATATCGCCCAGCCCTACCTTGCATGTGTATGCAAGTCAAGATTTTTATCTCAAATGTACTAAATCGCAGTTTTGTCTGGATCCCTAACTTTCTCCCTCTCACGAACTTGATATCGAGGTGAACTGATTAATATATCGTAATATTGATTTGAGGACATATCGCCCAGCCCTACTCTGGTTAGATTCTCTTCAAAGCATCTGGACAGAAGCAGCGGCTCAGTCCTCTGAAGGTCACGTCTTTGTCTTTGACCGCAGGTGTTGTTGGAGAAGACGGTTTTGGTCCATGGTGAGGATTTCCTCTTTGCGTCACCAGCTGTTATTGACAGCCTTGACAGCTGCAGACACAAAAATGACAGGACGCAACAAGTTTAGGGCATCCTGAGGATTCAAAACTAGAATCCTAAGTAAAAAACAAAACAAATGAAGGTATCACATTTATTGACCATATCCAAAGACCCTTTAAAGCAATAAAATATAATTCGATGTTCTTGTTGGGCACTATAAGGAGTTTTTAACTGGGGAAGAAACAGAAACTAATATGATGACTCTTCGATACGATCAATTCATTACATTTTAAAATGATTTTAGATCGATATATGTCGTCTGGAAGGTCAACTTGCCGAGCACAGATCGATGTAGTTGGATCATAGGAATATAAATCGATACATCAATGTTGTAGATGAATCATGACACCCCTACAGTTAACTGTTATAACATGAGGGGAACACATTTCTAAGACATCTCCATACTCTTACTGACATTCCTCATTAGAAGTTAAAATAATGGCTATAGAAACTAGGGCTGGGCAATATGTCCTCGAATCAATGTCACAATATATTGATCAGTTCACCTCGATAACGATGAATGGATGATAACTACTCCACAAGCTGCTCGCCCCCTCCCACATTAACTTCGTCTACTTCAGCCGCTACAACTTTTGAACCGTCCTCCATCTCCTCACCTGTCTTTTCCTCCTGAATGGAGTGGAGTCTCTGACGTAGGACAGTGTCTTAAAGGGACATGAGACCATAGCCTACCTACACACATCCAAAACCAACTTTTATTCACTTATTTATCTGACACTGAATATACTGACATGGGCAAAATGACGTCGGTTATTGTCGTAAATTTAAGTATCGTTTAATTTTCGGTTTATCGTCCAGCCCTAATAGAAACAGTGGAGCAATTAAAACAGTAAAACAGTTATTGTTGTTTCTCACAAAAGACATGAAATTAAGACAACAAGATCATCTTGAATAAAAACACGTTATAAAAGTGTTTACTGCACTGAAACACGTTCAAACATCCTTCAGGCTACTACATTTATCCGTCCGCACAAACAAGCGAAAGAGCAGAAAATAGTCCCTGTGTGTGATTGACAGCTCATTGCATCGTGTCGGTGCAGATATCAACGCTTGTGTGTGTACGTGTAGGATTGACAGCCAGCTGCCTGCCTGCATGTGTGCGTGTGTGTGTATCTGTATCAATGCACGAGTGTGTGTGTGGCCCAGTTAATCCCTGTTGTAGCACAGTGAGTGTCCCGCCACCTTCTAGGGTTAATATAGGGTTAACGACATGCAACGATATCCCATCATACGCCTGCTTGACTCCTAAAGAGCCACATCCACTCTCCTCCTTTTTTATGTGTGTGTGTGTGTGTGTGTGCGCGTGTGTGTGTGTGTGGCTGCCGTTCAGTTTCTCCTTCTCGTATCTTGTCTTTTCTCAATCACTTAACATCCTCGTCTTCTTCCTTTCTGTTATTTTTCTCCCACATTTCACCCCCCCCCCCAACTCTCTTACTCCCCTACTCTCACCCTCTCTCCCCCCTTTCCTTTTTTCTTCTCCTACTTTGTTTTACTCTCCGTGGCCCTGAGGGGTTACCTACCTCACTGCTCACTTCGCTGCCTGTTTAGACTGCAACGATTGGCTTAATAGGCTCAGTCTGTGAGGGTGTGTGTGTGTCTGCGTGTGTGTGCGCAAAGCTTAGATCAGTGTCAAGACAGTTTGAGAGTGTGTGATATTGTGTGTGTGTGTGTGTGTAAGGGGGGGTTATGAGTACCCGTGTGTGTGTGTCCTCTCCTGGTCGAAAGGGGCCCAAATAAGCCTAAAGGGGTTTAAGGGGTTCCCCAAATGTGTGTGTGCCTGTGTGTGTGTGAAAGGTACAAGGTTAAGAGGGGTCACTGCCTGAGGAAGAGAGGAAAGAGTGGAGAAGCGTTAGAAAGAGGTGAACACGGAGTGAAGGAAGGAAAGGAAGAGAGGAGAAGGAGGAGAGAGGGAAGGCTTCTCCAGGCAGACAGGGGGAGAGAAAGGAGGTGAGGAGGAGCAGAGGGAGGGTTTGTTTCAGGGGATAAGAGCTTCAGTCTGGGGAGTCCTGTCAATCAAAGAGCGCCGGGTGGGGGAGGAGGGGGCGCTGTCAATCAGGAGGAAAAGGAGGAGGAAAGGGAGGAGGGAGAGGAGAAAGGCGATGAAGGAAGCTAGGGGGATCTTCTAAACGATCTCTTCATCTCTCTGCCTTTGTCTTCCTCTCTCTCTCCCTCTCTCTCTCTTGTCCTACTTACCAAAATATCTCTGCCAACCTGGTCTGTCACTGTTCGCTCAACTGTCACCGTCTGACGCACACACACACACACACACACACACACTCTTTCTCTCACTCACTTATCTAAAATAGATGGTGAGATAATCTGCCGTCTCCTCTCATGACCCGTCCTCGTCTCTTTTCTCCTTCTCTGTCCTCTTTTCCTTCAGCGACACTCGTCCTTTTTTTCCACTTTAAATAAGGAATCCTTTTTCAACCCCGGGATGATAAATTCAAGTACGAAGATGACAAAGTGTTCGCACACGAACACGGAAAACAACACTCCTCAGTTTGTTCCTCATGTAAACTATCCTGGGATCTTTAAAAATCAGAGGGTATCGTGTTGAAACAGAGCAGCTTATTTGACTGTTTCTAAGAACCTAAACTGCATTTCAACAGGTGAATTTGTTTATTTGTCAGTAGGTTTTTACCTGATATTAGCCTAGAGTGAAGTTTTTTTTATGAAACTGTCCATCCTGACCAGAAATATCTCTGCAGCTTTGTCACTCTCAAGGTGACATTAGATGATATTTTGTGCAGTTTTTTGAGCATAGAGTGGATTGGAAGTTAGACGTACCAAAAGGGCAGAAGGTGCCAGTTCTCGAATACAACATCCGCATTTTTGGATGCATTCAAATGTCGTAATCTTATAGGTGAAGCTTTTGTAGTATTATTATTATTATAACATTTATTTAACCAGGTTTGTCCTGGTGACCTGGCCAAGAATGGCAGCACATATAGTTTCAATACATAACCACATTAATCATATAGAATACAAAGAATACAAATTATAATTTAATTTCAAAATTAGTTCAGAGAATTTACAAGATTGGTCAAACATTTGCATTCAAGATAAAACATTTGCACTCCTGAAGCCTGGATGACTTTATCATGGATTTGAAAACACTCAGAGATACCAGACTGTGGAGTTTCAGGTCTGATTGCAAGATGTTCTAGAACATCTAAAAGCTTTCTTCCCGTTTCTGTTTTGATCTTAGGTTCAGTAAAATAATAAAAGTCCTGGGAGCGGAGACTGTAGGCCCTTTTATTTAAGATTTTGTGGGTCTCTAGTTTGTAGTCTCCTCATATCAGTGTCAAACCAACAGGTTTTTCGATGGTCTGGTGTCGTAATTGTCCGTTTGGGCACGCGTTCCTCTAACATTTCTGTGTATTTGTATTTGCACTTTTAAAAACCGATGTTTACAAAGTGCTTTGATACATAGACTGTATATAGAATGGACAGCGTCTGCCTCTTCACTGGGTGAAGCCACCTGAAGAACAGCACCCTCTGGTGACGGGCTGCAGTATAGGTCATAAATCCCGCCTCCTTCAGCAAAGTTTATGGAGCTGTGGACAAACTTTAGACATGATCTATTTATATATTTGTAGTATGTAGTTACTGTAAGACTGTTTTATGTTCAAGTCCTCTTTTTTCTGTGCAGCTTCATTTTTTAAAGTTGTTAGTGGGTTCATGTTTTCTATGATAGACACCTGATACAGCCTATGGATGTACGAAGATTACGTAGCTCACCCAGGGGATACAATGTTTGAGCTGAGTGTCACAACACTACTACACAAGTGGTGGAGAAAATCCCGGATATACCGAGAACAATACAGCTTTTTCTTTTGAAAGAGCACAAGAGCTTCAGTTCTGCACCCCTCGATCGGAATAATTTTTTTCCTGGTTTAGCTGATTTGGATCAGAGTCTTCCGATCGACATATTTACATTACGTATTTTTATTCCGATCGCGCCTTTATTTCGATTATTTGTGCCCATGTAAACGCAGCTATTGTGTATTTTTGGTGTTTGTCCTGTTAAATTTGATCGCAAACTTCATGACTGTAGACAATAAAATACATTCAGGTTTTTGAGCCATGATATAAACCCAATTAAGTTTATACTCTTTGTATTATACACACATATATAGAGAGAGAATAATTTCTATACCTTCTTCATTCCTCTCTTTTCCCCTCTATCTCTCTCTCTTTCTCGCTCTCTGTCTCTTATGTTTCAGTTTCACTTCCTGTGCTAAAGGTCAGCAGTTGCTTGGAGATGTGCTCTTGGGAATTATTTATACTATCGACTTAATGTCAGCGTTCGCTTCTCTCACTGTGTTACTTGTGGTGTGTATAAATGTGTGTGTGTGTGTGTGTGAGAGAGAGAGAGAGAGAGAGAGAGAGAGAGAGAGAGAGAGAGAGAGAGAGAGAGAGAGAGAGAGAGAGAGAGAGAGAGAGAGAGACAGAAGTATGTTTTATTCATTTCTCTCATTTAGTCCCTCAGTCTGCACCTGTCCGAGCGTTTAAAAGCTCAGTATTCACATTATTTGCCGATTTAGTTTAACTGCTGTTTAAATAGACACACACACACTCACATATATACACACACACTTACACACACAATTTTTTATCCAGTAACTCTTTTGAAAAACTACCTGGCGAGGGATGTAGAGGGTCAGAGCAGAAGGTTATGTTGAGGTAATTGAGAATAAAATGCTTTTGTCTCAAATCTTTTTGCCTTTTTTTGCTGCTTATGTTTAAAAAAAGTATCATTATTGTCAATATTACGGTGGCCCAGAGGTGCAAAACAAAACAGCAAATAAGAAAACACGACACATAAGAAAACACAACAGAAAAAGAGAAAATACAATGGTTAATGTTGTTGTTTTCTTATTTTGTGTTTTGTTTTCTGATTTGTTGTTGTGTTTTGCAACTCAGGGCCACCATACATCATCTTTTCTTCAACATTCAAGATAGATAGATAGATAGACAGATAGATAAATACTTTATTAATCCCAGTCGGGAAATTTAGGGGTTGTGCCACTTACAGACTATTACACAGTACACTAACAAAGACAAAGACAACAACAACAACAACAATTGCACCTCTGCAGACCAGCCAAGTAGAGTAAATCAGTTAAAACCAGTATAAACACCAGTATAAAACCAGTTTAAAAAGTACAATAAATGCAGTAGTGCTAGCAGTGCAATATGTATATAGTGCTGAGGTGCACAGGTCCTCGACTCAGGTATTAAATGCAAAGACGTCAAACTAAAAATACTCAAAAAAACGAGTGTGTTATTTTTCCGTGTTTTTCTTTTTAGTCAGTTTTTTGTCAAAGAATTTGATCCAGATCTAAGCGTGAATAAATTGTCCCCCTCTGTTTTCCGTTTCTCCGTCCCTCTCTGTGTCTTTGTGTTTCGGGGGTTTGGGGTTAATTTTAGTACGAGAACTGAACCGCCACAGGCCAGAGTGACTGGAGTCCACGCAGATGTGTAATTCACCCCACTCACACCCTTTTCCTCTCTCTATCCTCCCCCCTTTCCTCCTCTTTCACCTCTCTCATCCTGCCTTTCCTTCTCCTGTCTCCCACTCTACGCACACACATACACACACACACACACACCCTCAGGCAGGGATCACGTTACCCTAAAAGCTACAAACACAGACATGATGGCCTCACAATCTCACACACACATTTCCCCCATCTGCTCCTGCCTGAGATGTTGTGATGCCTCTTTACTGCGAGGATGAAAACTTCAGTGACTTCTGTTGAACATGTAAGTGAAAATAAAATAAATACTCAGAATAACTGGAATAATACAGCAGAAGTGTCACGTTTGTTAAATCCAATTTAGACGATAATGCACCCATAAAAAAACAAAACAATGAATGACGTCGATTTGTGACACTCAAGGTAAGAAATACAAAAAGCAATCAGAGCAAGTTTTTGTAATCGGTCAGTTAATTTACAACCAAATCCTATGAAGATACATATTTGGATCAAAAATAACATCCATAAAATTAATCGCTTTCTATTTTTGTTGAGTTATTGATGAAGCTTTGTGACTTTGGTGACCGACTTCACCAGAGTAATTTTTGACATGGAGATCGGTTAAAAAAGAAACAAAACACTCCTGTAAGTTGATTTTTGTGTTTACTGTTTAATCATTTTTTTACCTGCCAAAACAAGCTGAATGAGCACTATGCAGGATTAATCGATTTTAATTTGTAATTGGATTATTTGATCATGATGATGTTAAAAAAATTAAAATCCTCAAATTGACTATCATGTCTCGTGCCTCCAGGCCACTGTAGGCTCCCCCTTCCCAGTTCCCGCTCACACCAGTGTAAGCAAACATGGAGTTTGTAAAAGAAGGCGATAATTTCGTGGTTAAATAGAACAAGAGCAAGTCAGTCAGGTAGAATTGGTACGGCTTCGCAGATTCGGATGAAGAGCAAACCACTCCCCGCTGCAAATTCTGTCCACACGGAAACGGATTAAAGAGTAAACGTAAAAGTTTTTTGTCGTATCAGCGTTTCATCCACACGGAAACAGCGTTTCAGGTGACTGTAAATGGTACTTTTTGAAAACGTAAACGACTACCATTTCCATTCTGTGTGGATGCCTATCTGCCTCTCTCGAAACGATCATTATGGTCTTGCGCGTGTCCAGCTAAAAGAACATTTATAAGCATGCATCTTCTTCTGTCTTTTGTTCATTTCCTGTGCTGTGTTACAGCGCCACCTACTGGCTTGACATATGTACTACATGGTTTTCAGTGGTTTTGTTTTGGGAGATGATGAAAAACCTTTTATTAATAAAGTGAAGTTTGGTGAAGTTGTCACTGAATAAAAAAATCGAAATCGAAAATTGAGTTTTCAGAGAAAAAAATCGGGATTATATTTATTTTTGGACAAAATCCTGCAGCCCTACTGTGCATGTTCGTATGCTGACACTGACATTTCCCTCAGTGCATTCAGGGGTTGCTTGCATGTCTGTAAATGTGTTGTTTGTGTTTGAGGGAAAATGGAGGTTCAACTTTTGTCATCTTTCTTATATGCTGAGTTAAAATCATCTGATTCCCCGCTTCATGTCTTTTCTATTTGGTCGCCTTTTTTTTTTTGCTCTAATCAATCATCTCTGACTGACTCGCGGTTTACATTTATGTTGTTTCTAGTTTGCACAGAAGTAAAGTTGTTTTTCATGCCTACTGAACATCAGTTATCTTTCCTGATTTGTAAAATAACATCAATCTCATCTCTCGGCCACCCTTCCTCAAAACGATGGCATGCACTTTCCCTCTGCCTAATAATCTCCGACTGGCTCAGTTAGTCGTCTTTTTTTTCTCCTTCTTTATTTCAGAGCTCTGACCTGCATTGTAGATAAAAACCAGACGTGTTTGAATTACTGAAAGGATCAGATATGTGGGCAGTGATTCAGAGGTCTTAGACCCGAGCCATGGTACAGGACTCCAGGGACTTATTGACCTAACGCGGAGTATCAGAAATCATTTCAAGCCAGAAGCGCAACACATATTTTTACAGGATATCGTATCGTGGAGGGAAAATTCAAGCCTGAGGGTCAGCAGTGTGAGTGGAGAGACATGTTAGACTCATATTCTGAATCTATATGATTTATTTCTATTCAGTCTGCTGACTAATACGCCAAACTGCTAATTAACCCTTTGACTGACTGACTGACTGAGGAAATGACTCTCCTGATTGATCCGCAAACTTATCGAAAGATTATGTAACCGAGAGCTGAACTGGATGACTTCTTCATTGGCTGTCGAACAAATCTACCTGGACAACCCGCATGTGTGCGTGTATGTGTGTGTGTGTGGTATGTGGATAACCTCCTACTGTGCGATTAGACTGTGGTTAGGAGCCTCTGGGTACCTACACACAGAGATCCCTCTTACCATACACCCATTACTGGACAGCCATTAGTCTCACACACACAAGTATGAAGCACAAAGTGGCTCTTTCACTCTTGGTGGTGTGTGTGCATGTGTGTGTGTGTGAATATCTTAAGCTCTGTCATTAAAAAGCAAACAAATTTAGTTCATCTGGAAACTCCCTTAAGACTCTACACACACATGAACACACACATAAACGCACACTCACCGAAGGCAGCGAGAATTTTCCCCTCGCCGCAAAGTGGACCGGCGGTTGAGGTGTTTTGGGAGGCCGAGTGAGAGCGTGTTTACTTACTGTATGAGAGCTTGTGTAACTGTAAAAAGGAATTTAGAGGAGAGGGTAAAGAGGAGGAGGAGAAAGGAAAGGAAAGGAAGGAAGGAAAGGAAGAGAGGAGAAGACAAGAGGAGAGTTTAAATGTGCCAGCCATGCATCATTTCATTATTAATAGCCGTGTCGGAATAAAAAATGCTAACCTTGTCTGATCTAACGGACGGCTGAGTCTGCAAGCACGACACTCCTCTGTGTGTGTGTGTGTGTGTGTAGTCCACCATGAGGTCTTGTTTCCTTTGTTGGGACTGTGCGGGGCGAGCTGGTGAAGTCATTGTAACCCACACAGGTATAAATATCTATACATGTGTGTGTCTTTGTGTGTGTGTATTAGGGCGGTGTTTCCCGTGCCGAGCAGGCCAGGAAGAGAGCACCAGTGTCCTGCCGTGAGGGGCATTGTTATCTACCTCCCAACACACACTTACACACACACACACACCTTCTCTCACACACACATACACAAATGCATCACTACCGACTGAGCTGCCTGATCTGCACACCGTCTGTGTCTCCAGGGTAACACGCAGCACACGCCCAAACAACAACAAACACTTTTTAAATTGTATTGTAAAAAAAAACACACACACTCGCACACACAGTTACACACGGATAGCGATACAACGTTCGAGTGCGAACGCGAGGTTTTAGCGAGATTTGTTACAGTTGCTTTCTATTGTTTTATGGAAAGCAAAAACGCAGCCGAAAGCACACACACAAACACACAAACAAACACACACAGGCAGTGGATTGCAGTCCTATGAAACTGCGGAGGTGTAATCTGTCAGACAGGAAGCTAGCGGGGTCAGAGGTCACCAAGCACTAATCGATTAGCCGTCAGTTAGTGCTGCGCTTGAGAGTGGAGCACAGCTGAGGCCAGATCTTCCACAGTGTGTGTGTGTTTGTGTGTGTATGTGTGTGTGAGAGAGTGTGCGTGTGCTCGCTGAAGTGTTTAGGATCTTGAGTGTATTTGTGTGTTCGTGACAGCGCTGCGTGGGTGCATGTATTTCTTGGACGTATTGATCACAGAGAATTTCTACTGAATTTTTTGGTCTGACCCTCTGAGGTTAAATGCTTCTCTCTCTCTTTCTATCTCTCTCTCTCTCTCTCTCTCTCTCTCTCGCTCCGTTTTTCTGAGCAGAGAAAAGAGAGAGAGAAACACTTGAGCTGGGGTCAGGCTGCGTAGGTGTTAGCCAGCTTAAGTGTCAAACCCGCCGCTATCATCTGGGTGTTTATTTAAAATGAAAGAGCGTTTCTGTAAATCTGCATTTCTTCTCGCTGACCTGTAGCTTCGGCATAAATATAACCGCTCTCGTTGGCGTGTTTAAAATGCAGGCTCTTGTGAGGAAGTGCTCGGGAGCAGAAAGGTGATGGCAACTTAGTGTTTCTGTTGCTTCTGTTAACAAACAGGAGAAAACGGATTTCAATCAGACAAGCGGCTCCCAAACACCTTGATGCACGCAACGACTTGATTCTGTCCGATGATCAGAGGAAGCGGCTACCCCTCAGATTTCCAGCTGTGCATGTTTCATGATGGTGGAGCTCTTTTCTGATTTGAAAGGTTCAGCAAATGGTCGTATTTCCAGCGGAATATCAACAAGAGTACATCATACATACAAGTTATTTCATGGTCCCAGTGAAATCATAAATCCAGGAACCATCTCAGTGACAGGAGCTATAATATACTTCTGATTGTAAGTTATTCCAGGGGTCTTGTAACTCCTTTAGTCTGCACAATCAAATCAAATGTCAGCACAGAGATTTCCAACTTCCATTTGATCTTTCCAAACCACATCCTTTGAAAATCCTTTTTTTTGTCACTGAAACAAAGGTGGACACATTCGGAACTTATGTCTTATATTTAAATACTGTTTCCTCCTCCTCCTCCTCCGTTTTTGCCGGCGCACTACCTGCAAATCCCAAATCCTGGGATGGCCTTCAATATGGCGGAGCATCCGTGGGAACGCGCAAACAAAGGGAGAGTGTGTAGGAGTCGGATTTGGATTGGCACATTTCGGGAACAACGATCAGCATAAACCACCTCTCTCGTTCAGAATACAATTTCTTTCCGTTTGAGCTGATTTGAATCAGAATTTTCTGATCAACATGTTAACATGACGTTTTTTTAAATCTGATTATTATTTTATTTTATTTTTTTTTATGTTGGAGCATGCCAGATAAATTCAGCACAGATTAACCCGTGCTGGAAAGGAAGTCAGGCACAGACACAAAATAAAACATCCGACTTCTTTTCAAAATAAAACGCTCCATGTTTCAGGCGGATCATATTTCACACCATGCAAACGGGCGGAAACGAACAAGTCAGAGGTTTTTAGACAACATTTCACCCCGATGACACCATGGATGAGGAGATGCTGATTCTAGAAGTCTAGAAGTAGATTTCCTCCTCTGGAAGGACACAATCTACTGCTTATACGGTTAGCCTCTGTGGCCAGAGACGACTTGTTGTTGTGCGATTGCACGTGAATCCACAGGTTCTTATGAGTTCTGCGATTCCTGCTGTCTGTAATCCGCCAAGAAATTTGCCTCACAAACAGATCTGGTAGGATGGTGTTCCGGATCGTAGCAGCTCCGGATGAGATGAAAATTGAGGGTAAAAATTATGTCTCTTTAAGACAGAAACGATCAAATGAGACCACCAGCGCAAAGATGCTTCTTTTCAATAGAGTGCTGCTCAGGAGAGTTTACAGTGACTCCCAACACACTTTCTTTGAAACTCATTTGTTGACTTTTCATGTTGAATTTTAAGCAAAAGACTTTAGTCAGTATTTTTACTCCTATTATTAAGGTCCAACTACAATTATAACATGGTTGGGCAGTTTATTTAGACCGATCCCCAACTAGCTGACATGTTTTCATCCAATATAAAAGTCGAGTTTAGTCAGATTAATGCAATAAATCAGTTCTTCGTGTCATGTAAAAGTACTGAGCGTTACAGGAAAGCAGGAAAGTCCAGACCATTTTTTCCTTTAAAGTTAATAGTAGCAGGTACTCTCTAACGCATGTACTTATCTTTATGTTTATCTAACTGCACTTATTTTATGTACAGCGCTTTGTGATTTTTATCTGTGAAAAGCACTCTATAAATAAACTTCACTCACTCACTCACTCATTTACTTACTTACTACTGTTAGGTGTGAACGATTTATGGAACGATGTGTATCGTTTTGAGATTATTCAACTGGTCTTGATTCTTATGAAAACCGGAGTTGTTTTTCTGTTTCTTCATGTGCTATTTATAGATTATTTTTCAGAGACAGAGACACAGCTTTAGGGGTTGGTAAAGTCAACACTTTGAGTCATTAGTAGAAGTCTACGATAGTCCCCATTCAGATGTGAGTGTGTGTCTCCCATGTCTGTACCCCTGTGTCTAATTATGACACCCCCCCCGAGTCAGCGGGTCTCCTGGGAGGCTGCTAGGTGAGAGCGAGAGAGCGACATCAGGGGATTAGTTTTTCGAAGGTTTAGAAGGTGACCACCTCATTACCAGACTACATGTTATAATGATTTGTGGTATAAAGTGTCTGTGTGTATGTGTCTGTGTGTGTGTGTGTGTGTGTGTGTGTGTATGTGTCTGTGTGTGTGTGTGTGCATGTGTGTGTTTCATAATGATGCTCATCGTCTCTTCCTGTGGGGGGACAGTCGTGTTTGTTGTCGTTCTCTTGGGACTAGAGCTTCTGACCTTTGGCCTTTTTAACAGATCCCAAACCCATGTACCTGAGTTTTTTTTCCTCCTTTTAAACTCAAACACACACACACACACACACACACACACACACACACACACACACACACACACACGCGCGCAGAAATGCACAAAAGGAAAAATGTCCTATCACGACTTACAAGCGATTTAGAAACAATTGCAGCTTCAATCCGCGTTTATCTCCTTCACTGACTATACCATCGTTTTATGTGTGTGTGTGTGTGTGTGTCTGTGTGTGTGTGAGGCTGTTAAGCAGTAACAGATAGCCTGAGCGTGCTGTGTGGCGATGCTGTCATTACCGTTGTGCTTCTCCGCTGATGTGTCACGGCTGATGTCACACGCTCAATTGGCCTCGACGACAGCCGCCATCACTCACGCTGTTTACTCCACTTTTACTACAGTTATCACTCACTCGCTGTCGCCACCGCCGCTGTGACGACCAGACGCCTTGCGCTGCTGCCGCCGAAACACCCCATGCTGAGATAACACTAGAGGCGCACAAGCCTTCACACAAACGCTTACGTGCATACACACAAATGGTTGGCTGCTTTGTCTTGCCCATCAACACACGGAAACACTCGTTCGAGCAGGAAAGTGTGTGTGTGTGAGAGAGAGAGAGAGAGGGAGAGAGAGTTTGGAGGAAGAGATGGAGATAACTTTGATTTGTTTGTTCTTATTTATGTCGAGTATCACTTAGTTATGCAACTGTGATTGTGTGTAAAGAAGTACCACATTATGGTCTGTTTTTAAACGCATGTCCACATATTGGTGTTGATTCAAGATTGCAGCTGTGTGTACCTGTGTGTGTGTGTGTGTGTGTGTGTGTCAGAGAGTTTGGAGAAGAGATGGAGCGCAGTGTGATTTTTAATTCTGTGATAACTTAAATTTGTTCTTATTTATGTAGAGTATCGCTCAGTTATTCAACTGTGTTTGTGTTTAAAGAGGCATGTCTTTTTCTTATAGGTCCCAAATTATGGTCTGTTTTTTTAATGCATGTCCACACATTGGTGTTTATTCAAGAATACAGCTGTAGGTATCTGTATGTGTGTGCCTGTGCATGTATGTGTGTGTGTGAATCTAGGTTATGCTTCTTATTTCCACATGATTAACTAACTTGCGTTTCTGAGACTGTTCCCTCGGCCCCGGCCCGTGCCTACCCATAAGGCCGTGTGTCAGTGGGGAGCGCTTGATTTATGCCGGCTGAATATGTAACGAGACGTTGTAAATTCAGCAGCCGGGGCTACATGCATCACTATTCTGCACTGTCGTAATTTAGGTGCCACCCGCATATCTGAGATGCTAATGGGTTAAATTACTGGGTTAGTTCTGGAGATTTATACCCGGCTAACGAGAGCGGTGGTGCGAAGGGGGCGAGTGTTGGAGGGGGGGGAGAAATAACTAGGGGGGTGGGGTTTGGGGAGTGGAGATGGAAAAGGAGGGGGTGGTTGAAAAAGGCTTGAATAAACAGTTGGGGGCGAGGAGGGGAGGAATGCTGAGGGAGAGAGGAGGAGGGTTTGCATAGATAGAAATAAAATGGAAGACAAATACGGGACATAATCTGAGTAAAGAAGACCCACGAATCAGACCAACTTCATTATTTCCACTTTTTAAGATATTATTTTAATTTTTTTGACGTTAAATATGAAGGAACAGCAGAGAGTGTCCTCTTGCTGCCATGAAAAGTGACATTTAGATTCATACCTTGCTCACTTATAAACAATACAGAAGAAGATGATGCTCATGTATTGAAGTGTTTCCTCTACATAGAAACGTTGTACTGCTGTGTTTTGGTTCTTCATTTACACAGGAACTTTATGTTGAGTGGGTCATTAGCACATGTATATTACACCGCGCTGTGCTGTTGACTCTACTGAGTTTATTTTAGCTTCCCCTTCAGAGTCATCAATGTTCAGGTGTCTGTTTGCCAAAGTCTTCTTCAGTGCTCTTCAGTGGCGTTTCTTTGCAAAGTTCTCACGCATATTCCATCATTTTCCGTTTTTTTTCATGTGGTCATATGAACACAAATTTAAAAGGAAACAATGTTGGTAAGATTTCCGAGCTCCGAGTCGGAACTTTTAACTGGAACAACTCCCGAGGTTATTAACTGATGACCGATCAAATGGCGATCGATACTTTTTGTAAACAATGAAATACTCAGAAAGGAAAAACAGGCGACCTTCTGCGCCTTTGTGTTTCCTCTTCATCCATCATGTTTGCAGGTTGCAGAAGGGCTGCATATTTGTCTAAAGGGAAATCTCGAGAATGACTTTCGTAGATGTAGCCATCTTGTTTCCGCCTCCGTTTTTGGCCGTTGACTACTTTTTTCGACTTTGCTACTCAAACGCTGATAACATGGGTGTGACGTAATTCCCAGCTCCTTCTGAGGTAAGTGGAAACGCACCACGGTACATTTTGAAATTGACATTTCGGTTGTTTTTGTGTCAACAATGCATCACTGACTTTAAGCGATTTAAAGTGTTTGTGATATTTTAAAGTCACCACACAACTTTGCAGGTTGTCTTTTGTTCCACGATTGACCTAAAGTGTTATCGTATCCCCTCCCATTATTACCCCAGACACCAGCTACTCTTCAGCTCTATGTAAGGTTTCTGCTGTTAAAAAATGATGACCATGCGGAGACAGTCTTTGTATAACTCCTCTTCAGTCTTAATTTTGAGGCCAAAAGTTCTCAATAGGTTTGGATAATTAAGAGTGCAGCTAAGTTGGCAGACAGGTGGGCATGTTGTGACTGTTTTTATGAAGACTTAAAGCTGCACCTCTTTCCTGAAAAAGATCAAAAGTTAGAAAGAGTCTGTTTGGTTGTGTAATGCCTCTTCAGAAACCAGGAGGCGACACCACTGAGACTTTGGTTCCAAGCAAGGCTAGATTAAATGAGTTGAGGTCAATAAATGGGATTTAGCTGCTTGCCCAAGACTCTAGAGACCAGAGTTAAGACCCATTTTTGTAGCAAGAGTTAGATTTTCTCCTTTTCGTCCACTAAGAGTGTTATTGTTTGATTCATGACGGTCAACATTTCGAGAATTTTATTTCCCTTTAGCTGTTTTGCACAATCTGCACCATGACAAGAACTTGAATCTTATAGCATATTTACATTAATGTTGCATGCATTTAATTTTCTCATTTTTGATGTGAGGACATGAGGATTTGTGTAGGAAGGTAATGATTGAAAATTTCAACTCGAAGACTGTAGTTTCCTTTTGTTTTCATAACCTCTTTTACCCACCCCTAACCAAGTGCCCAGCGCCTCAATCATGACACCTTTAACATTTCTTGCATGTTAGCTGATATCAGACATAAGTTAGAAACATTTAGGTGTTTCTTTCTGTCTGCTTTTCAGTGAATGGGAATTATTGACATAAACTAGCTTACATGCACAAGCCGACACAACCACATACACTCAAGCGACGATATACATCTTTACGCTCCCCCCTGTGCGCTCCGTCTCCACCTCTCCCTCTCTCTTTCCACCATCTGTCTGCTCTCAATGCCAGCCGGTAATTAGTCCTTGTAAAGTCAGTGTAGTGAGGAGTCCTTGTGTTTGGATACTGCTGTCTAGTCAAACACTGGGGGAGGCGGGTGAGGGGCGGGGGTGCTAACAGCCCGTGTTTTATCTGTCAGGTTTGCGGCTGTTATGCAACACTTCAGGGTTAAGGTTAAATCTCGGGAGATGCAGCCGGAGTGTTGTGACTTTATTTACCAGTTAAAGCACTTTGTTGTTCCTCAGCTACCGGGCGACGAGAGGGAGGATGAATTTTCTCCTTTTCAGTCAGTGTGTGTTTTATTTTATGCTAATGAATATCTTGTCCGTGCGGCTCTACTGTATATAAAAGTGATGTTTGTATTTTTCCACAACTCCCCTCTTTGACACTTCTGACACTGTGGATAAATAACACACCATCACTTTTTACAAAGTGCACTACACTTAAATCGCTGACACATACATTTATTTTTTTTCTCTGCTTTTATTATGAGACACAAAAATATCAGACAAAGTTAATGTATTGTTTAATAAGCATTTCACACATATTCAGTAGCCTTAATTTGCATTTTTTTTTAAACTGACCTCTGAAACTATCTCTTACTTATAGTGCTTTCCATTTAACTCGGGACATGACGTCACACCTTAGTTATCAGCGTTTCACTAACAAGTCGGAAAAAAGTAGCCAAAGGCCAAAAACAGAAGCGTAAAAAACGCTGCATTCTAGTTGTCCTCGGAAGTTGGAATTTCCAAGCTCTGAGTCGGCTTGCCTCGTCCGAATATAAACAACTTTTAGACAAATATGTGGTCTGTCTACAACCTGCAAACATGGTGGATGAAGAGGAAACACTAAGGTGCAGAAGGTAGCCTATTACTAGAGCTTCTACTTACTGTTTACAACCGCCGCCGCCATCTTTAAATGTCAACTCAGGGGCTGTGACGGAATTCCAACCTCGGGGGTCGTTCCAGTTGAAAGTTCTGACTTGGAGCGTGGAAATACCGACTTCCGAGTACAACTAGAACGCACCATAATATTTTAAGTTTTGAAAACATATTGAATTACAAAGGCTTTTTTATATGTCATGTAACAATCTTATGACTGAAGTTTTTATTTTAAATCAAAACAACATATGGAGGTTATGGACAAATGTTTAGATTCATATCCAACTGTTTGACATCCTTTTCATCGACTTTAACTCCAGCAGTTAGGGGTGTGCGTTGGTGAATGAAGGGACTGTTCTACTCTCTGATTTATTTATCCGATTAAATTTTCAGCAAGTATTCCCAGAGTCGTCGAGTTTTTACACAACAAATCTGGAAAAGTAACCTCTATACGTGTCAGAAGAAACCTGCCACCATATCGGCTGCTTTGCATGATTTGCAGGTAAAAAAAAACTCATCACTTATCCTGTACTAGCATATGTGAAAATACTCGGTTTTGTTCTTTGATATGAAGTTGGATGAAGCTTGAGGGTGTTACTTTTTACACAGCTTTGTAATCATAGCACGACCAAAGCATCTGAAGCTAGCTGTGAGCTCCCCACTGTAGCATTCTAGCTGTTTACAGTAATTCAACCTGCTGTTATTATCCTAAATACAGCTTGTGGTTTCAGGCCTTCATGACAGGTCAGTTATTTTGCATCGTCCGGATAAAAGGAAAAGCGTCAGGACTTCAGGTTCAGGTCAAGTCTTGCAAGATTAGTCAAACAAGCTGTTCAGGGAAGTGTGTATCTCATGTTTCAAAACTTTTCCAAGGATAACTTTGAACATCAGACTGTCTGGTTGTTTGATGTGTTGTCTTCTCAGGGACACAGTGTTGATATTGTCTGTCCCTAACTGTGGTAAATGATAGGAATTACTCCCAATATGGATGGTAGCTGAGCATCAAGTGAGAAAGACACAATAAAACACAGTAAAATATGTATGTACATACATACAGTATTTACAGTAATGAAGTCTGAAAGTTAAAAAGTCTTTGTCACCCTCACAGAGTCGGGCTGAAGTGCAGAGATGTGTAAAGTGTGTGGCACAGTGTCCTGGTGTAGCGAGCCTTTCACTTGACACCACAGAGTAAGAATAGCATTTATTAATAGGTCTGTTGTTGTTGGTTTATGGGAAGAGCACACACACACACACACACACACAAAGAAAAAGGCCCTTAAGCAGAGCTGGACTGAGAACAAAGAGTTTGTATTTACTGTTGGCTCAGGTGGCAAATACATGACAAACTGAAATAGACTGGGTGGTGGTCTGCACTCTGTGTGAGTGTGTGTGTTTATTCTTCCATTTATTTGTCGTCTAGTATGCGTGCGTTTGCATGTGTTTTTGTGGGGTAACACCCGAGCCTGGGCAGCTCACTGCACAGATGAGTTTTCCATCCGAACAGGAAGTGGATTTCTGCCACTTCCTGTCCAGAACACAGCCAGTACATGAACAACGCTTCATCACAAACACACACACACACACACACACACACAAACGCAGACTGTTTAGCTTACTCTTACAGAGTTGATTTATAAATCTTACACCTTTTATGTCTGTGTTTGTGTAAATACAGCCTGACATTTCCTGACCTCATAGATACTCAGACAATAAGGGGTGAGTCCAGACTGATGGTTACGCCTCGTCACTGTCTCAACTTTCTCTCACTCTTTCTGCGAAATGGTACGAACAGATAATGAAATCATGCATTTATTCAACACATGAAGTCCCACTGTCATTGTAACTCAAACTAAACACTTTCACTTTTGCAGACAGTAAGGTAGAGTTTAGACGAAGACCACATGTATCCATGGATTATCCTCACAAGAGTGCATTAAATAAGAGTTTCATTTTTTTAATTCAAAGTAACAAATGAAGTCTGTGTTCCTTTAAGTATAACATTGCAAAAAAAAAAACAGTTCATCTAACTTATTGTAATTATTCCTGTTGAAGCCACGTTCACCTTACAAGCATAAATAAACATGTAAACAATAATAAGTTGGTTTTATTCCATGATACGTGTAAAAAAATAAACTGTTGCATTGTTTAAGTTTCTTGATATTTCCTCTTTCTCTTAATTGGAATTTAAAGCGCCTATGTGGAGTTTTTTTTTTTTTTTTTTTTTTAATTTAAATGTTTACCTTTTTTTATGATATCCAAAAGCAAACAAGACTGATTATTTTTTTAAATTATAATTTTAACACTTAAGAGTCAGCTGAAGACGCTGTCCTGATTTTACAATTTCTACATAAAATATTCTCATTAAACAAAAAATTTGACTATAAGAAGTTTTTTGGTCTAGTTTAAGCAAAGACGTCTTTGTCCATAGGGTCACTAAACTTGACAGAAACCTAAAGTTCCTAATAAGAGTAACCATAAATTTTGGCTTAAACTCATTTCATGTCTTATTTTTGCCTTTTATATCTAGCAGTTGGATGTGAGGTGAGGTTTCTGACTGTAATGTGATAAAATTAGGTGACCATCTTCTGAATCCCCAAAAAGTTGTTAATTTTGAGCGCTTTTCGGGTCCAAGTGTTTTTTATGTGCTTCTAACTCAGTAAGTCCACGCAACACAAACTCAAAACTTCCATGCAAAACCTCGGACATTTAAAGGATTTTATAAACTCCCCTGGACCAAGACGTACAAGGCCGGACAGCCCGCACAGTCGAAGAATAATAGAATGAGAAAAGGCAAATGTAAACTTAGATAATCCAATGATTAATTAAAAAACTCAGCTGTTACCCAAATTTTATGTTATAGTTTTTATCAACATGTTTACCAGGGTGACCATATGTCCTCTTTTACCCGGATATGTCCCTCTTTTGGGGGGGCTGTCTGGCCTGTCCAGGGGAGTTGATAAAATCCTTTAAATGTCCGGGGTTTCATATGAAAGTTTCGAGTTTGTGTAGCATGAACTAACTGATTTAGAAGTGGATAAAAACACATTCGACCCGACCTGAAAAACTCTGAAAATCGATTGCTCATGATTCCTCACTCCGCCCCACATAGTAGTGTCCTCTTTTTGGGAATCCAGCATATGGTCACCGTAAATAAAATTCACCGATCTCAACCAGTCTTTATAAAAAATCCAGAGTTTGTGTGATTTTTCATCAGAGACTTTAATGAAAGAACTGGAGAGCAAGATCTGATCTTGAATACTGAAACACCAAGGTGAGGTTTCCTGACTGTAATGTGATAAAATAAGAGAAGAGGCAAATGTAAACGTGGATAAACCAAAAATTAATTAGTTAAAAAGCTCAGCTGTTACCCAAATGAAATGAAATGTTCTAGTTATTATTATCAACATGTTTACTAAAAGAAAGCTGAACTTCTCATGGCCTTCACACCTAGTTTAGGAGTTGATGTCTGTGTGACCTTACGTGACCCAGATTTCCATCGACGTCCTTCATGACTGTAATAGATAAAACCACAGATATGTGGGGATTACTCTACATAAACAGACAGACATGAGAGTGGGCAGACAGACTCAGTACAGTACAGACAGACATGCAGACAGGCGGGAGCAGACGGGGTTAGTAACTTACTGTTGTTGCTTTTTATAATTAGTTCAGGAAGCTTCGACAATTGTCTGTCAGTAAAGAGAGGCGGTATCAATCTCCAGCTGACAATAGCAGGAAAGACACACATACACACACATGCACAGGCACACACACAAACCCCACACAGCTCTACATTCCTCCCCTGTGAGTGTGTGTGAGTACAGTACAGGCCCCTGTTTACTTGTGTATTTCAAGTTTACACACTGTGAAGAGACTTCTGCAGAGGCCGATTCCTCGTACATTTCAAATGAAGCACTTTGGATGCCGAACAGAAAAGGTTGTAATCTCTCTTTTCTGAGAGCGGATGAAATTTTAATGAAAAAAAAAAAAAAAAAACTGTACCACTGCAGCAGCAAACAGCGGTGAAACACGACACAGAGTGGAAACACGACCAGAGCATCCTGCAGGGAAACAGAAACACATGTACTGAAAAATGACGTACATTTAAAGCTCCTGTCAGGAACATTGAGATTGTGTTCAGGACCCGACAGTGCGACCGTTTCACTTGCATTTCCGAAAAAAAAAAAATAGATGTGTGCGAATAATGTTGGCTTACTTTGTTAAAGCAGTTTACCTGTCCAGCAGAAAGGTTACAGGGTCACCGAGATCCCCAAGCGTCCCCCATCATTTTAGCTCTTGTCTGGTCTACCTCCTTTTTAAGCGCCCGTTATTCCACCAGAGTCTCCGGTATTTACTTTGTTTTCTTACTTGTGTTTTCAGTCGTGGCTAAAGGAGGATTCAGACAATTTTCCGAACTTTCTGGTTGGTTTCTACTGTCCGATATTGTAGCACGCTAACTTTGTCTGGGCTTGCAAACATTATTGGAGGACCTGGAGCGGACTGCTCGCAAATTTTATAATATTGACTACATAGACATGAGAACAGCGATACCCTGATATTCCCAAATGTCATCGATAACTAATAGCTATTGCTTTTTTGTATATACACCATAAAAAAGATGTTTCTTTAACGGATTCCTGCCTACCCCACCTTGAAGGAAACATTTCCTCAGGCCACTGTTGTAAAATCCTGCTGACCTCAGCTGTTTTTTTTCACTTTCTAATGTTGATAATAAACGTAGAAAATCTGCCAAATTACTCTTTCGCGTCCTCTCTTTCCATCCTTACAAGTTTCTCTCTCTCCCTCCGGGTGCAGAGCTCCTGCTCTCAGTCAGTAAATTGCATAAGTGTTTTTTAGGAACTGTTTTATAGTGATCCCACGCTGCGTTTACGACTCCTCTCGCTCAGGAGGAGAAAGGCCGGGTTTGCCCAGTGAGGAGGCCTCAAAAAACGGTGCAGGAGGCCACCAGACTGCCAAACCTTTTCCTCTTTACTTTCCTTGCATCTTCCAAAACTTCTATTTTTTTCTCTTCTTTTGCCTAAAACAAAGCGTCTATGCTAGGATGACCATACGTCCTCTTTTACCCAGACATATCCTCTTTGTTGGGCGCTGTCCGGCTTTGTCCAGGGGAGTTTATACAATTCTTCAAATGTCCAGGGGTTTGTATGGAAGTTTTGAGTTTGTGTGGTGTGAACTGAGTAACAAGCGCGTAAAAAACACTCAAAAAACTCTCAGAATTTACTAAGCATGACTCTGTGACTCCGCCATCAAGTAGTCGTGTCCTCTGTTTGGGGATTCAGAATATGGTCACCCTAATCTATGCCAGCCCCCTCTCCTACTCTCCATGTTTCTTCTCTTTTACACCCTGATGACCAGGGTTGGGTATCGTTTGATTTTGAACGATTCCAGTTCCAATTCCGATTCCGATTCCTCGTTTTGATTCCAGTTCCTAACGATTCCCTATTCCAGTTCTTTAAAAAGGCAGGATATTTTTTAAAAAAATGCATGGTTTAAATGAGGGCGCTAACCGGAGCTCTTCTTTTTGGATGAAATTTCTGAACTTCTCCATGAATTTTTAAATTATATTAACTTTTTCAGAACTTTACTATGAATTTCTCACATTTTCAATCAGTATATAAATATCAATTTTTGTTGTCAGGTCTTTTGTCTATGAAAAAGTACAAGAGCTAACGTTAGTTGGATATTTAAGTTGACCCACCGTACACAGTACAATTTGTTTGCTGCTTCAAAGTTAGCAGAGGACAGAAGTCATTTATTGTTTAACTTAAATGATTCTGGCCGGTTGGCAGAAGACCGGCGAAGAATCCATGAATCCTGAGGTGTTTAATCATGTCGGTCATTCACCCTCCTTTGAGTGAAAAACCGTGTTGCTAATGTTGCACTGAGATAAGAGATCATTCTTCCTGCTAACGTTCGCCAAACTTTTGACCGCAGCCGCTGTGGGTTGCAATGCACTTTATCTCTCTGTCTCTCTTCTCTCTCTGTGTGGCTTCGTCCTCATTGGTGTTTGCCGGTTTCTTCTTCATTGGTGTTTAGCGGCGTCTTCCTCGTTGGTGTTCGGCAGACTCCGACATTGAAACTTGGAATCGAAATTTTGAAATTTGAACGGTTCCAGAAGAATCGGAATGTTAGTCCCGGTCCCCATCGATGCTCGAGACTCGATGCCCAACCCTACTGATGACCTCCTCCCTCCCTCACTCACTCTTCCTTCCTTCCTCCATCATCTCCTTTTTGCATCCTCCCTTGTCTCCTTATCCTTGCCCCTCCAGTCCTATATGCATATGAACAATTACACAGACTATATCTCTCAAACACAGAGGACGAACGAAGAGGAGGGAGGGCAGATTTTTCCTCCTCCTCCTCTTCTTCCTCCTCTTCTTCTTCTCTCCATCTCTCCCGCTCCCTCGCATTAATTCAGCGAGGTCTTAAATATTTCTTTTAGTAGAGAAAGCGATTTCTCTCCACCACGCTTTTACTCGCCAGCGCTCTCACCCTCTCGGCACACCTCACCCTTCACCCTTGCACACATGGGAAGTGCTTTTTTTTATGGACTCGCCAGATTTCTAAATGTTCAGCTGTGTTTATGGCTTATTAGGCAGTAAGAGGAAGGAGGGGAGCATGTGTTTTATTGGCTTAATTGGGAAAGAACAGCTTCCTTGCTGCATTAGCACTATTTTCCTCTCATCAACAGCCTTGGCTGGCAGAGGTGCTCTCGCTGTGCCGATCTTTCTGCTGAGGACGAGGAAAGGAGCTCCTGTGCGAGAGCGTGTTTGTGTTTTTTTGTGTGTGTTTCAGTGATAGGTGGACGTGTACGGCCATGTTTGCTCGAACAACTGAATCCCCTCTTTTCTGTTGTGTGACTGTGAGCTTGAAGTGTCTATGACTGCTCTTAAAAGGCCAACAGTGTGAGTGTGTGTGTGTGTGTTTGCAGGCGTGTGTGTGTGTGTGTGTGTGTGTGCTGGTACTTGACTGTGAAGCTGCTCCTTTCATTAGTCAAGCGAAGAGACGATCCTGGATGCTCCTTTGAGTCTGATAACACAGAGCGATCTTGTAATGTGTTTTATCTCTTCCTCCATCCCTCCTCCTTCCCTTTAACTCGCCCTCCTCCCTCTCACCTCCCTCTCGCCTCCCTCCCTCTCTGGCGCGTGTTGCGCTCTGTCGTTCCCCCAACCATCGGAGGTGGAGACCAAACAGCCGAGTTATTTATTGTGATGTTTTTCGTGGCCGCCTGGTTTAAATAACAGTTTGGTCTCTCTGCAATCCTCCCTCTCATCTCTCCGCCTTTATTCTCTCTTTCACTCAATGCTCACTCTGTCCCTCTTTTCTTCACTGTCTCCCTCTCACACACACACAATCATGCTGTGGATAATGGTACATTGTTAACGGGCTGTCTATTGTTTGGGTTGTGTTCTTGGCTAAGTGGAGGCGAATAGTTTTAAGATGACAAACTTGTAAGCTCGCTGCCAGCCATTCTGATGTGCGGAGCTGGAGTTAGTTATCCGCTGAGTGTCTGAGGCTGGGTTACCCTCAATCAGAGCAGATTTATTTACACAGACCCACAGTGTCACAGCCAGAGCTGTGTGTAGTTACGCCTTTGAGTGCTCATGGATGTTTGTGATGACATTAGGCTTACAAGTATGAAATAGTGGCTCGGCCTCAATGCTCGCCATCTGAAAGTTGTTATTCCAAAATGACAATTGGATGTTTTTTTGTTTTTTTGTTTGCAGATGAGTACAACACTCTCATCTCTGGGGATAGAGCAGCATTACCATCTTGTAATTCAATTCCCCCACATCTTAATTTGATAATCTTGTTGACTTTCAGTTGAATTAATGCCTGTTAAGTCATTATCTTTTGCTAAGTGTGTGAATACAACGCTGACACAGCCCATTAAAGAAAGCCCTCTTATTCTCAGTGTCTTCTCTGGAGCCACAAACTCGCTGTTGACTTGAGATTTTTGGAAAAACTGAACGATATTGATTAATTTCAATGGATCTAGCAACAGAAAGAGAGGTGAAGCTGAAGACCATTAACTGACACGCTAAAGTGTGTTTTTTACGCTTAGCTTTTGTATCAATAAACTATGGAAGAGGATTAGAGCCAATAAAAAGAAACGAAAAAATCCATGATAATTTTTTTAAATCAATATTCTATGAAAAAAAGGGAAGAATTCTGAGATTAAAGTCAGAATTCTGAGATTAAAGTCAGAATTCTGAGATTGAAGTCGGAATTCTGAGATTATAGTCAGGGTTCTGAGATTAAAGCTAGAATTCTTTAAAAAAAGTCTGAATTCTGAGAAAAAAGCCAGAATTCTGAGATTAAAGTTATAATTCTGACTTAATCTCAGAACTTCGTCTTTTATCTCAGAACTCTGACATTTTTCCCCCAAGATTAAAACACTGGACATGAGCATGAGTCCCTCAGAGGTCGTGCGTTGCATCCACAATGTAGAGTCCATGTCTTTCCTGTTAGGAGTGGACGACTGTCAAACTAGCTAATCTGGAACACAACACGAATCTATCGTGACATTTGCCATTTTCGAATCGAAAACTTTCACAAGTCCTTCCATTCTAATAACAAATTCTAGTCAGTTGTCTATTGGACCTTTTTTTCCCAGTAGCCTTAATCCTCTTCTGTAATAAACAGAATCAATGAAATGAAAATAAAATCCCCTGTACAGGTTGTCTGTACCGGGCTGTAAACATGTTTATTTCTGCTGTAAAAATGAGCCTTGTATGTTGGAAGGTAACAGGGTCTCCTTTGCTCTTAGGCGCTCCAGATCTGCAGTTTCTTGTACGTTTGTATTGGACTGTTTTTAAAACTTCAGGTTGCCACTTGGTGAATTTAAGGCGTTGACTTCATGGTTGGATATTTTGTTCTAAAACCTATTTGTATTGTCCGACATTAACAGCGCCCTCCTAAATGTAGAAACTAGCCATGTTGCCTGTATCAGTGATGTTTGCCACTGAAAAGCTGGATGGTCTCATTCTCTTTACAGCAAATATCCATGATTTCCAAAAAGAGTGTCAGATTCGTATTTGACAGTTTTGGTTTTCAGCCTTTTGTACTTAGAATTTTCTACAATCTCTAAATCATTTAATGATATTTTGCACTGTAGATGATTAAACGCCCACATTCTGTTCACCCGTATGCTGATGAACATTATGCTGAGACTGTTAAACTATTTAATTGAGCAATCCCACAAAGAGTGAGGACCTCCATATTACTTTTACACCTGAGAGACTCAACCTCTCTGAAACGCCCTTCTCATACTCAGTCATCTGTTTCTAATGAACCATATTCGTCAGGAGACGTTACCCCAGGGTGACTTTTCCAGGGTTTCGTCTTACATGAAATATATCGCAGAAATCATATTTAAAAAAGACGTTTTTTAAATATAATTTCAACATTTAATATGTTGTCTTCACCCTGTTTAACCCTTTAGTGCCTGAAACCACAAATTATGGCCAGAAAATTCAATTTTTTTTGGAGCTGAAATGTTTATTTCACTTACTACTGAAAACCAAAACATTTAATGTCCTTAAAATTTAACAAATATATTTATTTATCTCGTTTGACACATAAGATGTTTTTGGAAACTGATAAACCACAAGAGGACATTTATCATTTATCAGACTGTATTCAGGTGTTTCTTAAGTAGTTTGTTGATCGTATTGATTTGATAGAAGTATCATAAAAGTATTTATCAAAAATGATACAAAAGGCAATAAGGGGCTACGAGGAAAAAAAAGGTTTATAAAATTAATAAACCATTATCATTATTATTTTACAAAGTGTACCAACTTTTTTTTGGATGTTCAGGAATCATAAGGAAAACATGAGGTATTTTTTAGGATCATAAACAATACCTATATTAAAAAAAATCCTAAATAAGTTAACCCAACTCCAAATTTGACCATTTTGTTGTGACACTTTGATCGTCAACTTTAATCCGTCTTTTATTCGGTGCTTATGTGAAACAGATTTATCAGTTGATGAGCAAAAAACTCAATCATACAATCCTTGAAAATTTAAAAAAAGGTGATGTAATTTTTGAAAAGAGAAGAGTCTAAAGCTTAAATCAAACATAAAACATGAACATTAATAAACAGATTTAAACATGCACACACACACCGACTTCAAACCTTCACAAGCGTGTCTTCATTTCTGTTTATGCCGTCTTTTTAGACCCAGATCTATCAGCGCTGAGTAACGCACACGTGAACGTCTGTTTTATATATATATATATACACACACATACACTCATGCGCACACACACACACACAGCATTTATGGCAGCAGCTCCGTCCTGGATGTGATGGAGGGTGTGAAGCTGCATTTTAATGGATGATTATGTTTTATGTTTTCTCTACAATGACCCGCAGTGGCAGACCAATATTGTTCCTCCACCCCTTACACACACACACACACGCACACTCACACACACTCCCACACACACGCACACTCACACACACTCACTCCCATACATACATTTCCACTTCTCTGAACCCCCCTCTGTAACATCCGTCCACCGTGTGCCCCTTACCCTAACGCAGACATATGCACACATACACAGTGCTTCCATTCACCCCCCTCCCCTCACCCTGGGCGGTGTTGGGGGTGACTCCAGGTGCTCTCCCCTCTCTCCAGGGCGGAGAGGAGCGTGACTTAACATCCAGCCTTTATAGTAAAGGACATTCTCCTCTCTATTACCTACTTATGGAAAGGTCGAGCCGCGTGAATAGAAAGGTGGGAAGCTCTCATAATGTAAAACGCATGCTCTTCTCTTTTCTCCTCCTCCTCTCTACATGCGCTGTCAGCACTCTCGACCCCTTACCTTCCTTAATCTGACAGACAGAATAAGCGTGACGGAAAGACGTCGGGGAGACTGACAGGACTCTGTCAAAACCAGCTTCAGTCAGAGAGAGGCAGAGGAGAGAGAGAGAGAGAGAGATACCACTCCTCTATCAGTGCTGAGTGGCAGAGCGGGACAAAGAAGAAATTATTTTGAATTCTGAGGACCATTAGCATGACTATAGATGCATTAAAATGCCAGATAGTGGGAGCAGGAGGAGGGGGAGATGGGTGAGGGGTGGAGAGTGGATGGGAGACGGAAAGTGGAGGAAGGTGCATGATGTATGAGCGACTTTAAACAGGAACTTGACTTCATGGACTGATGCTAACTCTGTTTATTTCCACAGATTTATAGCGTATGAGGCGAAGTTAGATTCCCATGCAGAAGGGATCCTTTTAAAACAGGCTTCAGTATATTTTTTCTGTTTTCACAAAAGTAAACATAATTAAGGAGGTATCATGTAAAAACACACATTCAAATCACTCACCTTGTTAAATGTAGAAAGAAACAGAAAATTAACAAGAAAACTGACCGGCAAATTTCCACCGCATCTGGAACGGCTACGAAAAGGCCGTATCCGCCGATCGCCACTGATCGTAACCATTCAAGTTAACGTGTCAATTTCCACCGGCTTTGTTCCGCCGCAGAACGCCGGACTCCGCAGCTGATGGCAATAGTTCTATTTTTTCCGGACGCCGGAGCATGCCGAATAAATTTAGCACAGATTAACTTATTAACTAAAATAAAATATCCGACTCCGTGTTTCAGGCGTATCTTATTTCACACCATGCAAACGGGCGGGATGGAACAAGTGAAAGGTTTTAGACTTCATTTCATCTCAATGACACCGTGGATGAGGAGATGCTGATTCTAGAAGTCTAGAAGTAGATTTCCTCCTCTGGAATCTACTGCTTATATGGTTAGCCTCTGTGGCTAAAGACAACTTGTTATCGTGCGATTCCTGCTGCCCGTAATCCGCCACAAAATTCGCCTCACAAACGGATCTGGTAGAAAGTGGCGAATGGCGAAAATCGCTGTATACAATATAATAAATGTGACAAAACGAAAATCACTTATGTAAGTATTTTTCAACCATACTCTGCTTTAATTTACTTTTTAACTGTTCGCAGACACTGCTGGACCATGGTTGTCTACAAGTCAGGGAATACAGGTACTATGAGAAACCACTTGATGAACCATGAACCAAGATTCGCATTTTATATTCACTCCGAAATAATACCTTTACAATACTGTACTGTGAGATTTTGACAACATGGAATCCTTCTTAATCAGTCTTCAAGAATGCAAACACATGTAGATATTTACTTTATTTTGACTTCAAACACATCTGAACTTTAGGTTCGACTCTGGTTTTGCGGTACCATCTTTACATTTCGTCTTTGATGTTTCTTGACCGACTCTTCCCCTCCTCACGCGCCGTTAGCCTCTGCTATTGTCTGTGTCTTCGCTGTGCGGTTTAATCTTATAAAGTGAGAGTGTTTGTGTGTCCGTGTGTGTGCAAATCAATAACGATATATAATTCACTGCATCCAGGCCCCACCACTCTTTATACCCACACATACTGGCTATTTAATATTGCATGAGGACACACACATACAGATGTGAGGGGGGGAGAGGGATATGTGTGTGTGTGTGTGTGTGTGTGTGTGTGTGTGTGTGTGTGGCTAAAGTGTGTGTGCCCCCGTCGGATCATAAAAAGGGGTCTTTTACGCCCCTCTAACCTCCTCTCTCTACGTGATCAGAGTGCGGTTTTACCTCCTTCTTCTTCTTCTTCTTCTCCCATTTTCTCCTCTTTCTCTCCATTTTTATTTCTCTCTTCTGATTATTGTATTTTTCTCTCTCTCTGTCTTTCCTGTGTACATCTTCGTCTCTCTCTCTCTCTCCCGCCGTATTGTTTTGAACCTCACCCCTGGGGTCTCCACGCTCACTCTTTCTCTATGTGAATAAATAAGACTTCATCTCCACATTTAAATAGCTCCAGGGTTGCCAAGACACACACACACAATCACAAGTACACAAACACACACACACTCCTCACATTCTTGTTTAGAAATCATTAGAGTTTGGGGTCACCAGGGGTCACGCCTCCCTTCTCTGGCCGCCGCGCCCCATCCTGATTGGTTGTTGACACTCGGCATGCCTGTTAGCTTAGCTGCGCTTTTAGCCTTACCTTGCCTCCAGTTTGTGTTTGTGTTTGCTGAATTATTTAACAGTTACTGCCTCTGTGTATATATTTCCATATGTGTATGTATGTGTGCGTACATATGTGTGTGCCCCCTGTCCTCCTCATCCTATAGCTCCAAGTTTCATCTCATTGAGACATATTTTATTCACACACACACACACACACATTTTCTCCTTGTCTTTGGGGCCTCTACATTCATATTTCATCGCCTTATGACTCCCTATGAGTTGCTTCAGTGTGTTTTATTGCAACATGAAAGAGCAGCTCCATAAACATGTTAATGGCTTTGATCACGTAATGAGCTGAACAAATAGGAAACAACAGGGAGATTAAACAGAGAGGGATAAAAAAAAAAAATACTGTATGCACACTACACTGCCTGCACCATCTTGGTTTGTCTGAGTGGGAGCTAATTAGTGCTTTACACGCTGCCATTCTTTTACACTGCGGGCCTCAGCATAACAGGAAGTACCACCAGCAATACTCAGGGAGTCACACACACACACAAACGCACAAACACCCTCACACATATCTGCGGTGTTATTTGTCTTCATGATAACATCCAACCATGACAGAGAACAAAGGGAGGAACTGTTAATTGAACAAAGGCTCTAATTAAATTTGGTGATGATAATAAATTATTAATTGTTTTTCTTCGTCTGATTGATTGAGAAGAAGGAGGAAAGCTGAAGATGAGATGAACCACAGAGAGAGAGAGAGCAGTTTTTTGGGAAACATTTATAACACTGGAGCTCTGTATGTTAGTCTGAGAGAAACCTGAAACTAAAATCTCTCCTTTTGGTTGATACACTTAGCCCTTCATTACAAAATACAGCACAGTACAGCTCCATGAGACTCAAATGTGGAGTTAGAAATGACTTTTACTTGAAGCCCTTTGGCAAAGCCCATATAAGAAGAAAAAAACAGCATAAAGGGATATTCTGGCGTAAATTCAAGGAAGGGTCAAACACATTGTAACATCAAGTTAGACACCCCATCGAGAGATGACTGTTGCCGACCGCTTGATTCTCTAGTTAAACCAACTTCTGCAACGACTGCACGATAGCAATACACAGCGGTCTCATCCTCAACCAAAACGCCACTCTATAGCCACAAATAATGCTCAGAACAGCACCTAACTTCATCAACAGGACATATAGGGTCCCAGCCACAGTACTAGCCTCCAAACATCTTTTTAGCTTTGCCTAATTTCTTTAGCAAAGAGACTAAACACAACTCACCTACTCTCTTCCAGCAGCCGCTTGTTTGTGGGGGAGCTCTGACGAGTCGATCACCGAGTGCGGCCTAGAGACTTATTTTCAAAAAAGCACCTGATGTCAAATCTGGCGACTTTTTCAGGAGTTTAGAGACTCTAACATGAAAGCAGCGTTTGACTGAGAATTACGCAAAGTAGGCGATGACGTCATCTAGCGACTTTGAATGGTGATGAACGGGAGCCGAATCCTCATGTGAGGACAAGTAGATTTTTGTGTCTGAAATAAATGTCACTAAATTTCTTTATTTCCTCATCAGTCATTATGAAAACTTGGGGTGACCATACGTCCTCTTTTACCCGGACATGTCCTCTTTTTGGGGGGCTGTCCGGCTTTGTCCGGGGAGGTTTATAAAATGCTTCAAATATCCACGGTTTTGTTTCGAGTTTCGAGTTTGTGTCACATGGACGTACAGAGTTAGAAGCGTGTAAAGGACATTCTAGCAGACCTGAAAAACTCTCAAAATTAACTCTGCTCCCACATAGTCATGTCCTCTCTTTGGGAAGTCAAGATATGGTCATCCTAGAATACTGTTTCAAAAAAGTGGATGGCATCAAGGTCTCATGATTTGGCTCATTTGTTCCCACATGTCATTTGTTCAAAGGGGATGCATTAGTGTAACACAGCTGAGTTGGAACTGCTGATCATACGCTCTTGATGTGGGGCGGGGCGGTTAATGACCACGAAACTGTAGCCGCAAAACGTGAGTGCCTGTAGGACGCTAAACAGACCCACTCAGCAAAAAGACGTCTTTACCATATATCTTAACAACGTCTAGATTCAGACCGTCTAAATGAAGTCCAGTTTTCAACGTCTTTTTTTGGACTAAATTACGGCCATGACAAGCCAACATGATTTAGCTTGAAGAAAGACGTTTAAATGACGTCAAGTGTTTGTTTGATTATGACGGGTGTACAATAATTTTGATAATTCTTTATTTCCTATCTGATAAAATGGTCCTAAAGCTTCTGATCTTCACTAGATGTTTTATTTTTGCTCTCAGAATCAGACCAAACCCCCTCTATTAAACACCATAATCTAAGGTATGTCTATTTTTACATATTTCTCTTTTTTTTTGTTTAATAAGCTGGACGTGCTCTCAGCGTTCAGCTCTGATTTTGCTCAAACCGCTGCCTCTATCTCTGCTGTGAAACATTAAAGTAACTTGTTATGGGTCTAATCTAAATGTGAGTATGAAAGCTGCCAATCACATTATCAGGATGAGCGAGATTTAAAATTAGAAGCAACATGACTCGTAGGTGATGACGCAGCATTTTTGAATGATGGAGGATGGCGGCGCGCTCGTGAAAACTCTTCTGCTTCTTTAGATGTAAAGACAAATTAAACCCAAAGTGAGCCGAGATGAGTGGAGGAGTGCAGATTTGTGTCTATTTTCATCATTACCCATAAGTCCTCTCTTCTCCTCCTGAGTGGAGCTCCTTGTCGAAGGAGTTCTGGCTTTGTTTTGTCGTCTTGGCGGCGGTGGCGGCGTCGCTTTTCTTCTTGTTTTCTTTCTTGTGTTTTTGTCGTGTCGTCTTCCTTCTTCTTCTTCTTCTACCTCTCCTCTGTTCTTGATCCGTGAGGTGTTGTGAGTTGTTTTGTCTGGTTAATTACCTACACCCCAGTTGGGAGGTGAGTGTTTGACAGTTGTCGGCTCAGTGTGTGTGTGTGTGTGTGTGTGTTTGTGTGACAGAAAGCATGAGGAAGGTGGTGTTAAGTGTGATTATACTGCAAGACCTCGCTTATACAACAGCGTGTAGACATGATGGCTCTGCTGTTATTCAGGTAGTAGTCAACCCTGCTGTCACTCTCTCGCTCTCTCTCTCACACACACACACACACACTGAGGAGTCTCCCATTGTACCCCGTCTCTTGCTGTCTCGGTCTGCGGTGGGACTATTTCTTTGATCACAGTCGCAGCGCTGATTAAAAGGAATGATGCCTGTCGTGAAGGTGGATGTTTTCATCAAGAAAAAGGAGGAACAACACTCTCTCTCTCTCTCTCTCTCTCTCTCTCTCTCTCTCTCTCTCTATCTCTCTCTCTCTTTTATTTTTCCTTCACTCCTTAAGTGGGGTACACACATAAAGATAATCGGGCTGGTTTCTGTCCTGATTTTTCCCCTCCCAACCAAGGACGACAATCGGAAGATTATCTTATGTCTTCTAAGATTATCCTATAAGATTATCCTTTGGTCTGAGGTGTATTAAGAGTGAATTTGTCCCAATAATTAGGTCCGAAACGGGTCGGGGTCGACAATCGTAAATGTTAAACTTGTTAAATATTTACGATCAAAAATCTTGTCATGTGTGGGAAAGTCGACGACTCCCGAGTCATGACTCCGTGAATCGTCACGTGAAACAGAATGTAGCCAATCAAGAAGCGAGCTGACTGAGAAATAAATACATATGGTATGTTGTATCTGAACAGGTTAGCTTTCGAGCTAAAGTTACTTAGCACAGATGAAAGTTAAAACAAAGACGTTTAGTAAACTGTTAAAGCACACAAACCATCGTCATATGAGAAACCCGACGCTATGACTCTCCACAAGTTGTCCTTCAGGTCGTTATCTTTGTAATATTTGTTTTTTGTCTTTTATCAAAAATCACTCTGTTCTCCGACACGTAAACAATCAGCCGGTCGGCCATGTTGGATATACCAGTGAATCTGACGTCGCAACAACACGAAATCCGAATGGTCAGAAGTGGACGCACAGTATGTGAAACTTTGGAAAATTTGACCGTGATACGAAAAAATAAATGCTGCAATATCGAAGGACGGAAAAATGTCGCTGATGTGATGTGAACTTGTATTGACAGGATACGGGTTTAAAAAAAATATTGACGTCCGAAATAATCGCACGAAAAAACCACTCCCAGTGTAAAAGGACCTTAAGTTGGTGGTGGAACAGAATTGTTTTGTGTGTTTTGTGCTGTATTGAGATTATCGTAGCACACCATACAAAGTATGATCAAAACTGTTCAATGCCTGAATTTTTTTATCTTCATGTGTGCGGTCTGTAACAGATAAAAAATCCTCATGTGTTCCTGCTTTACTCCAACTTTTTTTTGTTTTCAAGACTCCTCCCATTGTCAACTTAATGCTTCAGTTGTTGTTGTTGATGCAGCAGCTCACTGATTCTAAGTGTTACACATGTGACTGTGTGTGTGTGTGTATGTGTGTGTCCCTGCATGCTAAGCGGCATGCCACATCAGGTAGTTTTGAACAGGACAGCAGAACCTGTCTCCTTCTTCCCCTTCATCTCTCTTTAACAAGTTCATTTATTCATGAGCGTCAACACACACACACACCCTCTCTCTCACACACACACACACACTTTGGTTGGGTGGCAGGAGGATAGACTGTTGGCAGATGAAAGCGAGAGTTCCTGAGCTGTTGTGTTAAATAGACACACTCACAAACACAGAGTCAGGTATACTTGATTTAAGAGCAGTTTGGAAAAAAAAAGAGATGCTTTGTTTTCAGATTTATAGATTTTAATTATTAAAAATTTAAAGGCTGGAAAATAATAAGCATTAATTATTCATAAGGAGGATGTTAATTGGTTGGTGAATATTCAAAACAAAACAAGGCCATGAATATTCAGACTTTAAAAAAAGAAAAAAGCCGGAGAGAGCGCAAATGAAGAAACGCTCCTCTAATGAGGGGAAACGAAGAAATGTAATAAGTGATTGAGAGGATGAGAGGAGAAGAGCTTTACAGAGGAGAAGAGAGGGAAAACGAGCAAAAGTGAATAAAGGAGGGGAGGGGAAAAAAGCCACAATGAGGAGAGTAAGAGCAGAAAAAGAAGGGAAAAAAAACACAGCCAGGAGGAGTCAGGGGGGTCTTTTGTGTACCCACCATGATGGATGATGCTGTTGACTAAACGAGCTAAATTAGAAGCTTTTTCCTGCAACTCTGTTGAAATATTATTAACACACAGCAACTTTAGTGAAACATATGATTCAGCTGCACGTGTAATGACCTTGGCTATTGATTTGGGAATAGAGGGGGGAGAGCGTGTGTTTGTGTACTCACAGTAGTGGAGGGGTTACTGCATGCTCTGTTGCAATGCAGAGGTGTCATTAAAGCATGAACTCCTCACATACCTTAATACACACTCACATATACACACAAATTTAATAGCTTTAATTAGCCGGGCATGTGTCCGGACCTGTAATTAGCTAATAACAGCAACATGGATGTGCTTAATTAGTGGTGGGAGGTGCTAGCGAATAAAAACGCCAGTGACACCATTATAAGAAAAATAACATACCTTAAGTGATCAGAAGTTTAATAAAAAAGCTCTGTTTTCGAGGTTTTCTTGTCTGCGTTGTTAATCCAGCATGAATATTAAGTTATGTTGTGGTTTCTGGAGATTTCCATCCACTTTCTAATTATCTCTTCTTCTCCTTTTTTTTATGTCTTGTTCTCCTCCTGCCGCCGCCGCCGTTGCTGTGATATATTCACAAAGGTAAGAGAAGTCTTCAAAGGAACATTACATCACTCCAGCTTAATCTCTCATTACCCATGAAAAGGAGCAGATTATCTGAAGGGCTTGTCATCTTTCTTCTCTTCATCCTCCTCCTCATCCTCCACTTAATTGGTGCCCCATCAACCCGTTAATCAAATTACTTCTGAACCAAAATTGACAGTTTTCATTAATTATAAAGGATTATTCTAATTGCAATTCAAATTTATTCATTTGCAACAGACGGCGCTCAGTAATATTTCAGTGAATTAGCATATTAAATGGAGTGGTTTCTACATTAGTTATGGTAATGTATGCATATTTCCTTATTTGGGCCGGGTGAGCCATATGCATGCCACACGGCGGGCAGTTAATGTGTGTTTGTGTGCGAGTGTGTGTGTACACGCACAGGTGAGGAACCTCGACAGCGTTTAATTTGTTTGACAAACGTAGCAGGAGTTCAATCCCCCAGACCTGCCCCTGTGCTTCTTCCTCACCTTCTCCTCTCCCTCTTTTTTTTTCTCTCTCACCTTATTTCCACCGCTGATTACCGCTCCTCCTCCTTAAGGTCATGAGTTAACCTTTAGGTTGCTTTGCTCCAGCAGGGAACCTTTTGGACAACTTAATCTGCCGGAGCGAGAAAGAGCAAAGAGAGAAAAGGAGTGAGGATTCAGGGAAGTTACTGTTAACAGAGCAGCTTGAATGCATGTAGATTAAACTGAGATGGACAAACACTGGACACAAAATCATGCAACCCTAGTTCTTACAGGTTGTTGTTTCAGGAGGGTCAGATATGGAGTGCTAACGATGCTAAGACCTCAGTAAAGAGCTGCACAGCACCTGGCTGTGTTGATGTTGATTCGAGTCATGTTAACTTTTGTAGGAGATATCAAAGCCCCTTTTATTAAACCCACAGCCAGAAAACTGGAGAAGAAAAAGGGACAACAATATCTTTAGCGGTATGCAGGGTGACTGCTGTCTGTCACTACTGCTAACCCTTTCTCCTCACATGAGATGTCAGCTGCTCGTCAGCGATCTCGTGTAACCCAGGTCACAAAATGACCAGATTATTATTTTTTTTGTAAGGGAACTAAAAGGTAGAAAGGATGAAAAGAACCAATCCAATTTGTAATGTTGAGTTGAAATAATTAATTGTAATTTTGTTTTAAAATGTGATCAATTTGTGACAGTTAAAAGGTCCTTACACACCGGGGCCGACACGAATATAGAACGCAAAACTACGAAAGATTCTGAGGGGAATTTTGACGCGCCTGACTATACACATCAAGCACGATGCGATTTTGCGACTTTCCGGGGGGAAAAAAGACGCGTCCCGGGTGGAAGCGAGAAGACTGACACAACAGCAGACTGAGTGTTCAGTTCTGATTAGACACTAGTGTTGAGATGTCTGTCTGTCATGATAGCATGTACTGAGTCGGGGCCAGTACCAGATAAGCACATTAAACTGTAAATCTTGCGCGAGCTCTACTAACCAATGGTAGTATCATAGACTGTATATAGAATGAACACCGTCTGCCTCCTCTCTGGGGAAGCCACTCCGAGAACAGCACCCTCTGGTGACGGGCTGCAGTATAGGTCATAAATCTAGCCTCCGCCAGCAATCCCTATGGAGCTGTTGACAAACTTTAAAAATTAATGACACAGAATATAAATGTTTCCTCCCTCTGGTTGGGATGTTGACATGTAGTTACTGTCAGACTGGTTTGTGCTCAAGTCCTCTGTGTAGCTCACCTGGGGGTTATGCTGATTGAGCCGAGCGTCATCACCCAGGTAACCCAGGTCACAGAATGTATATTGGCAAGACAACGAACCCAAAGTCACTGCTGGTGGCAGCTGGGAGTGTAGATATGTGTGACTTGTATTAGTAAAAACTGATGGGCACTTTACATGTCAGCCTCGCCATCAATGTATGACTGTAGTGTGAACGGGTTAGAGTGGTGTGAAGTTTTAACAGGCTTTGAGTACGACAAGAAAGAGTCTGTAAGATACTTTTCTTTTTACATTTGGTAAAAAATGGAATGCCAAACATAAAGTTGTGTGACCACCAGAGGTCATAATTTGTGTGTGTGTGTGTGTGTGTGTGTGTGTGTGTGTGTGTGTCCGAGTGAGTGACTGATGGAGAGAGGAGGAGACAGGAGGAGAGGAGAGGAAGAGGTTCCTGTCAATATCACTTCCTTCGTCACTCCCTTCCTCCTCTTTTCTTCCCTTTCTCCTCCCGCCATCACCACCATGAATTATTAGCAAGACCGACGACAAAGGACACACACACACACACACACACACACACACACACACACACACACACACACACACACACACAATCGCACTAATGTGTGCACACAGTTTTTTGTCCACTTTCTACTACGTAATCAAGGAGTGTGACTAAGAGTGTGTGTTTATTTTGAGGATAGTTGTGGCAAATGGTAAGAGTGTGTGTGTGTGTGTGTGTGTGTGTGTGTGTGTGTGTGTGTGTGTGTGTGTGTGTGTGTGTGTGTGTGTGTGTGTGTTAGTGGTGTCACAGTGGTGCTAAACTGTTTGTGTGTGTGGGAGAATGAGAGCAAAAAACGAAAAGTAAAAAGGAGAGAGTCTGGGCTCCAGATCGATCTGTTGTAAGCTGTGTGTGTGTGTGTGTGTGTGTGTGTGTGTGTGTGTGTGTGTGTGTGTGTGTGTGTGTGTGTGTGTGTGTGTGTGTGTGTGTGTGTGTGTGTGTGTGCGCGAGCTTACATGTTTGCCCCATAGCGAGTGATCCTCTAGCTGCTAACCCTTCACTTTTACCCCTCCCCCTCCTCCTCCTTGCCTCTCTCCTCTCTCTGTCCCTCCTTCCACCTCCTCTCTCCTCCCCTCCTCCTCCTCACCCTCCTCCTCCTCCTCTTCTTCCTCTAAAATCAATCTCTCTCATCTATAATTCAACAGTTTGCCTTCAGCCTTTAAAATACACACCACAGTAACCTCCTCCCTGCCTTGAAGTCTGTCTCGGCCCTCTTCGTCGCCCTCCTCCTCCTCCTCCTCTCCTCCCTCTGTTTCTCCTGCAGTGAGTGAGACTCTGACAATATTTGTGTTGAAGGTGATCATGTTCTCCTGAAATCCAACCTCCGCTGTAAACCGGCTTCTTATGGGAACAACTTATGGATCGGTGTCTCCTGTTATGCTACTTTTTTATTTCTATAATCATAGGACTTAAAAATGAAGGAAAATAATTATTTTGATGTTAAATATTGAAGTTGTTTTTAGGATTGGGCAGCATCAATGGGAACCAGGACTAACATTACAATTATCAAGTTTTTAAATCTCGATTCAAAGTTTCGATCCGCCGACCGAGTGAAATAGCCACCAAACACCAACGAAGAAGCCGCTAAACACCAATGAAGAAGAAGGATATGACATGAAGCCACAGAGAGAGCGTGGGTGTGTTTAAGTGTGTGTGGGCATTCTAACCCACAGTGGCGGCGGTCAAAAGTTTGGCTAACCTTTAGCAGGAAGAATGGACCGTCGTCTCGGTGCAACATTTGCAACATAATCATATCCTGCAAAGGAGGGTGCACACGACCAACATGATGAAACATCTCCGAATTCATGGAGGAGGAATACCCGAGTGCCTTATCTATGACGCGCTACTCGACTCGAGGCCCGGCGCCTATCGATGACGTCAGGCTATATGATTGGCTGGAAGTTGGTTCGGATGACGTAAAAGATTGTGATTGGTCGGGAAGCAGTTTTCGCCAGATTAGGTTTCATGGGATTGTAGTTCTTCGGAGAAAACATAGACGAGTTATACAACGCAATCTATCGCTATTTATCAAAGAGGATTCACGACAGCTGGACTACTGCCTCTTTCGGGAGAAGTGGAGTAAAAGCAAAACTATCGATTAACGGAAATCCTGCGTACATTTTTTTTTCTTTTTCCTTTAGAGAAGTTAACATTTACAAGTAAAGCTATCTAAAAATGACAGTACAGTAAGTTATAAATCTCTGTATTATATGGAAAGAAAATTTGAAGGTCAATTGAACGAACAAATGGAAATAAAGAAAACCGTGAGGGGCTTTTAACCGAGCACATTTGACTTATTTAACGGAGTGCGATGTAGTTTGTCTATGTAGACTTGCCGTAGAGTGACGTCTTCAACAGACGCTGGGCCAATAGCTGACTTGGCAGCAGGAGCACATCTGGTACCACCACCGTTCTTCCACTAACCAGTCAGAATCAGATAAAAGTATCCTGTAGCCCTGTAAGAAATTCAATGTAAAGTTCGTAAAAAGTTCATATAACTTTAAAACGCATGGAGAAGTTCAGACATCTCATCCAAAAAGAAGAACTCTGGTTAGCGCTCTCATCTAAACCAAGGATTTTCTTTATCCCGCCTTTTAAAAGAATCGGAATAAAGAATCGTTAGGAACCAGAATCAAAACTCAGAATCAGAACCGGAATCGTTCAAACTCAAGCGATGCCCAACCCTAGTTATTTTGGGTGTTTGATATCAGTGGGTCTCATCCACCAACCGTTCAAGACAAGAAATGTGAGCAACACTTCTGAAAGCACATCTCAGTGCTTATATGTCAGCGCAAATTTATTGTATATTGTTATTTTTTTCATTTAGCACATCCAAATTATGTCGTCCACTTTTATCTCAGCCGTAACATTTTAGGTTCAAACTAAAAAAAGGTGAATTATGAGTAAAAACACACAAAAATAAAACTTTTAATATTAAACTAGTGAGGATACCAAAGGCTTTAAGGCTGTATCAATATGACAACAGCCTTCCTATAAAGATATTGAATATTGATATCACACTAAAAATAAGTAAATGGTAACACCGTGTGATCAAGCTTGTTGCCACAGACCTTTTCGAGAAGTGGAGGCACTAACCGTGATATCGTCAGGAACTTTATTTAAAGCCTCGATTTTGTGACTTGCTGTCGTGTAGTTTTGGAGAAATAAGATAAAGCTGGAAAAAGCAGAGAGGTTAGCGAAAGTTACCAACTCAAGCAGCTTGATTTTTCTTTATTTCGTGGTGGCAGTGAAATTATTATCTTTACGATCAGATATCTTCATAGGATGAGATTTTGATATCTGAAGTCTTTCTGTTTACATAGGTAGTTTGAAATGTTTCCATAAAGTAGTTTTAATGAATCAAAAACTTGGATATCTGCTGGCTTCGACAAAAACCTTCACATTTTTCTCTTGCTCAAAGCTGTATTATGGAATTTTGTGATATTCATAAAATAGACTGAAACCTTTTTATGACATATAAAAGCAAAAAAAGACCATCAGTGACAAGATTGACAGTTTTCATACAGTGAATTTTAATGTCTGTGACTATCGTTTTCAAGCCCTGAGGATAAACAATAGTAGTCTGCGTTTTCGCTGAGATGGTTGTTTTTTTTTTTTTCATCCTGCAGCCAAATGATAAAATAAATGCAGTTTTGACTCCTGGCATTTTTTAGAATTCTTTTTTTTTTACTAAATTTAACAACAATGCATCATAAACCAAGCACTTGTCCTGTCCTGTATGTGAATAATTGTCTAGCACATGCGGTCGGTGTACAGTATGTGACCCCGGTTAATGACTGTGTGTGTCTCTGCACTGCCTTGTCACTAACTGATGACATCAGTGTCACGGCGACATGTAACTATGATGTTAAGACACTTGTACAGGTCCATAGCAGAGCTGAACATGTCGACTGTTCGGGTTATTAATCCTCATTTAATCTAAGCTGTGGCAGATAGAACAGGCTCGCTCATAGACACATCATACATGCTGGCTATCACCGCCCCGGCCTGCTCTGTCATTTAAATATGCACAGATGACAACAATGACAGCATTAATAGTAATGATAGCAATATGAAGCTAAGGCCTCATCATCAGCATCATTAGCATATCTCCTGGGAGATGAGCCGTGATTGACAGCTAGCTGGCTGTTTTTTGGGGCTGCAGCTCAGCTATCAATTACCTCTGTGCATATCAACCATCATTATGTAAAATAACTCCGCTCTGCTCAGCTCGGCTCAATTCTCTTAAGTCTTGTTCCCTCTCATAACTCTCTTTCCCTCTCCTGTGCATCCTCTCCCTCCTTTCCTCCATCCTTCGCTTCCTTTTTTCTTTCTTTTTCATTTTTTTTTCGCTCCCGACCACTCGCCCCCCTCTCTTTACCTACATTTTCTCTCATACGTGTTTCTCATTCTCCCCGCTCCTCTTCTCCACTCTCACGCTTCTCTCACTTTCAGCGTTACTCATCCATGCTGCTAAGTGCGTGCACGTGGACGACTTTCTGGTCCTATATACATTTTTTTTGTAATCCATGGCATGTTTCCAAAAGTCACCTCATAAAGTTAAAGTCCTGGTGACTCTTGAGTAGATAAACAGATACACAGGATTGAGGATTTGTATTTGTATTTATTTATTTAGCACAGATAAAAAAACAGTGCAAGGAGGGAACGAAGCTGATTATACAGAGTTCCACTCCCGTCAGGGCAGTGAAGGCAAGTAGGGAAAGGTCAAAACATATACAAATTGTCATAAATGGAACATAGACTAATCATCAACCAGCACAACCAGAGATTGAGAAGATAGATAGATAGATAGATAGATAGATAGATAGATAGATAGATAGATAGATAGATATTGCGATTTTTTCAACCCTGCGATATATATTGCCGTATTAAAAAATAGAGGAATTTTCACCAGATGACCTGAATATCACTTTATGCTGAAATCTTGAGGACAGTAAACCTGCTCTGTTTTTACCTCTTTTTGTGAATGTTAGTAGAATGGCTTTTGTCTGTCTTAGAGATGATTTTAGCTTTTATTGTTCTGGGACGTTATTGTGGCAACAGATGAACACAGAAGACGTGTTTTGGTCGACATCATCCTTCTTTTAACCAAATTAATTCCAGATAACTGACTTTTATTTTATTTTTGGCAACAAGTCTTCATTTTCGGTGGTTTTCTCTTGTTCGGTTCTCATTTTGCAATCGTTGTTGTTGTTGTTACCGATGTTACCCACCGTGAATTGCATGCACCTCGCAAAACGCGCACCGCCTATAGTAGAGTGGTCCACGGAAATGTACAATTTAAAACCCATACAATTCTTATTTGTTGGGATAAAATGTGATGAGTAATGCTCCAAAAGTAATTCTCAGCGGGCATGTGTTTCTTGGCACAACACCGGCAGCGCCAGCGACTCACTCCATGTGCAGGGGCGTGGTTTCCTCCGCTCTGATTTTGATTGACGGCTGGCACGGTAGTCTGATTGGCAACTGAGTAAAGAACGAATGTGATTGGTGGATCACTGCACAGCACATGCAGAGTCACATGCAGTGTATCTTGAAATTCGATGAGTTTGTTAGCCTCCTACATCGCAGGCTCTCTAATGTTGACTATCGCACACACGTACATCGCGATGACGATGCTTAAACGATATATTAGGCAGCCCTAATCCAGATCATTTCATCGTTTTGGTTCTCTAAGAGTGAAATTAGACTGATAAGACTGACTAACAAGCAAAAGTGAAAGACATTGAGTTTGTCAATCAGTAAGATTGAGTATTTAGTAAAGAGAGGTGCAGAAGGTTCGTGAAGGATCGCTTACTCTTCCTTTAAAGTCCAACTCTGATCGTTTTTCTTTTAGCTAGCAATAGTTTAGGAGTAATATGTACACAATCAAAGGAGCCTGACATCTAACCTAATCTAACTTAAGGTTATAAAACGACATGTTTCTCACAGTCATAGACATCAGCTTTTAGTTTGGCTGGGTCTGAGTAGTTTCCAGCTTATGCAAGACTTGGTAAAAGTCACATGTTATTGATCCAAGTTTTAAGTGCATTTCCAGAAATCCTTCCAAGACTAAATCCATATTCAGATTTCTCCTCCTCTTCCTGCTCCTGTCTGGGTTATAAAGTGGCTCATAATCCAGTAAATGCCTAATTTCAGCATATTTACTCACCTCTAATGTCACAAACTCACGATAAAGTCAGATTAAAGTAATCTGTTTTAGCGCTCTGTGCACAAGATAAGAAGTAACAAGCATTTCCCCTCACAGGAAGTCATAGATTATCACGTTATTAGTCTGATAACAGACAAACTGAGGGCGGATAGTATTTCCTATCCTTGTTTTTCCTCCTGCATGACTTCTCAGAGAGCGTATCTGCTGTCATCACATTAAACAATAACAATGCTGAGTGTAAACAGGAAACAGGAAGTTGATCTCTTTCTGATCACACCGCACATGTGGGCCAGATTAGCTTGGAGCGATGATGGATAAGAGGAAAAGGCATGAAGATAATCTGATTATTGCTCCTTTTTTAATCTGGATTTTATAGTATAGATAGGCTGCCTCTCTCTGTGCAGTATGGCGTTATTTTCCTCAGCGTTCGACTTCAAACTGATCACTTACTGGCAGTCCCGATAGGCTCACGGGCATTAGCGAGTTGTTTTACACACGGGCACATAAAAAAGACAGTAGAAAATCATCATTCTGTCAGAAAAGCCGTGCCAGGAAAGTTGGCAGGCAGGTGAAATAAGACATCTGAAGCAAGCGGGGAAACAGAGGAGAGACAGAGGAGGCAGGAGCAGCAGAAACACTGATCTGTTGTTCAGTTTGTCTGCACTAACTGACTGCAATTTCTCCACCTGTCAGCAACCACTCACCAGAAGGCCGTGTATGTGTGTGTGATTCAGTCTATCTGTGTTTGTGACTGTGTGTGTGTGTTATTTCTCTCTCTCTCTCTCTCTCTCTCTCTCTCTCTCTCTCTCTCTCCTCCGAGGCAGCATCGTTATTCTTGGCTCAGTAGAACAGCGAGTCTTCGGGGAATAAAACGGACACAGACATTCAGTCTTAGACACTCGCGCTCTTTTTCACACACTCGCGCTCACAAAGCTGGAATTTCCCCGGATGTCACCCTTGCCCTGTTGGCATTGTAACTGTTTAAATGACAGGAGAGTGGTCGCAACAAAACTCCCACAATCCTCCTTCCTTATTCTCCCTCCATTTGTTTCCTCCTTTTTCTTTTCCACTGCTTTTTTCTCTCTCTCCATCCGAACGCCCTCTGCATCCCCTCTCACTCTCTCTCTCTGTCACTCCCTGTCTCTCTCTCTCTCTCTTCAGGTCTGTGTTAGCCCTATATATTAAATATTAATGTCAGTTGTGCTCTGAGCCATAATTGCCATCTCAGCCTCTGAATAATGGATGTAACTGTGCTGTTCACTACTACACTGTGGCTAACAGGCTAAAAAAAAAAAAAATAACTGCATCCAACTGTGGTTTTACAAATGTTACTTTGAATGAGAGGCTAAACAACGTTAGCATCCTGGTGCGGTTGATCTTTTAATCGTAGCTAACAGTAACTACATCACCGATAGACGACAAGCTTAAATGTGTATCAGTGTAATAGCTTTTATGACCCAGTGTTTTCCCCGCATTCACTCAGCAGCAGCGCACCGCCGCTGCTAAATTACTTGCGCTTCTACGAAAATTTCATATGACTATTAATATTAAAGGTGAGGTAGGCAGGAATCCGTTAAAGAATCATCGTTTTTGTGGTGTATAAGCAAAAAAAACTTTTGATATCAGTCAACAGCTATTAGTTATTGATGACATTTGGGAATATCACGATATCGCTGTGTTTTGTTATGACTGTGTAGTCAACGTTTTAAAATTTTCGGAGCGCTCTGCTCTTTCTGACTGTAAACAAAGCTGTTCTCCGCCTCCCCTGACCGGATTGGTTGTGAGGCAGACGCTGCTCCCCCGTGTCGTTCATTAGCCCAAACAAAGTTAGCGTGCTACAATATTTGACAGTAGTAACCAACCAGAAAGTTCGGAAAATTGTCTGAATCCTCCTTTGACCACGACTGCCAACACAAGTAAGAAAAGGAAGTAAATACCGAAGACTCTGGCGGGATAACGGCGCTTAGAAAGCCGGGCAAGAGCTAAAAAGCCGGGTCAACATCAGCATAAACGATGGGGGACACTTCGGGATCTTGGTGACCCTGTAACCTTTCTGCTGGACAGGTAAACCACTTTAACAAAGTAAGACAAGTGTCTGTAACAGAAGTGTTTCTTGTCAAACGGACCTGCTGTAGCGTGTTGTAGCGCCGCTAAACTGTTGACCTCGGGTCCTGGACTAGGTCACTTTATCCTAGTTGTAGAAGTCCTGCAAACATTGTGTTTGCTGGTAGTCTGTTGGCATCTACAGTAGCACCAATGCTGTTTACTTTCACTTGGAATGGGCCCCATTTGTAATTATCTGAAGTATTTATCTGCATTATATCTGCATTTAATTGGAACGATACAAGCGAGCAGGAGCGTCTGTTTGTGGGCGGGGCTTGCTGGAGCAGAGAGGGAGGTGAGAGGAGGAGCTGAGGGGAAAACTGGTTGGGAGGGGTAGCGTTTACATTCAAGATTTCTCCTAAAAACTGGAACTCATTTTCCTTTTATTTTTAAACTCAGATTTGTACAAATAAAAACAAAATTTCAGACCAGTCTGACGATTTTTATCATAGACACAATTTGATGTCAACAAGTTGGGATAGGAACATGTTTATCTTTCTCTTCGATGCTTAAGTTCTGTTTAGATAAATTAAAGTTACGACGGTTTTAAAGCACCTTATTACGTTCACGGTGTGTTATAATACATCATAGAAATATTCCGTATAGATAGTGATTCCATTTTAACTCTGATTCTCTTCATAGTAGCAGTCAGTCTCCTGATGGTGTGTGTGCGCGCGCGCGCGTGTCAGTGATATATGTCAGTGTGTGTCTTTGTGTGTTTGCAGCACACAGGACTAGCGTGGGGTCAGCTCTCTCAGCGTGGTACTCACAGTGTAGCAAAGGTCAACAGCGCTGTTATCACTTGAACATGATCGGGCAGCGCAGAGACGGAGTGAGATATAGAGACGGAGAGAGAGAGAGAGAGAGAGCTCCCCTCCCCCACACTCATTCAGACTCTTATAATTGCCCGCTTTAATTGGAGGCCTCTTAACGACCAGCAACTGGACCAGCCAATCAATTCACACAAGGTGTCTGTGTGTGTGTGTGTGTGTGTGTGTGAGAGAGTGTAGCTGCAGGGACTTTTTGTTGCAGAGTTGATTAGGCCAGATGGGGTCAAGTGAAGGGGGAATAGGAACGCACACATTATGCATTAAAATGTAGAGTATGCTCTGTTGGCAATCAATGAGAGAAAACGCTCTCTAAGGAAATAGACGGAGCAGGAGTTGGAAACGATGTATAAATATATCATATTTATATAAATAATAAGTGATAAAATCAGGTCATTATAACGATCACAGTGAGGAGAACGCAGCGCCCGCCTTTAAGGACTTGAAAGATTCTGGACCACAGACAGTATGTTGACAGCAGAGCCTCTCTGTCTTTGTTGGTATTTTCTTTAAAATGACCGTTAATTATTTACTGTTTATTTCTTTGCATTATGCTGGGTTTAGACAGAAACAGAAACAAACACAGGTGTAGAAAAAAAAGCATATCTTTGTGTCTATATGACAAACTTTCAATATTGACAATCAGATTATAATATCATCATTTTTGTAGCAGGGACAACACTCTTTAAAATGATAGTTAACTATCAATGCATGTGTTTTAGAGGTACTTTAAGAGCACATTTTTACCTGTGTTCTAAGGAAGAGGATTAAATTCAGATTCAACTTTATTTGTATGGCACTTTTCAGACAAAAAAATGTAGTTCAAAGTGCCTCCCAGAGGCTAAAAACAACAATTAAACAACAATAAAACCCGACCCTCCCACCCACACACCCACCCATGGACCAACACACACAAAGACACTCACCTACAGATACACACACACAAGTGCACACATAAGTGCACACAGAGTGAGAATTAGAGCCACTGGAAAAAAGAGAAAACAGTCCAGTGTCATTTTTCTTCATTATCATACAAAGACAAAAGTCGAAATTTTGAGATTGAAGTCAGAATTCTAAAATTGAATTCATAATTCTGACCTTTTTCTCAGAATTCTGATTTTTTTTCTCAGGATTCTGACTTTAATCTCAAAATTCCGACTTCAATCTCAGAATTAGGATTTTTTTTCAAGGAATTCCGACTGTATTCTCAAAATGTCAACTTTTGTCCCAGAATTCTGATTTTCTTCTCTCAGAATTCCGACTTAAATCTCAGAATTGTGAGAAACATTCGTCTGATCTCCAAATCTAAAAAAAACCCTCCAAAACCGACAGCTTGTTAGGATAACAAAGTTTTTAAAAGACCTCAAATAACGCAAAGAAAAAAGTTCATATTGATTTTTAGACAACTGAATACTTTTTTTTAATTCATTACTATGATGATTGATATTATTATATAATGATATATATGATATATATTTAAACCATTAGTGTAGATAAGGGGTGGGACTAGATTAGTCTCGACTTCTTCCCACTCCTTTTTGAACTCGAATAACTTTTTGTCATTTGTTGTTGTATTCTTTACTTTTTTATTATTTCTTTTTTTACATGTTCAAAATAAACTTCAATCAATCAATCAAAAGCAGACTCAGCTTTGTTTTATCAGGTGGTCCCCTTTAATATATATTCATCAATGTAAATACAGCACAGCTCCACTGATCCCTCATTTCACAGCAACAACTTGTTTTGCTGCAAGAGCCCAAAGATGTCAGAGGATTTATAGCGCTGTTGTGTATTTTTCATTTTTGTTAAGATTTGACTTATTTTAGCATTTTGAAGCTGCTGTATGGAGTTTGTGGTTGATGTGAATCAAAGGAGTATTTTCTGACTAAATATCCCATCTTGATTTCTTTAAAGGATGAAATGTGTCTCTTGTTGAAAGAAAGAGTTTTCTTCCTCAACTTTGTTTTCTATCTTTGTGTCTACCTCCCTCCAAACCAGCGTTAAAAACTGTTGAACTTGTTGGTGGTCTCGTTTGCTCTTGTCGGGTTTAAAGGTGTATCAGTGTTTATCTCTCCCTGTTTCATGATCAATTAAAATCTCCTAACATGGAGTTAAAGCAGCCAAAACAACATAATAGTCCAAAGTTAACTCCATCTTTGCAGATGAAGAGTTTCAGGAATAAAGTTAGGAGCATTTAAAGTAAAAAGACTTTTGTTTGTACCTCTCGGATGTTGCTCCTCGGTTCTCCCACAGCTGTGTTAATCTCCTATTTGAGGCAGATGAGCCGCAGAGTGTGAGTCGAACACGGAGCCGTACAGCGGTAGGTCAGCTGAGGTGCTCGTGTTAACGCTATGCTAGTGTTGTGAGAAGGACTAGACAGTGGGAGGTCAGCTGGGGTCACCGTGGCTGTCCTCCACTGTGATAGGCTGTCACCCAGGGGTGAGGGGTCAGGATAATTAGGCATGCAGAATCCCAGCGCCGGTGTCCTAACGAAGTCTGAGCTCGTTAACGCACAGTTTTACACTCAGACCTGCCACTGCACTGCACTGCGCTGCACCGTCACACACACACACACACACACACACCTCTCTGCTTTGTTCCAGTGGTCAGGTACAGAGGCTGTCACTGCTCGAACGAAGGAGCACCCAGCTCTGCCACGGGGGAACAGGGGGGGAGATGCAGGCTTGTGAAAAGTTTAAAATATTTAAGTACACGGTTAAGTTTTTAGATTAAGACCAAAGCAGAAGTTTGACATAAAGAGATAAAACACAATAACTCAGATATGTGGTCCGTCAAGCTTAAATCTTAGAGTTTGGTGGGGTTTTTTAGTAAAGTTGTGTTGTTCTTTTCTGTGTAGACAAGCATAAGAGAATTAAAGCAGGTACAAAATGAGAAAAAAGGGACTGTCCACTCAAATCCTGCAGCTTAAAAAAGACGAAAAGCATTAAAAACACTAACAAGAAGGATGTGACGAACAGTAAAGGAAATATGGTGTAACATGAGGTTGTGTGACTTTTATTGAGCTGTGCCGCACACACAGATGTGACAAAAACATGCAGAGGGTATATAACGTGTGTGTGTGTCTTGGTGTGAGTGTGCCTTGTTGCTTCTGCCAGACTGGCCAGCTGGCTCACACCAAAACACAACCTGGATGTGTTTGTTAGCTGTTGACGGCCATCTGTGTGTTTGATTTATTCTGTAATATAGATTCATGACATATGGTCCCCTTTCAAACTCCCAATGTCAAAACGGTTTCCCTTCTTTTGTTATTCCTCTTTAGTGCTGGCATTAAAGAAAAAACCTTAAAGTTGTTTTCTGAATAAGTAAATCTACTGTAAATGCAGCTGCAGACGACCGTCATACTCTCAGCGCCTCGGGTAATCAATACGATAAACTTCAGGCTGACTTTAGGGCTGCACGATTAATCGATTTTAAATCATAATCGGATTATTTGATTATGACGATGTTAAAAAAAATTTCAATCGTCAAATATATTTTCCCCTCTATCATTTCTTGCACCTCCAGGCCAACATCTTGTGAGTTCCAACACACACCAGTGTAAACAAACATGGCGTTTGCTTCGCAGTTTCGTACGAAGAGTAAACCACTCCCGGCTGCAAAGTCTGTCTGAAGGCGGTATCAACCCGTCCACACGGAAACGAATTCAGGAGTAAACGCAAAAGTTTTTTGTCATATCGGCGTTTCATCTACACGGAAAGTGTAAACGAGTGTAAATCCGTAAACAAAGACCATTTCATCTCCGTGTGGATGTCATGTGACACACACCGCGTTAAAACAACGCATGCTTTATACATGCTATACACATGCTCTGTACTCTTCTTCTGTCTTTTATGCATTTCCTGTGCAGCATTACAGCGCCACTTACTGGCTTGGCATATGTACTACCGTATTTTTGGCACTATAAGGCGCATTGAAAATCCTTTTGGCTTGTCGGAGCGCTGCAGCTACCGTACCCTCGTGGAGTTATTGAATGAGTTAAATAAAGTTTGACTTATCCGACTGTTTTGTTTGGCTTAATGCGCTTTATAATCCGGTGCGTCTTATGTATGAAAAAAGACGTGTTCATTGATGGTGCACCTTATAATCAGGTGCGCCTTATCGTGCAAAAAATACGGTACACTGTTTTTAATGGTTTCGTTTTGAGAGATGATAGAAAAACTTTATTTTTAAAGTGAAGTTTGGTGAAAATGTCACTGAATAAAAAATCACAAAAAAAAATCGAAAAATCTGGATTTTATTTTTGGCCAAAATCGTGCAGCCCTAGGTTTAAACAAATAAAAGATGTCGGGAGAGTTAGTATTGAAGAAGAGTGTGCTGCAGTTTGTACTCATGAGGGTATAACACTGAAGGTCAAACTGAAGATCTGCTCCAACTCCAGCAGACTCACAGTCACATTTTTCATGTTTTTTTAGGAGAGTGGTGCTTTTTCTTTTTTTTTTTCTGTTTTTGCCTTCTTGAATGTTCATCCAGCACCTTCAAGTGGCTCTCAAAGCAGTCTCAGTCAAAAAAAACACAAAATTATTCCACATATCCACGAGGAAATTCCATGAGGAAATTCACTTTCCAGCAGTATGAAATATTAATCTCTCACTGCGAGTGTATTTGTGTTTCTGTATGATGGAGACTGAGCTTGAATTCATTGAGGGAAAAGCTGCGGGTTAGTCTGCACTCTCCTGTACTCTCATGTTTGACTGTTTAACCTCCTCAAATGTTGCCTGTCCTCTCTGTCTCCACAGATTCTTCCTCAAGTTTTTCCTCAAGTGCAACCAGAACTGCTTAAAAAATGCAGGCAACCCCCGAGACATGAGGAGGTTCCAGGTAGAAACCACTACACTTTATTTCCAGTCCTATGTGTTTCCATGTCCTCCTCCTCCTCCTCCATTCTCTCTCTTTCTCTCCATTTCACCGCGCCACATAAAAGTACACATAACTGTACGGCTGTTGTTTGTTACGAGTAAACACAGGAATGTGCATGTGCGTGTAAATAAGCTTTCAGCGCCTTTACAGGAAACATAAGATCCTGACCCCAACGACGAGTGAGAACATAAATATACAAACAACGCAAGGGAGACAAAGAGAGGGCGGCGTTGGAAAGAGAGAGAAAAGAACGAAAAATGTAAAGAAAAGAGGAAAAAAGGGGGAAGGAAAGAGGAAAAGGCGGAAGGTTGTGGGGCTGTGAGTAAGATTTAAAGCAGTGCGGTCTTTATTATTTCCTTATCTTCGCTGCTACAACACAATCAGGAAGCCACCACTTGAGTCTGAGTGGAGATAGTGGACGCCCAGGAGATACTGATAGATTTATTACACTGACGCACGTGTGTGTGTGTGTGTGTGTGTGTGCGTGCGGGATATGTGGATATGTATATGTGGGTATTTTACTTGTATTTGATTGTTTAGTGCGCCCAAGAGTGTATCTGAGTGTGTGTGTGAGTAAAATATATAGGACAGAGGAGAAGTCGTACAGTAGCGAGTGTGTGTGACAGTATCTGTGCTTCTAATTGTGCAGCTCTATTGTAGTGGAACCAGAGTAGACAGCTCTGTTTCCCTGGGAGATAATTAAGGGCCGGACCCATCAGGAACTATTGAACGGAGGAGGATAGACACCACACACACACACACGCTTTAACACACACACACACTTTGAGAGTGTGTATCACAGTGACTTAGTGGAGTGTGGAGTGTGATGGTAATAGCAGTGATAACGGGTTACATTTAAAGAGCTTTTCACAGTTTCACGCTTTTAACTCTTCCTCGCAAACGATCCCCAGACCCCCAACTTTGTACCTCCGCAGTTTTCCTTTTTTCTCATGGCTCTCTGCGTCTCTTTCTCCTTTTTCTCCTCTCCCCCTTTTTCCTCCCCTATGTCCTGCTGTCTCACCCGACCCTCTTTTTCTTCATCTTATCGCTCTCTCCCTCCCTCCCCTTCAGGTGGTCGTTTCAACTACGGTGAGCGTGGAGGGACACGTCCTGTCGGTCTCCGACAACATGTTTGTCCACAACAACTCCAAACACGGCCGAAGGGCCCGCAGGCTCGACCCTGTGGAAGGAACGCAGTCTTACCTAGAACACGGTAACACAAGACTCAGTGTGTGTGTGAGTGAGTGTGTGTGAGAGTGTGTGTGTGAATCCGTGTAAGTGTAAGCAGCATGGCCACCAGATGGTTGATGGTTTAATCCTATCAGGTGATTCCTGCCCCTCCATCTGGCTAATCCAACCGACTACACACACACACAAAGTGCATGGTGTGATGTTCTCTGTGTGTGTATGTGTGTGTGTGTGTTGCTGAGTCTAATATCATTATGATTCTTCTTCACAAACACACCCAGACTATGGGATGTTGTAATTCAGATGAGGCCTGATAATCACACACACACACACGCACACACACACACACACACACACACACACACACACACACACACACACACACACACACTTTCAGTTTCTGACAGATGAGCTTTTATTTTGGCCACACAGGATTGGATATCGGCTTATACACACATGACACTTACACAATACTGAAGTGACACAAAGCTGACTGTCTGCAGTATTGACACACACACAGACACACTAACCCTCCTGTGTGTGTTTTCATCTGTTTTATCTGATTAATTTGGAAAGAGAGCCGCTCTGATCTCACTTTGAGAAAACTGAACTTGTGATAAACAGAGCAGGATCTTCTGGCACGACGGCATCATAAATAAAAGAAGAATAAAAATCAACATCAATTTGTCCTTTTCTTTTTAGCTGGATTCAGGCCGTTGTTAATTAGTTTCTTTTCATTCGTGTTTCTTCTGGGCTGCATGTTTGTTATTTGTGTTCTGGAGCAGTTTTTGTAAGAGTATAAAGAATCACCGAGGTTCATTTGTGAGGTTTCAAAGCATTCATTTGAATCTTAAGAAACAGTCGGACTGATGTTTTAATTTTGGAAAATTTCCTAATATTATTCAGATAAGATGCAAGTCCGTTCATAATCAAAACTGGAACAAACAAGGGTTTTAAAATAGATTATGAAAAAAACAACAAGAAATCGAACATCTGGATAACAAAATTACTTGAAATGTGCCAAAATCTCAGGGTGCAACCTGAGATATGAGTTGCAGATGCAACAAGGGGTATGACAAGGCTTCCCTTCCTGTTAAAAAAAAAGTGATAATGTCTCTTAAAATAGGAAATAAATTTGTTCCTTAAAGACCCACTCCGATGAAAATCATGTTTTTCTTGATGTCTACATGTTCATATGTTCATTTTACTGATGCTACAGGACAAATGATGAGAAAACTAAACGAAAAATTGTATTTCTGAGTATTTCTGCATTCAAATCAGTGAGATTTCCTATGTCACAGATCCAACCTCCGCCCCCAGAGCCCCGCTATAATGCAGGCCAGACTTGGAGAAGTAGAGAGGACAATCGCAGAACAAGCGTGTGCATTAGTGGATTGCAACGCTCATAAGAAAGCTTAATATGATATTAACTTTCATCATGTCTGAGAGCTGAATAGCTTCTATGTTACCTGCTACTTCTACTACACCGTCAATGTTAGGCTGCAAGCTAGCATGAAGAGGAGTGTGATGAGCTCACTGTCTCCGCCCACGACTCAGAGGCAAATTGTTAATGACCTACTGGAGCTCTGCAGAAGCAAAGTCCTTTAAAATGACACAGGTAACACGATTTTGGCACAAAAAAAACCCTTTCTAACCACAATTTAAAGACCACTGATAACACTTTAAGTAGTAAAAATCGATGGGAGTGGGACTTTAAGCCATAATTGTCTCCTCTCTTCTTCATCAACCCTGACTGAAGTCCTCCTCTTTCCGTCAGGAGCAGCTCCCTGCATTAAAGCCATCAGTCCCAGTGAGGGCTGGACTACAGGAGGCGCTACAGTCATCATCATCGGAGACAACTTCTTCGATGGTCTCCAGGTGATCTTCGGTACCATGCTGGTGTGGAGCGAGGTCAGTCTGCCAACAACCGCCGTCCTGTCTGCGTGTCGTTTCAGCCCTCCGAACATTAGCAGTAATTTAATATGGGAACATATTTTCCCTGCTGGTACTTTTACTCTGTATGAGTGTGTGTTTCAGTGTGTTTCTGTGTGTGTGTAAATGTTGGTCTAAATAGGGTTTGCCTCTAATGAACCCCCGCCCGCTCCTCCCCACTTTCCTCACTGTCTGTTTCTCTCTGCTGATCAAAACAGCATATTTCTGATAACTATTGGCTCAAGGCGCACATATATTCACACTTACACACACTTATATACACACACACACATGCACACACACAGGGCGCACTATCAATTACCCCGTGGAACTCCTCTACAAAATGTTTATTTGTCTTCTGACTCCACTCACCGTGTGCGACGAACGACCATGGCTCACTTCCAACAACAACACCGAGTGTGTTTGTGTTTGTGCGTGTGAGTATGTGCATCCTGGCATACATGGATGAGAGTGTGTGTGCGTGTTTGTGTGTGTTTGTGTGTGTATATCAAGAGCTGAGGGGTTTGTTTACAGTGTTGAGAGCCACACTTACACACACCAACATGTACAGAGTCTCTGTTAGTTTAGTCCGGACTGACTCAGCTATCAGGCGTTCATTTTCATGGATTTTAGCCAACAGACTGTTTCATTTGCACTCAGTCTGATTATTGATTCTGAAGTGAGAATAAACACTTTTTTGAAAGAATTCAACGGTGGAGAGGGAGTCCACGTTTGCCAAGTTCTGTTTGTCCTCAGCTGTCTCTCCCCTACCTTCAGATTCATCCCAGAACCCGGGCCAAATATTACGAGCTATTTCTGAAATAAATATGCTGCAAAAGAGTCTCATTCAGCTCAGAAAGAAACCTTTTCTTATTATATACATCAGGATTTTCTGCAGCATCACAAATATTTGATTCAGACTCGGGATGGGCAATGATTTTGAATATTCGAATAGTTCATAAGATTAGACAAGATACCTCTTTATAAGTCCCAAAACGGGAAATTCCCAATTTACAGTTCATCCCTTCATAGAAACAAACAGTAGACAGATACAAACAAAGGGGGGACAGGAAGAGGAGAACTGTCAGGGCGCCTCTTTTTTTTAGATGAGAAAAAAGGAGAACAGGAGGGAGGAAGAGGGGAAAAAAACTCCAAAGACTCCAAACTGTTCTCCTGTAGGGGGGCACAGTGTGGGATCAGTAAAAAAAAAACACCTCAGCACATAAGCAACATCATAAAAAAACTTGCACATGTAGAGGGGGGCAGGTGTCGCAGCAGCACAGACACTGGGGTGAGCGCAGCCAGGATGGGACGATTCGACGATGGTTTTGTTTTTAACCATAAAACAAAAAAGGCGTTTTACCGACACCTGGAAATGACGCGATAACACTGAATGTCGCACAAGTTAACACTGCGAATCATACAAACAGCAGAAAAACATGTAGGGACTTTAATAGGCATTAAAAAGATCTGTGAGGAGCTCCTTCAAAAAAATAAATGGAAATGAAGTACAAGGTTAAACATGCATATCACAAATCGACAACAAGTATGCACAATCGTTTAAGAGTGAGGCATGTTCATACACAAGACAGTTCAAAGTACAAAACAATAGTCCATTTATCTTTATATACAGGATATCAATGCTTACCCACACACAAATGTTTTCTTAATGTTTTCTATATAAGATAAAAGTGTCTCCTTTACCTAAATGATTTAACTCCTAAGTGAGATTGGTCATCAAATGCAAAACTGCATGAAATCCTCGTGTTACACAGCGTACTTAAACTTTCCTCACATTAAAAACACAAATCCACAAACTCCAATAATGTTTGAAGCTCTAATCGCTCATAGCATCAGGTTATTATAGTCAAAACCTGATTTAGGTAAGGAGCAATTTATCGGTCGTTTGCTGCAGATATGTTTTAATGCATCGCGTAAATCAACTAGTAGTTGTTCAGAGATCCCAAAAACACCTTAACAGGTTCCCAGACAACCCCACAAATTCCCTGTAATTATATTTCTAATACTAAACAACAAAAATTGTGAGCTGTGTGATATTTTTACAGGTTTCATACCTTTTCTTTGTCAAAACTTCCTCCTATCAGATTAGAAACACTTAGATTATTAGAGTTCGGCTCTAGTTTGTGTCGGTTTGAGATTCTTGGACAAGCCACCTGTCGGTTCCCAAACAATGAAGCCATAAGCTTGACGCTCTCTTCCCTCGTCATCCACCTCGCAAGCAACAAAAACCTCCACATGATCATCTCGTTGGTTTTTATAATTTACTTCAAAAAACAAAGCAAGATACAAAAGTCCAACATGACCATAAAAACAAAGGAGTGGCTCCTCTCCATGATGCCTGATGTGACTGAACGCTCAAGTTAACTACACACACAGATAGCCATACATATTAAAGGCTCTATAGGCGATTTTTTGAACCTGTAAATATCCATACTGATTTTTACGTTAAAGGAACTTATCAATAGGAATTATCTAACTGTAAATAATGTAAATAGCTAGAATTTTACCACAATCAACACAAATATAATTTAATACATAAACTTAAATTATTATCCAAATATTGCTGAACTCAAATCGGTGTTAAAAAGTCATAATCAGGCTTAAATAAGTCAAGAATGAAGTTGTCTTCAGGTGTTTCTAGAGACTTTGTCGCAAATTTTCCTTGTGTTTCCTTCCCTCCTTTCCTCTAGTTGATCACGCCGCATGCCATCCGGGTGCAGACGCCTCCCAGACACATCCCCGGGGTCGTGGAGGTCACCCTGTCTTACAAGTCCAAACAGTTCTGCAAAGGCACACCTGGACGGTTCATATACACAGGTAGGTCGACCGTATACATGTACGCGCACACGTAGATACAGACTTTCACTGCATGTATTTTTGTCGAGGTGAACTTCTTTAAATGTGCGTTTAAGAGCCTGTGTCTGGTGTATATGGTTCAGTTCACTCTCAGGCCAGACAGTGTTGAACTAATGACTGTAGATTAGTCAACATTAACGAGCCGCACTCGTTACAATGTTGCCATAATCACAGGCTCGTTAAAGCAGCTACAATTAAACAGTCTGCTCTTTATAGGCCTCCATACTGAAACTATTAGTGAAATCATCCAGAACACCCAGTTTACCAACACACACACATTAAACACACACACATTAATCACACAACATGCTGGAAAAAGAGAAAGAGTGAGTGATTTCTGCCCGCGCTGTTGACTGTGAATGAGTGTTTTCCTGCTGGAGGAGAATTAAGAGGAACGAAGGAGAACATGTGGGTGTATGTCGGAGCGTTTTAGTCCATTTTATTTGCACATACATGTAGAAACGGTCGGAGGTGATGTGATGTCTGGTATTGATCCACTCAACATGGCTCCATCACACCATAACGATGACGTCATAACCATAAAGATAGAGACAGGGGAGACGTTAAAGACGTTTAACGACACAATTAACCCGAGATAAATATGAAGATTTAATCCTGATCAATGAAGATGAAAAAACTCATCATGGATTAGTTGTCAGTTTTAATGTACCTGATAAAAGCTTTAATATTTCCTATTCTATGACGTACGTTAAAGAAAGTGATATGTGTTTTTTTTATTTTATTAATTTAACCCCCAGATCTAGTCATTTCTTCATCAATAATAGCACTTTTCTTACATTATTTTTTTTCTTTACGGTGATTTTTTTTTTTTTTTTACACTGACACCATTACTGAAAACAAGATTAATAAGGAAACAGGTAAGGAATGTTTATTTGAATAGCACCATTCATACACAAGGGCATTCAAAGTGCTTTACAGATGCAAGGAAATACACAAAAAATTTAAAAAAGAGATGAAAATGATTTAAAATCAAAAAGATGTAAAATTATTTAAAATCAACAAGATAAACAGATTCATTTTTTTCTTCTGTTCCCTGTTTGCCCCAAAATATGAAAACCATTGTTTCCCATAAAAACAAAATAAGTCACAAGCTTTCAGACTCGGGGCTCTCCATGTGGTACTTAGTATTTTCTTTGCCTATCTCAGACAGTATTAGTTTTCTCATCGTCGATCTCGGATGGTATTTGTTGTACTAGTTTTCCCTTGTCTATCATGGGGCGGTATTAGCTCTCTCTTGGCCTATCTCAGACGTTGTTAGTTTTCTTTACTTCTATCTTGGACGGTATTAGTTCTCTCTTCGTCTATCTTGGACGGTACTAGTTGTACTAGTTTCCCCTCGTCCATCTCAGACAGTAGTAGTTATACTAGTTTTCCATGTCTGTCTTGAACAGTATTTGGTAAGAGAGAGTGAGGTTAGCAGAGGCTCTTGTATCTAGAACCATAGCCTTGGTACCTGGGATGTGCAGTTCAGCGGTCAAGCCAAACCAGCACTGTGGCAAGTTTATTCAATTGCATAATTCCAGATTTTTAGCTCTCGTTGATTTTGCGAGCCCATATCTCTTGCTGAGCTTTTCCTTTGTTAGTCTGACATCTATGACAAGAACTCAAATAACACAATCAGCCCTAACCCTAACCCCTATGAGTGACCACAAAACTGCAGCCACAAAATTTTGAGTGCCTGTAGGACGCTAAACAGAGTGACTATATGTGGCTATCATGCAACAGTAAGATTGTTATTTTGATTATGACGGGTGTATGATAATTTTACCAAGATATTTATTAAGATATTAACTGGATATTTTTCTCTGTAACCACATAAAACTTCCCCTGCTGCTTGTGCTGTGCTGCACCGAATTGATGCGCCGTGCCTTGCGTATCTGATCTCCTTGCGTATCTCTGGAGCAGATCCGAAGAGGATTCTGTGGAATCACAAACATTGGTTATAATGCTTGCGTATTTGATCCACCTGCCGTGCTGGAGCGGAGCGAAGCCGTTTCAGATCCTGTGGGTTTTGCCCGCTACTTACTCAAGAGAAGTTCAGATGGTTACAAATCTAGTGACCTAAATCTGGTGGTTTGAGTGCAGCACCACCGAACATGGACGACAACAATAGGAGAAGACAGATTGAGTTTAATAGTGGAGGCAGATGTTCAGAAAATCAATTATAATGAGTGCAACATATTTCTATTTATACCACTACTCTTTATTATTCCAGAAACCTTCTTGTGTAAAATGAAACATGCCCTGATGGTGGACTATCTTTGAAGATCCTTTAGGAGGTTCATACCCCCTAAGATCCACCTTTACTCAAACTATGGAAACGACCAATTTTGATCTTTATTACTTTTGTTGGAGATGTGGAGGCATCGGTATAAATGTGTTTTGTCTAGTTTGACAGACTAGACCAAAATGGCGCCCCCCTTAGGAACCACCAAGCAAGTACAGAGGCAGAGCAACGTACATCAGACTTAAAGGCAGAGCAACGTACATCAGACTTAAAAGGCGAGAAAGTTGAAAACAGCAAAACAAACACGAAGAAAGTTTTTAGATATCAGTAAAAAGTTTAAAGGGAATTTTTTTTAAGCTGTGTTTGGTGTCGTTTGAACATCCCTGGTCGGTAGAAAAAGGTCCCCCGCCTCCGCCAGTGTTCCTCAGTCAAAACATCTTTACGGACCCCGAGGCGAGCCGGCCGGTAATTGGTGCGTCTGCCGTCAAACCGCTTCTCCTATTGGGCGGAGATGACCTCCAGTGACCCCGTGATTGGCTGATGGCTTCAACATGTGAACCAGGAAACGTGATCCGTCGCTGCGGTCGCCCGACCCCGCCTGAAGTTTGACTTCTCTATGGCAGCCGTGGGTGAAAGGTTGCGGCGATGGAAGCTGATTGGCTGATGTGGTTTTTCAGTGGCTTAGCTGTGCGGTTGCCTCTGGGTGTGAAGACCGAGCAATTAAACACACACACACTCACATATGCAACAACACACAATGCAAATACACACAAAGTTCTCACAAAGGGTCATATCTTACACAACTTACCACACACACACACACACACACACACACACTTTTAAGCAAGAGAGAGAGTTAAAAGTAATTGTAAATCAGAGATATGAGGGAAAGATGGTGGGTAGTCTGGTTAACAGATGGTCTACCACACACACACAAACACACACACACACACACACACACACTCTGTACACATGCATACACACCAGCTGTATGACTGCTTTATCAGCCTAGTGGGAGAAATAAACATTGTCAACATCACACACTTGTATAAAAACACACACTATGGTAAAGTAACAATCGATACATGCACACACACACACACACACATACACACAGATACACACTTTCATATGTAGAGCTGATTTATTGTCGGTGCAGCTGCAGAGGAAAAATCCATATCTGTGTAAAAGAAACTTTGAGCAAATGTCATCGTTTTGCATTTTTTCTCTTAAACACGAGATGTAATTTTAGTTTTTTAGTTTTTAACGCAGAAAAAATAAAAAATTATTTATACAAAAAAACAAAAAGAGAGAGAGAAAGAAAGATGGACTTATTAATCCAGGTTTTAGAGTATTGATCCAGTCAGAGCCGGATCATGCATACAGCAACACACACATGTTCATACACACATACACAGAAACACAGAGAAGAAGAAGAAGTCAGAAGAAGAAGAAGAAGAAGAAGAAGAAGAGTTTAGGAGAACGAGATCTCATAAGGAGAAGAATGAAGCAATAATTCAGTGGTATTGAACCGCTGGCTGGCCAGGGAATCGATCTCACCACACCTTCCTCCCCTCACTCCTCCTCCTCCTCTTCCTCTTCTTCTTCTCCTTTTTCTACATCAGCCTCTCTGTCTTCTCATCTAGTTTCACCTTTTTTTTAAACAACGTCACAAAATAAACAGAAAACTTCTGCATAATAAATGACCACAAATCCCAGACAGACAGCTCCGGCACCAAAAATACCTTTTCCTCCTCCTCCTCTCTGCCATTTCCCCCTCTTCTCTCCCTCCTCTCTGTCTGCCTCCTCTCTGCCCGTTTTATTGTGAAACAGGAGTGGAGGGTCTGTCCTCATGAAACTTCTATGAGTATTGATCTGCGGGCAGCTCAGAGTCTGAGAGGAAGAGTGAGGCTGGAGGAGGAGTGATGGAGGAACGGGTGGATGAAAGTGGAAGAAGGTGTAGGAAAGAATGAGGGGGAAGGAGGAGAAGAGAGGGGGGTGAGTAAAGGAAAGCAGAGGAGGGGAGGGGGTTCATGCAGGGATGCTTTCATGAGCCTAATAGTGTCAGAATGAGTCAAGAGAAAATCTCTGTTTCCAAACCGCCTCCTGAAGTGTTGATGTGTTTATTGTCTGAGTCTGAGGGTCACAAATGAACATGAGACATGATAAGATTTTAAGAAAGAAACCGATAAACGAACGATGAATGTTTGCATCGAATACTTCACACTCTCCTTGAAAATCTATTACTCATAAAAAAACAGCACAGGTCATTCCTCATCATTACGCTGATGTCTTTTGCACATGCTGAGGAAAGCTTCTGGCTAAATCAAACACTGATAGGAAAGATTAGATTTCAGCAAATAGTGAAAATTTCTTGAACCTGAACCAAGTCTTCGTGTTTGTTTAAACTTTGTCTCCATGAGCAGATTCTAGGCTAAAATGTGGACTCTGTGCTCAAGGGTCTGAAGTTTAGTGCGTACTGTTTGTCGTAGACATAAACCGTATGTTAGGGTGACCATACGTCCTCTTTTACCCAGACATGACAGACTTTTTGGGAGGCTGTCCGGTTTTGTCCAGGGAAGTTCAAAAATCCTTCAAATGTCCAAAGTTTTGTACGAAAGTTTAGAGTTTGTGCTGTGTGGATTTACTGAGTTAGAAACACACAAAAGACACACAATCAGACCCCAAAAACACCCAAGATCAACTATTAACTGACTCCGCCCCCCACATAGTCATGTCCTCTTTTTGGGGATTCAAAATATGGTCGCCCTACATAGAATGGACGCCGTCTGCCTCCTCGCTTGGTCAAGCCACCGTGAGAATAGCACCCTCTGGTGACAGGCTGCAGTATAGGTCATAAATCCCGCCTCCTCCAGCAATCCCTATGGAGCTGTGAACAAACTTTAGAAATTTATCACACAGAATATAAATTTTTCTCCCTCCTGGTTGCGATGTTGACATGTTATTATAAGACTGGTTTGTGTTAAAGTCCTCTTTTTTCTGTACAGTTCTGGACACTTGATACAGCCTACGGGCGTACAAAGATTGCGTAGCTCACCCGGGGGATACGCTGTTTGAGTCGAGCATTATCACAGCGACTCTCCCGCCGAATGAGTACAACGCTACTGCGCAAGTGGTGGTTTCAGGAAGTGGAGAAAATCCCAGAAATACCGAGAGAAATTCGGCTTCAAATTCGTGTGATGGCAGAAGTTGTCTAAAGTATATACAGTCTATGGTTGTATGTCTGTCGTCCAAGTAGTGTTGCAAAATCTCCGCAGACTGTATGGGGAGCAAAAACAGGAGGAATACAATCCACTGAAAAAGTCGGGGTTGGTGAAGATCGTCCGACTTTCCGAGTCGTAAATCCGACTTAAGGGGTGGAGTTCCATATTAATTTCTGACTCGGAGCTCGGAAATACCGACTCCGGAGTACAACTGGAACCAATATAATGTGCGACTCCAAAGATTAGCTTTATGAGTTATTTTCGACTCTATTTTTGTCTTTTGTGTTTTTTGCATATTCTGTCTAGTGGTATTAAATTACAGGCATGCTAAATGAATAAAGAGTTGCCAATATTTTGAAAAGCTAATGAACACATTCATACAGCTTGGTCTTTTTTATTTGTCTCCTTCAACACTTGCACCACAGGCAGCTAACTTTTGGTGTTTTCCTGAGCATTTCTCGAGATTTACACCAAGCAAACTATCATTTAAAAAAGGGATTTGTAACCCCTGAACCCCTCTCAGAATATCCACTGTACTGTCTCCGCTTTTCTATCGCACTCGAGACCAAAATCACAGGGGGAAACCCATCTGTAAGCAAAGGGTACATCTCTGTCTGTTTTTGGTAAATGCACTCTGACTGGTATCACCGATGGCTTTTACAACTGATGTGTAATCAATCGGCCGCTTTTGCTGCACTGCTGCTATTTCTGTGTCTGCAGAGGAACCACCGCAGAAAAATCGTTGGAGAAACCTGACCTTTTGGCATCGACGTGCACATAAACACATACACATACATAACCTCCAATATATCCAGACAGGCCTTCTATAACTAATAAACACACATACACGAATATTCACACAACATCTAATCTAATTTAAGGAACGCATTGTTCTATAAATACAGAGTCAGTTGGAGACACATTTGGCCAAAAGCATTAAAACCACTGTTAGTCGTCCTGTCGTGTGTGTGTCTGTGTGTCTGTGTGTGTGTTATCTTGGTAACAACACAGTTAAGTCTCTGGAGATTCACAGAGTGTGTGGATCTGACACTGGCAGTTAATTCTGACAGTTGATATCCCACCGACTGTTGGCAGCTGTTTCTCCAGGTTTTATTTTTTTGGACCTTAACTTTGTTAAAAGTGTTTTTCCCCCATTTTTGGACTCTTTGACACACGCTCTCCCCTCCTCTCCACTTTCCTTCTCATCAACATTAATTCCCCAAGACATGTGAATACTTTTATGATTCACATAAATCAAGACTTATCCTGTTTTTTTTTTAATAACGATTTCTTGGAGATTGGAAATATTTGTTCATGTTGATTGAACATCTGGTATTTTACTGCTCATAATTTATGAAGTTTTGTTGCTAACAAATTGAGTGTTTTAGGACATAATCGAAACCAGAAACTTGGGTGTGATGCGATAATTAGACAAAAGCGCACACGCACTCATACACTCCTACACACACTTGGAGAAACTAGCAAACAAAACAAATTCTAAGACAGTCAGCTGCAAGTAATTTATCAGTGCTGGATGTGGAAAGTCCCAAATATCACTCCAGCTGCACATCTGAACATCACACACTTAAACACACACATACACACTAACAAAGAGGCAATAACCGGGGTGCGTACACATGTTTAGTTCAGATAAATCAACTTTAGCAGAAAAACACTTTAAAGCGTCGTCAAGCTTTCAGAGCTTTACTTGATTGATGTTTTGATTGGATTCAGACTGTCGAAAAACACTTAGTGTTCTTGTAAAACCTTGAGATTATACCTGCAGTGTCATTATCACTTGTGCTCTTGATTTAGCATCAGTAAATCCTTCAGGTCTACTCGTCTCTGCACCTTTTGTGTGAATCATCAAATCATTTGCAGTCTGCCACACGGTTACTGACTGTGATCCCATCTGTACAATATCAGTTTCTCGGTTTGAGAGTTTCTTCTAAATTACTTCCATGTTCACTTCTTGTTGTGTTTCATTGAATCATGAATCAGTATTTTCCAACATGGAGCTGAGGCAGGAATTTAGACTAGATATCTGCTGTAACTATAGAGCGCAGCATGAATTTATTAGTGTTTTCAAAACACCCTCCAAACCCTAAGAAGATATACGTATCACTCTAAGCCAGGGGTGGGCAATTAATCTTTACATGGGAAACCTGAACTGTGTTGGAGGGCTGAACCGACAATAACTTCAACCTTTTTCTGCTCAATATTCATTTTCTTCTGTTGTATAAAGCTGTAATTTAAAGCCACAGACATTATATACATAGACACCTCATTACTTGCTGGAGCATAATCCATCGTTACCACCAAACTGGATGGGTCTCCACACTCCAGGCTCGCACAAGAGCCAAACGGAGTCAAGTGAGAACGAGCAACTATAGCCGACGAAGTATTGAAACTAGATCATGTAGGATTACATTTCACAAGTGAGATTCTAAAATAGTTATGGTTATTTTTTTAATGTGTGACAGTGTCCTGTACATAGACTGTATATAGAATGGACAGCGTCTGCCTCCTTGCTGGGAGAAGCCACCACGAGAATAGCACCCTCTGTTGACCAGGCTGCAGTATAGGTCATAAATCCCGCCTCTGCCAGCAAAGCTTATGGGGCTGTGGACAAACTTTAGACATTGATTACACAGAACATAAATTTTTCTCCCTCCTGCTTGTGATGTTGACATGTAGTTACTGTCAGACTGCTTTGTTCTCAAGTCCTCTTTTTTCTGTGAAGCTCCATTTTTAAAAGTTATTAGGAGGTTCATGTTGGCTATGATTGACACCTGATACAACCTATGGGCGTTCAGGGAGATACACCCGGGGGATACACTGTTTGAGCCGAGCGTCAACACAGCGACTCTCTGCAACTGCGCGGCGCTGGTTTCAGGAAATGAAGAAAAATCCCTGAAATACCGAGAGCTATTTGTCTTCAAATCCGTATACAGGCGTGAGGCGGAACCAAGTTGTCCATAGTATATACAGTCTATGGTCCTGTATTATAGCTACATCTCAAACCAAACTGTGTGAAAATCAGGCAGAAAGTCGGAGAGTTACGATTAAAATGGTTGGGCATTCCTACCTACTTAAATGCACTGGAGACGAATGGGGGACCCATCCAAGATGGCAGCCGTGCTGATATGTGAGCTCTAATAGGCAGCGTCAGTCTATGAGCCGTCCACATATATTATGTCTATGTTTAAACCTGCAGGTCTAGGATGTACGCACGTGTGTCCTAGACCTGCATGAGAGAATGTTGTGATGCAAGCACCGCAGGACTATTTATTATAAATAAAACACATGAGCTATGCGGACATTATAGTTTATAGTCTTCCACTATAGAGCAGCATCTGCTGTTACTGGTCTACCACTGCTCAGTTTATCGAATTATGACTTTTCTGTCATTTTATTTGCTTGAATTGCTGGTCAAATGTGTCTGAGCTGCTCATGTTCGGTCAAAATACTTAAATGCTCTACTATCCAGATGTAAACAAGCACACAAGGCAGGTGTCCCAGTCTGGCAGGTGTCCCTTGTATCTTTACGTCATTCTCAATCTATCCTACATCTCTTACACAAAAATAAATTCCAGATTAAAGACACGAAGAAGTGTTTTCATTGACGGTTTTAAAAATTCACTCTCTCAGTATCCATGATGACATTATGAAGAGTTCAGCTGCACCTTTGAGAGCAGTCTGAGCTTGTTTCTTGAGACCCAGTGACTTTCAGACTTTTCCAGTAAGCTGAAGTGATCATATTATGTTTTTTAAATGTCTGATTCTTGTAGGAAACCTCTTTTTCTTTTCTTTTTTACATAATCCCCCCTCTGTCTCTCTTACCTCTCTCCTCTGCAGCACTAAACGAGCCAACCATCGACTATGGCTTTCAAAGGCTACAGAAAGTCATTCCTCGACACCCCGGGGACCCCGAGAGGCTGCCAAAGGTACGAATGCTACTTCCTGTGCATTTGCTATTTGTCTATTTATTCACGGTTACTTGATAAGGAGCCTAGGATAAACAGGGCTCTTTCTTTTAAGGAGACTTCAAAATAAAAACAAAACTATAGCCTCAACAGAGATCAAACCGGCAGATTTTTGGTGGCGTTCAGGAGTAAGTCACTCTGCTATCAAAGAACATACACACAGAGATGTGCAAACATTAATTCAGAACTACAAAATAATTTGTGTTTACGTTTTGTTTGTTTTATGTGAGAGCATGTCTCCAAGTCTCCTGTGGGTTGTGTTTTTACCTCTCGGTGAACTCTGCGTGTGTGAGAGCTACTTAGCCTCGCTCACAGGGTGAGAGTCTGAATCTTTTACAGATCAGAGAGTCACTTCTGATTATTTGTTTATCGGCGAGAAATGAAGTACGGAGTTGAAAGTACAGCAGATGTAAACAATTAACACCAAAAGATGAGCTCTGCTTTGATTTCAAACTCTGTCATCTCCATCCATACACGCAGGGCGACGTTTCAAAGCTCTCGTGTGAGGGAGTTAACGTGAGTGAGCGTGTGTGAGAGAGAGAGAGAGAGCGTGATCTGACAGGGTGGTTGGGGTCGTGACCTTTCAAACAGCTGCTGTTCATTGAGTCGCCGTCCCTAACTGGAGCTGATCCAGGATTGGCTGTCTCTGGTTGTGACATCACCAGAAAATGGGTGGCTGTCCATGATGTGATCATGTGGCTATGTTGTGATGTCAGCGTGGGTGTGAAGCTGAACATCCCGACTCCCGCACACGTGTTGGCAATAAAACGTTTTAATGGACACACAAAGTTCACACCTCGAATGTTAGTGAAGTGTTGATTCACAGTCATGAAGTAAGAAGTGGGTTCTCAGATTTTATTCACCTGGAAAAGACATCAGGAAAATCTTCTATATTTGCATATTTACACAGAAAGAGAAGAGAAGGGTTATATAAAGAGGTTTAAGTTAATCTTATCAGACCATCAAATCACCATGATCCAGTTTTTATTACGACAATATATCCAGAGAGCAATCCAAACAGGACAAAACGTCTCGAAAAGGTCTTAATTCTGTCTCCAAAATTTGCTCATCTATACTCTTAAAGGTAGGGTAGGATTAAAGAAGCATCTTATTTGTGGTGTATAAACAAAAAAGTTTTAATATCAGTCAATAGTTATTAGTTATTGATGACATTTAGGAATGTCATGATATCACCGTGTTCTGTTATGTCTGTGTAGTCAACATTTTAAACTATTTGGCGGTCCGCTCTTTCTGACTGTAAACAAAGCCGTTCTCCGCCTCCCCCGACCTGATTGGTTGTGAGGCGGACGCTGCTCGCCTGTGTCGTTCACGAGCCCAAACAAAGTTAGCGTGCTACAATATCAGACAGTGGAAACCAACCAAAAAGTTCAGAAAATTGTCTGAATCCTCCTTTGGCAGTGACTGCCATGACAAGCAAGAAAACAAAGTAAATACCGGAGACTCTGGCAGAATAACGGGCGCTTAAAAAGGAGGTAGACCGGACAAGAGCTAAGAAGTTGGGTCAACATAAAATGATGGGGGACACTTCGGGATCTTCGTGACCCTGTAACCTTTCTGCTGGACAGGTAAACCGCTTTAACAAAGTAAGCCAAGTGTCTGTAACAGAAGTGTTTCTTGTCATACGGGACCTGCTGTAGCGTGTTGTAGCGCCGCTAAACTGTTGACCTCGGGTCCTGGACTATGTCACTTTATCCTAGTTGTAGAAGTCCTGCAAACATTGTGTTTGCTGGTAGTCTGTTGGCATCTACAGTAGCACCAATGCTTTTTACTTTCACTTGGAATGGGCCCCATCAACGAGACCAAACACAACTCACCTCCTCTCTTCCAGCAGCCGCTTGTTTGCAGCGAGACCTCAGGCCAGTCTATTACAGTATACCGCGGGGTGACGCAGCTCAAGGAAGAACATTTATGATCATTACTTTATCATTTCCTTGAAGTAATAATCATCATAATAATCCTTTTGCACTGCAGACGCGGTAGTTCTTCTACCTTAGCATCTCGGTCTGATCGCATTTCAAACAAGCGGCTGCTGGAAGAGAGTAGGTGAGTTGTGTTTAGTCTCTTTGCTAAAGAAATTAGTCAATGTTAAAAAGATGTTTGATGGCTAGTACTATGTCTGTGACCCTATATGTACTGTTGATGAAGTTAGGTGCTGTTCTGAGCATTATTTGAGGTTATAGAGTGGCGTTCTTGTTGAGGTTTGTTTATGGCTCCTCAGACCGCTGTGTATTGCTATCGTGCGGTCGTTACTAAAGTTGGTATAACTAGAGAAGCAAGCGGTCGGCAACATCATTCATCTCTGGAGGGGGTGTCTAACTCGGTGTTACGGAGTTTGACCCTGAATTAATTTCAGGTCGGAATATCCCTTTAAGTCAAAAAACTCCAAGTATTAAAACAAGAGCACGCCTGTAAAAAGTTAGAGGAGCTACAAATATCTAGAAAGGCTTTTAATAGCTTAAACTCGACAGAAAAATGAGTGCAGAAAAAAAAAAAGAGTCTGATCCTGTAAGTGACGGTCGTTCGAGCAGCTGTTTCAGGGAAAGTGCTGACTCACTTACTTTTTTTGGGATTGACCAACACACAAACACATACAGTATGCACAAGCCAATGATCACCCAGCATGACACACACTTTGTTAACACATGATGTGTCATGCTTCCACTTTCCTCTCCTGGAAGTAAAATAAAACAAAACCTCTCCCCTGATCATGTTGCTGCATTTTTGAATACTACGGGTCATTTAAGACAAGCGATGTTCTGACTCAGTCCTCTCTGTTCCCATGAAGAAAACTGGAAGAGAGGAGAGGGAAGTTCCTGCTTCTTCACTGGCGCTCAATTTTCCATCATGTTATTTTACCACACAACACTTCAGCATCACACATACAAACACCGGTTTACTGCAAAGAAGGATGAATATTTCTGATTGTACTTCTCTGAGGCAGAAAGGAGAGAGAAAAAAGCCTTTTTACTCGACCCTGAGCTATGACTCTGATACCTTCACTGTAAATGAGATCATGATGCTCTCTGGTCCACACAGGGTTCCTCTTATATGTTTCTGTGTGTGCATGTGTGTATGTGTGTGCGCACGTGAGCGTCATGCGTGTTCAGTCCTGGGTGATTCATCATGATGAAGCCATGTGGTCAATCGAACCCTGAGACTTCATTACTACTGCCCCCCAGAAGTCACCGTGTGTGTGTGTGTGTGTGTGTGTGTGTGTGTGTGTGTGTGTGTGTGTGTGTGTGTGTGTGTGTAAGTGTTTGTTTGTTTGTGTGTGTTTCTGTATCAGTTGTGTTGTTTCTTTATTCAAATGCTGGATATTTTTGTGTGTGTTGTTGTGTGTGTTTGTAGCAGGTTGTAATGATATTGGTAGGTGGAGGATGTAGTTGGCGCCATGCGGCACTTTTTGTAGGTATTGATCAGTACTTTTTATCGAAGGTATGAGTGTTTGTTAGGAGACCAATGAAAAAGGTGGACATACACACACATACACACACACAGACACACACGTAGACAGACAGACAGACGGGGCAGTGAAGTGTATGAGAGGATTACTGGTGGACAGACGATTCTTTAATTGTTCAGTGAACATTGAGGGGATTTTGTTTTACACACACACACAAACACACACTTACATCGACACACACACACACAAACACACACACACAAACACATCAGTGTTCAGCTGCCAGTTTGTGTCACTATGATCCCTTCAGCATCCATCCATATGTGCACATACAGTTAATATACAGAGTTACACACATATGCACACACACTGTATTTACCAGGGGTGTAACGATTCATTTTAACAACAATTCGTACCATGATTCGTGGTTGTCGATTCAATCCAAGGACAATATTGGTTCATATGATCGGAACTGATTCAGTTTAATTTTTCATCTGAAGGTAGGGCTGGGCGATACACCGAAAATTTACAGATTCCGACATTTACGACAATAACTGACGTAATTTTGCCCATATCAGTATATTCTGTGTCAAAAATAAATAAATCTAAGTTGGTTTTGGATGTGTGTAGGTAGGCTATGGTCTCCTGTCCCTTTAAGACGCTGTCCTACGTAGGAGACGTGACTCCACCCCATCCAGTCTGTAACAAAGAGGGAAAGACAGGTGAGGAGATGGAGGACGGTTCAAAAGTTGTAGCAGCTGAAGTAGATGAAGTTAATGTGGGAGGGGGTGAGCAGCTTGTGGAGTAGTTATCATCCATTTATCGTTATCGAGGTGAACTGATCAATATATCCTGATATTGATTCGAGGCCATATCGCCCAGCCCTACACCTTAGAAGTAAAATGATTGTTATTTTTAAAGTTAGTAATCTGTCTTCATTCAAATTTAAAAAAAAAACAAGTGAAATTCAACATTAAACAAAGATAAAAAGCTGAGTTCTCTTTCCCAGAAAACAAGCTGCTCAGGAAATCTGACCACTGTTTGTAACCTGTTTTCAAACTGGTGACTTCCTCTGGTGACTCACTCTGCTGACATCTGTGAGCGACTCAATTTGATGATGTCAGACATCGCACTGAGGTCATGTCATCGGCATCGCCACGATGAGTAATCCCTATGCGCCAACACAGAGCAGAGACGATGAAACCAACCCTCTCTCTCTCTCTCTCTCTCTCTCTCTCTCTCTCTCTCTCTCTCTCTCTCTCTTCTCTATATACCGCTGTCTCTCTCGCCCATAAAGTCACATGTCGATGTTTAACATCAGCAGTTAGCAGAGATGAAATCTAAAACCGCACATCCTGACACTATCTCACATCATATTAGTCAGGGGAGACATTCCCCAGAGGGTGTGTGTGTGTGTGAGTGTGCATGCATGTCAATACTTGTGTGTCTTTGTGTGTGTGAGTTTGTACCCCACATCCCTCTGAGCCTACACGTTAAGTATGACATCATCTCTCCGCAAGGTGTGACCCAGCATGTACAGCATCCTTAATGGGACATTAGAGGCGGATCAAACAGCTAATGTATCAGCATTAGGGAGGAATAAGTCATGTGTGTGTGTCATGGCGCATGCACATCACACATATATCTGACCCCTCAAATACTGAGCTCAGCGTTTCTGGGTCCTAATGCATACAGTGTGTGCAGCGTGTTGTATAATGTATGGTTATTATCACATTAAGGTCGGTCATAACTCAGACAGTAAAAGCACAGAGACGTCTCGTGTTGTACTTCCTCTCTCTGTCTCTCTTTAACTCATCACCCGTCTGTCAGCAGATTCACCTGAAACAGACGAGAATAGATTACGCTCACTCAAACAAATCCTGATCGGTTTGATAAACTTGTCAAGTTCTTTTCACCGAGACTGACAAGACTTCATAATAAGATGACAGACGAGCACACGTCAGTCACATACACTATAGATTAACAGAGAAAAGCAGTGTCGGAAAATAACATGAAACGCAGCAAAAATAAAAGATTAAAGTTTCGGAATCAGGTTTTAGTTCAGTAATTAGAAGAAACAGAAAATGAGAGCAACCTGGGATCAAAATAAACATTTGCTTTGTGTGTACTCTTGTCATGAATCATATTCTGCTGTAAAGTTGATGGACAGAAACAGCAAAGAGACGGTCAATCTCAACAACTGTACTAACAACCATTTGGTGATTTGCATTTTGGAAATAGTCCAGATGATTAATTCAGGACTGAAGCTTGTCACCACATCAGAATAAAGTAAACGATATTATTGCAATGTTCATGGAGATAAAAACATGATCGATCTGATTAAGGAAAGGAAACGCAAGATTGGTTGACACGATGTTCGTGAATTAACCTTTAAACACAATATAGCTGACATGTTTGCATCTATTGCTAAAGACATTCAAAGTTCTGTTTTATCTGCGTCAGAAACTTCTCGAGAAAAAGGGATCATCTCATAAAACGATTGTGATGCTTTTGTGTATTTTGACACATTTACTGTCTTACGGTTATGTTTTCACCACATTATAAAACATGCCTTCATTTTTAGTAGGGCTGGGACTCAATTAAAAACTTAATCTAATTAATCAGAGGCTTTGTAATCAGTTAATCGCGATTAATCGCATTTTAATCGCATATAAATATTTGACCTGAGAACAGTGAGAATCTTTTTTTTTTTAAAGGGTGTTCACGGTGATACTTAACCTTAACTTACTCATCTTAGCTCTGAATCCACTCATCTGGTCCAGTGTGGGTTGGGTGTGGGTCGCTGTACCCGGAGTCGGACTAACGTTAGCTTCCACGCTCGCTGCAACATGTTTATTATTCAGGTGATACCGGAGGCTTGACGTGCTGCAGTTATCACATAACTTCCTGCTAATCATACATAGTCCCGCTCAATACCCAACTGCCGACTTCAGATCACCGGCCATTTAATTAGGCACCCCTTAAAAGTCATTAAAGTCAGAATTCTGTCTTGAATCTTAGAATTCTGATTTTTATCCCAGAACTCTGAGATTAAAGTCAGAATTCTAAGATAAAAGTCAAAATTCTGAGATGTTGAAGTCAGAATTCTGTCTTGAATTTCAGAATTCCAAATTTTATTCCAGAATTCTGAGTTTAAAGTCGTTATTATGAGTTTAAAGTCGTTATTCTGAGATAAAAGTCAGAATTCTGAGAGTTAAGTCAGAGTTCTGACTTTTTTTCCTTAGAATAATAAAAAAAATATTGCATCTTATTTTTTTTTCCAGTGGCCCTAATCCTCTTCCGTTCAATATTATTCATAAAAAGTCCAGACGTCGTTGCCAAATAATTTTTTAATCAGTTTTGATAAAACAAACAAACAACGCCCGTGTTCACACAAAACACCTGGAAGGATTACTCATATGTATCGAGCGGGACGTAATCTGACGAATAATACTTTTTTAATTACAGATGCAACTTGGGAGAGATTAATTAGGCCTAATGTGAGTCCCGGTGTGTCTAAATATGCAGAGACATAAACAGGCAAAGTATTCAGAGTGCATCGATCGCAGCAGTCAGAGGATGTGAGTGATGCAGCAGCAGAAGCCTGCAGACCTGATAATGATGATGATGATGATGTTACCAGGGATCATCTTTCCTTCCCGTTTATCAGCCAAGGCTTTACTGGAACCACTCGAACACTGGGGATCAAGTTTCTGAGTGTGTGTGTGTGTGTGCATTTGTGTAGGTTTGTGTGTGTGTGTGTGTGTGTGTGTGCTGCTCAGCTCTCCAGTCTAATAATAAGAGGTTAACAGAGAGCCTGCCCAGCCATAATAATGTGCAAAAGATTGAATTTAGCACCATGGACAGACACACTAATACTGCTGACTGGCTCTGTGACCTCTCATATACACACACACACACACACACACACACTGCAATAGAGAGAGGCAATATGTTGCAGGCACAAACTCACAGGGGTGCACACTTGCAAGCCAACTATATCTGAGTGTGTGTGCGTGTGTGTCACACAGCGCAGGTTAATACTGTGAAGCACAGAGTAATTTTCTTGGTGTCGCCGGGCGGCCTCACGCTGTGGAAACGACAACACATTAACTGTTAAACAAGACACCTTAGACCCCAGGGTGGGAGCTGAGAGGGGAAGAGAGCGTGGGTGAGCGAGAGGGGAGAAACAATAAAGAGACTGAGTAAAAGAGAAAATTGTCAGAGGTTCTGTGGGTGGGGGAAACGGGGGAGAAAAGGGAGGAAGGTGGAGTGGAGAAAAAGGTGAAAATGGAAACAGGAGGAGGAGGAGGACATCGAAACATCATATAACAGTGATTAAAAACACCATGTTATATCACAAGGGATTAAAACGTCAAAAGTGAGGTGAATCCAGTCAGTCAAACTTACAAGAACTGTGTTTGTAACCTTGTAAAGCAGACTGATCAACCAGATAACATGTCTGTCATCAGGCAGATCCATCTTACAGAGCTTCAAGATCATACATTCGTCACCACCGGACCAATCGGCATCATTTGAAGTGAAAGAGGCGTAGCTTACGACGGAGTATTAGCGAAAAATTAAGAAGAAAAAAAATTAAGACTTCGAGATTTAAGTTTCAGCGGTGTATCGTGAAAACTCAGCGGATGTTGTCACTGATGCGGTTTCAAATCTCAGCGGATATGTGAAACACTCTATCCTGCATGTCAGGTTTCAATGATGAGACGGTTGATTAAAAAAAAAGAGAAATATAAAATAAATATGAGAAGAAGAACTGCGGTGTTACCTTGTAAGATCGTCTATTTTCTCCTCCGCTCACTGATTTGAACTGCCATGCGGAGCTGAAGAGCTTAAAGAGCACTTTAGATTTACTTTAAAGTACATTTTAAATACCTGTCACTTGGAGATGTCATTTAGATGCAGAAAAAGATGCATAAAAGCACTTGACTTGACAGCAGATAATCTGCCTTTAAAAGGAGCGAAGAGCGATTTGTTTATCATGAAAAGATGATGAAAAGGATGCTGGTTGATGGTGTTTGTGAGGAGAGAGAGAGAGGGATTACATGTATTTTTTTAAATAACTTATATACAAGTGTGCAAATGTGTATTCAACTTTATATCTCCGTAGGCGTCTGAATCCCAGATTTTTCTTATACATTCAGATGTTTTATTCGGACTAAATGAAATGTTTTGTCTTCTTTCTTTCTTGCGCTCAGGAGGTCATACTGAAAAGAGCAGCTGATCTGGTCGAAGCCCTCTACGGTTTGCCCCATAATAACCAAGTAAGAAACACAAACACACGCTAACCTCCAAATCAAAGTCATATCATTCCTAAATGCTGAAAAAAAATACTTTTACTCCACCTGCAGGAGATCATCCTGAAGCGTGCCGCAGACATCGCAGAAGCTCTCTACAGCGTTCCACGTGGACACACCCAGCTCTCAGGCTCCACCCACAGCAGCATGATGGGGGTCAACTCCTTCACCGGGCAGCTGTCTGTCAATGTGTCTGAAACTGCACAGGCCAACCAAGGTGAAACTTGATCCTGGTCATTCCCCACCAGCACTTTACCATATTTCCATATTTCCAGTCCAAACCACACGCTCTCTAATCCCTCCATCATCATCATCATCATCTTCTACTTTCAGGTTTCGTGCGCAGCAGCAGTAGCGTGTCGCCCCACGGTTACGTGCCCAGCTCTACGCCTCAGCAGACCAGTTACACCTCAGTCACCAGCACCATGAACGGTTACGCTAACAACACCGGCATGACCAACCTGGGAGGCTCGCCCACTTTCCTCAACGGCTCTGCAGCCAACTCGCCTTACGCCAGTGAGTGAAGAAACTAAGCTGCTAAAGAGCTCCTTCAAAAAGTGAAGTTAGTCAGCAGCATACATGCATACCAATCCCTCATCCATGAATACTGAACATACACGCGTCTTTGGATGAGGAGATGGTCTCAGATCTGCGGAGTGGAGATTCCCCCATGGGGCTTTCTGTCTCTGGGCGTTCAAAAACAATCAGCGACTCACAACTCCAGTTTGTCCTCACTCCATCTCCTCCCAGCTTTTTATCTGACAGCCACACCTCTCTCCTCTCTGCCGGTTAATTGCCTCCTTTTTCCACTTAGCAGAAAATGAGGGAGAAAAAAATGAGAGGGAGGAGACGAGGAAAGAGGTTGAGAAAAAAGTGAGATATTTTTGTCTGTCAATCAGGAGTGATGATGGCTGGAGAAAATAGATAATTTACTTTGCTCATTTTAAAGCAATAGTAAAAAACATATCTTATGACCAAAGGTGTTAAACAGACACTGAAGTCTGAGGGTCAAATACATGCCACTGATTAGTGCAGGAAAAGAGGGTAATGCAGAGATTGCTGCACCAAACCAAGACCAGGTGAGGAGGGAGTTGGCCTTCAGTTAAGCTTTCAGTTCACCAAGAGGTTTAACTAGATCACAAATGGGGTGTTTAGTTTTAGAGATGAATGTTGTCGACCGCTTGCTTCTCTAGTTAAACCAACTTTAGTAACGATCGCAGGATAGCAATACACAGCGGTCTGAGGAGCCATAAACAAACCTCAACCAAAACGCCACTCTGTAACCACAAATAATGCTCAGAACAGCACCTAACTTCATCAACAGGACATATAGGGTCTTAGCCACAACACGAGCCACCAAACATCTTTTTAGCTTTGCCTAATTTCTTTAGCAAACAGACCAAATACAACTCACTCATCGCTTGTTTGTCTTTTAAAAACGTCATAAAACCACATTGTGAACCAAACTCTTTCTTTCTCTCTTTCCTTTGCCCCTTACCCCACCGCCCTTCTCTCTACACGCACTCCTGCTTTTTCCCATCCTACCCCAGTCGTCCCATCCAGTCCCACGATGGCCTCCTCCACCTCCCTCCCCTCCAACTGCTCCTCCTCTTCCGGCGTCTTCTCCTTCTCTCCAGCCAACATGGTGTCGGCGGCCGTTAAGCAGAAGTCAGCCTTTGCTCCGGTGGTCAGGCCCTCCTCCTCCCCTCCGCCCTCCTGTACCAGCGCCAATGGCAACGGGCTCCAAGGTAATTTCCTGTGGCTGCTGTCAGTCAGTGAGAGTAGAGGCGTCTCGTGGATTTGATACTCTGGTGTTTTGGAGGTTGTTGGTTCAATTCCTTCATGGCGCTTCATCAGTTGATAAATCGACTCAGAGTTGATATTTTCCAGGTTGTCCAGACTGAAATATTCAACTAAACATTAAATTATTTCTCATGATTTTCTTAATTTAAGTTTTTTTGTATCTGGACAATCAATCCTGGAAACGATGATGAGCCCTGAGACTTTACGCGTCTCTTTACGGGTTAGCCGTCAAATGTTTCTGTGTTCAGTTTGGAGATGACCGTAAAACTCAGACATATCTTCTCCATCTGAAAGTGAGCTGCTGCACGGGTTAATGCTGTACAGGACTGGGTTGTCGGCCTGCTTTTTGCAGCATTAGGTTATAATCATGCATTTAAACGTTTACGGAAAAAAAACATCTTGTCGAGGTGGTTTGATTGAATCGACTCTTCAGCTTGAGAAAACGAGTGACCAGGACTGGGGTGGCAGGACTCCAGGTATTCTGGTTGTGGGCAGTGAGTCTTTTCCTCCCAGCTATTAAAGTTACTGTCGACTGAGCTCAGCTGCTAAACTGGAAGCTAGCAGGGTTGCAAATTCAGTGGTGGAAGAAACAGCTGAAGTGCTGCTCAGATACTGCATGATGTCAACTTTGCTGAATGCACTAATAACAAAAGTCGTGTGTCTTGAATCCAGGTGAGGCTTATATTCTGGGTTTTATGATACTAAAAATAAATAAATCAAGTTTTTCATTTCATGCGTTACTTTATTTTGTCTAGACTTGCCAAATAAATGTCACTCTTGATAGCTCAGATATATGATGGAGTATTAGGGCCACATTAAGAAAAAAAAAAAGAAGACTTCAAGATTAAAGTTGTTAATTTACGAGAATAAAGTCGTAATAAAATCATTATGATACTTCTGATAATGTGGTGCTGATGTGCCAAAATATTAAGTATCTCCTCGTTTAAGAAACTTATACTGAAGTACATTTTCATGAAATGTTCCTGTCATCTTAAACAGCAGGTTAGAATATAAAGACTTTATTACGACTTTATTCTCGTAAATTAACGACTTTAATCTCAGTCTTAGTTACTTTTTCTTTTAATGTGGCGCTAATACTCTGTCGTACAGATAAACTTTGTGTGATGACTAAGTTGAAAATGTTAGCGTAGTTACCCACTTCACTAAATTAGTTGTCGTGGCAATCATAATAGCTTACAAAAATAGTGTGTTAGCACCATAGACTGTATAAACTACGGACAACTTGGCTTCGCCTTCCGTCATCATACGAATTTGAAGCCGAATTGCTCTCAGTATTTCCAGGTTTTTGCCGAGTCGCTGTGATGACGCTCAGCTCAAACAGCTATGCAATCTTCGTATGGCCATTGGTTGTATCAAGTGTCAATCATAGAAAAGATGAACCCCCTAATAACTTTTAAAAATGGAGCTGTACAGAAAAAAGAGGACTTGAGCACAAACCAGTCTGACAGTAACTACATGTCAACATCACAACCAGGGGGAGAAAAATGTATATTCTGTGTAATTAATTTCTAAAGTTTGTCCACAACTCCATAGAAATTGCTGGAGGAGACGGGATTTATGACCTATACTGCAGCCCGTCACCAGAGGGTGCTGTTCTCACGGTGGCTTCATTCTATATACAGTCTATGGTTAGCACTGTCAAATATCTTACAGGATGGCATTTATTTACATCAGTCCAAAACGGCATTTTGGACCAGTTACAATAAATATAAACGAATAACATCGTACTGAAGTGAGAGATCCGTTTATAATTCACTTTTTTAACGAACAGAAAATCAGGATTCGTGACCTGCTGTCAGACAGAAAAATCTGAAGGTTCTTGTACGACATTGAGGATGACGTACAAGACGTAGAAGCACGCTGAGGTGAGGATATCTAGATTTGTCGTCATTTGTACCAATTCAATACAAAAGTCCAGTCCTCACACAAAAGGAAACGATCTCCATGGATTAATCTGTAGTTACTGTTTGGACTTACAGCAACTATCAGCCGACCAAACATTGCAGACTGTGACTGAAGTTAGGACCGAGTTTTGGAAGTCAAACTGTCCAGCCTGACTTTCTCGTTTACACTTTAAAATCTGTGTTTTACGCTGAGCTCTTCGCCTTTTTGATGAACATGTTTTTTTTTGCATTTCCTCTTTTTTCCCTCTTCTCCTCTCTGGACTTGTAACCTTTCCTCATTTGATTCCTTGACCTTTGACCCTTATGTTATCATTTGTCCTACCCTTTCTCCCTCTCTCTCTCTCACTCTCTCTCTGCTTGTGTCTCTGCCTCTCTCTACCAGATCAAACATTTGTGGACTCTAGCAAGTACTCAACAGCCAGCTCTCTACAAGGCCTGGCCTTCACCTGAAGTATGTTCCTCAACCATCTCTTACTTCAGATCTGTTGACTACCACGCATCTGATAATCTGATAATCTGATAATCTGATAATCCTCATTTCTCATCATTTAACACACTTTTTTATGCATCTCTCACGCCATGCCTTCTTTTTTGCCGCTTCTTTCTCCGCCTACCTTTCTTCTCATCCTCACATCTGAACCGTCTTCCTCCTGAACTTTTCACGTGCACTTCATCCCGCAGCACAGATCCATCCCTTCTGTTGCCTGGTAACCCCTCTCTGTCTTCCTATTGGCTGGGAAAAAAAAGACAGGAAGTTTGATATTTATAAAAACCAGGAAAAAAAAAAGACATTTGGCAGCGACAATTTATTTCTCAACATCGCTGGCTTTGTTTAGCTCCGTTTGTGTGTGTGTGTGCGGAGAGCATGTGCGGGGGTGTGGGAACTCAAAGCTCAGTCTCAAAGCACAGCTGAAATAAACACACTCCACTTTCAGCTCTACACACACTCACTCACTCACACACACACACTTTCCTCTGTCACACACACGCAGTGATCACACACTGGCAGCTTACCGGGGAGCGATCAGCAGTGACAGCTGTTCGACACTCTTGACAGTTTATTCTGGCAGTATACCTGCCCTATGGTGCCTGTGTGTGTGTGAGAGAGTGTGTGTGAGTGAGTGTGTGTGTGTGTACACTTGAGAGTACCTGGGTCGAAAAAAAAAGAGACTGCGTTTACATTTAGTTGATTTTCAGGCACTTTGGTGTGTTTCAGAAATGCACTCACAGCAGAATCAAATTGTTTCTCTGGCCTGTTATGTACATGTGTGTGCGAGTGTGTAAATGTGTGTTTGTGTGTGTGTGTGTATGTGTGTGATTTTGGGCCGGGCTTTGCCTCTTAAACGGTGACACCCATCCCTTGGGCTTAAATACAGCGCACACCATGATGCAATCTGTCAGGCGAACACACAAACATACAGTAAAAATGCACCAACTGTTCCCAAGAATTTAACGTGTGTGTGTGTGTGCGTGTGTGTGTGTGTGTGTGTGTGTGTGTGTGTGTGTGTGTGTGTGTGTGTGTGTGTGTGTGTGTGTGTGTGTGTGTGTGTGTGCAGCATCACTTAGAGCCAGCTGAGATGATGTTTTCCCACTCAAACACACTGATTTATTCGTCTATTGATGTTTTAAATGTCGCTGCAGTCACACAGCTGCACAGATGGGAAAACATATTGATGTATTTACAGGGAATCTTTTATGACGACAAACATGTTTGGCCATGTTGTAAAAATCGTCTCTCTCTCTCTCCTCTCTTTGTTTTTTTCTCCTCCAAACAGCAATCCCGGGAATGATCGTCCCTCCCATGTAAAGGTGTGAGTGCACAACTGTGTGTGTGTGTGTGTGTGCGCGCGTGTGAAAGTGTGTGTTTGAGATGACTGAAGCACACTCAAAGTGGATCCTGGCTGAGGATTTCGGTGCGAGTCAGACTCCGGTCGGGGATGGAAGCAGCCGTCTTGATCTGAAGGAACAAACCCAACTCAGGCCCTTTCTAACACGAGAACAACTTCAAGAAAAAAACAGACTTTAAAAACAACAAAAAAAACCAGACTGTTTGCAAGTAAATAAGTTGTTTAGACTTTGTATGCCTTGATGCTTTTATAGGAGAACTGCCACGCCTACATTAAGACTCTCCACAGACACAGGAAGTGTATTTATTTTGGAGAGAATCCACTTAAAAGTGATTGTTGATTTTGTTTTTTCTTTTCGTGCAACAGTTACCGTGTGATAATCATCTTCTGACTGTATCTCACCTGAGAGCTTTTCTATTTATGAAGTTTGGTTTAAATGAAGGAATATAATGTGAAGAATAACCTGAAGATGAGGAGTTAAAGCGCTGATGATGACGATGATGATGATGAAGAGGCTACAGGATCCATACAGCTGACACAGACAAGCCAAACCAGACGAACTCACACACACCTCCATGTCTCTTTGCCAAATACACTTTTAGCACAAACGTTCATCTTCCTCTGCAGCTGATCGATCCGCTTAAAGATTCAGACGCCTTCAGAAAGTGCTGCAGATTTACTCGTTCATAAAATCACACATTTGACTTCTGCAACGCCACACAGACGTGCCACTTCTTTGGTGTTTTAGCCATCAGACGGAGCAGAGAGAGATGAAACGCAGTCAGATAACGGATGACTTATGCTGCATTCGAGTTACTTCAGAAGTCAGAATTCCGAGCTGAAAATGACGTCACACCCGAGTCAGAAAAAAGCAAAATCAGAGGCGGAAACATGATGGCTACATGCCTTGCCTTGTCCAAATATAAGCAAGGACAAGGTAAGAGCTAAAATAACTTTCGTACATGTAGCCATCTTGTTTCAGCCTCCGATTTTGCTTTTTTCAGACTTCGTAACTGAAACGCTGAAAACTCGGGTGTGACGTCATTTTCAGCTCCGACATCTGACTTCCGAGGTAACTGGAATGCAGCATTACAGCAGTGCTAATTAGGGTTGGGCATCGTTTAAATTTTGAAGATTCCCGTTCCGATTCCGATTCCTTGTTTCGATTCCAGTTCCTAACGATTCTCTATTTCAATTCCTTTGAAAGGCAGGATAAAATAAATTTATTAAAATGAAGCCAGACTTTGAGGTATTATTTGCTGTCCATGTTCAGACAAGTGATGTTCTTGCTAGCGGATGCACTAGAGAACACCGAGCAGAGTAATACACGCCCCGAAAAACAAACTAGTGCGGGCTCTCGGAACCAAAAAAAAAGGATCGGAATTCAAAAATCTGCTTAACAGTTAGGGAACCAGATGTTAGGAACCAGTTTTCAGTACCCAACCCTACAGCTAATTCAGTAAAAAGCCAAAAATATTAGGTGCAGGATTTGATCCAACAAGTCTACCGCAGAGTCCAGTCAAGTCTAATAACCATAATTCAGACAAAGCCGCTCTGATGTCCATAAGTGGGTAGACGTGTCTTAAAGACGAGTGCCGTGTTACTCTGAGAGAGTTTTATTGTCTTAATGCACAAACCCTGAACACTTCTTTGTTTGTTTGAATCAAATTATGATTTTTCTTTTCTGTTTCCAGCCCCTCTACCCTGAACTTGTCTGATCTGTTTGTCTTAAATGCAATGCTGCCTAGAATGACAAGAAATTAGTCTTCAGTTAAGGTCGACTTTGAAGGTCCCATATTTTACAATCACAGGTCTCAGAGGTCCCAGAACAGTCCATTTGAAGTTTGTTGTCTAAAAACCCAGTTTTTTTCCTGGATTTCAGCCAGCCTGAAAACTCTCTCTGGTGAGCTCTACCTAGAACATCCTGTTTCTGTGTGCTGCGCCTGACCACGCCTCCTTTAGCACAAGATACGCCCCTCCCTGTCTCTCTGGAAGAGGGGGTGTGGCTTGCGCTACTGTACCTTGCGCTAATGTTTACACAGAGTGCAAGTGCTAGCCGTACCAGTTTGATCCAGAGCCTGACCCAGAAGGAGAGGCTCCTGAAGAAATTCCAACTCTGTGGCTGCAGCAGGACGTTTCTGAACGGTTACTTACAAATATTATGAGTCTCCATGTTTTTCTTTTTACTTTGTTCGTGTGTTGGTACACAGTGACTTACATGTAGCTAGGTACCTTGAGCTCCTGCTAACGGTTGCATTAGGGTGACCATTAGTCCTCTTTTACCCGAGCATGGCCTTTTTTGGGGGGGGGCTGTCTGGCTTTGTCCGCAGAAGTTTACGGTTTTGTACGGAAGTTTCAAGTTTATGTCATGTGGACTTCCTGAGTTAGAAGCGCGCAAAAAGACACTCGATCCAACCAGAAAAACTCTCAAAATTAACTTTACGTGACTCCGTGACTCCGCCTCCATGTAGTCGTGTCCTCTTTTTGGGGATTCAGAATATGGTCACCCAAGGTTACATTTCTGCTGTCTTCTTGTTACTTGGAGCTCTTTTGGTAAATGCATGATATTGTAAGTATCGTTATCTCTCGTGACGATGTTCTTGCAGTCCACCGAAACAGACTTGCTCTTACCTTCGCCATTTCAAACCAGCGTTCGTGAGGGAGAAAAGAAGTGTCTGAGTGGAAATATTCTGGGGGCAGAGCAAACATCGTGGGCGGGGTCACCAACCTGGAGGGGAGAAGTTATCACCGTCCATGACGTCATGGCAGACGAGTTTCAATCTGCCTGTTTGAGCAGACATTTTCTGAAGGGTGGGACAAGAAAGAGAGGGAGAGGATAGAAGTTTCTAATTTTGGTTTGTAGGCAGGCTGAGGATGTATTTTATTATTAGAAAACCATTCTAAAGTGAATTTTGCTTAATATGGGACCTTTAAAGTACAACAGTATCTTGACTTTCACCCATTTTTCTCACTTTTGTTCCCGTTTTGCACTCGTTTTATGACTTCCTTATGAATCTGTCTTGCCTTTGCAGTGCAGGACAATGACTATAGCCAGTCTTAAGAGAGCGAGGAAAGCAGCTGATGCTGAGTTGTAAAAGCCACTGCTCCCTCAACTCTGCAGTGTGTGTGTGTTTATGTGTGTGTGTGACGTTCAACAGTCTTAACTCTCCTTTTTTTATAATTTTGCCAAATCCTGTTTTAGAAAGCCGAAACCGTCTTATGCCACACTTTATTTGATGCTTGTCTGAAGTAGAAACTGAGTAAGAATGCCAATTTTCTGAAGTGTGAATGACCTGAAAGTGAATCGTTAATCTCATTATCATGGCGTCGTCATGTTCTGGTGCAGTAAATTTAGATCCAGGAACCTTTTTGTTAGTCCTGCCTGAGCGGATCGAGACCTCAATCTGGATGTGGACTACAGTTCCATCAAAAAAGTCTGAATTTGAGATCATTTGTGCCTCTATTTTTCTGTCTGAGAGTGTCAGAAATCCTGTTTTTGATTTTGTATCGTCTCGCCTGTTGATTTAAAGCCACAATGTCACTCTTTAGTTCAGTGAAGCTAAAACAAGCCATGGTGTATTTACCAAAGAGGATTAGGGCCACAGGAGGAGAAACAATAATTACAGAAGGGAGATTTTCTTTATTTCCGTTTAGAGATTAAAGTCAAAATTTAAAAAGTAAAAATTTGGAGACTAAAGTCGAAATTTAAAAAGTCAAAATTTCGAGATTAAAGTTGTAATTTAAAAAAAGTAGATATTTCAGTTTTATTAATGTCAACTTTAATCTCGAAAGTTAATTTTTTGTATCTCAAAATTTCGGTAGTATTCACAACATTTTGTAATCTCAAAGATTCAACTTCAGTCTCAAAATTTTAATTTACTAAATCATAACATTTAAACTTTAATCTCAAAATTTAATTTTTTTTTTAATCTCGAAATTTTGACATTATACACGACATTTTGTAATCTCAAAAATTGGACTTTAATCTCAAAATTTCGACTGAATCTCAAAATTGTCTTTTTTTGTAATCTCGAAATGTCAACATTAGTCATGATATTTTAAAATTTTCTAATCCCAAAAATTGGACTCTAATCTCAAAATAAGGACTTCAATCTTGAAATTAATTTATTTTTTAATCTCAAAATTTCGACATTATTCGCAACATTTTGTAATCTTGAAATTTCAACTTTAATCTCAAAATTGTAATTTGCTTAATCTTCAAATTCTGACTTTAATCTCAAAATTTTTTAATTTTTTTTATCTCGAAATTTCAACCTTCGTCATGGCATTTTGACATATTGTAATCCCGAAAATTGGATCTTAAACTCAAAATTTTGACTTTAATCTTGAAATTTGGACTAACATCTCCTTCCTGTAATTATTTTTTCCTCTTTTTTTCTCTCATCCTCTTTCGTATTTATTTGTTTTCAAATGATAAGAAAGCAGGAGGATTATTTGTCAAAGTGCCCAGTTTTTTTGTACCATAATTGTTTACTTAATTAAACTTAAAATTAAGTTTACTTAATTTTTGCAGCGTTGTGTCGGTGTGATGTTCATGAATATGTTGTGTGTTTATCTGCTTTTTTGCTTCCATGTGATGGATCTTGAGGTGAAAAACGAAAGGCTGAACTTCTCTTTTATTCGTCTTTCTGCTGCCACATCCCCGGCTCCAGTCCGGTTTTCTGTCCTCTCGATTGTGTCTGAGCCACCTATTTATTTGATCTTAAAAAAGGGTCTGGAGACCACTCTTCTGTTTGTGTCTAAATATGAGAGTGCCTGCAAAAGTAATGTCTGAGTATGTGTGATGTTTTAAAGCTGAAGGATTTTTTTTATTAACGTATAGAAACATGTACAGGATGGGAGGGGAGGTGAAGCACTTGTTCATCTTCAGTTCTTAAAGTTGTCATGGCTTGTCTGTGCTCAGACCGACAGAGGAGTTTATCGTTCATTCTCACACGATCAGCCTAATCAGCGAGCAGGCGGAGAGTACACAGGAAACTACTGTAAAGATGATAATGTTGTTTTTTTTGTTTTTTTTTTTTATTTTATTTTAAACTCTGAAGTGTAAAATAACTTTTTGACTCTCACTATATTTAATTAAAGTTCTTTCCTCTCTGTGAAAAGGTGTCGGCTTTCAGTTCTGTCGCTCGTCACTGTCACTCAGCAGAGGTTCAAGTGAGGGAAGATGCAGCGTCGCAGATTTCGGCGGAGGATATTCTCGTCTGTCTCTGCAGGGGGGAGTCAGTTTATCTCAAAGATTCAGCTCAACAATGTTCTCGCTGTGAACTTTATGTGCTCAAGTTTTCATCATTTTAAGTTCCTTTAATCGCTGACGTTAACTTCAGTAATTTTGTTTTAAGACCCAGACAACACAATGTGATCGTTGAATACTGAATCATGAGGGTACTGAACAAGTTTGGAAGATCATAATTAGATTTCTTACGAGAGTTGCAATCCGCTAATGCACACGGTTGTTCTGCGATTGTCCTCTCTACTTCGCTGAGTCTGGCGTGCAGAGTGCGGCTCTGAGGGCGGAGCTTGGATTTGTGACACAGGAAATCTCATTTTGTCTGAGCATGCCGTTTGGCTCTGCCAGAGATTCACAGCAATTTGAACGCAGAAATGCAATTTTGCACTTATTTTTTCTCAGTATATGTCCTGTAGCATCAGAAAAATGCTGTATGAACATGTAACAAGAAAAACATGATTTTCATCAGAGTGGGTCTTTAAATGAAAACTCCAGAGAGGATGCACACAAGCTAGGCTGCATTTTTTTTTGCAAATTCTTTCACATTAGAAAAAGGTTTTTGGTCCTTAAATGTCTTAAACCACAAATTATGGCCTAAAAATTTACAATTTTTTTGGAACTAAAATATTTATTTCACTTACTGATGAAAACCCAAAAAATCAAAATGTCCTTAAAATTTTATAAATATATTTATTTATCTCATTTGACACATTAGATGTTTTTGGAAACTGATAAACCACAAGAGGACATTTTAATCATTGATCAGACTGTATTCAGGTGTTTTTTTAGTAGTTTGTTGATCATATTGACTTGATAGAAGTATCGTAAATGTATATGATACAGAAGGCATTAAAGGGTCAGAAAAAAAGGCATACCTGGCAAAATTTTTTTGAAAAAGTAGAAAATAAAAGAAAGAAAGGAAAACGCAACACATTATTTTAAATTAAAGCTCCTGTAGGGAGTTTTGGGTAGTCATAAACCACACTGAAATTAACAGTCATCTGTCAATGTGATATTTAACAGCAAATAAAAAACACCAGTGTTGAGACCAACAATTTCTATTCTGTACTTTTTTAATACTTACAGTCACTGTGACGAGGATCGGTCTGCTGATGAAACTCTCTTTGTTATTTTTACGACTGCAAATTGTAACGTTGTGATAAATTTCTCTGTTAAAAGACAACAGGAGGAGATATTTTTTTGTTTATTAACATTTTCACAAGGACAAGACAAATAAAAGGGTTACTATGTTGTCCACAGGGGGCGCCAAAATCAACACAGACAGGAAAATCCCCACTATAGCTTTAATTAATTAGTACTGTTTTAATTGCTTGTTTTTTTCCTTCAACCTTTACTTATTCATGTAATATCCCTCATTCTCTCTGTACCTTTTCTTTCTCTTCCTCTAGTTTGTTTATAATTAGAGCACAAAAATGAAGCTGAAAAAAACTTATTCACAGACTTTATTTAGTTTTTTGTTCTTTGTTTCGTTTTGTTTCTCTCTTTGCTTGTGTGATATCTTATTGTTTGTCTGATTACTCATCCTCAAAGTCACTAATCATAATAAAATCCCCAAAATACAAAAAACAAAATGCATTAATCGACACCGACTTCAGTTCGACAACACAAAGAGAGCGATTGAACAAAAAAAGCAGATCTAAAACGAAAAAAAATCCAGGATGGAAAGAAAGTGACATTGCAAAATAATTTATTTGAAATGCGTCCCGTCACACTAAAGTCCTCATGACTTTTTTAAAAATTCAGCTCTTTTCCAGGAAAATCAATTAGTCTGAGGGGTCGATCGGTTTATGAAGTGTCATAAAAACTCAGATGGAGGTTCGTCTGTTTGTTCGACTCTTTCAATCTTTTATTTCTGCTCCACACTTCTGTCACTTCAAACTCTCTCTGCTGTCTCCAGAAGTGCTGATGTTGAGCAAGGAGACCGGCCCAGCCAGCCAGCAGAGTGGTCACACACACACACACACACACACGCACACACACTCTATATCTTTGTGTGTGTGGGGGGGGGGTTGAACAATACAAATTCTCCAGTGAGACCCGTTTCTGTAATAAGACAGATGGGCCCTGCCTGGAGTGAGCTATCGGCACAACTACAGGCAGTGTGTGTGTGTGTGTGTGTGTGTGTGTGTGTGTGTGTGTGTGTGTCTGTGTGTGATTGTGTGTGTGTGTGTGTGTGGGAAAAGGGAGAAAGAGTGTGTGAGGTGTTATTTTCCTGTTCCTAGCCTGCGGGCTTAATCAAAGAGGAGCCACAGATGTCTTATTGACACCAATTAGTTTCTGTCTCATGACACACACACACATACACACACACACAAACAGACACACACACATGTGCTTGGATTGTAAACAAATTTTTATTTCAAAGAGTGATATAAACTGAGTTTAGGATTATTTATGATTGTGATAGATTAGCTGAGGAATTCTCTCGAGTTGTTTGAGCGCCCAAAGCGCACATCCACACTTCATAAAACACACTCTGCAACTCTCTGTGAGTGAGAGAGAGAGAGAGAAAGTGTGTGAGTGTGAGTGTGTGTGTGATAATACCAAGTGTGAGGAGACAGGACTGAAGACATCCATTAGCTAATGGATCTCTCCTCTCAATTTTTTTCATCTTTCTCTTTTTCTTTTATCCCCCTCATCCTCCCTCCATCACCACATCACACTTTGGGTGCACTTAACCCCATCAGGAAAAACACCACACACATGTACGCACACATACGCACGCACACACACTCCTTAATCCCTCCTCCTTCAGTTTGATCCTGAACCGTCATGTACACAGGTTAGACTTGCACAGGTTTGAGGGTTTGAGCCGCTCATAGACCAGTTTCAGGATCTCCACCGTCAAGTTGCACAAATGCAGGCGTTGCTGTTGTTGTTAAAAGTGACAACAGATGAAGATTTTAGGAATGATTTAAAGGTGCAGTGTGTAAAATTAGGAAATTTAGCAACATCTAACGCCTCCTCACCATCTCTCCTGATTGAGCTAGAGTTAGTGTTTTGTGTTTTTTTTTAACCTCTTTTTTTATTTACTGTCTTTTATTATTTGAGTTTAACCCCCAATTTCCACCAGATCCAGAACAGCTACGAAAAGGTCGTATCAGCCGATCGTAGCTGATCGTAACCATTCAGGTTATTGTGTCAATTTCCACCGGCTTCATTCTGTTCCGCCATGGATCGCCGAATTCCGCAGCTGATCGCAAGAGTTCTATTTTTTCTGGACGGCGGAGCATGCTGGATAAATTCAGCACAGATTAACCCGTGCTTTAATGGAAGTCGGGCACAGACACAAAATAAAACATCCGGCTTCTTTTCAAAATAAAACACTCCGCGTTTCAGGCAGATCGCATTTCACACCATGCAAACGGGCGGAGACGAACAAATGAAAGGTTTTTAGACGTCATTTTACCCCGATGACACCATGGATGAGGAGATGCTGATTCTAGAAGTCTAGAAGTAGATTTCCTCCTCTGGAAGGACACAATCTACTGCTTATATGGTTAGCCTATGTGGCTAAAGACAACTTGTTATCGCGCTCTTGAATGTGAATCCACGGGTTGTGAGTTCTCGCGATTACTGCTGTCTGTGATCCGCCACAAAATAAAAGGAAAATATCCGACTCGAGCAGCGCCCGGAGAATAAATATGAGGATGAGTGAGAGATGGAGAGTCGAGAGTACAAGGGCGTGTGGTAATGGGGTCTTCTCTTGATAGAAAGGTGATGTTTCTATATCATTTAACCATCAAGAGCTGACGAACAATGAATTTAACCCTGTGTGTGCTTCTCTATGTGTGTGCGTGTGTGTGTGTGTTTGTGTCAATTGAGCGAGGAGGGTTCGAGCTAAGTACCGAGGATGACACCCCCCACTGCCACTCCTGAACCACTTGTAACACACACTCTCACACGTACTCGTACCCACTCACTTAAGTGGAGGGTTTGAAATTGAGCTGGGACTTGGTACGAATACTCCAAACAATTATCTTTCTCTCCTGCGCCTAGTAATCCATTTTCCATGAATATGTTCACATTTGCCTCCTCCTCCTCCTCCTCCCTCTGTCCTCCTCCTCCTCTTCTGTTTCACATTCTCACATCCTTTATTCTCCTCCCTCACAGGTGACGGTGTCGCTCCCTTAAGGCCCTCAGACTAAATGTGAGAACACAGCCATAGATGTTGTTTACGACAGCAGGTACCGATCAGACATTATCTCTGCACTCCAACTGAAAATGTACATATGAAGGTGTATACAGGAGAAGGGAAGAAACAATTAAGTTTTGTTGGATTTAAAGAAGAAAAACTGGTCAATAAAATTAATCAATAACCTGATTCAAATACACCTTTTTTTACACAAAGACAGTGCCAAATCTGGAACCAGTTTGTTCTTTTTCTACTGCAAAAAAACTCCAGATTTAGAGTAGCACCGAGACAGAACTGCTAATGTCAGGAGCTAGGGGCGAGGTTGTCATGTCCAGAATTTATAATAATAATAATAAAAATAATGATAATAATAATAATAATATTAACTTTGTTTTAAAGCACTTTAGTTTTATAGTTTACAAAGATTGATAATTATTATGAGCCTCGTTTCTATGGCGATCATGGTCCTGAAGTGCGGTCTCCACAAAGTGAAGAGAAAAAAGAACAGAAAAAATCCGTTCACCCTAGCAGGTGCAGGGCTGCAAAAACATCGACCAATGGGAGCCATCCGTCCCGGACAGCTCCTATTGGTCAATCTCCTGCTCCGCCTCTCCATCCAATCACCTTGCTGCGGTGGAGAAAGCTCCGCCAGGATTTGGTCCTGAAAACAGACGCAGAGACAGCAGAGTTTTTGTTGAACAGGTCATTTCACCTTTTATCGTGGCACATGTTACATAAATAACTCTTATTAGTCTCTGACATGTCAACACTGAAGCTGTCCAGGCAGCTGCAGATGGCGCTCGCTAGCAGTGCTGGCATTTACCGCCGCTAGTCACTAGAAATCCGACATGGTGAATCCTATTTGAAGCTAGCGTAGGATCCATTGCCGGCCAGCTTCTTGCTCTGAGCTCAGAGGGGGTGTGTCCTGGGGAGAGTGATACAGGTTCAGGGGGGGAGTTATTCGTGGAGCACAGAGGGGAAAGGTTTGTGTGTGTGTGTGGTGTGGGGGGGGGGGGGACGCTTTTTCAAATCTTCCTCAACGGCTCAGTTTTTTCAGCTGCTTCTTCAATCATCAACCGTGACTTTAAATCATAATAATCAGATACAAACTACACAAGAAAACATCAACTGAACATCAAGCAGAAACAAATACTAATTAGACTGTACACATAAAAACAGATCAAGATAAGAAAATGAAAAAAAATCGTAGCAGCAGAATAGTTTTTATGAATGACATGGAAGCAGTGATTGGATGAATGACTGTTCCCGGTCAGCTGTTATCCTCTGGGAACCATGAATACATTAATCCAATTTCAATACAATCCCTCTCTCGCTAATCTGTAGAGAATAAAATGCATTTATTCATCACCTCAGACCTAAAGTGGTCACATCATGACTTACCGCCACATGACCTCATCACTCACAGCCAGGAAGTTGAGATTATCAACAAGTTGATGATTGTTGATGATGTCATCCTCACTTCTGATTTGCCTGCAGGTTGATGATGTCGCTGTGTGGATGTGATGTGTGATCTCATTGGTCCACTGGGAATAACTCCTGTTCCCCTCATGACCACACACAACACTTGACCCTTATCCAGGACCCGTGTTAAAGACAGAGAGCGCAAAAACCTGGATGTGGTCTCAACGACTTCACAAACTGTTTTTCCGAAGAGGGTTGTCAATCCCAAAAATGGGAGACGCTAACTCCAACTGCCTTTGGAAATATCTGAAGTGATTTTTTTTTTTTTTCACTCTGGCGCTGTCTTCAATTTTCATCTCTGTAGGAGCATCTTGGTCAAAGTCCAGGTGTTCAAGTCAGACGTCAGGACTGATGTCTGTTTCCATTGCACTGACCAAATGTGAACTTCTGCATGGTTTCGTAAAAGAAATGCGGACAATATTTCTTGTTTTATAGGTTCACTTTATTCAGATACGCAAGGCTTCTATTTTGGCGGATGTCGGAGCACGGCGCATCAATTCAGTGCAGCTTACAGGGTAAAATATCCGGTTAATTTTCAAAATAAATAAAGTCAATATATTGAAATGTTCTTAACTTGATAATAGGAGGCCAGGGTTGTGGGATGTGGGTGTTTATACACACCGCCGTTGATACACACCGATTGGCGGATCTCATTCTATGACTCCCGGGGAAACACACAAGAGCTCGTGAGATTTTGTCCAGTCTCGTGAGAAATATCGGTAATCTCGCGAGCACTTTTCCTCTGATGGCGGCGGGGGATCGGATCCGGTGGGTACTGTATGCTTGCGGATCTGATCCGCCTGCTGTTCCGGAGCGGAGCGCCACCGTTCTGGATCCTGTGGGTTTAGCCAGTCAGTAAGTCCACACGACACAAACTCAAAACTTCCATACACAACCCCGGACATTTGAAGGATTTTATAAACTCCCCCAGACAAGACCGAACAGCCCCCAAAAAAGAGGACATGTCCAGGGAAAAAAGGACGTATGGTCACCCTACCGTGGGGTGACGTCTTCATCTGGTACCTACACTGTTCAGGAAGAGGAGAAACTACCGTGGCGTAAACAGCTAAAAAAAGATCACCTACTGAGACTCTAATGGAAGAATCAGATAAAGTTTTAGACCTGCTAATCTCACCGGATGACCAGCTCAGGCCAAAAGTCTTTCTAAGTCTTCCAAACAAAACACTTTCCCCTCTGCAGGAAAACGTAAACCTCATCAGTCCGTCTCTCCGCTCAGGATTTAATCAGGACCGCCCCCAGTATAAAGTGATTAGAAGGGCAGATGTAGGATTGTGACCCGAGTCCACGCTGAATCACTACTGTGTTATTTCAATCAACAATGAAAGTAGCAAAAACAGACCTGCATTTACGAGAAATATGTATCACTCTAACCTCTCAGGGCAGAGCTCACTCCCCCATCATGCTCTCTATCTGCTGAGTGTTGCTGTTGAACCCGAGCCAATTGTATAAAACCTCTGCCCAGTGAACCAAGGAGTGTGGGTGTTTCGTGTGTGTGCGCGTAACTTAACTCCTGATATTGGCTAATTTGTGAACATTTGAGCAGGGAGAACACACACGCACACACACACACTTACAACACGCTCACACACATGCCTCGTGTTTAAACAGTTTCTCAACACCACCCCTCAGAGCCCTGTGAAGCTCCATGCTGCCAGCTGAGAGCTCAGGCAGGAGGTTCTCGGCCTACGCTGACCCCCTCCACCCCTCCTGGGAGTTTTTTAGCAGAGAACCTCTGGCTCCGGCGCGTAACACCGAGCGCTGCGCATGGTTTGATCTCCTGCTGCTGTAAACACACAAACACACCACCAGGGATCGAACAGTTATCAATAGTTCATTCGCTGCCGTGGACTTTAACCCCCAGATACGATGCTGCAGTCAGGCTTTCTCTGGCGCATTACTTTGTCTAAAAATAAGTTTTGATATTCTTCGGCTAAATTGTGTAATTTTGATGAAAGCTTGACAACTTTTTTAATAACTTTCAGCTTGTTTGGCTGTTGAAAATTACTTAATTTGCATGTATCTGAGCGGCTGAAGGTTTTGTGTTGTCTTGCCTAATTTACACAAATAACTCGCTCATTTACATGCTGTGTTGGATTAATTTATGATGGAGATGAGGGTTTTCTTTCATGCTATTTCATCAAACATGGTTGGGGTTAACTACACTGTAAGGATTTGTCGTGCCAGACAATAAGACCTCCTCACTTATTCTTCCCCAGGGTTATGAAGCGTACCGCCATGGTCAGTTTGTCCTCCATTTTATCAGATAACTGGACCTCCACAGATCTGTTGTTGACAAATGTCCATGTTAGCTGGTCGACTGATTCACTGGAGATCAGTTTTTACAGCTCTTGCGTATAGAAATGGTAATAAGAGTCGCACGTTGAAAGCAATTCGCGATGTGTCTTACTTGACATATAATTTATTTTATCCAGATTCTTAGATCTTGAATCTGAACATTTCAGTGCAAACTTTAACATCTGTGACAAAATGTCTGTGTTTGACTGTCTGGGTGTGTGTGTGTGTGTATGTGTGTATTTGTGTGTATTACAAAAGCAGATAAAGTTAAAAGCTAAATTATTAGATTGACCTGCAACAATACTTAAAAAAATCTGTATGATACAGGTCTGCGCAAGATAACAATGCAGTGACATTTACAGGGTCATGAATATGTTCTATGAGACCCAATGCAAACACAGCTAGCTCACAGGAGGCAATATTTTTTTTATAGGACGGTAGGAGAAAGTCCCGCCTCCTTTGCCTCTGATTGGCTAGAAAAGCTGCAAACGTTATCACACACTCAAGTCAAACGCAGGCTGTCAGCTCTGTACATCAAACACAATCTATCTATCTATCTATTTATCTATCTATCTATCTATCTATCTTAGGGTGACCATGTGTCCTCTTTTTGGGGGCTGCCCGGCCTTGTTCGACTTTGTCTGGGGAAGTTTATAAAATCCGTCAAATTTCTGCGGTTTTGTACGGAAGTTTCTTGGTTGTGTCACGTGGACTTACTAAGTTAGAAGCGCATAAAAGACACTTCATCCGACTGAAAATAACCTTCAAAATTAACTTTGTGCGAATCCGTGATTCAGCCCGGCATAGTCGTGTCCTCTTTTTGGGAAGTCAGAATATGGTCACCCTAATTTACCTACCTACCTACCTACCTAACTAACTAACTAACTAACTAAGCCAATCAAATTCAAACTCCACCCCCTCAGGAATAAAACCAGTACCATAGTGGTATAATTACAGTGATCAGAGTATGATTTTGGTCAAAGTTAGAGCTTTTGTGCAGGATTGATTTTTGCGCTTCCTTCGCATAAGAAGTATTGTTTATAACTTTAATAATTTCATCCTGTAAATGTAAAAGTTCATGTACAAAAATCTTTTTTTCTGATGTCTTAGAGTTCGCTGTTAATCTTTCCCATATCAAAATAAGACATGTAAGTGGTCTGCTCACAGCTGCTAATTTGTCTGGTCAGACTTTACAGACAAACACGGTGGGAAAAAAGTAAATGAACTCCTAACGCATGTTTTATTCCTGACAAGAGAGCTTTAACTCACTGCACTCATCACCTGATCTGAACACACATACACAAAAATGCTGTTTTTACTGCAGATCAACACTCAGCTTCATGACAGCGTGAGCACTTATTACTTAGCACACACACTCTCCCACACACACACACAGAGTCAGGTCCACCCAGGTTGTTTTTCTAAGGGGTGTTTATGTAAAGGAAGCTGGATCCTGAAACCCGCTGCATACTTCACATTTATGAAGGCTGGAAACGGCCTGACTGCTGATATGATTACAGCGAGAAGCAGGCAGGAAAACGCTCTGACATTCTCATATGGAAGCCATTATCCTTTCTCTACACATCACTTTCTCTCTCTATTTATCTCTACCTTTTCTCTTCCAGCAGCTCCCCCAACCTCCGAGTCTTTATCTCTGATTCTCTACTCGTTTCTTTCTCTCTTTCTCACATGCTGTTTGTGTTTTTGGGGCAGTTGCTCGTACGAACGGCACGCATATGAATCCGACGCCTGCTGTGAATTGTTGTATTTCATCACAAGCGAGGCCCACAAATGTACACACTCACAAACACACACACACACATGTGCAAACACACAGTAAAATGGTTTGATTAACTGCAAGTTGGCCTGACTTTCCTCTTTGGATCAGCCGCAGTGTTAGGCATTAAAAACCCATAACTCACTATTAACACCCAACCAGATCTCTTTATATGTGTGTGTGTGTATGTTAGTGTGTGTCTGTGTGTGCCTTTCTCATAAGCCCCCTCCACCCATCAATGCACTCCCAAATGACATCAGAAGAGTGAGGAGTGAGAACACACTGCATGACTGACAGAGACCAGGACAGAGGAGGGGATGAACCCTGAAACCGGCTTGGTGTGTGTGTGTGTGTAAGAGAGAGAGAGAGAGATCTCGAACGCCCTGGATGTTGTAATGACACAATCATTTCTGGCCGAGCAGAGTTGGTGAAGACACACAGACACACACACACACACACTGACACTGTGATCCGCCCTGCCTGACTGCAGCTCCGTTTCCAAACATTGCATCAAATTCCCAGAAATATGACAACAGTAACCTGAGGAGCCAGAGAGAGTCCATGGCTGACCTCTGAGTCCCCCACAGACCGAACACTTATAAAACTGATATTTTAACCCATGTAACATTAACGTCTCTGTTGTGGATGGTCAAAACTCCTCAAATATTAATACATCCAGATAATTTAACACCCAAGAATAAAGGAACAGCCCTGCAAATACATTCAACATGGTATAAATTCATTATTTCTTCAGGTTCACTTGTTCTTAAATCAGTCGTTTATTCACACCTGAGGGTAAGAAAAGGTAAGATTTACTCACAGTTTTTGTTGAATCTGTACTACACCGAACTCTGCCACTGCTTTGTGTTCATCTTAACTGTGATGACAACTTATTAGACATGTTGTGTTGTAATTTAAGGACCTGTCTTTTTCTCTTTGTAAGTTAGTTGTGTAATCTTCCCCTTAAAGCTGCTTTGAGGAGCGTTTGGTCTGTGTTGATATTGGCGCCCCCTGTGGACAAAGTGATACCTCATATCTGTGTTCCTGTGAGAGCATGTGAGAGTTCTGTTGTTAGACCAAAATCAGTGAATTTCATAACTGACTCAGTATTACTGCCTCAGTTTTTCATATTAGTCTGCCAATGCAACTTTGAACTTTGGGTGCAAATAATCTTGACAGTGATTTTTCTTCCCCATAATATTAAAGGGATATTCCAGCGTAAATTTAAGTTATGGTCAAACACACCGTAACACAGAGTTAGACACCCGCTCAAGAGATGTTGCCGACTGTTTGCTTCTCTAATTATACCAACTTTAGTAACGACCGCACGATAGCAATACACAGCGGTCTACATCTCCATGCAACCAGACATCAATCAAAACACAGCTCTAACTAACTTCATCAACAGGACATATACGGTCCCAGCCATAGTACTAGCCATCAAACATTTTTTTAACTTTGACTAATTTCTTTAGCAAAAAGACTAAACACAACTCACCTACTCTCTACCAGCAGCCGCTTGTTTGTAGAGAGACACTGGGCCAGTCCATTAAGGACTACAGCGGGGTGACGCAGCTCAAGGAAGAACAATTATGATCATTTCTTCATGTAAATACCCTAGTACTAGACCCCAAACATCTTTTTGACTTTGCCTGGTTTCACCGAGTGCAGTGGATAATTTCTTTGAAGTGCGGCAGAGTTTCGCAGCTCAAGGAAGAACATTTATGATCATTTCTTCACGGAATTGCAATCAGACTGAGACACTAAAGCAGAAGAACTACCACGTCTGCAGTGTACATACAAGATACACAAGAACTCTGGTTGCATTTCCATGAAGTAATAATCATAAATGTTCTTCCTTGAGCTGCGAAACTCCGCTGCACTCGGTGATCGACTCGTCAGGGCTTCCCCACAAACAAGCGGCTGCTGGAGGAGAGTAGGTGAGTTGTGTTTAGTCTTTTTGTTAAAGAAATCAGGCAAAGTTAAAAAGATGTTTGGTGGCTAGTACTATGGCTGGGACCCTATATGTTCTGTTGATGAAGTTAGGTGCTGTTCTGAGCATTATTTGTGGCTATAGAGTGGCGTTTTGGTTGAGGTTTGCGCGTGGAGTCGTAGACCGCTGTGTATTGCTACCGTGCGGTTGTTACTAAAGTTGGTATAACTAGAGAAGCAAGCGGTCGGCAACATTCATCTCTCGAGGGGGTGTCTCACTTGATGTTATGGTGTGTTTGACAATAACTTAAATTTACAGTGGAATATCTCTTTAAGAACCTTTCTGATTTTGTGACTTCTCGGTTTTTCTTCTCAGTTTTATAAAATGGCAAAAATGTTGTATGACAAAAACACTAATAAAAGTACAGTGAACCCTAAGACTCAAAGCTGCATGGACTGATTTATTGTACAGTGGTTCCTTTGAGCGCACGAGCTACAGTAGACAGCAGAGTTTTTTTAGCAGTTTCAGTTTCTGGTGAATAAAAATAGAGGAACAGGATAAATGCTGCTCTTGGTATAAAGACAGATATAAATGCACTTCACATGTAAGTAAAACCTGAAGCCTTTATATAAAAACATGCTGCGGCCTGTTTGTCTCCCATAAATAGAACAGACCAGGGCCTATTTAGGAAAACTTTCAAATCTGCAACACAATAGTCTGAGGTCTACCACACATCAGCAGCAGCAGAGAGGAGCAGGAGGTAAAGAGAGGCAGACTGTGAGAGAGGAGACAAGTGAAGAAACAAAGAGGCTAAATAAAATCAAATCTGGCTCACAGAGGGGTCATATGTCTCCTGGACATGTAGGTGTCCCCGGAGTCTCGCATTGTTTGACTCCTGCGGTTACAGCTGCAGAGCTCGGTTCTGGTTTGGGTTAGGTCTGATATGTAACTCTTTTGAAAACATTGGCACTGCAGTGGGACAGCCTGGGAATGCGGTGGGGAAAACACAAGAAAAATGAACTGAGAAATGTCCGTTTGTTTGTTACAGAGAAAGAAAAGGAGCGGAAAAACCGAGTGAGTTCATCTTAGGAGAAAGTTTGAGGTTTTACACATGCTGTCCTCTCGCTGGGTTTGCACACCCGCGCTTTTAAGTGAAGAAATGTGTTTGTCGGTGAACAGCCAGCCTGAAAAGAAGGCGGGTTTTTCCTCCTCCCTGTGGTGTGATTGGTGGTTTGCTGTCCCTGCTGATGGATTGATGGAGGCTGAACTCCTGCAGTTGGTTGAAAGGTTAATTCATCATTCACCTGTCCAGGTGCACTGTAGACATTTACTCTCTCTTCACCTCATCTAACTTCTCACCCCTCCTCAAATTTTCTTTCCTCTCCTCTTCTTTCTTTTCCACTTCTTGCTTTTCCAACAGTGACAGCACACTCAAATATACTGTACACGTCACTCCTTAAATAAGAGTTCCCTTATATTTTTCCAGATCATATGTATGAGGTCCTTTAAAATCCTGTTGTATTTATATCATGGTCTCACAGGGAGAGACATTAACTGTTTCTACTATAAAGCTCCTGTGAGGAATTTTCAGACTTTCATCGATTGTAATGCCTCTCTATGATCTGCAAAATCAGAAAAACAAAAACAAGGATTTCTTTAAGTAACGTTAAATCCTTGTAACTGCTGCCAACAGATGTATCAGAGAAGTGGGTTACTGTAAACCGCCATAGTAGCCCGTGTTAACATTTCCCAACATATATCTAAAAGCAATGATTGGGGGGGTTCAATGAAAAAGAATGAACAAGAGTTTTGGTCAAAACTTGAACAACTTTAAAGTTCCTCATGGGAGCTTTAACGAATGTCTTAACAGGCGTGAATACGGCACGACTTTAAAGGCACTGTACAGAGTTTTTAACAGAGTTTAAGAAATCTAATACTGTTACCTAATCGTGGCAGAGTATGAGATTATCAGCAACAAGACCAGTTATTTTCCTGATTGACCTTCATCCCAAAGATTTTATGTTCAGAACTCTACTGGTTTTGTGAGTAAAATAGAAAGCAGGATGTGTTTTAAGTATTTTTACTTCAATGAAAGGTTTTCCACTCATGGCTGATATTGAACCAGGACTGGCAATAATATACGTTTTCTGTTATGTTAAGTTTTATGTCATTTTATGTTACACGGTTCTTGTTTTGTTTGGGTTCCTAATGACATGAAAATGGCCTTCAATTCCGTTTTAACTGAGCTTTTTGTTTTTATCTGTCTTTTTCTATGTGCTTTAAAAGTGCTATACAAATAAAGTTATTATTACTATGATTATTAAGTAACAGGTTAGCACAATGGGTCTATTTGAATGTGAATGCTAGCTTGTGAGTGGTTCAAACTGTGTGTATATTCATGTTATTAATCCCACTCTGATCAATTTTTTTAAACTGTGTTAAAACTATCTTTTTTTTAAGTGTTCTCAGTAGTCGTTAAATAGTGATTATGAGGTTTTTTTTCACCAAAATCACGTTACCTGTGTCATTTTCAAGGACCTTTCTTCTGCAGAGCTCCAGTAGCTCATTAGCAATTCGCCTCTGAGTTGTTGGTGGAGACAGCGCTGCTCTGCACACTCCTCTTCACACTAGCTTGTAGCCTGACATTGCTGGTGCAGCAGAACTAATCTATTCAGCTCTCGGACACTATTGTCTTTGGGGACATGATGAAAGTTAATATCATAATTAGCTTTCTTACGAGCAATCGTCCTCTCTACTTCTCCAAATCTGGCCAGCAAAGTGGGGCTACGGGGGCGGAGCTTGGAGTTGTGATGTAGGAAATCTCACTGTGTCTGAGCCTGCCGTTTGCTTCGACATCATCTGCAAAAATTTTACTACTTGTGTCCAAAAGAAGTCACCAGAATCAACACAACATGAAAGTTCCCCACAGTGCCTTGAAGGTCCACAGGAATATAATAAAAGTTTGTTCTTATTGTCTGTATTTTTGAAGTGACCCCCCTGAGCACAGAGATCTGCACTAGAAGACTGGTTCTGGTAACACCTTCTTACTTACACTCAGTTTGAGTCTTGAAATGCGATCAAATTAAGCTCAAATGTACAAAGACATTCAGGTTTGTCCAATCACAGCAGGACGTCCTTGAATGTTAACTTAAACTGTGTGCATATTCTGTGTATCTGGTGGTCGTAGATGTCAAGGGCATACAACTCAGTGCAACAGATACACTATGACGCACCAGTGGTAATGCACATGACTAATAGGATATGTTGTTTCCTTGATACAATTTGCCTTGCAGTTATGTGAACAGAAACACCCAAGGTTGCATTGCAGGAGTAACTTTTCTTTTTGGCTTCGAATCATGAGAAAAGTTTCCTTTTTTTGCTCATGGGTTTGAAATTATTCTACAATATAAACACACAGAAAAGAGGTACACAAAAAACCCACAACATTCAGCCGTTTTCTACAACCTCGTCTTCCTCTCTCTTCATCACCCTCTTGCCCTTTCACCCAGCGTTCCCCTTCACTTCTTGTCTTATTCAATAGATGTTGTAAAACAGTGTGCTCTGTTGGTGGTGGTCCAGAGGAAACCACCTATCACACACCCACACAAACACCGACATATGCGCACGCTGACACACACTGTGGGGTGGTAATCCAACTTTGTGTGAACCATGTGGAAGCCATTGCCGTGTAATCTGTTGTAATTGTGTTGTATTTGAGAGAGAGCTGGTCTACATTACCGCCTTCATTACCATATGTGCATGCCTGTGTGTGTGTGTTTCTGTGAGTGTGTGTGTTAGACATACACAGAAGAGTGAAGTAAAGTGAGAAAGTGATGAAAATGGAAAAGGTTTCTTGTAAAATGAGGCGGAATTGTAAACACACACGTGAAACTATTTACAGTTTTTACCCCCAGTCTCAAATCTCCACGTCACTCCTGAATGAAACAATAACCTTCATGTAGAGCGCTTTTAAACATGCCAGTGATCATGTTCTTTCTTCACAGACTTACACATTAACAGGCTCATGCACACTAACCTAACCATCATTACGCTCACAGAATGAATAATTACACTTAATGGACTGGAGGCTGCCGGCATGCTGGACGTAAATGTAGCGTGTCTTAGACCTTAGTCTGAGGAGTTCACCTGCAAACAAGCTGAGCTGAACTGTGTAATCCACATTGTTTGGATCGAACGGTAATTCAAAATGAAGAAAAATAAGAGAATAAGTGACCTCTGAATGTTCATGTCATAATGCTAATACATGGTCTAATTGTAGAAGTACAGTTCAGTAAGAGTTTCATCCCAACAGCCATCGCCGCAGTAAACAAGCTTAAACTGCCTCACCGCTAGGATGGTCTCTGTGTATTCTGGGGGAGGTTCTCATGGCCTGTCCTTGTAATATGTTTTGTGTCATATGGTATGTGTTGTCTGTACTCCTGTTTTGTGTTTGAATAAGACCTGTGAAAGCAAATTTCCCCCTGGGGACAATAAAGATTATTATTACAACTCTACAATAATGTGAGTGGTGTGATAAGTATAATAAAAGTTTTTTTCAGTCAAATTTCAGTATGAAAAAAAATTGACATATTGATATGATAAAAAGGTCATGGTATAGAATGATACAAATGTCATTGTATAGTCTGATAAAAAATATCATAGTATAGTCGGATAAAAAAAGGTCATATTATACTATGATAAAAATGTCAAATTTGAATATGAAAAATAGTCATAGTGTAGTATGTTCAAAATAGTATAAAAGGTCATAGTATGCTATGATAAAACTAAAACAAATTTTAATATATAAAAAACATTGTATAGTCTGACAAAAAAATATCATAGTGCAGTATTATAATATAGTAAACTATAGTATACTACGATAAAAAATTCACATTTTAGTGTGAAAAAAAGTCTTCATACAGTATGTTAAAAATATCATAGTATAGAATGATAAAAAAGGTCATAGTATACAATGATAAAAATGTCAATTTAAGTATGAAAAATAGTCATAGTATAGTATGTTTGAAATATTGTATAGAATGATAGAAAAAAGTCATAGTATACTATGATGAAAAAAATTTAAATTTTAAAATTAGAAGTCATTATTTAGTCTGATAAACATATACTATAGTGATTAAAAAAAGGTCATAGTGTACTATTTTAAAGTTTCAAATTTAAATATAATGAAGTCATAGTATAGTCTGATGAACATAACATAGTATAGTATAATTAATAAAAGTCAGTATACTATGATAAAAATGTCAAATTTTAGTATGAATAAGAGTCATAGTATAGTCAATCAAAATATCATTGTATAGAACGGTAAAAAAAAGTCATAGTATTCTATGATAAAAATTTCAAATTTGAATTGAAAAAGTCAGAGTATAAGTCTGATAAAAAATATCATAGTATTGTATGATAAAAAAGGTCATATTTTACTATGATAAAAATGTCAAATTTAAGTATGAAAAATAGTCATAGTACAGTATGTTTAAATAACATAGTATAGCATGATCAAAAAAGGTCATAGTATACTATTATAAAATTTTAAATTCTAATACAAGAAAGTCATTGTATAGTATAATAAAAAAACATCATAGTATAGTAAAAAAAAAGGTCATTGAATACTTTGATAAAAATATATAATTTTGGTATGAAAAAAGTCACAGTATAGTCTGTTCAAAATATCATTGTATAGTATTATCAAAAAAAGTCATAGTAAACTGTGATGAGAAATTCAAATTTGAAAATGAAAAAAAGTTATTGTATAGTCTGATAAAAATATCATACTATAGTAAGATAGATAAGGTCATAGTTTACAATGCTAAAATTTAAAATTTTATTTTAAAAAAGGCATAGTATGGTCTGATAAAAAATATCATAGTATAGTCTGATAAAGAGGTCATAGTATACTATGATGAAATTGTCAAATTTCAGTATGAAAAATATTCATAGTATAGTATGTTTAAAATATCATGTATAGAATGAATTAAAAAAAATCATACTATGATGAACAATTCAAATTTTAAAATGAAAAGAAGTCATTGTATATTCTGATAAAAATATCATAGAATAGTATGATAAAAAGGCCATACTATACTATGGTAAAAATGTCAAATTTTAGTATGAAAAGTATAGTATGTTCAAAATATCATTGTATAGAAAGATAGAAAAAAGTCATACTATACTATGATGAAAAATTCTGATTTTAAAATTAAAAGAAGTCATTGTATAGTCTGATAAAAATATCATAGTATAGTATGATAAAAAATTTCATAGTATACTATGATAAAAATGTCAAAATTGAATATGAAAAAAGTCATAGTTTAAGTCTGATTAAAATGTCATAGTATAGACTGATAAAAATGTCATAGTATTGTATGATAGAAAAAAGTCAGAGTAAAGTATGATGAAAAATTCAAATTTTAAAATGAAAAGTAGTCATTGTATAGTCTGATAAAAATTTTATAGTAATAAATGTTTAAAAAAAAGTCATAGTATACTATGATAAAAATTTAAAATTTTAGCATGAAAAAAGCCACAGTGTAGTTTGTTCAAAATATCATAGTTTAGTATGATAAAAATGGCACAGAATATACTGTTGAAATGTCACATTTTAGTAAGATAAAAGAAAGGAAGTGTTGGCTTTTACTTTGGAACCATAACTGAAGGGATGACATGAGAAAAGTGACAGGAGCACAAATGTTCACCACAATTGTCAAATTTATTTTGTAAACAAATCTTTAGCCATCGCAAAAATGTCAAAACAAGGAATCTCATGTTGGTTTTAATTACAATCATTTGAAATATTATACATACTATTTCCTCAACAAAACAGGAAAATTCATAGTGGATGGTGTGAAGTTGGCTCTAGCAACTCTTATGTAGATGAATCTTAACAGAAACTTTCTTTTGGGAAGTCCGGCCAACCAGCTTCCTCATCCTGGCTGCTCTGAGATCAGCCCTCCTGTGTGAATCCAGAGCAGAGCCTCCTGGTGGCATCACTCATAGAGCTGTGCACCAGTCAGCCCTGCCAATGCAGCCATGATGGATGCACTAAGTTCCTGGCTGCACACTCACCTCCATTCATCCTCAGGAGAGAGCAGAAGAGCAAGTGTGGAGAGGTGGAGGGGAAAAAAGATGGAGATGTAGGCATCAAGAGCCAGAAAGAAGAAGAAGAAACTGTCTCTCAGCACCCTGCTAGGAGTGAGATAAATAGGAAGAGCCGCCTGATCCACGAGCTGGTGAGTGATTGAGCTAATACCTCCTTCAATAGTTTTCCCATCACCTTCCTCTTCCTCACACAATCTTACTCCCTGTGTTTATTTATTTACCTCAGCAGAGCAGCGTGGGAGCCGAGAGGAGAGGTGATGAATGGAGCAGAAAGTCATACAGGGCAGAAGCAGCATTTGAGCTCCTTCCTAAGTATCTGTGTGCTGTTCTTCTATCCTTGTGTGAACCAGGTTTTTCAAGTATTGACATTTTTGCGAGGTGATGTAACTTTTGTTAGCCAGCACTCTCGGTGAGTTTATTGGGGTTTAAGTTTAGCAATGCGATTAGAACAAGCAGCAAGAACCGGGAGCCAAGTTCTGAAGCCAGCATGAAAACGGCTCCAGAGAAGTGGCTGTCTTGACGTCAGTGAGGAAAGACCCAAACTTTTCTTCCCTAGTGAAGTTGAACAAAGTGCAAAACAACTTGTGCTCTTTCTGGTGAATTTCTCCAGAACTGAGGAAGTACAGAGATGTTTGGTTCACAAAGTCAGGTCTTACTTTTGTAATCAAAATGCTATTGATAGGAAACAAGAAAACTGCCTGTTCTTCACTGTGAAAACAAGAGAAGAACAGTTTTGAAGTGATCGTTGTTTTACGACGACTTGAGACTACTTAGGTCAGACTGTAAATCCTGCAAAATTTGTTGACCTGACAAATTGTTGTCTGTTCTCCCTGATTGATAAGCAAAGGTGTAGTGGAAAACTGGAGACAAATCAGACCATATTTAAGTTAAAAAAAGACATACTCACCAGGACACAGCCGATGTTAGCACTCGACCATTCCTCATCAACAAATGTTTGCGAATTACAGATACGATGGGAAGGGTACAATGTCTGTACAAGCAAACCAATTGTTTTGGCGTTTATGTTTGGGTTGTCTATATTTCATCAACTAGTCGACAATACAGTATTTAGTCACACATGTTTGAAAACAAATTAGACGAAGAAGAGGAAGAAGAAGTAGCAGCTGATGACTTGCCAGTAAGCTTTTGGAGCTGGTGTTCAAGCTTTATTGTAAATCCAAAAACAACATTAGATCTTCTGCCTCTTCAGGTTACCAATCAATTGAACATTTATACTTTACTGTTTTTATTCAGTTCTGTTACTTACTATCAGAATTAGTCTACTGTAACTGTACCATGAATAAAGCATTTCCAAGCCGATCTGTTTTATTAATATAATACATTTTAAAAAACGTTCAAGTTTACCAAAGTGCTGCACAGTAAAATTAAAAGAACAAACGCTGCAGAAAACATCAACAGGAAATAAATAAAAGCAGGTAAAAAACATTTAAAATGAAATAAAATAAAAACACAAAAGCATCAAAGAAATAAAAGTGATAAAAGGGCAGAGATCACACAACTCTAATGCTGAGCTAAAAGCAAAGGAATAAAAATGAGTTTTAACATGTGATCTAAAAGTAGATCGAGTTGCAATTTGTTCCACAATTTGGGAGCCACAGGTTTTTAAACAAGTTTTAGGGACGACGAGTTGGAGCTGATCAGCAGACCTCAAGGAACATGGGGGGATATAAACATTTAAGATGTCAGAGATGTACTGTGGTGCTGATCCATTTAAAGATTTAAAAACAAACAATTAAATTTTAAAATTAATTCTAAAATGAATGAGAAACCAATGGAGGGGCGCCAGAATTGAGGTCATGTGATCACGTTTTCGTTTACTTGTTAAAAGACAAGCAGCAGCATTTTGGACGAACTGTAAGCATGTGAGAGAAGCCTGACTAACACCAACGTAAAGAGCGTTACAGTAGTCCAACCGTTTAGAAATAAAAGCATGAATTAAGCAATTTCAGCGCAAGACAGAAAATTATCGAAATAAGAGCATAACAACTTATTATTTATGTCTTTTCTAAAGAGGTTTTGGTCAGATAGTTGGTGATGAATCTTAATTTGAGAAAACTTAGATACCTAAGATGAGATAATTCAAGTATTTTTTTGAGTGTTGTGATGCTTTCCTCTGTTTTACTTCCAAGTTTTCCATGAATATTAAGATAATATCAGTATCATGAAGTGACTGAATACTTAAGTTAACCGTGTCCTGAAGTAAGTTTGCGTTCACAAATATCTTCTTTAACTTTATAATATACTTCCTGATGTTTCTGCCGCTTCTCCCTATCCATAGTCTTTGAGGGTGGTTATCAATTAGGGAGCAGGACTACAATTTGACAGCTAGTCAAGGCTTACACAACTTACAACCTCAAACACAGCAGTAAGACAGGATAACAAAATTTAAGCTTCCCACCTTGAACAGGAAGTTACATGAGGTCGGCCCCTGTGGGAATAAGCTCTGCACATTTGCACATTTCTGAGGGTGTAGGTGATGTCAATGAAAGCCTCTGAGAGTCCGATCTTCTCCAGGGCTGGACTGATCTGGAGATTGTCCAGTGAAGGCAACATAATGTTCACACTGGTTACCTGCCAACTCGCTGTTTTAGCTTGAAGGCTTGAGTGTTCGCTCAATGAAAATCAGACCTTCCATTAAATATCTTCACTTATTCTTCTAGGAACAGGAAAAACTGGAGTCTTTCCAGTGATTCTTTCGAGGTGGGTGCGATTCACGCTCAAGAGCAGCTCATCGAGGCGTTTGCTGATCTGTAGGTCAAAATCATTTGAAGCTGCCAACCGTTGTTACAAATCACCGTTGGAGAGTCAGTCTAAAAACACAATGATTAAGATGAGGTAGGATTTAGTCAAAAACACAAAAGGACCTGGTATTTTTAAAGGACCACTTAGTTGAAGTAAAGGAGGGGTTCCAATAATGTTTTAAGAGACTGAAAGTAAAAGTGACCTATCCCAGGTACCCGGCCCATCAATCAATCAATCAATCAATCAATCAGTCTTTATTTATATTTTACTTTTCATACACGACCATGTAGCACAAAGTACTTTACACAGAAAAGGAAATAAAAGAAACAAAAATACCAGAATCTACCCCAACCCAACCCCTCGTTCTCAGGGCAGATGCAGTCATTGTTTGAAACAGTACAGTAAGTTTTCTGATCCCTCCTTCCTTCCTCCTCTTCATCCCCCCGTCTCTCATCCTCACACCTTAAATGGAGATTTGATGCTCTGAGAGTTGAATCTCAGTTTGTTGCTCTGAACTGGCTGTTTTGTTTACAGAGTATTAAGAAGGTTAAAATGAATGTGTGATGTCTTTGTCTATCTATCCATTTTCTACCACTTATTCCCGTTGGGGGTTGGAGCCTATCTCAGTGTCTTCAGGCGAAGGCAGAGGACACCCTGGACAAGTCACCAGTTCATCGCAGGGCTGAGATATAGAGACGAACAACCATCCACGCTCACATTCACACCTACGGGCAATTTGAAAGTGGCCAATTAACCTAACCCCACTTCTATATGTTTTTGGGATGTGGGAGGAAACTGGAGAATCCCGAGTAAACCCACTCAGACACAGGGAGAACATGCAAACTCCACACAGAAATGCCCTGACCCGGATTCGAGCCCACGACCTTCTTGATGTGAGGCGACAGTGCTAACCACTACACCACTCTGTGTGTCTTTGTGCCTGTGCTAAATGTTTACATGAGCTTTGGTAGGGCTGGGCGATTAACTGAAAATTTACCAATACCGAAATTTACAACAATAACTGACGTCATTTTGCCCGTGTCAATATATTTGGTGTCAAAAAAATAAATAAAAGTTGGTTTTGGATGTGTGTAGGTAGGCTGTGGTCTCATGTCCCTTTAAGAGGCTGTCCTACGTCAGAGACGTGACTCCACCCCATCCAGTCCGTAACAAAGAGGGAAAGACAGGTGAGGAGATGGAGGACGGTTCAAAAGTTGTAGCGGCTGAAGTAGATGAAGTTAATGTGGGAGGGGGTGAGCAGCTTGTCAAGTAGTTATCGTCGATTTATCGTTACTGAGGTGAACTGATCAATAAATCGTGATATTGATTTGAGGCCATATCGCCCAGCCCTAAGCTTTGGTCAAGGTTACTGGTTAAGTTTGCTGGATTTATCGTGGGTTAAACAGTTTATGTTAAAGGATTACTCGAGATATATCCTAGAGAAGCGTATTGTCACACTACACAAAATACACACATATACACACACACAGGTATACACACAGTATGTCATTATTGTGTTGTTGGTTGCATCAGGGCGGAGGGACAAATAATGAATCAGAGCTGTGATAAGTTGAATTGACCCCCCTGAAACAGATTCTGCAGAGTACAGAAGCAGCACTTGATCTCAAACCCCCCTACACACACACACACATGCACACACTCAGTAGTTGGCCAGAGGTGACTGTGGCTGTTCTGTTTGACAACTAATGAAGCGGGCCTCAAAGACAAGATGCCACATGCTACCATTTTTACTCAGAACACACACATACACACACGCGCACGCACACACAAAGACGCACACTGCCATCCGTGACTCTGAATAACAATCACAACAAATGAAAGTGGCTTTGAGGGGGAAACTTTCCTCATTGTCTGTTTTAATTTGAGTCTTATTTAACGAGTCGAGAATCAAACGTCGGATAAGAGGGTGGGCGGCGGGCGAGGCATCGCGCAGAGACGACAAAAGACGCTGGGAGGGGGAGAAGAAGAAGAAAAAGACGACAGAGAGACATCAGACTCCATCAGTCTGAAAATAGAGCAGTTTTTTGTTTCATCCGACAGGGAGAGGTGTCGATAATTAGGCTCTGTCAGGTAGAGTGTGTTTGTGTGTTCATGCGTGTATGTGTGTATGTGCGTGTGCATGCAGAGTCCTCCTGACAGTATGTGCTGAGAGTACTGTAAATGCATGGGTAATGGTTGTCAGTGCGTGACAGCTATAAATGGCCCTTTAGTTCTCTTCTCTTCACTTCATCGACACACACACACACACTTTCTCTTTCTGTGACTTTCTCACACTGTAACACACACACACACACACGCTAGTGCAGAGGATCTTCATTTTCATGTTCATCGACTTAATTATCATCAGCATCAACACACACCCGCTTTTTCACTCATGGGAGCAAGCTGAGAAGAAGGATGTTGGAGGTTCCCATGCAGCGTGTTAACATCAGATACCTGTAAATAAAGAAGCTGCAGGAGTCGATTTGACTGATAAGTTTCTGTAAATGATTACTTAATGCTCGCCATTTCAAAGAGACGTGGTTACATTTGAAGGTTAATGAGAGTCCCTCTGTGGGATAGCAAGCGCATGAGAAGAAGAGGTTACCATGGCGTCATTTTACGTTAATATTTTGGTTCTTCTACTCGTATATAAAAAAAAAAAAAACATGGCTTCACAGTGGACAAGTAGTAGAGGTGATGTTCAAGATGCTACTTAAGTGGCCAAGTTGTGTTATAGTGACCCATGGGAAAATCTCAGGTCAACAGTGCATAGTGCATGGACTTTCACACTTTAACGAGTCATCTTTATAATATTTTTGGCTACAATGACAGACTTCTAGACTATCATCGTCTGTGTTTGTTTTCCTCACATTAAAACACCTTCAGTGAGTCCATCGTTCAAACAGCAAGATAATACCGTTGTCGTTTCTGCTCTCTCATCTGTTCGTTTATAAAGGTTTCCTCTCTTTTTGATCGGCTGTGTGTTTGTGAGCACCAAGGCAGCGAAGTGGTTTCACATTGCATCTCAGGGGACAGTATGTTGACTGTACCCACAGTCCTTTGCTGCACAGGGAGGACTGTGTAAGACCTAGCTGGTAGTTTTATTACATTACTGTCTGCACAGAGACCCAATGTGTGTTTGTGTCTGCACCTGAACGTCGTGCATGTTTTTATCATCTGTTAATAGTTTGGAAACAGTTTTCACTTTTATTTCTGTTTTGGGGTGGAAGTGTGTTCATGTGTGTGCATGTGTGTGTGATACTCCTGATGTCTAAATCATCAGGAGGCCACAGGTGTCAGTTTACATCTCTGGCAACAGCAGAAGGTGGTCATGGGAACTGCAGCGCAGATAAAGGACGTGGACAGACTGCCGCTGACAGCTGACCAATCATCTTCTCTAAACCCTCAATGACATCACCAGGACATGGCTGTCAGGCCGTCTCATTACACCGCGGCTGCAGAGTTTCAGAATCATCCGATGAGAGGATGAAACAGCCTTAATAACACGTCGGCGCTGTGGCGTGTGATTCTTGAAGCAGGTTCGTTGTATATTTAGAGCCGCGCCGTCCCTGAAATAGACACTTTACATGGAATTTTGAACTGTTGTATCCAGAAAGACAGCATGTAAACAAACATGCTGGCAGCTGCTGTGTTTTTCCTTGTATTATATAAGCTGACCTCTAAATCCCTCAGAGGTTGTGCTGGGAATTTCCAACTTTTGGCTTCAGTGACATCAGTGAACAACAATAATATCCTCGATTAAAAATAATGATGCCTGGAATCAAGTGTTCCCGTTTTGGAGGTCCGGCAAACATCTGCTGATGTTCTCTTACTACACCCAGATAACCATGAACCTCTCCAAGAGTTTTATAGCTGCTCAGATTTATTACTGTCACTAACTGAAGAAAAGCAAAGTTGAACTCAGGCTGTCGAAAATATTTCTGAGATGGAAATTTTTGTTTTTCTTGAGTTAATGTTTTACTAGTTTGTTTTTCTTCCCTTTTTGGATTTTTAATTTTCATATTCTGCTGATGCTTTGCAGTAATCTGGGTAAGTCTTAGTTGGGAACCACTTGATTTAACTGACACAGCAGTTTTGTTTGATATCGAATGTGCTGCTGAACATGAGTGTGAACCATTACCTAAAGGCATGGTTGACGATTGGAGGGATTGGTAATTATTATGAACCTCGTTTCTATGGCGATCATGGTCCTTTAGTGCGGTCTCCACAAAGTGAAGAGAAAAAACAATGGAAAAAAATCCGTTCACCCTAGCAGGTGCAGAGCTGCAAAAACATTGACCAATGGGAGCCATCCCGGACAGCTTCTATTGGTCAATCTTCTGCTCTGCCTCTCCATCTAATCACCTCGCTGTATTCGACACACCCCTCTTCCGTAGTTCTGACTCGTCCCCTCCCACTCTCCCGGCCCTCCTCGGAGCTTTGAGCGGCTAAAAATGGCATAGTAGCTTAGCTACAGGAGCTGTAATGGAGAAGGACGCAAAAAAAACCAAAACACTTCTGCTTGACCCACCGCTAAAAGTGGGAAGAAAACACAAGCCAACAGAAGAAAGGGCGGGGTCAAAGAGGATATGTGACCAAGTGAGGAATCGAACTGAATAAACATCGGGTCATCCTTCAAACGGTGAGGAAAGCTCCGCCAGGATTTTGGCCTGGGGTCGAACACACTGTAACACCAAGTTTGACACCCCCTCAAGAGATGAATGTTACCGACCGCTTGCTTCTCTAATTATACCAACTTGTCTGTATTGAGACCTAGGACTAGTCCATTACGGACTACAGCGGGGTGTTGCAGCTCAAGGAAGAACATTTATGATCATTTTTTCATGGAAATACAATCAGACCGAGACGCTAAGGCAGAAGAACTAACGCGTCTGCAGTGCAAAATGATTATTATGATGATTATTACTTCAAGGAAATGATAAAGAAATGATCATAAATGTTCTTCCTTGAGCTGCGTCACCCCACTGTAGTCTGTGATGGACTTGTCCAAGGTCTCACTACAAACAAGCGGCTGCTGGAAGAGAGTGGGTGAGTTGTGTTTAGTCTCTTTACTAAATAAATTAGGCAAAGTTAAAAAGATGTTTGGTGGCTAGTACTATGGCTGGGACCTTTTATGTACTGTTGATGAAGTTAGGTGCTGTTCTGAGCATTATTTGTGGCTATAGAGTGGTGTTTTGGTTGAGGTTTGTGCGTGGAGACGTAGACCGCTGTGTATTGCTATCGTGCGGTCGTTACTAAAGTTGGTACAACTAGAGAAGCAAACAGTCGGCAACATTCATCTCTTGAGGGGGTGTCAACCTTGATATTTTACGTCAGAAATATCCCTTTAAGATGGGAACGATTTGACCCATCTCATCCAACGTGATTGACAGTGACAAGGAAAAACTTACGCTGTTATCTGTCTGTCTAGTCTGACAGTCTAGTCCAACAAGTCTTGGCTCTTTGGATGTAAGGGCTCCTCTTCTATCTGCCAAATAAACTTTCGGTGAACCTGGATCACCAATGTTTGCAGCACTGTTGTCTCCAAGACAGAAAACTCACACCATCACCAGTCGTTGCGTGTGGCAGGATGGTCTTTCTTTTGGGCATCACTGAGCAGACATTGATGTGAACTCGCCACCTGTTCTTCATGGCAGTAGTTTGCAGTTTTTAAACACTGACTGGACTGTAAGGAGAAGCAGGAAAACGCTCTTAATGTTGTCACCTCAACCAACTCGCTGTTCCCTGATGTATATTTTGTTTAAAAGCGCCTGGCGGACGTTGTGCTGATTTACAGAAATACAGTCCAGATTCGCCATAACTGCTCCCAGGCGCAGAGAGCTATGTCTGTTGAACAAACTGACATTTATTGCAAGCCTACACCAAAACCACAAATAGCCTCTCTGCTGTTTGGAGCTTTTCTCCATAGTGTGAGCAGTCGTATTGGGTGTTACTAATGTGAGGTGACAGATAAACTTGTGAGGTTCTCGACCCACTGCCGAGTGTGTGTATATGTGTGTGTGTGTGTGTGTGTGTTTGTGGCGCAGCAGGGGGAGAAGCCAACAGTGTGTCCGGGCAGTAAGCAGGTCGTAAACTCCATCAGGTTCTGTTTTCTCTGGAAGACTCGGAGGGGATGAAGAGGAAAGTGGGCGAAAAAGGAAGGAGGCAGTAAAACTCTGGTTAGCTCCGTCAGCTCTCCTTCAATCAACAGGGGGATGGAGGACGAGGCCGAGCAGAGCCAGAGGAACGAAGAAAACATAAAACACGAAGAGGGGGGGCAGGCAAACAGGTTGGCAGAGAGTGAGAGAGCAGCAGCAGGACAAAATATATATGGTTTCTTTGGGGTTTCAAAGAATTTGTTAAATGTTTTATAGAAAGTTACAGCCGTCTGTGGTGGCAGATGGTCGGAGTTTGACACATGTGACCATAAATAAAGATTATTAGACTGAATGTGTGTGTGTTTGTGTGTGTGTGTCAGCGGGAGGGGGGTCATCTGTCCACCAGTCACAGCCCTGCATAATTTCAGTCATCACTTGTCTGTAGTTTGTCAGTAGCAGCGGACACATGTGGTGCACAAACACACTGAGGGGCCTGATGATAGGTCAAAGCTCTGAGTGTGTGTTTGTGTGTGTTTGTGTGTGTGTTTGTGGCAGAGATGATTCAGAGTAAATGGTCGACTGTCAGGTTAGGTAGTGGTCAGAGCAACTGTTGTGATGAAAACACTCTTAAACTGAAGGAAGAGACACAACACACACACAAAATAACACACCTGGCCTCACACACAGCAGGCATTTCTTTTCTTCCATTATCAAAGACATAATCCAGCTGCGATTCGTGCGCGCGTGTGTGTTTGTGTGTATGTACCGTAACATGATCTCGTAATGAAGCTTTTCAGAGCTTCCTGTTGTGACTCTGCTCCTGTCGGGGTTCAAACACTCGTCTCGCAGTGAAACCCAAACAACAGAGCGGTGACTGCAGCGACAGAGAGATCGGCTCGTGATCGTCTTTAAATGAATATAATAATAATAGTTCTGATGAATGAGTCGGTCAATTAAACAAAGCTTAGCAGACAGCATGAGTTTGTAACCGATGGTGTGTTGTTTTAGCGTCATATCTAGTGGTGATGTGGTCTATGGAAGACAAGAACGGCCATGAATTTTTCTTTGTTTATCACGAATTATTAACTCATTATCTCAACATAACAAAGATCGTTTTCTCATGATAATGGAAATGGCGTTTTAGCCGACCTAAAACAGTCACTTTTAGGCTTTGTCCACACGTAGCCCGGTATTTTTTAAATTTCTTTAGGCAAATAAGCTTTGCCTCTGTCGATTTAGTCATGAAAAAGTGTTTATGAATGTATGTTCATTATATTGGCTATACAATGAACAAATTCTTACTTTTAATTTTAATTTTAATAAAGAAATAATCAAGAATAAAGAATAAAGAAAAAAAAAGCTTAAATCAATATATTTGTATACGTTTTGGTCTGCCATCCACATGAAACCACAGGATAACAACATTAAAAACGGTGCTTATGGAAAACTCCAGTTTTGCGTTTGCCTGTGGACATAGATAACCAGAGTTTTAAATTCCCAAACATCATTGTCCGCTACAACTAATAGATAAACGTCATTTTCTATGTGCCATTGTTTAAGTCAGGCAGTGGACGGCACAGATATATAGGAGTGCTTTACAGTCAGTTATTCTACTCCAAATAATAATTCCTCCACTTTTCTTGTGTCTTGTTGACCTCAGACTCCAAAATGATCCTTAAAAGTAATTCTACTTCTTTGTCGGTCCACACAGACAAACTACATGGCACTTTGTTTCATGTTTGGGGAAGTGGATAAAATGGGTCTAACTTTTTAGCCAAAACTACCAACTCCAGGTCTGGCATAGTTATAACCGCGGTCAATAGCACATTTATGCGGTTCTGTGTGGATGGGAGTTTATTTGAAAACGATGACGTGTGTTCATGACTTTTTCTTTAAACCAAGGGGGGTTGGATATTCGTTTATAAAAATACTCGGCTACTCTTGTACAAGGCCTGTATTTCTGAAACGCTGCAGCCAGCCATCGTTGTCAAAAGTAAGTCGTGGTTTCCAGTGAAAACGCTGATGGCAGGCTCCACTTTGCGCTTGTGCATTACACTTTCAACATGGGAACATTTAACTACCATGCTTCAAATTGGACAGCTACAGAAGCAATGGTGGACACATTATTAATCAATTTGTTATCACAAGAAAACGATCTTTGTTATGTCAAGATAACGAGTGATAAGTCATTATAACAAGATAACAGTGCATTCAAAAAAAAATCCACGTCTGTTTTCGTCAGGAAATATCCTGTGAAACAAAACAAATAATGACAAAAACTTGCCACGAAGTAAAACTTTAAAAAGTTGGATAACTCTGGTCTACAGGGGATTTACTGTCTTTGTCGCCATCCTGACAGACCAAAGTTTTAATCACTTGTATTACAAACAAAGATAAATATCTGCATTAAAAAATAGCAACACTAAGTATATGAGGAAACAAAGAGTGTGTGTTCAATGACTTTTCTGTCCCACATTCATGCTTGAATATGAATGGCACACATGTAAAATTACCAAATCAGAATAAAAAAGTTAAAAATACATTCATTCGTATTGTTATTTAGACCACAATATATACAGTAAACACTGTATACACGATTCCTGTGTGCACTGCCAAAGCAGCTTTAAACTATTTCACCTACAACAGCATATTAAGACTTTAAAGGGGTAATGAGATAATAAACAGGTGTAAGTGATGGTAAAGGCTGGGTTTGTCTGCTGACAGCTTTTGAAAGAAGTTTATCTTCAAAGATTTAATCACTGATCATGGGAGGCGCTAATAAACAGTCACAAATGTTGATGTTTCAGCTCTCACATGAAACAGGGTGTGATTCATTCTCTGTCAGAGGCGTGTGATAAGCAATTAAGTTTTTAACAAAATCGATTTTCGCATCTCCACCCCCCCACTACTGTACTGTGGATATATCCACACACACACACACACACATACACACACACACACACACACACACACACACACACACACAGTATATACTCATGAGATCTCGCAGTCAATGTTTGAAGCTGTTACATTTGTCAGGATGCCTTTTTGCCACAAAGCCCATGGGCCTCATTTTCATTTCTCATCTCTGAGAACTGAGAGGTGCTTTCACATGTTAAATAGTGTGTGTGTGTGTGTGTGTGTGTGTGTGTGTGTGTGTGTGTGTGTGTGTGTGTGTGTGTGTGTGTGTCTCAGGGAGTTATAGAGGCTTTGCATCAACAGTTCAAAATAGAAATAAAGTATACAGTAGATACTTCAGTGTAGGGGTGTAAAGTAAAGTGGAAATTCATGTTCGACACACTCTTGATGAGCGGGGAAAATGTCTCTGTGTTGTAGACGGTGAGAGAAACACAAAGACACCAGGACAAAAACATGTAAAGTGATCCTGAACAGAGCAAGAATTAAGTATGTCTTATTTTAGACAAAGCCCGGCTCCCTCAAAACATCTGTTCTCGGTGTGATGTCTCGGCTCGCTCATCGAGTGTCCATAACTTCTTCCATTTAAGTTTAGCACAATCAAACTTCTGTAGGGAGAAGCTTCATTTGGAAACGCCGATCCATTTATTCTTTTTTTGGACAATAAACCAATAATTCAAGAAAAAAAACATCCGCCAGCCTGCGCTCAAAAACCAAAGACTCTTGTGCGTCACACGTGTAATAATTAGTGGGCACCTTAAATGTCCTTTTGCGCCCCCTACAGTGTGACTCTGGCGAACCCTGAAAATGGCTCCAAATTTTGATTCTTTTTTTCGTCTTTTTTTTTCTTTGATATTTTTTTTTTTTTCTTGTTTTTTTTTTTTTGTACTAATACTTTTTCACTTTTTTCTATTTTTGGCCAAATTTTTTTTCTGTTTTTTATACTTTGCTTTTCGTCATTCTGTTTTTCTAACAATATTTTTTTTCCCAAACTAAACGAGATACTTCAAAATCCTGCGAGAATCTCACACAATCAGATACCGTTAATCACAGCTGCTGCTCCAAATCAGTGGATTCTCTAACTCCTAGATAACTTCGACTACGGGGTCAATGAGAGTAAAGCATGTTATCAGTTAGTTAAACATAGCGTATGCAAATCCTGAGGTGCCTGCGCAAAGTTGACAAACTCATAACGATTTTATCTATCTGACTTAAAGAAAAGAGTATCTCTCAGTGTCTCAAACCTAAAAGAAAGTAAAACTTTATTTAACTAAACGAGTCGGCCATGTTTGACTCCTATAAATCGAGCAGAGGGGGATGAAAGCGTCTGTTTTTAAACGATTGTGATCCCTGAGAAAAGGAAAAACAATTAGTCTGAAAAACAAACAAAAATGTGAATTCAAAATGAAATTGTGAATGCAATACACCTCCGTAAACAAGTGCATCAGTACGTATAAATGTCTAAAAGACCTCAACCTCTACTTTGGAGCAGCTGACAGACAAGTATCGTCTCTCTCTCTCTCTCTCTTTTAGTCTTGCGGATTTACATGTTTCCACATCTCCTTTTGGAAAAACACGACAACTCGACACCTCATTATGTGGTTGCTCTGAGATTAGCCGCAATCACCAACTTTTACAGCGCACATTAGCAAGATTTTATAGAAATTTACAGCAGCAGTCTTGCTAATTAAGATGTGAAAAGTGTTACACAAATCAAATTATTCGATTGTGACACATTTTCATTTTCCATAAAAGGTAAACTAGACACATAATGAACCACAATCTTTAAGTGTCAAGGAAAGAAATCTTGGGCACCTTATTGACCTTATTGACCTAACTGAATTGGTTATGCCTGAATAAACTTAATATGCACTTTGACAACCCACCCGTGAGACAACAACCCTGGTCTCCCCTACTGAAGTATTTTCCCGTCAATAAAGACAAACCGCAACCTGGTCATCAACTGTTATCACACATACTGTAGTAATTTACTGTGTTGTGTTAACCCCAACTGGAACAGTCAGACAGCACTGCCACCCGTGAGTCAGGTGTGCTGTATATGAACAGGAAAGGGAGCCTGTGTGTGTGTGTTTGTGTGTGTGTAAACATGTGTTACAGTGTGTCTGTGTTTGTGTTTGCCACTCTAATTGAACAGCAGTCGTGTGTAATGGCTGTGATATTTATCGGGGCAGTGAGGTCAGGTATGATAATGATCTGGGTTGCCAGGTTTGGTCTCTGGATTACAGGACATGGTCTTATCTCCAGGGCCTCTCCTGCACTTATTATGAAGCCTGTAATGAGTGACAATAACTACTTAATGGAGGCAAGGAGGGGAGGGCTCCTTTTTGGTTCATTCCCACAGTACTGGAACTCTATTATTTATTATTGTTCAGGTCTGAGAGCCTGTCGGTCGTTTGGTATAAACGCCGACAGCAGGAGAGGTCAGTAGGAGCTCTAGGGTTCGAAAATAATTTACTTTTACACCTGAAATAAAAATGTCAAAAATTCACACAAACAATTTATCTTTCAGAGAGAATAACAAGGATCATTAATGGTATATTTTCACTCAAAGAAACAAGTGCAAAATACTTCTCCTGAATAAACTCCAGAAATAAACTTCAGCCTGAATAATACAAATCTAAAATGTGCAAACTGACCATGACATCCTGTCCTCTGAACGTCTGAAACAAAAAGACTATTGGACAATAATGTTGCGCAGAAAAACGATATAAACCAGGTTTGAATAATTACTCTATTTGGACTTTATGTTGTATAAATAATCTTCACATCTTTGACATTTAAATGCCGCTGTAGGATTTAAAAAGTTCCGTTTTTAGAGAATTGTTTCCGTCACTGACTCAAAGTGAGATATTTTTCATCCATGTGTACGTAATTCTCTGCAGATTATAAAACAAACCTTCACAGACTGACAGTTTTAATCCTTTAACCTCTTTTTTTTCTCCCAGTTTACAGCCAAGTGCAAACACAGCACATCCACTCGGACACACACACTCAAACACACACGGGTCTAATGGCTTCCATAAAGAGTTCATCAGTCGAAGGCCTGCAGGGAGTGATTGTAAGTCATACTGTTGAACTTGGAAAGCGGCTTGAGGCTAAGACCAGGTCCTGAGCAAAGCTAAGGGGCAGCTGCAGCAGCTCATTTGTGGCCACCCAGGACAAGCCTGTGCAAATGAGTGTGTATGTGCCCGTGTGTCCGCGTGTGTGTGTTGCTGAGTGAGGCGGCAAGACAGCTGCAGAGGTCTATTCATAGTGCATCAAGACTGATGTCTCTTTCCTGCTCTGAAAAAGTCGCCACATCCCTCCATCATTCTGACTTCAATATGTCAGATCTTAAACCATCCTTCTTCTACATCTTTAGGAAACTCTGCAACAATCCTGACCTAACAAGAGAGGAGTAGAGGTTACGCTAACATTTTTGATACGCCTAAGGGAGGGTGCTGTTTACATCATTGATTGGGACTGTAGCTACTGTGACAGCCCAGCAGAAGCTTTCTTTGTATCTAAATGCTGCACTTATTTTGGTGGTGGGAATAACCTTTAATTATCACTTTAAACTAACATCTTCTGTTTGAGGATGAAGCTAGGGAAATTTTGCTGCTCTGTTGAGTATTTTAACTATCAATTATTAATTTTTCATGCTCGTTTTCAGGCAGATAAATGTGTTCATAACATAAGGTATCTGGGGACATCAGGGAACATTCAGGGGGGTGCTTAGCAAAATGTAGTTTCAGGGGTCAGCTGCATGATCACAGACAACATCTCGGTACTACTTAGTAACAGCGCACGCCCCCCCCGTAATAACCCCCATAAAAACTGTTGTTCAGGACTGCGCACAACATGCTTACTCGTGCTTCCTATCTAATCGGCTACCTTAATAACCGTTGTTCTAGTCAACACGCGACATTTTTGTTCTCATTCATGAAATGCTTAAATCGGGGACATTCCAGGGACAGGTCATGCAATATGGGATGTCTTGTCACCTAATCATAACATCTCCCTCTCAAATTTCCAGATGATTTTCCTCCATAGACTGTATACACCATGGACAACTTGGCTCCGCCCTCCATCATTATACCAATTTAAAGCTGAATTGCTCTCCATATGGGTTTTCTCTACTTCCTGGAATCACCACTTGCGCAGTAGCGTTGTACATGTTTGGCGGGAGAGTCGCTGTGATGATGCTCGGCTCAAACAGCTATGTGATCTTTGTACTCCCATAGGCTGGATCAGGTGTCAATCACAGAAAACATGAACCCCCTAATAACTTTTAAAAATGGAGCTGTACAGAAATAAGAGGACTTGAGCACAAACCAGTCTGACAGTAACTACATGTCAACATCACAACCAGGGGGGAGAAACATTTATATTCTGTGGAATAAATTTCTAAAATTTGTCCACAGCTCCATAAGTTTTGCTGGGGGAGGTGGGATTAATGACCTATACTGCAGTTCGTCACCAGAGGGTGCTGTTCTTGCGGTGGCTTCACCCAGCGAGGAAGCAGACGGCCTCCATTCTATATACAGCCTATGTTTCCTTCACGGTCTTCCCTCTCGCTGATTCTGATTGGCTAATTCGTCTACAATCACGACTACAGAGCTGGATGAGAGCCAGTCAGCTCGACAAAACCGTGATCGTTAATGAATCGATGAAAACGACAGGCCACAGTGCCAGGTGATCGCTGGATTCACAACTTGTTTTGTGACATCACGATGTGCCTACAATCAGCTGACCAGCCCAGAAAAATCTTTGAAGTTATCCTCTGACTAACAGCCAATGTAATGACAGGAATAGTTTTTTCCTTCTAGTGTTTGCGTCCAAATCAGTCCAAAAAACTGATGATAACATGACATCCTGATCTAAAGCCATGGTGCTGATGAGGGTGTCCATCTTCTGAATACCCAAAATAAGGACACAACTACACGGGGCGGAGTCACAGAGTTGCATGTAGTTAATTTTAAGTTTTTAGAGTCGGATCAATTGTTTGTTATGTGCTTCTAACTCAGTTGGTCCATACGACACAAACTCAAAACTTCCATACAAAACCCCGGACATTTGAAGGAGTTCATAAACTCCCCCTGACAAGACCGGACAAGGCCAGACAGCCCCCAAAAAGAGGACATGTCCAGGTAAAAGAAGACATATGGTCACCCTAATAAAGTGGTGACAGAGAGGGTGGAAGAAAATAAAAGATCTATCCAGTTGAACGGTACTTTATCGTAAAGAAACAACTCTCCAGTGAGTTTGGGTGAAATTGTAGAATCTGTAGGACCTGAAAGCTCATATTTAAAAGAACAATAGAAACAGAACAAAAACAATAACAATATCTCAAAAATATGACCCAAACAGAGCCAAAGAAATAAAGATGATTTAACCTTTAACAAAAGACGAGTCTGACATAAGAAAGAAATCTCCCCGGCAAGAAAGCTCGACACCAAACTCGGAAAAGAACTACCCCATCTGTCGTCCCCTGGTGCATTCTGATTGCCCTCCAGGGAAATTTGCCCTTGGATACTGAAGAGGAAGCGGCTTCCCAGCACCGTATCCCACCATTAGAGAGGCTATTGCAAAACTGGGCCCACATCCATTGTACTGGTTACAACTGGTTGCATCAGGGAAACACACAACGTGTAATTAACTGATGCTCTCTCTTCTTTCTATCCATCCATCCATCTATCCATCCATCTATCTATTCGTCTGTTTTATTTTTTTTTCACAAGGTCCACAACTGCTAACACACTCATTAGCTCACTCTCAAAAAACACACACAAACAAACAAGCCACAACTCGCCCAGCAGACACACATTTACTCATGATGCCTCAGGGGACAGCCGGAAGGTAGCCTGAGGGAAGAAAAACAGAGAGGGAAAGAGACAGAGGGAAGAAAGAAAAGTGCAAACATTTGAGGTCACACTGCAGCTAGCTTGATTTAGCTAGCTTTTGTAGTAGCAGTCATTAAGATAATACTTCTCACTTTGTGTCGTTGTGTGTATTTGTTTTTCTTCTTCATCGGTTTATGCGAAAGTACTCACAGCATCTCGGCTAATAACACGGACAGATATCGCTTTGTTTACTGTAGCTACATTCTTCCATATATGGGCACCGTTCCCATTTCCTGTCATGAATATGTATGTAGGTGGATGGAAACTACCAGAAGTAAACCACAGAGAGCTCCTGACACACACCTCAACACCGCACAGGGTTTCTAGAGATCAGCAGTGTGGTGTAGCTGAGAATAGGAACCTTCCCAATCTCTTTCATACACTTTGAGTAAGTACTCAGTGATGGTTTGACTTCATTTAAGTTATCACCGAGGTCAAAGTAATGATGCCATGTTTATAACCATAGAGGTAACACACTCACTTTGAATTCACTCAATCCTAACGCAATCTTGGCAAAGAGCAACAATAGGCCTTAAAGGCATGGCTGACAATTGGAGAGATTGGTAATTATTATGAAGTGAAGAGAAAAAAAGAATTAAAAGCCATCCGTCCCGGACAGCTCCCATTGGTCAATCTCCTGCCCCGCCTCTCCATCCGATCCGATGTATTCGACACACCCCTCTCCTGTAGTTCTGACTCATCCCCTCCCACTCTCCCGGGCCTCCTTGGAGATCTGAACAGCTAAAAGTAGCGTAGAAGCTTAGCTACAGGAGCTGTGATGGAGAAGGACGCAAAAAAAAAAAAAACACTTCGACCAAAACCACCACCGAAAACGCAAAAGCTGACAGAAGAAAGAGCGGAGTCGAAGAGGAAATGTGACCAAGCAAGGAATCTAACTTGAATAAACATCAGGTCATCCTTGGAGCGGTGGAGAAAGCTCAGGATTTGGTCCTGAAAACAGACACCGAGACAGCAGAGTTTTTGTTGAACAGGTCATTTTTATCGCCTTTTATCGTGGCACATGTTACATAAATAACTCTTATTAGTCTCTGCAATGTCAACACAGTAGCTGTCCAGGCAGCTGCAGACGGCACTCGCTAGCAGAGCAGGCATTTACTGCTTCTATCACTAGCATTAATCTGACATGGTGAATCCTATTTGAAGCTGGTGTAGGATCTTCTGCCGGCCGACTTCTTGCTCTGCCAGAGGGGGTGTGTGGTTTTTTTCAACTGCCTCTCAGATCGTCAACCATGCCTTTAATTTTGCGTATTTATGTGAAACTCTCAAACTAAAATTAAAGTCCCACTCCGATCTTTTACTTTTTTTTACTGAACTATACTCTAATTGTTCACAGTGGTCTTTAAATCGTGAAGTTTTTAGCCAAAATGATGTCGCCTGTGTCATTTTTAAGAGCTTTATTTCTGCAGAGCTCTAGTAGCTCATTAGACGTATTGTTTTTTTTGTATCTACACTTTTATTTGTTTTTATTCCACTACCACCCTACCTCCAGAAAGTGCAATAATACTCACCATACTGCTATTTCACCCTTAGTTTTTATTGTTTTTATTTTTCTTATATTTAATTTAAACACCACAGGAGAAATGCTGTGATATGGAAGCCGAGCAACAACATTTCATTTCACTGCTTTTATTCAGCACTGCTCTGCACACTCCTCTTCACGTTAGCTTGTAACCTAACGTTGCCAGTGTAGCAGAAGTGGCAGGTAACATAACAGCTATTCAGCTCTTGGACATGATCAAAGTTAATATCATAATTAGCTTTCTTACGAGCGTTGAAATCTGCTAACGCACTCAATTGTTTCGCGATTGTCCTCTCTACTTCTGGCCTGCATAGCGGGGCTCCAGGGGGCGGAGCTTGGATTTGTGACATAGGAAATCTCACTGTGTCTGAACCTGCTGTTTGGGTCTGTGAGAGATTCACAGCAATTTGAATGCAGAAATACTCAGATATGCAGTTTTGCTCTTACTTTTCTGTTGATATGTCCTGTGGCATCAGAAAAAAGCTATATGAACATGATTTTCATCGGAGTGGGTCTTTAAGAAAAATGAAAAAAAATCAACACCCCCTTCTCCATGGTGATGAACCCTCGATGAGACGAGACCTGAACCGCTGGTTGCTACAGGCTTTAAACATGTACGCTTAATCTGAGGTTGATTTTTATATGGACTCCAGTGAGATGTCCTTGCCTCGAGGAACTGCAGTTTTTTTACACCTCTGTGTTGGCTTTATTTACAACAATAGAGACTCGAGGAATTTAAAAAGGACCTTATAAATAACTCAGTAACACTTGGTGAATAGTGAATTTCTCTGATTCTTCAGTAGCAAACATACGATTTAAACAGGTGTTTCAGAAACCGAAAGACGTGGATTTTAAGGTGAAAAAACAATCTAATTTCATACAAGGTCTTCAGCTAAGAGACGGGTTCACTCGACAAACATGATGTTAAAGCCTTTTGTAATTCAGAAAAAGTCCCCTGCCATGCCCAGAGGTCCTCTTCAAATTAAACTCGCAGGTTTTTTCTTTTGCATTCTGAATAAACAGAACTCGTCTTTTCTGCATGAATATTTCCTTAATTGAAATCTGAATAAATCAGGCTGGAGATATTTACAGTCTTCATGCCGTACCGGATTCTCATTTGTTCTAATTGAAATCATTCTTCAACTTTTAACTGACGACTTCTGACTGTGCGGCTGGTGTAATTGCTTAAAGTGAAACAGGCAAATTAGGGAGACAAGCCGAGTGAGAAAAGTTGGAAACACCTCTGACATGTGAACACACTCAGGAACAAGGTGAGTAACCACAGTTTTCCACATCTACAGTGATTAGTGCCGCAACAACTTCCTCACTTCACTGTATCACACCGCTGGAAGCACACGCATATATACATACGACCACACATATATACATATACTGTACAAAACCACACAGAGAGGACCTATGTTTAAAAAAAGTGCATATTACACACACACAGACACACACAGAGGCTCTGTTACACTGTGTGACAATGAAGCGGAGCATCATTACTGCGAGACAAAGCAAACTATTTTTGTTCTGCAAAAACAAAACAGGATTCAATACTTTGTAGCGCTCTGTACGGAGACAAAGTATGAACAAGCTGTATAATTATGGGCTCATTTTGAGACAAACAACCAACGACTGTGCGTTTGTGCGTCTGCCTGTTTGTGAGTGTGTTTGTACAAACACAACTCTGTTCTCCATCAGGGATGAGATGAGAGGAAGAGGATGAAAGATACTCTGTCTTACTCGGTAGATGACAAATAAATGACAGCACACACACATTGATACACACACATACGTGCATGAGTGTGAAACCCTCCAAACACACACACACATACGCATGCATGCACAGAAACACACACTCCAAATAAATTTGTTTGAAGAGTGACAGAAGTCTCACACTGTCATTACACGGCTCATGGCTGTCATTTCACCGTTCCTCATCACTACATCACACACACACTTACACACACACACTGTGCAGCCACCATACTTACCTGACAAAAGCGCACAATCATATTAACACAGACACAGCGAGCACACAGCCTGGAAGTCAGAGAAACCTCTCGCGTCTCTACAAAAACAAACTGCCTTTTTAGTCGTGATGAAGCTCCAACAGCAAGCGCTAATGAATACAAACACCCATACAAGGCTGTGTGTTCATACGGGGTAATATTAGCATCAAAAACTGTCAGTTGTATTTCCTCCCAGGAGAGAGAGACACCACCAACATCACTGTAATATGATGGGTTTTTAGTGTAAATATCATATAGCACTCAACATCCTGATATGTCAGGAGAGTTTAATTTCATTCAAAGAAATGTTGGTTTAAAACATAAATAATAAAAAAAAGCCTGTCAACGTTTAGAGACAAATTAGTTCCTTTAATGTTTCTGCTTGAGCTGTTTTTGTGAAATATGCAATATCTTTAATCTTTGTTTTATTAATAAATGCATTAATTTTCTGTAGCCTGTCCTGTATACATAAAGAAAAAACAGACATATCACAATTTGCTTAAAAACTTTAATTTTCAAACTTAATTCATCATCTGAAATTTGAGTTATAGAAGACATTATTCCCACTGAAATGCACATCAAAGATCATAATTAAAAATGTTCTTTTGGGGCCAAATTTAACTTTAAAAAGAAGTAACTGTAATTTATTAGTTTATGAGGAAGCTGAGAGAACACGGCTGAACTTTGTCCAAACTCCAAGTGCTGCATTTTGGCTTTAAATCCTGAGCAAACTCTGTCTGATTCTCTTCCAGGTTTTCTACAAACAAACAAAAACTCTTCTTACCTGTACCTCTAGTTTTAGTCCCACCTGAGTCCTGTTGAAAAGTCTGAATTACTGTAGTATTTATAGAAGTATTTCTGCAGGCAAACCGAGGTGATGGACAGAGCCATACTGCCCCCTGTTGTGTCAGAATGATCAGTGCACTGTGTTTCAACATAAAGCTCCTTTAAAGCCTCCGAAGTTAGATGTAGACGCAGAGAGAGTTAATGAAGTGCTATTTAGAGACAAGAGCGGCCACTTCCAACAAAGACATTATCATAGTTTTATTCATCCCCGTTAGTGCTCTTTAATGCACTTGATAGCTTCTGTAAAAATCATACTCTATCTCACTGATGCTCTTTTGTTTTATCTTGTAATGTTTGAGCAACCTGGCACAGATAAAAATGAGTCATTCTGCATTTGTTGTTGTTTTTAAAATATTCCAGTTTTAATGATCCAAAAACTCCCTTTTAGTCTTGAAACAGGCTGTGCTGGAGCTGGAGCTGCTCTGTAAACAATATAAAAGTTTAGGCCTTCGGTTTCTAAGCGAAGGGTCAGAGTCTCTCCAAAGAGTCCGGAGATAAATCAGAAGGGCTGTGAGATGATCTGTGCTGTTTACAGGGAAACAAAAACAACTTCTAGCACAAAAGTCTGTATGAATTTCTTCCAATCTTGGTTTTTGACACAGTAGATACTCTTATATCTTTGTGCTTTCTAAAAGCTAAAACTAAAACTTCAAGTTTAAAAACTGTTCTGGATTCCTCCGAAAAAGTTTCATGAATGTTTGTGTTAATACCTCTACAACTTTAAAAAGCAGGGGCGCTCTGAATGACCCTGTATTTTCCAGTGTGCTCTCTCTCTCTCTCTCTCTCTCTCTCTCTCTCTCTCTCTCTCTCTCTCTCTCTCTCTCTCTCTCTCTCTCTCTCTCTCTTCTTGCCTCTGTGTTATGAATCCAAACTTTGCTGGCTAGCTTTCTCCAACAGCAGGAGAAAAAAAAAAGCAGGAATTCATAGAGAGAGGAGAAAGATGGATGCAGACATAAAGATCGAGACAAAGTGTAGAAGAAAAATCAAAGTAACCTGTGAGGCAAAATAAGAGATTGATGGCGAGAATAGGAGAAAGGCGGAGGGAAGAAGGACAGAGATGGGTGAAACAAGTTTAAACTGGCAGCAGAAGTGAGTGAGAGGTTGAAAGGAGGAGTTGAAAAAGTGGAGGAAAGGTTCATCTTTCTCCTCCTCTTCATCTCCATCTCTCTCTTTTTCTCCTTCTCTTGGCTGGTTGACAACTCAGTAGGAGTCTGACTACCATCTGTCTACTGGAGAGGAGTGGACGGCCCTCCACCGACTTCTTCTCCTCCTTCTTATCTCCCTCATTTCTCCTCCTCCTCCTCCTCCTCCTCCTCCTCATGAAACTCTTCCTCTCCTTCCTAACAGCATGTGAGAAAAAGACAAAACAGACACAGAGCCCACTGACAGACAGGATACTAATACGCTAATATGCTAATCCTGCTTTGCACTTGGGTGCTGTGCGTGTGCGCGTGTGTGCGCGCGTGTGTGTGTGTGTGTGTGTGTGTGTGGCAGGGCCTAGCCCCTGGGTAATAAAACAATACAAAGAGAGCTTTAGGCCTGCTGGGCCCGCAACCGTACTTGAATACCAAATCAGCCAGCAGAGATCACTGGGGGAAAGGTGTAGGGAGTGTGTGTGTGTGTGTGTCTGTGTGTGTGTGTGTGTGTGTGTGTGTGTGTCTGAGTGTGTGTGTGTGTGTGTGCGCTCTCGTTCGTGTGTGTCTGCAGGAGTGAAACAGATAGCAGAGAGCAGCCTGTGTGTGTTTTTTTTT